>CM035839.1:263198883-264632863 GCA_020510985.1 Pholidichthys leucotaenia
GGATTTCTAATAGCAAAGAACCTTGAATGATTACATATCTTCCAAATTTGTCTCCAATTACATTTTTCACTTGAAAAGGAACTGATTTATGTATGAGAGTCATAACTCCCCTGGCTCGGGATGAAAATGAAGAGGTGAATACACTTCCCTGCCATCTACTCCTAATTCTTTTAACATCCTCCTCTATCAGATGAGTTTCTTGTAAAAACACAATTCTTGAACCCATGTCCTTTATTTTATTCATAACTTGTTTAAGTTTTTTTAAATTTTGTAGACCTCTGCAATTCCATGAAGTTAAATTAAGATTAACACTTTGGTCCATGATCAATAGAGAGTTTGGGATTACCTTGCAGTGTAAACATGCTCATACAGAGAAGCAAAAACATGAGTGGTTGAACATTCATCCTACAAACTACACACAAACAAATTTCCCCTTCCCACACTTGTGGCAAACCCCCCAAAATCAAAAGAAAAATTCTGTCTCCCGATATAGCCATCGACCGTTCCACACCCACGGGGAACAGCCTAAGCCACTCCTTCTTCATCCTCCCAATCACCCTAACTCTACTGCTTTTAATGACGTAACATTAACTCTCCTCTGTAGTTTTCCAACTTAACTCCAAAATTTTTAACAACTTTGTACATCATAGTTTTTTTTTGTTTGTTTGTTTTGTTTTTGTTTGTTTTGTTTTTTTTCCACAATATCTTTATTGAACCTTTTTTTTTTTTTTAACAAACATGATACAAACAATCAAACACTAACACTAAAGTACTACAAAAAAAAAAATACCCTAAAAACACCAACAACCACCAACAAAATCAAGTCTTCAACAATGCTCCTCTGTTTAGTCTAGACAATCCAATACATTAGTATACATATTATGTTCACCAGTTTGGAATTTACAAGGTCCACACACATCATTCACCTTCTTCTTCAAGAGTTATGTTTAAATTTTTTACATAATCAATAAAAGGTCTCCATATATTCTCAAACACAATTTCCTTTGATTTCAGTATATATGTTATTCTTTCTAATGGAAGGTTTGTTAACATCTGTCTTAACCACTGAGTCACATCTGGTCTATGAGTCTTTTTCCATAATAGTGCAATACATTTTTTGGCATTAAGCAAACTGAGGTCTATGAATGTTCTTTCACTTTTATTGAAATTATGCTTTTCTGGGTACAGACCCAACAAAAACAGTTTAGGATTCAATATGATTTGTTTTGAGATTATTTTTTCAATTGTTACCCTCACCTCTTCCCAAAACATTCTTATTAATCTACATTCCCATAAACAATGAAATAGGGTTCCTTTACTTTCCATGCATTTTGTGCATGTATCTGGTATATTTTTGTTATATCTATTTAACTCCTCCGGTGTAACATACATCCGCATTAACCATTTGAAATGTATCAATTTAAGGCGTGCATTTATTGATTTGGTTTGAGCTTCTGTACAAGCCAATTCCCATTGTTCCTCTGAAATTTCAATTTGCAGATCTTCTTTCCAGTAGTTTAATCTTTTCAGTGAATTTTCACTTGAAGATAGTGTCAATGAGTTGTAAAACTCTGAAATAATACCCTTTCTTTTACTATCTTTCATCATCATTTTTTCCAAGGATGAATAAATAGGTCGAGTGAGAGCTTTATTTTGATTTGATCGAATAAAGTTTCTAAGTTGAAGATATTTAAAAAAATGTGTTCTATTGAGATTAAATTTGATCCTCAGCTCTTCAAAAGACATTATGTTGTCTGCACATGGCAAATATAAATCCTGAATCTTTTGTATCCCTTTTAAATTCCATACTTTAAATACAGCGTCCGCTCTCCCTGGTTTAAAATATTGATTACCCCATATTGGACTAAATTGTGACAATAACTGTGGTTCTTTTAAATAGTTTTTAGCTTCACACCATATTTTGATCATATGCTTTACAAATGGATTTTTAACTTGTTTTTGTAATTTTTTTGCCGAATCTGAGTATATGAATATGGGAAGAGGTAAAGGTAAATTGTATGATTCCATTTCAGTCCAGTGAGGGAGATCATTTGATGAAAAATAATATGTCATAGACCTCAGTTGTGCCGACCAATAATACAACATAAAATTTGGACATTTCAGACCTCCACGATCAAATGGTAAATATAATAAAGACAAACGTAATCTAGCCCTCCTGTTGTTCCATATAAATTCCACTAACTTTTTTTTTATTCTTGAGAATAGATCTAAAGGTGGTGATAAGGGAATGTATTGAAATAAATAAAGTATTTTAGGTAAAATATTACTTTTAAGTATATTGATTCTCCCGATCATCGACATTGGTAGTGACATCCATCTCTGAGTTAACTCATTGATATCTGACATTAAGGCTTCATAGTTGACACTGGCGACTGATTCTAGCTTAGGCATAATTTGGATTCCTAAATATTTAAACTGATTTACAACATTGAATTGATTTACCTCAGGGGCTGGGTAATTTCTCTGGGTCTCATTTAGCATTAATATTGAAGATTTAGTTTTATTTATTTTATATCCTGATATTTCCCCAAAATTCTTTATTAAATTCAACAAGGTTGGAATTGATTTTTTTAGATTCGACATAAACAAAATTATATCATCGGCGTACAGGGAGATTTTATGTTCTGTTGGTCCAACTTTAATTCCATATATTTGTGAATGTAAACGTATCGCTATCGCTAAAGGTTCAATTGCCATAGTAAACAGTAAAGGTGAAAGTGGACAGCCTTGTCGACATCCTCTATTGATTTTTATTGGTTTTGAAATATTGTTATTTGTTAGGATTTCTGCTGTAGCATTATTGTATATTATTTGAACCCATTTTATGAAATTATTTCCAAGTCCAAACCTTTGTAGGACTTCAAAAAGAAAGGGCCATTCAACTCTATCAAAGGCCTTTTCGGCGTCCAATGATAGGAGAGCTGTATCCGGTGCTTCTTTATTAAAATAAATAATATTAAATAGTCTTCTTACATTATGGAAGCCTTGTCTACCCTTTATAAAGCCATTCTGATCTCGATTAATAATATTTGGTAAAATTTCTTGTATTCGTCTTGCTAAAATTTTACAGATTATCTTAAGGTCGGCGTTTAATAGGCTTATTGGTCTCATATTTTCACATTTATTAGAGGGCTTACCTGGTTTTGGCAACAGTATAATTAAGGCATTATTTATGTATGATGGTAAATTATTATTTTGAAATGCTTCTAAAACCATTTCCAAAAAAGGTTTTATTAATTTATTCTTAAATTTTTTATAAAGGTCAACTGGAAGACCATCTGGTCCTGCACTTTTTCCTGATTTCATATTATCAATGGCTAGCCCAACTTCTTCTTGACTAATTTTAGACTCCAATATCTCCCTGTTTTCATTTGGAATACACGGTATAGATAGTTCGTTCAAAAACCCATTTAGTTTTGTTAAATCAGGTTCATTTTTGGTATCATATAATTTTTCATAGTAATCTCTAAAGGCTCTATTAATTTCTAAAGGATCTATAAGTACCTGTCCGTTACAATAATACTGGTAATTGGTGTTTTAATTTCCAATTGTTTAATCTGCCATGCTAATAATTTTCCTGATTTTTCACCTTGTTCATAAAAAGATTGTTTCAATCTTAGAAGACTCGAGGCAGCTCTGTTCGCTGATTTTTTGTCGTATTCAGCTCTCAAAATCAGTAATTCATTCTCCAACCTTGGGTCACTTCCTGCATACACTTTTTCCTGAAGACTTTTTATTTTATGTTCCAATTTAGCTCTCTCCTCTCGAGTCTTCTTAGATTTTGATCCTGTATAACTAATAATATGTCCCCTAATAAAAGCTTTGAAAGCCTCCCACTTTACACATGCTGATGTTTGTGTAGTATTGATGTCAAAGAACTCGTCTATCTGTTTTTCTATATACTTGACAAATTCCTCATCCTGAAGCCATTTATGCTGAAATTGCCATCTACCTGATTCCTTTGTCAATTTTTTATCTACATATATTAGACAACAGGGTGCATGATCAGAAATCACGATGTTATCATAAAAGCAGTTTTGAATCTTGGACCTTAATTCTGTGGAAATCAAAAAATAATCAATACGTGAGAATGTCTTGTAGGTACTGGAATAACAAGAATAGGCTTTAACTTGTGGTTTAATTTCTCTCCATATATCTAACAATCTCAATTCTTTCATAAAATGATTAATAGTCATCCTACATCCAATGTGCGTACAATCCAGTCCTGTTGATCTATCCACACCTGGATTCAATGTACAATTAAAATCCCCTGCTATTATATGTTGCCCTGTAAGTGATGATAAGATGAGAAATAAATTAGCAAAGAACTTCTGATCATCTATATTAGGACCATATAAGTTCACAAGATTTATATTTTCTAATAGCAAAGAACCTTGAATGATTACATATCTTCCAAATTTGTCTCCAATTACATTTTTCACCTGAAAAGGAACTGATTTATGTATGAGAGTCATAACTCCCCTGGCTCGGGATGAAAATGAAGAGGTGAATACACTTCCCTGCCATCTACTCCTAATTCTTTTAACATCCTCCTCTATCAGATGAGTTTCTTGTAAAAACACAATTCTTGAACCCATGTCCTTTATTTTATTCATAACTTGTTTAAGTTTTTTAAAATTTTGTAGACCTCTGCAATTCCATGAAGTTAAATTAAGATTAACACTTTGGTCCATGATCAATAGAGAGTTTGGGATTACCTTGCAGTGTAAACATGCTCATACAGAGAAGCAAAAACATGAGTGGTTGAACATTCATCCTACAAACTACACACAAACAAATTTCCCCTTCCCACACTTGTGGCAAACCCCCCAAAATCAAAAGAAAAATTCTGTCTCCCGATATAGCCATCGACTGTTCCACACCCACGGGGAACAGCCTAAGCCACTCCTTCTTCATCCTCCCAATCACCCTAACTCTACTGCTTTTAATGACGTAACATTAACTCTCCTCTGTAGTTTTCCAACTTAACTCCAAAATTTTTAACAACTTTGTACATCATAGTTTTTTTTTTTTGTTTGTTTTGTTTTTGTTTTGTTTTTTTAATATATAATACAATCTATATTTTGTAAACTTACTATTTACTTCAAGTCAGTCAGATGCCTGTGCAAATGCTTAATTATTCTACCTTATATTTTGTTCATGCTTAGCTCCCACCAGTCTCTTCTTCTTCTTTGATCTTCTTGATGAACTCCTGCGCCTCCTCTGGGGTCTTGAAGATGTGGGTTCTGCCCTCATACGTGGTCAGCAGTCTCGCAGGATAGATTACACCATGACGAATCCCAAGGTTGCGCAGCTCCTTACGTACGGGATCAAACTGCTTCCTCAATTGCTGGATTCCTGTGGCCAAATCTGGGTAGAACCGCACCTGCTGGTCCTGGTGTTTAATCTCTCCTTTAGCACGTGCAGCGTTGAAGATCTTCATCCTGTCTCTGTTGCTAAGAAACTTCATAATTAAGGTCCTCGGCGGTCCCTTATCTCTCCGTGGGCCAATACGATGTGCTTTTTCCAGAACCACTGCTGATTGCAACTCCTCGCTGCCCAGCACCTCCGGAATCCACTTTTCCAGAAAGGAACATACGTCCCGACCTTCTGATTCCTCTGGAAGACCCACCAGCCTCAAATTATTCTGTCTCGACCGAGATTCCAAATCCAAAATATTATCTTCCAGAGATTTATTTTTTTTTTCCAAAGTGCGCACCTTTAATTGAAGACAGGGTGACGTCATCTTCAGCACTAGCGAGACGGAGCTCCATCTGCGCCGTTCGTTCTACACAGTCACCCAATTCCTTTCTTATTCCTTCCAACGCTGTCATAATCCCATCAAATCTAGAGGAAAAGTCCGCTCTCATTGAACTCATGGCAGCCATCAGCGCATCTGCGGCATTCCCCGCAAACATCGCACCGCCGCCAGCTTCCTCCGCCATATATGGAGTTTTGTTTGCTGCGTCACAGACCTGAAAGTCCGTTAATTTGGACTGTTTCGGCGGCTCGCTTTTTCCTTTTCCTGGTTTTCCAGCCTTAGGCTTCGCCGACATATCCTCGCCCAAATGCTGGGATACGTTCTGTCCCAAATGAGAGAGTTATTTGCCGATTTTTTTTCTCCAGGAGCAGAGCAGAGCGAGACACGTCCGTCCTACGTGGCAGCCATAACCGGAAGTGTCTTGTTTTGTTTTTTTAATATATAATACAATCTATATTTTGTAACCTTACTATTTACTTCAAGTCAGTCAGATGCCTGTGCAAATGCTTAATTATTCTACCTTATATTTTGTTCATGCTTAGCTCCCACCAGTCTCTTCTTCTTCTTTGATCTTCTTGATGAACTCCTGCGCCTCCTCTGGGGTCTTGAAGATGTGGGTTCTGCCCTCATACGTGGTCAGCAGTCTCGCAGGATAGATCACACCATGACGAATCCCAAGGTTGCGCAGCTCCTCACGTACGGGATCAAACTGCTTCCTCAATTGCTGGATTCCTGTGGCCAAATCTGGGTAGAACCGCACCTGCTGGTCCTGGTGTTTAATCTCCCCCTTAGCTCGTGCAGCGCTGAAGATCTTCATCCTGTCTCTGTTGCTAAGAAACTTCATAATTAAGGTCCTCGGCGGTCCCTTATCTCTCCATGGGCCAATGCGATGTGCTTTTTCCAGAACCACTGCTGATTGCAACTCCTCGCTGCCCAGCACCTCCGGAATCCACTTTTCCAGAAAGGAACATACGTCCCGACCTTCTGATTCCTCTGGAAGACCCACCAGCCTCAAATTATTCTGTCTCGACCGAGATTCCAAATCCAAAATATTATCTTCCAGAGATTTATTTTTTTTTTTTTCCAAAGTGCGCACCTTTAATTGAAGACGGGTGACGTCATCTTCAGCACTAGCGAGACGGAGCTCCATCTGCGCCGTTCGTTCTACACAGTCACCCAATTCCTTTCTTATTCCTTCCAACGCTGTCATAATCCCATCAAATCTAGAGGAAAAGTCCGCTCTCATTGAACTCATGGCAGCCATCAGCGCATCTGCGCCATTCCCCGCAGATATTGCACCGTTGCCAGCCTCCTCCGCCATATATGGAGTTTTGTTTGCTGCGTCACAGACCTGAAAGTCCGTTAATTTGGACTGTTTCGGCGGCTCGCTTTTTCCTTTTCCTAGTTTTCCAGCCTTAGGCTTCGCCGACATATCCTCGCCCAAATGCTGGGATACGTTCTGTCCCAAATGAGAGAGTTATTTGCCGATTTTTTTTTCTCCAGGAGCAGAGCAGAGCGAGACACGTCCGTCCTACGTGGCAGCCATAACCGGAAGTCTGTTATCAATTATTACTCCAAGGAATTTAGTTTCAGATACCCTTTCAATCTCTACACCATTTACACTGAGTTTGGGTACTGGGTTGTTGTGATTGTTGTTAAAGACTATAAATTTTGTCTTACTTAAATTGAGCGTTAATTTGTTTGAATCAAACCACAGTTTAAGCTTTTCTAATTCCTTCCCGAGTGTATCCAGAAGTTGTTCCAAATTGTTTCCACTGCATAGCAGATTAGTGTCATCGGCAAACAATATTAAGTCCATTTTTTCTGAAACTTTACATATATCGTTTATATACATATTGAATAATAATGGTCCCAAAACTGAACCCTGTGGGACTCCACAGGTGACCTTCAGCAACTCTGAGTTTTTGTTGCTAACACATACATACTGATATCTATTCTTTAAGTAACTACTTAACCAGGACAGTGCTACCCCTCTAATACCAGAATTTTGTAGTTTCTTTAATAATAAATTATGATCTACTGTATCAAATGCTTTTTTTTAAGATCTAGGAATACTCCAACTGAATACTCTTTATTTTCAATGGCTGTTGATATTTTTTCTGTAAATTCCATTAGGGCATATGCAGTTGTCCTCTTGTGTCTGAACCCATATTGCTGCTCACATAATAAATCATTCTTCAGTATGAAGTTGTCAATTCTCTCATAGAATATTTTTTCAAGTATCTTGGAAAATTGCGGTAATAGTGAAATTGGTCTATAGTTTGAGAGTTCCCCTCTGTCGCCCGTCTTGTATATCGGAATTACTTTAGCTATTTTCATTGCATTGGGAAATATACCTGATTGGAGAGACAGGTTGCAGATATACGTCAGTGGTTTTACTATGCATTCGATAACAGTTTTGACTAGTAGCATGTCAATACCATCACAGTCAGTAGATGTTTTACTTTTGAACGATTTAACAATTTCAATGACCTCTCTTTCGTCTGTGTTCTTTATAAAGATGGAGTCTTTTACAGCAGTGTTATTGCATATTGTCTCACCTGTTGGCACCGTAGTGGGTATTTCTCGGGCCAGTTTAGGTCCAATGTTAACAAAAAAAATATTAAATTCATCTGCAGGTGAAGCAATATTCACACTCTGAGTCGTTTTATTATTTTTTGGAATATTAGTTGGGTAGCTTGTATTTCTGCTTTTATTTCCAAGGATACTGTTGAGTATTGTCCATGTATTTTTAATATTGTCTCTGTTTTTCTCCAGTTCTTTACCGTAATGGTCTCTTTTACTACATCTTATTATATATGTTAACTTATTTTTGTATGTTTTATACCGCTGCTCTGCTTCTTTTGTTCTTTTCTTTAGGGAAGCTTTATATAATAAATTTTTCTTTTTACACGCCTTTTGTAGTCCTTTGGTTAACCATGGCTTATTAGCAAATTTGTGTTTAAGCTTTTTTATTACTAATGGGCAGTTTTTTTCATAAAGAGTGGTTACAATATTTATAAATGTGTCATAGGCTTCATTTACATCTGATACATAGACTTCTGTCCAGTCTTGCTTCAGCAAGTCCTCTTTAAGAGAACTGATTGCATTTGGTGATTTGTGTCTGAACGATTTTGAAGTTTTTTCTGCGTTGGGCCCCGTGTGGCCATGGATAAGTGCAAAGGTTGGCAAGTGGTCACTTATATCATTTATCAATAATCCACTTTCTATTTTCTTATCGAAAACATTGACAAACAGGTTGTCAATAAGTGTAGCAGAGTGAACTGTGATTCTACTGGGATGTGTTATTGTGGGATATAGACTCATGCTGTACATAGAGTTCATGAACTCTGTAACTACATTTTGTTGATGAGGATTCAGTAAGTCAATATTGAAATCTCCACAAATTGCTACCATTTTCTTACTAGTAATATTATTGTACAGCTCGACTAATTTATCTCTGAATGTCTCAATGCAAGTTCCCGGCGTTCTATATATGCAGCTTATGATTAGATTTTTTGTTTTGTCTAGGTCAATCTCAACAGTAACACATTCCAAAATCCCTGGTAGTGCTGAGGACATTTCACTTACAAGCTTACACCTGTACAGGTCATCAATATACAGTGCAACACCACCACCCTTTTTTTGAGTTCTGTTAATATAAAACATCTGATATCCTTCTATTGCCATCAGGGGAGCCTGATCTTCATTAAGCCAGGTTTCAGAGACTGCAATGGCTGTGAATTTTCTGTCTAGCTGTTTTAAATAGTCCTGAATCTGTGGAAAGTTTTTGTTAAGACTTCTGCTATTGAAGTGTATTATTGACAGTTTACCATCTAATTGCATTTGACTTTTGAATTGTTTTTCAGTGTAATATTCACAGTGATTATGAATATTATTTAAAAAGTGGTTATCAGGATCAATATCATTCTCCATCTCTTGTGGTTTATGTTCAGCATAATGGTATATTTTCAGAGTTTGAGTTTCCTCATTCTGTGTCAAATGACTTCCTCCAACTGGGGATAATTGATGTCTACTTGAGTCGGTCATAAGTTTTTGTTTGTTTTGGTTATTTTTATTAAAGTACTTTGGCATGGTGTATCAAAAGAACTATTCTTATTGTGTGTATGAATATGGATTATCATTGGCTCATAATTTTTTGGGAATGAGAACAGGCTTATATGTTCACCGGAGCAATTAGAACACCCAGCCGCCACGCAACGTTTCGGCATTTCTTCGCTGATATAGAAGCTAAACAGCTTGTTTACATTGACAGCACACGGATCATCGAGAGGAAACTCTCCTTATGATGTCATATCCGGAAACGAGGCGCGTCTCAGGATATCGCGTTAGTGCAACACGGCGCTAAATTTGAATTCAGTTAGAAACATTTTTCCACTTATTTAGCATTCAAAGTCAACAGAACCAACTATGTGGACGACTGAAGATAAATTCATACTGAATATTGATCCATAGTTCCTACATTGTGTCACAGACACTTTAAGGTCATGGTTCGGTTCATTTTCAGTACAGTAAGGAAACAAAATGCAAAACATAAAACTGCTTATCTTCTGTAAAAGCAGGAACAGCTTTATTGACAAAAAACCCTGCAAATTGCCATCAGTAAATTTTCCAATAAATAAAATATTCTCAAATAAATAAAAGAAAAACATATACAGTACAATACTAGAAAAGCACTCAGAGAGCGCAGACCTCCACCAAGCACCACAGTTCCCCCCATACAGTGTTTGTGTGTACGTTTTCAGATTCCTTGGCCATGAAAACATATGACTAGCAATTGGATTGACAATGATAGGATTAGTGGTTCAGTAGTTATTCACGAAAATGGCATTTTGCGTAATGGCGGTTTTCTTGTGGACGGTGATCCGGATCACCACCAAAATGTAATCATCTGTAGGATATCCCATTTCTGACAATCTGTGAAAATTTCATGAAAATCCGTCCATAACTTTTTGAGTTATCTTGCTAACAAACAGACAGACAGACAGACAGACAAACCAACACTGATGAAAACATAACCTCTTTGGCGGAGGTAAAAATAAATACAGTATAATCTCTTTAATCTCTGTTCATTGAAATGAACAATGCAGACAAGTGCAACAATAGAAGTTTGAACAGTCTGAATTATTCTTTTATTTTTAGGAAATTTAAGTTCCTTATTGCCTGAAGTGCTGCCTGGTGGGTCAGGCCAGTGCCGGTGCATGGCAGCATCGCCACCGTCAGTGTGTGAATGTGTGTGTGAATGGGTGATGGTGGGATCTGTAAAGCACTTTGGCCATCTAGAGATGAGAAAAAGCACTATATAAGTGAATGCCATGTACCATTTAGTATGTTCAGGTGTCTGTGGGAAATTACTTGTCTAATTTCACTTGTTAATTGGTCAAAAAAATTGCAAAAAATTTGTCATTGTTGTGCATAGGTTCTGACAACAACAGCAAATAATTTGCAATTTTTTTGGACAATTGGGAAGTTAAATTAAATAATGTCCCACAGAAATCTGAACATACCAGGGCACACTGGTTGAAAAACTGGCCTAAAGTGCAGCATTATGTAACCAACTTTTGTTACATTAATAGGATGTTAAGGTGGACCAGGATCAGAAGTCTGATGCTGTGGAGCCCAAGGGTGTGAACATCAATACATCAAGACAAAACACAAGACAAACATCAAGACAAACACAAGGATAGTCTTCAAAACAGGCCTGTATTTAACACAATACTTGCTGCCCAATCTAGTCCAGTCCATCTGGCCTACCTCACCATGGAGAGAAGCCATGATACTTTAGAAGAAAAGTCACTTCACGGTATTTCCAGGATCCCACAGTTTGGCTCGCCATTCAGTCAGCTGGAACCTCAGTTCTCTGCATGGGTGTCTTCTTTCCTGAATACTCCTTCCTGGTTGCTGAATCAGGTCCAGAATCATTCAGTGAGGAGAAAAAAATCCCTGACCTGTAGGCAGGTCATATGTCCATAAGAAGTTCGCTCACACATCAATATCATTAGGTTACACTTTAAACATCCAAATGAGGAAGTGAAGCAGGGTCAGCCGCAACCATCAAGGGATTTACCGACTTGACATGACAGGCTGAATAAACACAAAGGTAGTAATTCAACATCCATGGAGGAACACGCTGCCACGTGAATGAGGGTGAATGCCCCGACGATCTCTTCCCACTAACGCAGCAAATTTGAAATCATAATACTAACGAGGGAAGAGATCGCCGGTGTGAGGAAGCATGGGCTGAACATAATTAAACCCTGGTGTGCATGAGTGAGTATCAGAGCGTGTGAATAGGAATGAATGGTGTGTGTGTGTGTGTGTGTGTGTGTGTGTGTGTGTGTGTGTGTGTGTGTGTGTGTGTGTGTGTGTGTGTGTGTGAACACCCATAATGAAGCACAGCTGATGGCACTTGACAGGAGGAGGGGGTGTGCCCGAGCTTGTCAGGGAGCGAAGGCCCAATAGCTCCCTGAAGCAATTGGTGGAAAATAGGGCAAAATAATCATAAGTCAGAACTGGGTTTGAAACCACCAAACCCAGGTTCATGACAAGCTGTTTTTTATTATGCACTGACATTTCTTGCGGTGACTGAGTTGCAGCCACTGAAACACCATGTGGTGGAGCTAACTCTCCAGCAAACAGTAAAACAAAATAAAAGTAACATTTACAACTCACATTAACTCAATTACATCAACTCACATAAGAAAAGTCTGTGCATATCTGTCTGTGGGGTGGATTTGTGGAACAGTCTGGAGCTGGAACTGAAACTATGAACAAACAGAAATCAATTCAAAAATAGGTATAAACATTATTTGCTGAAAGAATATATGTTAGAGGGGTAGTATTTACGATTCACTATGCTCACTCTGGGACACTATGGAATGGTAGGTGGGACAGTACTGTGTATATCTGTGTTGTTTGGGGCTGGGTTTTGATGTATGGACTGTATGTTGGGATGGATGGGTGTTAATGTTGATATGTACAAAATATAGTTTATTGTTTACTTGGGGTCTTAAATGTGGTAATTTGTATATATTTCACATGGGTTGTATTTATGAAAAAGAGGAGTTGGAGTTAATAAGTGTTCACTTCTTCCTTCTCCCTTTCGAGCACTTTATACTGTCACTTTGTCGCACTTGTCATTTGTTTTTTTTTAATTTTTTTGTTTGAAATAAAGTATCTATCTATCTATCTATCTATCTATCTATCTATCACATTGCGACCTTAAACAGACATTTAACTTTCGCAGTACCATAACATGCATTCACATGTGGCAAAAATAGGCCTTGAAACTGCCACTTTATACATATGCTGATCCTAATAGCATAAGCCAGGGGTGTCCAATCATGTGCCATAGAGGGCCAAGACCCTGCAGATTTTCTCTTCTATCCCATCTCTTCAGCAGCTGTTTTCACTTATTGGCAATCAGTGGGAAGAAATTCAGTGGAATCTGCTGTTGACGACACTGTTAGGAGGTAAAGCCTGCAGGGTCTTGGCCCTCCATGGCACATGGTGTGACACCCCTGGCATAAGCCTATGGGATATCCAATATTGGCTAGCTAATGGCTAGCGGATTTTTTTTTTTTTTTTCAACTCAAATCTCTCACATCTCTATCGATACCGGAGTGGTGGCTCAGTTGGTTGAGCATCCGCCCCACACCCGGGAGGCAGGGGTTCAAATCCCGGCCGGGTCATACCGAAGACCATATAAAAGTGGAACTTCCTGCCGTCCAGCTTGGTGTTCAGCAATAATGGATTGGAGGAGGGAAATCTGTGGCGGCGCCTTGCATGGCAGTGGCCCCTCTGATTCTATATATGGGGTGTGTGTGATTAACACTGTAGATAGGAGAAACACAATTTCGTTCTACTGTACATGATTGGTTGTATGGATTGAATGACAATAAAGGGTGATTTAATTTAATTTAATCACCAGTGAACCTATTACTCACCACTGAATGTTCTTTCGCATCTACATCTTTAGCGAGTAGAGCAAAATGGAGCTACAGTGACAACATAAGCTAGTAGCTTGCGCATGATGTCTGGGCCTGGAAGAGGGAAACACCCATGGAGCTGCACCGACAAAATGGCTGACAGCAGTCAAACTGTGTATTTAGAAGGTTTGATAAAGGACTTAGAGTCAAAAAGCAAAGATGACCTTCTACCAGAGTTGGCAAGTGTTGTGGACACTGTAATTCAAGGGGCTAGTTCTCAGGCTAGAGCACTTGGGAATTCCTTGGCCCAGCTGATCATGGCCCGGTGGCATGTTTGTTTGAGTCAGTCTGGATTGGCAGATACAGACAAGGCAGTTTTGGAGACTGCAATAGTGCCTGGTGAGGTTTTTGGGACTGCAACAGAGGTGGTGTTGGACGAAGTGCACAAGGTGAGATGTGCACAGAGTTTATTTATTTATTTAGCGAATGCAAAGTCCTTAAGCCAAGCAGTTGCCTCCTGGTTTGCTGTATGGAGGGTGTGTAATCCTCCTTCCAGTCTTTGGAGCGGGCAAGCCTCTATGATGTGTTCCATAGTTTGCTCCTCTCCACATGCGCACAGTGGGCTAGGGTTACTGTCCCATCTGTGAAGGCTGGCCAAGCAGGGGCCATGTCCAGTCCTGAAGCGATTGAGTGTAGACCACTGTCTCCTTGGGAGGTTGGTGCCCGGGACCTGTTGGTTGGGGTTTATCACCAGCTGTTTGTTTGGGACCTCCTTGGTTTCCCATTCCTCTTGCCAAGCTGTCTGGATGGTAAAGTCAGCTGGGGGAGGGTTTTTCCAAATCGGCCGTCTGGATGAAAGTCGGGCAGTGGGTGGGGTGTAGATATCTGCATGGATTGGTAAGTGAGGAAAATCTTTAACTTTTTGGAGCATCCTTTGAGTTAATGCTGCTCGCCGGATGTGTGGAGGGGCTATGTTTGACAGTACAGAGAGCCAGGGGAGTGGTGTTGAGCGGATTGTTCCAGTTATAGTTCTCATGGTTGAGTTGAGCTGGGTGTCTACATGGTGTGTGTAAGATGACCTGGACCAGACAGGGGCACAATATTCTGCTACAGAGTATGAAAGGGCCAGTGCTGAGGTGTGCAGGGTGGAGACTGCCGCCCCCCATTTTGCACCAGCGAGCTTGCAGAGCAGGTTGTTTCGTACTTTCACCTTAGCAGCCGTCCCCTTTAGATGTTCCTTGAAGGATAAGGTCCTATCAAGGGTCACTCCAAGATAAGTTGGATTTGGGGCATGCTTAAGCTTGAGTCCGCTCAGGTGGATGTTTAGTTCTCTGGCAGCTTTTGCATTGTGGAGATGAAATACACTGGAGACGGTTTTTGCTGGGCTTGGTTTTAGGCGCCAGATTTTGCAGAACTGGTCCAGTTTAGCAAGATCTTCCGTGAGCACCCGTTCCAGTGGTTCAAAGTCTGGTGCTTGGAATGCCAAACAGATGTCGTCTGCATAGATGAATTTGCGGGATTTTGTAGTAGGCAGGTCGTTTATGTAGAGGTTGAACAGAGTTGGAGCTAGAACTGAGCCTTGTGGGAGTCCGTTTTTCTGCATTCTCCATGCACTTGTGTTCTGACTGAGGTGGACTCTGAACCTTCGGTTGGTCAGCAGGGTTTTTATAATTGCTGTTGCCCAGAGTCATCCAGTTCAAGTGTCTGGAGACCTCTTGAGGGGCATGAGAATCCACAACGGCTTCGTTTCACAGAGCCAAGTTCCTCTCGGAGTTCGGGTCACCCAGGGCGGAGGGATCCTTGGCAGCAGGTGCAGGCTCAACAGCACTCACATCCGTGCACTCATGAGCGCGTAGGTCGTGGTCCTGCCAAGCTCTGCCAGCGTCCCAGATGGTCTGCTTTCCCTAATGTCAACCTTTTCTGTAGCGCACCTCATGAGTTGGCATCAGTGCACCTCATGTCCATGAGTGATCAATACACTGGAATTCGGATACTGCCTACAATTCAGATCTCACCCCCCCTTCCAATTTCAAGGGGTTTTGGAGAAAAAAGTAAAGGAGGAGTCTCTTTCTGCTGTTCTGAGCAACGAAGTCTCTGCCCTGCTGGGGAAGAATGCAATACAGCCTCTGTCTCCAGGAGAAGAGAGGCAGGGCTTTTACTCTGCCAACTTTCTTGTCCCCTAGTGAACCAGGGGTTTCCTCCTGATTCTAGACCTAAGGTGGTTGAACAGGTATTTCAAGGTGCTCCCTTTCTGGATGCTCAGGTTGAGGACATTATTTCGGGCCATAAGGCCAGGCAACTGGTTCACAACAATAGACCTTCACAATGCCTATTTTCATATTCCCACAAATCCAGCCCACAGGAAGTTCCTCAGATTTTTCTTTCAGGGCAAAGACTTCAAATACAATGTGCTACCTTTAGGTCTGTTCCTGTCACCTTGGACGTTCACAAAGTGCATGGATGCTGCACTCGCCCCACTGCGGCAAAAGGGCATCTGAGGTTTCAATTACCTGGACGATTGGCTGATTTGTGCGTGGTGAGGAGCCACATGGAGACCGTCTTGGCTCACTTGGTTGCACTCGGCTTGCATTTAAAAGCAGAGAAAAGCTGCCTGATTCCAACCAGGGTTGTTGAGTACCTGGGGCTCACCCTGGATTCCGTTGCCACAAGGGCATCCTTAACCCCAAAGAGAGTCCATACTATCAGGGAATGCATCAGGGGCTGCGTTTCACAAAGGACAGTATCAGTTTAGCAGTACCAGAGGATTTTACGTCTCTTTGCTGCAGCTGCCCAGGTGGTGCCCCTGACCTTTTACATACTCATCCCTGTCAATGGTGGTTTGCACTTCAGAGGGTGTTTCTGCCCATAGACAAAAGGAGGAGGCTTGTTCTTTTTGTTCTTTCTGAAAGGAGCCTTATGGTCCTCAGGTGGTGGAGACATTCATCAGCAATCCGAGATGGTGTTCCCCTGGGCCAAGGGGGCTGCAGGGTGACCATTACAACCGATGACTTCCTAGCAGGCTGGGACACAGTCTGGGAGGACAGGTTTGTTCAGATTTATTGGGATCCGGCACAGCAGTCTTGGCATATAAACCATCTTGAGATGAAGTTAGTGCATTTGGCTCTGGAGCATTTTCTTCCGGTCATTCAAGGCAGATAAATTCTGGTACGGACAGACAGCACAGCTGTGGTGTCGTACATCAACCGGCAGGGCAAACTGGTCTCCTTTCCTCCATGCGAAGGCACGCTGTCTCCTCTTGTGGGCTCAGGCCAAAGGCATGTCCCTGAGGGCTTTTCACCTACTGGGGCCCCAGAATATAGCAGCAGATCTGTCATGAGGGGGGCCCACCCTGTCAAGTGGCAGCTGCATCCAGACAGATCTGGTTTCGGTTTGGCCAGGCAGAAGCAGACCTGTTTGTAACAGCGGAGAACACTCGCTGTACTCTTTGGGCCTTGATGCACAGCCTGCCAGGTCCACTAGGTACAGATGCTCTGAGCAGTGCCTGGCCTCCAGTGAAACTGTTTGCATTCCCACCACTGCCAATTCTGCCAGCTTTCCTCGCAAGAGTGAGACTACTGTCTGTTCAAGTAATTTTGATAGCCCTGAATTAGCCACAAAGGCCGTGGATGGCGGAGATCCACAAGTTGTTGGAGGCCCATCCATGGCCTCTCCCAGTCAGACGGGACATGCTGTCTAAGGCACAGGGCAGGATTTGGCATCCAAATCCCCAGCTCCTGAGGCTTCATGTATGGCCCTTGAACGGAAGCAATTGTGTAAACTTGGCTTAAAGAAGGAGGTCATAGACACCGTGCAGGTTTCATGGGCTCCAGCTACACAGCTACAATATAGTGCGAAGTGGAGAGGTCACACTAGCACAGGGCTCTGTGCTTGCCCCCTTTGGAGCCACTCCCCATTGCTGATCTTCATCTGGTCTCTTGGAAAACTGCTTTTCTCTTGGCAGTTGTTTCAGCCAAGAGGGTCAGTAAACTGAATGCACTCTCTGTGGACGCAGCATGTCTTAGGTTTGATGGTGATCGGATGGCCCATCTGCTGCTCAGCCCAGCTTTTCAACCCAAGATGCTGACTAGTGGTTTTGTTTTTTTGCCCTCTTGTGCTTGAAGTCTTTTATCCTTCTCTGCACACTTCTTCAGAGGCTGAGAGGCTCCATAATTTGTGCCCTGTAAGGACCATTAAGGTTTATATTGACCGTACAAGGTCTGTCCGCTCTTCAGACAAGCTTTTTGTGTCCTATGGGGAGTCCACACTGGGCAGGCCTATCTCTAAGCAGCACCTGTCCCATTGGATAGTCAACCTGATTGCCCTTGCATATGTACAGGTCAGGCGGTTCACTCAACACAGGGAATGGACACTACATGGGCACTGTTTAGTGTTGCACCCCTGGAGGGTATATCCGCAGCCGCTGGCTGGGCTCCTTCTTCAATGTTCACCCGCTTCTGCAGGCTTAACCTGGCCTCATCAGTCATCTCCTCATTTGGTCTGGGGGTCGCAGCAGATTCTTAAGTTGCATCTTTTGGGTTTTTTCATTCAAGCTGCATGGGTGCCTTCTGCTCAAAAATGTTTTTTTTTTTTTCTTGTTTCATCTCCAGTTTAATTTGTATGCACTCAGTTAAGTACAATAAACCAGTTGAACTCATCTGGTTGTGTTCTGTATTTAATGATGTGATTGCAGCATTGTGCTCCATCGGCCTGTGAGTGCCGCCACCTCCATTCTTCTCAGGACTGATTTGGTATACTGTTGTCACTTGGTTACAGGTTCACTGAAATGAAATAAAATGAATGTTTACATATGTAAACACGGTTTTATGAATGAAAGTGAACCTGTAACCATTCATTGTCCCTTGTCGGTGGAGGCTGGCTCCTCCCAGTCGTTAGAAAGAGGAAGAGTGGGAGGATGCAGGGGATATACTATATATATATATATATATATATATATATATATATATATATATATCCACAGGTTTGATTAATTTGGTATAATGCTCCTGACCCGAGGATCATAGTCACATGGCTACAGGTTCACTTTCATTCATAAAACTGTGTTTACATACATAAGCATTCGTTCTTATGTTGTTCCTATGGCATTCGTACAGTTGCCCTACAATGAGGGTTTTTTACGGGGCGTTCGTAGAAATCTTGGACAAGACCACCAATTTGGCCACGAGCTTATTTCACCTCAAAACAGCGGCGTCCTTTAAACCTTTACACAGCTTACACAGTAGGACTCACTAGAGACTTAGCTGATAATTCTTATTTATTGTTACGAAGCATCAAATATTAATATCTCCATTTTAAGTGGACCTCTTTTTGCACACCCCCATGAGTACCTTTGCCACCACCTACAAATATAATGTTATTCAGAAGGAAACACCATTGGAACAGTGCAGGTTACTATAAATCTGCACTAATGCACTGTAATTGACTTGAGTGAAACATGAGCTTTTCCTTCCCAGTACCACAGTTTTTGGCCTCTGTTTGTTTTAAAGTTCTACTTTTGCTACATGGCCGCTCAAACAAGACTCTGAATCACTCGGCATCTATTACAGCACACCTGCCGACAGTATTTCAACAGCAGCACAAGCCTGTCTGCAAAAATAGGTTGAGAGTTTGCTAAATTTAGACATCAGAGTGTACTTACTACAAATAGGCAGTGTCCACCTGCCAAAGACACTGATGATTTGAAGATGT
Source organism: Pholidichthys leucotaenia (assembly GCA_020510985.1). Taxonomy (NCBI): domain Eukaryota; kingdom Metazoa; phylum Chordata; class Actinopteri; order Cichliformes; family Pholidichthyidae; genus Pholidichthys; species Pholidichthys leucotaenia. Next base: position 263,218,321 of record CM035839.1, read on the forward strand.
AGTGGCATCTAAATAGTCATGTTGGTATGCATGTATGAAGAACAGTGTGTGTGTGTGTGTGTGCTCTGCAGATGTAATCAAGCTAACAGCTGGTGTATCCTGCACAGGTAATTTATGGTGTTACTGTCAAGACTGGTGCAAACACCAGCTGAGCTTTTGTGAACATGTGCATGACTGTGTTAGCATGTATGTGAGTGGAGCAACCTTATACACCTGGTTGTAATATAAAAAGGTCATACATTTCGTCGTCGGCCTCCGTCGGTCTATGATGACCATGGAAGAGAATCCTAAACGTCTACTCTGCTGGAACAGCACCGCCTGTGGCTGAACAGGCCGGTGCGCACCGGTGTTCTACCTTCCAGCGTTGGGCGTTGGTAGGATTCAAGCCTGGGCAGGAAGATATGGAGGACAAGATGTTACCCATGCAGTATGTCCCCCCTCTCCACGTCACTGATGAATCCAAAGGAACAGCAGGACTGCTATAGTTTGGCACCAGCGCCGTCGCAGGAGCTGCCAGAACGATGTTGAGCACAACAGAGAACTGCCTTAGGGGCTCCGACTCCGGATTTTTCCTCTTGGTTGACTCCCGAAGCCTTTCCCGTGACCGGGTGTGCCACAAGGCAGCGGAAGGGTTTACCTTCCCCTAGATGGGCTACCTTCCCAGGTTGGTAATATCCTACCTGGTAACCTTTCCAGGTGAACTTAATTTGACCTTCTCTAACCTTGTGAATGCACATGTCCAACTGTTCACTGTTTCAGTACTTTTTGCATAACTTGCTGTTCTCAAACAAGGTTTCGGGTGAAATTTCAGAATGGACCTAAAATGCACTAGAACCTTTCCAGGTGAACTTAATTTGACCTTCTCTAACCTTGTGAATGCACATGTCCAACTGTTCACTGTTTCAGTACTTTTTGCATAACTTGCTGTTCTCAAACAAGGTGCATAATAGCAAAATTCACAACAGGTGTTTGATCCATAAATCAACCAATAAATTTTCTGGTTCAATTAGAATTGGTATTTAAACAGTCCTCTTCATCATGCTGTTCACATTTTGACATCATGAGGCCAAGACAACACCTAACAACTGATCAACAGTACCTCGCCATTGCGAGCCTTCAAACAAGATGTTCTCACAGTGAAGTGGCCACTGAGCGTATCACAGGTTTTGCTGGGATGGTTTGCTACTGAGTGTGAAGTGGCTGGGGTGAGAATCAGCACCTCCAAGTCCGAGTCCATGGTCGTCAACCGGAAAAAGGTGAATTGTCCTCTCTGGGTTGAGGAAAAGCTCCTGCCCCAAAATGGAGGAGTTTAAGTATCTCTGGGTCTCATTCATGAGTGGGGGGGAATGGAGCGAGAGATTGAAAGATGGATTGGAGCAGCCTCTACAGTGATGTGGACATTGTACCGATCTGTTTTAGTGAAGAGGGAGCTGAGATCTAAAGCAAAGCTGTCGATTTCCGTTCGTCCTTCTCTCGGTCTACTGGAGAGAAGGACGAACGGAAGGAGCGGTGTGATGTGCTAAGCTAATGTGCTAAGCTAATGCTATTGCTATAGCTAACGCCATAGCTAGTCGTAGCTAACACCAATACAAAGGAGCAACTCTGTCCCCGGTTCGCCTCACTGACCCGGCTTCGGCCCGGTAGATGACGGCTGAGCCTCCCGCACAGATTCTTGGAATCTTGTGATTGGGGCTCGGCGGAGGAACTAACCGAGGCAACAGCTGGACAGAAGCCGGATCGGAGCTCAACTACAGCGGCGGTAGGAGATGGGGATCAGTGGAGGAGCAGCCGGGGCCCCAGCTGGATAGGAGCCGGATTTGAGCTCAATTACAGCAGCGGGGCTTGGCGGAGGAACTACTGAGGAAGACGGTGGAAGGCGGCGGGGCTCAGTGGAGGATCTACCGGGACCCCAGCGGGACAGGAGCCGGATCGGAGCTCAGCTACAGCGGCGGTGGGCAGCGGGGCTCGGTGGAGGAGCTGCCCGCACCCCGGCTGGACAGGAGCCGGATCAGGAGCTCAATTACAGTGGCGATAAGCAGCAGGACTAGCAGTGGAGGGGGCTAGCTGAGGCCCCAGCTGGATTCGAGGTCGGCTGGATCAGATACCGGCGACACCAGCAGAGATTGTTTTATTATCATCAGGTCAGTAAAAATACCACCAAAGAAGGAATAAATGGAAGAGATTAAAAAATCTCTGAACTTCTTGTCAGAAGAACTGACCAAAGTGGCCAATCAACAGTTTAAACTATTAGGGCTAATGGAGGAAGTCCGAGAATTGAAATTAACAATTAAGGAAAAAGACAAAAAAATTGCAGACTTGGAGCGACACATCGAGGATCTTGAACAATATTCTCATATGGATGATTTAATTATTAGTGGACTAGACATTAAATACCAATCATATGCCAATGCTACAGCCGGAATGAGAGGTGAGGAGGCTCCCCTAAGTGAATCAGTCTCCCTGGAAAACCAGGTGCTTCAGTTCCTTGAAAGTAGAAATATAAAGGTTGAAGTAAATACAATTTCATCCTGTCATACTTTACCCAGAAAGGATAATAAAACAAAGAAATCAATTGTGATGCACTTTGTGAACAGAAGGGTAAAGAATGACATACTAAGGCAGGCCAGAAAGCTACGGGGAACAGAAGTTTACCTCAATGAACATCTAACAAAAACTAATGCTGAAATAGCACGGCAAGCACGGATGCTGAAAAGACAAAATAAGATACATGGACAAGAAATTGTAGAGTTTGGATCAAACTAAATGGAACACCTGAGGAAGCAAAGGCCATAATAATAAGAGATCTCACTGACTTAAATAAATATAGATGAACACTGATTAAGAAAATTAAGAGACTATGATAATCCATATCCACACACACGGCAAGAGCAGTTCTTTTGTGACATACCATGTCAATGTACTTAAAAAAAACAAACAAAACAAAACAAAAAACTTATGACTGACTTTAGTAGACATCAATCATCCCCAGTTGGAGGTAGTAATTTGACACGGAGAGAGGAAATTCAGACTCTGAAAATATCTCATTATGCTGAACATAAACTACAAGAGATGGAGAATGATATTGATCCTGATAACCACTTCTTCAATAATATTCATAATCACTGTGAATATTATACTGAAAAGCAATTCAAAAGTCAAGTGCAATTAGATGGTAAACTATCAATAATACACTTCAACAGCAGAAGTCTTAACAAAAACTTTCCACAGATTCAGGACTATTTAAAACAGCTAGACAGAAAATTTACAGCTATTGCAGTCTCTGAAACTTGGCTTAATGAAGAGCAGGCTCCCCTGATGGCAATAGAGGGATATCAGATGTTTCATATTAACAGATCTCAATAAAAGGGTGGTGGTGTTGCACTGTATATTGATGACTTGTATAGGTGTAAGCTTGTAAATGAAATGTCCTTTGCACTACCAGGGATTTTGGAATGTGTTACCGTTGAGATTGACCAAGATAAAACAAAAAATCTAATTATAAGTTGTATATATAGAACGCCGGGAACTTGCATTGAGACATTCAGAGATAAATTAGTCAAGCTGTACAATAATATAACTAGTAAGAAAATGGTTGTATTCTGTGGGGATTTCAATATTGATTTACTAAATCCATTTCAACAAAATGTAATTACAGAGTTCATGAATTCCATGTACAGTATGAATCTATATCCCACAATAACACATCCCAGTAGAATCACAGTTCACACTGCTACACTTATTGACAACCTGTTTGTTAATATTATTGATAAGAAAATAGAAAGTGGATTATTGATAAATGATATAAGTGACCATTTGCCAACCTTTGCACTTATCCATGGCCACACGGGGGCCAATACAGAAAGAAATTAAAATCGCTCAGATACAAATCACAAAATGCAGTCAGTTCTTTTAAAGAAGACTTGCTGAAGCAGGACTGGACAAAAGTCTATGTATCAGATGTAAATGAAGCCTATAACACATTCATGAACATTGTAACCACTCTTTATGAAAAAAATTGTCCATTAGGAAAGAAAAAGCTGAAACAGAAATTTGTCGAAAAGCCATGGTTAACCAAAGGATTACAAAAGGCGTGTAAAAAGAAAAAAATATTATATAAAGCTTTTCTAAAGAAAAGGACAAAAGACGCAGAGCAGCGGTATAAAACATACAAAAATAACTTAATATATGTAATGAGATGTAGTAAAAGAGACTATTACAGTAAAGAACTGGAGAAAAACAGAGACAATATTAAAAATACATGGACAATACTTAACAATATTCTTGGAAATAAAAACAGAAATACAAGCTACCCAACCAATTTTTCAAAAAATAAAAAATAAAAAAAGACTCAGAGTGTGAATGCAGTCTCACCTGCATATGAATTTAATAAATTTTTTGTTAACATTGGTCCTAATTTGGCTCGAGAAATACCCAATACGGCACCTACAGGTGATACAATAAGTAAAAACATTGCTGTAAAAGACTCCATTTTCATAAAGAACACAGATGAGAGAGGTCATTGAAATTGTTAAATCGTTTAAAAGTAAAATATCTACGGACTGTGATGGTATTGACATGCTTTTAGTCAAAACTATTATTGAATGCTTAGTGAAACCACTGACGTATATCTGTAACCTGTCTCTCCAAACAGGTATATTTCCCAATGCAATGAAAATAGCTAAAGTAATTCCGATATACAAGACGGGTGACAGAGGGGAACTTTCAAACTATAGACCAATTTCACTATTGCCGCAATTTTCCAAGATACTTGAAAAAATATTCTGTGAGAGAACTGACAACTGCATAATGAAGAATAATTTATTGTGTGAGCAACAATATGGGTTCAGACACAAGAGGACAACTGCATTTGCTCTAATGGAATTTATAGAAAAAATATCAACTGCCATTGAAAATAAGGAGTATTCAGTTGGGGTATTCCTGGATCTTAAAAAAGCATTTGATACAGTGGATCACAATTTATTACAGTGATCTTTGTGGAGTTTGCATGTTCTCCCCGTGTCTGCGTGGGTTTACTCCGGGATTTCTCTGGTTTCCTCCCACATGCCAAAAACATGCAAGTTAGGTTAATTGACATCAACTGGGGATTCTAAATTGTCCTTAGGTATGACTGTGAGAGTGAATGGTTGTCTGTCTCTCTGTGTTGGCCCTGTGATGGACTGGCGATCTGTCCAGGGTGGACCCTGCCTCTTGCCCAAAGATGCTGGGATAGGCTCCAGCCCCCCTCTCCCCCCCCGCGACCTGAAAAAGGATTAAGCGGAAGAAGATGGATGGATAAACTACAAAATTATGGTATTGGGGGGTAGCACTGTCCTGGTTATGTAGTTACTTAAAGAACAAATATCAGTATGTATGTGTTGGTAGCAAAAACTCAGTTACTGAAGGTTACTTGTGGAGTCCCACAGGGTTCAGTTTTGGGGCCATTGTTATTCAGTATGTATATAAATGATATATGTAAAGTTTCAGAAATAATGGATTTAATATTGTTTGCAGATGACACTAATTTATTATGCAGTGGAAGCAATTTGGAACAACTTTTGGATACACTCGGAAAGGAATTAGGAAAGCTTAAACTGTGGTTTGGTTCAAACAAATTAACACTCAATTTAAGTAAGAAAAAATTTATAATTTTTAACAACCATCACAACAACTTAGTATCTAAACTCATTGTAAATGGTGTAGAGATTGAAAGGGTATCCGAAATTAAATTTCTTGGAGTAATGATAATAAACAGTGTTGGAAGTCACATATTAATTATATTAAAGGTAAAATATCCAAATCAATTGCAATACTACACAGAGTGAAATATTTGCTGAATCAGCCCACACTATATACTTTGCATCATTCATTAATACTTCCATGCATGACATATTGTACTGAAGTATGGGGAAATACATATAAAACAAACATATATCCAGTCTTTATGCTTCAGAAGAGAGCTAGTAGAATAATAAACAAAGCTTAGAATCCAGAATAATAAACGTAGAATAATAAACAAAACAGGGAACCAACAAACCCACTTTTTCTTAAATTAAAAGCTCTCAAGTTGAAAGATCTGGTTGACTTTAAAACTGCAGTAATAATGTTTAAAGTGAAGAATCTATCACTGCCCGCAAATATCCAAAAGTTGTTCCAAATAAGGGAGAAACAATATCATTTCAGAGGAACATGTATATTTCAAAAACCTTCAGTGAGAACTACCACCAAGCAACACTGTGTTTCAATGCAAGGAGTCAGATTATGGAACGCTTTTGGACCTGAATTAAAATCATGTACAACACTTGGACAATTTAAACAAAAACTAAAGGAAGAAATACTCCAAACATATATACAAGATGACATGTAAAATCACATAAGGATTGTCATATCCAGTCTGCGTTGTGTTGTAGCTTAGTTTTTTGTCACGTTTTGTCTTAGTTTTTTTCTGAATTGTAATCGCTCTTGTTTTGTTTTTCTTTTGAATACTTGGATGGAATATGGGTGGGCAATATAAGTTGTGGCTTCAGCCATCACCTATTTTGGATAACTTATGTTGAACTGTATAATCAGAGGAGTTATTGTTTAATTTGACCTTGTAAGATTTTTCCCCCTTTGTTATATTATTCTGTTCCTTTCTTTTAATCTTTACTTTTAATCTATCCGAAATAAAGATTCATTCATTCATTTACAGGTCAATCTACGTTCCTACCCTTACCTATGGTCATAAGCTTTGGGTAATGACCGAAAGAATGAGATTGTGGATACAAGAGGCTGAAATGAGCTTTCTCTGTAGTTTTGCTGAACTCCTCACCCTGTCTCTGATAGGGTGAGGAGTTCAGTCATCCAGGAGAGGCTCAGAGTAGAACTGCTGTTCCTCCACATCGAAAGGAGCCAGTTGAGGTGGTTTTGGCGTCTGATCTTGATGCATCCCACTTGAGGTGTTTCGGGCATGTCCCACTGGGAGGAGACCCCAGGGTAGACCCAGGACCCGCTGGAGAGACTACATCTCCCAGCTGTCCTGGGAACGTCTTGGTATCCTCTCTGAAGAGCTGGAGCAGGTGGCCGGTGAGAGGGAAGTCTGGGCTTCTCTGCTTGAGCTGCTGCCTCCATGATGCAAACCTCCAGAAAAGCGGTAGAAAATGGATGGATGGATGTATTCAAGTCAGTCACTACTGAACATTTCAACTAAACATTCATAACAAAACACTTTCAAGTTTTTATGCAGCATAACTGAATGTACCATTATACTGTAAGTTTGCAGTAATAACTAGAAAAGCACTCAGAGAGCGCAGACCTCCGCCAAGCGCCACAGTTCCCCCCATACAGTCTTCAGATTCCTTGACCATGAAAACATATGACTAGCAATTGGATTGACAATGATAGGATTAGTGGTTCAGTAGTTATTGACGAAAACGGCATTTTCCGTAATGGCGGTTTAGCGCCACAGTTCCCCCCATACAGTGTTTGTGTGTACGTTTTCAGATTCCTTGACCATGAAAACATATGACAAGCAATTGGATTCACAATGATAGGATTAGTGGTTCAGTAGTTATTGATGAAAATGGCATTTTCCGTAATGGCAGTTTAGCGCTACAGTTCCCCCCATACAGTGTTTGTGTGTACGTTTTCAGATTCCTTGACCATGAAAACATATGACAAGCAATTGGATTCACAATGATAGGATTAGTGGTTCAGTAGTTATTGACGAAAATGGCATTTTCCGTAATGGCGGTATAGCGCCACAGTTCCCCCCATACAGTGTTTGTGTGTACGTTTTCAGATTCCTTGACCATGAAAACATATGACTAGCAATTGGATTCACAACAATTGGATTGACAATGATAGGATTAGTGGTTTAGTAGTTATTCACGAAAATGGCATTTTGCGTAATGGCGGTTTTCTTGTGGACGGTGATCCGGATCACCACCAGAATCTAATCATATGTAGGATACGCCATTTCTGACAACCTGTGAAAATTTCATGACAATCCGTCCATAACTTTTTGAGTTATCTTGCTAACAAACAGACAAACAAACAGACAAACCAACGCCGATGATCACATAACCTCCCCCTTTGGCGGAGGTAATTGTGTGTACGTTTTCAGATTCCTTGACCATGAAAACATATGACTAGCAATTGGATTCACAACAATTGGATTGACAATGATAGGATTAGTGGTTTAGTAGTTATTCACGAAAATGGCATTTTGCATAATGGCGGTTTTCTTGTGGACGGTGATCCGGATCACCACCAAAATCTAATCATCTGTAGGATACCCCATTTCTGACAATCTGTGAAAATTTCATGAAAATCCGTCCATAACTTTTTGAGTTATCTTGCTAACAAACAGACAAACAAACAGACAAACAGACAAACCAACGCCGATGATCACATAACCTCCCCCTTTGGCGGAGGTAACAACGTATCCACTTCATTACTGGAAAAATAACAAACTAAACATCTTTCCACCAATGGATCTGGCCACAGGACCTCATCAACATCACAGGCTATGTTTTCATGTGCAAGGCAATGCAGGAAGAATCTTGTGGAGTGACGACTCAGTTTGGTCACACGCTTGAATGAGAGGCATGTGGACATACGGTCAGAGATCATAAACCTTCCACCACCATGCTGAGAATAACTCCTCTATGGGGTTTAGGAAGGGGAACTAGAAGGTTTTGGACTGTAAAGTCTGGATGTTGATGAAACCAATTTTGGAGCAGAGCAGTACGATGAAGAGACATTGTCCCAGATGACCATGTATCGCATCTGGTCCCTTTGGTTTGCTGCTGTGATAATATTGTGTAATCTGTCTAAAAATGTAAAGAGGTGAGTGCTGTAAGGACCTATGTTGGCATGGTGGTGGACTCCATTCTGTGAAATGGCACCACAAAGCCTAATATTACCCCCCCCCCCCCATTGCCCTGGTACATTGACCATAGCCCTGTGGCCGATGATGTTTCTTCCCCTTCTTCTCACTGTCCTTGAGGTTAAACCCAGCTTCATCAATGTACAGTGGTGTGAAAAAGTTTTTGCCCCTTCCTGATTTCACATTCTCATTTTTTTGTATGTTTGTAACACTTACAGTAAATATTTCAGGTCATCAAACAAACTTAAATATTAGACAAAGATAACACAAGTAAACACAAAATGCAGTTTTTAAATGAAGGTGTTTATTATTAAGGGAAAAAAAAATCCAAACCTACATGGCCCTGTGTGAAAAAAGTGATTTCCCCCTAAACCTAATAACTGGTTGCGCCACCCTTAGCAGCACCAAATACAATCAGCATTTGCGATAACTGACAGTATGTCTTTTACAGTGCTGTGGAGGAATTTTGGCCCACTCATCTTTGCAGAATTGTAGTACTTCAGCCACATTAGAGGGTTTTTGAGCATGAACCACCTTTTTAAGGTCATGCCACAGCATCGCAATGGGATTCAGGTCAGGACTTTGACTAGGCCACTCCAAACTCTTTATTTTGTTTTTCTTAAGCCATTTATAGGTGGACTTGCTGGTGTGTTTTGGATCATTGTCCTGCTGCAGAACCCAAGTGCACTTCAAGCTTGAGGTCATGAACAGAAGGCCCAACATTCAGGATTTTTTGGTAGACAGCAGAATTCATGGTTCCATTTACCTCAGTAAGTCTTCCAGGTCCTGAAGCAGCAAAACAGCCCCAGACCATCACACTACCACCACCATATTTTACTGTTGATATGATGTTCCTTTTCTGAAATGCTGTGTTACTTTTATGCCGGATGTAATGGGACACACACCTTCCAAAAAGTTCAACTTTTGTCTTGTCAGTCCACAGAGTATTTTCCCAAAAGTCTTGGGGATCATCAAGATGTTTTCTGGCAAAACTGAGACGAGCCTTTATGTTCTTTTTGCTCAGCAGTGGTTTTTGTCTTGGAACTCTGCCATGCAGGCCATTTTTGCCCAGTCTCTTTCTTATGGTGGAGTCATGAACACTGACCTTAACTGAGGCATATGAGGCCTGCAGTTCTTTGGATGTTGTTTGTGACCTCTAGGATGAGTCGTCACTGCGCTCTTGGGGTAATTTTGGTCGGCTGGCCACTCCTGGGAAGGTTCACCACTGTTCCATGTTTTCGCCATTTGTGGATTATGGCTCTCGCTGTGGTTCACTGGAGTCCCAAAGCTTTAGAAATGGCTTTATAACCTTTTTCAGACTGATAGATCTCAGTTACTTTGTTTCTCATTTGTTCCTGAATTTCTTTGGATGGCAGCATGATGTATAGCTTTTGAGAATCTTTTGGTCTACTTCACTAAACAGGGCAGCGTGGTGGCGGAGTGGTTAGCACTGTGGCAGCACAGCAACTCAGCCTTGGCCGGGGGATCCTGGGTTCGATCCCAGCCCCCGACCAACAGTGATCTGTGTGGAGTTTGCATGTTCTCCCCATGTCTGCATGGATTTCTCTGGTTTCCTCCCACATGCCAAAAACATGCAAGTTAGGTTAATTGGCATCAACTGGGGATTCTAAATTGTCCTTAGGTCTGACTGTGAGAGTGAATGGTTGTCTGTCTGTCTGTGTTGGCCCTGCAATGGACTGGCGATCTGTCCAGGGTGTACCCTGCCCCTTGCCCAAAGATGCTGGGACTCCCTGTGAATTAAAGCTAAAATGTCCGTATTTTAGCCTGGCTCATTAGCTGGTAACAGGCTTTGCTCTAGGTAGGTTCTGCAGCCAGTTATTTCAGGCACTTTTCCACTTGGAACCCAAAGGCCTCGTTTGGCCTTGGACCGAACAGTCCTGTTCTGGCACTGGTGGTTTTCCACAGCACAAGGCTCACTGTAGTATGGGTGGGAGAAGGAGGGAGTTGGAGGCGGGGTTTTGAGGGAGTTGGAGGCGGTGCTACACTCCCCTTGAGGCTGCGCCATTTTCCCTGGACCAATTAGTAGTCCAAGAGCTATTTAATATCATTTTGGTGGTGAGGCTGCTGTGTATTATTATGCATTACTCATCTCATGTAACCTTGTGCCATCGCAATGAAGCAATTTTTTCGTATATTTAATGTGGACGTGTGGATCTTTAATATCACAGTTACAAGTACTGGGACAGCCATCTAATAAAAAATATCTTACAAAATTACAAGTCCACATTGTCTTTAAAGTGTACTTGTTAATGCTGAGTACAGAATTGGGTGAGGCGCACCAAAACAGTTGTTGCTGTACACCCCACACTCACCCGTCCTTACAGATAAGATAAGATAAGATAAGCCTTTATTAGTCCCACAACGGGGAAATTCCAGGATTGCAACAGCACAGGGATAGCAACACTCAGAGCATCAAAAGAGAGAGGAAGGGGAAAAAAAACTCGGAATCGAGCCGCTGTTGCAAAAGGCAGCCGACTGGTGTGGCGCCGAAATATATATATATATATATTACAATGGCTAAGTTGAATATTTTGTGCAGATAAAACCATTACCTGGGTTGGCGATATGAACATTTCCAAATACAGAACTTAAAATATTAGGTGTCCCTGTTGTTGCACATGGATATAAAGCTTGGTCAGTAGTGGCTGGCTTTTAATGTATGTGTCGGCAGTTATTGGACTCCATAACACACTGCAATGACAAATTTTTCCCAACCTTTTTAAGGGTTTTAAGACAGTGTGAAACTTAGTAGTAACAGACAACACATGATGTCAACAGTCACGGGTTTATTCAACGTTATTAACACTGGTCATTGATTAATGTACAGTATATACATAATAATGGTTGGGAAAACGGGTCACACGCCGTGCGAGGGTTTCAAAGACTGCCATGAGAGTGTTATTGAGGGCAGCATTCTGCGCAATTTCCTCCCTTCGTACAGCAACTTCGGCTTCCCTGGACTGACGGACCTCATCCACAAGCAGTGAATTGAGTTCCAACTGTTGCCGCTGGAGCTCCCTCTGCTCACGGTGCTGTTCCCTTTCTGCTTCTTGCATCGATGCAAAAATAGTTGAAAGGTCTTATTTTGTGTTGCTCCGCTTCCTCTTACCTACAAGACAGAAATGTGAGCTGGTGTCAGTAAAATCAACCTCAAAACATGTAGCAGTACATCCCCAAAAATTAATACAAAAGTTAAATATTTTTGGACACATGTCAGAAAGTGAGACCCATATATTATACAGAATCATTAATCAGACAGTGAAGTATTGTTACATTTTAATCATTTATTCCAACTGATATGGCTCTTTGAATGGGGAGCCATATCCTACACAGATCCTCATTCTTGATGATTTTCCACACAGCCAACACCGGCCCCTGCTTGTACACATTGGCCTACAACTTCCAGTCATATACAGCCCAAGGAAGATGCGCTGGAACTTCCGCAAAGCCAACTGGAAGAAATTCAGTGAAACTCTGGACCGGAGCGTTGTTACCATCCCACTCCACACCATCACTGTAGATGAAGCATACAACCGCTTCTGCAGCGCAATCTTCAAGGCTGCCCATACTGCAATCCCACGAGGCTACCGACCCCTCTATGTCCCATGTTTGGACGGAGAAAGTGCTGCCCTCCTACAATCCTATCAAACATCAGGGGACCCAGAGATAGCAGACCATCTCATTGAATCGCTAAATACAGCTCGGCGAAAGAAATGGGAGGAGACAGTTGCTGACCGGAGCTTTACCCACTCTAGCAGGAAATGTTGGAGCCTCATCCGTCGCCTAGGAGCTGCACAGAAGCCCCCTAGCCAAAGCCGAGCATCCGTCACACCCAACCAAGTTGCATCCCACCTACTGACTATCGCCAAAGCACCCCAAGACAAAGACACCAAAAGAGCAGTTACAACTGAGCTAAAAAAACACCAAAAAATGCCTGTAGAGGAAACGAACCCTGAACCCTTCGAGGCTGCTGAACTGGAGAAAGTCCTACAGAGCCTGAAATGTGGAAAGGCAGCAGGATACGATAACATCTTCCCAGAATTCATGAAAAATCTTGGCCCCCGAGCCCTAACCTGGTTGACACAATTCTACACAAGGATCACACAAACAAACTCGATCCCAAAGAAATGGCGGACAGCAAAGGTCATTGCCATCCCAAAACCTGGCAAAGACCACAAATTACCAGCAAGCTACCGCCCAATCTCCCTACTCAGCGTTCCTTACAAAATCATGGAGCGCCTAATTCTGCAACGCATTTCCCCAGAGGTAGAGGATATTCTAAGTGTGGATCAAGCAGGTTTCCGCAAGGACCGCAGTACAGGAGAACAAGTACTGGCCCTAACCACCTTCATCGAAAATGGCTTCGAGAGCAGACTGAAGACAGGGGCTGTGTTTCTCGACCTTACAGCCGCCTATGATACGGTCTGGCACAAAGGCCTCCTCCTGAAACTTATAAAGGCGATCCCTGCTTGGGCAACAGCAATTATAAAAACCCTGCTGACCAACCGAAGGTTCAGAGTCCACCTCAGTCAGAAGACAAGTGCATGGAGAATGCAGAAAAACGGACTCCCACAAGGCTCAGTTCTAGCTCCAACTCTGTTCAACCTCTACATAAACGACCTGCCTACTACAAAATCCCGCAAATTCACCTATGCAGACGACATCTGTTTGGCATTCCAAGCACCAGACTTTGAACCACTGGAACGGGTGCTCACGGAAGATCTTGCCAAACTGGACCAGTTCTGCAAAATCTGGCGCCTAAAACCAAGCCCAGCAAAAACCGTCTCCAGTGTATTCCATCTCCACAATGCAAAAGCTGCCAGAGAACTAAACATCCACCTGAGCGGACTCAAGCTTAAGCATGCCCCAAATCCAACTTATCTTGGAGTGACCCTTGATAGGACCTTATCCTTCAAGGAACATCTAAAGGGGACGGCTGCTAAGGTGAAGGTACGAAACAACCTGCTCTGCAAGCTCGCTGGTGCAAAATGGGGGGCGGCAGTCTCCACCCTGCGCACCTCAGCACTGGCCCTTTCATACTCTGTAGCAGAATATTGTGCCCCTGTCTGGTCCAGGTCATCTTACACACACCATGTAGACACCCAGCTCAACACAACCATGAGAACTATAACTGGAACAATCTGCTCAACACCACTCCCCTGGCTCTCTGTACTGTCAAACATAGCCCCTCCACACATCCGGCGAGCAGCATTAACTCAAAGGATGCTCCAAAAAGTTAAAGATTCTCCTCACTTACCAATCCATGCAGATATCTACACCCCACCCACTGCCCGACTTCCATCCAGACGGCCGATTGGGAAAAACCCTCCCCCAGCTGACTTCACCATCCAGACAGCTTGGCAAGAGGAATGGGAGACCAAGGAGGTCCCAAACAAACAGCTGGTGATAAACCCCAACCAACAGGTCCCGGGCACCAACCTCCCAAGGAGACAGTGGTCTACACTCAATCGCTTCAGGACTGGACATGGCCCCTGCTTGGCCAGCCTTTACAGATGGGGCAGTAGCCCTAGCCCACTGTGCGCATGTGGAGAGGAGCAAACAATGGAACACATCATAGAGGCTTGCCCGCTCCAAAGACTGGAAGGAGGATTACACACCCTCCATACAGCAAACCAGGAGGCAACTGCTTGGCTTAAGGACTTTGCATTCGCTAAATAAATAAAAATCATTTATTGGCTCACAGCGCATGAATATCCAAAATTACTTTTCTCGAAAAATCGATGGTTATGTTAAAAATAGATATTAAAAAAAGAGGAGTGTTCTCAAAAGTATGAGGATTTATGGAGAAACGGATTTCATTTTCCAGCTGGAGTGACCATCGCCCCACAGTGCCTAAACAATCAAAACCTGGTGTAATGGACAAGGCATCACTGTGTTTGATTTGGCCAGGAAACTCTCCTGACATAAAACCCATATGGATTGTCAAGATTATGACAGATACCATCTTATATGACTTTCACTGTCTTTTGTGAGTCACAAAAAACACACTGTACCATGACATTGCAGTTATTTTGAGATGTACCTGTACAAGGGACACACACTGGTGAAAGGCAAGTGCTGGGTTTGAAAAAATTACTTTTTTTTATGAGTATCACAACTGTGTATTTGTACAATACATTTAGTAAAAGCTGGGTTTATGTTTCAAATGCCTAGCTTTTTATGGTGGTCAAAAAATTCTAGAGGTGACCCAAATTCTATGGTGGAGAGACCCAGCTGGTCTATCATCTCTGAAGAGCTGGAGCAGGTGGCTGGGGAGAGGGAAGTCTGGGCTTCTCTGCTTGAACTGCTGCCTCCGTGACGCGGAGAAGCGGTAGAAGATGGATGGATGGAAAAAATTCTGAATGCATTTACTGTATACAGTAGGCTCAACTGAATGATGAAAATGAAGCACGCTGACTTTCAAATAATGAGTTTTGTGCTGCAACAGCTCATTAGCTTTTCCATGCCTGTGATTAAATATGCATTGCTGGACTTTTTTGATGTGCTTTACATGAAACAATAAACTGTACCGTGAGTATTACATTATTACAATATAATATAATTATATTATTTGACTATTGGGCTTTACCTGTGCGTGAAAGTGTTGATGGAGATGTGCCAAACTGTGAGCGAGCTGGACTTGGTTCTGGTGCCGGATGATCTTGATCCGTAGCAGGAGAAGCTGGGTGCTCGTATCGCGGGAGGTGGGCTCCGTCGGTGTGGAAGCATAATCTAAAAAAAAAAAAAAAACAAAAAAAAAAACTTTTAACCAGGATTACAACTATCTATTTCATCAGATATTGTCAACACAAAAAACAACATACAAGCACGGACATAGCATTAAGCTAGGTCATCGTTTAAACACGATTAAGTTTTCGTCTGTCCTAAGTGAACTTTCCACTGTTGGAAAAAATAACATAAAGCATGAATATCAGATCACTTACCGTCCTGTATATCACAATATCACGGCTTCAACTGCTGAAGTTGGGTGCGTCGCGGCTGCACATTCAATTCAATTCGGGTGGCTGGGTCTAATTCCCGGTGCGTCTCCATGTAATTTCTGGTGCGTCTGTTTGTGCGCCCCACTGCAAGTTCAGTCTGCTTCCCTCTGCATTCTCTCATCAGCTGAAACGCACAGGAAACTCTGCTGGACTGCGGTGTTAGATTTCTGCTGATTTCTGTTAAGCCATTCTCTCGTTGTGGTTTATAATATCACTTGTTCGCGGGCTCACTGACGAAAAATTGCAAATGGCGACCAGCAAGCGATTCTGGAAAGTCAATGTAACGCCCACGTAACGCCCACTCTCATGACGCTACGCACAGACCAATGCATGGCCAGCAGGGGCGTGACGAAACGGGGCCGGGACCCTTCGGACCTGCTTTTCACGGTGTCGAAAAAGTGAACTGTTAAACTGGAACTGTTCAGAAAAAGGGAACTGTGAGGCCTTTGGGTTCCGAGTGGGAAACCAGACACGGAGGCCGATCGGGGCCAAACGGGGCCTTTGGGTTCCTAGTGGAAAAGCGCCACACGGGGCACACGCTAATACCTTCACAACAGTGGGTCTTTATTCTCCTTTCTCTGCGTTGGAGAGACACATACAGCCGCTTCGCCCTTAAACTCTGTAACAACCGTGGAAACAAAACACAACACAAGCTTTGCCATGCTGTGCTCCTCTTCTTCTTTGCTGGAAGTTGTTCATGCATGCCGGACAACAGAGGCACTACTGCCCTCAGCAGTTCTGGTCGTGCACTGCAGTTCCGGTTAAATGGAGCTTGTTTCTGCTGGTTACTGCTGAACCGCGGCATGCATATAAACTTTATGATTAAACGATTTGTTGACAACAAAAATATTTGGTGACAAATTTTTATTGTTAATGTTATCGATAACGTCACCTAATGATTTCAGCCCTAAACAAAATACATGTAGCGAACTGGAAAATGATACAGGAATTGATACCATAACTGTTGATGTAGTATCCCTATCACTGTGTCCCTTGCTTAGGTTAGGCTGTGCTCTCAGTCCAGCCTCCCTCAGTGTTAGTCCATGGTTTAGTACATGGTCCACAAGTGTAGCACGGATTTCATTGGACGGATTTGGTTGTCTTGGTCTTTGTGCATGTCCTACCCCTCCTCCAGGTCTTCTTCTCCCTCTCCCTCGACCTCTTCCTCCATCTTGTTCTCTCTGGTTTCCACCTCTCATCCACATTCTCCCTCTTCCTCTGACACCGTCCGTTTTTGTTGGAGACATGTGACCTGTGCCCTTTTATAGTGCTTGTAACAGACCTGATTGGTGTGTCTGTAATTATGCACCTGTGTGTGTGCACACCAGGTGGCTGTTTAACACATTTTTCCATGGGTGTGTGTATTTGAAAGCCTTTGCTCTGAAATCACCAGGAAGTGTCATCCTGATGTATTTCTGTGTCAGATGTATACAAGTGCACGTAGTGTTATGCAAATCTCTGTGTGAAGCTGACGATGTGTTTATAATTGTGTAAATCTGGGTTAGTATTTTGCTCCTTGAGTGTCAGTTTTTGCTCATTGTGGGACAGTTTTAATTTTAGTGTGTAAGCAATCATAAAAAACTAACTATTCAGAGGTGTGTTTTTTGAGGGTAGTATGCAATAAACCAATAAGAGTAGTTTGTCAGCTCACCAATTTTACAGTTTCTCCCATTTGCAAAATAATTGCATATTTAGAAAAAAATGATTTGAATTTATGAGGAAAAAGTTGGAAAGTTGCTCTCGTGGGCAGCATAGGTGGAGCCGTGTGGTGATGGGTCGTCCCCCAGCTGGCCGTGGGAGCGGAGTGGCATCCTGCAGAACAAGACACTGCCCTTTGAGATGCTGTGGCTCGGCAGCTCAACTCAGCCAGCAGCCTTGGATCCCAGGCCAGGTCGGTTGTGGTGATTGGGACCTGCCCCGGCACACAGTGCTACTGATTTGTTGTGGAATCATGGCAAAATTATTGGGAGATGGGCCAGAGTGATGCAAGATGCACCATGGACTGTGGATCATTGAACCAGCACCGCTTATCTCAGCTAGGAGGAGGCTAGAAGCTAAAGGCTTGAAGCTAGTCAGCTAATGGCTAACTGATGTAAGAGGTGAAGGGTGTTTCTTCAAGTGACAGGCTTTAAATCAGGGTGTTTCAAGAAAGCCAGGAAAAATGCAAAACAAATTTGCTTCAATAATTAAAAAAAAATAAAGAAAATGTGAACAAAATATGTCACAAACTTCATTAAGACATGAGTGAGCTGCTGAACTATGGGAAAAGTGCAGTCAAGGACCCCTTTAAAAGTGGAAAATGGAAATATAGATGAAAAGCTGTGAATTCATAAGAGAAAATTTGCCTATTTTAGAGGGGAAAATGAATTAATACAAATGTTGATGGGGTAGGTTATACTGAGCTTATTTATTAGTGATGAATAAATATTTAAGATATACATAAAAAATTAAACACCTATTTCAAAAGAAGGTAAAGAAAACAATTGGTAGCACTTTTTAATATAGCCCAGAAATTATAGGATAAGTCCAGAAAAAAAGATGGGGTAAGTACTCGGGCGTGGGCTGGATTCTGCCTCGACTATCAGTACTCTTTATCCAGGAAAATAACGGGGCGTTTTATTCTGCTGCTTACCCTGTATTCACTGTGTAATTTGTTGGCTGTGTATAAAGTACTACCAAAGGATTTAATAAAATAACTGGTGGGGTTATACAGTAGTGGGTGTTTTTGGCGTAATGAGCGGGCAGCGTGGCCTTTATGTCGACCTTTCTTCTCCCCCATCTGTCCTCATCCAAGGCCCTCTCTTCCTATTTAATCCTGATGAAAGTGTTGTCAGGCTGCTCAGCGGTCTCCCAGCAACGCTGTTGTAGCGATGCTGGTAAGAGAAATGTTCACAATCTGTGCTGAGTGACCTTTTTGAGAGGAGAGTGGAGGAGGAGCTGTTAGCCGTGCCAGGGTCAGGGCTTCTGTTCTCCTGTTTAAACGCTTACTTCATCGCAGTGAGGGCTCCCACTAGATCCAATTTATTCAAACTAATTAACTCTGTTTTTCTACTGGTTTATCAGTGGAAAGAAGAAGCACTTTGTCTTGAGATATAATGGAAACCTCTTAGCCTTAATTAATCCATCATTTACTATGGAATTAACCTGTAGTGCAGAGTGCTTCAGGTGGGTCTGGTAAAGTGCTCTGGATTGGCTGGCAATGATTTCTCCTGGGATTAAAGTTATTGTCCGGACCCATCTAGCCTTAGACACTGGAAAGTGGCGTTCACTTATATAGCACTTTTTCTCAAAACGCTTTACAGATCTTGCTAGTCACACATTCACACCCCGATGAGCTGCCATGCACCGGTGCTGGCCTGACCCACCAGGAGCAACTGGGGGTTCAGTGTCTTGCTCAAGGACACTTCGACATGCTGACTAGTGTAGACAGAGTGAGAATCGAAACCCTGACCCTATGATCAGTAGTCAGCCACACTACACCTTCACAAGCAGTTTCCTACAGGAAACTAGTCTCCTGTAGTTCATTGGAACATTTTCATTCTTCAGAGGTTATTGATGTCAGCGCCATGTGCACACAGCGTTCTGACCACTGCGTGTCACGGAGACCAGTGGTTCCCAACCTTTTCTCATGCAGTTAATAGGGGTGGGAATATGATACCCATCACAATACTTGTGTCACAATGCAATACTATCACAGTACTATGATTTCTGAAGTATTGCGATACCATATACCTCCCCACCATTCAACATTAAATTGTGTCCCCAGAGGACAAAAGTCAATATCTGTTTCATAGAAATGTTCACTCTTTTCATTTCACCGTTGCTGCTTTCATTTCAGTGGCTGCAGGCTCTCAGTCCTCTGTTAGATGGCGTGCTGTTGTGGTCCTTTCTGCTGTGCTTGAGAATTTCTCAACTTTGGAATTCACTTCTTGTTCTCAGTTTCGGGACCACCGTGGCAGCAGTGGACTGCTGAGCTCCAGTGGTCTTATGCTCTAGGGCAGGCTTTGTTTTTTCCCAGCAACACAGGTATCTGCACATGGGGAGGGCGGTGTATGGTGTTGTCTTCTTGGCTCGCTGAGTTTGGAGGTAGCTATGTTGCACAGGGGGGTGTCCAGAATTGTTTCATTTTTACTGAGCGCTGTTTTGGCTTGACTGTCATCAGGGTTTATTGCTGCTTGTGGAGCATTTTTATTATCCCCCACTGGTCGAAGTCCAAAGGGGGATCCATCTACAATTTGGTTCTGATCGGATAATTTTTGCTGGAATTGTAGCCTTTGACATATGAGCTATGATCATGTTAAGGAAGAATGCTATTGTCACTCGAACTGCTGAACACAACATAAGGTTCAACAACCAACCTGTCCTCTTTGGTTGCCTTTATTTTTTTTTTTTATTACTTATTTTGTACCCGTAGGTAGATTTGTTTTGCAGACTGGTGACAAACCACCAGCTGCCGGTCGCTGCGTGCACAAGCGCCCCTTAACTCCCTAACCTGCATGTTTTTGGCATGTGGGAGGAAACCGGAGAAATCCTGGAGTAAACCCACGCAGACACGGGGAGAACATGCAAACTCCACACAGATCACTGTTACTGTCACACAGATCACTGCCTTTATGTGTATGTTTTAGCTACAGTATGTCTATGTTATATCTTGTGATAGTGTGTTGTGTTTTAGCTGTTATTATGATTGTATGGGTTTTAACTGTGTCTTCGTAAATGTTATTTTTTTACAGCCATGTGAAAAAATTGGGACACCTTGTATAAGCCTGTGTATTTTTTTTTAACATATGTCACCTGTGCTGGCAAAATGAGTCAGAATGAGGACATTTTCAAAATTGAGGTAACATTATTTTCATATTTTGTATTGAAAGACCTTCAAAATGACATATAATTTGTAGGAATTGGGCAAAAATTGACCAGCAACAAGCCGATTTTGTTTATATTTTGGCTGGTTGAAAAACTTGCTTTCCATTGGTCCTGAGTAACATCTTCTGCAAAAAAAATTTTAGAAAGTAGGAGTTCCAAGCTTTACAGTGATACCAGGCACTGACGGGGTTTTCCCGGGGCTTGCCACCAGCAAAGAAAGAAAGAATCATGATTTATGACTTCTTGTGCCTGTAGCTTGTTACTACCCGGTGTGCATTCCGAGTCATTTTGCCAACATAGGCCACATATTTGGACATACGGATATTTAATATCATTGTTAAAAATACTGGGAGATTGATGTAATACAACTAAACAATTAAAAATGAATTAAAGACGTTTTTTTTTTTTTTCAAATTTTCTGTAAAATGTAATTCTAAACAGGGCGGCGCGGTGGAGGAGTGGTTAGCACTGCGGCAGCACAGCAACTCAGCCTTGGCCGGGGGATCCTGGGTTCGATCCCAGCCCCTGACCAAGAGTTTGCATGTTCTCCTCATGTCTGCATGGATTTCTTGGGTTTCCTCCCACATCCCAAAAACATGCAAGTTAGGTTAATTGGCATCAAATTGGGGATTCTAAATTGTCCTTAGGTCTGACTGTGAGAGTGAATGGTTGTCTGTCTCTCTGTGTTGGACCTGCGATGGACTGGCGATCTGTCCAGGATGGACCCTGCCTCTCACCCAAAGATACTGGGATAGGCTCCAGCCCCCCCCCCCCCCCCCCGTGACCCGAAAAGGATTAAGCGGAAGAAGATGGATGGATGGTAATTCTAAACAAATAGTGAGGAATAAATTAGGACACCTGCCATCTTTTTCAGGACACCCCCACATTCATTCCCACTTAAAATGGCTAAAATAAATGTTAAAAAATGCAACTAGAAACAAAAACAAGGTTAGATATAGATATGTGAACATTTCTTAATAAAGAGCTGACTATTTAATGGGGTGTCCTAATTTTTTCACATAACTGTATGCATTTGTGTAGTATTTGTCTCATGCTTGTTTGCTCCGTGTCCCTCTCCCCAGGCCACAGTTGTAAATGAGAATGTGTTGTTAATCAGTCTTGCCTGCTTAAATAAAGGTTAAATAACACAAATGCAGAATAAACCCCCTGTTTCACGTCACTTCAGAGACAGGAACCGTCTGGTGAAATCAGCTCCTCCTGTAGTTATAGTTGTGAAACTTGGTTCCATGCTTTCAGATAGGGCTGTGCAATATGACCATATATATCAGTGACACAGTAAAAAACGTCTACCGTTTCATATAAAACTTTATGGTTTATACTGGGACACATACCCCGTTTCTACTGGTCACTGCCGCGCCTCTCCCCCGTGACGTGCCAGGTGGGTTCCAGTGGTTAGCGCCACAGCAGCTAAAACAGATGTTTTGCCGCTGCTTCTGTGGAGCCGCTAGTTCTGTGCCAGGGATGTGGGACTGTTTCCCCATCATGCTGCGTCAGAGAGGACGGTCTTCTAACCTCGTTTTAATTGGAGGTAAGTAACGTTAACATCATCTCTCTCTAATTATAAAAATGGCAAATGCTAAATGACGATGCTAGCTTGTTGCTAATAGGAAACATTATAGCGTATCAGACCGTCGTTCTGGTTTAAATCACTGCTGAGTTTCTTTGCCTGAAAAAAATATTACTAAAGCTGCAAAAGTGCATGGCAGCGGCTGCATGCACACTAAATAAATAATAAATAAATTAAAACGTTTCGGAGGAACACACTGGCTCTTCACGTAACCTGATTTCTAATAATTTTTTAATTACTCCAGTAGCAATAATGAATAAAGTTGAAGTCATCTCAAATGCACATTAAAAAACAAGTTTTGAACACTGCAACATTAAGAGGGAAAAAGTGCATAAAATTAATGACAGATGAATGTGTACAATTGATTTTTTTCAGTATGTAATTTAAAATGTAGAAAAAGAGATGGTCCTTTTATTGGTTATTGTATATAAACTATAGAATTTACCAGAAATGTATATCGTGATATCGTTATCATCAAATAATAAGATAAGATAAGATAAGCCTTTATTAGTCCCACAATGGGGAAATTCCAGGATTGCAACAGCACAGGGATAGCAACACTCAGAGCAATAATCAGAAGGCAAGAAAAAAAGCAAGCAAGCAAGAGCAGCTAATATACATATGTACATATTACTATGAATATATATATATATACACACAGACACACAGTGCAGAGCATTGTAGCTGGATGGAATAAATATGTAGATATATAAACACCCACAGTACGGAGCATTGCAGCTAGGTGGAATAAATATGTAAATATATAAACACACACAGTGCGGAGCAATGTAGCTAGATGGAATAATATGTAGATATATAAACACACAGTGCGGAGCATTGTAGCTAGATGGGATAAATATATAGATATATAAATATAAACACACCCAGTGCGGAGCATTGTAGCTAGATGGAATAATATGTAGATATATAAACACACACATTGCGGAGCATTGTTGCTAGATGGGATGAAACAGCACAACCGTCTACTTAGTTATCCTACATGGTATGATTATGTGCCCATACATATTCTCACCCTCCATAGCGACCGGTATTTTCCTAGTTGTATGCCAGAGGGGACCATTGTGTAAGTATATTGCATCTTTTGCATTCAAAAAACTATTAGGTTGTTACGTCTTTTTGCTATCTCTGCGAGCAGCCCTGCTTAGGTTGTACAGTCTGACAGCCGTTGGTAGGAAGGACCTACGAAACCTCTCGGTTGTGCACCTGGGATGATGTAGTCTGCTGCTAAGTGAGCTCCTCAGTGCATTCAGTATGTCCTGCATAGGGTGGAACTCGGACTCCAGCAGAGATGACAGTTTAGCCACCGTCCTTCTCTCTCCTATCTCCTCCACCGGATCAAGGCGCTGCCCCAGGACAGAGCTAGCTTTCTTGATCAGTTTGTTCAGTCTCTTCCTATCGGCTGCAGTAATGCCACTGCCCCAGCAGACCACTCCAAAAGTGATGGCTGATGCCACCACCGTGTCATAGAATGTCTTCAGCAGCGCCCCTTGTACACCAAAAGACCTGAGCCTCCTCAGTAGGAACAGCCTGCGCTGTCCCTTCTTGTAGAGTGCGTCAGTATTGTGTGACCAGTTTAGTTTATTGTTCAGATGAACACCCAGGTACTTGTAGGATGTCACCATCTCAATGTCTGTTCCCTGTATATTTACTGGTGCTGTGAGGGGTTGTCCATGCCTGCGGCAGTCCACCACCAGCTCCTTAGTATTCCTCGCGTTGATCTGGAGGCAGTTCCGATGGCACCAGTCCACGAAGTCCTGGATAAGCCCTCTGTACTCAGCTTCATCTCCATTGGAGATGAGGCCAACGATCGCAGAGTCATCAGAGAACTTCTGTAGATGGTAGTGTGTTGTGTTGTGAGAGAAGTCCGCAGTATAAAGAGTGAACAGGAAGGGAGCCAACACCGTTCCCTGGGGGGCCCCCGTGCTACCAATGATCATGTCGGACACACAGTCCCGGGTTCTCACAAACTGAGGCCGGTTTGTGAGGTAGTCCAGGATCCATGATGACAGGTGCTGGTCCACCCCTGCACGCAGCAGCTTGTCCTTCAGGATCATCGGTTGGATGGTGTTGAAAGCACTGGAGAAGTCAAAGAACATGATCCTCACCACATTCCCGGGCTTCTCCAGGTGGGACAGAGAACGGTGAAGGAGGAAGATCACCGCATCCTCCACCCCAATGCCATGCTGGTAGGCGAACTGGAGTGGATCCATCGCTGGTTCCACCAGGGGGCGGAGGTGAGCAAGGAGCAGTCTCTCCAGGGTCTTCATCAAGTGGGACGTCAAGACCACCGGTCTGTAGCTGTTCAGGTCTTTTGGGTGGGAAGTTTTTGGTACAGGTACCACACAAGATGTTTTCCACAGCTGTGGTACCCTCCCCAGCTTCAGGCTCAGGTTGAAGATGTATGTCACAATCCCACACAGCTGGTCTGCACAGGACTTGAGGAGCTTTGCGCTGATGCCGTCCGGTCCTGACGCCTTCCTCGCCTTGATCTTCCTCAGCTCTGTCCTCACCTGGGTCCTGGTCAGGGTCAGGATGGGGGGCTGTGTGTTGGGAGTGGGGGGGTGTTGGTGGAGTGGGGAGTGGGCAGCAGGACTTGATGTCTTTAGAGGCAGCAGTGGTTGTTGTGCAGTCAGGGGGGAGGGCGGTTGGTCAAACCTATTGAAAAACAGATTCAGATTGTTCACCCACTCCCTGCCCCCCGTGGCCTGGGGGGAGGTATTCTGGAGCCCAGAGATGGTTTTGAGGTTTTTCCAGACCCCGCTGATGTCGCTCTGTTGCAGCTTGTCCTCCATCTTCTTCCTGAAGCTGTCCTTGCCTTCTCTGATCTTTCTCCTCAGCTCCCTCTGTACGGACTTCAGCATCTCCCTATTCCCCGACCTGAAAATCCTCTTCTTCTCTCTCAGAAGTGTTTTTATCTCAGGGTTGATCCAGGGTTTGTTGTTTGAGCAACACCGTATGGTCTTGGTGGGAACGGATTTGTCCACACAGAAGCTGAGGTAGCCCGTGAAGGTGTGAGTTCTTCTAACAAGTCTCATCCCAGTGCAGCAGCAGAAGAAGGAAAAAGAGACCGAACACTTTCGGCTCTATGAACTTATACTTGCACATAACAAAAGACATGCAAATCCAAAGCTGACATCCCTCCTTATCTTAATCCCCCCATTGTCTTCGTGCTCCTCCTCATGGCCCTGGGGGGTCAGGGCAGCTCCTCCGGTCTCCACCGCAGTGCCTGGGAAACTCTTTGATCCTCACTGGCGGTTGAGATCTCTTTGTCCTGTTCTGAGGTGTGAAGTCGCCTTACATATGTAATCACCAAACATTCTTATATGCTCAACATATGTAGGTTATGGAATATATGATAAATATAGACCACAGCCCCCCCCCCCCAAACGACTAAGAAAAGGACAATAGAAAAATTCACAGTTTAAGATAATTATTATGACATACTAACTGCTACACCTCTTGCCACAGGAGAAACTTTCTAGCAGCCATGCCCCTAAGAGAGTTCAGTGGTAATCATAACAGCATAGTAAAATCACAAGTCAGTCCTAAACTGTTACAGCACAATTAGTGAACAACTGTTGAGTAGTTTGTATCAGTCTCTGTGCCGTCTGGGTTTTAATCTTCTCCCAAAACTGCTGTGGGTCCGCTTGGGCGTCCTGCTGGGACCTTTCTGTAAGGAATCTGCAGCTTGGGGAGGAGAGTGATTATTTGTTCCCTGCAGGGGGGCTGAGTCTTTTCTCTTGGGGGGTCTACCCCTCCGAGGTGCTCTCGCCAACCGTGCAGGCTCGTCTTTCAACAAGAAGGCAGGTTTAAGTCTGTCAGTGCTGACTGTTTCTTTTCTATCCCCAAAATCAAGCACAAAGTGTTTATCACCAGGTTCCAGCACTCTGAATGGCCCATTGTATGGTGGGCGGAAAGTTGGTTTTAAAGCTTCATGCCTAACAAAAACAAATTCAGCGTTCTTTAAAGCTTGAGGGGACAAAAACCCGTGGAAAAGAGTGATGAGCCGGACCGGGGAGAGAGTCCGGTCCGCTGCTGCCTAAAAACCTCGGGGCTGGAAGATGCCCTGGCTCTGGGTTCTCTGGTAAAAATTCACCTGGGAGCCTGAGAGGTTGTGCAAAAACTAATTCTGCTGGAGAGGCGTCTAGATCCTCTTTGGGCGCAGCACGCAACCCCAATAAAACCCAGGGAAGTTTATTTACCCAATTTGTATCCGTTACTGAGGCTCTGAGGGCGGCCTTTAAAGATCTGTGAAAACGCTCGCATAACCCATTAGCCTGAGGGTGATAAGCGGTGGTGCGGTGAATTGTTGCCCCTAAGCTGCTGGACATGGCTGACCAAAGCTCCGAGACAAATTGAGGCCCCCTATCGGACGTGATGTCCGATGGGACGCCGAAACGTGCCACCCAGTTTGTCAAAAAAACGCGAGCGACTTCCTCCGCTGTGGTTGACGCCAGAGGGACTGCCTCTGGCCAGCGCGTGGTGCGGTCTATCATTGTTAACAGGTGTGTGAAACCTTGGGAGGAAGGTAGTGGTCCCACGAGGTCGACATGAACGTGGTCGAACCTTCTTGCAGGGATTGGAAAAGGCTCCAGAGGGGCTTTTGTGTGTTTGTGTATTTTGGCGCGCTGACAAGAAATGCAAGTTTTTGCCCATTCTTTTACGTTTTTGCGCAGGCCAGGCCACACAAACTTTTCGGCGACCATTTTAACCGAGGCGCGCACACCTGGGTGCGTGAGGGAGTGAATTGAGTCGAAAATACGGCGGCGCCATGTAGCTGGGACTAACGGGCGAGGTCGGCCGGTTGAGATATCGCATATTAGGGGGGGCACGCCGTCGCGTAAACCCCTTTCCTCCAGCCTTAACCCTGTTGGTCCAGACAAGAGTGCGCGCACGTCCGCGTCACTACTTTGTTCCTCTGCCATGGCTGCATAATCTATCCCTGCATGGATTGGGGCCGCGTATGTGTCCGCGTTGGTGAAGAGTTCCGCGGCTGAGGTAGTATAATCTGTCTCCTCGCGCTCTGATGATGTCACAGCGCGAGAGAGGCAGTCTGCTACCACGTTAAGTTTGCCTGCCACATGTCGAATGTCTGTGGTGAACTCTGAAATCGCAGCCAGCTGTCTTTGTTGCCTGCCTGACCACGGTTCGGAAATTTTAGCCATAGCAAAGGTGAGCGGTTTGTGGTCTACAAAAGCCGTGAAACTCCGCCCTTCTAACCAGAACTGGAAGTGGCGGATGGATAAATGAAGCGCTAGCAGCTCCCTGTCAAAAGTGCTGTATTTACGCTCGGTTTGGTTTAGCGATTTGCTGAATTTTTGATTTTTTGAATTTGATTGCTAGTCATATGTTTTCATGGTCAAGGAATCTGAAAACGTACACACAAACACTGTATGGGGGGAACTGTGGCGCTTGGCGGAGGTCTGCGCTCTCCGAGTGCTTTTCTAGTATTGTGATATGAAATTCTGGTCATATTGCACAGCCCTAGTTTGAGATACTCTGATGATGCGCATATTGCAATTTCACTCTCATCGGACGACATTGAGGTCAAAGGTCAGAGGTCAGATTTTCCCCTAAATCTTCTAAACACAGTAACTACTGAAAGAAATTATATAGGTTTTTCAACTCGATACAGTAGTTGTATCTAATACACATCTTGGACGACTTACGCCTTAACCTAACTATGGGTTTGGGGTCAAGGGGTCAAAGGTCACAGTTCAAAGTTAACGTTACAGTTGCACTATGGTAAATGCCACATTTACTATAAAATAAGTAAAGCTAGAGCCAGCAAACCTGGTACATAGGTTCACCTTAGGATCCTGAACTCTGACTATTGGTTTGGGGTCAAAAGGTCAAGGTTAATATACAATTTGCACTATTACTATAAAACAAGTAAAGTTAGGGTCACCAAACCTGGTTCACAGGTTCACCTTGGGATCCTGACTTCAAACTATGGGTTTGGGGTCAAAAGGTCAAAGGTCACGGTTAACATTCCTTATGCCTTATTACTGCATGAGTAAAGCTAGGGCCACCAAACTTGGTACACAGGTTTACCTTGGGATCCTGAAGTGTGAGTGTTTTTGGGATCACAAGGTCAAAGGTCAACATCAGAATGCCTTTAAACTGTATCTCAACAACCAAGAAAGCTAGGGTCACTAAACCTGGTACAGAGGATCATTCTGAGACCATAACCTCTGACGACAGGTTTGGGGTCAAACGGTCAAGGTTGGCACTCCCTATGATCTCTTTTTTACTATAGAACATGTAAAGCTCTCTAGGGTCACTATACTTGCTACACAGGTTCATCTTGGGATCCTGCCCCACAGCTATGGGTTGTATATTCGTGGACGATGGGCTTATCATAATTTGGTTCTGCCACAGTAATTATATTGAAAAGTTGAAAACTGCTCTGTCAGTAAGTATTGAGATCTTCAAAGAAAATGGAGGCGGGGGATATTGCACTCGCCTCAGAGTGCTCTTGTTAGCTTAGCTGTCATCTGCTAATGCTGCTGTTGCTGGATGGTTCAGAGCGGAGTGGGCCTGGCTGTGTGTTCTGAGCGTTATTTTTCTTGTGGCGCACCATGTGAGTTGACTGTGTCTTGTGAAGGTCTTTCGTTCCATCTTTGTTATAAAATCCAAAGAAGCCCAACATTTGAGGTCATTTTTCACCACATCCAACTGCGAGACAAACTATGACTCGCAGTCATTACCCATCGTTTGTAACAAGCTAAAGTAACGGTTAATGTTGATATGAATTAGTAGTCATAAAATATATATTTGAAGTAATATTAAATAAACATAAAAAATCCAGAGTCCATGGTTACTGTGGTAACGCGTGGAGGAGGGAGGTGACATTGTAGGGTGTTTCAAATGGATCCATTTTGTTAAGGGCAGTTCCCTTAACTGATGTTTCCTGAGAAGGGAGTAGGGAGTACCGCTGAAGTACTCTGTGGATTGGGACGCAGAGACTGAATAAGAACCTCCTTAAAAAACCAAGAAGGAGCTCATCTCTCTTGGATTCATTCTGCCACCCACTGATATGGAAGAACCACTACATAGCATCCACAGGTGCACAACGACAGTTAATTATTTGCAACAAATAAATATTCATTTTTTGGACCACTAAGCGAGCACACAATTAAACAGGCTCATGGGTAAACAGGTCTGCATGTAATCGTCGCACCAACATTTTACACTCATTTGAGGCCAAAGTGTTATTGTTGTGCTTTTTTATTATATTACTGTTAGCGTGTTTCAAAACTTTAATCTCACAAAGATGCATCTAGAGAACAATATACTGTTCCACTCACTGTGAACAACACATAGAGTAACAATTTTGCACCACTGTAGAGCTCCTATTTAGAGTTGTTGAGCATTAGAGACTGTTGAAGGCGATGACGTTTTCAGCGTGCATGCTAACAGTGGTATGGAGGCTGTCTGTGGAGCACACAGAGGAGAGCAGCCACCTAAACTGGGTCATTTGGAACGCCAACACATCAACCAATTATGGCCAATTAATCCTACTATCTCCGCTGTGGATCTCTATTTAACTGGCCTGTTCTGCTCTGCTTGACAAGCATTCACCCTGACAACTGATGCACCATTTCTTTCTCTATTCTCTCTCTCTCACACACACACATGCGCGCGCACACACACACATACACACACAGAGGAGCAATTGTAGCTGCTCTAATGCATACGCAGGCCCAGCTTAGAGGGTAGAGTAGATTTTCATTGACAGAGACCTATACTGGTTGAGGAAGATGTCTTGAATCACAAGGAAACTGACAACCAAAGTAACAATTACTGTTACATTTACAAAATAATCGCATTACAGAAATAATTCTGTAAACAGTTGTCATGTAGAGGATATGTTCTTCATTGAAGAAACCAAATTTGTGAGCATGTGCTTTCACTCTAAAGCTCTGTGGTGACATTTTGACTGATTTTGTAACCAAAGAGCTCTTCCTGTTGATGGAACTTGACAAAGTAGTTACACCAGCTAATTAAGATGACAAGACAGAGTAAACAAGTGACAATGAGAAGACGAGATGGGCAGCGCCGCACATTTTCTGTCAACTCACCTGACTACAATGACTGCTGAAAACTGCAGTAGGCAGAAAAAAGGATTCCATTTTAAAATCCAGAGGCCAGGAAAAGTAAGTGAACCTTTGGCTTTATAGAGGATTTGCGTATGATGTCACCAAACGGAACTCATGTCATTTAAAAAAATTGATTGGCAAAAATGAGTGGCAGCAATAGGGTGTATGCAGTAAAACACAAAAAATACACACATATCCAGTCACTGCAGTACACAGAGTACCTGCTTGTATTGTGGAGAGCTAATCTTTTTCTATATTGATTAATTGGCAAAAAAATAAATAATTAAAGGTTCTGAATCAGTTGTTCACTTACAATGGTGTGAAAAAGTGTCTGCCCCCTTTCTGATTTTTCATTTTTTTGTATGTTTGTCACACTTAAATGTTTCAGATCATCAAACAAATTTAAATATTAGACAAAGATAACACAGGTGAACACAAAATGCAGGTTTTAAATGAAGGTGTTTACTATTAAGGGTAAAAAAAAAATCCAAATCTACATGACCCTGTGTGAAAAAGTGACCCCCCCCCATTAAAACATAAATTAACCGTGGTTTACCACATCTTTGGAAAGCTGAGTTCAATTTCTCCAGCCACACCCAGGTCTGATTACTGCCACACCTGTTCTCAATCAAGAAATCACTTAAATAGGACCTGCCTGACAAAGTGAAGTAGACCAAAAGATCCTCAAAAGCTAGACATTGTGCTGTGATCCAAAGAAATTCATTAACAAATGAGAAACAAAGTAATTGAGATCTATCAGTCTGGAAAAGGTTATAAAGCCATTTCTAAAGCTTTGGGACTCCAGCAAACCACAGTGAGTGCCATTATCTACAAATTGTGAAAACATGGATGTAGTGTATTGACCATAATGTTTATAAGGTTAACATGTGTTTGAACCTTGGCACTTGCCGTACAGTTTGAGCCGCAAGTCACACATGCGCAGTAACTGTCTGTCTAAGTATAAAGATGCCGAAGTAAAAGGCAACACGAAATGCAACACTAAATCTTGGCCCTTATTCAATACACCACAGAAACTGGCGACGAAGATAAATTGTGGGAGAAAAGAGACACATGGTGTCGGTACTAGTGAGTACAATGGCCCTGTTTGGAAGAATTGGTGAGTTCAAGCCAGAAAATGAGCAGTTGTCTGCGTATATTGAATGTGTGGAGCGGTTCTTTGTAGCTAACAGCATAGCCGAAGACAAGCAAGTAGCCACACTGCTAAGTGTTATGGGCGCAGCTACAGTACATATGGACTTGAGAATTTTGGTGCAGCCCAGTAAGCCGAAAGACAAAACGTTTGCTGAAATAGTGACCATTCTGAAAGGACACTTTGAGCTTAAGCCGTTATTGGCAGAAAGATTCCGTTTTTATCAGTGCAACCAAAAACAAGGCCAGACAGTAGCATAGTACATAGCTGAGTTGAAGCAATGTGCGGCTAACTGTGAGTTTGGCGCCAACTTGGATTCATCATTATGAGACCGATTTGTTAGCGTAATAAAAAACGAAGCATGCAAGAGATTATTGACAGAAAATGATTTCACATTTGCCAAAGCTTTTGAGATGGCCCTCAACATGGAAACAACCGACAGAGATACGTACAAGGCAGCTGAGAGGAATGGAAGGTGAAAAAGCCAGCACTGAAAGTGTTCACAAAGTAAAGCCACAGACAACTAAAAAAGTGAATGTCATTTTAAAGAGACCAAATGCCATAACTCCTCGCGCTGGGACTGCACGGTGTAGAGGCGCGGCCCCCGGGTGCCAGATGGGGGATTGCACACGTGGACCAACGCAGTCTAAGGGAAGGACACCCTGACAGAAAACCCTGGTCCTCCAAGTCTGGGGGTTGGGCAGAAGGCCAACTACCTTCTCCTGTAAAAAAAAAACTAGAGTTACAGAAACTATGGACATCAATCTACAAGACAACCTGGGAGGAGCAGGGATCGCTGACTCCCGGCAACATGACGGCGGTGGGTGAAAGCCTACGGGAAGCTCAGCGCCCGACAAGGTCCATTGCGAGCCCCAAATACAGACTGAACATCGGACACTGGAACGTCAGGACCATGTTCAGAGAAAGAGCAGCAGCACAGATAGCGAGGGAGATGGAGGGATATAAATTAGACATTCTAGGGATCAGTGAATGCAGGTGGACGGGAGCCGGAAAGATACAGCTAGCATCAGGGAAGACAGTGCTCTACAGTGGGGACAAGGAGCTGCACGGAGGAGGAGTCGCCATCATGGTCAGCCAGCAAGCAAGGAGAGCATTCATGGAATGGACACCCATCAGCAAGAGAATCATCACGGCTCGATTCTATTCAAGACAGAGAAGGGTCACCATCATACAAGTTTACGCCCCCCACAACGAATAGGAGGAAGCAGAGAAGGAGCAGTTTTACCAGGAGCTACAGGAAACAGTTGATGGATGCAACAAGAACGACATCATTATCATCATGGGCGACTTCAACGCCAAGGTGGGCAGGGGCAACACCGGATACGAGAGGACGATGGGGGTGCACGGCCTGGGAGAGCAGAACAACAATGGGGAGAGGCTGTGCGAGTTCAGCCAGATGAACGGCCTCGTCATAACCGGGACGCTATTTCCTCACAAGGACATTCACAAGGCCACATGGGTATCAGCTGATGGGAAGGTGAGGAATCAAATAGACCACCTGTTGATCAGCGGGCAGTGGAGATCATCTGTCCTGGACTCTAGGGTACAGAGGGGAGCAGATGCCAACAGCGACCACTACCTGGTGAGGACCAGCATCAAGATGAGACTCAAGGCCCACAGAGATGACAACAGAGTCAAGCCAAAGCTCAACATGGAATGGCTAAAAGATGAAGAAACGAGGAGGACATACTGCGAGGCAGTAAGGAGCAAAATGGAAGAAAATAGGACAGAGAGCAAAGATGTAGAAGAGGTGTGGGAACAACAGAGAAACGCATATGTCAACGCTGCAGAGGAAGTGTTAGGTTATAGGAAAGGGAAGAGCAAGCCATGGATCAGTGAGCATACCTGGAAACTGATCGATGAGAGGAAGGACATCAAAACAAGGATGGGCTGCACGGTGGCGCAGTGGTTTAGCACTGTGGCAGCACAGTTTTACCCTCGGCCGGGGGACCGCGGGGATCATGAGATCGTGGGTTCGATCCCAGCCCCCGACCAACAGTGAGCTGTGTGGAGTTTGCATGTTCTCCCCGTGTTGCGCGGGTTTACTCCGGGATTTCTCCGGTTTCCTCCCGCATACCAAAAACATGTAGGTTTAGGGCGCTCGCGCACGCAGCGACCAGCAGCCGGTGGCTTGTCACCAAACTGCAAACCGAGTCTACCTACGGGTACAAATAAGTAACAAAAAAAAAAAAAAAAAAATAACAAGGATGGACAGCACCCACTCAGAAAGAATCCGGAACAGGAGGAGAGAGGAGTAAAAAGAGAAAGACAAGGAAGTGAAAAGGAGTGCCAGGGAAGACAAGCAAAAGTGGATGGCTGAGAAAGCACAGAGAGCACAAACTCCAGCGGAGAATGGACAACAGAAAGAATTATACAACATTGTGAAGCAGCTAACAGGACAAGGCACAAGACAAGCAGCAGCAGTGAAGAGCAAGAACGGAGATCTACTGAAGAACAAGGAGGCAAGACTGGCAAGGTGGAAGGAGCATTTCCAGGAAGTCCTCAACAGAGACGCACCGGAGGAGCCCCCACAAGCAGAGGAAGAGGAGAGAGAAGAACTTGATATCTCAACCGAAGCCCCAACTTTAGAAGAAATAAGATCAGCTCTACGCACACTCAACAACGGAAAAGCAGCAGGAATTGACCAGGTTACAGCAGAGATGTTGAAAGCGGACCCAGAGCACACCAGCACAGAACTGAAGAGACTATTTGATCTCGTATGGGAGAAGGAAGCAGTTCCCGACCAATGGACGAAGGGGCTCATTTGCAAAATTCCAAAGAAAGGCAACCTTCAGGAATGTGGCAACTGGAGAGGAGTCACACTACTGCCACTGGCCAGCAAAGTCCTCAGCAGGGTTCTGATTAATAGGATACAAACAGGGGTGGATCCGTCGCTCAGGAAGGAACAAGCCGGGTTTAGAAAAGAAAGAAGAACAACAGAACAAATATTCATACTGAGGAACATCTTGGAGCAAACCAATGAATGGAATGCCACTCTATACATCCACTTTGTGGACTTCGAAAAGGCCTTCGACTCCATCCACAGAGACAGCCTCTGGATCATCATGAGCAAGTACGGAATCCCCCAAAAACTCATCAGAATGGTTCAAACGTTGTACAAGGACTTCCAATGCTCGGTCATAGACGAAGGAGAGACAACAGACTGGTTCCCTGTTATCACCGGAGTAAAACAGGGATGTTGCATGTCAGGGTTTCTGTCCCTGCTAGTAATTGACTGGGTCATGAAGAAGACCACAGATGGAGAAAGAACAGGCATAAGGTGGAACTTCTCAACCCTGCTGGAAGACCTCGACTTCGCCGACGATCTTGCGCTTCTGTCATCCGCCATGAATCACCTACAGCAAAAGACAGCCAGATTGGAGGAAAACGCCTGCAAAGTCGGACTGAAGATGAACGACAACAAGTGCAAAGCCATGAAGGTGAACAGCAAGTCTGCGGAAAAGTTGAGAGTCAGAGGGAATGAAGTTGAAGAGGTGGAGAGCTTTACTTATCTTGGAGCCACGGTAGCCAAGGACGGAGGCGGAGGAGCTGACGTCAAGAGAAGGATAGCCCTGGCCAATGCCCAGTACAAGCGGCTGAGCAAAATCTGGGCAACTGGAAAAATCAGCAAGAAGACGAAAACCTCCCTGCACAGAAGCCTGGTGCTGTCAGTGCTTTTGGATGGCTGTGAGACTTGTAAGCTGACCAAAGCAGAGGAGGAAAAGCTGGATGCATTCCAAGCCAAGTGTCTGAGAAGGATATTCAAGGTGCGCTGGCAGCAACACATATCCAACAAGACAATCCTGGAAACGGCAGAAACCAAGAAAATCAGCGAGGTAATCAGAAGAAAGAGATGGAACTGGATCAGCCACATTCTCAGGAAAGACCCGAAGGACGACTGCGCTGTAGCCATGGAGTGGACCCCGGAAGGACGCAGGAAAAGAGGCCGCCCAAAAGCAACCTGGAGAAGGATGGTGGAAGTAGAGCGGACCGTTGCTGGCTGGAGCTCTTGGGGTGAAGCACGCCACGCAGCTGCAGACCGACACCAGTGGCGGATTGATGTCCAGGTCTTATGTGCCTCCTGGCACGGAGAGAATTAAGGTTAAGGTAAGGTAAATGCCATAACTGTGGGAAAAGTGGACACATAAAAAAGGCCTGTCGTTCTAAGTCACAAACTGAAAGTGCAAAAAATTCACGGAGCAGCGAACAGCTGAGTAAACACACTAGGAATGTGAAAGCTGAAGAGGACACAGAACTGGGGATGTTCACCATTCTGACGGTCACAAGTGAGGATGAAGACCTGTATAAGGAAACATTCTCTGTAGCTGATGTTGATTTAGAGATGGAAATTGACACAGGAGCATCTCAGAGTGGAATAACACAGGGTACATACAGAAATTCTCACACCTGCCACTAGAGAGTGCTAAGGTTAAGTTTAAAGCTTATAATGGAGGCAGAATCCCTGTTTTAAGACAGATCCAGAGTAGTCTATGAGGGGCAAACTGAAAATCTTCCACTGTTGATTGTAAGGGCCGATGGTTCAACCCTGTGTGGCAGAAATTGGCTAAGGAAGCTAAAGTTGAACTGGCAGCAGATCAAGGCCCTGAAAGAAATAGATGACTGTTCACTCACAGAAGTACTGGATAAATACTCTGATGTTTTCACTGAGGAGTTGGGGACACTAAAGGACATTAAAGCATCCATTAAGGTTAAACTTGATATTTCTCCCAGATTTTGTAAGCACATACCCCTCCCATTTGCAATGAAAGAGAGGGTGGACACAGAGCTTAAAAGGTTTGAAGAAGCAAACATTATCTCTCCAGTTAAGCACAGTGAATGGGCAGCACCGATAGTGCCAGTAGAAAAAAGAGATAAATCAATCCATTTATGTGGGGATTATAAAGTATCGGTAAATCAGGCTGTTGAAACAGACATTTACCCCTTACCTAGGCTGGAAGAGCTTTTGGCAACCCTTAGTGGAGGCAAAGTCTTCTCTAAAATAGGTTTAGCAGCAGCTTATCAACAAGTGTTACTGGATGATGACTCCAAAAAGTACACAACTATCAACACTCACAAGGGACTTTTGTGTACAACAGACTCCCTTTTGGAATAAGTGCTGCTCCTTCCATCTTCCAGCGTATAACGGAAAACCTGATGAAAGACTTATCCGTGGTAGTTTACCTAGATGACCTTCTTATCACGGGATACACAGAAAAGGAGCATACCTACAACCTGCAGAAGGTCCTACAACGCCTTCAAGAAAGTGGCCTTCGAGTGAAACTCTCCAAATGTGAGTTCAGCAAAACTCAAATTGAATACTTGGGTCACATGTTGGATGAACATGGTAGTCACCCTTCTGAAGATAAAGTGAGAGCAATCCAGCTCCTGCTCCTACAAATGTTAAAGAGCTCCAAGCTTTTTTGGGACTTGTTAATTTTTATGGAAGATTTGTACCACAGCAAAGCACAATCTTAGCCCCACTTTACAGACTGCTCAAAGGACAGATAACTTGGAAATGGACTAAAGTGGAGTAGGCTGCTTTTGTCAAGTGCAAAGAAATGCTGACCAGTGATCAGGTCCTAGCACACTGTGACCCCAGCCTGCCACTCACATTAGCATGTGATGCTTGTGCATGTGGTGTTGGTGCAGTGGTTCAGCACACCATGCCAAATGGAGAAAAAAGGCCAGTTGCATATGCATCCCGAACTCTGTCTGCAGCAGAAAAGAAATATTTTCAAATAGAAAAAGAGGCTCTGGGACTGATTTTTGGTGTAAAAAAGTTCCATTAGTACTTGTGGGGAAGACATTTTGATTTAGTGACTGACCACTGCCCACTGTTGACACTGGGGAACACAAATGTCTGCCTACACTAGCCGCTGCACTCATTCAGCGATGGGCAATAGTATTATCAGCTTATGATTACCACATTGTTTATTGCAAGTCTGAAGAGCACAGTAATGTAGATGGACTCTCCTGTTGTCCATTACCGGAAACCAGTGATGCAGGAACTGCAGAGAGTTCAGCTGTAGTCCACTCATTGCTAGCAGAGCATTTACAGGAAGCACCGCTAAAGGCTACACAGACTGCAAAATCAGCACGTACAGATAGTGAGCTTTGCAGAGTTTATAAATATGTCATGGAAGGTTGGCCTACTGAGATCGAGGAAAACTTTAAGGTATTTTTCACAAAGAGAAATGAACTGTCAACAGAGCAAGGTTGTGTCCTATGGGGGACCAGAGTCATAATACCTTCAAAGATGAGAAGAGCAGTGTTAAAAGAGTTTCACTCTGAACATCAAGGTATAGTGAAATCCAAAGCTCTTGCTTGCAATTATGTATGTTGGCCAAACATAGACTCGGATGTGGAGCAATGCTGCAAAGAATGTGAGACATGCCGGCTAGAACAAAAAATGCCTCAGCACATTCCACTGCACCCTTGGGAGTTCCCAGGTGAAGCTTGGAAAAGACTGCATATAGACTTTGCTGGACCGTTTCAGAATAACATGTTCATGATTGTTGTTGACGCATACACTAAATGGCTGGAAGTGTTCCGCATGTCACAGATCACATCACAAGCTACCATTACAATATTAAAGAGACTGTTTGCATCTTATGGTTTGTCTGAACAAATTGTGATGGACAGTG
This sequence comes from Pholidichthys leucotaenia, assembly GCA_020510985.1. Classification (NCBI taxonomy): domain Eukaryota; kingdom Metazoa; phylum Chordata; class Actinopteri; order Cichliformes; family Pholidichthyidae; genus Pholidichthys; species Pholidichthys leucotaenia. Next base: position 263,256,601 of record CM035839.1, read on the forward strand.
CAACCACTTTTACATCGGAGGAGTTTCAAACTTTTGTCATACAAAATGGAATCCTGCATACGACAGGTGCAGCAGGACATCCTGCAACTAATGGTCTTGCAGAGAGATTTGTTCAAACATTCAAAGCTGGAATGAAAAAACTGCCTACTACTAATTTGAACATTGAGGACAAGATTTCATTGTTCCTGCTGCAGTATCACACTACACCCAACTGCACAACAGGACAGTCTCCAGCAGATCTGTATCTCCACAGACACATCAGGACAAGGCTGAATTTCCTAAAGCCATGCACTCAAGAAACCATGCGCAAGAAACAGTATTTACAAAAGGAGCACCATGACCACAGGGTGACAGACCGCTTTTTCAACTTGGATGACAAGGTGTATCTGCAAAACACTGGAGGAGGATCCCATAAAATGATTCCAGGACTGGTGGTGAGACAGACTGGCCCGGTGTCGTATGAAGTCAGAGAGCGCAACTCAGAGAGAGTACACAGACGCCATGGAGACCAGCTGCGATTGAGAGCCACTGCTAAACCTGATACAGGTGGTACTGATCTACAGGTTGAACAGTCTGATCCTGACAACTGCAGCAGCTCTCAAGAATCTGTTGATCCTATTCTGCAGAAATCAGAGCTCTATCAGCCTGATCCTGTGGCTTTAAGGCGCTCAACACGAAAACATAGACCACCTAAACGATTTATGCATTGAGAATGTGTATTTCATTGATAATGTCACTTAACAGTTTGAAGTGCATTTGTTACACTTGCATGTTAGAACAGAAAAAAAGGTTTAAGATAAAGTAATCTTGTTTCTCATGACTGACTAAGCAACAGTTGCAGTTAAGTATTGATTACCACCTGCCAGTGGATCTCCAGCTTTCTGACTGACAGGTGGCAACAGGTGAAGCTAGGGAGATTTACATCCAGCTCCCGAAAAATTAGTACCGGCGCCCCCCAAGGATGTGTCCTTTCCCCACTGCTCTTCTCCCTCTACTCCAATGACTGCACCTCAGAGGACCCTTCGGTGAAGCTCCTGAAGTTTGCGGATGACACCACAGTCATCGGTTTGATCCGGGATGATGATGAGTCTGCATACAGGCGGGAGGTGGAGCAGCTGATCCTCTGGTGCAGCCAGAACCATCTTGAACTTAACCCAGCCAAAACGGTGGAGATGACTGTGGATTTCAGGCGACACCCCCCTTCATTCCCCCCACTCACCATCCTCAACAGCACAGTGTCCACTGTGGACTCCTTCAAGTTTCTGGGAACCACAATCTCCCGGAACCTGAAGTGGTCCTCCCATATAGACACTGTCCGGAAAAAGGCCCAGCAGAGGTTGTTTTTTCTGCGTCAGCTCAAGAAGTTTGATTTGCCTCAGGAGCTGCTGGTTGTCTTCTACACCGCCATCATCCAATCTGTCCTCTGCTTTTCCATCACTGTCTGGTTTGGATCTGCCACTAAACAGGACAAGACCAGACTGCAGCGGATCATTAAGTCTGCGGAGAGGATCATTGGTACTGACCTACCCTCCATTGAGAACTTATATCGGTCCATAACCAGGAAACGGGCGGGAAACATCTGTGCTGACCCATCACACCCCGGCCACAAACTGTTTGAACTTCTATCTTCTGGTCGTCGTTACAGATCACTGAAGGTCAAAACCACCCGTCACAGGAACAGTTTCTTTCCTCAAGCCATCACTCTGATGAACTCCTAACATTCACCTAGTCCTACCTGTTGCTGTACTCATGACTTTTCATCCATTATTACATTGCACATAACTCTCACACTGCTTTTTACTTCATTCACATTATATCACTGAATCTGAGTTCACATTGAAATACTGTGTGACTGTATATTTTTTCATATATTTCTGCAAAGTGTGGTTAGTCTGAGTAAATAACTGCATATATTCCTGTATATATTTGCATCCTTTTATAGAAACGTGGACAGACTGTAATTTACTGTACATACTCTGTTGTCATTGAATCCTTATTTAAATCCTCCACCTGAACAATGAGAGCAAGTTTTTAGCCAAAGTCAAATTCCTTGTATGTGTTGTGCATACTTGGCCAATAAAGCTGATTCTGATTCTGATTAGCACACACTATTAAAGTCCATTAGTGATATGGTGAGTCACACTTTAAGGGGTAATACTCATTTAAAAAGGGGGATTATGTAGTGTATTGACCATAATGTCTATAAGGTTAACATGTGTTTGAACCTTGGCACTTGCCGTACAGTTTGAGCCGCAAGTCACGCATGCACAGTAACTGTCTGAGTATAAAGATGGCGACATAAAAGGCAACATGAAACGCAGCGCTAAGTCTTGGCCCTTATTCAATACACCACAATGGAACAGTGGCAAACCTTCCCAGGAGTGGCTGGCCAACCAAAATTACCCAAAGAGCGCAGCAACAACTCATCCAAGAGGTCACAAAAGACCCCACAACAACATCCAAAGAACTGCAGGCCTCACTGCCTCAGTTAAGGTCAGTGTTCATGACTCCACCATAAGAAAGAAATTGGGCAAAAATGGCCTGCATGGCAGAGTTCCAAGACGAAATCCACTGCTGAGCAAAAAGAACATAAAGGCTCATCTCAGTTTTTCCAGAAAACATCTAAATGATCCCCAAGACTTTTGGGAAAATACTCTGTGGACTGATGAGACAAAAGTTGAACTTTTTGGAAGGTGTGTGTCCCATTACACCCAACGTAAAAGTAACACAGCATTTCAGAAAAAGAACATCATACCAGCAGTAAAATGTGGTGGTGGTAGTGTGACGGTCTGGGGCTGTTTTGCTGCTTCAGGACCTGGGAGACTTGCTGTGGTAAATGGAACCATGAATTCTGCTGTCTACCAAAAAATCCTGAAGGAGAATGTCCGGCCATCTGTTCGTGACCTTGAGCTGAAGCGCTCTTGGGTTCTCTAGCAGGACAATGATCCAAAACACACCAGCAAGTACACCTCTTAATGGCTTAAGAAAAACAAAATGAAGACTTTGGAGTGGCCTAGTCAAAGTCCTGACTTGAATCTGATTGAGATGTTGCAGACACACATGATCTTGATGTCTGCGGATCACTCGCCCATCCCTTAACTCAACATAGGAGAAGGAACCACTCTGTTTCAGGATAACTCCTGGCAGTCATTGCTGGTTGGTGTTACTACTGAAGTTCCTCACATAGATGGCATCACCCGCTTCCAACCTCCTACTTGCGCATGCTGATCATGATGCTCTTTTTGGTTTTCCTACTTCTGCTCCACTGCCACTTTAACATCAGGATGCAGCAAATCCAGCTTAGACTTAGGTCTACGACCCAACAACAGCTCCGCTGGCAAGCAACCTGTAGTAGTTTGAGGTGTGAGGCGATACTTAAACAGGAAAGGTGAAAGCCAAGTGCTCAATAAGTCAGTCACCTGTTACCCATTTCAAGGCCTCCTTCATGATCTGCACCGTCCATTCAGCTAACCCACTGGAGACTGGATAAAAAGGAGCTGTTCGAATGTGGTAAATACCGTTCTGTTGCATGAACTCCCCAAACAACTCACTTGTGAATGATGTGCCATTGTCCGTGACTAGGGTGTCAGGCAAAACGTGCACTGCAAACACTTGTCTCAGTTTATCTATGGTCATGGGAGCTGTAATTTTTTTGTATACTTTATTACTCCCAGAGGGAAATTACAGTTACTCATAATGTGGGCTTCAGTCCACTTAGAATGGACATCTACTAGAATCATAAACATATGTCCCATAAACGGCCCTGCAAAGTCCAAATGCAGCCTAGACCACGGATGGCCTGGCCACTCACATGGGTGCAGAGGAGCTGATGGTGGTATCCTCTGGTGGAGCTGACACTGAGTGCAAGCTTTTACCTTGTTTTCCAGGGCCTCATCCATTTTTGGCCACCACACATATGATCTTGCGAGACTTTTCATGCGTGACATCCCTGGGTGAGTCTCATGAATCTCCTCCACAATCTGTGATCTCCCTGGAGGTTGGACAACCACCCTCGTGCCCCAGAAAATGCAGAGTCCTGCAGACTCAACTCTGTTTTCCGCTTAGTATATGACCTGCAGGAGGAAAGTTTTAACTTTGGACAAGATGTAATCTTTCTATGTCCACTGCCTGATCTTAGCTGCCTTCACTGGTGTCTCTGAAAGTATTTTCAATGAAAACATTGACTCTGGTGGTGTATATGTTTTAACAGAAGTAAACGACAAAGGCAGGTGACTCAGTGCATCAGTATTTGCATTTTCCTTACCTATGTGATACACTATGGCATACTGGTAGGCTGACAGGGTAAGAGCCCAACACTGCACTCTGGCTGAGGCCACTGGTGGAATGCAGCGAGTCTCACTAAAAATACTCATCAAGGGTTTATGGTCCGTGTAAATCATAAAAACACACCCATACAGATACTGATGAAAATGTTTAACAGCAAAACCCACAGCTAGACCCTTTTTATCCAACTGTGAGTACCCCTTCTCTGCTGCTATTAAAATGTGCAAAACAAAACCTATGTGCCTCTCCGAGCCATCCTCCATTACATGTGATAACACTGCTCCCACACCATAAGGCGAAGCATCACAAGACAGAGTGATTTCTTTGCCTGGATCATAGTGCACCAGTAGTTGGGCTGACTGAAGAAGCTCTTTCACCTCTTTGATAGCACTCTCCTGCTCATCATCCCACCGCCACTTGGTGTCACTGCTCAACAGCTTAAATAGCGGGGCTAGCATTTTAGATAGGTCAGGAAGAAACTTGCCATAGTAATTGACCATGCCCCAGAATGACCTGAGGGCAGTAATATTCTTAGGGCTTGGGGCCTTCTTTATGGTCCTCACTTTATCCTCCACCAGACAGAGTCCCTCAGCCTTGATTTTATGCCCCAAATATGTCACACTAGGTGCTAAAAACACCCATTTGCCCCTTTTTAACCTCAGCGCTGCATCTGAGAGTCTCTTCAGCACCTGCTCCAAATTAGTCAGATGTTCCTGCCCTGTGGCCCCTGTGATCAAAATGTCATCAAGATACACTGCCACATGCGGGATCCCCTGCAACAAAGTGTTCATCGCTCTTTGAAAAATAGCAGGACTAGACACCACTCCAAAGACCAACCAGTTGTGCTTAAACAGCCCTTTGTGAGTATTAACGGTGACATACTCTTTCAGCTCCTCATCAAGCAATAACTGCTGGTATGCGTGGCTCATATCCAGCTTTGTGAATACTTTACCCCCTGCTAGCAACGCAAACACGTTTTTATTTTTTTGATTTTATTTAACCAGGCAGAACAGATTAAGAACACATTCTTCTTTACAACTGTGAGGGAAGGGGCAAGGGACAGCTCACATTCATACCTCCCCAGTTGATGCCAGTTAACCTATCCTGCATGTTTTTGGCCCCTGTGGGAGGAAACCTGAGAAATACCAGAGTAAACCCACGCAGACACTGGGAGAACACGCAAACTCCACACAGAAAGATCACCGTTGGTCAGGGGGTGGGATCGAACCTGAGATCCCATGGCCAAGGATGAGTTGCTGTGCTGCCACAGTGCTAACCACTGCGCCACCGTGCTGCCCAAGTCCTCCACTCTTGGTACCGGGTACTCCTCTAGCCTGAGCCCCACAGATCCTAACTGTTTCATCCTCTTTCAAAACTGGGACAATAGGTGCTGTCCAATAACGCCATGTGCCCGCAGCCTCTCCAACTCATCTTCAACCTTGCCTTTCATAGCATAAGGTACTGGCCTGGGCTTAAAAAACCGGGGCTTGGCATTATGGTCAACATAGAGCTTCACTGTCACACCTTTAAGCGTGCCCAACTTGTCCCTAAACACATCGCCATAGTGCTGTAAGAGGTCCTCTATTTCAAGTGTGTGCAGATATTTAATCTCATGCCAATTGAGTCTGATTTTTCGTATCCAGTCCCAGCCCAAAAGATTGGGACCCCTGTCCTTAGCCACAACCAGCCTGACGTGAACTGTCTGACTTTCGGCTGAAACATCTACATAGAGCACCCTAATGGTCTAATAGGGAATGGTCTGCCCTGTATATGTTCTGAGCTTCAGTTTTGACAGGTGCAGGGGGGTAGGGGCCGTTAGATTTCCACACTTTCTTGTAGATCTCCTCACTGATGACTGAAGCAGTCGCACCTGGATCAAGTTCAGATGTAATGTCCTGTCCCTGAACAGAAACTGTAGTGCAATACAGTTCAGGTGGTTCTTCGTCTGTTTCCACTGCAAACATGTTATAAGAACATTCTGCCTCTATGCTATCATCCCCCTCTTCTAGGTGATGTGTGACTGCATGCTTAACTTTCTCTTGCTTTACTTTGCTCTTCACACTTCGGCACTTTTTAGCTAAATGCCCTTTTTTACTACAAGCATGGCAGACAGAGTCCTCAAATTTACAGTCACTGGCAAAGTGTGACCCTCCACACCTAAAATATTCCACCTGCTTGGTCTGTTTACCAGTTTCTCTCTTAACGTGGTGCACTGCTGCTGACTGTGCATCCCCGTGTCCTTTCTGGGTATCCTTTGCATTATTAGCAGCTGTTTCCATGCCCAGGGAAATTTCCAGTGCTCTCTGAAAAGCCAGTGGTGGGGCTCCCCCAGCAAGCGTGCTGAATTGCATCATTACTAATTCCACACACCAGTCTGTCACGGAGCATGTCGTCTAGCACCGCCCTGAAATCACAGTATTCTGAAAGCTGCCTTAATTCAGCCACAGCATTAGCCACAGACTGACCTGGCTTTCTGAAATTGATGTGAAACTTGAACCACTGGACAGAAGGCTTCGGATTGTGGTGGTTTGACACCAGCTGGACCAGTTCATCCCCCAGCTTCCGTGCCGTGGCCAGACTCCTTATTAACTTGTAAGTCTTTGCCCCACACACACTGAGGAGAATTGAGCGCTGTCTAGCCTCCTCAGTGATCCCGTTTGCAGAGAAAAAGTGTCCCAATCTCTCCTCATACTCTGTCCAGTCTTCGGCTCCCTCTACAAATTCATTGACAGCTCCAAATGTAGCCATGTGGCCAAAGCTCCTCTACCCCATGCTGCTGTTCCTGGTGCCCCGTGCGTCTGAAACTGGTGCCGCGTTCCTTCGGTACCACTGCTCCTTTAGCCACCAAGCTAACTTTAACACCGCAGCTTAGCCACAGCTAACAACAAAACAAAACAAGGTGGCCTCCGACAAATAAATACAGCACAAGAGTCCACTTCCCCTCGTTGCCAAAAATATGTGGTAATCTTTAGACATGAAGGAAACCAAAGAGATGCTTATCGTACTGACAGGTTCAAACTACATCATACAGCGTCAGCTATGCTCGGAGCACACCATAACAACAGGGTATAAAAACAGGAAGTGCTGGCAAAATAGAGAGCGTCCCTAGCATAAGCATAGATATGTTTAACTGCTACCTTGTAGAGGGTGCAAAGGAAAGGATGTGGAGGCGAGGCACGAGCTTAGGTCAGCACAGATTCTTTATTTACCCTCTAACATGAATACAGCCTGTTGGCCCCAGCGGCTGGTTGAGTAGTGATGAGAGTAGAAGTGAGAGCGAAGAGATTGAGATGAGGGAGCGCAGCTCTTTTATACCTTATACAGACAGACAGAATGCATGGCACATTAGCATATCAATTGTTATCTAATACCATTGGTCAATACACATGATTAGCATGACATTGGTTGGCACAAAGCTGCATGCATTCAGTCCCGTCTGACTGTCTCCTGTGGTTCTTTTGGTCGTGTGTCAATTGTCCTCTGCTTCCTCCGAGCCCCTGCTGGGGGTGAGGCAAGTTCCAGGAGAATGTCCCAGAGGAATGTCTCCCCGCTGTGCTTAGTGTCACCACAACCTATAATATTACTGACGTTACAACAATAGCGCTGCGTGTTCTTCCTGAACAATTCAACCTTAGTTTCATCAGTCCACACAACATTTTCTCAGTTGTGTTGTGGAGTGTCATGGTGCTCTTTGGCAAACTTCAGGCGTGCAGTGATGTTATTTGGAAAGCAGTGGCTTCCTCCATGGTGGCCTGCTATTGACACCATGCCTGTTCAATAATTTGCATATGGTAGACTCATGAATAGAGATGTTAATTAGCTCCAGTGATTCCGTCAAGCCTTTAGCTGTTACTCTACAGTTCTAATTTACCTCATTGCACATTCTGCGTTGTGCCTTCGGAGTCAGCACTGCTGGGTGCCCACTTCTAGGGAGAATAATGAAAGTACTAATCATCTCCGTTTGTATATAATTTGTCTAACTGTGGACTGGTGAATACCTTAAGTCTTACAGAATACTTTGTAACCCTTTCCAGTTTTATTCAAACTCAGCAGTTCTTGATCATACTGTAGGTCTTCAGAGGTCTTCCTTTTGGGAGGCATGGTTCACATCAGCAGATGCTTCTTGTGAATAGCAAGGTCTAGCAGTTCTGTAAGGAGGAATGGTCCGAAATTCCTTCTGAACATTGTGCAGGTCTGATCAGCCGCTACTGGAAGTTAGTTGGAGGTTATTGCTGCTAAAGAAGGTGCGACCAGTTATTAAATCCAAAGTGTCACACTGGATGTGTCCAATAAGGACATGAAATATTACAATTGTTTGTGTGGTATTAGGTTAAGCATATTGTGTTTGTCTATGCTTGGGACTTAGATGTAGGTCAGATCACATTTTATGCCCAATTAATGCAGAAAACCAGGTCATCCCAAAGTCTTCACATACTTTTCCTTGCCACTGTAAATTAATCTTTCTTCTAAGGCAATTTATAATGCAAGTGATCTGGAAGGTTCAGCAGTTTAAACTTTTTTCTAACCCTCTCTTCTTGCAATTACAACCCAGCTTGTTAATGACAGAGAAGCTCAAGCCAACCTGACTTTGAGCACCACCCGATGAAGACCCACCTGAGGATCATCGTGTGAAAGTTTGGTGATGATTGAGGCAATTGCCTAGGAGGAGTAGCAATTCCCAGGAAATGTGGATGGACAGACGGAGACCACGTCGTCACATTAGCGCCTTTCCGCTTGCTATGAGATGGTGTTTTCATATCTTAGTTATTCTGTTAATGACTGCAGTGTTTTCCTAGCTGATAGGTGTGTCACCTTTGTAGTGTATTGGATACAGCTTTGCTCATTAAAAATAAAACTACATGGAGAAGTTTGCTGCTATTTGGCATCTAACACACTGATTTTAAGCTGACAGAGACAGGTGCATCATGGGAAGTGAAAAAGGACTTGTTTGTCTGTGTTTGCACATTAGTCCCTCTGTGATACATAAGCTGTCAGGACTGCGGTCGATACTGAAGCTCCCCCTCATCCAGAGGAAGAGGGGATGATGTAGCCGTTAAGCTGCACTGTCAATACTTCTTCAAGCCAGAGAGGATTACGAGGTCCAGATGCATTTCAGCAGCACCTCTACCACTCATTTGTTCAGTGAAATAAGCAGCTTTGTAGCTGTAATTACTGTCTGTGGCTACAGTTCTGTTATTTGGACATCTCAAATGAGCAGAACCATCCTCGAGAGCTTGTTAGTGTGTGCATAAAGGCCTAAATCTGAAATGAACATGTACAAGGTACAGGTTATGGGTAAGAGCAGATGAGTAAGGGTGTGGCGAAATACTGGACCAACACTTCCACTGTGCATGTAACTTTTCTAATCCTCATAACCACTTATAATGAGTTTAACTGTTATTCACATTCTGTTGACTTAAGAGGGACAGACACATATTAGCCAATTTATAATCATCACTTAACCTGACATGCATGTCTGTTGACTGTGGGAGGAAACGCACCAAAGAACAGTCCCTCTGGGATTTCACAGGATATTTTTATGATTGCTGTGGCCCAAAAAGCCTGAATTTGCAGGAGCTTTTAAAAAAAAAAAGTTACAATAAAAGTTGCAATGTTTTGAGAATTTTTTTTTTTTGCACTAAAAGTTGTATGAAGAATTACAAATTTTAAAGCAGATGCTTTTTTCCATAGTTTACTGCAATATTCTATGTAACACCACAAGAAAAGCACAGGATAAAGAATAAAGGATAAAAAAATCCAAGTAAACAGTGATTTGAAAATTAAGCAGAAACTTCTGCTAAACAGAAAAACTCTTGTGCAACAGCAAATACAGACTTTAACACAATTCAGTCAGAATGAAGTAGCTACTCATAAATTTGTTATAAAAATTACCAACACTGTCAGCTACTCTTGCTGAGAAATTGAATTTAAAAGGATGAAAAAATAATTTTCCAACAGCTAAATTGCAGAGTATAGATTTGGAAATTATGGCAGCAGCTTCATTTGAAAACTCCCATAACTGCAGCGATCCCCAACCAAACGGTACTGAGTGCAGAGAAAAAAGAAATTATTCTGTTGCTCTGTATTGTCTATCAGTCTGTGTTTTTCTGAAAAAAAAAAAAATCTCTCTCTTTCTTCTATCTGCTGCACGTCTTGACACACACTTGTCTTGTCAGATACTCATCTTTCCTTTACTGGGAGTCCTGGGAGGAGTGGGGGCACACATTGGTCCGTGTCCAGACCAGAGATTCACAGCTTTAAAGCTCATTGACAGGATGCAGTAACGATTTTACCTCTAAAGATGTATGAATTGTTCAAAGACTGGCTGTAGTGTTAGATTTGCTCGTTTGTGGTTTTACAGCACCTAACTTCACACGCGCTCCCACAACGGGGTGGTTTTCAGGCAGGTGTGTGTTTTTCAGCACAAACATGACACTTCGTACATGAAGTCAGGACAGAGAAGTGGTGAGACGTCCATTGGCAGGCCGGGGGAGACAGAGGAAGGGACGGTGTGGGAAAACTCATGGGTGAGTGTTTTTTAAATCACACACTCTGTTTTTGCTGATGTGTTCCTTTAATACTCACTGTAAACACGGAAGTGAGTGTGGGGCAGCGATATATTTGATTGGTTAGGCTGAGTGTTTGAGCGCTACTCAGGAGGAAATTTGATTGGCGAAATTGTCAGAAGTTGACAAGGATTGACCAAAATTGTGGGAAAGTTGCAGTGATTGGACAATGTTGCAAGGTCTCACCACAGATCCACTGACTGGCTGATTTCACATGAATTGATGCGATTGCAACATCACAAAATCCTGGAGGGACTGATAGAACAGGGAGAACATGCAGACTCCACACAGAAGGTCCGTGCTAACCAGAAGATCTGAACCAGGGATCTCACCTGTTTAAAAAGGGCTGATTATGCCTCTTTTCCACATGCTAATGAAATATCTGTGGCACACTTTGTTCAGGACACCTCACTACAGCACAATTTTCTACCCAGATTTAAGCTACGGAGATTTGTACAGTGTGTGTAAGGCGGTAGTGAGGCGCTCATCAGGCGGAAGTACGTCATTCATGTGACATTTGTGGCAACAAAATGTGCTGAAAGCCATGGAATCATCCTACCAACAACTTGAGAGTGCCGTAAGCTGCACAGCTTCCAGGTGTGAATGTCTAACTGCGTGAGTGTGAACAGGGCGCTCTTGAAAAAGAGGAGTTGCCTCTCAGTGGATCTACCCTGTATAAATAAAGGTTAAATAAATAAAAAATAAAATGTAGTAGATGAAGTGGCTGGGATCATGGATGTTGGATGGAGTTGGGGAGTCGCTAGCACCAGCGATTGGATGGCTACCACATCCAAGGAGGCAGCAGGCATGCAAATTACCCACTCCCGACTCGGGGAGGTAGTGACGAAAAAGAACAATATAGGACTCTTTCGAGGCCCTGTAATTGGAATGAGTACATTATGGTAGCCATCCAAATCGCTAGCGCCAGGCAGCCCCCCAATCGCTGCAACTGACCTGACCTGGGACCCGAGGCTGCTGGCTGAGCCGAGCTGCCGAACCACGGGATCTCAAAGGGCAGTGTCTCACTCTACGGGATGCCACGCCACTCCCGTGACCAGCTGGGGGATGCCCTGTCACGAAGTGGCTCCCCTACGCTGCCCACGAGAGCAGAGCTGAGTCACGCAGAGCCCTGGAAGATGGTGGGAGAGCTGGCCGTGAGAGCCAGCAGTCTCCAGCCAGCAGTCTTGAGATTGGTTGCTGCAACCGGCATGCCGGTGCTGGTGAGTTGTGTGGAATCACAGCAAAATTATTGGGAGATGGGCTAGGCCAGGGGTTGGCAACCCGCGGCCCTTCAGCCCCCATGCTGCGGTTCCCTGCAGTTATGTCTCAAAACACATGGAAGTTAACGAAGTTCATTTTAATTATTTTATTTTTCAAATTATTGTTTATTGGATACATTTCTCAACACATACTTTCATGAACGTAAAATATATATATTTTAAAATGATTTCTTATGTTGTCAACCATGCGTCCCATCCGACAGCACCTCTGTGCAGCACATGTGGAGAGCACAGAGAGCAGCATCTTCCTGATCATCCTCCCTGCTCCCGGTAAAACGAGTAACGGTTGCTACTTCCTGCTTTCTCTCTCTGAGTCGTCGGGATCCCAGTCTGCTGCGCCTGTGATTAGGACCTCTAATCACAGCAGCAGACGATTCCGGGTCAACTGTTCAGCATCCTGACAACTTGTGGAAGGAAGCTGTTGATCAGTCTGGTGGTTCTGCCTCTGATGCTTCAGAATCGTTTACCAGATGGAAGAAGTTCAAAGTGTTTATGCAGAGGGTGAGAACGGTCCTTGACAATGTTCAGTGCCCTGCTCCTACAACGGTTCTGAAAAAGTTCTTGGACAGAGGGGAGGGAGACTCCAATTACCCTTTCAGCCCCCTTGACTATCCTCTGCAGGGCTTTTTTGTCTGACATACTGCAGCTGGAGTACCATGTAGCAGTGCAGTACGTCAGAACACTCTCCACCACACCTCTGTAGAAGGTCTTAAGGATGCAGATGGGGAGAGAGGCCTGTTTGAGTTTCCTCAAGAAGTGCAGTCTCTGCTGAGCCCGCTTCCTGATCCCCAAGGAATTCTTGCTCCAGGTCAGGTCCTGCGAGATCTGCACTCCGAGGAACTTGATGTTCTCTACTCTCTCCACTAAACGGCCGCCGATGCTGAGGGGGATGTGCTCAGGCTGTGACCGCCGGAAGTCGATAATCATCTCCTTCGTTTTGTCCACGTTGAGCACCAGATTGTTCTCCCTGCACCAGCCCTCCAGGTCTCTCACTTCTTCCCTGTACATTGATTCCTCATCCCTCTGAATAAGTCCCACCACCGTGGTGTCGTCTGCAAACTTAATAATCTGGTTCCCCTCGTGTCTGGATACACAGTCATGTGTTAGAAGTGTAAACAACAGTGGACTGAGTACACAGCCTTGAGGGGATCCGGTGCTCAGCGTGACAGAGTTGGAGATGTTGTTACCAACCCGGACGGACTGAGGTCTCTCAGTCAGGAAATCCAGGATCCAGAGACATGTGGCGGTGTTCAGACCGAGAAGGAGTAATTTCTCCATCAGTCTCTGGGGAATAATGGTGTTGAATGCTGAACTGAAATCAATGTACAGGAGTCTGGCGTAGGTGTCTTTCTGGTCCAAGTGGGTGATGACAGAGTGTAGGGTGGTGACTATAGCATCCTCCGTGGAGCGGTTTGAACGATATGCAAACTGGAGCGGGTCTTGTGATGCAGGGAGGCAGGCTGTAATGTGTGGTTTGACAAGCCGTTCAAAACACTTCATCACAATTGGTGTCAGTGCAACAGGACGATAGTCATTCAGACAGGACACAACTGGTTTCTTTGCCACCGGTACAATGATAGGGGTCTTGAAGCATCTGGGAACGATGGCCTGACTCAGGGAGATGTTATAAATGTCAGTCAGGAGATCCGCCAACTCGCTCGCGCAGTCTCGGAGCACACGTCCCGGAATGTTGTCCGGACCTGCAGCTTTGCGTGGGTTGACTCTGGTTAGGGTCCTCCATGTGTCCGCTGTGTTGATGGTAAAAGCTGGTCCGACCAATGGTGGGGGTGGGCCAGCCCTCCCTCTGATTGTTGAGTTTGATGCTTCAGAATGTGCAAAGAAGTCGTTAAGCCTGTCTGGAAGCGAAGCGTCGTCATCATCGACCCCCTGCCTAGACTTATAGCCCGTCAGTGTCCGAACTCCCTGCCACATCTGCTTGGTGTTCCTAGTGTCACAGAGGTGTCCCTGGATTTTCTCCGCATAGGCACACTTTGCCGCCTTAATTCCCTTTGAGCGCGCAGACCTGGCTGAGTGGAGGGCGATCCTGTCCTTCACTCTGAAGGCTGCATCTCTGGCTGTAAGCAGCGAGCGCACCTCTGCAGTCATCCAGGGCTTATGGTTACCCCGCATAGTGATGGTCTTCACTGTAGTGACATCCTCTGTGCACTTCGCGATGGAGCTGGTGACTGTATCAACATACTCCTCCACATCTGTCTTGTCTTCCTGGGAGGCTGCTATTTTGAAGATCTCCCAGTCTGTGTGCAGAAAACAGTCTTTCAGTGCAGAGGTTGCACTCTCTGGCCAAATCCTGATTTGTTTCACTGCTGGCCTGCTGCGCTTCAATAAAGGTTTGTAGGCAGGCAGCAGCATCACGGACATGTGATCAGAAAGGCCGAGATGGGGGCGGGGTATCGCTTTATATGCATCTGTGTTTGTGTACACTGGGTCCAACATATTCTCTCCTCTGGTCTTAAAGTCTACACATTGTTTAAACTTGGGGAGCACAGTCTTTAGGCTGGTGTGGTTAAAATCCCCCGCAACCACCACAAAACTGTCCGGGTGTGAAGTTTGGATTTCGCTAATAGCATTGTGCAGTACCCCGAGTGCCTTCTTAGCATTAGCTTTAGCATTAGGGCTCGGCACTATGTAAACACCAGCTACATACACGTTGCTGAATTCCCTCGGCAGATAAAATGGCCGACAATTTACAATTAGGAACTCCGCCAACGGAGAGCAGTGTTTAGATACTAACGTGGCGTTAACGCACCAGTTCTTGTTAACATAGATGCATAGCCCACCCCCCCGGCGCTTACCGGAGCTCGCCGTTTCCCTGTCGGCACGGAACATCGCCATATCTTCCAGTTGAATGGCCTCGTCAGGAATGTTGCCGTGGAGCCATGTCTTGGTGAAAACAAACACACAGCAGTCTCTCCACTCTCTCCGGGTTTCTCTCAGCAGACGCAGCTCGTCCACCTTGTTTTCGAGGGAGCGGACGTTAGAGAGAAGAAGCGACGGTACCGCTGGTCTGGAGGGGTTACCCTTTAGCCTAGCATGGATCCCGGCCCTTTTTCTGCGCTTCTGCTTGCGTTCGCTCCGCTTCTGCTTCCTCCTCTCTCGGGTAGCTTCCAGCGGGGACTCCGCCAGAATTCCATGCTGGCGTAGAATGTCCAAATCACAACCGATCGCCGCGATTCTTGCAGTGTGCAGTACCTTGATGTTTAATAAGGTCTCACGGTTGTAAGTTTTACAGAATGTACGTCTGGGATGATCAAAACACTCAAAACTCTCACACTCGTTGATGCCAAGAGGGGCCGCTGCGTCCGAGCGCGCTGCCGCCATCTTATTAACATTAACATCTTAATACACTGATGAATAGATTATTAAGGTAAAGCAATAGCTGAGCAGAGAGATATTGTCCTGCAGTTTACACTGGTCAGTCTCCGACCTGGCTGCTCTCAGACAGTGGTGTGTACGTCTTTCTTTTTCAACTGGCTTTGTGCGTTCAGGTTTTGTAATATTCCTTGTTAGCCTGACTTTGGAAACTTGAGTGGTAATTGGTGTTTGTTTTACCCAGTCAGGAGCTTTAGTTGTATGGAGATGAAAATATTGAATCCTGGATCATTGTAAGAGTTTTATCTATTTTCATGCTTGGGAGTTTTATGCATTTTATTGGTTTTAATTGTTTGCTGTTTCTCTTCATTTTTGTACCAGTTGATTTGTTGCATGAATTGCATGATATTATTATTGCATGTTTTGTTGTGGTGTTTTAGTGATTTTTGGTTGTTGGTTTATAAAGCTCTGAATGGTTTAGGGCCAAAATACATTTCAGATGTGCTGGTCCATTATGAACCAGTGAGTGATGTGGAGGTGAGCCTTAGATTTTAAGACTGTTTCCAGCTTTTTCTCTGCAGGATAACTGCTAGCGTGTTACCTGATGTTTTCAGTGGGGTTTGGGAATGAATGGGAACAGTGAATTACTGTATATGTGCAGACTGTCTGTCAGTGCTGTTAGATATTAACAATAGGCAGCACGGATGTGAGGACGTACACAGGACGTGACATCATCACACTGTGCCTATATTAGGAGTCTGACAGTGGGAGTTGCCCTCTTTGGCGCTCCGCCTCCAACCCAACCACAACTGTTGGGTTGGAGGCGGTGTTAGCCTCAGTGTTAGCGTCATAGCTCGTACCCCCGACACGTGTACCATCTGTCTGTTTATCAGAAAGTTCGAGTTCAGTGCAACACCTGCCTCCGCTATTCTATTTCCAAACATAAATGCCACACATTTTTTTTAATTGATAAGGTAAAACATTTAACTCAGTGGAAGAAGGTACTTTTAAATGTTTTTTTTTCACTCTACTGTAATTATTTCTAATTGGCTTAATTTGCAACAAATGATTGTTTAACGTTAATCATAAAGTTGTTTAGAATTTTTTTGTTCCAAAATAAATAAAGAAGAATATCAGATAGCTAATCCACTAGTTGTCATATTGAGTCTGGAGAACAGATGAAGGATACAGATTTACATTATATTAACACATACAGAATGAATAAGGAACATTATGAGGAAACATAAAAAAAAGGATGAAAAGTAGCTTCTTGTAAGTAAAACTGTTGTCTCTAATTTATTAAAATATCAGGAACTAAAGCTGTGTGATCACTGTTGAATGATGTTTTTCAGATTTAAACAATTTATGAATGTGCTGATAATTAAAAACTATACAAAAAATTATGGTCAGATATTCACATTATTGTATTATATTTACATTATTTTTCAGCACAAAACAATTTGTAGTATATTTGTAATACTTTTATGAATGAAGCTAAACCTTGACAGTTGCCGTGGACAAAATTGTTGGTACCCCTCTGTTAATGAAAGAAAAACCCACAATGGTAAGAAAATTATAGACAAGCATGTTAAAGGTAAAGGCTATAAGACCATCTCCAAGCAGCTTGATGTTCCTGTGACTACAGTTGCACATATTTTTCAGAAATTTAAGCTCCATGGGACTGCAGCCAACCTCCCTGGACGTGGCTGCAGGAGGAGACAGATAATATGAATGGTAACAAAAGAGCCCAGAACAACCTCTAAACACATTCATGGTGAACTCCAAGGTCAAGATACATCAGTGTCAGATCGCACCATCCGTCGTCGTTTGAGCCAAAGTGGACTTCATGGGAGACGACCAAGGAGGACACCACTGTTGAAAACAAATCATAAAAAAGCCAGACTGGAATTTGCCAAACTGCATGTTGACAAGCCACAAAGCTTCTGGGAGAATGTCCTATGGATAGATGAGACAAAACTGGAACTTTTTGGCAAGGCACATCAGCTCTATGTTCATAGACGCAAAAATGAAGCATACCAAGAAAAGAACACTGTCCCTACTGTGAAACATGGAGGAGGTTCTGTTATGTTCTGGGGCTGCTTTGCTGCATCTGGCACAGGGTGTCTTGAATCTGTGCAGGGTACAATGAAATCTCAAGACTATCAAGGTATTCTAGAGAGAAATTGTGCTGCCCAGTGTCAGACAGCTTGGTCTCAGTCGCAGGTCATGGGTCTTGCAACAGGATAATGACCCAAAACACACAGCTAAAAACACCCAAGAATGGCTAAGAGCCAAACATTGGACTATTCTAAAGTGGCCTTCTATGAGCCCTGATCTAAATCCTATTGAACATCTGTGGAAGGAGCTGAAACATGCCGTGTGGAGAAGGCTATTCTAGAGCAGCATAATCTTTATTTTAAAGGTCAAATTGCTGCTGTGGCCCTCAGCCACTTCTACTGTAGTGGGAGACAGGCAAAATGGATCTTTGGTTGGCAAAGGTTGCAGAGCCCTGGTCTAGAGTGTGGACTGGCAAACCAGGTGGTAACAAGGATGGCTATTAGGGTGACTAAGATCTGAGGAAAATATCAATATAAACCACACTAGGTGCCAGCCTCCTGGTACCAGTGTCAGCTGGGGGGCTAATAGCTCAGGGGCTAATAGGCTGCCTTTAGCACTCCTTCCATCTACATGACAGACGGCTAGATGGACCAATAATAGAAGAGTGAGCGGGTCTCAAGGATGGTGGTGGGTTGACTTTGTCAAATCATGACGTGCATTCATCCATCTTCTTCCGCTTAATCCTTTTTGGGTCGCGGGGGGGCTGGAGCCTATCCCAGCATCTTTGGGCGAGAGGCAGGGTCCACCCTGGACAGATCGCCAGTCCATCGCAGGACCAACACAGAGAGACAGACAACCATTCTGCACGCCATGCTGCACGGTGGCGCAGTGGTTTAGCACTGTGGCAGCACAGTTTACCCTTGGCCGGGGGATCGCCGGGATCATGAGATCGTGGGTTCGATCCCAGCCCCTGACCAACAGTGAGCTGTGTGGAGTTTGCATGTTCTCCCCGTGTTGAGTGGGTTTACTCCGGGATTTATCCAGTTTCCTCCCGCATACCAAAAACATGTAGGTTTAGGGCGCTCACGCACGCAGCGACCGGCAGCCGGTGGCTTGTCACCAGACTGCAAACCAAATCTACCTACGGGTACAAATAAGTAACAAAAAAAAAAAAAACATTCACTCTCACAGTCAGACCTAAGAACAATTTAGAATCCCCAGTTTGATGCCAATTAACCTAACTTGCATGTTTTTGGCATGTGGGAGGAAACCAGAGAAATCCCGGAGTAAACCCACACAGACATGATTTACCAAAAACATTTCTGGGGAAGAAAAATGAGATCAAGGCTGGTTTTTAAGAGAATTTCCTGTATTGATATTTTTTGGGATAATTACGTGACCACTAGACACATTTCAGACTGTTAAAACCTACAAACACACCAGTTTTCAGTCAACGACCCCTTTAATTGGTCCAAAAAATGCAAATAATTTTCCATTGTTGTGCATAGGTGGCAACAGTGTTATGTGTGTTATGTAGTATCTGATAATAGTTATCCCTTACAGATTATCTGTTAAAGTAGCACTCTAGCAAAAATCATTTTTTTTTGTTGTTAACATGTCTGTAACATGTTTTTGTGACATACAAGACATATCCAGAGTAAAATCTCACCACATTGCCAAGTCTGTGTTTTTCAGCTGTCAATTTCCAGTTTGTCGTTCAAACTGGACACCTCCCACTTGAGGACGCCTCCCACTTTAGGCACATCCCACTGGGGGGAGACCCCGGGGCAGACCCAGGACTCGGTGGAGAGACTATGTCTCCCAGCTGGTCTGGGAACGCCTTGGTATCCTCTCTGAAGAGCTGGAGCAGGTGGCTGGGGAGAGGGAAGTCTGGGCTTCTCTGCTTGAACTGCTGCCTCCGCCACCCGGACCTCCGGAAAAGCAGTAGAAGATGGATGGATGGATGATGGATGGATGGATGGATGGAATTTCCAGTTTGGTAACGCCCCCCTGAGACAGGCGAGTTTGGAAAGACCATTAGATGGATACTCTTGGCTACCTCGGGGGAAGAGGGAGGAGCGGAGGAGCAGCAGGACTGAGGCAGAGTGGGTTGGGGTAGCAGCTGAGAGAGAGAGGGGAGGGGGAGGACCCAACTTGAGTGTGGCTGTGTGAGACGAGCTGCTCTCAGCTTCACTGGCAGATGGGCACCACACTGTGAGCTGAGAGCAGCCACATTCAAATTGGGTCCCCCTCCTCCTCTTCCTGCTCAGTTGCTGGCGGAGGGGGGACTGGTTGTTAGTAAAATGTAAACACATATTGGGCAACTACACATTTATCTCTCACCTCGACCATTTTCAGAAAAATGTTTCTCTTTTTACTTTTGAAGATATAGGCAAAACTTTAACGTCCAGAAGCGTCATGAACAGACTAGCAGCCAGGAATTGCAGCGACCAATCACATGCAAGTCCGGCAGGCCACTAATTAGAGTATTCATAGATCCGCACATACTTAAGTAGGTGAAAGGTGTAAAAGCTCTTTCCAAGCAATTCTAAGGCAGTAAAATTTTTTTGTGGGTAAAAAGCCACATTTTTGGGCAAATATTTTGGACAATGCACATTTGTTTGTGAGGTGGTTTTAGAGCCACTGGAGTGCACCTTTAAGTCCGCTGGGTAAACCACAACAGAGCTGTGCTCACACAGAAGCACACAGGCTTACAGTTACTAAAAAAACCTTCTCCAGATCATTGAGAGGAGGGAAGGGAAATTATTTTATTTTCAAAGATTCAAAGATTTTTATTTGTCAGTACTGCTGTACGTACAGTACAGGACATACAGGAGAATTGAAATGCTGTTTCTCTCTCTTTGTGGTGTGTACAGGATATAAAAAAGAAGGAGTAAGGCTGAAAAACAGCAACAGCAGTCTATGTAGAGTAGCTGATTCCACGGCCATTTGGGTTTCAGCACCATATTGCCTGGTGCCAGAGAGCTGAAATGAACCAGTGCACACAGCGCATGGCCGACAGCTCTTCTGCTCTCGGGTCTGACAAGTATGGACTCGGGCTGTGTGACATGACCAAAATTTCATATCACGGTATAAGTAATCTGATTTGATGATAATATATATATCACAATATACATTTTCTGTAAATTCTATAGTTTAGATAAAATAATCACATAAAAAGGACCATCTCTTTTTTTTACTTTTTAAATTACATAGTGAAAAAAATCAATTGTACAAATTCATCTGTCAGTAATTTTATGCACCATTTTTTTTTCTTAATTTTGCAGTGTTGTTATAAAATAGTTTTTAATGTGGATTGGAGATAACTTCAACTTTATTGCTACTTATTAGAAATCAGGTTACATTAAGAGCCAGTTTGTTCCTCCGACATGTTTTAATTTATTTATTTATTATTTATTTAGTGTGTATGCGGACGCTGTCACGCACTTTTGCAGCTTTAGTAATATTTTTTCAGACAAAATTAAGAAACTCAGCGGTAATTTAAACCAAAGAAACAATGATCTGGTACATTATAATGTTTCCTGTTAGCGACAAGTTAGCATTGTCATGTAGCGTTTGCTGCTTTATAATTAGAGATGGCGTTAACGTCTGTGATGGACGAGCTGTCCAGGGTGTACCTACCTCCCAAAGACGCTGGGATAGGCTCCACCCCCACCCCACCCCCGTGACCTGAAAAGGATTAAGCAGTAGAAAATGGACCGATGATGTTAATGTTACTTCCCTCCAATTAAAACGAGGTTAGAGGATTTTCCTCTGACGCAGCTCAGTGGGAAACAGTCCCACATCCCTGGCAAACAGAAGTAGCGGCTATTTGACCAAAACATTAGCTTGGAGTTAGCTGCTGTGCTAACCACTGGAACCCACACACCTGGTGCATTGGGGGGGAGAGGCGGAGCGGTGATAAGTAGAAACGGGGTACGTGTCTTTTAAATCCCGACATAAATGATAGTTTTATAGGAAATAGTAGACACTTTTTATTGCTTCAGCTGATATACAGTGGGGCAAAAAAAGTATTTAGTCAGCCACCAATTGTGCAAGTTCTCCCACTTAAAAGATGAGAGAGGTCTCCAATTTTCATCATAGGTATACCTCAACTACGAGAGACTAAATGAGAAAAAAAATCCAGAAAATCACATTGTCTGATTTTTAAAGAATTTATTTGCAAATTATGGTGCAAAATAAGTATTTGGTCACCTACAAACAAGCAAGATTTCTGGCTCTCACAGACCTGTAACTTCTTCTTTAAGAGGCTCCTCTGTCCTCCACTCGTTACCTGTATTAATGGCGCCTGTTTGAACTCATTATCAGTATAAAAGACACCTGTCCACAACCTCAAACAGTCAGACTCCAAACTCCACTATGGCCAAGACCAAAGAGCTGTCAAAGGACACCAGAAACAAAATTGTAGACCTGCACCAGGCTGGGAAGACTGAATCTGCAATAGGTAAGCAGCTTGGTGTGAAGAAATCAACTGTGGGAGCAATTATTAGAAAATGGAAGACATACAAGACTACTGATAATCTCCCTCGATCTGGGGCTCCACGCAAGATCTCACCCTGTGGCGTCAAAATGATCACGAGAACGGTGAGCAAAAATCCCAGAACCACACGGGGGAGCCTAGTGAATGACCTGCAGAGAGCTGGGACCAAAGTAACAAAGGCTACCATCAGGACTTCCGGTTATGGCTGCCACGTAGGACGGACGTGTCTCGCTCTGCTCTGCTCCTGGAGAAAAAAATCGGCAAATAACTCTCTCATTTGGGACAGAACGTATCCCAGCATTTGGGCGAGGATATGTCGGCGAAGCCTAAGGCTGGAAAACCAGGAAAAGGAAAAAGCGAGCCGCCGAAACAGTCCAAATTAACGGACTTTCAGGTCTGTGACGCAGTAAACAAAACTCCATATATGGCGGAGGAGGCTGGCAACGCTGCGATTTCTGCGGGGAATGGCGCAGATGCGCTGATGGCTGCCATGAGTTCAATGAGAGCGGACTTTTCCTCTAGATTTGATGGGATTATGACAGCGCTGGAAGGAATAAGAAAGGAATTGGGTGACTGTGTAGAACGAACGGCGCAGATGGAGCTCCGTCTCGCTAGTGCTGAAGATGACGTCACCCGTCTTCAATTAAAGGTGCGCACTTTGGAAAAAAAAAATAAATCTCTGGAAGATAATATTTTGGATTTGGAATCTCGGTCGAGACAGAATAATTTGAGGCTGGTGGGTCTTCCAGAGGAATCAGAAGGTCGGGACGTATGTTCCTTTCTGGAAAAGTGGATTCCGGAGGTGCTGGGCAGCGAGGAGTTGCAATCAGCAGTGGTTCTGGAAAAAGCGCATCGTATTGGCCCACGGAGAGATAAGGGACCGCCGAGGACCTTAATTATGAAGTTTCTTAGCAACAGAGACAGGATGAAGATCTTCAACGCTGCACGTGCTAAAGGAGAGATTAAACACCAGGACCAGCAGGTGCGGTTCTACCCAGATTTGGCCACAGGAATCCAGCAATTGAGGAAGCAGTTTGATCCCGTACGTAAGGAGCTGCGCAACCTTGGGATTCGTCATGGTGTAATCTATCCTGCGAGACTGCTGACCACGTATGAGGGCAGAACCCACATCTTCAAGACCCCAGAGGAGGCGCAGGAGTTCATCAAGAAGATCAAAGAAGAAGAAGAGACTGGTGGGAGCTAAGCATGAACAAAATATAAGTTGTTAAAAATTTTGGAGTTAAGTTGGAAAACTACAGAGGAGAGTTAATGTTACGTCATTAAAAGCAGTAGAATTAGGGTGATTGGGAGGATGAAGAAGGAGTGGCTTAGGCTGTTCCCCGTGGGTGTGGAACAGTCGATGGCTATATCGGGAGACAGAATTTTTCTTTTGATTTTGGGGGGTTTGCCACAAGTGTGGGAAGGGGAAATTTGTTTGTGTGTAGTTTGTAGGATGAATGTTCAACCACTCATGTTTTTGCTTCTCTGTATGAGCATGTTTACACTGCAAGGTAATCCCAAACTCTCTATTGATCATGGACCAAAGTGTTAATCTTAATTTAACTTCATGGAATTGCAGAGGTCTACAAAATTTAAAAAAACTTAAACAAGTTATGAATAAAATAAAGGACATGGGTTCAAGAATTGTGTTTTTACAAGAAACTCATCTGATAGAGGAGGATGTTAAAAGAATTAGGAGTAGATGGCAGGGAAGTGTATTCACCTCTTCATTTTCATCCCGAGCCAGGGGAGTTATGACTCTCATACATAAATCAGTTCCTTTTCAAGTGAAAAATGTAATTGGAGACAAATTTGGAAGATATGTAATCATTCAAGGCTCTTTGCTATTAGAAAATATAAATCTTGTGAACTTATATGGTCCCAATATAGATGATCAGAAGTTCTTTGCTAATTTATTTCTCATCTTATCATCACTTACAGGGCAACATATAATAGCAGGGGATTTTAATTGTACATTGAATCCAGGTGTGGATAGATCAACAGGACTGGATTGTACGCACATTGGATGTAGGATGACTATTAATCATTTTATGAAAGAATTGAGATTGTTAGATATATGGAGAGAAATGAAACCACAAGTTAAAGCCTATTCTTGTTATTCCAGTACCTACAAGACATTCTCACGTATTGATTATTTTTTGATTTCCACAGAATTAAGGTCCAAGATTCAAAACTGCTTTTATGATAACATCGTGATCTCTGATCATGCACCCTGTTGTCTAATATATGTAGATAAAAAATTGACAAAGGAATCAGGTAGATGGCAATTTCAGCATAAATGGCTTCAGGATGAGGAATTTGTCAAGTATATAGAAAAACAGATAGACGAGTTCTTTGACATCAATACTACACAAACATCAGCATGTGTAAAGTGGGAGGCTTTCAAAGCTTTTATTAGGGGACATATTATTAGTTATACAGGATCAAAATCTAAGAAGACTCGAGAGGAGAGAGCTAAATTGGAACATAAAATAAAAAATCTTCAGGAAAAAGTGTATGCAGGAAGTGACCCAAGGTTGGAGAATGAATTACTGATTTTGAGAGCTGAATACGACAAAAAATCAGCGAATAGAGCTGCCTCGAGTCTTCTAAGATTGAAACAATCTTTTTATGAACAAGGTGAAAAATCAGGAAAATTATTAGCATGGCAGATTAAACAATTGGAAATTAAAACACCAATTACCAGTATTATAAGTAATGGACAGGTAGTTATAGATCCTTTAGAAATTAATAGAGCCTTTAGAGATTACTATGAAAAATTATATGATACCAAAAATGAACCTGATTTAACAAAACTAAATGGGTTTTTGAACGAACTATCTATACCGTGTATTCCAAATGAAAACAGGGAGATATTGGAGTCTAAAATTAGTCAAGAAGAAGTTGGGCTAGCCATTGATAATATGAAATCAGGAAAAAGTGCAGGACCAGATGGTCTTCCAGTTGACCTTTATAAAAAATTTAAGAATAAATTAATAAAACCTTTTTTGGAAATGGTTTTAGAAGCATTTCAAAATAATAATTTACCATCATACATAAATAATGCCTTAATTATACTGCTGCCAAAACCAGGTAAGCCCTCTAATAAATGTGAAAATATGAGACCAATAAGCCTATTAAACGCCGACCTTAAGATAATCTGTAAAATTTTAGCAAGACGAATACAAGAAATTTTACCAAATATTATTAATCGAGATCAGAATGGCTTTATAAAGGGTAGACAAGGCTTCCATAATGTAAGAAGACTATTTAATATTATTTATTTTAATAAAGAAGCACCGGATACAGCTCTCCTATCATTGGACGCCGAAAAGGCCTTTGATAGAGTTGAATGGCCCTTTCTTTTTGAAGTCCTACAAAGGTTTGGACTTGGAAATAATTTCATAAAATGGGTTCAAATAATATACAATAATGCTACAGCAGAAATCCTAACAAATAACAATATTTCAAAACCAATAAAAATCAATAGAGGATGTCGACAAGGCTGTTCACTTTCACCTTTACTGTTTACTATGGCAATTGAACCTTTAGCGATAGCGATACGTTTACATTCACAAATATATGGAATTAAAGTTGGACCAACAGAACATAAAATCTCCCTGTACGCCGATGACATAATTTTGTTTATGTCGAATCTAAAAAAATCAATTCCAACCTTGTTGAATTTAATAAAGAATTTTGGGGAAATATCAGGATATAAAATAAATAAAACTAAATCTTCAATATTAATGCTAAATGAGACCCAGAGAAATTACCCAGCCCCTGAGGTAAATCAATTCAATGTTGTAAATCAGTTTAAATATTTAGGAATCCAAATTATGCCTAAGCTAGAATCAGTCGCCAGTGTCAACTATGAAGCCTTAATGTCAGATATCAATGAGTTAACTCAGAGATGGATGTCCCTACCAATGTCGATGATCGGGAGAATCAATATACTTAAAAGTAATATTTTACCTAAAATACTTTATTTATTTCAATACATTCCCTTATCACCACCTTTAGATCTATTCTCAAGAATAAAAAAAAAGTTAGTGGAATTTATATGGAACAACAGGAGGGCTAGATTACGTTTGTCTTTATTATATTTACCATTTGATCGTGGAGGTCTGAAATGTCCAAATTTTATGTTGTATTATTGGTCGGCACAACTGAGGTCTATGACATATTATTTTTCATCAAATGATCTCCCTCACTGGACTGAAATGGAATCATACAATTTACCTTTACCTCTTCCCATATTCATATACTCAGATTCGGCAAAAAAATTACAAAAACAAGTTAAAAATCCATTTGTAAAGCATATGATCAAAATATGGTGTGAAGCTAAAAACTATTTAAAAGAACCACAGTTATTGTCACAATTTAGTCCAATATGGGGTAATCAATATTTTAAACCAGGGAGAGCGGACGCTGTATTTAAAGTATGGAATTTAAAAGGGATACAAAAGATTCAGGATTTATATTTGCCATGTGCAGACAACATAATGTCTTTTGAAGAGCTGAGGATCAAATTTAATCTCAATAGAACACATTTTTTTAAATATCTTCAACTTAGAAACTTTATTCGATCAAATCAAAATAAAGCTCTCACTCGACCTATTTATTCATCCTTGGAAAAAATGATGATGAAAGATAGTAAAAGAAAGGGTATTATTTCAGAGTTTTATAACTCACTGACACTATCTTCAAGTGAAAATTCACTGAAAAGATTAAACTACTGGAAAGAAGATCTGCAAATTGAAATTTCAGAGGAACAATGGGAATTGGCTTGTACAGAAGCTCAAACCAAATCAATAAATGCACGCCTTAAATTGATACATTTCAAATGGTTAATGCGGATGTATGTTACACCGGAGGAGTTAAATAGATATAACAAAAATATACCAGATACATGCACAAAATGCATGGAAAGTAAAGGAACCCTATTTCATTGTTTATGGGAATGTAGATTAATAAGAATGTTTTGGGAAGAGGTGAGGGTAACAATTGAAAAAATAATCTCAAAACAAATCATATTGAATCCTAAACTGTTTTTGTTGGGTCTGTACCCAGAAAAGCATAATTTTAATAAAAGTGAAAGAACATTCATAGACCTCAGTTTGCTTAATGCCAAAAAATGTATTGCACTATTATGGAAAAAGACTCATAGACCAGATGTGACTCAGTGGTTAAGACAGATGTTAACAAACCTTCCATTAGAAAGAATAACATATATACTAAAATCAAAGGAAACTGTGTTTGAGAATATATGGAGACCTTTTATTGATTATGTAAAAAATTTAAACATAACTCTTGAAGAAGAAGGTGAATGATGTGTGTGGACCTTGTAAATTCCAAACTGGTGAACATAATATGTATACTTATGTATTGGATTGTCTAGACTAAACAGAGGAGCATTGTTGAAGACTTGATTTTGTTGGTGGTTGTTGGTGTTTTTAGTGCATTTTTTTTTTTGTAGTACTTTAGTGTTAGTGTTTGATTGTTTGTATCATGTTTGTTAAAAAAAAAAAAAAAAAGGTTCAATAAAGATATTGTGGAAAAAAAAACAAAGGCTACCATCAGTAACACACTACGCCGCCAGGGACTCAAATCCTGCAGTGCCAGACGTGTCCCCCTGCTTAAGCCAGTACATGTCCAGGCCCGTCTGAAGTTTGCTAGAGAGCATTTGGATGATCCAGAAGAGGATTGGGAGAATGTCATATGGTCAGATGAAACCAAAATAGAACTTTTTGGTAAAAACTCAACTTGTCGTGTTTGGAGGAGAAAGAATGCTGAGTTGCATCCAAAGAACACCATACTTACTGTGAAGCATGGGGGTGGAAACATCATGCTTTGGGGCTGTTTTTCTGCAAAGGGACCAGGACGACTGATCTGTGTAAAGGAAAGAATGAATGGGGCCATGTGTCGTGAGATTTTGAGTGAAAACCTCCTTCCATCAGCAAGGGCGTTGAAGATGAAACGTGGCTGGGTCTTTCAGCATGACAATGATCCCAAACACACCGCCCGGGCAACGAAGGAGTGGCTTCGTAAGAAGCATTTCAAGGTCCTGGAGTGGCCTAGCCAGTTTCCACATCTCAACCCCATAGAAAATCTTTGGAGGGAGTTGAAAGTCCGTGTTACCCAGTGACAGCCCCAAAACATCACTGCTCTAGAGGAGATCTGCATGGAGGAATGGGCCAAAATACCAGCAACAGTGTGTGAAAACCTTGTGAAGACTTACAGAAAACGTTTGACCTCTGTCATTGCCAACAAAGGGTATATAACAAAGTATTGAGTTGAAATTTTGTTATTGACCAAATACTTATTTTCCACCATAATTTGCAAATAAATTCTTTAAAAATCCTTCAATGTGATTTTCTGGATTTTTTTTCTCATTTTGTCTCTCATAGTTGAGGTATACCTATGATGAAAATTGGAGACCTCTCTCATCTTTCAAGTGTGAGAACTTGCACAATTGGTGGCTGACTAAATATTTTTTTGCCCCACTGTACATCGTCATATCACACAGCCCAAGTATGGACTAAAATGACAAAATGAACAACATTTAATCAAGAAAACAATGCAGATTTAAATTATAATCCTCAGATGGAGATCATGTGATCAAACCCACGGTGTGCAACAGTAATCTCCTCCACAATGTGGTTCTTTTGCATTTAAAGTGACTTTTGGGGTTGCAATACAACACTGCTTCATTATTTTTTCACTTTTCTTATAATAATGTCAGTTTCTACTTTAGGAATGTTCCTCTTTTTGCTGTCTTATGTTCTACCCTGTCGTAAATGGTGGGGCGAGTCATGGGCGTGTATGTCAGTGACAGCAGCTTCCAGCCGTCTGGTTTATCAGTGAGTGGTGGAGTGTACGATGAGATTGACCAGATGTGCCGTGTCATAAACACCATGTGACCCTGGTGCATGATCATTTCTACACCTGAATATGTGCCGATTTCTACACTTTTGATAGATTCAGGCTGATGAGTGCGGAGGCTCACCACTCATATAGGTAAGCACACACAATGGATTTGGTGGATTTTGTAAGAACCAATCAAAACCAGTAGAGCACTTGTCAGGGACTGGGTTTTGCTGCCGGGGTGGCTGTTTGTGCTGAGTGGGCAGCATCAAAGGGGACATGTTTGAATAAACTGTTGTTTTCATGGTAATTGGATGATTCTGACCAGCAGTGGAGCTCCGCCGCAGTGAAGAGAGGGGTACTGTTGACGTCCATTCATGAGCGTCTCTCATGAATGGACCCTGCTCATCACATTACTTTGGACTGATTCTGGGACCTTCTCCAAAATTCTAAATGACTGGTGCGCTGCTGGCATCCTGTGGCTGTCCTCTGCTGCTGAAATGAAAAAGCGGTGTGTGTTCCCAGTCTGCCGGCTCAGCTGTTGTCAGATTGCCATCAGATTGCCTGCGATCCATTAACAACTGGTCTGAAAGGCTGGAATCACACTGCAAGCAGACAAGCTGCAAAGCTCTTGAAATGCTGTTAAATGGTGAATTTACAAATGCGTGTGGGCTGGCACATGAATGTGGATGTTGTGAAGCGTAGGTGTGTGTTTCGTCATGCTACAGCCTCTCGCCTGCTGCTGCTGCAAGATAAACAGCAATGCATTAGGCGTGTGTGTGTGTGTGCGTGCACACATGCAAACATATGCAGGAGCAGACTGATCTACGTGGTTGGGCTGTCGTCTCAGAATCCATTATGTGTGATTGTTCCATGGAAATCACACAGTTTTGTAAAGCAGGACCTCATTATACCACCTAAACACAAAGGTGGAGCTCGCTGAGATCATTGAGAGATGAAAACGGTCAGCTCTCTCAACACTCTTTCAGTGAGGGCCCAGTGATTGCCAAGATCTCTCAGTGTTCTCTCAGTGATTTTCCAGTGATTACTTGGTGGGAGGGATGGGCAGTGAGGGCCATTCCACTGCAGGTTTTCTGCTCCACTCCGTCTCTTCAGCAGGTGTTTGCACTGATGAGCTTCAAGGATTGCTAATTGGAGAAAGCAGCTGCTGACGAGACTGGGAGGAACAGAAAACCTGCAGTGGAATGCCCTCCATGGCACACGGCTGCCCATCCCTGCTCTGTGGTCACCACAGTCCAAAACGAATGCTCAAGGAGCACTCTACAGTCTCATCAGTCTCCCAGTGATCTCTCAAGGATCTTTCAGTGAACTCCAAATTTTTCCACCTTGAAGGCAGAGCTGCCTCATCCCAACAAAGGCAGAATAAGTTAAAATAATTGAGCTGTGTCTGCCGTCCGTGCTCAACAGACTCCTGCAGAATGGATTCAGTGACCTCAGAGCGCTTTTATCAGGACATGATGGGCTTGTCCGTCACTGACAGTCTGCTCATACTACAATATGTGCACCTACTGTAACTATGAGGACACTTTGGTGCAGAGTCTTTGAAACGTTGAACTGAAAACTGAAACCATAACTCTTGGATTAGTGGATATAAAAAGTAGCCACCCCCCTGTTAAAGGCCAGAGTGTTTGGGATGTGAAAACGACCACAATAAATAACAGTTGAATCCAAGAAAACTCTTGGACCACTTCAAATCTGGGCGACCTGTGTCCTTGAGGTCAAGGTCAAAATGCCGTATAAACTATATCTCAAGAACATAAGCCAGGGTCACGAAACTCATGACACGGGTTCACCTTGGGGTCCTGACCTCAAACTCTGGGTTTAGGGCCAAACACTTTTTCTGTCCACTGCACAGTGTTAGACTTGATCATGTTACTCTCTTTTATCACTGTTTGGGGCTAGCTAGTGGGTGTGAAAGAGGACCAAGGTTTAAATTCTCGCCTGTTAACAAAGCTTCTCTCCCCCAGCCAGCATGTCCATGTGGGCCCCACTGAAGGTTAAAGCCGGGCTGTCTTAGGGGTCCATGTGGGTTTGTCTGCAGGTTCCACGTTTGCCCCGTCTGTGTTTGCCCACATGGACCTTGCCTGTGGTGCAGGTGAGCAGGTGACCTCCTCACACAGGTTAATGTGGCTGAGCAGCCCTCAGGAACACTGGCGCCATCGGCGGAACGAGGAGGAAAACGGCAGCATCTCTGAGAGAAAAATGTGGGCAATTTAGGAGAAAAAAAGTCACAAATTTACAAAAAAAAGTAGCAAATTTACTGCACAAAAATTGGAAAATTACTTGGAAAAAAGTTACAAACTTAGAAAAATGTAGCAAATTTACAAGAAAAAAAATCGCAAATTTATGAGGAAGCGATTAGACAAAGTTGCAAATTAACAAAAAAGCAACAAATATGTCACTACATAAATTTAAAATTTACAAGAAAAATGTCACAAATTTATAGGGAAAAAACAAGCAAATTTACAAAAAAAAGGTAACAAATTTACAAGAAAAAGTTGCAGTATTACAGTAAAAAATGGTAAATTTATGAGAGTTTCAAAATTACAACAAAAGCTTAGTGAATTTGCAAGAAAAGTCACGGTTTTACAAGAAATACATCACAAATTTATGAGGAAAAACATTACAGATTTAGAGTAAAAAAGTTTTTCAAGAAAATGTCAAATTTATGGTAAAAAAAAGTCACAACTTTACAAGAAAAGATCAAATTTATTAGAAAACTAGAAAAGCACTCATAGAGTGCATACCTCCACCAAGGCTCCTTCCGTTTGTCATGGATCACCTCCAAAATGTAATGGATTTGTGTGTAGGCCTAGAGCCACTTGTGGTGAAAATGGCATCAAAGTCTGTCCGTCAGTTTTGGAGTATTGTTGCTAACACACTGTGAGAAGATAAGAGTCTTGGCTGAGGTATGCATTCTCAGATCATCACCAAAATGTAATGTGTTCCTCTCTAGGCCAAGAACCACCTCTGGTGAAAATTTCATCCAAATCCATCCAGTAGTTTTTGTGTAATCCTGCTGCACAAATACAAACAAAGCCCTTGGTGGAGGTATGCACTCTCAGATCATCACCAAAATCTAATCATCTGTTCCCTGTGCCATTACACACCTTTCCTGAGAATTTCATCAAAATCCATTTGTAACTTTTTGAGTTATGTTGGTAACAGACAGCAGACAGACGCTGGTAAAAGCCTGACCTCCTTGGTGGAGGTAATAAGTTAAGAATCTGTAAAGCGGTAAAGCGCCTGTGGCCAAAGCCACATGGAGCCAGAAGACAGGGCAGTTGAAGGTGTGGTCCTAGTCATGGACATGCTGGCCGGGACGCTGCACGTCTCCTGTCCACTGGTGAACTGACTGGAAAAGCTGGTTTGTGTGTTAGAAGACATCAGAGCTGCTGCTGGGCTGGCATGAGAGCGCAGGCCGTACGGCCTCCTAGTTGGATTAGAAACAACCATATTGTGGTGTTTACATGGTCAGGTCCTCATGGCGTTTTGAGAGTCTGATGGCAACGTTAATGAAAGAGAATGTTGCTCATTACTGTATGTCCACTGCTGCTGAGTGGATGCAGTCAGGTGTGGGCTGTTGCCATCGGCTCAGACTAGATCTCACATCCAGTTTATTTCACAGTCGATTTGTTAAATGTGTCACTCTCATCTCTGCTCCTGCAGGTTGGAATGGGTGGAGATCATCGAGCCGCGCACGCGGGAGCGCATGTACGCAAACCTGCTGACAGGCGAGTGCGTGTGGGACCCGCCGCAGGGCGTTCGCATCAAGCGCACCGGTGACAACCAGTGGTGGGAGCTGTTTGACCCCAACACCTCACGCTTCTATTACTACAACGCCTCCACCCAGCGTACGGTGTGGCACCGGCCTCAGGGCTGCGACATCATCCCTCTGGCCAAACTGCAGACTCTGAAGCAGCACACAGATGCCAACAGCCCTCGACCTTCCAGCGGAGGAGGAGGGCGGGCGTCTGCCGACAACAGCCCAGGACGGAACAGCGGGGTCAGCCGGGAGGGAAGCACCTCCTCCTCCCTCGACCAGGAGCTTTCAGAAAAACAGAGCAACAGAGAGGAGGCAGACAGGTAAGAGTGCTGTCACTGGAGTAGGTCTGTAATGATGACATCTGTTGGACGGTAAATTGTCCCAGAAACTTCAAGCAGACCATTTTATGCCAAAAGTGTAATGATAACAGTGTATGTGCATCCTTTCACATAGCGCTGAACCTATGGTGGTGGAGGTGTTTGAGTGCCCGAATGATCCCAGGAGCTATGTTGTCAGGGACAACTAGCCCCTGAAGGGTCTGCCGAGGCAAACTGACCCAGGGTGAAGGGCCAGACTAAGAGCGGTGCAGTGGATCTCCATGAAAAATGTTACATCAAGGACCCAGCGTACCCAAAGGAGACACATGGGTCCACCTTCCAACAGGCTCCCCACCTGCAGGAGGGATCATGGTGCTATGTGAACCAGGCAGAAGTCTGGGCTGCTCTGCCTGTACTGATGCCCCCATGATCCGGGTTCCTGGATAAGTGGTAGGAGATGGATGGATAGATGGACCTGCCATGTAGAGAAAATATTTACTGTTCATATTCCCACCACAACTGATTTAACAGTCAGAATCAAAGAAAACAAGAAGGAAGAGCATAAAGGCAGCTCGTTTCAGTATCAGCAATGGTATACAATGAGGCAAATATGAAGATGACAAATCGTTTTCATACAGTCAACATAGTAATTATTGTGACAGGCCTAGACACTGGTGTGATGTAGTGTGCCATACTGCGTAGTGCATGGGTCACTAAACTGTGGAACGAGCCTTTCTGGCCAAAGCCAGATTACAGCAGGGCTGTCCAATCATGTGCCATGGAGGGCCAGGACCCTGCAGGCTTTACCTCCAACCAGTGTCTTCAACAGCAGATTCCACCGAATTTCTTCCACTGACTGCTGATCAGTGAGAACACCTGCTGAAGAGACTGGCTAGAAGAGAGAACCTGCAGGGTCTTGGCCCTCCATGGCACATGATTGGACACTGCTGTCATATATAGGATGAACTGGCTTGTGTGCATTTTCCTCACATAGACTTGTGACTTTTCATGTAAACTGAATGAAATCAAAGCACATTTTTATATAGTGGCAACTGATAAGAGCATTCATATCAAAGCAGTGAAAAGAGCATCATACTGGATCCAGATGGGTTTCTCTCAGGGCTGCAGGTCTTTAGAAATTCGCACTGAGACAGGACATGGATGGGTTCATGAACTTTTGGCAACCCTGGATCGCATATGTGTCTTCCATTAGAACTAATCTTTGACAAATACCATTTCAATAATAGTCCCGCTCTTTGTTCCAACGCTACTCAGATGCTCTTTTACTTTTAATTACTTAATTTTCTGTTTGTTTGTTTTTTGCTGTTCTGTTTGTTTGTTTATTCGTTTGTTTGTTTGTTTTTTATTTAATTCTCCTTAACTTCACTTTTTCTTTCACTTAAAAAAAAGGGGGGGGTTGTTGTAATAACTATCCTACCAATGTTGTCAAATAGCAAAAAATAAGGGAACATGTGATGAAAATGTAAACAATGTAATGCTGTAATGACCTGTATACCCTTTACAAAAACTTAAATAAAAAAAAAAAAAAAAAAAAGAATCACACAAATAAGTGATCTGACAAAAAATAAGCGGTTCTTAAACAGTGGCTAATATTGGATGTCCCATTCATTTTCAATTATTCTGTAATTAATATTCACACAATCAAATAAATCTCAGTTCAGTCCCTTTAAAAAAAAAAAAAAAAAGAATCACACAAATAAGTGATCTGACAAAAAATAAGCGGTTCTTAAACAGTGGCTAATATTGGATGTCCCGTTCATTTTCAATTATTCTGTAATTAATATTCACACAATCAAATAAATCTCAGTTCAGTCCCTTTAAAAAAAAAAAAAAAAAAAAAAAAGAAAAACATGTAATAAGCAATATTGTTGTTGAATATTGTGATCATGATTTGACTTGCAGTTTCTAAGGAAAACTTAAACATTCCATGTTGACGTCGCTGCTTTGGCCACATGTTCATCTCCCACATTTTCCAAACTGATGTTGCAGCAAGAAAGCATGGACCTAAAAACTTGAGACATGATTTTATTCTTGACAGTAGGAGGCATTTTTCTCAC
The DNA here is from genome assembly GCA_020510985.1 of Pholidichthys leucotaenia. Lineage (NCBI taxonomy): Eukaryota > Metazoa > Chordata > Actinopteri > Cichliformes > Pholidichthyidae > Pholidichthys > Pholidichthys leucotaenia. Next base: position 263,291,669 of record CM035839.1, read on the forward strand.
AAATTGATTACACTTTTCATGTAAATTAAGACTTTTCTGTTGTAAATTTGATTTTTGTCCCTTAAATTGTGGACTTTTTTCCTCATTATTTTTGTTTTTGCGACTGTAAATTTAGCACTATTGTACATTTGAGATTTGTTCTCATAAATTTGTGAGGGGTTTGTCATAAATTTCAGACATTTTTCTTGTAAGTTTCTTACTTTTTCTCACATCAATCTGTAGATTTTTCACCAAAGTTATGTCTATTTTAAAATGAGTTTACTATGTTTTTCCTAACAAATTTGAAAAGCTTGTGGTAAAATTGTGACCTTTTCACATACAGCCGAGCTTAAACTAACTTTGCAGAGACAGAATAGGACAATGATTTCAACTCTGATTCTTGAAAAAATAAATAAGATAAAGCTAAATTCATTAGATTAATTAAAATGACCAACAATACAGTCCTTTCTGTGATTATAATATGTAAGTTTTTATGCCTAAATTACCCACCACCCCAGTGAAAACCTCCTGTTTTTTAAAACCTACTGTAAATATTGGTATGCATTCTCTACTATACCAAATAATTTCAGAAAGACCTAAAATATTCAACACTTTGTGTAATAATAATAGTAAAAGCCAAGGTGTAAGTTACGTGTAGAAGAGCTACAGCCGGCCTGTCTCCTCACACTCTCCGACTGTCCAGGAAGGGAGGGGTCAGTTATCTGCTGCTGCATTCACTTACACTCAGAAATTGGTAGGGCAGTGCGGTGGCACAGTGGTTAACACTGCACCAGCACAGCAACTCACCCTTGGCCATGGGATCCTTGGTTCGATCCCAGCCCCTGACCAACAGTGATCTGTGTGGAGTTTGCATGTTCTCCCCGTATCTGCGTGGGTTTACTCCGGGATTTCTCCGGTTTCCTCCCACAGGCCAAAAACATGCAGGTTAGATTAATTGGAGACTCTAAAGTGGCCCTAGGTGTGAATGTGTGTGTGAATGGTGGAGGGATAGCGCCGTACCGTGGCTGCTTCATCCATCCAGGTGGATGCCCTCAATTTCCCCTCTGGGGATCAATAAAGTATACAAAATCAAAATCAAAAATCAAATGTGACCATCTGTTGGAAGATTTCATAAATATAAATTAATGAATGAAATAAAGTCTGAACTGAGCTATTCCTGACTTCAGCAATATTCTGGGGGACTGATGGAAAGCTCGATGAGCGTTCACTGATGTATAACTTCTTCCTTCTTCTGTGGTTGGCATCCACCCTGGCTTTTCTTCTGCACTAAGGTCCATTACTGCCATCTATGTTGTTGGAGTGTAAATACCACTCCAGAGTGCATAAACACATGAAAAATATTCCTAGATTCAAGATTTTTTTTTCACTATTACTATACGTACAGGACATACAGGAGAATTAAAATGGCATCTCTCTCTCTTCAGTGGTGTGCGCTATATAAAAAACAAAAGGAACTAGAAAAGCACTCGGAGAGCGCAGACCTCCGCCAAGCGCCACAGTTCCCCCATACAGTGTTTGTGTGTACGTTTTCAGATTCCTTGACCATGAAAACATATGACAAGCAATTGGATTGACAATGATAGGATTAGTGGTTCAGTAGTTATTCACGAAAATGGCATTTTGCGTAATGGCAGTTTTCTTGTGGACGGTGATCCGGATCACCACCAAAATCTAATCATCTGTAGGATACCCCATTTCTGACAATCTGTGAAAATTTCATGAAAATCTGTCAATAACTTTTTGAGTTATCTTGCTAGCAAACAAACAGACAGACAAACCAACGCCGATGAAAACATAACCTCCTTGGCGGAGGTAATAAGGCTGGAAAAACAACAACAGCAATCTATGTACAGTAATGTTACCTGTAGTGCAAATAGTGACAAAAGATAGACCCAGACTTCCCATGGTACAAATAAAGATAAACAATGAAACCCAGCAATCCTACATACAGAAAAGTAGAGCAGTAATACTCGTAGTACCAAGTTCAGTGTGGTAGTGTAGATGCAGACAGTGACAGATAGGACTGCATATGATCAGTATTGCAATAACAGACTGTAGCAGATATGGCATTTGTACAAATGGTTGCAGTAAGGTGCAGATACATACAGCAGCAAATGTATTACTGTTGGTGTGCCAGTCTTTCTGTGCCAACAGCTGAGGTAGTTATTGTGTGGGTGAGTGCCTTGTGGTCTAGATGGGAGTGGGGGGGGGCAGAGTTCAGGGTCCTGATGGCCTGGTGAACAGTGCTTTTTAGCAGTCTTGTGCAGCAGGCCCAGAGGCTCTGGTACCTTTTCCCCAAGGACAGGGGGCTGAAGAGGGAATGTGAGGGATGGGAGGGGTCGCCTGCAATGTTGATGGCTCTGCGGGTGAGGTAGATGTCCGAGAGGTGGGGCGGGGGCACCGATGATCTTCCTGACAGCTTTCACTGTGCGTTGTAGTGTCTTCCTGAAGGAGGTGGTGCAGCTTCCATACCACACCGTGATACAGCTGGTGAGGATGCTCTCAATGGTGCCCCGGTAGAATGAGCACATGGTGGGAGGGAGTCGCGCTCTCCTCACTTTGCGGATATATACTATATACAAATAAACTATTGTCACTGTTCTAGCCATCTCTTGTGATCTTCACTTCATAACCATTGATATTGCTATAAAATTTCAACATATTGTGCAGTTCTGGTCTCAAACATTTTTGTATCTTTGAGTGTTTTTTTTAATTCTGTCTGTTTTTGATAACTTTGATATATGAATTGTTTAGTAGAGTGACAGTGTGCATAGCATTCAGCATAATCAAACGTTTACAGCAAAAGCCAACATTGAGCCTTAATGAAGATCTAAATCAAACCCTTGGTGTGAAATAGATAGATAGTTTATTTCGAACAAAAAAGTAAAAAAACAAAACAAATGACAAGTGCAATAAAAGTGACAGTAAACAGTGCTCAAAAGGGAGAAGGAAGAAGTGAACACTTATTTACTCCAACTCCTCTTTTCCCTAAATACAACCCATGTGAAATATACATATTACCTCAATTAAGACCCCAAGTGGACAATTAACTATATTTTATACATATCGACATTAACACCCATCCACCCCTACATACATACAGTCCATACATCAATACCCAGCCCCAAACAACAGATATGCACAGTACTGTCCCACCTACCATTCCAAAGTGTTCCAGAGTGAGCTTAGTGCATCATACATATTAATACTAGACCTCTAACATATATCCTTTTAGCAAATAATGTTTATACCTATTTTTGAATTGGAAATTAAGATAAGATAAGATAAGCCTTTATTAGTCCCACAATGGGGAAATTCCAGGATTGCAACAGCACAGGGATAGCAACACTCAGAGCAATAATTAAGAACATACGAAAAATATAAATAAGAGCAGTGGATATACATACGTACACATAAATATATAAATATATATACAAAGTGCGGAGCATTGTAGCAAGATGGAATAAACAGCATAACCGTATACTTAGTTATCCTACATAGTATGAATATGTACCCATACATATTGTCACCCTCCGTAGCGACTATTGTCCTAGTTGTATACTGGAGGGGACCATTTGTGTAAGTCTGTTGCGTCTTTTGCATTCAATACTACTAGGTCGTCACGTTTTTTTTGCTATCTCTGCGAGCAGCCCTGCTTAGGTTATACGGTCTGACAGCCGTAGATAGGAAGGACCTGCGAAACCTCTCGGTTGCGCACCTAGGATGATGTAGTCTGCTGCTAAATGAGCTCCTCAGTGCGTTCAATATGTCCTGCATAGGGTGGGACTCGGACTCAGGCAGAGATGACAGTTTAGCCACCATCCTTCTCTCTCCTATCTCCTCCACTGGGTCAAGGCGTTGCCCCAGGACAGAGCTAGCTTTCTTGATCAGTTTGCTTAGTCTCTTCCTATCGGCTGCTGTAATGCCGTTGCCCCAGCAGACCACTCCAAAAGTGATGGCTGATGCCATCACCGCGTCGTAGAATGTCTTCAGCAGCGCCCCTTGTACACCAAAAGACCTGAGCCTCCTCAGTAGGAACAGCTTGCGCTGTCCCTTCTTGTAGAGTGCGTCAGTATTGTGTGACCAGTCTAGTTTATTGTTCAGATGAACACCCAGGTACTTGTAGGATGTCACCATCTCAATGTCTGTTCCCTGTATGTTTACTGGTGCTGTGAGGGGTTGTCCTTGCTGCGGCAGTCCACCACCAGCTCCTTAGTTTTCCTCGTGTTGATCTGGAGGCAGTTCCAATGGCACCAGTCCACAAAGTCCTGGATAAGTCCTCTGTACTCAGCTTCATCTCCGTTGGAGATGAGGCCAACGATCGCAGAGTCGTCAGAGAACTTCTGTAGATGGCAGTGTGTTGTGTTGTGTGAGAAGTCCGCAGTATAAAGGGTGAACAGGAAGGGAGCCAAAACCGTTCCCTGGCGGGCCCCTGTGCTACCGATAATTGTGTCAGACACACAGTCCTGGGTTCTCACAAACTGTGGCCGGTTAGTGAGGTAGTCCAGGATCCATGATGACAGGTGCTGGTCCACCCCTGCGCACAGCAGCTTGTCCTTCAGGATCATCGGTTGGATGGTGTTGAAAGCACTGGAGAAGTCAAAGAACATGATCCTCACCGCATTCCCGGGCTTCTCCAGGTGGGACAGAGAACGGTGAAGGAGGAAGATCACCGCATCCTCCACCCCAATGCCATGCTGGTAGGCGAACTGGAGTGGATCCATCGCTGGTCCCACCAGGGGGCGGAGGTGAGCAAGGAGCAGTCTCTCCAGGGTCTTCATCATGTGAGATGTCAGGGCCACTGGTCTGTAGCTGTTCAGCTCTTTGGGGTGGAAAGTCTTTGGTACAGGTACCACAAGATGTTTTCCACAGCTGTGGTACCCTCCCCAGCTTCAGGCTCAGGTTGAAGATATGCTCCACAATCCCAAACAGCTGGTCTGCACAGGACTTGAGTAGCTTCGTGCTGATGCCGTCCGGTCCCGGGGCCTTCCTCGCCTTGATCTTCCTCAGGTCCGTCCTCACCTGGGTCTTAGTGAGGGTCAGGTTGGGGGGCTGTGTGCTGGGAGTAGGGGGATGTTGGTGGAGTGGGGTGTGGACAGCAGGTCTCGATGACTTTAGAGGCAGCAGTGGTTGTTGTGCAGTCGGGGGGGGGAGGGCGACTGGTCAAACCTATTAAAAAACAGGTTCAGATTGTTTGCCCACTCTCTGCCCCCCGTGGCGCGGTATTCTGCAACCCAGAGATGGTTTTAAGTTTCTCCAGACCCCGCCAATGTCGCTCTGTTGCAGCTTGTCCTCCATCTTCTTCCTGAAGCTATCCTTGCCTTCTCTGATCTTCCTTCTCAGCTCCCTCTGTATGGACTTCAGCATCTCCCTGTTCCCCGACCTGAAGATCCTCTTCTTCTCTCTCAGAAGTGTTTTTATCTCAGGGTTGATGTTGTTCGAGCAACACCATATGGTCTTGGTGGGTACGGTGTTGTCCACACAGAAGCCGATGTAGTCTGTGATGGTGTGAGTGAGGCCATCGATGTCCTCACCATGTGGATCGCAGAGCTGCTCCCAGGCAGTGATTTCAAAACAGTCCTTTAGAGCGTCCATTGCCTCCTCAGACCATAACTTCACCGTGCGCATGCCTGGAGGTCGCTCTGTTGCAGCTTGTCCTCCATCTTCTTCCTGAAGCTGTCCTTGCCTTCTCTGATCTTCCTCCTCAGCTCCCTCTGTATGGACTTCAGCATCTCCCTGTTCCCCGACCTGAAGATCCTCTTCTTCTCTCTCAGAAGTGTTTTTATCTCAGGGTTGATCCAGGATTTGTTGTTCGAGCAACACCATATGGTCTTGGTGGGTACGGTGTTGTCCATACAGAAGCCGATGTAGTCTGTGATGGTGTGAGTGAGGCCATCGATGTCCTCACCATGTGGATCGCAGAGCTGCTCCCAGGCAGTGGTTTCAAAACAGTCCTTTAGAGCGTCCATTGTCTCCTCAGACCATAACTTCACCGTGCGCATGCCTGGAGGTTGTCTGTGTACTAGGGGTTTGTACACTGGCAGGAGATGAACCAAGTTGTGATCCGATCTCCCGAGTGGGGGGAGTGGTGATGAGGTGTATGCCTCCTTAGTGTTTGCGTAGAATAAGTCCAGTGTTTTATTGTCTCTAGTGTGGCATGTGACATACTGGGTGAACGTGGGTAGAATGGGAGACAGTGAAACATGGTTGAAATCATCTGAGATGAAGAGAAGAGCATCTGGGTGTTCTGTCAGCAGCCTGCCAGTTACTGAGTGGATGAATTCAATTGCAAATGAACGCTGAAGGATGTTTATGTTTCTATTTTGGATTAAATCTGGAACAAGTCTTTTGTTATCTGCTTACACTTCCACAAACCGTCCATTCAGCAGATACTGTGTTGCAGCAGATTTTTTAAACAAATATATATTATATCTTCGCTGGAGTGGTGGTCTGGTGGTAGAGCATCTGCCCCACAGCTGGGTCATACCAAAGACCATATTAAAGGGGTCATTGACTGAAAACTGGTGTTTGTAGTTTTTAACTGTCTGAAATGTGTCTGTTGGTCACGTAGTTATCAAAAAAATATCAAACCAGTCAATTCTCTTAAAAAACACAGCCTTTATCTTATTTTTCTCTCTCAGAAATGTTTTTGACTCTTTTGGATAAATCGTATACATCATGATTTGACAAAGCCAATCCACCGGCATCCTCGAAACCCGCCCACTGCTCTATTATTGGCCCATCTAGCTGTCTGTCATGTAGATGGAAGGGGTGCTAAAGGTAGCCTATTAGCCCCCCAGCTAGCACTGGTACCAGGAGGCTCATAGCAAGCGTGGCTTATATTGTTATCCTCCTCAGATATTAGTCACCCTAATAGTCATTCCTGTTACCACCTGATTCACCAGTCCACAATATACCTCATGTCACTTCGGCCCATCTACCAGTAATTTTGCTGTGATTCCACAGCAAATTACCAGCACTGGCGTGCTGGTTACAACCATCCTGAGATTATTGGCTCTGCTCTAACAGGCAGCATCAGGAAGCCGCCTCGTGATGGGGCGTCCCCCAACCGGCCGTGGGAGCAGAGTGACGTCCCACAGTGCGAGACACTGCCCTTTGAGATCCCGTGGCTCGGCAGCTCGGCTTGGCAAGCTTTGCCTCAGCTCGGCCAGCGGTCTCGGGGCCTGGGCCAGGTAAGTTGCAATGGTTGGGGGACCACCCAGCGCATGGTGCTAGTGAGTTGTTGTGAAATTACAGCAAAATTATTGGGAGATGGGCTGGAGTGATGCGAGGTATATTGTTGACAGTGCACTGGTGAACCAAATGGTAACAGGGGTGGCTTCAGTAATGAAAAACTTAAAGAAAATGTGAACAAAATATGTCACAAACACTTCATTAGGACATGTGTGAGCTGTTAAAATGTGGAAGAAGTGCAGTCAATGACCCCTTTAAAGTGGTAATTTCCACCATCTAGTTTGGTGCTCAACATAAAGAGAATGGGGAAAGGAAAACTGTTTATCCAGCCACGGGGTGAGCACAAGCCACTGTAAATCTAGTGCTGGTCCCAAGCCCCAGTAAATGAGGAGGGTTGCGTCAGGAAGGGCGTCCGGTGTCAAATCCCTGCCAAATCAAGCAGGTGGACCCTTGATTGGCTGTGACAGCCCCAAATAGGGATCAACCAAAAGATGTATTCAGTACATACATAGAGAAATATCTACTTTTTAGTTTACTTTTTTCTTTTAATTTTGATAATTGTGGCTTATCCACCTTATTCCTAGGCCCCATGATGCCTTGTGTGAATTATGATAGCAGCTTCCAGTACTAGTTTAGAACATATGGTTGTCACTGACACGGGACACTTTTCCTTGTTAAAAAACAATGACTTTGGCATCAGAAATGTGGGAACACGGCCTTTTGCACCTCAAAAACAGTAATATAATCACACCACTTCCCACGACTATCAAGGGATGGGAAGATGACCTTAAAAAGTGGCCTTGCAGACAGTAGCTCCGTTTGTTAGCGCTGCTGCTAAAATGCTAAAGCTGTAAACAAGTAAAAGCTCTGAGATACAGCAATGTCTCCACCGCAATAAAGTTGGCTGCATTTTGTTAAAATATGTTGGACATAATCAAATTTACCTTAGAGCAGATGTACACCACAACACCGTGCTTGGCTGTGTCTCTACCATCGATCGCATTGCCGGTGAGAAGCCTCCATTTATACAGTCTATGGCACAACCACGAACACCAGCAACAAGTACCAGAACTACGCCAAAACATTAAAAAAAAATACAAAAACTACAAGTGCTGCCACTTGAGTGTAAAACACGTATGTGGACTATACCATCCATCCATCCATCTTCTACCTGAGGTCCAGGTCGTGCAGGCAGCAGTTCAACCAGAGAAGCCCAGACTTCCCTCTCCCCAGCCACCTGCTCCAGCTCTTCAGAGAGGATACCAAGGCATTCCCAGACCAGCTGGGAGACATAGTCTTTCCAGCGGGTCCTGGGTCTGCCCCGGGGTCTCCTCCCAGTGGGACGTGCCCAAAACACCTCAAGTGGGAGGTGTCCAGGAGGCATCCTGATCAGATCCCCAGATGACCACCTCAACTGACTCCTTTCAATGTGGAGGAGCAGTGGTTCTACTCTGAGCCTCTCCTGGATGACTGAGCTCCTCACCCCATCTCTGAGGGTGAGTCCAGCAATCCTACGAAGAAAGCTCATTTCAACCGCTTGTATCTACGATCTCGTTCTTTTGGTCATTACCCAAAGCTCGTGACCATAGGTAAGGGTAGGAACGTAGATTGACTCGTAAATCGACAGCCTTGCCTTAGAGCTCAGCTCCCTCTTCACCACAACAGACCGATACAACGTCCGCATCACTGCAGATGCTGCTCCGATCCGTCTGTCAGTCTTTCGCTCCATTCTCCCCTCACTCGTGAATAAGACCCCAAGATACTTAAACTCCTCTACTCGGGGCAGGAGCTTGTCCCCAACCCAGAGAGGACAATCCACCTTTTTCAGGCTGAGGACCATGATTTCGGACTTGGAGGTACTGATTTTCATCCCAGCCGCTTCACACTCAGCGGCAAACTGTCCCAGTAAGAACTGTAGGTCATTGCTGGATGAAGCCAGCAGGACAACATCTTCTGCAAACAACAGAGATGAGATCCTGTGGTCACCAAGCATGACACCCTCCATTCCCTGGCTGCACCTAGAAATCCTGTCCATAAAAATTATGAACAGGATTGGTGACAAAGGGCAGCCCTGGTGGAGTCCAACTCTCACTGGGAGTGAGTCCGACCGAGTGTTGGCAATACGAACCAAACTTTCACAACAGTCATAGAGAAACCGAATAGCTCGTAACAACAAGCCCGATCCCCCATACTCCCAAAGCACCCCCCACAAACAACCACGAGGGACACAGTCAAATGCCTTCTCCAAGTCCACAAAACACATGTAAACTGGTTGGGCAAACTCCCACGAACCCTCGAGAATTCTCAAGAGGGTAAAGAGCTCATCCGATGTGCCACAGCCAGGACAAAAACCACATTGCTTCCCCTGAATCCGAGGTTCGGCCAACGGCCGGACTCTCCTCTCCAATACACATGGACAGAAACTCATTCCCCGAGTGCTTGCCCTCAAGCCCCAGTAACCATACTAGATCCCTGTTTTAACTTCTTCATGGGGATCTTCTGGAGTGCTCTTAGTCTGGCCCTTCAGTCAGAAACTGTTTGCTTTGGGGGACCCTACCAGGGGCAAGTTGCCTGCAACAACATAGCTCCCCTCACCCTCCACCACAATAAGGGGGCGATTATCAGAGGGGCTGGAGAAACCAATGTTTGTTATCTCAAACTGATGACATAACTGAGGTCTTGTTTTCTTGATACCTTGAAAGATTATGCCATTATCTCAGGAAAACTATTTGTGTGTATAGAAAAACAAATGAAAGAATTTATTATCACTGGAAAATAGAGAAAATAGATGAATAGATGACTGTATTGGTTGGTGATGGCTGCTTTAGGCTTCCATAGTTTGTCATGTGAATGTAACCAAACATGACAAACCTGGACTGTAGAACCTTTCTGCTTTACACTGAATCTTACTGACTCCTGTTTTTTTTCTTGAAGATCAGTGCATGTTTTCTTCTCTTGTTGTCTAGTTGTCGATCTTAAACTAGCCATGGCAGCATTAGCTGACTTCTGTCCTTCTCCTTCAGAGCATCTCATTCTGTTTTATTACCCTACCCTTCCTTTCTGCTTCTGTCTCTCTCCATTAATTTCCATTGTGTCTCACCTTCAAACCTTCTCACCTCTTCTAACACTCCATGTCTGTCTCTCTCTCATCATGTCACCTCTACCGTTACTCCTCCCCCTCCTCCTCTCTTGTCTAACCAGTCTTGGTTTGCTGTAATCTGCTGCAGTCTGCAGTGATTGGTGGAATTGTCTGACGGGGGTCACAGTGTCCTGTAAATGTCTTCTTCACTTCAGCACACACCCCATTTGGAAGACACTGTATTGGCGTAACATGGGCAAATAATTTCCTAGGATCTTTTCCTTACAATAGTCACATGAGGGCATGTATTTACAGTGGGGAAAAAAGTATTTAGTCAGCCACCAATTGTGCAAGTTCTCCCACTTAAAAGATGAGAGAGGTCTCCAGTTTTCATCATAGGTATACCTCAACTATGAGAGACAAAATGAGAAAAAAAAATCCAGAAAATCCCATTGAAGGATTTTTAATGAATTAATTGGTAAATTCCTCAGTAAAATAAGTATTTGGTCAATAACAAAAGTTCATCTCAATACTTTGTTATATACCCTTTGTTGGCAATGACAGAGGTCAAACGTTTTCTGTAAGTCTTCACAAGGTTTTCACACACTGATGCTGGTATTTTGGCCCGTTCCTCCATGCAGATCTCCTCTAGAGCAGTGATGTTTTGGAGCTGTCGCTGGGCAACACGGACTTTCAGCTCCCTCCAAGGATTTTCTATGGGGTTGAGATCTGGAGACTGGCTAGGCCACTCCAGGACCTTGAAATGCTTCTTACGAAGCCACTCCTTCATTGCCCGGGCGGTGTGTTTGGGATCATTGTCATGCTGAAAGACCCAGCTACGTTTCATCTTCAATGCCCTTGCTGATGGAAGGAGGTTTTCACTCAAAATCTCACGATACATGGCCCCATTCATTCTTTCCTTTACACGGATCAGTCGTCCTGATCCCTTTGCAGAAAAACAGCTCCAAAGTATAATGTTTTCACCCCCATGCTTCACAGTAGATATGGTGTTCTTTCTCCTCCAAACACGACAAGTTGAGTTTTTACCAAAAAGTTCTATTTTGGTTTCATCTGACCATATGACATTCTCCCAATCCTCTTCTGGATCATCCAAATGCTCTCTAGCAAACTTCAGACGGGCCTGGACATGTACTGGCTTAAGCAGGGGGACACGTCTGGCACTGCAGGATTTGAGTCCCTGGCGGCGTAGTGTGTTACTGATGTAGCCTTTGTTACTTTGGTCCCAGCTGTCTGCAGATCATTCACTAGGTCCCCCCGTGTGGTTCTGGGATTTTTGCTCACTGTTCTCGTGATCATTTTGACTTCACGGGGTGAGATCTTGCGTGGAGCCCCAGATCGAGTGAGATTATCAGTGGTCTTGTATGTCTTCCATTTTCTAATAATTGCTCCTACAGTTGATTTCTTCACACCAAGCTGCTTACCTATTGCAGATTCAGTCTTCCCAGCCTGGTGCAGGTCTACAATTCTGTTTCTGGTGTCCTTTGACAGCTCTTTGGTCTTGGCCATAGTGGAGTTTGGAGTCTGACTGTTTGAGGTTGTGGACAGGTGTCTTTTATACTGATAATGAGTTCAAACAGGTGCCATTAATACAGGTAACGAGTGGAGGACAGAGGAGCCTCTTAAAGAAGAAGTTACAGGTCTGTGAGAGCCAGAAATCTTGCTTGTTTGTAGGTGACCAAATACTTATTTTACTGAGGAATTTACCAATTAATTCATTAAAAATCCTTCAATGTGATTTTCTGGATTTTTTTTTCTCATTTTGTCTCTCACAGTTGAGGTATACCTATGATGAAAATTGGAGAACTCTCTCATCTTTTAAGTGGGAGAACTTGCACAATTGGTGGCTGACTAAATACTTTTTTGCCCCACTGTATATAGCACTTTTTCTAATGTCAGAGACCACACAAATAGAGTAGTGTAGATAATGTGAAAATGATGAGGCAGAGTTCATCTCACGAGTCAGGTTTATTCACATCATCCAACATCATCAAAAGCAGAAAGAGGAAGAAACCCAGACATTCGTCCTTTTAATACCTCAGCACTTCAAAGCACACAGTCATATTATATTTAATCCCAAATAACAATACATCTTCCTTCAGATCTTAACACCTCCACCCCCAGCCTCTGGCAGCCAGGAAAATCCCCCCAGGCCGTCTCTCTGCATACCAAAGACCAGACTTTCACATCCTCCTATTATCTCCAGAGAGGCTCAGTCCTTTGTTCAATCTAAGATGTGAAGCCTAAAGTGGTATACATATGAAGCATGAAGTGATATACATAAGTGCACATATATGTGTCCCACATGACCCCCCCCCCCCCCCAAACGTCTAATATGGAACAACGGAATAACAGTCTGCATGTCATGATAAACCATTACACATCAGTCCACGTGCTGCTTGGGCCTCAGTCTTCTCCCGTATCTGCTGTAAGTGGGCTTTACCACTTCCACGGCGCCATCCTGCTGGGGAGCTGCTGCCTGAGGGTGAGAACTGTTAGTCAATCCCTATGGGTGTTCTGGGGAATGTCCCCTAGGGGGTCTGCCACACCGAGGAGCCCTGGTGCACAGCACATCCTCGTCTGCCACAACAAAGGCGGGTTTGAGCCTGTTTATGCCAATCTTTTCTTTCCTGCCCCCAGGTCTAGCAAAAAATGCTTATCCCCTGTTTCCAGCACTCTAAATAGTCCATCATAAGGTGGCCGCAACGGTGGACGATGGGCATCGTGTCTGACAAAAACAAACTCCGCGTTTTTTAAGGCCTTAGGCACAAAAATGCGCAGAAAACTGTGGTGAACGGGGCCAGGCAGCGTGCCCGATTCCGTGCCCCTCTGTAACCGCTGAGCCGGGGAGCATTCTGGCGCAGGATTATCTGGGAGAAATTCCCCGGGCAGCCAAAGTGGCTGCGCAAAAACCAGCTCAGCCAGGGAGGCTTCTAAATCCTCTTTAGGTGCAGAACGCAACCCCAATAAAACCCACGGTAGCCTGTCTACCCAATTTGCATCCGTAAGCGACGCTCTGAGAGCCGCTTTCAATGACCTATGAAAACGTTCGCATAACCCATTAGCCTGTGGATTGTACGCGGTTGTGCGGTGGATCGTTACCCCCAGGCTGCGGGCCATTGCTGACCAAAGTTCGGAAACAAATTGAGGACCCCTATCGGACGTAATGTCCGATGGGACTCCAAAGCGCGCTACCCATGCTGTTAAAAACGCGCACGCCACCTCCTCGGCTGTGGTTGACGACAGTGGGACCACTTCCAGCCAGCACGTGGTGCGGTCTACCATTGTCAGAAGGTGTGTGCACCCCTGTGACGGCGGTAGGGGGTCTACGAGGTCCATGTGAACATGATCGAACCTCTTAGCCGGGATGTGGAACGGCTCCAAGGGAGCTCTCGTGTGTCTGTGTACCTTGGCTCATTGACAAGCCATGCAGGCTGTTGCCCACTCTCTAACTTGTTTGGGCAGGCTCGGCCAAACAAATTTCTCTCCCACCATTTTGACCGACGCGCGCACTCCCGGGTGCGCCAGAGAATGAATCAAGTCAAAAACGTGGCGGTGCCACACGGCCGGTACCACAGGACGCAGTCGCCCAGTGGAGACTTCGCAGATTAGGGGGGGCATACTGTCTTGCAGCACCTTGTTCTCCAGCCTTAACCCTGTTGGTCCAGACTGGAGCACACGCACGTCCGCGTCGCTAACCTGATCCGCGGCCATGGCTGCATAATCTATCCCTACGCGGACTGGGGCCGCCACGGCGCGCGAGAGACAGTCTGCCACTACATTTAGTTTACCCGCCACATGCTGAATATCGGTAGTAAACTCTGAGATAGCGGCCAGCTGTCTTTGCTGCCGGCCTGACCACGGTTCTGAAACCTTGGCCATTGCGAATGTCAGCGGCTTCTGGTCAACGAACACGGTGAAACGGCGTCCCTCCAGCCAGAACTGGAAGTGGCGAATGGCCAAGTGGAGAGCTAACAACTCCCTGTCGAATGCACTGTATTTTCGTTCGCTATCGCGCAAAGTCCTGCTGAAAAATGCGAGCGGCTGCCAAGCCCCAGCTACATGCTGCTCCACGACCGCCCCTATGGCCACATCTGACGCGTCAGTAGTGAGCGCTATGCGGGCCGTTGGGTCTGGATGTGCTAACAACGCAGCGTTTGCCAGGGCTGTTTTGACCTCCGAGAATGCTCGCTCTCGCTCCGGAGACCATTCGATCTTATTTGTGGGTTTTTGTTTTTTTAGTGCGGCATACAATGGTTGCATGAGCTGCGCTGCGCGGGGGAGGAAACGGTTATAAAAATTCACCATTCCCAAAAACTCCTGTAACGCCTTGACTGTTTGTGGCTGGGGAAAATTTTTTACCGCGCGTACTTTGTCAGGCAGCGGAACCGCTCCTTCTGGGGAGACGCGATGCCCCAAAAAATCAATCTGCGTCACCCCGAACTGACACTTCGCTGGGTTGATTATTAACCCATGCTCTCCCAACCTCCGGAAAACTGCCGTGAGGTGGTTTTCGTGTTCGTCTTCGGACGCGCTGGCTACTAAGATGTCGTCCAGGTAGATGAATACGAAGGGAAGATGGCGCAACACCGCGTCCATCATGCGTTGGAACGTCTGCGCAGTGCCCTTAAGCCCAAACGGCATGTGCAAAAACTCGACTAGGCCAAACGGAGTTATTACCGCTGTTTTGGGTATGTCCTCAGCGCGCACTGGGACTTGATGGTAACCGCGGACCAAGTCTATCTTAGAAAAAACGCGCGCCCCCGCCAAATGAACGGAAAAATCTTGGATATGCGGGATTGGGTAGCGATCGTGCGCTGTGGCGTTGTTCAACCTGCGGAAATCTCCGCAAGGTCACCACGAGCCATCAGCTTTCGGGACCATGTGCAGCGGGGAAGCCCATGGGCTTTTCGAACGCCTGATGATGCCCAACTTTTCCAGGTTGGCGAACTCCTCGTGCACAATGGTCAGTTTAGCTGAATCCAAGCGCCGAGCTTTTGCAAAAACAGGTGGTCTGGTGGTAGTAATAAAATGTTCCACTCCGTGTTTTGCGACGGCTGCTGAAAATGTGGGAACCGTGAGTGCTGGGAACTGAGTGAGCAGTGTGTGGAACTTACCGCTTGCCGTTGCGACGTTGGCTTGTGCTGTGGGCGGGGTCACTCGGGCTGCACAGGGAATAAAATAAAAGGAAAGTGCATTAACCAGGTGCCTGTTAGCAAGATCAACCAACAAACCATGTGAGCACAGAAAATCAGCCCCCAACATATTGAAACTCACTGCAGCTATAACAAAAGTCCACTCAAATGTACGGCCGTGTAGGGACAGAAGCAGGTTCCTCTCACCAAAGGTCTTAATCTCCGAGCCGTTCGCTGCTGACGCCCCGCGACCTCCGGGACCCGCCAGCCAGTCAGCGGAGGTAGGCGTGATGAAACTCACTTGGGAGCCTGTGTCCACGAGGAATTGCCTCCCCGAACACGCATCCGTCAAGTAGAGCAGCTTGTTCTCTTCACCGAGGGCCGCAGCTGCTACCGACCCCCGGTCTTGGCGTTTCCCGAGCGCTTGAACTGGCACGGTGGTATACATTTGCGTGCCTTCTCTGCAAAGCGGCGATGGTAGAAACAGAGGGTGTCTCCTCCGCGATCCTTGGCCCTCGCCGCTGCCGTCGTCGGTGGGTCTGCTACCGCTGTCTCTGGCCCCTCGCCATCTCCGGCCGTCGCGCCGAACTCCGTCGCTGCCGCGGTGGCCGCGCGCTGTTTGCTGGTGTTGAGAATCCGGTGCGCCTCCTGGGCCAGCGCGCGGAAGTCCCGCTGGGCCAACAACGGCGAACTGGCCAGGGTCGCTCTCGTGGCCGAAGGTAGGGTTCTCAGGAAAATGTGGGTGAAAAGGAAGTCCTCGCCGTCTGAGCCCCTCAAGCTCAGCATGTTCTCCATCAGGTCAACGGGCGTGCCATCTCCCAAGTCGTTCAGAGCCAGGAGCCTCTCCGCTCTCTCCTGGACTGAGAGAGTGAAGCATTGGATGAGCGCAGCCTTCAACCCGCCGTATTTGTCGTCGGCCGGCGGCTGCTCCACAAGGCTCTGCACATGCCGAGCCGTGCGGTTGCCGAGCTTGGCAATCACATGGTAGAACTTCGTGTCATCTACCGTTATCCCCCGGAGGGCGAACTGTGCTTCGACCAAGTGGAACCAGGAGCGCGGGTTGTCTCGCCAAAAGTCCGGTAGCTGGACGGTAGCGGCATACGCTTGGCTGGGAGCTTCTGACCCGGCTGGCTCGGGGGAATTTCTTTCACGCATGATACGTCTTAGGGTCACCAGTGTAGATAATGTGAAAATGACGAGGCAGAGTTCATCTCACGAGTCAGGTTTATTCACATCATCCAACATCATCAAAAGCAGAAAGAGGAAGAAACCCAGACATTCGCCCTTTTAATACCTCAGGACTTCAAAGCACACAGTCATATTATATTTAATCCCAAATAACAATACATCTTCCTTCAGATCTTAACACCTCCACCCCCAGCCTCTGGCAGCCAGGAAAATCCCCCCAGGCCGTCTCTCTGCATACCAAAGACTAGACTTTCACATCCTCCTGTTATCTCCAGAGAGGCTCAGTCCTTTGTTCAATCTAAGACGTGAAGCCTAAAGTGGTATACATATGAAGCATGAAGTGATATACATAAGTGCACATATATGTGTCCCACGGTAGAATAGAATAAAAAAAAGAATAGAATAGAATAAAAAACAATAGAAAAGAATAAAAAGAATAGAATAGAATAGGCCTAAAGCACCTAAAGATCCCTTCACGTACCACAGAGATGGTTGTGTGACCATAGAGTGGGGGCGTCCAGTCATGTGCCATGGCGGAACAAGACCCTGCAGGCTTTACCTCCAACAACAGCAGATTCCATTGACCTTCTTCCACTGATTGCTGATCAGTGAAAACACCTGCTGAAGAGACTGGCTGGAAGAGAAAACCTGCAGGGTCTTGGCCCTCCATGGACATGACTGGACAGCCCTGCCATAGAGGGCTCAAAAATGGGCCTGATCTCTCAACAGTCTCCAGAAGCCGTTTCTGTGTAAATGCCCGGCCAGCATGCCCATGTGGGTCCCACTATAGGTTAAATCTGAGCTGTCTTATGGGTGCCATGTGGGTTTGTCCGCCGCTTCCATGTTGGCCCCGTCTGTGTTTGCCTACATTGACTTTAGCTGAGGTAGAAGTAAGTGGGTCGTCTGTTTACCCACTTTCAACCCAGCTGGGCCCCAATAGGTTTAATGTGGGCAAGCTCGTTTCAGTAACAGAAAAAAAGTCACAAATTTATGAGAAAAAAAGTGAAAATTCACAAGAAAAAAAAAGTGACACATTTACAAAAATATAATTGAAGCAAATTTATAAGGACAAAGTTACAAATTTACTGGAAAAAATGAAAATATAGGAGAACAAAGTTTACAAGAAAAAAATTTAAAGTGCTCATGACACAATTTTGACATTTTTTAGCATGTTGTGTAAACCCAAAAGTCATTGTCAATGATCAATATAATAGTTACAAGCGCGCCTGCATAACAACAGAACGGACGCCAGTGTTGTTGACAGGAATGCCAGCAGCTTTGTAGCAGACAGTTTCTCTGGTTTCTTGTTTTAGTTTTACGGCTGTGCCTTCACGTTGTGTCGCAGGCTTAGATAAACAGCAGGCCGTGAAAGACCATATCACACGCTTCAGCTCCAACTGTCATAGGCCTCCTCGTGCGCTTTTACGCAGGAGGAGTGCACGAGGAGGGGAAGGATGAATGAATTTACGCGCAGGATTCACCACAGCACATGTATTGAACATAAGACTGATGACAACAGTTCTCAAAAAAGTTGAAGACTTACAAAAATAAACAAACACTCACAGTTGGTGTTCGGGGCCGACATCGCCCAGCGATGTCAGCCCACGGTTGCACCCCAGGACTGACATCGCTTCAAGGGGCACAACAGAACACAGACCCAGAACACAGACATAAAAACAACAAGAACTCAAAAGATAATCCATAATTAACCCGATGCCTGAGCAACAGAGAACGGTCAGAACCGAGCCTACAGGATAACACGGGCTCGGTTCGTGACACCAACTGACTATATTGTAGTCCATCCATCGATCCATCCATCCATCGATCCATCCATCCATCTTCTTCCACTTAATCCTTTTCGGGTCACGGGGGGGCTGGAGCCTATCCCAGCATCTTTGGGCGAGAGGCAGGGTTCACCCTGGACAGATCGCCAGTCCATCGCAGGGCCAACACAGAGAGACAGACATTGCCACTAATTTGGACTTTTTCCTGTTATAATAATTAATTTAATATTTTTTTTTCCACAATATTTTTTATTGAACCTTTTTTAACAAACATGACACAAACAATCAAACACTAACACTAAAGTAATTTAAAAAATAAAAGAAAAAAATGTGCTAAAAACACCAACAACCACTAACAAAAGCAAGTCAACAACAATGCTTCTCTGTTTAGTCTAGGTAATCTATTACATAAGTATACATATTATACATTCACCAATTTGGAATTTACAAGGTCCACACACATCATTCACCTTCTTCTTCAGAAGTTATGTTTAATTTCTTTACATAATCAATGAAAGGTCTCCATATATTCTCAAACACATTTTCCTTTGATTTCAGTATGTATGTTAATCTTTCTAGTGGAAGGTTTGTTAACATCTGTCTTAACCACTGAGTCACATCTGGTCTATGAGTCTTTTTCCACAGTAGTGCAATACATTTTTTGGCATTAAGCAAACTAAGGTCTATGAATGCTCTTTCACTCTTATTAAAGTTATGCTTTTCTGGATACAGACCCAACAAAAACAGTTTAGAGTTCAATATGAATTGTTTTGAAATTATTTTTTCAATTGTTACCCTCACCTCTTCCCAAAACATTCTAATTTTTCTACATTCCCATAAACAATGAAATAGGGTTCCTTTACTTTCCATACATTTTGTGAACGTATCTGGTATGTTTTTGTTATATCTATTTAACTCCACCAGTGTAACATGCATCCGCATTAACCATTTAAAATGTATCAATTTAAGACGTACATTTATTGATTTGGTTTGAGCTTCTGTACAAGCCAATTCCCATTGCTCCTCTGAAATTTCAGTTTGCAGGTCTTCTTTCCAATAATTCATTCTTTTCTGTGAGTTTTCACTTGAGGATAATGTCAATGAGTTATAAAACTCTGAAATAATACCCTTTCTTTTACTATCTTTCGTCAAAATTTTTTCCAAGGATGAATAAGTAGGTCGGGTGAGAGCATTATTTTGATTTGATTGAATAAAATTCCTAAGCTGAAGATATTTAAAAAAATGTGTTCTATTAAGATTAAATTTGATCCTCAGTTCTTCAAAAGACATTATGTTATCTGAACGTGACAAATATAAGTCTTGAATCTTTTGAATCCCTTTTAAATTCCATACTTTAAATACAGCATCCGCTCTCCCTGGTGTAAAATATTGATTACCCCATATTGGGCTAAATTGTGACAATAAGTGTGGTTCTTTTAAATATTTTTTTGATTTCACACCATATTTTGATCATATGTTTTACAATAGGATTTTTAACTTGTTTCTGTAATTTTTTAGCCGAGTCTGAGTATATGAATAAGGGAAGAGGTAAAGGTAAATTGTATGATTCCATTTCAGTCCAGTGAGGGAGATCATTTGATGAAAAATAATATGTCATAGACCTCAGTTGTGCTGACCAGTAATACAACATAAAGTTTGGACATTTCAGACCTCCACGATCAAATGGTAAATATAGTAAGGACAGACGTAATCTAGCCCTCCTATTGTTCCATATAAATTCCACTAACTTTTTTTTAATTCTTGAGAATAGATCTGAAGGTGGTGGTAAAGGAATGTATTGAAATAAAATAAAGTATTTTTGGTAAGATATTACTTTTAAGTATATTAATTCTCCCGATCATCGACATTGGTAGTGACATCCATCTCTGAAGCAACTCATTAATATCTGTCATTAAGGCTTCATAGTTGGCACTGGCGACTGATTCTAGCTTAGGCAAAATTTGAATTCCTAAATATTAAAACTGATTTACAACATTGAATTGATTTACCTCAGGAGCTGGGTGATTTCTCTGGGTCTCATTTAGCATTAATATTGAAGATTTAGTTTTATTTATTTTATATCCTGATATTTCCCCAAAGTTCTTTATTAAATTTAACAAGGTCGGAATTGATTTTTTAAGATTCGACATAAACAAAATTATGTCATCGGCATACAGGGAGATTTTATGTTCTGTTGGTCCTACTTTAATTCCAGATATTTGTGGATGTAAACGTACTGCCATCACTAAAGGTTTAATTGCCATAGTAAACAGTAAAGGTGAAAGTGGACAGCCTTGTCGACATCCTCTATTGATTTTTATTGATTTTGAGATATTGCTGTTTGTTAGGATTTCTGCTGTAGCATTATTGTATATTATCTGAACTCATTTTATGAAATTATTTCCAAGTCCAAACCTTTGTAGGACTTCAAAAAGAAAGGGCCATTCGACCCCATCAAAGGCCTTTTCAGCGGCCAATGATAGGAGAGCTGTATCCGGTGCTTCTTTATTAGAATAAATAATATTAAATAGTCTTCTTACCTTATGGAAGCCTTGTCTTCCCATTATAAAGCCATTCTGATCTCAGTTAATAATATTTGGTAATATTTCTTGTAGTCGTCTTGCTAAAATTTTACAGATTATCTTAAGGTCAGCATTTAATAGGCTTATTGGTCTCATGTTTTCACATTTATTAGGGGGTTTACCTGGTTTTGGCAACAGTATAATTAAGGCATTATTCATGTATGGTGGTAAATTACTATTTTGAAATGCTTCTAAAACCATTTCCAAAAATGGTTTTATTAATTTATTCGTAAATTTTTTATAGAGGTCAACTGGAAGACCATCTGGTCCTGCACTTTTTCCTGATTTCATATTATCAATGGCTAGCCCAACTTCTTCTTGACTAATTTTTGACTCCAGTATCTCCCTATTTTCATTTGGAATACACGGTATAGATAATCCGTCCAAAAACCCATTTAGTTTTGTTAAGTCAGTTTCGTTTTTTGTATCATATAGTTTTTCATAATAATCTCTAAAGGCACTATTAATTTCTAAAGGATCTACAACTGCCTGTCTGTTACTTATAATACTGGTAATTGGTGTTTTAAATTCTAATTGTTTAATCTGCCATGCCAATAATTTCCCTGATTTTTCACCTTGTTCATAAAAGGTTTGCTTCAATCTTAGAAGACTCGAGGCAGCTCTATTCGCTGATTTTTTGTCATATTCAGCTTTCAGAATCAGTAATTCGTTCTCTAATTTTGGATTACTTCCTGCATACACTTTTTCTTGAAGAATTTTTATTTTACGTTCCAATTGGACTCTCTCCTCTCGAGTCTTCTTAGATTTTGAACCT
Organism: Pholidichthys leucotaenia; assembly: GCA_020510985.1. Taxonomy (NCBI): domain Eukaryota; kingdom Metazoa; phylum Chordata; class Actinopteri; order Cichliformes; family Pholidichthyidae; genus Pholidichthys; species Pholidichthys leucotaenia. Next base: position 263,313,424 of record CM035839.1, read on the forward strand.
GTATAACTAATAATATAATAATAAGTTTATTTATAGAGCACCTTTCACAGACAGAGTCACAAAGTGCTTAACATGGTAAAAAACAAAATAAAAACACAGGCACATAAAACAGTAAAAGAAAGTAGACAGTAAAAGCACATAAAAATACAATCGGCACATAATTAAAAAGCCAGGCTAAAAAGGTGGGTCTTTAGTTGCTTCTTAAAAACACCAATGGAAGGTGCAGATCTAAGTTCAAAAGGCAAGGAGTTCCACAGTCTGGGAGCAACAGCAGCAAAGGCTCTATCGCCTTTGGTTTTGAGCCTAGTACTAGGATCTACCAATAGATTCTGATAAGAAGACCTGAGAGACCTGCTGGGCTGGTGTAGAGAGAGCAGGTCACTAATATAAAAAGGTGCCTCTTCATGAATGGCTTTGTAAGTAAGAACAAGAACTTTAAAATCAATTCTATAATTTACAGGAAGCCAATGCAAGGAGGCCAAAACAGGAGTGATATGACAGAATCTACTGGACCTAGTTAGTAATCTTGCAGCAGCATTCTGGACTAACTGTAGGCGGTGTAAAGAGGATTTGCTAAGACATGTAAAAAGAGCATTACAATAGTCCAAACATGAAGAAACAAAGGCATGAATAATGATTTCTAACTGAGTGTAGGAAACCAATGACCTAATTTTGGATATATTCCTAAGGTGGAAAAAACAACTCCGGGTCAGAAATTTGACATACTGATCAAAACTCATCGATTGATCGAAAATGACACCAAGATTTTTTAGATTAGACCGTACGTTAGAGCTTAATGAACCAATGCTATTAACCAACTTAGGAATTAGATTATCAGGTGCTACAATAAGGACTTCAGTTTTATCAGCATTAAGTTGCAAAAAGTTACTAGACATCCAGTCCTTGATTGCAGACAGACAATCATGAATAATTTTTAAATTGTCAACATGGTCAGGCTTAAAAGAGAAAAGTAGCTGTAAATCATCAGCATAGCAGTGATAAGACACACCTTTAAATTTGCTGATAATAGAACCAAGTGGCAACATATATAGGGCAAATAAAAGTGGACCCAGAATAGAACCCTGAGGCACCCCACAGGTTAAAGGAGCAGAGTCAGATGAATAAGAGCCAACAGCCACGGAAAAGCTCCTACCAGAAAGGTAGGAGAAAAACCAATCCAGAGCTTTTCCAGAAATACCTACCCAATCTCTAAGCCTTTGTAACAAAATAAAATGATCAATAGTGTCAAATGCTGCAGTAAGATCTAATAACACTAAAACAGAGCATTTGCCAGAGTCTGATGACATTAAAATATCATTTGACACCCTCAGAAGAGCGGTCTCTGTTGAGTGTTTCTGACAAAAGCCTGACTGAAATTTGTCAAAAATATTATGTTCAATCAGAAAGTCAGTGAGCTGCTTGGCAACAACTTTTTCTAAAAGCTTAGAAATAAAAGGAAGCTTAGAAATTGGCCTGAAGTTTTTAAAAACAGATGGATCAAGATTAGGTTTTTTTAAAAGTGGCTGCACAATTGCATGTTTAAAATACGAGGGTACATAACCAGATTCAAGTGAACTATTAATAATATAAACCAAAGACGTACCCACTGAGCCAATTACCTCTTTTAACATTGAGGAAGGCAAAATATCTAAAACGCAAGAGGAGCATTTCATGGAGCTCACCAACACTAACAAATCCTCAAAAGAAATTGGGGTAAAATCACTTAAAAAGGCCTGTCTGTTAGGACAATCAAGGATTAGGGGAAAGGAATGAGTAAAACCAGCCCTAACAGCAGTGACCTTGTCAACAAAAAAGGAAAGAAACTTGTTACAGTCATTACATGAATACACAGGGGGAGCAGAAATGGCAGGATTAACTATACTGTCTATTGTACTGAAGAGGCTCTTTGAATTGTTACTATTGGAGGAGATGATGTTGGAAAAATAAGAAGTTCTTGCCATTTTTATCATATTGTTAAATTCAATTAACAGCTCCTTAAGGTATAACCGGAGTGGTGGCTCAGTTGGTAGAGCATCCGCCCCACACCCGGGAGGCAGGGGTTCAAATCCCGGCCGGGTCATACCAAAGACCATATAAAAATGGTGCTTTCTGCCTTCTAGCGTGGTGCTCCACATAATGGAATGGGGAAAGTAAAGTTACACACAGAGCTACCAGAGGACTGACCCCCCGCTGTAGCTTTCACTACTTACAGTAGCTGTGTGGCCTAGGGTCAGAGAAACGGAGATAGGCGCCGCCCATATACACCTTCAGGTGTGACGGGATTAACTAACTAACTAAGGTACAATCGATGCACCTCAAGTTTAGTGGACTTCCACAGTCTTTCCACCCTCCGACATTTACGTCTAAAACAACAGAGATCATCATTTAACCAGGGGGATGAATTACCAGCACGGACAGTCCTGGTTTTAAAGGGAGCAACTACATCTAAGATGCTTGAACAGTGTGAGTTAAAAGAGCAGACCAACCTCTCAGTGTCGTCATCAGAGGATAAAACCACACTGCTGTCAAAGGCAGCAGAAAATTTCACAGCTGACAAATGGTCAATGACACGAGAGCATTAACTAATAATATGCCCCCCAATAAAAGCTTTGAAAGCTTCCCACTTTATACATGCTGATGTTTGTGTAGTATTGATATCAAAGAACTCATCTATGCGGAGCAAATGTGAGGATTTGGAGGGGAGAATGAGACGTGGAAATAGCCGTATTGTCGGTGTCGATGAGCAAAACCCCTGCAATCCAAACGAGGTGGCTAAAATTATTAAACAAGCCTTATACATGGACCGAGATGTGAAAGTTGATCGATCTCATCGTACACTAGCACCACGGAAAGTGGGAGAAGACAGACCCCGAGTGATAATCGCCAAGATGCACTATGATGGAGATGCAGCGGATATTTTGAGAAGAGCCAGGGAAAAGGCACCTTTGATGTATAACGGTAACAGGATCAGCATCTTCCCTGACTACACGACAGGTGTTGCTAAAGCCCGGGCTGCCTTTTCGGATGCACGGAGGGCGCTGCGAGGCCGACGTGATGTGCGCTTTGGTCTTTTTTACCCCGCAAGATTCCGGATCACTTTCGGGAATGAGAGTCTGGACTTTCACGGTCCTACAAAGGCCATGGACTTCATAAAGAACAATATCCTGTCCGAAGCTGATGATCCTTGAGGTACCATGTTTGGATTATATAGCGTGAGTCCGCAGGTTATGATCGCAGTGGGTGCGTAACCTGTTAAAATATGTTTTTCATGGTGACGAGAATAATACATTATTTTCCTTTTTTTTTTTTTTCTATCCTGTATTGTTATACAGGATAGAAAATACAGGGCAGCACGGTGGTGCAGTGGTTAGCACTGCTGCCTTACAGCTAGAAGGTTCCTGGTTCGAATCCCCAGGCTGGCAGGGGTTGGAACCTTTCTGTGTGGAGTTTGCATGTTCTCCCTGTGCTGCGTGGGTTTACTCCGGGGGCTCCGGTTTCCTCCCACAATCCAAAGACCTGCATGTTAGGTTAATTGGCTGTTGTAAATTGTCCCTAGATATCTGTTTCCTATAGGCCCTTAGAATAGAGGGTTAGTACTAGTGAAAGCGCTTTGAGTGGTCTTTGTGACTAGAAAAGCGCTATATAAGTGCAGGTTAGTTAGTTAGTTATAGTGTAATGTGTTGAGTATTTTGAAAATTTTTACTTAATGTTGTTCCTTATCGTAACTTAGTCTGCAGGGGCCTGAGCTCCTTTAGTAAATTTGTTTTGCCGATTTAATTTTTGCTCCTCTTTTTTGCTGTGGACACAGCCTACCATAGTAGGTTGTGTATTTAGCTGCTAACATACAGTGGCTAGGGACTGAATCCCATCCTTTAGTATTTCGCTTGTTCGATATACATTTTGTTTTTGTGTTTCTTGCGTTCTGATCCCTTTGTTCCCCGGGGATCACATATTATTTAAAAGAGCAACAGAGTCATTATCTGCTACTTACTGGAACCATATTCTCTCAGTCATAAAGTCTTTCCACTTCGATGCAACATTCCTTTGTGAAGTAATATTCCCTATGTTGTTTCTGCTGTACTCTCGATCATGGGCCCGCCTCTGCCTCAAAACAACTTTTATGATGCCCTATACTGTAACTATCTGCACCACAGTACTTAAGTTATGAGTCCATTGACAATTATAAGTTATAATGTGAAGGGTCTAAATAGCCCCATCAAAAAGAAGAAAATATTATTACAGCTTAAACGTTTGAAGTGTCAAATAGCACTATTACAAGAAACCCATTTGTCCGATGATGAGCACCTCAAATTAAAGAAATCCTGGGCAGATAAGGTGTACTTCTCATCTCACCGCACAGGTAAAAGAAGAGGGGTAGCAATATTAATACATAGACAAGTAGATTTATTCTGGTAAATGGGCTGCTTGATGGCATACCTGTCTCCCTAATTAATGTGTATGCCCCAAATGAGGACCAACCAGGCTTTATCAAATTACTATTTAACAGAATCACGGAGTATAGTGTTGGTCTTTTACTTATGGGGGGAGACTTTAATTGTGTAATGTCACAACAAGACAGACAACCTCCACCTAAAGCATCCATATCCAAGATGGGCAAGATGCTTAAATATTTGACTGCTGAAGCAGGAATAGTTGATGTATGGCGATCAAAATTTACAAAAGAAAGAAATTTTATATTTTACTCTAACAGACATGCATCCTATTCAAGGATTGATTACTTTTTCACTTCTAAAGCTGAACTCCATAGAGTTGAAGACATAACCATCATGCCCATTACAATTTCTGATCATGCCCCAGTGGTTCTTCAGTGGGACATGGGATTGACACCAACTTATAAACAATGGAGATTGAACGCCTCTCTTCTTAATGATAAAGATTTCATTACTCTCATTAAAACAGAGCTCAAGAACTATCTTGATATAAATGATACACCTGGCATGTCTCCTCTTGTACTTTGGGACTGTGCAAAAGCCTATTTAAGAGGTTGTATAATTTCTTATGCTACTGCAAAAAGGAGGCAAAAAATGGCTAAACAAACAGAATTGGAACATAAAATTAGTGAGCTCGAACATAAGCATAAACGAGGGATGGCGTCTAATCTCTTCTTCCGCTTCTTGGGCACCACCATCACCCGAGACCTCAAATGGGAGCCAACCATCAGCTCCCTCATCAAAAAGGCCCAGCAGAGGATGTTCTTTCTGCGGCAGCTGAGGAAGCTCAAGCTACCCACCAAGATATTAGTGCAGTTCTACACGGCCATCATCGAGTCCATCCTCACCTCCTCCATAACTGTGTGGTACGCAGGAGCCACTGCCAGGGACAGACTAAGGCTGCAGCGCGTCGTGCGCACTGCTGAGAAGGTGATAGGCTGCAAGCTCCCATCTCTCCAGGACCTGTACATCTCCAGGACCCGGAGGCGTGCTGGCCGGATCATAGCCGATCCTTCACATCCTGGTCACGTGCTGTTTGCCCCCTCCCCTCAGGTAGAAGGCTTCGGTCCATTCGGACTAAAACCTCCCGGCACATGAACAGCTTTTTCCCCTCTGCCATCAGACTGCTGAACACTAAGTGACTTTTGACTCTCGTGCACTATGTACAGCAGCTCAACTAGACTCATGTCATTCATCACTGTTTTTCTGTTGCAATATTGACTGCACTATGTGGTACTTCACATTATCTGCTACATGCTAATTTTTTAAAACTGCCTTGACTAGTACTACTCATTATTACTAGTATTATTATTATTATTACTTATTATTACTTATTTTTCTACACTTATTGCACGTTTCTAGTCCTTTAGTTTTTTAGTTTATCCCTTTTTCTCATTATGTTTTTAATGTTGCAGCATGGCACCGAGACAAATTCCTAGTTTGTGTATCACATGAACAACGGCAATAAACCTGATTCTGATTCTGATTCTGATTCTGATTCTCTTAACTGAACTCAAAGCAGCCCGTACAGAGCTACAAGAGCTACTATCAGAGAAGATCAAGGGAACTTTACGTTTTGCCAAGCATCAGCATTATGAACATGGAGATAGAGCGAGCAGGCTTCTGGCTTTCAAATTACATAAACAACAATCTTCTAATATGGTACATAAAATAAAATCTGGACACAAATATATAGCAAAGCCTAAGGAAATAGCTGAAACATTCGCAGAATTTTATAAATCCCTCTACCAAGATACTGATACATGCCCTGATGAGTCCAATATTGCTCAATTCTTACAGGATATTAATATACCTCAGTTATCTGGTGAAATTACTGCAAATTTGGATGAACCAATCCAAGATTGGGAAATAAAACAATGTATTTTATCTCTCAAAAATAATAAATGTCCTGGTCCAGACGGCTTTATCAATGAATTTTATAAATGTTTCCATGAAGAACTTGTTCCACTCCTCTTAAATGCTTATCACTATTCATTAGAAACAAAAACAATGGCTGTGTCATGGACAGGAGCTACTATAGTGGTATTACAGAAGGAAGGTAAAGATCCCACTGATTGCTGCTCTTACAGGCCATTGTCTATGTTAAACGGAGATGTTCGTATTCTGACGGGTGTATTAGCACGGCGACTAAATGACATAATAACTAACATTACTCATCCAGACCAGACTGGGTTTATTGTCTGGAGACATTATGCAAATAATTTACGTTGTTTGTTTAATATCTTATCATACCAAAAACAAAGCAAAACCAAGACAGTTGTATTATCACTGGATGCCCAAAAGGCTTTTGATAGAGTGTCATGGAAATATCTTATTCAAACATTAAAAAGATTTAATTCTGGCCCTAAATTTATCGACTGGATTGAAACCATCTACTCTTCACCTCAAGCAGCTGTAAGAGTTAATGGGTTTTGATCTACAAGGTTTAATTTGGAGCGTGGATGCAGACAAGGGTGTCCTCTGTCACCCTTGCTCTTTGCTTTAAGTATAGAGCCATTGGTTCAACTCATTAGAGATGACTATAATATTAAAGGGGTGCTGATTGGCAAAGAAGTACATAAAATATCACTGTACGCGGATGATGTCCTACTGTATCTGACAGAGCCATCCTGTACAATTTCATGTTTAATGAAAATTATATCAACATATGGATATTTCTCAGGATATAAAATTAATGTTGATAAAACTGAGGCAATGGACGTTTTGGACAATATTTCACCAGAGTTTAAACAACAAAGTGGCTTTCGTTGGCCTAAAGAAGGTATAAAGTATTTGGGCATTTATGTTCCCCTTTCATTAGACAAGATATTTGATGCAAATTATGGTAGGATAATTAGTACTATAAAAAATGACCTAAACCGTTGGTCATCATTGCCTTTGTCTCTCCTAGGTCGCATAGAAGCCATTCGTATGAATGTTCTGCCTAGGCTTTTATATCTGTTTCAAATGTTACCAATACTAATACCTAAGTCAACATTTGAAGAAATGGACAAAACATTCCCAAAATTTATATGGCAGTGTAAGCGCCCTCGGATAAAATATAAAACACTTCAAAGACTTAAGGAAGAAGGGGGGCTTAACTTGCCAAACTTGAAACATTATTTTTGGGCTTCACAATTAAAACCATTGATTTCATGGATGCAGAATGACATTCATATGAGATGGGTGGACATTGAACAAAACCTGAGCCTCAAACCATTACAAGCTTTGCCATTTGCTAATATTCCAGTTGTGGGCTTATCAAGGTGGACTAAAACCACACTTGATATCTGGAAGAGAGTTGGAATTGCCTTTAAGTTACCAACTAGTCTATCTGCCTTGTCTAGTATTGGGCATTTAAAATCCTTTATGCCAAGCAGATTGGATACGAGTTTTCTCAAGTGGGCTGATCATGGGCTTATTTACATACATCAGTTAATCGATAAGGATGGTTTTGTATCGTTTGAATATTTGAGAAGACACTTCCAACTCCCAAAAAATGATTTTTTCAGATATCTGCAAATACGATCTTTTTTGGTTTCTCATAAAGAGTGGGATAAAGTGCTAGACCCATCACTCATTGAACATTTTTTAATTCAAACTCAAAAACACAAAGAGGATAAAAAAGTGATCTCAAAGTTATACAAAATATTTGGTTTAATGGCTCAAAATAAACCTATTCTGGCAAAACAAAAATGGGAGGCAGAGGCGGGTCAAATTTTCTCTGACCAAATGTGGGAAGAGGTATGTACATTGGCGCATAAGACCACAAATTCAAATACATGGAGGGAATTTAAATGGAAGATATTTAGTAGATATTTCAGAACACCAGATATTGTGGCTAAGATGACACCAAATGTTCCAAGCCTGTGTTGGAGAAATTGTGATACAGAAGTGCCTAATCACACACACATTTTCTGGTCGTGCCCTAAAATACAAACATTTTGGGATGAGGTGTACAAGGCAATAAATCATATGTTTCAAGTTACAATACCAAGGGACTTGACAGTCGTAGTTCTTGGCACCACCCCTCCGGAAGTGCATGGGAGAGCACCAACATACCTCCTAAACATACTTTTTGTAGCAGCCTTGAAATGTGTCACTGCCTCTTGGATGAAAACAGACCCACCCTCCTTCAGTGCATGGCTTCAAAAAGTACAAGAACTTTATCACATGGAGAAGATTACTTACGCACTGAGACTCCAATTACCTACTTTTAAATCAAGATGGCATCCAGTAGAAGTCTCTTTATTGTAGTTGCTCAAGGTGGCTATTAAGCGCTTGGTTCTATTTTTTGACAGATGCTGTTTCTCTTATATTGATGTGGAATTTGTGTATTAAATAATCTTGACTACATATGGTAATTATATCTGTAATGACTCTGTTGTTAAAAATTTTAATAAAATATAAGTTCCCAAAAAAAAAGAATTCATCTATCTGTTTTTCTATGTACTTAACAAATTCCTCATCCCGAAGCCATTTATGCTGAAATTGCCACTTACCTGGAACCTTTGTCAATTTCTTATCTACATATATTAGACAGCAGGGTGCGTGATCAGATACCACGATGTTATCATAGAAACAGTTTTGAATCTTGGACCTTAATTCTGTGGAGATCAAAAAATAGCCAATACGTGAGAATGTCTTGTAGGTATTAGAATAACAAGAATAGGCTTTGACTTGCGGTTTCATTTCTGTCCATATATCTAGCAATCTCAATTCTTTCATAAAATGATTAATGGTCATCCTGCATCCATTGTGCGTACAGTCCAGTCCTGTTGATCTATCTCTACTGGGGTTCAATGTACAATTAAAATCCCCTGCTATTATATGTTGCCCTGTGAGTGATGCTAAAGTAAGAAATAAATTAACGAAGAAGTTTTGATCATCTATATTGGGACCGTATAAGTTCACCAGATTTATATTTTCTAATAACAAAGATCCTTGGATGATTAGATATCTTCCTAATTTATCTCCAATTACATTTTTCACTTGAAATGGGACTGTTTTATATATGAGAGTCATAACTCCCCTGGCTCGGGATGAAAATGATGAGGTGAACACACTTCCCTGCCATCTTCTCCTAATTCTTTTTACATCCTCCTCTATTAGATGAGTTTCTTGTAAAAACACAATTTTTGAACCTATGTCTTTTATTTTATTCATAACTTGTTTAAGTTTTTTTTAGATTTTGTAGACCTCTGCAATTCCATGAAGTTAAATTAAGATTAATGCTTTGGTCTATGATCAATAAAGAGTTTGAGATTACCTTGCAAAATAAACATGCTCATACAGAGAAGCAAAAGCATGGATGGTTGAACATTCATCCCACAAACTACACAAAAACAAATTCCCCCTCCCCACATTCGTGGTAATCTCCCCAAAATCAAAAAAAAAATTCTGTCTCCCGCTATAGCCAGTGGCTGCTCCACACCCGCGAGGATCAGTCAAACCACTCATTGTTTTCTCCTCTCAATCACCCTGACTCTGCTACTTTTAATGACATGACATTAACTCTCTTCTGTAGTTTTTCCAACTTAACTCCAAAATTTTATAGCAACTTTGTACATCATAGCTTTTTATATATATATATATATATATATATATATATATACTGTATATATATATATACACTCACCGGCCACTTTATTAGGTACACCTGTCCAACTGCTCGTTAACACTTAATTTCTAATCAGCCAATCACATGGCGGCAACTCAGTGCATTTAGGCATGTAGACATGGTCAAGACAATCTCCTGCAGTTCAAACCGAGCATCAGTATGGGGAAGAAAGGTGATTTGAGTGACTTTGAACGTGGCATGGTTGTTGGTGCCAGAAGGGCTGGTCTGAGTATTTCAGAAACTGCTGATCTACTGGGATTTTCACGCACAACCATCTCTAGGGTTTACAGAGAATGGTCCGAAAAAGAAAAAATATCCAGTGAGCGGCAGTTCTGTGGGCGGAAATGCCTTGTTGATGCCAGAGGTCAGAGGAGAATGGCCAGACTGGTTTGAGCTGATAGAAAGGCAACAGTGACTCAAATAACCACCCGTTACAACCAAGGTAGGCAGAAGAGCATCTCTGAACGCACAGTACGTCGAACTTTGAGGCAGATGGGCTACAGCAGCAGAAGACCACGCCGGGTGCCACTCCTTTCAGCTAAGAACAGGAAACTGAGGCTACAATTTGCACAAGCTCATCGAAATTGGACAATAGAAGATTGGAAAAACGTTGCCTGGTCTGATGAGTCTCGATTTCTGCTGCGACATTCGGATGGTAGGGTCAGAATTTGGCGTCAACAACATGAAAGCATGGATCCATCCTGCCTTGTATCAATGGTTCAGGCTGGTGGTGGTGGTGTAATGGTGTGGGGAATATTTTCTTGGCACTCTTTGGGCCCCTTGGTACCAATTGAGCATCGTTGCAACGCTACAGCCTACCTGAGTATTGTTGCTGACCATGTCCATCCCTTTATGACCACAATGTACCCAACTTCTGATGGCTACTTTCAGCAGGATAATGCGCCATGTCATAAAGCTGGAATCATCTCAGACTGGTTTCTTGAACATGACAATGAGTTCACTGTACTCAAATGGCCTCCACAGTCACCAGATCTCAATCCAATAGAGCATCTTTGGGATGTGGTGGAAAGGGAGATTCGCATCATGGATGTGCAGCCGACAAATCTGCGCCAACTGTGTGATGCCATCATGTCAATATGGACCAAACTCTCTGAGGAATGCTTCCAGCACCTTGTTGAATCTATGCCACGAAGAATTGAGGCAGTTCTGAAGGCAAAAGGGGGTCCAACCCGTTACTAGCATGGTGCACCTAATAAAGTGGCCGGTGAGTGTATATAATCCATCCATCCATCCATCCATCTTCTACCGCTTTTCCGGAGGTCCGGGTCGCGGAAGCAGCAGTTCAAGCAGAGAAGCCCAGACTTCCCTCTCCCCAGCCACCTGCTCCAGCTCTTCAGAGGGGATACCAAGGCGTTCCCAGACCAGCTGGGAGACCAGTCTCCCAGCTGGTATATATATAATACAATCTATATTTTTTAGACATGCTATATGTTTCAGATCAGTCAGATACTTGTACAAATTCTTAAATATTCTACCTTTATACCTTGTTCTTGCTTCATGCTTAGCTTCCGCCAGTCTCTCCTTGGATCTGCTTGATAATCTCCTGCGCCTTCTGAGGGGTCTTGAAGATATGGGTTCTCCCTTTATATGTGACCAGCAGTCTTGCCGGATGAATCACTCTGTGACGAATCCCGAGGTTGCGCAGCTCTTTACGGGCGGGGTCAAACTGTTTCCTTAATTGTTGGATTCCTGTGGCCAAATCTGGGTAGAACCGCACCTGTTGATCCTGGTATTTGATTTCTCCTTTAGCTCGCGCTGCGTTGGTGACTGTCATCTTGTCTCTGTAGTTGAGGAACTTCATAATCAGCGTCCTCGGTGGTGTCTTATTATCTCTCGGTGGGCCGATTCGGTGAGCGCTCTCTAAGACGACCGATGACTGCAGATCCGCGTTGTTCAGCGCTTCTGGAATCCACTTTTCCAAAAAGGAACATGTATCCTGTCCCTCCGTACCCTCCGGGAGGCCCACCAGCCTTAAATTATTCTGTCGCGACCGGGATTCTAAGTCCAGGACGTTATCTTCCAGACATTTATTTTTTAATTCCAATGTTTGGACCTTTAATTGTAGGCTGGTGACGTCATCTTCAGCGCTGGAGATTCGGAGCTCCGCCTGCGATACTCGTTCCATACAGTCGCTTATTTCTTTTCTCATTCCTTTTATCGCTGCTATAATCCCATCAAATTTAGACGAAAAGTCTGCTCTCATAGAGCTGATGGCAGCAAGTACCGCATTCGTGCCCTCCTCAGCAGTCACCGCTCCGCCGCTAGCTCTCTCCTCCGCCATTGTTCCTGGAGATTTTTCTGCTTCGTCACAAGCGTGGAAATCTGTTAGCTTGGATTGTCTCGACGAATCAATTTTTCCTCCGCCTGATTTCCCAGCCTTGGTTTTTACCATATCCGCGCCTAAACGCTAGGATAGGTTTTTGTTCCAATTGAGAGAGTTTTAGCCTACTATTTATTTTTAGGAGCAGAGCAGAGTGAAACACGTCTCCCTACGTGGCCACCATAACCGGAAGTCCAAATTTAATATTTTTGATAGTTATAGTACTTGTCTGCTATACCAGTTATGAGTTTTGTTTTTCTTGTGACCAAATTCTAGAAAAAATGAGGACTATCAGTTGCTTCTATTTTCTTATTATGGTTGAAAATAACATGCCAGCTGATACACGACAAAAGCAGTTAATAAACAATGATAACAAGCAAAATTGCATTTTTAATGAGACATAAATAATAAGGAATACATTATTTTTAAGGATATTGCCATCAGTAACACAGAGAATAATTTTAATTTCTAAAGGGGTTTTACAGATAACTGAACTTTAAAATGATAAGTTATGGCCACGAGTATGCTCTAATTTACTAAAAAAAATATATTTGCAAAATAAAAAAAAATTCTCTCTCTTGTTCAGATACCCAGGATTGATACAGGATTGCAGCAACGTCCCAATGATGACAACAGTTATCAGATTTTTAAGTATCACACTATAAATATTTAGTAATTTTATTTTCTTGTAAAAATTGACAACAGTTGTGGTCAGATAAACATTTCTGAATGAAAAACAATGCCCTGAAAACATAAAGGTAGTTAGTCAGCATAAGTAAAACCAGCATATTGTCCCTCTTGTTGTGGAAAGGTCTCTCTGATCTTGTGAACGACACAGGCAGGTATTGGCACGTGGACTTTCTCACCAAGGTAGTGGTAGCACCATCTGATGAACTGTCTATAAGCTGTATATCGCTTCCAATTGTTCCCATAATTCACATTCACATAATGTTTATAGGTGAAGTTGGCTACTTCCAACACATCTTCATTCAGACACACCGTGGGGAAGTTGTGATGACCAGTGATACACTTTATAGCACTGTCTGGAATTTTCTGCTTCACCTTGTCCTGCTCCTGACAGCAAATACTCTCCTCCTCTGTTGTCATGCTCACACACAGACCACACTGGCACCTGCAAAAATAAAAAATAGTATCTTTTGATTTGTTTATTTGGGGGGGGGGCGTTGACAGTGTCAGGTAGATGTTTCAATTTTATTATAAATACACTGCTATGATTTTATTGAAAAATAGGGTTTAAATAAATTATATTTATGAACAAATAATTTGTTGCAATATCTGTAACAAAAACATACCACTCGGTGTTCCCCTGCCGTCTGTCGCTGCTGCTGCGGCAGGCATGTGTGCCTCTCCACTGTCACTCTCTGAGTCTGACTCGCTTGGCACAATGCCCGCTTGGCACGGCTCAAACCTATACGGTCTGATGCCCCCAGATTCTTCATTATCACCACATTCTTCTGAACTATAATCGTCTGAAGATTGGACAACACAAACCAATTCCAGACTACATGTGCTGGAACCATCGTTGATGTTTTCTACCGCTTCCATCCTGCGTGTAAAATGGGCAGCCAAACGCTGTGTTCTCCTGATGATGTCACAGCATGGCCGGGGGGTTTTCCAGCCACTGACACAATTGGTGACGTGGCGCTCTTGGAAGCGTCAGATATTCACGTGAAAAAAAAAAAACCTGTTTGACTTAGAGCTGCACAGATCCACCTATTTCGTCATATTGAAATTATGTGGGGCAGCACGGTGGCGCAGTGGTTAGCACGGTACCAGCACAGCGAGAAGGTCATGGGATTGATCCCACCCCCAGACCATCGGTGACCCTTCTGTGTGGAGTTTGCATGTTCTCCCCGTGTCTGCGTGGGTTTACTCCGGGCACTCCGGTTTCCTCCCACATGCCAAAAACATGCAAGTTAGGTTAATTGGCATCAACTGGGGATTCTAAATTGTCCTTAGGTATGACTGTGAGAGTGAATGGTTGTCTGTCTCTCTGTGTTGGCCCTGCGATGGACTGGCGATCTGTCCAGGGTGTACCCTGCCTCTCGCCCAAAGACGCTGGGATAGGCTTCAGCCCCCCCGCGACCCGAAAAGGATTAAGCGGTAGAAGATGGATGGATGGAGGGATGAAATTATGTGTTGCAAAATTAGATACAGTCAAAATCATGTCATCAGTGCTGAAAATTGTCCAAAAAAGTGTAAAATTACTTGAAAAGAGTTACAAACTTATAAGAAAATTTTAGCAAATTTACAAGAAAAAAAGTCACAAATTTATAAGGAAAAACTTATTATAGGAAAAAAATTGCCCAACCAGTTTACATGTTTTTTGTGGACTTTAAGAAAACATTTTACCATGTCCCTCGTGGTCTCTTGTGGGGGGTGCTGCAGGACTATGGGGGATCAGGCTTGTTATTACGAGCTATCTGGTCCCTGTACAACTGTTGTGACAGTTTGGTTCATATTGCCAACACCCAGTCAAACTGGTTTCTAGTCAGAGTTGGACTCCGCCAGGCCTTTGTCACTGATCCTGTTCATAATTTTTATGGACAGGATTTCTAGGCACAGCCAGGGAATGGAGGGTGTCATGCTTGGTGACCACAGGATCTCATCTCTGTTGTTTGCAGATGATGTTGTCTTGCTGGCTTCATCCAACAATGACCTACAGGTCTTACTGGGACGGTTTGCTACTGAGTGTGAAGCGGCTGGGATGAGAATCAGCACCTCCAAGTCCAAGTCCATGGTCCTCAGCTGGAAAAAGGTGGATTGTCCTCTCTGGGTTGGGGACAGGCTCCTGCCCCAAGTGGAGGAGTTTAAGTATCTCAGGGTCTCATTCACAAGTGAGGAGAGAATGGAGCAAGAGCTTGACAGACGGATCAGAGCAGCATCTGCAGTGATGCAGACGTTGTACCGGTCTGTTGTGGTGAAGAGGGAGCTGAGCTCTAAAGCAAAGCTGTCGATTTACCGGTCAGTCTATGTTCCTACCCTCACCTATGGTCATGAGCTCTGGGTAATGACTGAAAGAACGAGATCATGGATACAAGCGGCTGAAATGAACTTTTTCGTAGGATTGCTGGATTCATCCCCAGAGATAGGGTGAGGAGCTCAGTCATCCAGGAGAGGCTCAGAGTAGAACCGCTGCTCCTCATCAAAAGGAGCCAGTTAAGGTGGTTTGGGCATCTGATTTGGACGCCTCCCACTTGAGGTTTTTCGGGCACGTCCCACTGGGAGGAGACCCCAGGGCAGACCCAAGACATGCTGGAGAGACTATGTCTCCCAGCTGGTCTGGGAACACCTTGGTATCCTCTCTGAAGAGCTGGAGCAGGTGGCTGGGGAGAGGGAAGTCTGGGCTTCTCTGCTTGAACTGCTGCCTCCGCGACCCAGACCTCTGGAAAAGCAGAAGAAGATAGATGGATGGGTGAAAAATTAGAAAAATGTGCAAATTAACAAAAACGTTGCAAATACATAAGTAAATAAATTTTAAATTTACAGGGAAAAAGTCCCAAATTTATGAGAAAAAGTTGTAAGTTTACAGTAAAAAAAGCTGTTTGAAATTTGCAAGAAAAATGTCTCAAGTTTATGGGAAAAAGTCACAAATTAACAAGAAAATGGCAAATTTACAGTGAAAAAGTAACAAATTTATGAGAAAAAGTTGCAAGATTACAGTAAAAAAGTAGCAAATTTATGAGAAAGTTCTAAAATCACAAGAAAAAGCAAATTTGGAAGAAAAATGTTACATTTTACAGGAAAAACGAAGACATTTATGAGAAAGTTTGAAATTTTCAAGAAAAACGTATGAAATTAGGGGGAAAGTTAGAAATTTACAAGAAAATAGCAAATTTATGAGAAAACAAGTTAAAAATAGTTAAACAGGTAAAGTCCAGGGGGGCGCTCGTGCACAGTAATGGAGTAGACGTGTTTTCACGAGGCTCCGTCGCAGTCTTCTAAATTTTGTTTATCTTTGCTACACCTACTTACCAACTTTTTGCCTACTTACTGTCAGAGCTGTCTCTAACTAACCTCCAATCATGCCACCCAAGAGAGACGAGGCAAAATCATCAAATTCGGCCTCGGCTAGCGCTAGCAACGAAGCTATATTAGCTGCAGTTAATAAATATGGCGCTGAGCTAGCTAAAGTTTCAGCGCAGATGGAAGAGTTGAAAAAGTCCGTGGAGGGTCGCTTAAGCACAGTGGAGACGCATTTGGGCATATTACAGAATGAACATAATCAGACTGAACAACGCTTGGATAGCACGGATGTGGCACTCTCTGACGCAGATGTTCGCATCACGGCACTGGAAGCTAGCTACCTTGAGTTGCAGGTGGAAAATGGTCGGCTCAAGGCTAAGCTAAATGACTTGGAGGGGCGCTCGCGGAGGTTAAACATCAGGATCGTGGGGATCAAAGAAGGAGAAGAGAAGGGTAATCCCACAGAGTTTGTGACACGACTGCTACCGGAGTTGTTTGGCCCGAATAATCTGACCAAGCCCGTTAAAATTGACCGTGCCCACCGCAGCCTCAAACCTAAGCCTCCGGACAACGAGCGCCCACGGATGATCATCGCCAAAGTCCACAATGACCGCGACTTGGCCAATATTTTTAAACTCAGCAGACAACAGGGTCCACTCCGTTATCAAGGCAATAAAGTGTACATCTTCCCGGACTACACGGCGGAGGTTGCATCACAGCGTCAAGCCTTTAACAACGTCAAGAAGAAGCTGACTGATGCCGGCGCCAAGTGCTCTCTACGGTTTCCTGCCAAACTTCAGGTCGTTCGCAACAGTGAAGTTAAAGTGTTTAACACTCCGGCGGATGCAGAGAGGTTTGCCAACTCCCTGACTGACAGTGTATAACTGGCGAAGTGCACATTGTTTAAATTATACAGCTGTTGACACCATTCTAATACTGCACTTTATTCTGCATCGTCCTTTTTTGATGGCATATTCTAAGTTAATTATATTGTCTTTGTGTGTAGCTTTTTTTTTCAGTTAATTGATTTACATTAGAAGACTGCGCAGCTCCATTGGTGGTTTGCTGAAACGCAAAACTGTGTCCGTTACCCAGCAGTCTCCCAAGTATTAGTGGGTTTTGCCGCATTGTTCCTGTTTTTTGCGGCGTTAAGGGAATGGGTTTTTATAATATGTTTTTCTTTTTTAATTTGTTCTTTGTTTGGTTTGTTTTGCCTGCCAGTGTAGCCATTTACTGCCGAAGCCCATATATTTTTTTAAAATTTAATTTTTTTTTTTTTTTTTGAATGCAAGCTGGTTCCTCTGGATCAGGTGTGAGTCATCTCACGTTCACATCATGGAACTGTAGGGGTTTGGGGAAAGCTCTCAAAAGAGTAAAAGTATTTTCACATCTGAAATCATTGTCCTCTGATATAATCTTCTTACAGGAAACCCATATTCCCCCCACAGAACAGAGACGGTTGAGAGCCTTATGGATATCCCAGGTCTATCAATCTACCTTTTCCTCAAAGGCCAGAGGAGTGGCCATCTTAGTGCGCAGAACTATACCTTTTGTATTCAAGTCTATGGTGACCGATCCAGGTGGGAGATTTGTGCTTGTAATAGGTACCATAAACTCTATGCCATTGGCCCTTTTAAATGTATATGCTCCAAATTTTGATAGTCCGGATTTCTTCTGTAAAATTTTTCGTCTTGTTGCAGAACAGAATAACTGTAACATTATTATAGGAGGTGATTTTAATTGTTTCCTAGACCCTCATCTTGATAGATCTTCCATTACAACTGCTCCCATGTTAAAATCTGTGCCAGTCCTAAATAATCTTATTAAATCGCTAAATTTAGTCGATATTTGGAGGCATCAACATCCCTTGGACAGACAGTACTCCTTTTTCTCCCAGGTACATGGCAGTTTTACTAGGATTGATTATTTTCTCGTTGATTCCAATTTAATTACCAACGTTGTTAGTTGAGATTATAACAATATTTTAATTTCTGATCATGCCCCTGTGTCTGTTAAAATAAACTTCAACATGCTTGTGCACTCATATAATTGGAAATACAATCCGGCATTAAATTCAGATAAAGCTTTTTGTGAAAGCATCTCAAACAAAATTACAGATTTCTTACACTTTAATGATAATGGTGAAGTATCTGATTCCACACTGTGGGAAACATTTAAATCTGTTATTAGGGGTGATATTATCTCGTACCAGTCTTATAATAAAAAGGTTAAACAGAAGCGTATGTCTGAAATACAGGCCCAACTCCCTTTGTTGGAGGAATCATTTCGTATCTCAAAATCAGATGAAATACTAAAGAATATTGTATCTGCAAGACTTGAATACAGCCGCATTCTTGGTGAGCATGTTTGTAATCATATACGAAAGCTTAAACAAAAGCAATTTGAGCTTGGTGATAAAGCACACAGCGTACTCGCTAGGCAGCTGAGAGGTGTTCAAGCTGAACGGGCAATTTATAAAACTGTATCTAATGGAGAACTAATAACTGACCCTTTACAGATAAATAACACTTTTTATGAATATTATAAAAACTTATATACCTCTAAATCATCGTCATCAAAGGAAGATATATGGGGGTTCTTAAATAGATTGGATATGCCCACATTGAGTGAAAATGCCAAACAACAGTTGGATGCTGACTTCACATTAGAGGAGATCAAAGCTGCCATCCGTTCATTTCCAAATGGTAAGGCTTGTGGCCCTGACGGATTTGGCATTGAATTTTATAAAATTCACATTGATAAACTTGCTCCATTGTTGCTTCGTATGATAAACTCTTCCGTGAAGGAAGGATCATTCCTAGAGACATTATACGATGCGAACATTTGTCTACTGTTGAAGAAGGGTAAAGATGAAACAAATCTAGCTTCTTATCGCCCTCTCAGCCTTTTAAATAGTGACCAGAAAATTGTTGCAAAAGTTTTGGCAAACCGCTTGAACGAACACATTGGTTCCTTAATTCATAGTGACCAAACCGGGTTTATCCCCGAAAGGTTTGCATTTTCGAATACTCGTAGACTTCTGAACGTCATGTATTCTAACAACCCACCATATTCTGCTGTTGTCTCCTTGGATGCACAGCAGGCCTTCGATCAAATTGAGTGGGAGTATATGTTTATTACTCTTAAAAGATTTGGCTTTGGTGACAGATTTATAGCTATCGCAAAAATGCTTTATGCACATCCTAGATCATATGTACTTACTAACAGCAATAAATCTGCCCCATTTTTATTACATCGTGGGACCAGGCAGGGCTGTTGTCTATCGCCAATGTTTTTTGCTCTGGCGCTTGAACCACTTGCTGTTGCCATCAGGATGGAGCCTGAAATAGTTGGGTTTAGATATAGCGCATCTGAATGCACTATTGGCTTGTACGCTGATGATGTCATTTTGACACTGTCTGACATTAAACAGTCTCTTCCACCTCTTCTCGAGATCATTAGGGAATTTGGTCAGTTCTCTGGTTTTACCATTAACTGGGAGAAAAGTGTTCTCATGCCTCTTTCAGATGGTCTAGATAAAACATTTCTCAACACATTACCTTTTAAAATATCAAATGAGCACTTTGAATATTTAGGAATCACCATCCCTAGGAATCCCAAACTTATTTTCAAATTGAATTTTACAGAACTATTAAATAAGATTAGGGGCATGATTGAGAAATGGAAATTACTACCAATTTCTCTAATTGGACGAGTAAATATTGTCAAAATGATTGTACTTCCTAAATTTATATATTTATTTCAGAATCTGCCAATTTTTCTTACAGCATCTTTTTTTAAATTAGTTGATTCCATTATTATCTCCTTTATTTGGGCTGGCAAAAACCCCCGTGTCTCTAAATTACATCTCCAAAAACCCTCGGTCGAGGGTGGTCTTGGGTTGCCTATTATGAGACATTATTATTGGGCCTGCAACGCTAGGGCCTTGGTCTTCTGGTCCCAAGATAATCATAATGTGGATCAAATACCGTGTTGGCCTGCACTTGAATCTCATAACTGTCAATCCCTCATTGGTACATCTTTATCTGCTTTATTATTTAGCAAGGTCGACGTCCCTCTGAATGTGTTCAGACATGACTTTGTGCTGTACAATTCCTTCAGAATTTTGAAACAAATTAAGAAGATATTGCATCTTCCTGACCTTTCTATATATGCACCTATATGCCAAAACCCTGCCTTCAAACCAGCTTTATCAGATCCTGTGTTCAGGCAATGGTCAAATAAAGGTATTCTTTTAATAAAGGACCTGTATATCAATAAGGACTTTGCATCTTTTACACAATTACAAATGAAGTTCAATCTCCCACCTGATCATTTCTTCAGGTACCTGCAGATTAGACATTTTGTACAACAGTCTTTAACCCATTTTGTCAAACTTCCTGTACAACATGATTTCTATGAGGTTTTGAGAAAACACCCAACCTCCAAGCACTTAGTTTCAGAATTCGTTAATCTTTTCTCTTGGCCAACGTCTTCGACCCATGTCAAGGAGGCATGGACGAGGGATGCAGGTATAGAGATCTCAAATGATCTATGGGAAAGAGCCTTAGTTGGTATTCATTCATGTTCAGTAAATGCCAGACTTCAGCTAATACAATTTAAAGTAATACATCGATTACATTACTCTAAGACCCGCCTTAATAGACTTTTTCCGACCATTTCACCACTATGTGACAAGTGTAAAATAAGTGATGGTACTTTATGTCATTTATTTTTCTCCTGCCCCTCGCTTAAAAATTTTTGGTCTCAGATTTTTAATTTGTACAGTGTCATATATAAAAAAGTCATAATACCTGATGTCTTAACAGTAATACTTGGTTGTTCAGATCAAACTTTGCTCTGCTCACAGTCACTTCAGCATGCTGTTAGGTTTGGCATGATTGTTGCGAAGAGGGTCATTCTGAAAGAATGGAAGGCCAATACGCCGCCCAGTTATATTAACTGGCTTAATGATTTGGCATCCTGCTTGTACCTTGAAGAGATTCGATATCATTTGTCTAATACTCAAGATATGTTTACTAAAATTTGGGGACCATTTATGGATCACATTAAGAAAAAGAAGACTCAGCCTGTAACATGAAAGGATTGTATCATGAAACTTGCTTAGCATGGACTGCTTACACTTTTGTAGTTATATGGGCTTTGTGTAACAATCACTTATTTCATTGTGTATTTTCTTGAGCACTGGCAGTGTTTTTTTGTTTTGTCTTATTTTCAAAAAAACTGAATAAAATATATATTGAAAAAAAAACAGGTAAAGTCCATGTGGGTAAACACAGATGTGGACAAACCCACATGGACCCATAAGACAGCCTAGTTTATCCTTTGGTGGGGCCCACATGGACATGCTGGCTGGATGTTTTGGAAATTGTTGTGCAGTCAAAACTTCAGTTATCTGCAACTTTCATGGCGGTTTATAGAGATCTTTAAAAGATCTGTGAGAGATCATTGAGAGACAAGGAAAGATTGCTGAGGGATCATTGAGAGTTTCTTGGGGGATCATCGAGGTTGCTGAGCATTTCTTGAGTCACAGGAAACCTCTGGGTGTATGGGGGGGGGGGGGGGGGGGCTGAAAAGTTCCTAGGTTGACGAAGGAGAAGTTTGTGTTTGAGGTCCAGAAGAGAGCACTGACACCGCAGGGATCCCAGCGCTGCAACACCCATGATGAAATGTTGAAAAATCAGCCACATTTGGTCACATTTGAACACCGCCTCATGGTCAGTCTATGAACCCTTCAGCCCCCCTCGTACACTCCTGATCAAAATCTTAAGACTGGGGGAAAAAATTGCCATTGCTGGCATTTCACACTGGTGGGTCGTAACCAGGTTGTAAGTAGAGCTTCAAAATGCTAAAAGAAGAAAGAGGAGCAGGAGCTCCACTGTTCTGGTTGATGCGAGCGTTCCCAGGAGGCTGGAGGGAATGTTGCTCCGTGTGGTGAAGATGCTTCATGAAGGGCATCCACAGTCTGGAACCACATCCAAACGTTCCCATTAGGATGAGGGAACACGCAGGATGGTCCAGAAGAGTGACTTTATTCTTCTGGAAGAAGTCCTTCATCAGGATCTTTTTTTTTTTGAATGATTATTCACCAAATTTTTCCACCCCGAAGGTGGAGGCACAGAAAGGCTCGTCCTACTGCCAGGACCCTTCTAGCAGTGAGGCACCAGTAAAAACCAGGCTGTAACCTTGAAACATGGCTCCATAATAGATGTTTGATTGGTTAGGATTGTGCTTTGTTTCCACCATGTGACTGTGTGCACGGTCTTTGATATGGAACACACCGTGCAAGTGCCCAGCCTTTTCCTGTGGTTCAGATTATGCCCACAGAGAGGAACAGCAAATCAGTGCTCTAAGAGAAAATTACAGGCTCTTGTCTTGACCTCAGGGAGAACAGCGGCTGCTGTGTTTTCAGGACAACAGAGCACTTCTAACACCCTCAATGACCTGCAGCTCAATTTGAAACTTTTTTTAAAGTTGTAAAGAGGATTGAAGAAATATGTGGTCCACTGTGGCGCCCAGCGCACCGTTATCTCACCGTCTCTTACTGTGCCGAAGTGTAAAGTGGTTTGGTTATTGGCAGTCATGTGAGAGAAGCAGGATGAGTTTGGTCTCCAGACCAGGGCTCACTAACCTCTATGATACACAGGGCAGTTTCAAAGATTTTGACATATTTGAACCTTAAAAAACACAACCTGGCAGCATGAAGGCCTGTTCATAATTCAGTCCAGTCCACTTGATTTATCTAGTGAATTGAAAAACAACAGGAAGGTTACTGAAGTGCTGCACAGAGAAACTAATGAAGAACATTCATTCATTCATCTTTTTCCGCTTAAGAAGAAGAGGATCTTCAGGTCGGGGAATAGGGAGATGCTGAAGTCCGTACAGAGGGAGCTGAGGAGAAAGATCAGAGAAGGCAAGGACAGCTTCAGGAAGAAGATGGAGGACAAGCTGCAACAGAGCGACATCAGCGGGGTCTGGAGAAACCTCAAAACCATCTCTGGGCTCCAGAATACCTCCCCCCAGGCCACGGGGGGGCAGGGAGTGGGCGAACAATCTGAATCTGTTTTTCAATAGGTTTGACCAACTGCCCTCCCCCCTGACTGCACAACAACCACTAAAGACATCAAGTCCTGCTGCCCACTCCCCACTCCACCAACACCCCCCCACTCTCAACACACAGCCCCCCCATCCTGACCCTGACCAGGACCCAGGTGAGGACGGAGCTGAGGAAGATCAAGGCGAGTAAGGTGTCGGGACCGGACGGCATCAGCGCAAAGCTCCTCAAGTCCTGTGCAGACCAGCTGTGTGGGATTGTGACATACATCTTCAACCTGAGCCTGAAGCTGGGGAGGGTACCACAGCTGTGGAAAACATCTTGTGTGGTATCTGTACCAAAAACTTCCCACCCCAAAGACCTGAACAGCTACAGACCGGTGGCCTTGACGTCCCACTTGATGAAGACCCTAGAGAGACTGCTCCTTGCTCACCTCCGCCCCCTGGTGGAACCAGCGATGGATCCACTCCAGTTCGCCTACCAGCATGGCATTGGGGTGGAGGATGCGCTAATCTTCCTCCTTCACCTGGAGAAGCCCGGAAATGTGGTGAGGATCATGTTCTTTGACTTCTCCAGTGCTTTCAACACCATCCAACCGATGATCCTGAAGGACAAGCTGCTGTGCGCAGGGGTGGACCAGCACCTGTCATCATGGATCCTGGACTACCTCACTAACCGGCCTCAGTTTGTGAGAACCCGGGACTGTGTGTCCGACACGATCATCGGTAGCACGGGGGCCCCCCAGGGAACGGTGTTGGCTCCCTTCCTGTTCACTCTTTATACTGCGGACTTCTCTCACAACACAACACACTGCCATCTACAGAAGTTCTCTGATGACTCTGCGATCGTTGGCCTCATCTCCAATGGAGATGAAGCTGAGTACAGAGGGCTTATCCAGGACTTCGTGGACTGGTGCCATCGGAACTGCCTCCAGATCAACGCGAGGAAAACTAAGGAGCTGGTGGTGGACTGCCGCAGGCAAGGACAACCCCTCACAGCACCAGTAAATATACAGGAAACAGACATTGAGATGGTGACATCCTACAAGTACCTGGGTGTTCATCTGAACAATAAACTAGACTGGTCACACAATACTGACGCACTCTACAAGAAGGGACAGCGCAGGCTGTTCCTACTGAGGAGACTCAGGTCTTTTGGTGTACAAGGGGCGCTGCTGAAGACATTCTATGACACGGTGGTGGCATCAGCCATCACTTTTGGAGTGGTCTGCTGGGGCAGTGGCATTACTGCAGCCGATAGGAAGAGACTGAACAAACTGATCAAGAAAGCTAGCTCTGTCCTGGGGCAGCGCCTTGATCCGGTGGAGGAGATAGGAGAGAGAAGGATGGTGGCTAAACTGTCATCTCTGCTGGAGTCCGAGTTCCACCCTATGCAGGACATACTGAATGCACTGAGGAGCTCATTTAACAGCAGACTACATCATCCCAGGTGCACAACCGAGCGGTTTCGCAGGTCCTTCCTACCAACGGCTGTCAGACTGTACAACCTAAGCAGGGCTGCTTGCAGAGATAGCAAAAAAGACGTAACAACCTAATAGTTTTTTGAATGCAAAAGATGCAATAGACTTATACAATGGTCCCCTCCGGCATACAACTAGGAAAATACCGGTCGCTACGGAGGGTGAGAATATGTATGGGTACATAATCATACCATGTAGGATAACTAAGTAGACGGTTATGCTGTTTCATCCCTTCTAGCAACAATGCTCTGCACTGTGTGTGTTTATATATTTACATATTTATTCCATCTAGCTACAATACTCCGCACTGGGTGTGTTTATGTTTATATTTATATTTATATATCTATATATTTATTCCATCTAGCTACATTGCTCCGCACTGTGTGTTTATATATTTACATATTTATTCCACCTAGCTGCAATGCTCCGTACTGTGGGTGTTTATATACTCATATATTTATCCCATCCAGCTACAATGCTCTGCACTGTGTGTCTGTGTGTATATATATATATATTTATAGTAATATGTACATATGTATATTAGCTGCTCTTGTTTGCTTGCTTTTTTTTTTCTTGCCTTCTGATTGTTGCTCTGAGTGTTGCTATCCCTGTGCTGTTGCAATCCTGGAATTTCCCCGTTGTGGGACTAATAAAGGCTTATCTTATCTTATCTTAATCCTTTTCGGGTTGCGGGGGGGCTGGAGCCAATTCCAGCATCTTTGGGCGAGAGGCAGGGTCCACCCTGGACAGATCGCCAGTCCATCGCAGGGCCAACACAGAGAGACAGACAACCATTCACTCTCACAGTCAGACCTAAGGACAATTTAGAATCCCCAGTTGATGCCAATTAACCTAACGTGCATGTTTTTGGCATGTGGGAGGAAACCGGAGAAATCCCGGAGTAAACCCACACAGACACGGGGAGAACGTGCAAACTCCACACAGATCACTGTTGGTCGGGGGCTGGAATCGAACCCAGGATCCCCCGGCCAAGGGTGAGTTGCTGTGCTACACAACCCAGTAAAACAGACAAAAGACAGCGAGTGATTTAAACACAAACAGCCCAGCCAGCATGTCCAGTGGGCCCCACCACAGGTTAACCTGGGCTGTCTTATGGGTCCATGTGGGTTTGTCTGCGGGTTCCATGCTGGCCCCATCTGTGCTGGCCCACATGGACTTTACTTTTTTACCAATTTTCAACTGATTTTCTCATAAATTTGCTATTTTCTTGTAAATTTCTGACTTTCCCCCGAATTTGATTTCAAACTCTCTCATAAACTGGCAACCTTTTCTTATTTGTGATTTTTTTCTTCTTTCAATGTTTTTCTCATAAATTTGTCAGTTTTTCTTGTAAAATTGTGACTTTTTCCTGGTAAATTTGCTAACTTTTTCTTATAATTTTGGAAATCCATCCATCCATCCGTCTTCTACCGCTTTTCCGGAGGTCCGGGTCACAGAGGCAGCAGCTCAAGCAGAGAAGCCTAGATTTCCCTCTACCCAGCCACCTGCTCCAGCTCTTCAGAGGGGACACCAAGGCATTCCCAGACCAACTGGGAGACATAGTCTCTCCAGCGGGTCGTGGGTCTGCCCCGGGGTCTTCTCCCAATGGGATGTGCCTGAAACACCTCAAGTGGGAGGTGTCCAGGAGGCATCCTGATCAGATGCCCATACCACCTCATCTGGCTCCTTTCCGTGTGGAGGAGCGGCGATTCTACTCTGAGCCTCTCTTGGATGACTGAGCTCCTCACCCTATCTCTGAGGGAGAGTCCAGCAATCCTACGGTGAAAGCTCATTTCAGCCGCTTGTATCTGCGATGTCATTCTTTCGGTCATTGCCCAAAGCTCATGACCATAGGTGAGAGTAGGAGCGTAGACTGACTGGTAAATCGACAGCTTTACTTTAGAGCTCAGCTCCTTCTTCACCACAACAGACCGGTACAAGGTCCGCATCACTGCAGATGCTGCTCCAATCCATCTGTCAATCTCTCGCTCCATTCTCCCCTCACTCATGAATAAGACCCCAAGATACTTAAACTCCTCCACTTGGGGCAGGAGCCTGTCCCCAACCCGGAGAGGACAATCCACCTTTTTCCGGCTGAGGACCATGGACTTGGACTTGGAGGTGCTGATTCTCATCCCAGCCGCTTCACACTCAGCAGCAAACCGTCTCAGTAAGACCTGTAGGTCATTGCTGGATGCAGCCAGTAGGACAACATCATCTGCACACAGCAGAAATGAGATCCTGAGGTCACCGAGCATGACACCCTCCATTCCCTGCCTGCATCTAAATATCCTGTCCATAAAAATTATGAACAGTTTTTGGACATAATTTTAAAACTTTCTCCTAAATTTATTACCTTTTTCCTTATAAATTTGCCATTTTCTTGTAAATTTGGGAGTTTTTCCCATAAATTATAAGCTACAATACTCCGCACTGTGTGTTTATATACTCATATATTTATTCCATCCAGCTACAATGCTCCGCACTGTGTGTCTATATATATATATATATATTTATATTTATATTTATATTTATATGTACATACAGTGGGGTAAAAAAGTATTTAGTCAGCCATCAATTGTGCAAGTTCTCCCACTTAAAAGATGACAGAGGTCTCCAATTTTCATCGTAGGTATACCTCAACTATGAGAGACAAAATAAGAAAAAAAAAATCCAGAAAATCCCATTGAAGGATTTTTAATGAATTAATTGGTAAATTCCTCAGTAAAATAAGTATTTGGTCAATAACAAAAGTTCATCTCAATACTTTGTTATATACCCTTTGTTGGCAATGACAGAGGTCAAACGTTTTCTGTAAGTTTTCACAAGGTTTTCACACACTGTTGCTGTTATTTTGGCCCATTCCTCCATGCAGATCTCCTCTAGAGCAGGGATGTTCTGGGGCTGTCACTGGGCAACACAGACTTTCAACTCCCTCCAAAGATTTTCTATGGGGTTGAGATCTGGAGACTGGCTAGGCCACTCCAGGACCTTGAAATGCTTCTTACGAAGCCACTCCTTCGTTGCCCGGGCGGTGTGTTTGGGATCATTGTCATGCTGAAAGACCCAGCCATGTTTCATCTTCAATGCCCTTGCTGATGGAAGGAGGTTTTTACTCAAAATCTCACGATACATGGCCCCATTCATTCTTTCCTTTACACGGATCAGTCGTCCTGGTCCCTTTGCAGAAAAACAGCCCCAAAGCATGATGTTGCCACCCCATGCTTCACAGTAGGTATGGTGTTCTTTCTCCTCCAAACACGACAAGTTGAGTTTTTACCAAAAAGTTCTATTTTGGCTTCATCTGACCATATGACATTCTCCCAATCCTCTTCTGGATCATCCAAATGCTTTCTAGCAAACTTCAGACAGGCCTGGACATGTACTGGCTTAAGCAGGGGGACACGTCTGGCACTGCAGGATTTGAGTCCCTGGCGGCGTAGTGTGTTACTGATGTAGCCTTTGTTACTTTGGTCCCAGCTCTCTGCAGGTCATTCACTAGGTTCCACCATGTGGTTCTGGGATTTTTGCTCACTGTTCTCGTGATCATTTTGACCCCACAGGGTGAGATCTTGCGTGGAGCCCCAGATTGA
Source organism: Pholidichthys leucotaenia (assembly GCA_020510985.1). Classification (NCBI taxonomy): domain Eukaryota; kingdom Metazoa; phylum Chordata; class Actinopteri; order Cichliformes; family Pholidichthyidae; genus Pholidichthys; species Pholidichthys leucotaenia. The sequence goes on from CM035839.1 coordinate 263,341,971, forward strand.
GGGAGATTATCAATGGTCTTGTATGTCTTCCATTTTCTAATAGTTGATCCCACAGTTGATTTCTTCACACCAAGCTGCTTACCTATTGCAGATTCAGTCTTCCCAGCCTGGTGCAGGTCTACAATTTTGTTTCTGGTGTCCTTTGACAGCTCTTTGGTCTTGGCCATAGTGGAGTTTGGAGTCTGACTGTTTGAGGTTGTGGACAGGTGTCTTTTATACTGATAACAAGTTGAAACAGGTGCCATTAATACAGGTAACGAGTGGAGGACAGAGGAGCCTCTTAAAGAAGAAGTTACAGGTCTGTGAGAGCCAGAAATCTTGCTTGTTTGTAGGTGACCAAATACTTATTTTCCACCATAATTTGCAAATAAATTCTTTAAAAATCAGACAATGTGATTTTCTGGATTTTTTTTTCTCATTTTGTCTCTCATAGTTGAGGTATACCTATGATGAAAATTGGAGAACTCTCTCATCTTTAAAGTGGGAGAGCTTGCACAATTGGTGGCTGACTAAATACTTTTTTGCCCCACTGTATGTATTCTCGCTGCTCTTGTTTTTTCTTGCCTTCTGATTGTTGCTCTGAGTGTTGCTATCCCTGTGCTGTTGCAATCCTGGAATTTCCCCATTGTGGGACTAATAAAGGCTTATCTTATCTTATCTTATCTTAAATTTGTGATGTTTTTCATGTAAATTTGGACCTTTCTAAAAAATTTTCAGCTTTTTTTTTTACTGTAAACTTACAGCTTTTCCTCATAAATCTGGGACTTTTCTCTCATACATTTTCAGTTTATTTACTCATACATTTCCTACTATTTTGTTAATTTGCAACTTTTTCTAGTTTTTTGCTCATAAATTTATGGCTCTTGTAAATTTGCTAATTTTTTTGTCAGTTTGTAACTTTTTTCCAAGTAATTTTACAATTTTTTTCTTGTAAATTTGCACCGTTTTTCTCCTAGATTTTCACTTTTTGTCATAAATTTGTAACTTTTTTCTCATAAATGTTCACATTTTTTCACATAAATTTGTAATAAGTGTTCCTGAAACCTGTTAACCTCCTGTGGGGCCCAGGTGGGGTTAGAGCGGGTAAACCGATTACTTGCTCCCCTGCACCACAGGTCAAGTCCATGAGGGCAAACACAGATGGGGCTAGCATGGAACCTGTGGACAAACCCACATGGGCCCATAAGACAGCCCAGTTTAAAGCTGTGGTGGGGCCCACATGGACACCCTGACTGGGAAGTGGCGAGTTGTTGTTTGGAAACTCTGCAGTCACAGCAGCGTTGTCATGCAAGTTTTTAAACATTAGACCTTAAATACTACGAGTACAACATTGATGCAGTAGTGTACATAATACAGTATTACGATATTGGAGCTGGTTTGTTTCCTCCTGTGGCACCACTTTGGTTCTGTTTGTGCTTCTTCACTTTTCACAAGGAAGTTTTTCCAAAGTTTTTTTTCCCAGTATGTGATAGTGTTGGAATTTGCCAGATATTGTGAAAGATTTATTTATTGCATATTTTAACATTACACTTTGTTCCAGATATCCCAAAACACAGTACATCATGTTTTTACGCCGTCCCGCATTCAAGGCTAACACAGACAGCTAGGCTGTGTTTTGATGACGCAGCATTCCAGGCTTGTCTGCTGTGTCTGAAGTGGCCTGAATTGCCTGAAATATAGCATTACGTGCCTGTTCCTTTCTTAACTAAATAAATCACTGACAGTGTATCTTTGGGACTACAGCTTTTTCTTTATTCACCAGATCAAAGGGACATTTAATGGTAAAAGCTGAAATCCAGAACATTGCTCTACGATACAATAGTATCACGATTCTTAGACCTTGTTGCAGTGTTATCATGATCTGGTGATATGTTGAATATTACAGTATCATATATTGAAATTTCCCATCCTGACCTTTGTCTTTATTTAACTCCAGGCTAGATCTCATGAGTCACTGCTTTGCTGTGCTGTTCTGGCCTAACTACACAGTGACCTTTTAGCACCATCTAGTTGGGTTTTATTACTCACAAAGCTGAGTCTGTTGTTGTAGCATTTATTAATACTTTTATTAAAATATTATGATACTGGTTTCTCTGAATGGACACAATATCGCTGACACAGAGTATTGTGATAATATACTGTATAATCTTCCCCCACCACTATTGCCTGTCATCCAAGAGTTCAGTGCCAACTGGGAACCCCTGTGTCCCCACATGGATGGGTCGTACACATGCCTGTACTGGCAGACCTACTCGCAGAGTCTTGTTTCCAGTTACTTCATTTTTATCCCCTGCCGGCTGAAGCCCAAGGAGCTCCAAGAGCCCCTTGGGCGAAGACCGAAGGGGGATTATATTATGAGTCAGTCCGTCTGTCCTTCTGTCTGTCCCACTTTTGTGAAATCGTCTCCTCCTACAGTTTTGGTCCAATTGTTTTGAAACTTGGTACCATGGTTTGATATACTCTGATGATGTGCATATTTCAGTTTCACTCTTATGAGATGACCTTGAGGTCAAAGGTCAGGTCAGATTTTTCCCTAAATCTTCCAAACACAATAACTACTGAAAGAAATGATGTAGGCTTTTCAAAACGATACTTTAGTTGTATCTAATACACATCTTGGACGACTTGCACCCTCACTTAACTATCGGTTTGGGGTCAAGAGGTCAAAGGTTCAAAGTTAACATTGTAGTTGCACTATGGTAAATGCTACATTTGCTATTACTATCAAACAAGTAAAGCTAGGGCCACCAAATCTGGTATACAGGTTTACCTTGGGATCCTGAACTCTGAGTATGGGTTTGGGGTCAAAAGGTCAAAGATTCAGCTTAACATTTGTTTTGCCTTATTACTGTACAACAAGTAAAGCTAGGGCCATCGAACCTGGTACACAGGTTCATCTTGGAATCCTGACCTCTGAGTGTGGGATTGGGGTCAAAAGGTCAAAGGTCAAGGTTAAGATTTCTTATGCCTTATTATTGTACAAGTAAAGCTAAGGCCACCAAACTTGGTATACATGTTCACCCTGTGACCCTGGAGTGTGACTGTGGTTTTGGGATCGCAAGGCCAAAGGTCGACATCAAAATTGCTTATAAACTATTTCTCAACAACAAAGAAAGCTAGTGTCGTCAAACCTGGTACACAGTTCACCTTGGGATCCTGACCTCTGACTATGTACACTTTCGTCTGCCATCGACAGAGCTGCATGTGACGACAGAGAACAATAGTGCCGGTTCAGCGGCATAATGTAACCAAAATTGAGGTGCAATAAATCATAAGATAAATGTGAGAGTTTCTGGATGTGGGAGAGAAAGCGAAAATGACTGGCAGAAGACGAAATAAGGTCCGTGGATGATGAAAATGGACAAATGAAGACACGACAAGTGGTAGGTCTGATTGGTTTTCATTAGTTTGTGTACATTCTACTGATTTTCTGGTTCATATACTTTGAAGATAAGATAACAAAAAAAACAAAAACAGTGACAAAAAAACAAAACCATTCTTTGTGTAAATATGTCCAAAGTCCACTTTTGACCAAAAATTATGTAATTTGATACGGCTGCCGTTGCATTATGCAAATTAGATGCATAAATTTACTCCTATCTCAAACTTTGGATCATATTCTTAAGCTTTCTAATTGACAGTAAGCCATTATCTCTTACCCCATTCAAGTTAGAGCCTTTGGAATTTGTCGTACCTAAATTGAATATTTTCTTGAAAAAAAAAAAAAAAAAAAACTTGACCGCCAGAGAGAGGTGAGCTGATGGGAGCACTGCTGCGCCGTAGACAGATAACAGGTTCACGTTTGTATTGCCTTATTCCTGTACAAGTAAAGCTAAGGCCATTGAACCTGGTACGCAGGTTCACCTTGGAATCCTGACCTCTGACTGTAGGTTTGGGATCAAAAGGTAAAAGGTCAAGGTTGATATTCCTTATGCCTTATTACTGTACAAGTAAAGCTAAGGCCGCCAAACTTGGTACACAGGTTCCCCCATGACCCTGAAGTCTGGCTGGTTTTGGGATCACAAGGTCAAAGATCAACATCAAAATGGCTTATAAACTATATCTCAACAACAAAGAAAGTTAGGGTCACCAAACCTGGTTCACAGGTTCATTCTGAGACTCTGACCTCTGACTACAGGTTTGGGATCAAAAGGTCAAAGGCCAAGGTTGTCACTCCTTATGATCTCTTACTATAGTACGTGTAACGCTCCCTCGGGTCACCAAACTTGTTACACGGGTTCACCTCGGGATCCTGACCTACATCTATGGGTTGTATACTTTGTCTTTTTTTTTTTGTCTTATGTTCTGATTGGTGGAGCCTTGAGTACTTTTTGTTCATAGTCAGCTTCATGTGTGCCTGTGTTTGTGTTCATGTTGAATGTAATTGTGTTTTGTAAATATGTGTCTAAAAGGATGTCACCTGACTGCAAAACAAATCTGCCTTCGGGTACAAATAAAGTAACCTGAACCTGAACGTGTTGTATGTTTGTGGATGATGGGCTTATCATAATTTGGTTCTGCCACAGTAATTATTTTGAAAAGTTGAAAACTGCTGTCCGTCAGTAAGTATTTGGATCTTCAAAGAAAACTGAGGTGGGGGATATTGCACTCACCTCAGAGTGCTCTTGTTTTAATGCAGTGGCTGTGTTACAAAACTTGAGAGTTGCACAAGTCATGACATCATTTTTAGCACCTGCCACTGTTTGCAAGAGCTTGAGAGTCATCTATAAACAAGGCTGTAGTGAGAGCTCTTTTTTTCCTCTTAAGCATGTAGCCATTTTTTTCCACAAATGCCTTATGTTTCTGGTAAAATTGGCTTTTTTCCCTCTTAGTTTAGCATTTTTTTGGAGTTAAACTGTGGAACTGTTGCTCTGAAAATATTAAAACATGTTCTACTTTGAAGCAATTCAAAATATTGTACAAAGATGAGAAAATCTCTCAGTATCTCACTGTAAATGCCAGGAGATAAATTTCAGATAACTTAAAGATTTTTGTTTATTTTTTGTCTCCTTGTTCTATTTGATTTTCTTTGTTGATTTTGGGTATGACTTAAATTTTTATGTTATTGATTTTAAAATTGTAACGGGGTAGGCACTATATAAGCACTAGCTTCAGCCTAAACCCTTTCGGTTGTTCTTTTAAGTGTTCTACATATTTTTATTGTTTTTATTGTATGTATGTTCATTACCAAATAAATTCACATCCATTCATGCTTTCATTCATTCATTCATTCATTCATTCATTTATTCATTCATTTTTCTCATGAATTTGCAACTTTTTCTTGCAATTTTCTTTACTTGCAACTTTGTCCAATCACTGCAACTTTTCCACAATTTTGGCAAATCCTTGTCAACTTCCGTCAATTTCACCAATCAAATTTGTCTAACTGGCACTGAATCAGTCAGTCTAACCAATCCAATGCATCGCTGCACCGCGTTAACTTCCGTGTTTACAGTAAATAGTGAGTTTATAGTTTAAAGTGAGTAACGGAACACATCTGCAGAGTGTGTAATTTAAAAAAAACACTCACCCACAAGGTTTTCAACACTGTCCCTTCCTCCGTCTCCCCCAGCCTGCCTGTGGACACCTTGCCACGTCTCCATCCTGACCGTGTGTGCGAAGCGCTGGGTTTGTGTTGAAAAACATATGCCTGCTGAAAAGCACCCCGTCGCGGGAGCGCGCATCTTTTCCCGAGTTGATGTGGGGGGCACCTCCAGCTAAATCGGCGCCCGCATGAAGACGCACTCCACGGAAAAACACCTCCAGTGCACTGGCTCCTGCTCCGGCTTCATCAGCTCCACACAACAGCGTCATCCCACACTGGACTGCTGGAGAAAGCCTTCCTCCTCTTCGGCAGCCATTTCCCTGACGTCAAGCCCAACAATTCTCGCGGCAGAGCCCCTCTTCTCTTCTCCTTCTCCAGCTGTCCCGCCAGCCTGCGCTTTCTCCTCTGCTGCTGTAACCTCCGTTTCCTTGACGTGTCCTCCAGCTGCCGAGAGGTCCTCCAGGTTCCCCTCGGCTATGCCCACTTCCGTGTCTTCAGGGACGGTTCCTCCACAATCCACTGAAGGGCTCAGGTTCACCATAGACACGGAGAGGACGACTGCCCGACTGTTGCAGCAGAGAAAATTGCACACCAGGATGACAGGCAAGTGTCATTTATTTCTGCTTCAATTTATGATGAAATGCCTTGTCTGATTCCCGGGAGAGAGACTCAGGTTATGCAGTTCCCTGAGCTCTTGCCTTCTGCTGCAATTATTAAACCCTCACCTACCCTCTCCGTGTCTCCTCCTGATATTCCTGAGCATCTGCCAACCCGAAAACTGAGCCATCAGACAATGGAGGAGCCTGTGGCCCTGAAAGACCCTACTCCAGTGCCAGCGGTACGTGGTACCCCAGCTGTCACACCAAAGGAATCACTAGCATGGGTCACTTCACCTGGGGACACAAGGACTGCTACCATCCTCATGGCTGCTGCAGGGGCCGCCGTAGCAGAGTTGGAACCGGAGCTGGACCTCCAGAGGGACGAGCCTGAGATTGCATCTTTGCCTGGATCATCCGAATCCTGAACGATGGTGGAGCTCGAGCTCAGGCAAGTGCCCTTTTTTGTTTTTCTATTATCTGTTTTAGAGCAATCTTGCCTGGCTCTTGGTGAGGAGAGCCAGGTGCAGCCACCCGCTGCAACTGAGCTCGCCTCGCTGGGCTCCGCATCTGCTGCTGCCACTGCCGGTGACCCTGAACCCTCTTCTCTATGTGTGTCTGAGCTTTCTCCCAGGGTCACCAGAGACGTACCAACACTGCCAGAGGTCTTCATGGGTCCAGGCTCACCGCTGGAGGTCGTCCTGGGTACAGCTCCCCCTGTTGAGGTCGTCGTGGGTGTTCCGTCCTAACCCGGGACCTCTGTGGGTGCAGCTCTGACCCATGCCAGGTCCTCCGTGGGTGCAGCTTCCCCTCTGCCCGAGACCGTCATCTGGGTTCCACCTCCTTGGTCCGAGTCCCCGTGGGTGCTGCATCCCGGTCAAGAATCCTTGTGGGTGCTGCGCCCCAGCATTAACCCAACGTGGGTGCTGCGCTCCAGTATGGGCCCGCCATGGGCACTACCCCCCAGGCCTGGGGCCCACCGAGGGTGCAGCATTGGCCCAGTCCTGGCCCACCGAGGGTGCAACATTGGCCCAGGCCGGGCCCACTGAGGGTGCAGCTCCACTCCTGCTTGGAGCCACTGCGGGTGCTGCAGAGCTCCAGCCCGGAGCCGCCGCGGGTGCTACATTATCTCAGGCCAAGACCACTGAGGGCGTCGTGGTCCACCTTCCCCCTTTGCCTGACGCCATCGGGGTCCCCCTTCCTCCTCCACCACCAGACACTGTCGTGGTCCCCCTCCTCTGGCCCTGCTTCCCGCCATTGGGCTTTCCGGTGGGGGAGCCACCTCCTGGATCTCCTCTATGGTCCTGGTTGCTCAAGAAGGCTGGCCAGCTGCCCGAAAGAGTGGGTCGCTGGGCCGGGTGGTCCATTTTCTCCAGCAGGCCACCTGACTCATTGCAGTTGACCGGCCACCCAAACTCTGGAGCTCTGGGACCTTGGGGGCCTAGGGGTCTGACCTGGTGCAGGTGCAGGTCATGAGTGGAATTTTGCCTTCCCTCCTAGCCTGTTTCCCCCACCTCCCTCCTGGGGTGGTTTTGCTGTACCTTTGTCTCTTGGGAAGGGGGGTTCCTTTGGGTGTTACTTGGGGGTGTCTGGTCTCCACCCCTTTAAGGGGGGGCTCTGTCATGTATCTGAGCTCATGTTTTTACTGAGCTCAGACCCTCACTTTATTTGTAAGTATTGTTTGCCTTTTAGTTGATTTTTGTCTATTTCTGTATTTGCTTTCTGGGTTGTTTACTTTTGTGCCTCCTCTTCCCAGACACTCCCACCACTGCCCACAGGTTGTCTCCTGGTCATCTCAGTTGTGGGCAGTTGGCTTGATTAGGTTACCGGCTTGCTCAGTCTGCCCGCACCTGTGCCTTATTAAACTGTATGGTATTTAAGCACTGCTGATTCATTGTTGCCTTGCAGCTATTTTGGATTGTCTTCTCTTTACTCCACTCCTCCCAGCCTCTGAAGTTTTACTTCTCCAGAGCACTCCCTGCTCTGAGGCTCTACTTGTAAGTTATTCTTGTTTGCATTTTTGTATTGTCAGCACGGTTTTTGTTATGTTCTTTTTGTTAATAAATGTCACAGACACGATTCAGCACCTGGGATTGTCCTTCTGCCCCGTAGGGGCATTCATGACAGGAAGTCTGGGCTTCTCTGCTTTACTAACTAACTAACTAACTAACCTGCACTTATATAGCGCTTTTCTAGTCACAAAGACCACTCAAAGCGCTTTCATTAATACTAACCCTCTATTCTAAGGGCCTATAGGAAACAGATATCTAGGGACAATTTAGAACAGCCAATTAACCTAACATGCATGTTTTTGGCATGTGGGAGGAAACCGGAGAAATCCCGGAGTAAACCCACGCAACACGGGGAGAACGTGCAAACTCCACACAGATCACTGTTGGTCGGGGGCTGGGATCGAACCCACGATCCCACAATCCCCACAATCCCCCGGCCAAGGGTAAACTGTGCTGCCGCAGTGCTAACCACTGCGCCACCGCTTTAGCTGCTGCCTCCACGACCCAGACCTCCAGAAAAGTGGTAGAAGATGGATCAGTACTAGAAAAGAGTTACAAACCTACAAGAAAAATTTAGCAAATTTACAAGACAAAAGTCACATATTTATGAGGAAACAATTGCAAGATTACAGTAAAAAAAGTGGCAAATTTATGAGATTGTTCCAAAATTACACGAAAAAGTTAACAAATATGCAGGAAAAAAGCCACAGTTTTACAAGAAAAACTAACAAATTTATGAGAATAAAAGTTGGAAGTTTACAGTAAAAAAAAGTTGCAAATTTATGAGAAAGTTTCAAATTTTCAAGAAAATGTGTCAAATTGGGTTAAAAGTCACACATTTACAAGAAAATGGCAAATTTATGAGAAAATAAGTTGAAAATGGATAAACAGGTAAAGTCCAATGGGCCAACACAGATGGGGCCAACATGGAACCTGTGGACAAACCCACATTGACCCATAAGACAGCCCAGATTTAACCTTTAGCGGGGCCCACATGGACTTGCTGGCAGGGGAGTGGCCTGACTATTACAGGATTTATTTAGTTGTGTTAAGTCCTCTACATGTACTTTGTGTTCTGCAGGCAGCGCTGAAAGTGCAACTTTTTTTAGTTGTACTGACTAACAGTCGCGGCTCGTGGGTGATCCCACTGAGGAGGCACATTATTCATGAACACACACACCTATACTTGCGAGGACCCCGAGGCATTAGCTCCACAGATATTAAATGCAGCTCTTGCAAATCCCTAAGAAAACATCACTATGCTGACCACACTATTCAACACAGCACTACACCAGCCTGACTCAGCATGGTAAAATCTGTCCAAGAAATGTCGAGGACGCATCCTAACCCCAGCACCAGCAATGAATGGGACCAAATGGGACACAGAAACACCCAAGTAATTAATGCATTACAGTGGGTCTCAAGTATTTTGTGCAAGTGTCCCGTTTGTTGACTTGATGTCACTTGGTCCTGTTAGATATGATTCAAAGGATCGTGAATTTTAATCAAAAGCCATTTCAAAGGATCAAAGATGATACTAGTGGTTCCGTCCAGTAATTACCTCCGCCAGGAGGTTATGTTTTTGCCGGAGTTTGTCTGTCTGTCTGTCTGTTTGTCTGTTGGTTAGCAAGATAACTCAAAAAGTTTTGGACAGATTTCGATGAAACTTTCAGGCATTGTTGGAAATGGTACAAGGAAGAACTGATTAAATTTTGGGGATGATCCGGATCACCGTCCAGAAGAAAACCGCCATTACGGAAAATGCCATTTTCGTGAATAACTACTGAACCACTAATCCTATCATTGTCAATCAAATTGCTAGTCATATGTTTTCATGGTCAAGGAATCTGAAAACGTGCACACAAACACTGTATGGGGGGAACTGTGGCCGCCATTACGGAAAATGCCATTTTCGTGAATAACCACTGAACCACTAATCCTATCATTGTCAATCCAATTGCTAGTCATATGTTTTCATGGTCAAGGAATCTCAAAACGTACACACAAACACTGTATGGGGGGAACTGTGGCCGCCATTATGGAAAATGCCATTTTCGTGAATAACTACTGAACCACTAATCCTATCATTGTCAATCCAATTGCTAGTCATATGTTTTCATGGTCAAGGAATCTCAAAACGTACACACAAACACTGTATGGGGGGAACTGTGGCCGCCATTACGGAAAATGTCATTTTCGTGAATAACTACTGAACCACTAATCCTATCATTGTCAATCCAATTGCTAATCATATGTTTTCATGGTCAAGGAATCTGAAAATGTACACACAAATACTGTATGGGGGGAACTGTGCCGCTTGGTGGAGGTCTGCGCTTTCCGAGTGCTTTTCTTGTTTTGGTCATGATTCCTTCTCAAATACACACAAGTTTCAAGTCACTGCTCTGTCAGTCAGTCATGGTCAACGACATCTTGTCTCCTCCATGGCCAGTTTCAGCACAGTAGTGACGCACAGCCGTTGCTTTGTGCGACTGAGAGGGCTGCAGTATAGCAGTCAACAAAGTTTTAACACCAGAATTTTATGTAATTTTTTGCAAACATCTACAAGCAAATCTACCTACATATAATTTAAGGAAATAAAATTCTAGTATATCAAGATTTATTCATTTTCTGAAGTTACTTGACTGGGAACTTGCCTGTTCTTCAGGTCCCCTTCAGCTGCCGGTCCTCAGAGGTAATTGTGGATCATGCCATCAATGAAGGCCATTTCCAAGGATGGTTTGTGCAGTATATATCCGTGCAGATTTTGCACCATTTTCAACTCGGATCTTGACCCACTGAGCATCTGCTGAATGTGTTTACTTGTCCGTGGAAAACACGTTACTCGTCTGCGGTAAAGCCAGAAACAACGATTGTGCATCACTTCTGTCCGGCGATGGCTGCTTCCCATTGGTTTTTACCGAGTGGTTTTCATGGGATAAAATTTTTCATTATACTGACTCTAGGGGGTTATTTTTACTGAATAAACAATTTTTGGTTTATAAGTAATACCTAAAGCAGGATTAATGCTGTTATAATGACCAGTACTGGTTTCCTTTAATGCGTTATTTAGTTGTGTGTCTCATTAGTTACTTCAAGAGTGGCCATTTTTCATTAAATATTAACATAAAAATGATTGAACTGATTTTTTTTTTTTTTTTTTTTTGCGGGGGGAGGGTGCTTGATGGACTTTTGGTGTCCTATTAAAAGGATTTCATTCATTATTTGGGTGTTTGGTGTCCTGTTTGGTTCCGTTCGGTGCCGTTCCTTATTTAGTCAAACTGAGTACCGATGAAAAATATTTTCCACAATCATATAAAGAGTTGAAAATGCAACAGCATACAGGTATAGATGCATTTATTTATTTATTTATTTCATGTTTATTTGAAAGGGACATTGCATATCAGTGAACATCAATAAAAATGTAAATATGCCAGACTTAGCAAAACTGCTAAATTACATCTGTTGTTCCTATGTCTCTCACATACAGGAGAGAAATAGATTTTAACTCACCGGTTACCGTGTGTTTACATGGATCTAAATAAATCTTCATGTCATCAATTCCAGTTGTAATGGTTGCAAAATGCGAGGCCAAGGCTAATATTACTAAGCGGGTTAGTCACTACACTCGTTCAGGTATCCTGAGCTCCATCCTGCAGCATCCTGACTTCTTTATAACGTCCAGTTTGGGGAAGGCCTTGGACTGTTTTTATCCAAAGCTGGTGTTCACAGTGTAGTTTCCTAAACTTGTTAGCAAGTAGATACTGCTGGGTATCCTGTCTGCGCACTGGTAGTAATCAGCGAGTTGAAATGCGTCGATATGGTGATGTTGTCGAAATACTGACTGTGATTGGTTAGAGCCTTGCCTCTTCTTTTCTTCTTCAATGCTTCTTCAATGCAAGGAGATAGTGAATTTTTCATAGCAACACATATAAATTGATTTCTGATTGGCTAAATAATTTCAGGCAGTATGCTCGCCCCCTTATATTTTACATAGCAGCAAAATCACACTAATTTCTGATTGACTTATTAATGTTCCCACAGTGGCAAGCCCGTCTTTTTCCCCCTGTGGACTTATGACAGCATTCTGACTATATGTTACACAATAATATACATATAATATAAAATACATTTATTATCACAATGTTTGAATCTCTTTTTTCTTCTCAAATTTCTGTGGAAGCTCCACCTCCCTTGCCTCTTCCTACGAGCCACCACTGCTGACTAAACACTTTTGCAAGTACAAGCTTTACTGTAAATACTTATCAATCATCATACACACAATCAAAGACATAAGATGGTGGCGGCGTGTTCACACACTGCGGCTAGACAGCGTATAGACGCTCCGGACTACACTCACTTTTTGTGTTTTTTCTTCCTTTTTCTGTGCTCCTTCTGTGACGGACTAATTATCTACAGTCGCCAGGAACTACTAGGCACTTGTCGCCAACTTACCTCCGACATCTCCAGCACTTATTCCAGTAATCACCACCACATCCCTGAGGAGATTGCCAGACCTCTGGGCGCGCCATGGTTTGTTATCAGGCCTTGCTAATGGTGTAGACAACGAGAGAGAAAGCAGAAACGACGCTGAAGGGCTGGCCTCCGTGCCCAGCTGCACAAACTACCAGTCCCTCCAGGATTTTGCGATGTTGCGATCGCACCAATTCACGCAAAATTAGCCAATCAGCGCAACTATTGTGCAACCTTGCAACTTTGTCCAATCACCGCAACTTTCCCACAATTTTGGCCAATCCTCGTCAACTTCCGCCAATTTCACCAATCAAATTTGTCTCTAACTGGTGCTGAAATGGTCAGTCTAACCAATCAAATGCATCGCTGCACCGCATTCACTTCCGTGTTTACAGTGAGTAGTGAGTTTATAATTTACAGTGAGTAACGGAACACATCAGCAAACAGAGTGTGTGATTTAAAAAACACTCATCCGCGAGGTTTTCAACACTGTCCCTTCCTCCATCTCCCCCACCATGCCAGTGGATGCCTCGCCACATCTCCTTCCTGACCGCGTGTGCGAAGCGCTGGGTTTGTGTTGAAAAACATGCGCCTGCCGAAAAGCACCCCGTTGCGGGAGCGTGCGTGAGGAGAATACACTACACTACAGCGAGTGTTTGAACATTTATACATCTTTAGAGGTAAAAATTACTACATCTGGTCAGTGAGCTTTAAAACTGTGAATCTCCCGTGTGGATGGACACCCCCCCCCCCGCCGCCCCGCTGTAAATGAAAGATGTGTGTGTGTGAAGACCGACATGCAGCAGACAGACAGGTTGGCATGGAAAGAGAGCGAATATTCTCTGTATTTTTTTTTTCAGAAAAACAAACTCCAGTACTGACATGTTTGCACAAAAACCCAAATGCAGACACAGACTCAACTAGAAAAGCACTCGGAGAGCGCAGACCTCCGCCAAGCGCCACAGTTCCCCCCATACAGTGTTTGTGTGTACATTTTCAGATTCCTTGACCATGAAAACATATGATTAGCAATTGGATTGACAATGATAGGATTAGTGGTTCAGTAGTTATTCACGAAAATGACATTTTCCGTAATGGCGGCCACAGTTCCCCCCATACAGTGTTTGTGTGTACGTTTTGAGATTCCTTGACCATGAAAACATATGACTAGCCATTGGATTGACAATGATAGGATTAGTGGTTCAGTAGTTATTCACGAAAATGGCATTTTCCATAATGGCGGCCACAGTTCCCCCCATACAGTGTTTGTGTGTACGTTTTGAGATTCCTTGACCATGAAAACATATGACTAGCAATTGGATTGACAATGATAGGATTAGTGGTTCAGTGGTTATTCACAAAAATGGCATTTTACGTAATGGCGGTTTTCTTCTGGACGGTGATCCGGATCATCCCCAAAATTTAATCAGTTCTTCCTTGTACCATTTCCAACAACGCCTGAAAGTTTCATCGAAATCCGTCCAAAACTTTTTGAGTTATCTTGCTAACCAACAGACAAACAGACAGACAGAGAGACAAACCCCGGCAAAAACATAACCTCCTGGCGGAGGTAATTAGAATAACAATGATCTTTATTAGTGAAGTGTGTGTATGTGGGTGCTAAGCGGAGAAATCTGGCAACCCTGCAGGGAGAGAGAAGAGATGGAATTAATAACAGTTTTGCAACAGTGGGCTGAAAGGGCTGAATAAAGGATAATCTTACAGGGCAGGGCAGGAGCTGAAGCACCGAAGAGCAACTCAGTCCACAACCGGTTACCAAGGTTCCGCTCAGGTGACGGAGTGCTGGTGCAGATAATAATAGTGCTGGGTGCAGGTGCAGCCTCCGCTGAGAGGAAAGTGGAGGGGGTTAGTCCGTAGGACAGAGGCAATTACAGAGCTGGAGGGAGTGTGAAGTCTCCCGCTCACGGGCAGTAATCCGGTCCGTTGCCTGGAGGTGAGGTTGGTCTGCTGGGAAGTAGGTCCACCTGTGCACAGGGGAGAGGAAAGGAGAAAAGGCAGGAGTAGTAGACAGTACATCCAGTGAAGGTAGCTTACAACAGCATTGGGGAGGCAAAGCTCCCAGACGACGAGGTGTCCCAGAGGAGAGATGAAGGGAGGCGAAACTCCCAGTAGATGCGAAGGGCGAGTCAGGATGTGAGTGGCTTCACCCTGTGGAGCGCTGACATCTCTGTGCAGGACTGCAGGAATCCACTCCTAATAAAGGCTGCCTAATTGGAGAGAGCAGGTGTGAGACAAGGCACAGCTGAGCATGACAATTAGTAGGCAGGGAAGCACACAGCGCGGATCACCACAGTATCCCCCCTCAAGGAACGCCTCCTGGGAGCCGACTCAGCCTGTCCGGGTGAGTCTCATGGAAATCCCTGATGAGCTGTCGATTGGTGATGAAGGACAACCGAACCCAGGATCTCTCCTCCGGACCATACCCGGCCCAATCCACCAGGTACTGGAGACCCCGTCCCCGGTGTTGCACGTCCAAGATGCGGTTGACCTTGAAGGCCAGACCACCATCGATCATAACTGGAGGGGGCGAAGGTTTGGGTGGAGGACAGAGAGGACTCGAAGAAAACGGCTTCACCTGAGAGACATGAAAAGTAGGACAAATATGCAGGGTAGGGGGGAGAGACAGGCGGACAGCGACTGGGTTGATAATTTGAGAGATGGGATAAGGACCAATGAAATGGGGAGAAAGCTTCTTGGACTCAGTTTTCAAATTAATGTTCTTGGTGGAAAGCCAGACCTTTTGTCCGACCTGGTAGGGCGGAGCCGGGGTCCTCCGACGGTTGGCAAATCTTCTCAGAATTGCGACCAGCGGTGCATTGAAGAGCGGCCCTGGCAGACCTCCAAATCCAATGACATCGTTTAATGTAGGCTTGCACAGATAGGACTGCAATCTCCTCCTCCTCCTCCGGGAACAATGGAGGGTTGTAGCCCAACGACACCTCAAAAGGAGAGAGGCCCATGGCAGTTGAAATGGCGGAGTTGTGAGCATACTCAATCCAAGGTAAGTGTGAACTCCACGAAGCAGGGTTAGAGGCAGTAACACACCTCAGGGCCGCCTCCAGTTCTTGATTAGCACGCTCACACTGGCCATTACTCTGAGGATGATAGCTTGAAGACAAGCTGATCGTTGCCCCAATGGCCTTGCAGAAAGATCGCCACACCTGGGACACAAACTGAGGACCCCGGTCCGACACAGTGTCCAAGGGGATCCCATGTAGATATACTACGTGCAGGACCAACAAGTCGGCTGTCTCCTTGACCGAAGGGAGCTTGTGAAGAGGGATGAAGTGAGTTGCCGTAGAGAATCTGTCCACGATCGTGAGAATCACAGTGTGACCTGTGGAGGGAGGAAGTCCCATCACAAAATCCATGGCGACGTGAGACCAAGGTCTGCTGGGGATGGGGAGAGGGTGCAGCAGTCCCGAAGGGGAAGAGGAGGATGATTTTCCGGTGGCACACTGGGGGCAGGACCAAACGAGCTCATTAACGTCCTTTCTCATAGACGGCCACCAGAAGGTCCTCTGAATCTGGGACAAGGTGCGAGCCATCCCGGGGTGACACATGGCCTTTGAGGAATGTAACCAGTCAGTGACCTCACCACGCACTGAAGAAGGGACATAGAGCCGTCCTGCTGGGCCCCTGCCCGGGTTGGGCTCAGCTACCTGCGCCCTCTTAACCCGCTCCTTGATCTCCCAGGAAAGCATGCCGACAACGCACGAGGGGGAGACAATGGGGTGCAGCTCAGGCATGGCCGTGTCAGGGGAGAACTGCCTGGACAGTGCATCAGGTTTGGTGTTATTGGAACCCGGGCGGTAGGTGATGGTAAAGTTGAGCCTACCAAAGAACAGGGACCAGCGGGCTTGCCTTGAATTCAGCCGCTTGGCCGTTCTAAGGTACTCCAGGTTCTTGTGGTCGGTCCAAACAAAGAATGGCAGCGAAGCCCCCTCCAGCCAATGGCGCCACTCCTCCACGGCTAGCTTGACTGCCAGTAATTCCCGGTCCCCCACATCATAATTCCTCTCGGCCGGGGACAGGCACCTGGAGAAGAAGGCGCAAGGATAGACCTTGTTGTCCGAGGGAGAGCGCTGAGACAACACCGCCCCAACTCTGAAATCCGAGGTGTCCGCCTCCACCAGAAATTGTAGGGATGGGTCTACCTTGGCAAGGATAGGGAGAGAAGAGAAACAAGATTTCAGTTCAGAGGATGCTGCCTCAGCCTCATCAGACCAACGAAAAGGAACCTTAGTGGAGGTGAGATGGGTGAGTGGCAGGGCAATCAAACTGTAGTTGCGGATAAAGTGCCAATAAAAATTGGCGAAACCCAGGAACTGTTGTAGCTGCTTGCAGGAAGAGGGGGCCGGCCACTCCACAACAGCTTTACTCTTACCCGGATCTGCTCGGACCTCATTATGGCCGATGACAAATCCCAGAAAGGTGATGGAAGACGCATGGAATTCACACTTTTATGCCTTGACGTATAGCTGATTTTCCAACAACCGCTGAAGGACCCTTCTAACGTGCACCAAATGCTCCTTGAGAGAACGAGAAAAGATGAGGATGTCATCCAGGTACACACAAAACAAATGAATCCAAGAGGTCCGTCAGCACGCCGTTGATGAGCCGCTGGAACACATCCGGTGTGTTGATGAGTCCAAACGGCATTACAAGGTATTCAAAATGGCCACTAGGAGTGTGGAAAGCCATCTTCGACTCGTTCCCCTCCTTAATCTGGACCAGGTGGTAGGCATTGCGTAGGTCAAGCTTAGTGAAGACAGAGGACCCCTGGAGAGAATCAAAGGCAGAGTTAATAAGGGGCAGAGTATACTTGTCCTTCACAGTGATGTTATTAAGCTCCCTAAAATCAATGCAGGATTTGAGGGAGCCATCCTTTTTGCCAACAAAACCCTCCCCAGCCCCCACCGCCGACGAAGAAGGCCTAATAATGTCCAAGATTAAGGACTCCTTAATGTATTTATCCATTGCTTCCCACTCCGGGGCAGGAAGTCTATAAAGTTGGCTGGATGGCAAAGGAGCACCTGGCAGGAGGTTAATGGAGCAGTCATAAGGGTGGTGGTGGGGGTGCAGAGAGAGAGCTTTGGTCTTATTGAATACCAGACCGAGGTCATGGTACTCCGGGGGAACCAAGGAGAGGTCGGGCACATGAGTGGACAGGGAAGAAATGGGCACAGAGGGGGAGCAGGCTGCTGACTGTAAACATGTATTTAAGCAAAAGGTACTCCATGAAATGATGCTCCCTGTCCACCAATCAATAACAGAATTATGGAGCCTGAGCCAGGGGTAACCCAAAATAGCAGGGGAGGCAGAGACTGGTAAAACAAAAAAAAAACTGATATTCTCCCGATGGTTACCTGAGATCAAGACTGAGATGGGGGCAGTCTGCTTGGAGACAGTAGTGAGGGGTATGTTGGGAAGTGCAATCAGCTTCAGTGGTGTCTTGAGGTTGTGACAGGGAAGTTTTAGCCAGGTTGCCAGACTCTCAGAAATAAAGTTCTGCTCAGCGCCTGAGTCAATGAGAACCTTGGAGGTGATTTCAGTGTGACCGTGTTGAAAGTGAATAGGTAAGATCAGTCGTGTAAGGGTCTTAGCTTTTATCGCGTCCGTTAGTCCCCCTACTGCGACAAACGGACCACCCCTTTTGGCAGATTGGGACAGGAAATGACCTCATGCTTGGCACTAGCACAATAACTGCATAATCCAAGGGCCTGGCGGCGTTGTTGCTCCGCAAGACGCAACTTAGAGCGACCCACCAGCCACCAGCATAGGCTCCTCGGTCTCCGGGGATTCTGGGGGGGGGGGGGGGGGGCTGAGAGGGAGGACAAGATTGCGAGTCTGAGCGATTGGAAACACGGCGCTCGCTAGCCCACTCCCTTAAGCGATTATCAGTACTAATGGCCAGAGAAATTAAGTCATGTAGTGAGGAAGTTTTTTTTCTAAATGGGCCAGTTCATCTCGGAGACTAGGGCTGAGACTGCGTGTAAAAATGCTACAGAGAGAGACATCCTCCCACCCCACTTCCGCCGCAACAACCCGGAAATCAATCGAGTAGTTCGCTACTGGCCTAGCCCCTGCCGGAGATTAAAGAGACGGGAGGTGAGGACAATATCCCGGTCAGAGTGATCAAAAGCCTCCATAAACTCAGAAATAAATCGATCGTAAGTGTAATTGGAATAATCGGGGCGGGCTATTACAGCAGAAGCCCAGGCGAGGGCCCGTCCCTCCAGCAAATTAACAACATAACTGATCTGGCTGTGGTTAGTAGGAAAATCCTCTGGCACCCGCTGAAACATGAGATTACATTGAAGTAGAAAACCATGAGCCTACCACAGCTTACCATTAAAATGAGTAGGTGTGGGAACCGGAGTAAGCTAAGTGTGCTGTGCCGGGGGGGGATGACATTGCCCGGCCGACTTCCTGGGCTAGGAGCGAGAAGGCAGTGCCAAGGTAAGCTGGTCGAGCCGGGAATTAATCTGGGTTAACTGATTCAAGATCACCTGCTGCTGGAAAGTAAGCTGATCTAATCGAGCCTCCATGTTGTTAAGTCGTGCAGTAGCACTGTCTGCTGGGTTTTCTACTCGGAGACATACTGACATTTCTGCACAAAAACCCAAATGCAAACACAGACTCAATTAGAATTACAATGCTCTTTATTAGTAAAGCATGTGTGTGTGTATGCAGATGCTGAGCGGAGAAATCTGGCAACCCTGCAGGGAGAGAGGAGACATGGAATTAACAGTTTTGCAACAGTGCGCTGAATGGGCTGAATAAGGGATAATCTTACGGAGCAAGGCAGGAGCTGAAGCACTGAAGAGCAACTCAGTCCACAACCAATTACCAAGGTTCCGCTCAGGTGATGAAGTGCTGGTGCAGATAATAATAGTGCAGGGTGCAGGTGCAGCCTCCGCTTAGAGGAAAGAGGAGAGGGTTAGTCCGTAGGACAGAGGCACTTACAGAGCTAGAGGGAGTGTGAGGTCTCCTGCTCACGGGCAGTAATCCGGTCCGCCGCCTAGAGGTGAAGTTGGTCCACTGGGAGGTAGGTCCACCTGTGCACAGGGGAGAGGAGAGGAGAAAAGGCAGGAGTAGTAGACAGTACATCCAGTGAAGGTAGCTTACAACAGCATTGGGGAGGCGAAGCTCCCAGACGATGAGGTGTCCCAGAGGAGAGATGAAGGGAGGCGAAACTCCCAGTAGATGCGAAGGGCGAGTCAGGATGTGAGTGGCTTCACCCTGTGGAGCGCTGACATCTCTGTGCAGGACTGCAGGAATCCACTCCTAATAAAGGCTGCCTAATTGGAGAGAGCAGGTGTGAAACAAGGTGCAATGCAGCTGAGGATGATAATTAGTAGGCAGGGA
The DNA here is from genome assembly GCA_020510985.1 of Pholidichthys leucotaenia. NCBI lineage: Eukaryota > Metazoa > Chordata > Actinopteri > Cichliformes > Pholidichthyidae > Pholidichthys > Pholidichthys leucotaenia. The sequence goes on from CM035839.1 coordinate 263,361,986, forward strand.
AGCACACAGCGCGGATCACCTCAAGTAGACAATACAGAGCAACAGAAATAAATTATTTATTTTTTCCTCACTACTCGGTACCGAGTGGTTGGGGACCGTAGGGAGTTTTCAAATGAAGTTGCTGCCAATAATTTCCAAATCTCTACTCTTTAACATGCATTCAATGCAGTTTAGCTGTTGTAATGGATATTGTGTTAATGTTTGTATTTGCTGTTGCACAAGAGTTTTTTTCTGTATAGTAGAAGTTTCTGCTTAATTTACAAATCGCTATAATAGGACATTTTTGACAATTCTGTGCTTTTCTTGTATTGTTATGTAGAATATCACTGTGGTAAACTGGAAAAAAGCGTCTGCTTTAAAGTTTGGAATTCTTCCCACAACTTTTAGTGCAAAAAACACTCTAAAAACATCATAACTTTTATCGCAACTTTTTAAAAAAGCTCCCACGAATTCAGGCTTTTTGGCCCGCAACAATCATAAAAACATCCCACGAAATCCTGGAGGGAATGAACTACGCACTGAACCACTGTTACTTTCAATTTTTCTCACCAACACCAGATCCCTCAACAGCAAAATGGATGAGCTGCAATTGGAGATCGCCTACAGTCGCTATGTTCCAGACTGTTGTATTCTGGTTTGACTGAGTCATGGCTAAATCCACATATTCCAGATGCCGCTGTGGAATTACCTGGCCAAACTACACACGGTTTTGACTGCAATGCTGATTCTGGTAAGGGAAGGGGTGGAGGGCTCTGTGTTTATGTGCTTCAGACTTGGTGTAATAACAGCAGAATAATTCACAGCCACTGTTCACTGGATTTAGAGGCCATGTCCTTCCTGTGTAGGCCTTTTTATCTTCCCCGTGAGCTAAATGCAGTAATTGTAACAGCTGTTTACGTTTCTCCAGATGCTAGCATTAGCTTAGCACTCAACCACCTCCAGCACATTGTCAGCAGGCAGCAAAGAGATCACCCCGACACAGTCCACATTATTGCAGGGGATTTTACTAAAGCAAGCTTAAAGATTGTACTCCCCCAATTCCACCAACATGTTAAGTAGCCCACAAGAGGGGACAGAAGACTGGATCATGTTTACAGCAACATTAAGCACACCTACAGGAACACCCCCCTCCCCCACCTTGGACAATCAGACCATCTCTCTCTGCTTCTAATACCTGCCTACACCCTCCTCAGGAAGAGTCCCCCCCCCCCCCAACCAAACAAACAATTAAAACCTGGCCTGAAAATGCTCTCCTCCAGCTCCAGGACTGCTTTGCCTGCACAGATTGGAGCATCTTTGAAAAGCAGGACCTGGACTCCTACACCAAGTCTGTCCTTTTCTACATTAAATGCTGTGTAGAAAATGTGACAGTCACCAAACACATCCAGGTCTTCCCAAAACCGCAAACCCTGGATGACCAGTGAAGTCCAGTATCTGATCAGAGCCCACAACTCAGCTTTCAGACAGAGGGACAGCTCTCTGTACACCACTGCCAGAGCCAACCTGAGAGGCATAAAACTTGCTAAAAATGCCTACAGGAGGAAGGTGGAGGGCTTCATCAAGACAACAACCCCCGGCAGATGTGGAGAGGCATCCAGGCCCTCACCAACTACAGGGGCCGGGGGCCCCCAGCATCAGACTGCAGCCTCACTCTGGTAGAGGAGCTTAACAGCTTCTTCGCCCAGTTTGAGCACATCATCATCATCATCATCATCATCACAGCAGTCTGTCGCGGGCGACAATGACTGTTTCATTTAGGTCTGATCAGATTCCTTTATGCAGCCACATCTCCCCCCAAACTCATCCCCCTCCTCCTCCTCTCCCCCTCTTCCTCCCTCCCCCCCCCCTACAGGTGCGCGGGGTGAGGAGGCAGCTGAAAGCAGTGAACCCCTGCAGAACTGCTGGTCCAGATGGCATCCCAGGAGTGGTGGTCAAAGCATATGCAGAGCAGTTGGCAGGGATCCTCACCAAGTTGTTCAACCTCTCCCTGATGCACGCCACCATCCCTGTCTGCCTCAAGGCCTCCACCATCATCCCCATCCCCAAAAAGTCTGCAATTGACAGATTGAACGACTACAGACCCATAGCACTCACGTCTGTAGTTATGAAGTGACTGGTGTCCCAGCACATTAGGGACTGTCTTCCCCCCTCCGTCAACCCCCCCACCAGTTTTCCTACAGGGAGAACCGGTCTCCAGAATGCGCCATCGCTACCACACTCCACAGTGCGCTGAACCATCTGAAGAACCCAAGGAGCTACGTGAGGATGCTCTTTTTGGACTACAGGTCAGCTTTCAACACCATCATCTCAGACATCCTGATCAGCAAACTGCACCTCCTCCAGACTCCCCCCCCCCCACCTGCTCGTGGATTAAAAAAACTTTCTCACCAACCGTCCACAAACAGTCAGACTTGGCCCCTACCGCTCCTCCACACTTTCTCTCAGCACTGGCTCCCCCCGGGGCTGTGTGCTAAGCCCTCTACTGTACTCCCTGTACACCTTTGTCTGTATTCCAACCTACCCAACCACCGTCATTGTGAAGTACGCGGATGACATCACCTTGGTTGGGCTCATCACCGGTGACAATGTGAAGGCATAGAGGGTGGAGGTAGAGAATCTGCTGCTGTGATGCCAAGCACACAACCTGAAACCGAACATCCAAAAAAACAAAGAACTCATACTGGACTTCAGGAAGAACAGACAGGACCCCCCCCCCCCCCATAAATGGCAACCACGTGGAAAACATCCCCGCCTTCACACCCACATCTCCTCTGACCTCTCCTGGACTGTCAACATCAAGGCCCTGGTGAAGAAAGCCCAGCAGCAGCTGCACTTCCTCTGTGTCCTGAGGAAGAACAACCTGTACCAGTAGCTGCTGCTGGCCTTCTATCGCTGCTCAGCGCAGAGCGTACTCACTTACTGTCTGGATATGTGGTACACGGGCTCCACGGACCAGAACAGGAAGGCTGTGCAGAGGGTCATCAACACCACCCAAAAAATTATCGGCAGACCTCTGCTCTCCCTGGAAGACATCTCCATATCCTCCTGTCTCAGAAAGATCAAAGCCATCACAGAAGACCCCTTACATGCCACCCACCACCTGTTTGACAACTGGATGACGATTCAGATCAATCAGGTCCCACACCTCCAAACTGACAGTTTCTTCCCCTGGGCTATCCAAACTGAAAACAATCAGAGGCCCCACCCCCCTCCCTCTGAACGCTCACATGCACAGAACTGGGGACCTTTTTTTTTTTTCCACAATATCTTTATTGAACCTTTTTTTTTTTTTTTTTAACAAACATGATACAAACAATCAAACACTAACACTAAAGTACTACAAAAAAAAAAAAAAATGCACTAAAAACACCAACAACCACCAACAAAATCAAGTCTTCAACAATGCTCCTCTGTTTAGTCTAGACAATCCAATACATAAGTATACATATTATGTTCACCAGTTTGGAATTTACAAGGTCCACACACATCATTCACCTTCTTCTTCAAGAGTTATGTTTAAATTTTTTACATAATCAATAAAAGGTCTCCATATATTCTCAAACACAATTTCCTTTGATTTTAGTATATATGTTATTCTTTCTAATGGAAGGTTTGTTAACATCTGTCTTAACCACTGAGTCACATCTGGTCTATGAGTCTTTTTCCATAATAGTGCAATACATTTTTTGGCATTAAGCAAACTGAGGTCTATGAATGTTCTTTCACTTTTATTAAAATTATGCTTTTCTGGGTACAGACCCAACAAAAACAGTTTAGGATTCAATATGATTTGTTTTGAGATTATTTTTTCAATTGTTACCCTCACCTCTTCCCAAAACATTCTTATTAATCTACATTCCCATAAACAATGAAATAGGGTTCCTTTACTTTCCATGCATTTTGTGCATGTATCTGGTATATTTTTGTTATATCTATTTAACTCCTCCGGTGTAACATACATCCGCATTAACCATTTGAAATGTATCAATTTAAGGCGTGCATTTATTGATTTGGTTTGAGCTTCTGTACAAGCCAATTCCCATTGTTCCTCTGAAATTTCAATTTGCAGATCTTCTTTCCAGTAGTTTAATCTTTTCAGTGAATTTTCACTTGAAGATAGTGTCAGTGAGTTATAAAACTCTGAAATAATACCCTTTCTTTTACTATCTTTCATCATCATTTTTTCCAAGGATGAATAAATAGGTCGAGTGAGAGCTTTATTTTGATTTGATCGAATAAAGTTTCTAAGTTGAAGATATTTAAAAAAATGTGTTCTATTGAGATTAAATTTGATCCTCAGCTCTTCAAAAGACATTATGTTGTCTGCACATGGCAAATATAAATCCTGAATCTTTTGTATCCCTTTTAAATTCCATACTTTAAATACAGCGTCCGCTCTCCCTGGTTTAAAATATTGATTACCCCATATTGGACTAAATTGTGACAATAACTGTGGTTCTTTTAAATAGTTTTTAGCTTCACACCATATTTTGATCATATGCTTTACAAATGGATTTTTAACTTGTTTTTGTAATTTTTTTGCCGAATCTGAGTATATGAATATGGGAAGAGGTAAAGGTAAATTGTATGATTCCATTTCAGTCCAGTGAGGGAGATCATTTGATGAAAAATAATATGTCATAGACCTCAGTTGTGCCGACCAATAATACAACATAAAATTTGGACATTTCAGACCTCCACGATCAAATGGTAAATATAATAAAGACAAACGTAATCTAGCCCTCCTGTTGTTCCATATAAATTCCACTAACTTTTTTTTTATTCTTGAGAATAGATCTAAAGGTGGTGATAAGGGAATGTATTGAAATAAATAAAGTATTTTAGGTAAAATATTACTTTTAAGTATATTGATTCTCCCGATCATCGACATTGGTAGTGACATCCATCTCTGAGTTAACTCATTGATATCTGACATTAAGGCTTCATAGTTGACACTGGCGACTGATTCTAGCTTAGGCATAATTTGGATTCCTAGATATTTAAACTGATTAACAACATTGAATTGATTTACCTCAGGGGCTGGGTAATTTCTCTGGGTCTCATTTAGCATTAATATTGAAGATTTAGTTTTATTTATTTTATATCCTGATATTTCCCCAAAATTCTTTATTAAATTCAACAAGGTTGGAATTGATTTTTTTAGATTCGACATAAACAAAATTATGTCATCGGCGTACAGGGAGATTTTATGTTCTGTTGGTCCAACTTTAATTCCATATATTTGTGAATGTAAACGTATCGCTATCGCTAAAGGTTCAATTGCCATAGTAAACAGTAAAGGTGAAAGTGGACAGCCTTGTCGACATCCTCTATTGATTTTTATTGGTTTTGAAATATTGTTATTTGTTAGGATTTCTGCTGTAGCATTATTGTATATTATTTGAACCCATTTTATGAAATTATTTCCAAGTCCAAACCTTTGTAGGACTTCAAAAAGAAAGGGCCATTCAACTCTATCAAAGGCTTTTTCGGCGTCCAATGATAGGAGAGCTGTATCCGGTGCTTCTTTATTAAAATAAATAATATTAAATAGTCTTCTTACATTATGGAAGCCTTGTCTACCCTTTATAAAGCCATTCTGATCTCGATTAATAATATTTGGTAAAATTTCTTGTATTCGTCTTGCTAAAATTTTACAGATTATCTTAAGGTCGGCGTTTAATAGGCTTATTGGTCTCATATTTTCACATTTATTAGAGGGCTTACCTGGTTTTGGCAGCAGTATAATTAAGGCATTATTTATGTATGATGGTAAATTATTATTTTGAAATGCTTCTAAAACCATTTCCAAAAAAGGTTTTATTAATTTATTCTTAAATTTTTTATAAAGGTCAACTGGAAGACCATCTGGTCCTGCACTTTTTCCTGATTTCATATTATCAATGGCTAGCCCAACTTCTTCTTGACTAATTTTAGACTCCAATATCTCCCTGTTTTCATTTGGAATACACGGTATAGATAGTTCGTTCAAAAACCCATTTAGTTTTGTTAAATCAGGTTCATTTTTGGTATCATATAATTTTTCATAGTAATCTCTAAAGGCTCTATTAATTTCTAAAGGATCTATAACACTGGGGACCTTTTTAATTATCACAATAACACACCTGTCTTTGCACTTCGCACTTTTGTGTATACTGACCCATCTGTGAAACCACTACTATGTATATTTTCAGTAATCCTTGGGCAATTCTGCTCAGTTGTGTGTTCAATTGTGTGTTCTGCCCTCCGCACTCTTATGTATATAGTTCCAGATATGGTAGCCACAACCATACCTGTGTATATTTCCAGTCGTGGGCGATTTTTATTTTTATTTCAGTCGTGTGTTTAATCGTGTGTTCTGTAGCTGTATTTTATCTGATCCTTCTCTTATACTTTATTGCGGAGTAGCCTAGTGGAGCACCCACAATTTCGTTGTACTGTACAACTGTACAATGACAAATAAAGCTTTTTCTATTATATCACATATATGGTTCACTATCGTGCTCAAGGACACATTACCCTCAGTTTCCACAGAATGAAGTTGCATTGGCTTACGCCTGCAGTGCGATGACAGGAGCAGATAGGTTTCTCTCTAGTCAGCACTCATGTTTCCATGAGATGCAATGCAGTGCGTTCCAACTCCAGCTCACCACATTGGATCACTAAAAATTTGCAACAAGTCTACATGTCCAATCCAATCCAATCCAACTTTATTTATAAAGCACTTTCAAAACAACCACAGCTGACAGAAAGTGCTGTACATAAAAACATAATACTAAAAACCATAAAATACAACAAAAAATACAATGCTGCACAAATAAATAGTAATCATAGAATAAGAGCAACAAAAGCAAGTAAAATCAATGTCTCAAACTGGGTCAAAAGCCGAAGAATAAAAATGGGTTTTAAGATAGTTTTAAAACTGGACAGTGATGAGGCCTGTCTGATGGACAAAGGCAGATTGTTCCACAGTTTAGGGGCAGCAACAGAAAAAACTCTGTCCCCTCTGACGCTGTCCCCTTTGATGGATGTTCCATCCAGCACGCAAGGAGGTGATGCAATCATGTGATCTCTCGTATTAGCTTAAGCTGTGGTCACAAAGATACTTACGAACGATGGGTTCGTAAGAATCTCCCAGTTCCTACGAATTCTGGAGTTTGCAGACATTTGTGGAGGGGGCCATAGTTTCTTACGGCTGCCATTCAATTCGCAACAGCAACTTGAGATATTCTTGAGAAATGAGGTGCTTTTCTGTCGTACGATGGCCCTAGTGTTCTTGCCTTGGGATCTTCCTACGGCATACTTAATGACATTTTAGGAAAATTTTTGTGCAACTCACAGCACTCTCAAGACATTGGTAGGAAGATCTTACAGCTTTTGGCACAAATGTTGCATGAATGACGTACTTCCGCCTTATGAGCGCCTCACTACTGCCTTATGCACGCTGTATGAATCTCCGTACGAACGGGGATTCCTACGGCATTTCCTATGACCGTTCTAAAGGGCCCTCAAGAACAACTTAAGGCGTTCTTGAGGCATACTTACAGTCAACATCTTGCGTAGTTCTTATGTTGTTCCTATGGCATTCATATGACCACCCTATGATGAGAGGTTTAGCGGATTGGTTTGCGGCCACTTGTCTGAAGGCAGGCCGGTCTTGGGCTAGGGCAATGAGGTCAACCAGAGGTCTTATCGTTGCTATCTGGGTTGTCCAGGACAGTCTGGGCCGACCTCGGGGGTGATGCCAGCCCTGGGGGGGGGGGCTTTACTCCCCACCTATGTCTAAAATACCTGTATTTGGACTGTGGAAGGAAACCTCAGTACCTACAAGAGCTTCTACATCTCTATGCCATTCTGTGCTCAAAACAAACAGTCTCCACAAATATCAAGCGGCGCACACATTCATTCTGATATCTGCATCACCTGACCAGTATGTATGTGCCTGTTTTAGTGGAGAATAGAATTTATATTCTGCTGTAATATTGCCCGACAGTATAACACTAGAGGTCAGCAGCCTGTTTAGTGAGAAAGTGTGGAGATGGTCTCTGGAGAGCATGAAGGCTGTTCAGGAGAGCAGAACAGACCACACATCTTTGTCCCTGACAGATATAAGCTATTCACCTACCGCCTCACTCACACACAAACACACACACCCACACACACACACACACACACACACACACACACACACACACATACCCCTAAGCACTCCTGATAACAGACTGAGGAAAAAGAGGACAAGAGAAGAGCAAGATGGAAAAAGTAGAAGTGATCAGGGTGTTTTCACACCTGAAAGTCCACAGCAAGGTCAAGACCAAGGTTCATGTTTTTGTTTCTTTGTCAGCATTTGATACAGTTTGGTTTGGTTTCACACTGTTCCTTTTCCAGGAGAACTAAGCAACTTTACATGACGTGCCTCTGTCTTGTTATCATGATAACATATGTTTTGTTAGCACAGGCCAGTAGTTAGCAAACCTGCTACAAACCCTACGAGGTGTTTTCTGCAGCTCTGGAAAACATTGGTAACTGCACAATGGCCCTCATTTTTCAAATGTGCGTAAGACAGAAAAGTGGTCATACGGTCATTTCAAAGCAGAGATCGGTATTTATCAGGCTGGACGTAATCACTGGATACGCTCAAATCTCATGACAGGTCTGAGATCGTGTACCCAGTGCAAATTTTCAAGTCTCTGTGTATGTGCAGTGCAGCAGAGAAATCTAGCTGTGTGGGAGAATTATTTGATCAGATTATTGAGCAGTGCAACCTTTCAGATGATATGTTTGACTTATATTTAGATGGGAGTTTTAACAATTAACAAGACTGCTTTTATTAATTATAAACATTCTTTACACGTTTATGTCAGTGTGTGAAATATAACAAGCTTAAGCTATGATCACAAAGATTCTTACAAACGATGGATTCGTAAGAATCTCCCAGTTCCTACGAATTCTGGAGTTCGCAGATATTCATGGACGGGGATATAGTTTCTTACGGCTGCCGTTCAATTTGCAAGAGCAACTTGAGGCATTCTTGAGAAATGAGGTGCTTTTCTGTCGTACAATGGCCCTAGAGTTCTTACCTTCTTTGTAAGGCTTCCTTGGAATCTTCCTACAACTTACTGCCATCTTACAAAAATTGTAAAAAAAAAAAAAAAGCCCCTAAGATCTTGGGGCTTTTGGCACAAATGTCGCATGAATGATGTACTTTCACTTTGTGAGCACCTCACTGCTGTCTTACGCACTCTGTACGAATCTCTGTATGAACGGGGATTCGTATGGCGTTTCTACGACCTCTGTAAGGGGCCCTCAAGAACAACTTAAAGTATTCTATTGATCCTCTTCCTTCCTCTTTCTCTGTTGCTTTATCCTGCATCATAATAATAATAAATAAATAATAATGCATCAGATTTATATTGCACTTTTCATAGACACTCAGACACTTTATAGAGACTACATTATTCATTCACTCCACAGACAGACAATGGTAGTGGTAAGCTACTACTGTAGCCACAGCTGCCCTGGGGCAGACTGACGGAAACATGGCTGCCAATCCATGCCAACGGCCTCTCTGACCACTGCCAAACATTTATACACATTCATACCCAGTATTATGGACACTGGAGGCAAGGTGGGTAAAGTGTCTTGCCCAGGGACACAACGATAAGATGTCTGGGAAGAGCGGGATTCGAGCCGCCAGCCATCCGGTTATTGGATGACCCGCTCTGCCTCCTGAGCCACTGCTGACCCATCATCCATCCATCCATCTTCTTCCGCTTAATCCTTTTTGGGTTGCAGGGGGGCTGGAGGCTATCCCAGCATCTTTGGGCGAGAGGCAGGGTCCACCCTGGACAGATAGCCAGTCCATCACAGGGCCAACACAGACAGACAGACAACCATTCACTCTCACAGTCAGACCTAAGGACAATTTAGAATCCCCAGTTTGATGCCAGTTAACCTAACTTGCATGTTTTTGGCATGTGGGAGGAAACCGTAGAAATCCCGGAGTAAACCCACACCGACATGGGGAGAACATGCAAACTCCACACAGATCACTGTTGGTCAGGGCTGGGATCGAACCCAGGATCCCCTGGCCAAGGGTGAGTTGCTGTGCTGCCGCAGTGCTAACCACTCCACCACCACGCTGCCTCCTGCCCCATGTCTTTCTCTTTCATCTGTCCTCTTCATCTTTCTGATACACCACATATTACCTGCTGGTTCACACCTCCCCCCATCTGCATTTTGCTCATCAAGTTGACCTCCACCTTCAACTGAATCACCTTCATCAGATTCGGATCCAAACACAAGGTCTACAGTTTCAGAATCCTTATCAGAACCAGCTCTATAGTTGTCATCATCTTTATTGTCAGAATTGTCCAAATCTGAAGGCCCAAAGTCACTTTCAAAGTCTCGCCCTTTATTTACCACAGAATAAACAAAAATAGTTAAATTAATCCTGTTCATGTTGGTGAATATATTGTTTGAATAAAGTGTGGTGACAGTGGAGATCACTGAAGATCATTGAGAGATCAATAATTGGCCAGATCTGCCAACAATTTTTCAATAATCTCTACCCCTGTGTAAAGGGGGTATAACATGCATCAGAAGGTCTGACTGGGGTCTGCATGAACCCCGAAGGAAAACCTGTTACAGAAAGTGTATAAATGAGTGCAACACAATCATTTTTGGTGTGTGGAATGACAGCTTGGTAGGTGACAGTGACCTAAAATAGCAAACAAAAATAATAATTCACTTAAAAATATTAGAAAATACATAGTGCTGGGTTCCATTTGGACCCCCAAGTGTACTAATTAGGGTTAAACTCCATTACATCCAAAATATAGGAACTCCAAACTTTGTTTTAGTGGATGCATGCTGTTGTCATCAGACCCCTCCCTGTTGGCACCCCTGCTGTTTCAGTAAAGTAGTCCCATTCAAAATGAATGAGTGCCTGAATTGTTTTCTTTTCCAAGCAGTACTACAGTCAGTATGAACCCTGCTGTTAGCAGCCAAATACCCCCATTTCTATCCCACTCCATGTCCTTAATGTTTAGACGGAAATGGACTCAGGCTCTGCTACAGAAAAATCCTTGTTGAGGGACTTCAGGACTTGGCAATAAAACTGCTGGCCGCAACACACATATTGACTATGCTGTTATTTTCCAGTGTAGTCACACTTGTAAAACTGAGTCACTTTACACTCTAAATGCTCTGGCTAATGATGGCAGCTGCCCTCCAGGAGAGAAACAGATTCTTTGTCTTCATTCCGATTCCTGCAGCTTATCATATTTGGGCAGTAAAGACACAAGAGAGACTCAGGAGGCAGTAAAAAGGAGAGGGACTTCAAGTTTCAGAGAAAAATATCACATCATACACCACCGGTCTCAATATACTTAATAGGGATGCATCTGTATTGGTAGCAGAGATTTTTTCCAAAGCTACAGTCAAAAAAATTCTTATGAATGATGGGTTCGTAAGAATCTCCCAGTTCCTACAAATTCTGGAGTTTGCAGACATTCGTGGAGGGGGGTATAGTTTCTTATGGCTGCCGTTCAATTTGCAAGAGCAACGTGAGGCACTCATGAGAAATGAGGTGCTTTTTTGTCATACAGTGGCCCGAGAGTTCTTACGTTCTTTGTAAGGGCACCTTGGGATTTTCCTACAGCATACTTTCTGCCATCTTACGAAAATTTTGGTGCAGCTGACAGCACTCAAGTCATTGGTAGGAAGATCTTATGGCTTTTGGTACATTTTGTCAACACAAATGTCACACAAGTGACGTACTTCCGCCTTATGGACTCCTCACTACCACCTTACACACACTGTACGAATCTCCATACGAACGGGGATTCGTACAGTGTTTCCTATGACCGCTATAAGGTGCCCTCAAGAACAGCTTAAGGTGTTTTTGAGCCATACTTATGGTGAGTATCTTGCATAGTTTTATGTTGTTCCTATGGCATTCGTATGGCCGCTCTATGATGAGGGGTTTGTGGGTGTTCATAGAAATCTTGGACAAGACCATCAACCTGGCCACAAACTTACGGTCTATGAATACTGGATTCTTCTACGGCTGCCTTAAGAAGGCCCTACGAAATGGTCCAAAAATTGTTTGTATGCTGTTCGCAGCCGTTCATAAGGGTATTTGTGACTGTAGCTTTAGTAACTACTAACTAACTAACCTGCACTTATATAGCGCTTTTCTAGTCACAAAGACCACTCAAAGCGCTTAGTAGTATTATACTACCAAGTTTTCACCAACACCACAGTTATATACCAGATGAAAATGGCTGTGTTGCATCTCTTTACAGACTTTAGCCTCAGGAGTGCCCTTTTATTTAAGCAATATTTCAAGAGAGGGAGAGGTTGGGTTGGTCACAGAGTGGACACAGCGTACTGTTGTCTGACTCACAACACCTTGAATTTGAGCGAGATTATTTACCAGCTTTGCAAGCACAGTTTATTAGTAGACAGCAGCACAAAAGATTAGGTTTAACCAGTTATTTTCCTCCACAGAGGAAAAATAGTTCCACAATTACACCACCACCTAACTGTTTACCGAAGCTCCACTATGAAAAAAATATAGAATAGAATAGCTTTATTGTCATTTTGCACAAAAGTGCACAACAGAATTATCCTTTACACAGTGTTGTTATACATACACAGTCTTCTGAGTGTCTTTGATGGGCCGAACAGTGTGCTAGCAAATTATGTAGCATATTGCTCTTTAGCCTAGCTTTAGCCTCGCCCGACTTCCTTGTTGGATAACAGGCACACTTCCTGCTTCTTCAGATGAAATAGAAGCTCACATCCCTCCTGTCTTCGAGAGAATATTTAAAAAAATCTCTTAAAATACATAACACATGATGTTTTTCAAGATAATTTTCCACATAAATAAAGTTGTAGGTTGCTGTAAAATTTATAAAAGTAATATTTAGTTTTGTATGAAACTGCTTAGCAATGTACATCTTGTTGTCTCGGATTATTTATATCACCAAAGACAATTATGACCCTATCAGATCTCTCCTCCCTTTTTCTATCTGAGGAAAGAAGTATCCACAGAACAGCACATTTGTAGTCGTTTTTGACAGCTGCAGCTACTCCAAAAGGCTGCCAGTGTCACGGTGAAGGTTTTGGTGTTTTATTAAGAGCTGGTCAAACTCAGGCCAGCTTGAGGGTCTAAATAACAATTCCATGGGCAGACGAGGACAGGCAAAACTGGACATAAACTTAACTGGGTAGACTGGAACAGACAGACAGAAGCATGGGTTAATGTCAAAACTGATGAGGACGCCATGCCTCGGTGAGGGGCGGCGTCCCTTAAATAAACTAGACTGATGAACATGATTACAAACAGGTGTGGGCAATAAACAGAACAGAACCAGGCTTTACTCAAAAGGAACTGAAAGCTCTGTCAAAATAAAGCCAAGCCAAAGCTACAGATAATGACAGGACTAACAATGAGCAAGCATAAACATGACTATGATAATAATAATACTAATAATAAGAAGGGAAAATTGATAACGCAAAACAGAGACTGTGAACCAAAAACGCCAATGAAATAGAACAGGGAATTTCACAAAAATTAACTCAAAGTGAGGACATAGGCCCCAGCCCCAGCCCCAGCCCCAGCCCCAGCCCCAGCCCCAGCCCATGCCAATTATAAATCAGGGTGAGGACATGAGGCCCAGTCCACGACCTGACAGTCAGTCGATTCCTCCAGGACTCTCTTTGAAAATGGTGGCATAACTTATGTGACTTTGGATTTGTAGTCTTTCTATTAACGTATTTTCACAATTATGTTTCAGCAGTTACACAACAGCCTGCAGCTGTTTATGTGGAAAATTGTCTTTAAAGGCCAAATGTCACGTAATTTTTTTTTCTAAATGACAACGAATTTAGATAAAATACACATAGCTTAAACCAAATATTCATACCGGAGACCATATCACCCACCTGTATTTACATAATTGCACAAAATACACCAGGTGAAGGCCCCACCTTGCTTGCTGGCTTGTGACAGCCAGTCCAGACCACGCCCATGTTTTTGACATCACCAGTTGTACCCTGGCTGCCCTGCCTATCCACATTCACACTTATCAACATTGGACAATCATGATGGAAAGTGACAGCGATTGTGAACAAATTAGTTTAGTTTTGTCTTTTTTTTTTTGTCTTTTTTTTGTCAGTGGTTCAGACAGTGACAGAGGCATAGAACCTTACAGGTTCGAGCCGTCCGAGACGGAATCAGATGCTTTGTCTGATGACAACAGTTCCAACGATGACCAGAGAGCAGAACCAGTGGAAAATGTCATTGAACTGGACATTAATCGCCTCCAGAATTGCGAAGCCGAAGGGGGTCTGTCGAGGGCGCCCCATAAATATTGATTTTTCGGAAGCCATTATTATTACAGTGGAGGAGAGCCGCTGCTGTCAAGAAATTGACCAGATCAATATGAAAATGGAGGCACATACCTGTCAAGTGAGACGTTTTCGCCGTATTTTGGTGCCAAGCGCGGCTGTGGGAGACGGCGGAGTGGTTTGGGACACTTTTCTGGGAAATGTTTTAAATGTAGTTCGTGTTGATATTGTCAAATATTTTAAGGAAAATACGGGGAAAATGCAATTTTAGCAAAAACGGGCGTATATAACATATACTGGAAAAAAAACTGAGTGTGTTGAGGAGCCCGTCCTGTGTGTGATCACCCACAGCTGGTGCTGTCAGATCGCTCAGCCTGAGCTATTATCACTTCAATGAGAAGTGTGGAGTAAATCAGTTTGATTGTCTGGGCGGGCTGATCGCTCAGCGTGAGCTATTCGCACTACCATGAGAAGTGTGGAGTCACTCATTAGTCTAATTGTCGGGCGGGCTGATCGCTCAGCTTGAGCTATTCTCACTACAATGAGAAGTCATTAGGACAATGGTTTAACACGTTGAGCTGTGCAGCGGTTGCGGAACAGACAGAGATCGCCTGACAAATACAGAATTCTGCTTTTTTTTTTTATTTAGCGCCGGACGCTGAGTTGTGTTGTTATTGTCAAATATCCATGAATCCTTAAAATATTTGACAATAACAACACGAGTTGCATTTGGGGCATTTCCCAGAGAGGTGTCCCTTGTTGCTCCATCCATCCATCCATCCATCTTCTACCGCTTTTCCGGAGGTCCGGGTCGCGGAGGCAGCAGTTCAAGCAGGGAAGCCCAGACTTCCCTCTCCCCAGCCACCTGCTCCAGCTCTTCAGAGGGGATACCAAGGCGTTCCCAGACCAGCTGGGAGACATAGTCTCTCCACCGAGTCCTGGGTCTGCCCCGGGGTCTCCTCCCAGTGGGACGTACCTGAAACACCTCAAGTGGGAGGCGTCCAGGAGGCATCCTAATCAGATGCCCATACCACCTCAACTGACTCCTTTCAATGTGGAGGAGCAGCGGTTCTACTCTGAGCCTCTCCCGGATGACTGAGCTCCTCACCTTATCTCTGAGGGTGAGTCCAGCAATCCTACGGAGAAAGCTCATTTCAGCCGCTTGTATCCGCGATCTCGTTCTTTCGGTCATTACCCAAAGCTCGTGACCATAGGTGAGAGTAGGAACGTAGATTGACTGGTAAATCGACAGCTTTGCCTTAGAACTAAGCTCCCTCTTCACCACAACAGACTGGTACAACGTCCGCATCACTGCAGATGCTGCTCCAATCCGTCTGTCGATCTCTCGCTCCATTTTCCCCTCACTCGTGAACAAGACCCCAAGATACTTAAACTCCTCCACTTGGAGCAGGAGCCTGTCCCCAACCCGGAGAGGACAATCCACCTTTTTCCGGCTGAGGACCATGGACTCGGACTTGGAGGTGCTGATTCTCATCCCAGCCGCTTCACACCCAGCGGCAAACCGTCCCAGCAAGAGCTGTAGGTCATTGCTGGATGAAGCCAACAGGACAACATCATCTGCAAACAACAGAGATGAGATCCTGTGGTCACCAAGCATGACACCCTCCATTCCCTGGCTGTGCCTAGAAATCCTGTCCATAAAAATTATGAACAGGATCGGTGACAAAGGGCAGCCCTGGCGGAGTCCAACTCTCACTGGGAATGACTCCGACCGAGTGTTGGCAATACGAACCAAACTCTCACAATGGTCGTACAGAGACCGTTGTGAGACGGTGTGACGATCCTCATGGATCGTCACCTTATCGTGGTGGGGGGGTTTGCGTGCCCCAGTGATCCCAGGAGCTATGTTGTCCGGGGGCAACTTGCCTCTGATAGGGTCTCCCAAGACAAACTGGTCCTGGGTGAAGGGCCAGACTAAGAACGATCCAACAGACTCTCATGATAAATTGTATATCAAGGATTCAGTGTACCCCGCCCGGTATGGGGTTACCGGGGCCCCACCCTGGAGCCAGGCCTGGGGGAGGGGCTCGAAGGCTAGCGTCTGGTGGCCGGGTTTCCACCCATGGGACCCGGCCCGGCTCAGCCCGAAGGAGTTACATGGGTCCGCCCTCCAGTGGGTTCACCACCTGCAGGAGGGATCATGGGGGTCCGGTGCTATGTGGATTAGGTGGCGGTCAAAGGCGGAGACCTTGGCGGACTGACCCCAAGCTTTCTAAACTGGCTTTTGGTACGTGGAATGTCACCTCTCTGGTGGGGAAGGAGCCTGAGCTGGTGTACGAGGTTGAGCGATACCGGCTAGATATAGTCGGCCTCACCTCAACACACAGCTCCGGTTCCGGAACCAGTCTCCTGGAGACGGGCTGGAGCTTGGCCTCTTCTGGAGTTGCCCCGGGCGAGAGGCGACGAGCAGGGGTGGGTATTCTTGTATCGCCCCACCTTGCTGCCTCTATATTGGAGTTTTCCCCGGTGGATGAAAGGGTTGCTTCCCTGCGCCTTCGGGTTGGGAAACGGGTCCTGACCATCATTTGTGCCTATGCACCAAATGATGTTTCAGAGTACCCACCCTTTCTGGAGTCTGTGACTGGGGTGCTGGAGGGTACTCCTCCTGGAGACTCCATTGTCCTACTGGGGGACTTCAATGCGCACGTGGGCAACGACAGTGAAACCTGGAGAGGGGTGATTGGGAGGAACGGCCTGCCCGATCTGAACCCGAGTGGTGTTCAGTTATTGGACTTCTGTGCTAACCACTGTCTGTCCATAACGAACACCATGTTCAAGCATAAGGGTGTCCATATGTGCACCTGGCACCAGGACACCCTAGGTCGCAGGTCGATGATCGATTTTGTTATCGTATCATCAGACCTGCGACCATATGTCTTGGACACCCGAGTAAAGAGAGGTGCAGAGCTGTCAACTGATCACCACCTGGTGGTGAGTTGGATCCGATGGCAGGGGAGGAAGCCATTCAGACCTGGTAGACCCAAACGTATAGTGAGGGTGTGCTGGGAGCGTCTGGCTGAGGCCCCTGTCCGGGAGGTCTTCAACTCCCACCTCCGGAAGAACTTCAACCACATTCCGAGGGAGTCTGGAGACATGGAGTCTGAATGGGCCATGTTCTCCACCTCTGTTGTTGAAGCGGCGGCCCAGAGCTGCGGCCGCAAGGTGGTCGGTGCATCTCGTGGTGGCAACCCCCGAACCAAGTGGTGGACACCAGTGGTGAGGGGGGCCATTAAGCTGAAGAAGGAGTCCTATCAAGTTTGGTTGGCTTGCGGGACTCTCGAAGCAGCTGAGATGTACCGGCAGGCCAAGCGGAGTGCAGCTCGGGTGGTTGCTGAAGCAAAAACGCGGGTATGGGAGGAGTTCGGTGAGGCCATGGAACAAGACTTTCGGTCGGCTTCAAAGAGATTCTGGCAAACTGTTCGGCGGCTCAGGAGGGGAAAGCAGCTCCCCGTCCACACTGTGTATGGTGCGGATGGGACACTGTTGACTTCAACTGGGGATATCGTCGGGCGGTGGAAGGAATACTTCGAGGATCTCCTCAATCCCACTGATACGCCTTCCACAGAGGAAGCAGGGTTTGGGGACGAGGGGGATGACTCGCCTATCACAGGGGCTGAGGTCGCCAAGGTGGTTAAAAATCTCCTTGGTGGCCGGGCCCCGGGGGTGGACGAGATTCGCCCTGAGTACCTCAAGGCCCTGGATGTTGTTGGGTTGTCATGGTTGACACGCCTCTGCAACATTGCGTGGAGGTCGGGGGCAGTGCCTTTGGCATGGCAAACCGGGGTGGTGGTTCCTCTCTTCAAAAAAGGGGACCGGAGGGTGTGCTCCAACTTTAGAGGGATCACACTCCTCAGCCTCCCTGGGAAGGTCTATGCCAAGGTACTGGAGAGGAGAGTCCGGCCGTTGGTCGAACCTTGGATTCAGGAGGAGCAATGTGGTTTTTGTCCTGGCCGTGGCACATCGGACCTTGTTGCTCCGCCGTTCCTTATAGCCGCTTTTTACGGTGTTGAAGTACGGCGAAAACGTCTCACTTGACAGGTATGAAAACATTTCCCAGAGAAGTGTCCCTTATTACCCAGCTGTCCCTGATAGTCCCGTTTTAAGGTATGGGTGAAATATCCAATTTTTTCTTTCTTGTTGCTCACTTCAACCTTCCAGTCTCCATATAAACAATCAATTGAAATACCCCAAGCATCAAACTAGGGTACAATCGATTTCGTCACTTCCGCCTTCTTCCCCAGGCGATTCCAGGGGCCGTGTCAGGCCAAGCGCGGCAGTTTTAAATTAACGAATATTCCGTTGTTACTGAAGCATATGCACCAAGACCCGAACGGATCGGTTCCCTTTTATATCTAGTTTCAAGATATTTAAAGTACCCTGTTACATGACATTTGGCCTTTAATATTGACAAACATATGTGTGATTCATGGCAAAGAGTTCCTCACTGTGGAAAGGAAGGTGCAGTATAGAGGGGTTGCACGTGACGTCAGTGGTACGTTCCACATTGTTTTTCTGCCATTTCAGATGGCGAATAGCAGAGACTCTGTGTTGAGAATAATAATAATTCCACTAGCCCGACTCAACACGGTGTTGTTCATTATCCATTATGACTGAATACCACCTTAAGTGAGTGAGATCTTTACAGCAAAGCGGCCTGACACTCCCATGACATCATTTGTATGTGACAAGCAAAACACAGGATGGATGTCAAGGTGAGCCTGCTGCTCGCTGGCTTTTTGTCAGAGTAAAGGCAAAAAAGGAGAGCCAGAGAAGGCTACAGGCGGCGAGATGAAACTCTGGAGCTTAGGAAGCCATGGAGCAGCATAAGACGTGAGGATGCGAACTAGATCACATCTGAGGGTAAACTAATGATTGCTAATGCTAGTTAAGCAGTAATAAGTCCTCTGTACTACATTGTAACCACAGCAAGTTATTGCTATTAGGTACTAAAATAGGTATGCTGCGTGTGTGTGTTTCAGATGGCTCTCTTATGGCAAAATTATTGCTTCAAACTGTCGGTCTGGCCGTTCAACCGAGTCTCTCAGAGGTGGGATGTCATCCCAGCTTCACGAACCGCAGTTGTTACAGAGCTTCAGAATGTCTGAAGAAACGTTTAACTTCTTGTGCTACAGATTGCTCTGATCTCTGTGAAAATCATGGAGAGACTTTTGAGACATCATGGGATATACCTGCTCCAGTCTGTGGTGTTGTGGCAAAACATGATCAGCTGCCAAAAATTGATCGCCAGGTGCCATATTATAGTTATGGAGTTATATTAGCTGTAAAATATACTGTATATTTCAACAGGTAAACAGTACTGAGTTAGGTATAATAAGATATGTTTAACACTTATGATGCATTTTTAACCCAAAACAAACTTCATCTAGGATTAAAAGTAGGGATAAGCCGATACCACTTTTTCAAGTCCGATACCGATACCGATACCGATACTGTGATCTTGAGTATCAACCGATATCGATCCAAAACCGATGCCGTCTCTCTTAAGTACAGAACCTACTTTGGTAATGGCTGGCTGCATTTTGCACACATAAAAACATACAGTCATGAAAAAATTTGGACACAACTTTAAATATTCAGTTCTTTATTAAGAAATGTTCACATATCTATGTCTGATCTTGTTTTTATTTGCATTTATTTAAATTATTTTAGGCATTTTAAGTGGGAATGAAGGTGGGGGTGTCATGATAAAGATGGGGCTGTCTTAATTTATTCCTCACTATTTGTTTAGAATTACATTTTACAGAAAATTTTTAGAAAGTATTTAATTCATTTTTAATTGTTTAGTTATATTACATGAATCTCCCAGTATTTTTAACATTGATATTAAATATCCGTATATTCAAATCTATTAAAAACACACACACAGTGTTATACAGGGTGTCCTAAGTTTTTCACGACTTTAAATCTAGAAGTCAAAGAAATATATTACAAATTTGACTCTGTTCAGCAATGCAGCTGCTTTTTTTATTTTAAACTTTGGTTCATTGAAGCTTAAAGCTGGGATTTCTGATAAGTGTCTTGAGATAAATGTGCGTACTTCCTTGTACTTACAGCACCGCTGTCAGAAAACCAGCTCCGGTGTGGCAGCATGTACCGAGGCTCCAAATACTTCATTCAATGCCGGAAACCCTCGTTTTCCCACAACAGCAAAGCGTTGGTCATCGAGCACATAAATTCGACAGTTTTATCTGTTATCATCTTTGCTTTTTTGCTCTCAGGAGGTAGTTTGTCACGTTTCGGAAAAGAGTCCAGCAGTATCTGTTACAGCACAGGATTTCTCTTCCTTGTGCTCGGCGTTTGGCAGATTTTGGCATATTTTTTACATGTTTTATCAAGTTTGTAGTGTTTAAATTGGAAACGCTGGTACCACCCCGCGAAGTATTTGCATTCTGCACTCCTGCTTTTTAGTTCCACACTGTACTGCATGTTGACATGTTTAGGCAAGTCCCACCCACCACAGCGCAGCTCTAGTGATGCTGTTTGTTTACGTCTATGGCAAGCCACGTGCAGCATGGATGAGAACGGTTACCACACTTTCATTTTAATATCATTATTAATGTATTGGATCGGTAAATGACTTTTATTCCTTACCGATTCTGATCCAGGCAAAATGGCTGGATCAGACCAGATACTGATACCTCGGATCGGATCTGTCAACAATGGCCCTCACGAGCCATCAATAAGACGCCAAGTGCCCGCCGATGAGTTTGCATGATTTATTAATAAAGGACAAATGACAAAATAACGAGCCACGGAGGGCAAAAACACAATTAAGGTTCAACAGGAATACAGACACTTAGGAAAACACTTACAGGAATGGATGGTGGAAGAAGGAATGTTCGACAAGGTCGCAGCCCTGAGCAAACAGAGCTGCTCCCTTAAATAGTGATTGATCAGCTGATGGAATCATCGGCTCATTGGGATCCAGCTGTCCTGCGGAGCTTGGCTTCTGACAGCCGGAAACACCACAGAGACGCTGTCAAACTAAAAACCCGGAGGCCAAAAGGAGTGCTAAAGAAGAGAACAGGAAACTACTGCACAACCCGAGTGCAGACAGAGTCAGCACACGGACCGTGACAGTTGCCCCCGTTCACAACGTGGATTCCAGACGTGGTGGAACATCACCCCCCCACCACCACCACCACCACCCGGAAGGTCCACAGGACCACCCCAGGGAGGGAGGAGGGGGAAACAAGGCCAAAGAGGGCCAGAATCCAACCTAATCACAGAAAGGAAAAAATCTCAAAATGACAAACAGGACCTCAGAAGACAGAAATGCAGGCACAAAATTGCAGCATGTCCCATAACAGGGAAAGGAAAAAAAAATCACACGGCACAGAGTAGCAATACATACAATTCCGTGTACAAATACCACACGAGAGGAGAAAAAAAAACACACTCTACCTGACGGTAACATACCATAGTACAACTAGGGCAAATGGACGGCACATCACCAAATACGGAGAAAAAAAAAACATGCACAGAGCGGAGAAATAGGCCAAACAACGGGCACAGAATGGTTGGGTGGCCCATATTCTCCGGTAGGCCACCCGACTCTTACCACTTCGCCGTCTGCCATGCCTGGGACTTTGGCCGGCCACCGGAACTGTCTAGCTGTTTGGTTCTGGGGGCCTAGGTCCCTGAGTTTGTCTGGTGTGGATCCTGAGTGGGAGTTTTGGGTTTTTTTGTTCTCTTCTAGCCTGGGTTTTGCTGAGGTGTGAGTCATGGGAGTTCTTACTATTTTCTCTGGTTTGTTTTGATCTCTCTGTGCCTGGGTCCCCCTCCTTCCACCCAGGGTGGGGGTGTTTTCTTGTCTTTCGGTGGGGTGAGTTCTTAGTGTGGGTGGGCCCTTGTTTTCCTTTTGATGTTGCCTGGGGTGTCTGGTGTCCACCCCTTGAGGAGGGGGGGGCTCTGTCACAATCTGCGCAGGGAGGATTTCACCGTGCTCTGTTTCTTTGCTTTTTGTTTTTCCTTATTACCTCCACCAGGCCATAGGCCACAGGAGGTAATGTTTTTGCCAGCGTTTGTCTGTTTGTCTGTTGGCTAGCAAGATAACTCAAAAAGTTTTGGACGGATTTCGATGAAACTTTCAGGCATTGTTGGAAATGGTAGAAGGAAGAACTGATTAAATTTTGGGGATGATCCGGATCACCGTCTGGATACAGGAAGTTTTTAAAGGATTCTTTAACATTGTGAGATACGGCCATTTTCAACATGTGTGCAGGCGCAATGGAGGGCGCTGGTCGTCGTGTCTGACAAACACGAACTCCGCGTTCTTCAAAGTTTGAGGCACAAAAGCACACGAAAAACAGTGGTGGGCCGAGCCCGGCAGCGTGCCTGTGTTTGCGCTACGCTGCAAAAGCTGAGACGGGCAGCTGTCCGGCGCCGGATTATTTGGCAGAAATTCCCCGGGCAGCCATAGTGGCTGCGCAAAAACAAGCTCTCTGCCCGGGAAGCTTCCAAATCCTCTTTTGCCGCGGAGCGCAACCCCAATATAAAACCCACGGCAACCCGTCTACCCAATTTGCATCCATCAGTGAAAGCCCTGAGTGCTGCTTTAACCCATTGGCCTGTGGGTTGTACGCGGTTGTGCCATCAATTGCAACGCCCGCAGCCTGGGAGTTTGCAGATGGAGGAGAGGGACACCACAGCAACACTTCAGTTTATTACCTCCGCCAAGGAGGTAATGCTTTTACTACTGAACCACTAATCCTATCATTGTGAATCCAATTGCTAGTCATATGTTTTCATGGTCAAGGAATCTGAAAACGTACACACAAACACTGTATGGGGGGAACTGTGGCGCTTGGCGGAGGTCTGCGCTCTCCGAGTGCTTTTCTAGTTTGTATAATGTATTCTGAGGTCTTGGTCTGTAATGTTATTTCTAGTTTGTTTTCACATATTCAGTATTGCTTCTTTTTATGATTTATTTTTCCTGTTTACATTCAGTGTAGTTTTGTTCTTATTTGCTTCTACTTTATTTTTGCCTGTCTTTTTTCTTTCTCTCTTAGGAGTTACAGTTGCCAGGAGCACTTCCGGGTTTTTCCCTGGTGGTGGGTGGTGCTCCTGTCAAACTGTCAGCTCCGTCTCCCCTCCTCATGACTCACAGGTGATTGTCATTTTCTCCCAACCCGCTCATGTGATTTGCACCTGTCATCATTTGTTACCTCCGCCAGGCCGGAGGCCAGGAGGAGGTTATGTTTTTGCCAGCGTTTGTCTGTTTATCTGTTTGTCTGTCTGTCTGTTTGTCTGTTGGTTAGCAAGATAACTCAAAAAGTTTGGGACAGATTTCAATGAAACTTTCAGGCGTTGTTGGAAATGGTACAAGGAAGAACTGATTAAATTTTGGGGATGATCCGGATCACCGTCTGGATACAGGAATTTTTTAAAGGATTCTTTAACATTGTGAGATACGGCCATTTTCAACATGTGTGCAGGCGCAATGGAGGGCGCTGCTCGTCGTGTCTGACGAACACAAACTCCGCCTTCTTCAAAGTTTTAGGCACAAAAGCACGCGGAAAACAGTGGTGGGCAGGGCCCAGCAGGGTGCCTGTGTTTGCGCTACGCTGCAAAAGCTGAGACGGGCAGCTGTCCGCTGCCGGATTATTTTGCAGAAATTCCACGGGCAGCCATAGTGCCTGCGCAAAAAGAAGCTCTCTGCCAGGGAAGCTTCCAAATCCTCTTTTGCCGTGGAGCGCAACCCCAATAAAACCCACGCCAACCTGTCTACCCAATTTGCATCTGTCAGTGAACCTCAGTGCTGCTTTCAGTGATCTATGAAAATGCTCGCATAACCCATTGGCCTGTGGGTTGTATGCCGTTGTGCCATGATTTCTTTTGTTTTTTCTTTTGAATTCTTCGATGGAACATGGGTGGGCAATATAAGCTGCGGCTTCAGCCATCACACATTTCGGATAACTTATGTTGAACTGTATAATCAGAGGAGCTATTGTCTAATTTGACCTTGTTGGATTTTCTTTCCCCCTTTGTTATATTATTCACTTTCTTTTAACCTGTACTCTTAATCTATTCGAAATAAAGATTCATTCATTCATTCATTCAATTGCAACGCCCGCAGCCTGGGAGGTTGGAGATGGACGAGATGGACACAACAGCAACACTTCAGTTTATTACCTCCGCCAAGGAGGTAATGCTTCTACTACTGAACCACTAATCCTATCATTGTGAATCCAATTGCTAGTCATATGTTTTCATGGTCAAGGAATCTGAAAACGTACACACAAACACTGTATGGGGGGGAACTGTGGTGCTTGGCAGAGGTCTGCGCTCTCCGAGTGCTTTTCTAGTTTCATTTGTGTTTAGCTGTATTTAAGGGCTGTTATGTTCATTCCTCCTTGCCGGAGTCTTTGGTTATCAACCCTCATCTCCACCAGAACCCAGCCCTTCCTCTGGTGTGGTGACTTGTAAATTTTCTATCTTTGCCTTTTTGGATTTAGTTTTGAGCATGGGTTGGATGTTGTGTTTGTTTTTTGTAATAAATTCAGTAACTGCAGTCCTGCGCGTGGGTCACTCCTCTCTGCCCCGAGGGCAATTCATGACAGGAAAAGCTGTCTAAATAATCCAGCAGTTTGAGAAATCACTTTTGGTTTGGTGTAAGTCTGTCAACAGAATTATGAACCCTAAAGTAGTTTGTGTTAAAACATGTTAAATCCCATTAAACCCTAACTCATTATTAGGAAATACAGATGCTAATATGGCCTAGAATTCTTCCATATACTGGTACTATCATTAAAGTGTGCAGGGTCTTCTGCACTGGCACATCCAACAATACAGTCTTCAGTAAATAAAATTATTGTTTTTGGTTACCTTTTCTTAAAAATGAGCCATTATTTTCAACATCATTGATAAATGTTTGGTTTGTACTGTGGACTCTTCCCACCGGTGTCGTAACAGAAAAATAGAAAATCGTGATGCAAACACATAAGTCACTAAATTATTTATTACTATCACCAGCAAAATCAAGATTATTTACAATGCAAAATTCATACTTTAAACTGTAAAAAAACTCAGAATGGGTCATACACACCAGCCACACACGCTGACTCCTCGTCTGTGGAAGGTGAAGAAGGAGAACAACAACAAGAATTTGTGTAAAACTGTTGGAAAGACTTTTCCCGGTCACCAAGAAGTGTAAAAAAAAAAATAATATATATAACACGACAACTAAGCTGACCCGTAGAAGGTTTTGGCTCTGTTTCTGCTTTCAAAAGACTTTTCTTCTCCACTGCTGCCGCTCGTCACCGCTGGCTGCCCCCAGATGAAAATCCACAGATTCAAGATTCAAAGGCTTTATTATCATATGCACAGTTAAGAAATGCTACATTTTCTGAGAAATGAATTGATATGTGGAGCACAGAATAGGTATGTGGGACTATAATGTTCTGAATGAGGCTTTAGAAAGCTCTGAATCAGTTTGTAAATCATTGGATTGAAATTGTACTTGAACATGTACAGATTGGACGCCGGGGTCCACTTGGGGTGCTCACATGGAGTGCTCACTTGGTCAAGGGTCCACTTGACTTGTTCCCGTTTCATGCTTTCTTGCCTCACTGAGAAGCAACTGGATGTGCTGCTGGTCCCGGTTCAGCAGATCTTCAGCCTGCTGTAGGACTCTAGAATGAAAATACACACAACTTAAGTACATGCACAGCATGAAAGTGCAACATGTAAAAAACTACTTTTTAACCAGGATTAACGCTAGCTTATTTCGTTAGATGTTGTCAACACAAGCGCAAAATACAAGCAGAGCACAGAGTTACTAGCTTGGGTAACTAGCTGGCTCAGTGTCTGCATACAGGAGACAATGGTGTTGTTTGTTCAAATTGAGCTTTCCACCACTGGGATAAATAACAGCAAAGATGTATAATATCACATCACTCGCCATCCTCTGTCACTGTTTTCAACAATGATGATGCCGTTGTCGGGTCTACGCCACTCTAAATCCCATCTGCCTTTGCCGGTCGGTGGCTGTGAATTCATTTCAGGTCGCTCCGTCCAGCAACCTCTGGATTTCTTTAGTCAGCTGCCAAGCACAGAAAAGTCTACACCTTGTCGTTGGACCACGGTGTTGATTTGTATGAAGCCATTTATCTCATTGATTATACTCACTCACGCTTGCTGCAGTGACTTAACTGTTTGTAGCCATCCAAAATGGCGCAGTAAACAAAAGACACATCCCGTGTGACGTCGGTGCAACCCCTCTATACAGGATAGTGTTCAAATCATTCCAGTAAACACCAGTTACTGAAGGCTGATTTAATGATAATTAGGATACTTGTGAAGTGGAGTGATATGAGCCTTTTGCAAAGGACATCGACGTTATGCTGGGTCACCAGAGTCCTGGAATGCCTATTGTCCTATCAAATTGTTCAGCTGCAGCTAACTGTTGTAGAGTGCCCCTTTATTGGTGAGGAGAGCAGTGATGGAGAAACGTTAGATGACCTTTACTGTAAATGAAGATGGCAAGTGAAAAGCAGGGTGGAAAGGAGGGAGGACAATTTATCTGTATTCAAACTGAAATAGTCATATTCAGTCTGGAAAAATGGTGGTATTGGTGCATCCATAGTTGTTTTTATTGTGGAGGTTCTGCATGGACTTCACCTAGCCTTATTAAAGCGTTAGCAGGAAACAAGATGTGTCTCTGAATTCTGGAAGGTCTTCGCTGGTCCTGTCATTGTTTTAATTGGTTAATTGCCCAGCCCTATCAACTACCTTTTTGTTTTTGTGTATGCCCTTGAAATCATCAGAAACTCACATTACTAGATAGATAGATAGATTTTATTGTTTGGGCTTTAATGGACAAGGGCACAAAAGAGTTTTTAAACCGGTTATACCTGCTGAGGGGTACTCTGTATCAATGTTGATATTCAGAATGAAGACCATGGGTTGGATCTAAGAGAATTTTTTGCACCTCTTTGATTATTACTCAATGAAAAATATCTAGAAGACTGGGGTGTTGTAAAACTCCCATTGTCTTCATAGCTGCTTTAATAAGCATATTGATTTGAGCCTTTAATTTGACTGTAAATACCTATAAGAGTCCACCTGGGCTATGGTTTGGGCATGGATGACCACTGGTGAGTAACCACCCAGGAACTTGGGGTCAAACACCATCTCCTCTGTTTTTTTGTGTTGAGAAGGAGATGGTGTTTATTGCACCAAGTCTACAACGTCATGAATTGCAGACTTGTACCTCTAATACATATTTTCTGATATAGATAGCAGAATAAAAAAGATGGAAGGAACAGACTGAGACTGTTTTAGGCCATGCACCTTTCTATTGTGCTCTCCACATACAGTAGATCAGATAATAAGTGGATCTGCAGCCCTGATGTAGTGGTCAAGCACTGCACTACCTTGACAGCAACTTGATGGTAATTGTCTCTCTTTGGATGCTAAATAATTACATGTCTAGTACTAAAGCGTGTGCCCAGTCCCAGGTCTAAATGCACTAAAGCTACAAATTAATATTGGCACCACCACCCCCTGGATCAAGCCTGACTTGCCTGGCCCTCTATGTTCCACACCGTAAAAGAGAATTATCCATTGCTTTTCCAAGAAGCTGGCCTTGAAGCTCTGGCGTATTATTCTTTCATCCTGCAGACATACGTGTGTGTGTGTGTGTGTGTGTGTGTGTGTGTGTGTGTGTGTGTGATGAGAGGCCTGCTGGTAGACCAACAGACCTTCCATCCAGATGGCTGGAAGACCTGCTCTTACTCATCCCCGTAAGATCGGGTTTAATGTGAAGTGTCTACATGATAAAACTAAGACTCTACACACACACTGTGGCCCATGTGTTTACTAACCCTTTTAAGGTCCATGTTTCACAGTAGAGTGAGAAATGACACTGTGCCAGATATTGAATATCCGTTTGTTTTTGTGTGCTAAAGCAGTAAAGCTCCTCTGACATACAGGAGGAGTACTGATCTTACAGATATGTATGTGACAACACGCTTAGTTTGGTTCACTGATTGGGTCAGTTTTTGTGAATCACGTGTCAAACGCTTTAGTTCCATGTTAAAACAGCACTGTGTAAAGTTCTGGTCATAAATACCCTTAGGAATGGCTGCAACCACCATACAAATGATTTTTGGACCATTTCATACGGTCTTCTTGTGCCAAAAGTCGTAAGATCTTCCTACCAATGACTTAAGAGTGCCATGAGTTGCACAAAAAATTTCATAAGATAGCAGTAAGTATCCCGTAGGAAGATCCCAAGGCACCCTTACGAAGAATGTAAGAACTCTAGGACCATCATATGACAGAAATGCACCTCATTTCTCAAGAATTCTTCAAGTTGCTCTTGCGAATTGAATGGCAGCCGTAAGAAACTATGCCCCCCTCCACGAATGTCTGCAAACTCCAGAATTTGTGGGAACTGGGAGATTCTTATGAACCCATTGTTCATAAGAATCTTTAAGATAAGATAAGATAAGATAAGCCTTTATTAGTCCCACAACGGGGAAATTCCAGGATTGCAACAGCACAGGGATAGCAACACTCAGAGCAACAATCAGAAGGCAAGAAAAAAAAAAAAAAAAAAAAGCAAGCAAGAGCAGCTAATATACATATGTACGTATTACTATAAAATATATATATATACACACACACACAGACACACAGTGCAGAGCATTGTAGCTGGATGGAATAAATATATGAATATATGAACACCCACAGTACGGAGCATTGCAGCTAGGTGGAATAAATATGCAAGTATATAAACACACACAGTGCGGAGCAATGTAGCTAGATGGAATAATATGTAGATATATAAATATATAAACACACCCAGTGCTGAGCATTGTAGCTAGATGGAATAAATATGTAAATATATAAACACCCACAGTACGGAGCATTGCAGCTAGGTGGAATAAATATGCAAGTATATAAACACACACAGTGCGGAGCAATGTAGCTAGATGGAATAATATGTAGATATATAAATATATAAACACACCCAGTGCTGAGCATTGTAGCTAGATGGAATAAATATGTAAATATATAAACACACACAGTGCAGAGCATTGTTGCTAGATGGAATGAAACAGCATAACCGTCTACTTAGTTATCCTACATGGTATGATTATGTGCCCATACATATTCTCACCCTCCATAGCGACCGGTAAGTTCCTAGTTGTATGCCGGAGGGGACCATTGTGTAAGTCTATTGCATCTTTTGCATTCAAAAAACTATTAGTTTGTTACGTCTTTTTGCTATCTCTGCGAGCAGCCCTGCTTAGGTTGTACAGTCTGACAGCCGTTGGTAGGAAGGACCTACGAAACCTCTCGGTTGTGCACCTGGGATGATGTAGTCTGCTGCTAAATGAGCTCCTCAGTGCATTCAGTATGTCCTGCATAGGGTGGAACTCGGACTCCAGCAGAGATGACAGTTTAGCCACCGTCCTTCTCTCTCCTATCTCCTCCATCGGATCAAGGCGCTGCCCCAGGACAGAGCTAGCTTTCTTAATCAGTTTGTTCAGTCTCTTCCTATCGGCTGCAGTAATGCCACTGCCCCAGCAGACCACTCCAAAAGTGATGGCTGATGCCACCACCGTGTCATAGAATGACTTCAGCAGCGCCCCTTGTACACCAAAAGACCTGAGTCTCCTCAGCAGGAACAGCCTGCGCTGTCCCTTCTTGTAGAGTGCATCAGTATTGTGTGACCAGTCTAGTTTATTGTTCAGATGAATACCCAGGTACTTATAGGATGTCACCATCTCGATGTCTGTTCCCTGTATATTTACTGGTACTGTGAGGGGCTGCCCATGCCTGCGGCAGTCCACCACCAGCTCCTTAGTTTTCCTCGCGTTGATCTGGAGGCAGTTCCGATGGCACCAGTCCACGAAGTCCTGGATAAGCCCTCTGTACTCAGCTTCATCTCCATTGGAGATGAGGCCAACGATCGCAGAGTCATCAGAGAACTTCTGTAGATGGCAGTGTGTTGTGTTGTGTGAGAAGTCCGCAGTATAAAGAGTGAACAGGAAGGGAGCCAGCACCGTTCCCTGGGGGGCCCCCGTGCTACTGATGATCGTGTCGGACACACAGTCCCGGGTTCTCACAAACTGAGGCCGGTTCGTGAGGTAGTCCAGGATCCATGATGACAGGTGCTGGTCCACCCCTGCGCGCAGCAGCTTGTCCTTCAGGATCATCGGTTGGATGGTGTTGAAAGCACTGGAGAAGTCAAAGAACATGATCCTCACCATATTCCCGGGCTTCTCCAGGTGGGACAGAGAACGGTGAAGGAGGAAGATCACCGCATCCTCCACCCCAATGCCATGCTGGTAGGCGAACTGGAGTGGATCCATCGCTGGTTCCACCAGGGGGCGGAGGTGAGCAAGGAGCAGTCTCTCCAGGGTCTTCATCAAGTGGGACGTCAAGGCCACCGGTCTGTAGCTGTTCAGGTCTTTGGGGTGGGAAGTTTTTGGTACAGGTACCACACAAGATGTTTTCCACAGCTGTGGTACCCTCCCCAGTTTCAGGCTCATGTTGAAGATATACGTCACAATCCCACACAGCTGGTCTGCACAGGACTTGAGGAGCTTTGCGCTGATGCCGTCCGGTCCCGGCGCCTTCCTCGCCTTGATCTTCCTCAGCTCCGTCCTCACCTGGGTCCTGGTCAGGGTCAGGATGGGGGGCTGTGTGTTGGGAGTGGGGGGGTGTTGGTGGAGTGGGGAGTGGGCAGCAGGACTTGATTTCTTTAGAGGCAGCAGTGGTTGTTGTGCAGTCAGGGGGGAGGGCGGTTGGTCAAATCTATTGAAAAACAGATTCAGGTTGTTCGCCCACTCCCTGCCCCCTGTGGCCTGGGGGGAGGTATTCTGGAGCCCCGAGATGGTTTTGAGGTTTCTCCAGACCCCGCTGATATCGCTCTGTTGCAGCTTGTCCTCCATCTTCTTCCTGAAGCTGTCCTTGCCTTCTCTGATCTTTCTCCTCAGCTCCCTCTGTACGGACTTCAGCATCTCCCTGTTCCCAGACCTGAAGATCCTCTTCTTCTCTCTCAGAAGTGTTTTTATCTCAGGGTTGATCCAGGGTTTGTTGTTTGAGTGACGCCGTATGGTCTTGGTGGGAACGGATTTGTCCACACAGAAGCTGAGGTAGCCCGTGAAGGTGTGAATGAGGCCATCGATGTCCTCACCATGTGGATCGCAGAGCTGCTTCCAGGCGGTGGCTTCAAAACAGCCCTTTAGGGTGTCCATTGTCTCCTCAGACCATAACTCCACAGTGTGCATGGCCGGAGGTTGTCTGTGCACTAGGGGTTTGTACACCGGCCGGAGATGAACCAAGTTGTGATCCGATCTCCCGAGTGGGGGGAGTTGTGATGAGGTGTACGCCTCCTTAGTGTTTGCGTAGAATAAATCCAGTGTTTTATTGTCTCTAGTGTGGCATGTGACATACTGGGTGAACGTGGGTAGAATGGGAGACAGTGAAACATGGTTGAAATCGCCTGAGATGAGGAGAAGAGCATCTGGGTGTTCTGTCTGCAGCCTGCTGGTTACTGAATGGATGACGTCACGTGCTGTCCCAGCGTTCGCCGTCGGATTTGCATAAACAACAATGCAGATCACGTGTGAGTGTTCTCTCGGGAGATATGTAGGCCTCATGCTAACAGCTAGCAACTCAATGTCTTTGCTGCAGTGTCGTTGTTTAACAGTGATATGTCCCGGTCTGCACCAGTTGTTGTTAACATACATTATCACTCCACCGCCCCTAGCCTTGCCACTGTCTGGTGTTCGGTCAGCTCGTATCATGTGAAAACCCTCCAGCTCAATGTTAGCATCTGCTGCTAGTTCAGTTAGCCACGTCTCAGTAAACAAAAGGAGAGAGCACTCCCGGTATGTGCTATCATAACGGGAGATAGCCGCTAGCTCATCTAACTTTCCCAGTATCGACCGTACATTTCCCATGACAACAGATGGAAGGGAGGGTCTGTACCTTATATTTTTTGTCCTCCGCCTTACTCCAGCCCGGCAGCCGCGGCGTTTTCGCCTCAGTTCTCTCGGTATGTCGAGTTTTTCCAATGGGACCGGGTGGCGGTTGAATGCTAGCAGCTGTTCTCTGCTGTATCGTATCCTGCTATAAACAGTGGCTCCGTCCACCGGCTCAGGAGACATTTAGGACGATCTGTGTGTCCGTGATATAAGTGGGGGAAAAAAAAGACGGATCAAAAGAGAGAGGAAGGGAAAAAGACTCGGAATCGAGCCGCTGTTGCAAAAGGCAGCCGACTGGTGTGGCGCCGAGAGAAAAAAAAAAAAAAAATGACCGTAGCTTTAAAAATAAACACATCATCTGATAAGAAGGGGAGGTCTCAGCAATGGATAGTTGTAACACAGGTAAACTGATTCAGCATATAAACCACCACATCTAAAGGAGCTCTTAAGATGTCATGGTTTATATCATTTGATCCAGAATCTCAAACTCAATATGAGCTGTTGTTTATAAACTGGAGAAATAAGAGAGAATTTATGCTTTTTGTAAATTTAGTATTTTGTAATATTGCCAATAATATAATTGGCATCAAACTGGGGATTCTAAATTGTCCTTAGGTATGACTGTGAGAGTGAATGGTTGTCTGTCTCTCTGTGTTGGCCCTGCGATGGACTGGTGATCTGTCCAGGGTGGACCCTGCCTCTCGCCCAAAGATGCTGGGATAGGCTCCAGCCCCCTGCGACCCAAAAAGGATTAAGCGGAAGAAGATGGATGGATGGATAATTCCTGTGAAGTTTCACAGAAACATTGTATCATTTTAAGATAAGATAAGATAAGCCTTTATTAGTCCCACAATGGAGAAATTCCAGGATTGCAACAGCACAGGGATAGCAACACTCAGAGCAACAATCAGAAGGCAAGAGAAAACAAGAGCAGCGAGTATACATATGTACATATAAATATAAATATATATATATAGACACACAGTGCGGAGCATTGTAGCTAGATGGAATAAATATATGAGTATATAAACACAGTGCGGAGCATTGTAGTTAGATGGAATAAATATGTAGATATATAAACACACACAGTGCGGAGCATTGTAGCTAGATGGAATAAATATGTGAATATATAAACACACAGTGCGGAGTATTGTAGCTAGATGGAATAAATATGTAGATATATAAACACACACAGTGTGAAGCATTGTAGCTAGATGGAATAAATATGTAGATATATAAACACACAGTGCGGAGCATTGTAGCTAGATGGAATAAATATGTAGATATATAAACACACACAGTGCGGAGCATTGTAGCTAGATGGAATAAATATATGAATATATAAACACACAGAGCGGAGCATTGTAGCTAGATGGAATACATATGTAGATATATAAACACACACAGTGCAGAGCATTGTAGCTAGATGGAATAAATATGTAGATATAAAAACACACAGTGCGGAGCATTGTAGCTAGATGGAATAAATATGTAAATATATAAACACACAGTGCAGAGCATTGTAGCTAGATGGAATAAATATATAGATATATAAACACAGTGCGGAGCATT
This sequence comes from Pholidichthys leucotaenia, assembly GCA_020510985.1. Taxonomy (NCBI): domain Eukaryota; kingdom Metazoa; phylum Chordata; class Actinopteri; order Cichliformes; family Pholidichthyidae; genus Pholidichthys; species Pholidichthys leucotaenia. The sequence goes on from CM035839.1 coordinate 263,395,903, forward strand.
GTAGCTAGATGGAATAAATATGTAGATATATAAACACACACAGTGCAGAGCATTGTAGCTAGATGGAATAAATATGTAGATATAGAAACACACACAGTGCGGAGCATTGTAGCTAGATGGAATAAATATGTAAATATATAAACACACAGTGCAGAGCATTGTAGCTAGATGGAATAAATGTATAGATATATAAACACACAGTGCGGAGCATTGTAGCTAGATGGAATAAATATATAGATATATAAACACACACAGTGTGGAGCATTGTAGCTAGATGGAATAAATATGTAGATATAGAAACACACACAGTGCGGAGCATTGTAGCTAGATGGAATAAATATATGAATATATAAACACACAGTGTGGAGCATTGTAGCTAGATGGAATAAATATGTAGATATATAAACACACACAGTGCAGAGCATTGTAGCTAGATAGAATAAATATGTAGATATATAAACACACACAGTGCGGAGCATTGTAGCTAGATGGAATAAATATATGAACATATAAACACAAAGAGCGGAGCATTGTAGCTAGATGGAATACATATGTAGATATATAAACACACACAGTGCAGAGCATTGTAGCTAGATGGAATAAATATGTAGATATAAAAACACACAGTGCGGAGCATTGTAGCTAGATGGAATAAATATGTAAATATATAAACACACAGTGCAGAGCATTGTAGCTAGATGGAATAAATACATAGATATATAAACACACAGTGCGGAGCATTGTAGCTAGATGGAATAAATATGTAGATATATAAACACACACAGTGCAGAGCATTGTAGCTAGATGGAATAAATATGTAGATATAGAAACACACACAGTGCGGAGCATTGTAGCTAGATGGAATAAATATGTAAATATATAAACACACACAGTGCAGAGCATTGTAGCTAGATGGAATAAATATATAGATATATAAACACACAGTGCGGAGCATTGTAGCTAGATGGAATAAATATGTAGATATATAAACGCACACAGTGTGGAGCATTGTAGCTAGATGGAATAAATATGTAGATATAGAAACACACAGTGCGGAGCATTGTAGCTAGATGGAATAAATATATGAATATATAAACACAGTGTGGAGCATTGTAGCTAGATGGAATAAATATGTAGATATATAAACACACACAGTGCAGAGCATTGTAGCTAGATGGAATAAATATGTAGATATATAAACACACACAGTGCAGAGCATTGTAGCTAGATGGAATAAATATGTAGATATATAAACACACACAGTGCAGAGCATTGTAGCTAGATGGAATAAATATGTAGATATATAAACACACACAGTGCGGAGCATTGTAGCTAGATGGAATAAATATGTAAATATATAAACACAGTGCAGAGCATTGTAGCTAGATGGAATAAATATATGAATATATAAACACACAGTGCGGAGCATTGTAGCTAGATGGAATAAATATGTAAATATATAAACACACACAGTGCGGAGCATTGTAGCTAGATGGAATAAATATGTAGATATATAAACACACACAGTGCGGAGCATTGTAGCTAGATGGAATAAATATCGTCGTTGTCGTCGGCCTCCGTCGGTCTATGATGACCATGGAAGAGAATCCTAAACGTCTACTCTGCTGGAACAGCACCGCCTGTGGATGAACAGGCCGATGCGCGAATGACAGTCCCTGTCACACAGGTCGCACTTGTGGGTGGTCTCCGTGCTGCTGGGTCTGTGGCGGTTCTTCCTGTGGGTCCTTTTTTCATCTGCTGCAGCAGTCAGTCTCTCTTCACCCGCCTTGAGCTGTCTGGTCAGGGTGCCTCTCCATTTGGAGCGGTCCGTTGCAAGGTCCTCCCAGCGCTCTGTGTTGATCTCCAGGGCCTTCATGTCTCTCTTGCAGACGTCTCTAAAGCGCAGCTGTGGGCGGCCAACGTCTCTCCTGCCAGTTGCCAGTTCTCCGTAGAGAACGTCTTTGGGGATTCTGCCGTCCTCCATACGGTGAACGTGGCCTAGCCAGTGGAGCCTGCGCTGCCTGAGTAGAGTGAACATGGAGGGAAGGCCAGCGCGGGACAGAACTTCTGTGTTGGGCACTTTGTCCTGCCACGATATGTCCAGGATGTGGCGAATGCAGCGCAAGTGGAAGGAGTTCAGTCTCTTTTCCTGCCGGGCGTATGTTGTCCACGTCTCACTCCCATAGAGCAGTGTGCTGATGACGCAGGCGTTGTACACTGCCATCTTCGTCTTGACAGAGAGTTTGGGATTCTCCCACACTCATGTGGTGAGGCGAGCGAGTGTGAAGGCTGATTTTCCAATCCTCTTGTCGGTCTCTGTATCAAGGGAGAGGTTGTTGCTGATCGTGGACCCCAGGTACGTGAACTGATTCACGACCTCCAGCTCGTAGTCGTCAATGGTGATGGTTGGTGGTGCTTCCGTGCCTTGCGCCAAGACGTTAGTCTTCTTCAGGCTGATGGTAAGCCCGAAGTCCTTGCATGCCTGGGAGAAGCGGTCCATCAGGGTCTGAAGCTCCTGCTGTGTGTGGGTTGCGACTGCAGCGTCGTCTGCGAACAGCATGTCTCTGATTAGAGCCTCGTGTACTTTGGTTCTGGCTTTCAGGCGGGCGAGGTTGAAAAGCCTGCCGTCAGATCTTGTGTGCAGGTAGATTCCCTCTGTTGCTGTGCTGAAGGCATGCATCAGGAGCATAGCAAAGAAAATCCCAAAGAGGGTTGGCGCAAGTACACAGCCCTGTTTCACTCCGCTGCGTATGTTGAATGGCTCTGAGACGTTGCCATCGTGCTGCACTATCCCCTGCATGTTGGTGTGAAACGATTCGATGAGGCTTTGCAACTTTGGTGGGCATCCTATCTTTGGCAGGATCTTGAAAAGGCCCTCTCTGCTGACCAGATCGAACGCTTTGGTGAGGTCGATGAAGGCAACGTACAGAGGCATGTTCTGTTCTCTGCATTTCTCCTGGAGTTGGCGGATGGAGAATATCATGTCTACCGTCGATCGCTCAGCGTGGAAGCCACATTGAGACTCGGGGTAGACACGTTCGGCAAGCTTCTGTAGACGAACGAGAACAACTCGTGCGTAGACTTTGCCAACAACGCTGAGGAGGGAGATGCCCCTGTAGTTGTTGCAGTCGCTTCTCTCCCCTTTGTTTTTGTAGAGGGTGATGATCTTGGCATCCCTCATGTCCTGTGGTACGGCACCTTCCTTCCAGCACTGGCAGAGGACGTCATGCAATGGCAGCAGTAGGGCGGTCTTGCAGTGCTTGATCAGGTCAGGGGGTATGCCGTTGTTGCCGGGTGCCTTGCCAGCGGCCAAGCTATCAATGGCCTTGCTGAGTTCGTCGATGGTTGGCTCAGTGTCAAGTTCGTCCATGGATGGCAGGCAGTCGATGGCATCAAGAGCTGACGGTGTCACGGTGTTCTGTCTGGAGTAGAGGTCGGCGTAGTGTTCCACCCATCTCTCCATCTGCTTGTTCTTTTCTGTGATCATCTCCCCAGTGGAAGATTTGAGGGGTGCCGTCTTGCTCTGAGCCGGACCAAGTGCTTTCTTGATGCCATCATACATACCACGGATGTTCCCTGTTATGGCAGTGGTTTGAATGTCTTGGCTAAGCTGAGTCCAGTACTCTTTGGCACAGCGTCGAGCAGTCTGCTGAACTTTGCTTCTCGCAGCCCTGAGAATCTGGAGATTCTTCTCGTTTGGGTACTTCTTGTACTCAGCAAGTGCTGAGCGCTTGGCTTCAATGACGGGGGTCATCTCGGTCAACTTGGCATCAAACCAGTCCTGTGACTTTGAGGTCTTAACTGATCCAAGATGGCGCCCATAGTGGTCGCCATGGTGCTTCGCTGTGTTTTTTCTTTATATGTTTTTGTTCGTCAGTAGTGTGTCTGCCAGCTCTTACACCCGTGAAGAGCTACTAAATATCAGGACTTTCGCTTCCGTAGCTCCCACGGACCTACTCCCAGTTTTTTTGGCTCCTGCCGCCGATCTGGTTCACTTTTTAGCCCAAAAAGTGAGACGGCGAAAGAGAGGAAGGCGAGCGGGCGCTCTCGTGCGGCTTCGCAGGAGAGGCACGTGCACGGCTTTGCCTGGCATATTTCTGTCCAATGTCAATTCTCTCTTTAACAAGGTAGAGGAACTGAGACTGCTGATGCAATTCAAGGACCTCTCCACCTCGTGTGCTCTCTGTTTTACTGAGACCTGGCTTAAGGAATCAACTCCGGACAGCGCGCTCCTCCTCGAGGGATTTCAGCTGTTTCGTGCTGATCGAGACACAGAGCTCTCCGGTAAGACCACAGGAGGAGGAGTCTGCTTTTACATCAACAGCAGCTGGTGCTCTGATGTAACGGTGATCTCCCAACACTGTTCTCCCGCTCTGGAATATCTATTCATTAACTGCAAGCCTTTTTATTCCCCGCGTGAGTTTGCTTCATTCATCCTCGCCGCTGTTTACGTCCCGCCCGACGCGGATGCGCGTGAGGCTCAGCGCGCGCTCGCGGATCACATTCAACAAACGGAGCAGACTTTCTCAGATTCTGTGGTTATTGTGGTTGGCGACTTTAACCAGAGTAACCTGAGCCACGATCTCCCGCATTACAAACAGTTTATTAAATGCCCCACCAGAGGAAAGAACACGCTGGATCACTGTTACACTACAGTGAAGGATGCGTATCGTGCTGTTCCCCGCGCTGCGCTCGGACTATCTGATCACGTGATGGTCCACTTGATTCCCACATACAGACAGAGACTGAAGCTCACTAAACCTGTTGTGAGCACTACGAGGAAATGGACCAGTGAAGCTGGGGAGAAGCTGAGCACGTGCATGGAAATAACTGACTGGGGCATGTTTAAAGGAGCCACGCATGATCTGGATGAGTACACGGACACTGTGAACTCATATATCCACTTTTGTGAGGAGAGCATTCTTCCATCGCACACCAGGGTGAGGTACTCCAATGACAAGCCCTGGTTCACTGCTAAGCTCAGACAGATCAGAAAGGAGAAGGAAGCAGCGTTGAAAAGTGGAGACAGGGACTGCTACAAGGAGGTCAAATATCGGTTTAGCAGAGAACTGAGGAGAGCTAAGTCTGTGTACTCTGAGAGACTAAAGCAGAAGTTCACTGCTAACGACTCTGCTTCTGTGTGGAGAGGACTGAGGCAAATCACCAACTATCGGCCTCAGGCTTCTAAAGGTCATGATGACAAAGCCCTTTGTCAAAGACTGTCCCAACACTATGTCCGTTTTGACACCTCGTCAGCTGTGTCCATCTCCCCCCCCTCCCCCCAGCGCCACTGCCTCCACGGTCCCCACTTCATCAAAGGCGCCCCCCCCTTCCCCCCCGCCCTTGTCATCAGTGAGCAAGACGTGCACAGACAGTTCTCCAGACTGAACCCGCGCAAGGCCCCCGGCCCGGACGGCGTGTCTCCCTCCACCCTGAGACACTGTGCGGAAGAGCTGGCTCCTGTCTTCACAGACATTTTTAACACCTCCCTGAAGTTATGCCACGTGCCGACCTGCCTCAAAACCTCCACCATCATCCCTGTCCCCAAGAAGCCACGGATCACTGGACTTAACGACTACAGACCTGTAGCGCTCACCTCTGTAGTCATGAAGTCCTTTGAGCGCCTGGTCCTGCCCCACCTCAAGACCATCACCACTCCCCTCCTGGACCCGCTGCAGTTTGCCTACCGAGCCAACAGGTCTGTGGACGACGCAGTCAACCTGGCCCTCCACTCCATCCTGCAGCACCTGGACTCCCCGGGAACCTACGCCAGGATCCTGTTTGTGGACTTCAGCTCTGCATTCAACACCATCCGCCCCGCTCTGCTCCAGGACAAGCTGTCCCTGCTCAACGTGCCTGACTCCCTCTGCAGGGGGATCACCGACTTCCTGACGGACCGGAGGCAGCATGTGCGGCTGGGAAAGACTGTCTCACACTCCGTCAGCATCAGCACCGGATCACCCCAGGGCTGTGTACTTTCCCCCCTACTCTTCTCCCTGTATACCAACTCCTGCACCTCCAGCCACCAGTTTGTCAAGCTGATCAAGTTTGCGGACGACACCACCCTCATCGGGCTCATCTCCAACGGCGACAAGTCCGTCTACAGGAGAGAGGTGGCCCAGCTGGCGTCCTGGTGCAGCCGCAACAACCTGCAGCTGAACGCTCTGAAGACAGTGGAGATGATCGTGGACTTCAGGAAAGTCACAACCCCTCTGCCCCCCCTTACCCTCACAGGCTCTCCCATCACCACTGCAGATTCCTTCCGCTTCCTGGGCACCACCATCACCTGGGACCTCAAGTGGGAGCCGACCATCAGCTCCCTCATCAAAAAGGCCCAGCAGAGGATGTTCTTCCTGCGGCAGCTGAGGAAGCTCAAGCCACCCACCAAGATGTTAGTGCAGTTCTACACGGCCATCATCGAGTCCATCCTCTCCACCTCCATAACCGTGTGGTACGCAGGAGCCACTGCCAGGGACAGACTAAGGCTGCAGCACGTCGTGCACACTGCTGAGAAGGTGATCGGCTGCAAGCTCCCATCCCTCCAGGACCTGTACATCTCCAGGACCCAGAGGCGTGCAGGCCAGATCATAGCCGATCCTTCACACCCTGCTCACGTACTATTTGCCCCCCTCCTCTCAGGTAGAAGACTTTGGTCCATTCAGACTAAAACCTCCCGTCACATGAACAGCTTCTTCCCCTCTGCCATCAGACTGCTGAACACTAAGTGACTTATTAGACTCTCGTGCACTATGTACAGCAGCTCAACCAGACTCATGTCATTTCACTGTTTTCTTTTTGCATTACCGACTGCACTATGTGGTACTCCACAATATCTGCTACTCGCTAATATATTTAAAATTGCTTTGACTAGTATTACTCATTCATATTCTACATTTTATTGCATGTATAGTTTTATTTCTATCTTTTATTTTTTCATGTTTAATGTTGCAGCATCGCACCGAGACAAATTCCTAGTTTGTGTACTACATGAACAATGGCAATAAATCTGATTCTGATTCTGATTCTGATTCTGATTCTTCCTACCAAAGGTAGCCAAGGCTGTGCGGTGGATGGTGTTTCGCAGCTCTTCCCACTTCTGCTTTGCAGATTCTCCTTCTTGTGGTACACCAAGTTCCTTCTCAAAGGTGGAGGCAAACTGCTCAACAAGTTCTGGTTGAGCCATCTTGCTGGTGTCAATCCGTGCCTTCCCAGGCTGTCTAGTATGATGGAATTTCTTCAGCTGCAGGTTGACCTTGCAACACACCAATGAATGGTCTGTGTCGCAATCTGCACTCTGGAACGAACGGGTGATTAGCACGTTCTTCAGTGAGGTGCGCCTGGTCAGGATCAAGTCCAGCTGGTGCCAGTGCTTTGAGCGCGGATGTTGCCAGGAAACCTTGTGTTGGGGCTTGGTCTTGAAGAACGAGTTTGTGATGCACAGATCGTGATATGTGCAGAACTCGAGCAGCCGCTGTCCGTTGTCATTCATTCTGCCCACGCCAAAAGGTCCAAGACAGGAGGGCCAGGAGTCATGGTCAGCACCCACTCTGGCATTGAAGTCTCCAAGGAGAATGAGTTGTTCAGAGTTGGGGATGATCCTGACAGTTGTTGCGAGATTCTCGTAGAACTCCTCTTTTGCCTCTGGTGTGGCTGTCAGTGTTGGGGCATACACACTGACGAGGGTGACTGGGCCTTGAGTGGTGTTCAGGCGGAGGGTGAGGAGTCGTGCAGAGCCAATGCTGCCCGGTTCCACCATCTTCAGCAAGGTGTTCTTCACTGCGAAGCCCACTCCGTGTTCCCTGTGTTCGTCACTGCCCTTTCCCTGCCAGTAGAACGTGTAGTCCTTCTCTCTCAGTGTGCCTGCGTCAGCCAACCGTGTTTCCTGGAGAGTGGTGATATCCACTCCCAGTCTCTTCAGCTCATTATTGGTGATGGCAGTCTTCCTGGTGTCGTTGATGTCCTTGAGGTTAGCAGCGAGTCCTGTCATCATAGTGCGGACGTTCCAAGTTCCCAGTTTTAGAGTTGGTCTCTTTTGTTTTATTGTCTTGCCTGGTGCGAAGGTTCTCAGCCTGCTGTTCGGACTTCTCCTCATCCCCATGCACCCAATGAGGAAAGTAAGCTGTGGCGGGACAACACCTTATTGGCTGGGGGCTGCCCAGCTTGAGGCAGGCGGTAGCTGTCCAGTGAGATCCGATGATCCCTCCCACCGTCGGGAACAACCCCTGGCGCCGCGCTCTACGCCAATTGAGCGGTGGCTTATAACCGGTAACTGTCATTCCCCGTGTTTTGTCTACGCCAAAGGCGGAGCTGGAGTGTCCTCTCCAGTGATCCGGTGTTCTACCTTCCAGCGTTGGGCGTTGGTAGGATTCAAGCCTGGGCAGGAAGATATGGAGGACAAGATGTTGCCCATGCAGCATGTCCCCCCTCTCCACGTCACTGATGAATCCAAAGGAACAGCAGGGCTGCTACAATTTGGCACCAGCGCTGTTGCAGGAGCTTCCAGAACGATGTTGAGCACAACAGAGAACTGCCTTAGGGGCTCCAACTCCGGATTTTTCCTCAGGGTTGACTCCCGAAGCCTTTCCCGTGACCGGGTATGCCGCAAGGCAGCAGATGTTTGAAATCAGGGTTTACCTTCCCCTAGATGGGCTACCTTCCAAGGTTGACGAGCCACCATCTACCCGAAGCATCTGGTTTTAAGGCGCCAGAGATCCGCCCTCGCCCTTTCTCCTATTAGTAAAAGCAGTTCCGCCGGGCTTAGAGACTAAACCACACGGGCAGGCTAGGAGTTGGACTTAGTTGTCAGAGGCTTTTCGAGACGCACGCCATAAGGAGCATTTTATGAGCACTGGGAGCTTAACCCCAGTGCCGCTCCTGGCTATGACAACCTTGGAACCGGAATAAATATATGAATATATAAACACACAGTGCGGAGCATTGTAGCTAGATGAAATAAATATGTAGATATACAGTATAAACACACACAGTGCGGAGCATTGTAGCTAGATGGAATGAAACAGCATAACCATCTACTTAGTTATCCTACATGGTATGATTATGTACCCATACATATTCTCACCCTCCATAGCGACCGGTATTTTCCTAGTTGTAAACCGGAGGGGACCATTGTATAAGTCTATTGCGTCTTTTGCATTCAATACTATTAGGTTGTCACGTCTTTTTGTTATCTCTGCGAGCAGCCCTGCTTAGGTTATATTTTTGCACCTTCTTGCCCACCGCTAATATACATTTTGGCATCTAGGGTCCCTCTCATCACTGTCCACAACTAGAAGGCACGCAGTGGAGGTGCAAACCCACATTGACCCTGTGACCTTGATTTTTGACCTGTTGACCTCAATATGATTGTAGGTCTTTTGCTGCATTCTAAACCACAGTGTATGTCAACAGTAATCCATACTTCCTCCTCCGTTCTCAGGGAATATCAGTTAAGGGAACTTCCCACAACGAAATTTCTGCCTTTTTTTTTTTAATTTAAGTTTTTGTAAAGGGTATACATGTCATTACAGCACTGCATTGTTTACATTTTCATCACATATTCCCTTTTTTGTTTTTTGACAACATTGGAAAAATAATTATTACAACACCCTTTTTTTAAGTGAAAGAAAAAGGGAAATTAAAGAAAGAACAAAAAACAAACAAAAAAAACAAGACAAGAAAAAAACAAAAAACAAAAACAAAACAAAAGAGCAAAAAAAATAAGAGTATCTGAGTAGCATTGGAACAAAGAGAGGTGCCATTATTGAAATGGTATTTGTCAAAGATTAGATCTGATGGAAGACACATATGCATTCCAGGGTCTCCAAAAGTTCAAGAACCCATCCATGTCCTGTCTCAGTGCGAATGTCAACTTTTCCATCGAATTAATGTCCTGAATCACGTTAATCCAATCTTCAGGTGTAGGACAGTCTTTCAACATCCATTTTCTTGTTAGAGCTTTTTTACTTGCCAATATTAAAACAGTGAATAAGTATTTTTCTCCTCGTCTTTCCAGTGATTCCGTTAGTAAACCCAAATGCGAAGTTACAAAAGAAAAGGGGACTGTTACTTTGAATATTTTCCCCAATATTGTCTGTACATTGGTCCAATATTGATGGATAACTGGGCATGACCAAAATACATGAAAATGATTTGCAGTCTCTTCACCACACAAGCGCCAACAATTCAACCCCTTACGAGTAAATTTGTTTTGTGCAGGTGTTCTGAAAAATCTTACCAAATTTTTCCATCAAAATTCTCTCCACTGCAGGGATGAGGTACTTTTCCATTGTTGTTTATTTAGCTTTTCCCATATTTCCAGTTGTAAAGTGAAATTCCCCTCTTTTTCCCATCTCTCTTTTATATATGATGTGTTGTCTCTTGATTCCAGTTTAGAAAGCTTGGGATCAGTCCACCAAGGTCTCCGCCTTTGACCGCCACCTAATCCACATAGCACCGGACCCCCATGATCCCTCCTGCAGGTGGTGAACCCACTGGAGGGCGGACCCATGTAACTCCTTCGGGCTGAGCCCGGCCGGGTCCCATGGGTGGAAACCCGGCCACCAGACGCTAGCCTTCGAGCCCCTCCCCCAGGCCTGGCTCCAGGGTGGGGCCCCGGTAACCCCATACCGGGCGGGGTACACTGAATCCTTGATATACAATTTATCATGAGAGTCTGTTGGATCGTTCTTAGTCTGGCCCTTCACCCAGGACCAGTTTGTCTTGGGAGACCCTATCAGAGGCAAATTGCCCCGGACAACATAGCTCCTGGGATCACTGGGGCACGCAAACCCCCCCCACCACGATAAGGTGACGATCCATGAGGGGGAGAATCAGCACCTCCAAGTCCGAGTCCATGGTCCTCAGCCGGAAAAAGGTGGATTGTCCTCTCCGGGTTGGGGACAGGCTCCTGCCCCAAGTGGAGGAGTTTAAGTATCTTGGGGTCTTGTTCACGAGTGAGGGGAAAATGGAGCGAGAGATCGACAGACAGATTGGAGCAGCATCTGCAGTGATGCGGACGTTGTACCGGTCTGTTGTGGTGAAGAGGGAGCTTAGTTCTAAGGCAAAGCTGTCGATTTACCAGTCAATCTACGTTCCTACTCTTACCTATGGTCACGAGCTTTGGGTAATGACCGAAAGAACGAGTTCGCGGATACAAGCGGCTGAAATGAGCTTTCTCCGTAGGATTGCTGGACTCACCCTGAGAGATAGGGTGAGGAGCTCAGTCATCCGGGAGAGGCTCAGAGTAGAACCGCTGCTCCTCCACATTGAAAGGAGTCAGTTGAGGTGGTATGGGCATCTGATTAGGATGCCTCCTGGACGCCTCCCACTTGAGGTGTTTCAGGCACGTCCCACTGGGAGGAGACCCCGGGGCAGACCCAGGATTCGGTGGAGAGACTATGTCTCCCAGCTGGTCTGGGAATGCCTTGGTATCCCCTCTGAAGAGCTGGAGCAGGTGGCTGGGGAGAGGGAAGTCTGGGCTTCTCTGCTTTAACTGCTGCCTCCGCGACCCGGACCTCTGGAAAAGTGGTAGAAGATGGATGGATGGATGGATGGTGTTGTCTCCTTTTAAGTCTTGGAGACCTTGGTATATTTTAGAAATGTATCTGATCCTGCACGGGCTGCACGGTGGCACAGTGGTTAGCACTGCGGCAGCACAGTTTACCCTTGGCCGGGGGATTGTGGGGATCGTGGGATCGTGGGTTCGATTCCAGCCCCCGACAAACAGTGATCTGTGTGGAGTTTGTATGTTCTTCCCGTGTTTGCATGGGTTTACTCCAGGATTTCTCCGGTTTCCTCCCACATGCCAAAAAAAAACATGCAGGTTAGGTTAACTGGAGACTCTAAAGTGGCCCTAGGTGTGAGTGTGTGTGTGAATGGTTAAGGGATAGCGCCGTATCGTGGCTGCTTCATCCATCCAGGTGGTGGATGCCCTCAGTTTCCCCTCTGGGGATCAATAAAGTATACTAAATCTAAAATCTAAAAAAAAAAAATCCCTGGGATCCCTTTATATGCCATTAAGAAAACCTTCAGAACACCTGACTGGGCCCTTTCCAAATCCTCCTTTTTAAGTATTTTGTTTATGTGATGTCTAAGCTGAAAGAACCTGTAAAGGTCTTGATTTATTAGACCTTGTTTTTTCAAATCTTCAACACTTCTTAAAGTTTGCCCTTTAAAAAAATCATAATATTGTATCAGTCTGTTCTCTTTCCACTTTTTAAATCTAGTGTCTGTTTTATTAGGAGTAAAGTCCTGATCATAGGCAATCCATTGCAGTAATCGATAGGGTTCTTTAGTTTGATTCTCTCTGACTATCTTAAACCAAATTTTTAGCGGGGTCTCTATCCACGGGTTAGTGTTATTCAAAAGTTTAGGTAAGGCATTGTTCCCTATTATAGTCTGTAGGGGAATGTCACTTGTTATTTGGCATTCCATCTCCTTCCATTGTGCAGTGCAGTCTGGGTTACATATCTCTACTAAAGTTTTAATTTGTGCGGCTTTAAAATAGTCCCTGATATTTGGCAGCGCGAGCCCACCTTTGTCTTTGTTTGTAGGGTTCTATATCTGATTCTAGGTCTCTTGCTCTGCCATATGAATCTTGAGATCCTTCTGTCCAGTTCTTGTCATGTTTTTTTGGGAGGTTCTATCGGTGTTGTTTGGAAAAGGTATAGAAGACGTGGAAGTATATTCATTTTGACTGCTTCAATTCTTTGTGCAGTACCCAAGAATGGTATCATATTCCATCTTGCTAGATCAGATTTTATTTTTGCCATCAGTGGATCATAATTTAGTGTTATAATTTTGTTGAGTTGTTTCGGGATATTGACCCCCAGATATTTCATAGCTTCCATCTCCCAGTTAGTTTTGAGTTTGCTTAGTAAATATTGATTTGGGTCATAGTTGAATATTAAAATTTGGGTTTTATGCATGTTTAATTCGTACCCTGATAAATCTCCATACTCTGAAAAAACTGAGATTAGTTCTGGAAAAGAGGTGTCCGGCTGCCCCAGGTATATTAAAATGTCATCAGCAAAGAGTGCTATTTTATGTTCCTTCTGACCAAGTGTAATACCTTGAATTTTTTGATTCTGTCTTATCCATTGGCTCAGAGGTTCTATGAAGATTGCAAAGAGCAGTGGAGACAAGGGGCAGCCCTGACGACATCCTCTTTCCAGTTCAAAAGATGATGATAATTTACCGTTAATCCTTATTTTAGCTGTTGGTTTTTTATATAATGCCTGGATAGTTCTAATGAAGTTGTTATGAAAATTGAAACTGGATAAGATTCTATGTAGGAAAGACCAGCCAACCGAATCAAATGCTTTTTCAGCATCTAATCCCAATATGGCTGCATTTAAATTATATTTTTTTATATGATGAATTATGTGTAAAGTGCGTCTAATGTTATCTTGTGTCTGTCTTTGTCTTATAAAACCTGTTTGGTCTAAATGAATTAAGTCTGTAAGTATATTTTCTAACCTTTTGACAAGGATAGTGGTAAAAAGCTTATAGTCCTGATTTAACACACTGATTGGTCTATAGTTGGAGCAGTCTAGTTTATCCTTTTCAGGTTTAGGTATGACTGCAATGACCCCTTCTCTCCAGGAGGGGGGGATTTCCCCTGTGTGGAGGACATAGTTAAATGTTTTCAGGAGGAGAGGAGATAGTTGCTGTTTAAAGGTTTTGTACCTCTCTGCTGTATAGCCATCTGCTCCTGGGGATTTGTTAGCTTTCACTTAATATCACTTAATACTGTATCACTTAATCTTATCCTACACTTTATTACATGTATAGTTTATTTCTCTTATCTTATCATGTTTAATGTTGCAGCATTGTACCGAGACAAATTCCTAGTTTGTGTACTACATGAACAATGGCAATAAACCTGATTCTGATTCTGATTCTGATTCTGATTTAAGTTTCATAATTGCTTTTTCTAATTCTTGAGGTTGTATTTCTGACAATAGTGTTTTATTTTGTGACTCAGTAAGTTGGGGAAGGTTTAATGTATTTAGGAAGGCTTTGGATGCATTTTTATGTTTTTTGAGGGAGTACAAGTTCTTGTAGTAGTTCTTGAAGCTTTTAAGAATTTCCTGAATTCTAAATTTTATTTCCTTTGATACTGGGTCTCTGATTTTGTAGATTGCTCTCTCTGTTTGTTGTTTCCTCAATTTATAGGCTAGTAATTTTGCCGATTTGCTACCTGTTTCATAGTATTTTTGTTTCAGAAATGAAAGTTTCTTCTGGATTTCTATTGTGTAGATCTCATTTATTTGTTTTTTAATTTCCTTAATTTTGAGTGAGTCATTAGAATGAGTGTTGTCTTTGTGCTCTTTTTCTAGTTTCTTAAGTTCTGACTCTAATGTGATTAGTTTTTCTTGTCTCAGTTTCTTTTGGATTGTCAGTTTTGCGATAATCTTTCCCCTTATTACAGCTTTGCATGCGTCCCACAGTATTAAAGGGGATGCTTCTCCATTATCATTTTCTTCCAAATATCTGAGAATATCTGATTCCAATTCATCTTTCAGTGGTCCTTTCAGCACATTTGAATTTAACCTCCAAGAAAATGTATTATTTGTGTATTTTTGGATATTTAAGTCCATATAGATCGGACTGTGGTCAGAGAGATCCATCAGTCCTATTTTACATGTTTTTACTCTTCCAATGTCTCTATTAAACATAAAAAATAGTCAGTCCTTGAGTATGATGAATGTGGTGCTGAGTAAAATCTATAATCTTTTACACTGGGGTTGAATTCCCTCCACACGTCACAGATTCCCATTTCTTTTAGTAGCATCTGAGTTTTTCTACTTTGAGTGTTATTTTGATGTGGAGAATTACCTGATGCATCCCAGTATGGATTCAGTCTTAGATTGAAGTCTCCACCACATATCACTAAACCTTGGGCTTTAGTTATCATTAGGTCAAATACATTTTTATAAAATTTCCAGTTAGCCCCTGGAGGTGCATATACATTCAACAGGGTGATATCTTCTCCCTCTAGCTGACCAAGTACCATGCTGAATCTCCCTTCTTTATCTTTGTGTTCTGATTTTTTTTTTTCAAATATAATTTTGGTTGAGATCAATGTCGCTACCCCCCTCCTCCTCCCTGACTTATATGAAGATGAAGAGATCATTTTAAACCCTTGTCTATTAAGTTTAGTGTGCTCCACGTCTGTTAGGTGGGTTTTCTGTAAAAATATTATTCCTGCTTTGTCTTTTTTCATTTTGCCTAGAATCTTGGATCTTTTAACTGGATTCAGGATCCCTTTTACATTATATGAGGTTATTTTGGTTACACCCTGTTTCTCCATTGTGTTGTCTTATTTAGTATAATGGTGTGGTGGCCCTCTTTTATGCTACTCAGAAAATGAAAGAACATTAAGAACATAAAAAAACCATTAAGAACATAGTATATAAAACTCTAAAACAAAAAACTGACAAAAGATCTTCCTGAGCTGAGGTCTTTTTAGCGACCTTAGAGGAGCCTTGATGGTGCGTTGGCTCTGAGGGAAATTCCTCAAACTCCGTTACGTGTTGAGGGCCCTCTCTTACCCGTGTAAGTTGTCCCATGTTTTTAACGTGAATTTCAGATCCCAATCCGAACTTGTAATGATTTTTTTTTTTTTATGCCTATACCCTATGAAATTGTGTGCAACCTCCCACCACCATCACAGCAAACAATCACGTTAATACAGTATTTGTTAGTGTGGAGAGATCATGTGGTTCATTGTCACATTTCTATTTTAACAAGTTTTTTTTTTTTTAAAGACTTATTTGTTTCTAATGTTATGTCTGTTCCATGAAATGTTTTACCACATGCTGATTCTGCATCTCCTTTAATGTTTGTTACCTTGTAGGAGGAGGGTTGAATGCGCAGATTGACTAAAAATATCGTTATTCCCTCCTGTAAACACTCAGTTTTTCCTTATAGCCCTGGAGCTGGGTTTCTAGCTGCTGGCTCATGGATTTTGAGGGTCTCTGTGTGCACCACGTTTGAGCCTTGATTCTTTTGATCGGGTCTGCTGCGGGTTTATACACCGTTACCGGGAGCCCTCTTCTCGTCATATCCGTGGTTGCTTCTTCCGCTGAGTTGTAGAGACACGTCTCATCCCCATAAAAAACCCGCAGCTTCGCCGGAAATGGAGTTTGAAAGCGCAGTTTCTTCTCTCGTAGTACCTTTTTAGCTTCGTTGTATTCCCGATGCTTTTTAAGGACCTCCGGGGCGTAGTCGTGCTCCACAAAAACTTTTCTCTGTTGGTGCATAAATCCTTTTTTCTGCCAAGCCAGTCTCACAACCTCTTCTTTTATTCTGGAGTTGGAGAACTTCACCACCACCGATCTTGGCGACGCTTCTGCCGACGGCCTTGGGGCAAATGTACGGTGCGCAATTTCTATCTTCAAGTCGGTGGATTGGGGAATTTCCAACTTCTCTCTCAGTATGGATTCCACGCATGCAGCCATTGTGGTGAAACCGTCCTCGACTCCTTCTTTCATACCATGAATTCTTATGTTGTCTCTTCTTAGTCTTCCTTCTTGGTCGGTTAGCTTAGCCTCCAGTCTTGACTGTCGTTTGAGTAGTTCCAGCACGGTTTCTTCCAGCCCTTTTATTCTTTCCTCTGCTTCCATGATTCAGTCCTCAGCCTGGTCCACTCTGCTGTTTGTCCTTTTTATTTCGTCTTTAATTTCACGAAATTTGGCCCAACACTCTCGGCGAAATTGTCTTAATTCTTGAAGGACCATTTTTAAGCTAACCGTGTTGCTAGCTTCATTCAGCTCCTCTGCTTCTGAGTGGATGTCCTCCAGGTCAGATTCTCCGGCCGATGCGTGTCTTGGCCTGGTAAATGTTGATCTCTTCTGTTTTCCTTTAGGCATAATGATTTTGTCTTTTGATTTTCACTTTTCCAAAAATCCGTTAAATCTGATTTTCAAGGTATTTTCACGGATCGGGTCTGGGAGCTTCAGCGTTAAGCTGCTATCACCATGGTGTCCAGACCGGAAGTCCGAAATTACTGCTTTTGAAATACACTATAACATTGCCTCACTGTTACCATAGTAACCACAGACAAGTTCTAATACTACTGTGGAGATTTTATAGTACTAAAATCGAATATTATTACAAATATACTTTATTAATATTCATTAATATAAACAAGCTACATTAGTTGAACTTGTTAATAACATTACAATAATTTGTCTTATATTAGAAGTGTAGTAACTTAAGCTACGGTTAGAAAGATTCTTACAAACGATAGTTTTATAAGAATCTCCCAGTTGCTATGAATTCTGGAGTTCACAGACATTGGTGCAAGGGGCATAGTTTCTTACGGCTACCATTCAATTCACAAGAGCAACTTGAGGTATTCTTGAGAAATGAGGTGTTTTTCTGTCGTACGATGGCCCTAGAGTTCTTACGTTCTTTGTAAGGGTTCTTTGGGATCTTCCTACGGCATACTTACTGCCATCTTACAAAAATGTTTGTGCAACTCATGGCACTCTCAAGTCGTTGGTAGGAAGAGCTTACAGCTTTCGGCACATTTTGTCGGCACAAATGTCGCACGAATGATGTACTTCCGCCTTATGAGCGCCTCACTACTGCCTTACGCACACTGTGTGAATCTCTGTACGAATAAGGATTCATACATTCATACGGTGTTTCCTACGACCGCTGTAAGGGGCCCTCAAGAACATCTTAAGGTGTTCTTGAGGCGTGGTAACAGCCAACATCTTGCGTAGTTCTTACGTTGTTCCTATGGCATTTGTACAGCTGCCCTATGATGAGGGGTTTTTATGGGACGTTCAGAGAAATCTTGAACAAGACCATCAACCTGGCCATGAATTTACAAACGGTCTATAAACACTGGATTCTTCTATGGTCGCCTTAAGAAGGCCGTACGAAATGGTCCCAAAATCATTTGTACAGTGTTTACAGCCATTTGTAAGGGTATTTGTGACTGTAGCTTTATGCTAAATTTGTGAATACACCCATCCCCCTTGTTAAAAATAGCATTTCAGCAAGTATCCCAAACACAATCAGTATTTGGACACTTCTGTATACAATGGGGTCTTAGTACTCAATTTTTCTGCTTAAAAAGAAGGGGGAGGAGCTGCTGGGTGAATCTGGAGAGTCAGGCAGATGGGAACATGTGGGAATGTGTAAATTGATTTGAATGTGCAGTGATCATGAATAATTGAAGGGTCAGAGGAAAACAACACTCAGTTTGTAGTAAGGAGCAGAAGACGGAGGGAAAGGGGTTGGAGAGAGTAAAAGAAACTGGTAAACTGGTCAGAAAGAGTGTGGTGCTAGCAGAGAGGTGGCTGGACGGAAGGAGAGAAAGTGGGTTAGAGCTTGAGTCTGCAGCCATTTTGTGACACATGCTTGCACGGCCCTGTGGTGCTCACTCCCGTCCTCTTTGGTCCCCCCCCCCACACACACACACACACAGGCTTATTAACATTTATAAACACTCACTGCCACCGTTGAGCACTGGCCCTATGAATCAGTGTGTCAGAGCTGTGCAGAGACCATATCTATTCTGTAGCCTACCATTGCAATGTAAACAGCTTGTCACCCAAGAATCAACAAGCTCTGACTGTCTGACTGTCTCTTGGACCTTCATACTTAAAGGCCTGATCATGTGTTCGCCATCAAAACAGCCTGTTTCAAATGATGCGTCATTAGAACATGATTATAAACAGACAACATCCTCTCATACAGGCCCAGCCAGCATGCCCACGGGGGCCCCATGGCATCTTAAATCTGGGCTGTCTTAGGGCTCTCATGTGGGTTTGTCAGCAGCTTCCCTGTTGCCCCATATATGTTTGCCCACATGGACTTAAACTGTGATGCAAGTGAGCGGGTAACCTGCTGTAAACCCATCTGAGATCCACATGGCTTTAACATGGGTGAGCAGCTGGAGACAGAGGCAAAATGACAAGAAAAAAGTCACACATTTATGAGAAAAAATGCCAAAATTTATGAGAAAACAGGCAAATATTTACAAAAAAATAGTAGTAAAATTATGAGAAAGAAGTGACAAATTCACTAGAAAGCCACAAATTTATGAGAAAAAAATGTGAACATTTATGAGAAAAAAGTCCAAAATTTATTTAAAAAAATAGCAAATTTATGAGAAAACAGGCAAAAATTTACAAAAAAGTAATAAAATTATGTGAAAGATGACAAATTCTCTAGAAAAGTCACAAATTCACAAAGAAAAGTGACAAAAAATGTGAAAATTTGAGGAAAAAAGTCAAAAATTTATATAAAAAAATAGCAAATTCATGACAAAAATTTATGAGAAAAAAGGCAAATATTTACAAAAAATAGTAAAATTATGAGAAAAAAGTGACAAATTCACTAGAAAAGTCACAAATTTATGAGAAAAATGTGAAAATTTATGAGAAAAAAGTTGTAAATTAGCAAGAAAAAAATAAAATTACTTGGAAGAAAGTTACAAACTTACAAGAAAAGGTCAGCAAATTTACAAGAAAAACTTGCATGTTTGGGGGAAGGAAAAATTGTAACTCGGACAACAGCTGGAAGTTTGCCACTGGCTCCAATCTGGCAAGTTTACACTGATATCAATGTTCAACAACTTGCACTGTCCTAAAAACAGCAATTTACAATTTACAGTAAAAAAAGTTGCAAATTTATGAGAAAGTTTCAATTTTTTAAAGAAAATGTATCAAATTCAGCAGGAAACAGTAACAAGAAGATAAGTTGAAAACAGGTAAAGCGCGTGTGGGCCAACATGGACTCCACGGACAAAGCTGTCATGGACCCCCTCCACAGGGAATTACTCAGTCCTTGATACCTTAGAGTACTCCTCCGTTACTGGACATAACAACTCACTTACCAAGGCCAGAAGTGCTGATCTCAGCCTGGGATCACCAGGTCACTGTCAGCCTCGGCCACGGTAGACCTTCACCTCCAAGCCTCCCAGGCCGAGTGTCCAACCCGTGACACCATGATCCAAAAACCTCTTCCTCTGCCACTGAGCCAAAGAGGACTTCCTCACTAGCTCTTGGTCAGTAACGGAGGTGTACTCTAAGGTGTCAAGGACTGCACCACTGACTAATTCCCTGTGGAGGGGGATCCGTATCAATACCCCCATGGGACCCATAAGACAGCCCAGATTAAACGTATCATGGGGCCCACGTGGGCATGCTGGCTGAGTGCCATCGTGATGTTTCTCCAGAAAAACGCCCATAAATCAAAGTTGTTTGTTCACCCATTAAACTCAGCTTACCACCCCCCTACACACACACACACACAATATCCATGCATCTGACCTGGCAACCCACAACCTGAGGTGCTCAGTGGGTGTCAGGTCAGGATGGTGCTCAGTCGAGAAAAGCACACAGTAATACTGTTGGAGAAAAGTTAATCAGCCTTACGTGACTGAGAAGAGAATCAATCAGATGAATTAAACGAGTTCATTACGTGCAGCAAGGGAGCAGTACACGCAACAGGAAGTTGAGAGCAGTGCTCACTGGGCGGTCCAGCAGAGGCTTTTTATGCAGTACAGCAGTAGATGTCTGCATAGATAACCAGCATCATGTAAGGAGATGTTCCTCCGCATCCCGGCAGTGGCAGCACGAACAGCTGGCCTTGAAGACATCTGGATGCACTGCTGAGCTCACGAGTTTGTTGAGTGCTCCTTGATCCCTCAGCAATATCACTGATCTCCCAATGATCTCTCAGTGATCTTCTAATTAATGTCAGATTTTTCCAGCCTGAAGGCCTAGATGGCTGAGAGATCAGTGAGGGATTGCTGAGTGTTTGATGAAAGACCAATAGAGTTCATTAAAAAAAATTGCTGAGAAATCATTTGGTGCAGTAACTCATTGGGAGGGGGGGGGGTGCACAGACCCCGCATGACCCTCCATAGCACTGACTCTGTGTCTAATCATACTGAATGTGGAAAATGTAAATGGTCACTTAAAAAGCCACTTTGGACACTTTGGCAAAGGGGAAGGGGCTGAAGCCCTGAGAGCATTGAGCCCCCCCCCCCCCCCCCCCCCCAGTACGTGCATGCAGTCTGTGGAAGTTTGGGCCAACACTGCAGTTTATTTCACACCTCCCTCTCTCCCTCTTCTTCAGTTCACCTCTCGTTCTTCATCCCTCACTGCTTCCCCTCCTCCTCTTTGTCGTTGTCCAACAAGCAGAGTGGCGAGGGGCTGCTCCTGGAGAGCAGGGTTACTGAGGGACTGTGAGGCCGTGAAGTGAAGGTGTGCTGCTGCCCAGGCCGCTGCTGGGGTCGCTGTCCAACAGCAACGCTTATTCTCACTTAAACCTCTTCTAATAAATAAAATTTATTGCTGGTGCCTAGACCGGCGGTCTGCAGCCTCGCCCATGAAAACAGACATTTTAAGCAAATTTTGTCCCTGAAAAGTGTGCATGCAACCGCAAAACACATTTTCCTTATATATTTTTCAGTCAGCTTTTATTCGTAAATCTGCAACTTTTTCCTCAAAATTTGCATTTTTTTTTCTGGAATTTTTTTTTTTTTTTCAAGTTTGGTTTTTCTTAAAAACATATGTTTTTGTACTCAGATTTTTTACATTTTTCAATGTTTTTGTTATAAGTTTGCAACTACTAATACAAAAATATATATTTTTTTAAATTGCAACTTTTTTCCTTTAATTTTTTTTTTTACTTTTTTCATAAATTTGCAACTTTTTTCCTGTAAATTTTAAACTTTTTTCCTCAAAAATGGGACCTTTTCTCATAAATTGGCAATTTTTTTTCTCATAAAGCCACAATTTTTCTCAAATGTATCTTTTTACTTTTTCTTCTCAATCAAATATGTGTCGCTGTGCTTTTTGTTGTACATTTTCAACTTTTTCTGTGCAAATCTGTGTCTATTGCAAGTATTTCTTAACTACGTATATTTTCATGAATTTATGGCTTTTACTGTAAATTTGCAGCTTTTTTCATAAATCCTTGAGTTTTTTGTGACTTCTTGCTATAATATTTATAATCTGTTCTCTAACTTCATGAGATTTTTCTTGACATGAAAAGCTTTTTTCCCAAAATGTTGTGACTTTTTCCGCATAAATTTGAAGCTTTTCTCATAAATTTGATCATTTATTTGAGACTTTTCTCCATATAAATTTCAAATGTCACATTTTACTTGCAATTTTGCAATGTTTTCTTTGAAACTTTGCTGTTTTTTTAATAATCATAAATTTGTTACTTTTCATGCTAAATCTGCAGCTTTTTCACCCCTTAAATTTGTAATTTTTTTAATGATAGTATGTCACTTTTTACATATACTGTATACGTGCTATGCTGTTTTCAGCTTGTGTCAAACCCACAGGGAGCTAGTCATTATGGGCAAACGAGCCACATGTGGCTCCGGAGCCGCAGGTTGCAGACCCCTGCCCTAGAGCAAGCCCATGAATAAAAACTGAATGGAGCGACAGAAAAAAAGCAGGCCTTATTTTAGCCCTGCTTCCACTTCAGGAAGCAAGTTTAGGGGACAGGAACTTGAGTACTGAGTGCACGCTCTCCACTAAAGCTCTTCACACCAACAGCACACCCTACAGTAAATACAGGGACTACACACCAGCGCTTGTATTAAAGTGCTGATGACACGTTTTTGACATTTTTTTTAGCATGTTGTGTAAACCCAAAAGTCATTGTTGATGATCAATATAACATTTACAACCGCGCCTGCATAAACTAGTTATCATCAAAAAACCGCAGCTGCTGACTGGACTGTGGTGCCGCCCACCGAATTAAGGGCGGCACCCCATGATGTAAGCGGGAGAACAGACTCCCGTGTTGTTGACTGGAATGACAGCAGCTTTGTAGCTCACAGCTTCTCTGGTTTCTTGTTTTAATTTTACAGCTGTGCCTTCACATTGTGTCGCAGGCTTAGATAAACAGCAGGCCATGAAAGACCACATCACACGCTTCAGCTCCAACCGTCATAAGCCTCCTACGCTCCTCGTGCGCTTTTATGTAGGAGGAGCGCACGAGGAGGGGAAGGATTAATGGATTTACGCGCAGCTTTGACCTACTTTCTCTGATCCCATGCCAACATCTCACCAGTGTGGCCACGTCCCCTCTATCATCATCACCAGCTGATTCAAACTCCCGCTGATCATGTTTTCCAGTCCTCGCCCAGGTGCTTTTCATCACACCATCACCAGCAGTGCATGGACTTCGTGGCCCGTTTGCCAGTCATGCACTGCTGGTCCATAGTATTGTCATCTGTGCTGTTAGTCTGCCAGTATTTTCAGCACTCTCACGACGCGTTAGTCACTCCATGTTCGCTGTGGCTCTTGTGCATCCTTGAAGCGATGTTGGCTCTGGGGCGCACCTGTGGCAAACATGTCTCCTCTCATTCATTCTCTGGGTGGTGCCGGCCCCCAAACGCCATCAGCAAGTGTGTCTGTGTTTCTTGTACGTCTTCACCTTTCAGGGAAGTGTCTGTCTTTCTGTACTAAATGTGCTGTGGTGAACCCTGCACGTAAATCCTCGTTATTTCATCCTCCCTACACGCAGGATTCACCACAGCACATGTATTGAATATAAGAATGATGACAACAGTTCCCAAAAAGGTGAAGACTTACAAACAGAAACAGAAACACCCACAGTTGGCGTTCAGGGCCGACATCGCCCAGCGAACGTATGGAGAGGAGACATGTTAACCATGGTTGCGCCCCAGAGCCGACATCGCTACAAGGGCGCAACAGAACCACGGCTGTGTGGAGTGGCTAACATGTCGTGATAGTGTTGGCAATATTGGCTGGCTGACAACACGGCAGATGATGCACACAGAACATGAACAGCTGACTGTCAAAGAGAGAGGGGGCGTGGTCGGACTGGCAAATCTTGGACAGTGCCCACCTGAAAGTGGGTCAAAACAACACATTATTCACATGTACAAAACATAAACACAACAAGAACTCAAAAGATAATCCATAATAAACACGATGCCTGAGCCACAGAGAATACACTGCTATGATTTTATTGAAAAATTGGGTTTAAATAAGTTATATTTATGAACAAATAATTTGTAGTAATATCTGTAACAAAAGTATAACACTGGTGTTCCCCTGCTGTGTGGTTGTTGCTGCTGCGGCGGCGGGCATGTGTGCCTCTCCACCGTCACTCTGAGTCTGACTCGCTAGGCACGATGCCCGCTTGGCACGGCTCAAACCTATACGGTCTGATGGCCCCAGATTCCTCATTATCATCCCATTCTTCAGAACTATAATCGTCTGAAGATTGGACAACACAAACCAATTCCAGACTACATGTGCTGGAACCATTGATGTTTTCTACCGCTTCCATCCTGTGTGTACAATGAGCAGCCAAGCGCTGTGTTCTGTCGATGACGTGACAACATGGCCGGGGGGGTTTTCCAGCCACTGATGTAATTGGTGACATGGCGCTCATGAAAACGTCGGATATTTGTGTGAAAAAAAGCCTGTTTGACTTAGAACTGCACAGACCAACCTATTTTGTCATATTGTATTATGTGTTAAAAAATTAGAGGAAGTCAAGAACGTGTCATCAGACCTTTAAGCTTGTAGGAGAAGTGATAAACAGAATCAAGTGCAGTGTTTTCCTGACTCTGTCCTCCTCCTCTCTCCTCAGGACCTCTCCCTTCAGGTGGAACACTGGTACAAAGGAGCGGATGCTGATCAAGGTGACGGACAGAGAGCCCAGCTTTCTGGCCCATCAGGGAAATGGTTACTCACCCTGCGACCCTCCCTCTTCTGGTCCTCTGTCTGGAGGGGGCACGGCCTCGCGAACCCGCCACTCCTCTGGTGGAAACCCGCCTTCGGAGCCCGACGGCTCCCCGGTCCTCTACTCCGACCGCCGCCTGTCTCCCTTCCTGAAGCGGGCCGAGCTGGGTGGCTCCAGCACCCATCGACGTTCCTCAGCTGACTCCCAGCCGCCCTCGCCACGCTACGCCTACGAACCGCCGCTGTACGAGGAGCCACCATCAGAGTACCAGCCCCCACCCATTTATGAAGAGCCTCCCTCTGACATGCACCTCTCGGACTCTTCTGCTTTCTATGGTACTGGCAAGTCACCCGTGCGCAAGTCATCGGCCCCCCTTTATCACTCTCCCAAGCAAGGTCAGTCACCCTACGGCCAGCTGGTTCTGACCCGGCAGAAGTGTCCAGAAAAGACTCAGAGTCTGGAGTACAGCCCAGTGGGAAAGGAGTATGTCAAGCAGCTGGTGTACGTGGAGCAGTCTTCTTCCAGCCCTCGCTTTAAGACCACTGACCGGCTGTTGCGCTATGGCACCACTGAGGGCTACGGCGGCTCATACGGGGGGTCCTATACTCTGCAGCACAGCCAGTCTCTGATCAGGGACCCCCGCCTTCTGCTAGACTACAGTGGTGAGGGTGGAGAGGGAGGACAGAGGTTACTGTATGAGGACTCCATATCCTGGACGTCCACCCAGTCGCGCTCGCTCTCCTCTTCTACAGCCGGACCCGGGGCTTTCTCTCCTGGCGGTAACCGTAAGAGGAAAAGCCGCAAGCCGTCTCTCCCGCAGGAGCTGGCACGCTGCGGGGAGCTGGAGCTAAGTGGCACGGCGTCCGAGGCCATGCTAGCCCAGGCCAGACTGGCGTGGGAGGCCCAGCAAGTGATGAAACAGAGGAGCAGTTGGGACTCTGGGCAGGGAGGAGGAGGGGGGGGGGCAGTGCGGAGGCTCCAAAGATGGCTACGAGAGTGACGGAGCGGTGCCTCCGCCGCTGCCAGGACCAGTGGTGAGAGCGTTCAGCGAGGACGAGGCACTGGCTCAGAGCGATGGTCACCATTGGAAGCGTAGCACCTTCGATCGGCTCGGCTTCCCTCAGGCCTTGCTGGAGAAAAGCCTTTCTGTCCAGACCAACCTGGCCTCCCCGGAGCCTTACCTACACCCCTCACAGGTACGGCGCTGCTCTGAGCAACATAGGAAACCATGTGCCACAGTTGCATTCAAAATTCGATTGCATCATTTTGTGGTCTGCAACCTGCAGCTCTGGGGCCACATGTGGCTCTTTTGCCCATAGATAGTGGCTCCCTGAGGCCATGAGAAGAAAAAAAACCTGAAGTTTCATTCATGAGAAAAATATCCTAAAAATCAGAACGAGAAAACCTGAAAATTTATGCAAAAATTTAGGGGATTTTTCTGGTAATTTTCTGAGGAAAACATCCCCACAAATGTGCAAGAAAAAATATCACAACATTCCTATAAACGTTTAACTTTTATGAGAAAAATTTAAAGTGGCACTCTGGCAAAAATCAAGTTTTTTCTGTTGTTAACATGTCTGTGTAACATGTTTCTTGTGATTTATAAGATGTATCAAGAGCAAAATCATTCCAAACTCCCAACTATGTGTTTTTCTGCTGTGAAAGTCTGCTGAAGCTCCACCCCCACAAAAAAGGCAGATTTGACAGACCTTTAGTAGCTACGTAACTATCCTGCTCAGCCTGGCTGGTTATAACATTAACAAATCAGACGGATACTCTTGACTACCTCGGCGGTAGAGGGAGGAGCCGAGGAGCAGCAGGACTGAGGCGGAGTGGGTTGGGGTAGCAGCAGAGAGAGAGAGAGTGGAGAGAGGCAGAAAGGCGGGGGGCAATGTGGATGTGGCTGTGTGAGACCATGGTCACGCACAGCCACATTCACATCGAGCTGCTCTCAACTCACCTCATCAGCGGACGGGCGCCACACTGTGAGCTGAGAGCAGCCACATTCACATCGGGTCCCTGCTCAGTCGCCGGGGGACAAGGGACTGGTTGTTAGTAAAAAGTAAACACATATTTGGCAACTACACATTTATCTCTCGTCTCAACCATTTTCAGAAAAATGTTTCACTTTTTACTTTTGAAGATAACTTTAACGTCCAGAAGTGCCGTGAACAGACTAGCAGCCAGGAGTTGCAGTGACCAATCACATGCAAGCCCTGCAGGACACTAATTAGAATATCTTCAATTCAATTCAACTTTATTTATATAGCGCCATTTCACAACAACAGTCATCTCATAGCACTATCAACTGTAGGGGGGAACCCCCACAGTTGCAGAAAGACCCCAGGAATCAGGCGATCCCCTGTGAGCAAGCACTTGGCGACGGTGGAGAGGAAAAACTCCCTTTTAACAGAAAGAAACCTCCAGCAGAACCAGGCTCAGGGAGGGGCAGTCATCTGCTGCGACTGGCTGGGGGGTGAGGGGATAGAGAAGAAGAAAAGAACAGACATGTAGAGAGCAAACAGCACGATGGGGACTCAATCTATGGGAGAGAACAAACAGATGTTAATGACCAGCAAAAAAAAATATTTCATAGAGAGTGAGGAAAGGAGTGAGGCCCAGTGCATTATTGGAGGTCCCCCGGCTGATTAAACCTATTAGCAGCATAACTAAGGGAGGGTTCAGAAACACATGATCCCTCCCTAATTGTAGGCTATATCAAAAAGGTAGGTTTTAGCCCTATTCTTAAAAACAGAGATTGAGTCTGACTCCCGAATCCAGATTGGCAGCTGATTCCACAGGAGAGGAGCTTGATAACTGAAGGCTCTACCTCCCATTGTACTTTTGGAGATTCTAGGTATTACAAGTAATCCTGCATTTTGGGAGCGTAGTGCTCTGTTAGGATAATATGGTAGTAACCTCTATGGTAGTAAACTCTATGGGAAGCCAATGAAGGGAGGCCAGAACCGGAGAGATATGATCTCTCTTTCTAGTACCTGTTAAAACTCTTGCTGCAGCATTTTGGATCAGCTGAAGACTTTTTAAAGATGTTTTAGGACAGCCTGATAATAAAGAATTACAATAATCTAATCTCGAGCTAACAAAAGCGTGGATCAGTTTCTCAGCATCACTCTGAGACAAGATGCTCCTAATCTTGGCAATATTACGCAAATGACAGAAGGCAGTCTTAGAAACAAATTTAATATGTGAATTGAAGGACAAATCCTGATCAAAAATAACTCCAAGTTTCCTCACAGAGCTATTAAGAGAAAGAGTAACCGCATCCAAACTGAAAGTTTGATTTGGAAAGGAATTTCTAAGGTTTTTTCGACCAACAAGAATGACTTCAGTCTTATCTGAATTTAATAGCAGGAAATTACAAGTCATCCAGGCTTTGATTTCCTTAAGACAGGCTTCTAACTTGGCTAATTGATTACTATCATCTGGCTTCATTGACAGGTATAATTGTGTGTCATCTGCATAACAATGAAAATGTATACAGTGCTTTCTAATAATGTTGCCTAACGGAAGCATATATAAACTAAAAAGAGCAGGGCCTAGCACAGATCCCTGTGGAACTCCATGACTAAGCTTTGAGTTGAAAGAAAACTCATTATTTACATGAACAAACTGGAACCTATCAGATAAATAAGATCTAAACCATTGCAACGAAGTTCCATTAAGTCCAACATAGTGTTCTAATCCATCAAGTAGAATATTATGATCAATAGTATCAAAAGCTGCACTAAGGTCTAAAAGGACAAGTACAGAAACTAGTCCATTATCAGATGCAATGAGGAGGTCGTTAGTGACCTTCGCTAAGGCTGTTTCAGTACTATGATGGATTCTAAACCCAGATTGAAACTCTTCAAGTAAACCATTTCCCTGCAGGTGGTCAAATAATTGCGTAGCAACAACTCTTTCAGAGATTTTTGAAATGAAAGGGAGATTAGAGATTGGTCTATAGTTAGCTAAAGCTCCTGGATCTAGCGTTGGCTTTTTGAGTAAGGGTTTAATTACAGCCGTTTTAAAAGCCTGCGGTACATGGCCTAAAGTTAAAGAAGAATTGATAATATGAAGAATAAAGCTACCAATAAGTGGGAAGACTTCTTTAAATAACCTGGTAGGAATAGGGTCTAAAAGACAAGTTGAAGGTTTGGATGAGGAAACTATTTTGTCTAACTCACAAAGGTCGATTGGAGTAAACTCATCAAGACAGAGATCAATAGAAGGAGATGTAGTAGTTACAGTATTTAAGTTAACTGTGGGAAGAATCTGATTGATTTTATCTCTGATGGATGAAATTTTATTATTGAAAAAGTTCATAAAGTCCTGACTAGTAAGCTCTAAGGGAATGCTAGGATTGACAGAGTCCTGACTCTTTGTCAACCTGGCTACAGTACTGAAAAGAAACCTGGGATTATTCTTGTTCTCTTCTATTAATGCAGAGTAATAACTCGTTCTAGCTTTTCTAAGAGATTTTTTATAAATTAAAAGATGATTTTTCCAAGCTAAATAGATTTCATCTAAATTAGTAGAGCGCCATTTTCTTTCTAATTGACGAGTCTTCTGTTTTAAGAACAGAATATATAATTATAAATAAAATATAAATATATAAACAGATATATAAACAGATAATAATAAATATATAAACAGATTATATAATTTTATAATTTTAAAAGAATATATATATATATAATAATATATATAAGAACAGAATAATATAATTTATATCTGCGCATACTTAAGTAGGTGAAAAATGTAAAAGCTCTTTCCAAGCAATTCTAAGGCAATGACAGTTTTTTTTGTGGGTAAAAAGCCACAATATACTATTTTGGACAATACAGACGTGGACAAAATTGTTGGTACCCCTCTGTTAATGAAAGAAAAACCCACAATGGTCACAGAAATAACTTGAATCTGACAAAAGTGGTAATAAATAAAAATTCTATGAAAATTAACCAATGAAAATCAGACAATGCTTTTAAATTGTGGTTCAACAGAATTATTTTAAAAAACAAACTCATGAAACAGGCCTGGACAAAAATGTTGGTACCCCTAGAAAAGATTGAAAATAATGTGACCATAGGGACATGTTCAACCAAGATGTGTCCTCTAATTAACATCACAGGTGTTTACAAACTTGTAATCAGTCAGTCGGCCTATTTAAAGGGTGACAAGTAGTCACTGTGCTGTTTGGTGACATGGTGTGTACCACACTAAACATGGACCAGAGGAAGCAAAGGAGAGAGTTGTCCCAGGAGATTAGAAAGAAAATTATAGACAAGCATGTTAAAGGTAAAGGCTATAAGACCATCTCCAAGCAGCTTGATGTTCCTGTGACTACAGTTGCACATATTATTCAGAAATTTAAGATCCACGGGACTGTAGCCAACCTCCCTGGATGTGGCCGCAGGAGGAGACGGATAATACGAATGGTAACAAAAGAGCCCAGAACAACCTCTAAACACATTCAAGGTGAACTCCAAGGTCAAAGTACATCAGTGTCAGATTGCACCATCCGTCGTTGTTTGAGCCAAAGTGGACTTAATGGGAGACGACCAAGGAGGACACCACTGTTGAAAACAAATCATAAAAAAGCCAGACTGGAATATCCCAAACTGCATGCTGACAAGCCACAAAGCTTCTGGGAGAATGTCCTATGGACAGACGAGACAAAACTGGAACTTTTTGGCAAGGCACATCAGCTCTATGTTCATAGACGCAAAAATGAAGCATACCAAGAAAAGAACACTGTCCCTACTGTGAAACATGGAGGAGGTTCTGTTATGTTCTGGGGCTGCTTTGCTGCATCTGGCACAGGGTGTCTTGAATCTGTGCAGGGTACAATGAAATCTCAAGACTATCAAGGTATTCTAGAGAGAAATTGTGCTGCCCAGTGTCAGACAGCTTGGTCTCAGTCGCAGGTCATAGGTCTTGCAACAGGATAATGACCCAAAACACACAGCTAAAAACACCCAAGAATGGCTAAGAGCCAAACATTGGACTATTCTAAAGTGGCCTTCTATGAGCCCTGATCTAAATCCTATTGAACATCTGTGGAAGGAGCTGAAACATGCCGTGTGGAGAAGGCACCCTTCAAACCTGAGACAACTGGAGCAGTTTGCTCATGAGGAGTGGGCCAAAATACCTGCTGAGAGGTGCAGAAGTCTCATTGACAGTTACAGAAATCGTTTGATTGCAGTGATTGCCTCAAAAGGTTGTGCAACAAAATATTAAGTTAAGGGTACCATCATTTTTGTCCAGGCCTGTTTCATGAGTTTGTTTTTTAAAATAATTTTGTTGAACCACAATTCAAAAGCATTGTCTGATTTTCATTGGTTAATTTTCATAGAATTTTTATTTATTACCACTTTTGTCAGATTCAAGTTATTTCTGTGGCTCTTTAGAGCCACTGGAGTGCATCTTTGATAAATTTATGCAAGAAATGCTGAAGTTTTAACCAGGAAAAGTAAAAGAAAAATATAATATATAAAAATATAATAATATAAAAATATAATAATATAAAATAAAATAAATAAAATAAAAATATAATAATAATAAAATCTAATAAATATAAAAAATATAAACATAAAGAGATGTAACAATAGAAAGAAAAATATAATAAATTTATGAGAATAGCTACAAATTTATGCCAAAAATACTTGAAATTTAGGGAAAATGTGACAGTTTTATGAGGGGGAAAAGTCCACAAATTGGCAAGAAAAGTCACAAATTAACCAGAAAAAGCTACATTTTTCTTAGAAAATGGCTGAAAATTTATATGAAAAATGCAGAATTTTTCACTGAAAAGTAACAATTAGATAAGGCAATCTTATGAGAAAAGCGGAAGATTATGCCAAACATTTAAGAAAAAAAATCGTATAACTTTATTGTGAAAAATGTCACAAATTTACATGAAAAAAGGCTTCAATTTTATTTGACAAAGGTTTGAAATTTGCAAAGAAAAATATGCTGAATTTAGGAAAGAAGCTAAACACATTAATGCTAAAAGTAACAAATTTTGAGAAAAAAATTACAGTTTAATGAGGAAAACATCCACATAACTTTGCAAGAATAAAAAAAAATCACATTTTTAGAAAAGTTTGAGTTTTATGAGAAAAATTTGATAAGTTTATGTAAGAAATGCTGAAATTTTATCCATGAACGGTAAAAGAAAAATATCATATATAAAAATATCATATTATAATGCAAGAAATCTCTGTTTAGCACCGGTTTAGCAAATCACGGTTTAGCACTGTGGCAGCACAGTTTACCCTCGGCCGGGGGATCGCGGGGATCATGAGATCGTGGGTTCGATCCCAGCCCCCGACCAACAGTGAGCTGTGTGGAGTTTGCATGTTCTCCCCGTGTTGCACGGGTTTACTCCGGGATTTCTCCGGTTTCCTCCCGCATACCAAAAACATGTAGGTTTAGGGCGCACGCAGCGACCGGCAGCCGGTGGCTTGTCACTAGACTGCAAACCAAATCTACCTACGGGTACAAATAAGTAACAAAACAAAAAAAGAAATCTCTGTCTGTCTGTCTGTCTGTGTGTATGTATGTGTGTGTGCGTGTGTGTGTGTGTGTGTTTGTGTTTCTGTTCTGCACGTATCCCTTGAACCGTTTGTCAGACTGGCCTCAGATTTGACACGTGCTGTGCTGAGGTCACGAGGGTGTGTGTCCCCGAATTTCAGCCTCCCAGCATATGCGGAAGTTTAGGAGGGGAAATCTTTCATGAATGTCCTTAGGGGAGCTGTGGCCATTCATAGCTATGACATCATAGACACACAGATGTTGCCATAGTTACTGTTGCCAGGCAGACACATCATCAGAGATCAAAGGCAGGCATCACCATGGTTACTGTTGCCATGGTAACAGTAACTTTCTACGGGCATGCAGAAATACTTGCTTGTACTTGGTTTTTACGGGCATGCAGGGGTATGCACTAGTAATAATATAAAATATAATAATTTTAGAAATATAAATATAAAGAATATAATATATAATAGAAAGAAAAATATAACAAATTTATGAGAATAGCTAAAAATGTATGCCAAAAATACTTGAAATTTTGGGAAAATGTGACAATTTAACCTTCCTCCTGTGTTAGCTTTCTGTTACCATCCCCGGTGTTAACGGGTCGGTTTCGACCCGTGTCTTAAATCAGCTTTAAAATACACTAAAAACAATAACCTGTCATCCAGTTTTTTTGTCATCTCTTGGTTACCTTGTTAGGCTGACAGTGCACTTATGATTTCAATATTGGCTCTAATTATTGCTTTATAATCTTATTTTTATAACCGGGTCGAAACCGACCCTAACACCACAAAAGACATAATTTCAACCAGAGCATTTTATAGTGCAGTGAAAAAAAAAATTTTGTTTAATTTTGTTGAAATCAAGGTTCCTGACAAAGTCAAAAAGCCTTGATGCAATAAACAAATTTTAAGTGATTCTTTTATGCATCTAAAAACTAAAACGGGTCGGTGCCGACCCTAACACAAGAGCAATGTTATTAATGAGGGGAAAAAACTCACAAACTGGCAAGAAGAAAGTCACAAATTTACCAAAAAAAGCTACAATTTTTTTAGAAAATGGTTGCATATTTATATGAAAAACGCAGAATTTTTAACTGAAAAAAGTAACAGATAAGACAATCTTGTGAAAAAAGCAGAAAATTGTCCCAAAATTTTATGGAAAAAACCTCATATCTTTTTTGAGAAAAATGTCACAAATTTACATGGAAAAAGTCTTCAGTTTTATTCAATAGACATATTAAATTTGCAAAGAAAAATATGCTAAAATATGCTAAATTTAGGAAAGAAGCAAAACACATTAATGCTAAAAAAAAAAAAAAAAACAATTTTGGAAAAAAAAAACAGTTTAATGAGGAAAACACCCACACAACTTTACAAGAATAAAGACTTTTTACAAAAAAAAAACAAATAAAAAATTTACCAGAAAAAGTAGCAGTTTTGTGGGAAAAGGTAACAAATTTACAATTAAAAAGCTTCAACTTTATAAGGAAAAACTCTTGATCCTGATGTAGTCAGACCAGATTGCAGCGGTGATTCTGGCTCTGATATTTCTGTGGCTCCATGCAGATTTTTGTTAATAGAAAAATCACTCACAATGGCTCTCTGTGTAGTGCAGGTTGCCGACCCCTGCCCCATATGGTAGGGCTGGTTGATGAATCCGTTTTGATTCATTTTAGATGTTCTTGTATTCAGTCTTGCCCACACAGTACGGAGAGCTGTGGGTGGACGGTGCTCAGAGAACCCACTTCTACTGTCTGCTGTGAACAAACTTGGTATTTTATTTAGTTTTATTTTGCAACCCAGAAAGTAGCCAGCAGCAGGTGGTGCTTAAAAAAAGAGTATCGTTATAATTTATTGGTTTATTTGTCAGGGACCATGTCCAGAAAAAACCTTAAACACAGGGTAGAGATGCTCTGTAGCAGATTCTAGCGTTCTCACTCATTTCCATCTGGTCTCTGAGGCGGGCAGGAAGGTATTAAAAGAAAAACAGCACATATAGAAAGCAGTTCAGGTCAGGTTTCAGAAACTGTCGACCCTGAAACAAGCAGGGAGGAAGTTTAAAGGTAAAAAGATACGAGAACAGCACACTTAAAACAGCTTAAGAGTACAATTTCAAATCCCATTTAAGAGAGAGAGTCAGTGCTGGCAGGCTTGATTACTTAGTACCAGTGGGGAGCTTGTTCCAGTCCCTTATAGCAGGGATGGACAACCGGCGGCCCGTGGGCCACATGCGGCCTCTGATGTCATCCACTGCGGCCTGCCAGTCCATTTCCAAAAATCAATTATGTATTTATATCCCATTTGAACATACATGTATTTGGAGGTGGATTCTTAAATGCAGTTATAGAGTCCGCCAGCAAAGGGAGCTCTAATCAAAACCTGGGTGCTGCTCTGTGCGGTGGTGGAGCAAGAGTGAGGGAGCCAGTGATAGAGGGAGCAGCATGCCCCTGGGTACGTCTTTTAAGGTATGTATGTGTTGCATGCTGAGACCGCATTAATAGGCTGTCAACAGCAGTAAATGTAGAGCAGGCTGCTTTTAAACAATAAATGCTACAGCTCGTCACTGAGGAGGATTTACAGGAACAAGTTTCACACTGAAAGGCAAATTCATATAAGAAAAGGCAAATTTATGACAAAAACTCAATAATTTAGAAAAAAAAACAACAACTAAAAAGTTATACATTTAAATAAAATGATTCAAATTTATCAGTACATGCTTGAACATCTAATACTAAAATAAAATATAGATTGGGGAAAAAAGCTAATTTAAACCAGAAATGTAGCATATTTATAAGTAAAACTATGTTTTACTTTGATCATTTCCTTCAAATAGACCTACTATTTTAACCTTGCTTTTCATTAGTTTCCTATTTTAATTGCCTTAGGTTTAAAATCATAAATTATTTTATGTCACATTGTCTTACTGTGAATTATTAATACTTATGAATATATGTCTGTTTGACTGTATTTGAGTGTTTTATTCTTCTAGTCATCTTAACTGTCTAGTCTTTTTATCAGCAGATTATCTTCTTCTTTATCAGTGAGTGTTTTATTCTTTGATCACCGTGGCCAAGCTCCGGTGTTTCCTCATGAGGAGCCCTCCCACGGGGAACTGTGCCTTTTTCTTGGCTGTGGGGTGCTGGCCTGGGATCACCCTGGTCTAGCCAGCTGAGGGGATCATACACTGCAGCACCGCAGCTGAGGTGTCCATCCCTTGGGTGGACTTGGGCGGTCCCAGAGGTGATGTTCCTGTAGCCGTGGCGCTTCCCCTGCTGGTGAGGGCTCCCTAGTGATGCTGCTTCCACACTGGGATCCTCGATGCCCAGTCTCAAGCTTCACACTGACGACAGTTTCTGTGTGTGTGTGTGTGTGTGGGGGGGGGGGGTAATTGTGTTTTATTTCAATGTGTGAAGCACTTTGTTCTGCATCTTTTTGTATGAAAAGTGCAATATGAATAAAGCTTTGATTTGATTCTAATATTTTAAAAACATTTTTCTTCATCGTCACATTTCCTTTTCTTCTTGGCTTTTTTGTTAATTACTGTCCAGAATTTCTCTTTGCTCGTCATTTTGATGGAGAGAGTTTTAAATATTAGGTCATCATATAATTTTATCAGTAAAACACTGAGCAGCTTTTTTTTATCTGCATTTTCAGTTTTAATTGTGAAACTTTTGACTTTGAAGAAAATACCCCCCCCCCCCGAGATTTACATGTAAATTTGGCCCTTAAGAAGTGAGGAAAAAATCTGTGGCCCTCACTCCCACCAAAGTTGTCCGTCCGTGCCATATGGCTGTGTATGAGAAGGCTGGTTGTCCGAAGCAATTTTACGTAGGGGGGTGCAACAGTGCCACCTAGAGGAAGGCCTTGTTATTCTGGTATTTTGTTCAGAAGTTGGGTGCACAAAAGTCATAAGGGGTGGAGGTGCAGAACCATGGATTATGTTAAAGACCAAGCGTATATTTACATAGTTGATCATATTTTCAAAGCGTGACATCTTGTGTTGGGCAAGTATCCCCCATGGTGATGCCGTCGTGTCCAGAATGCTGATGGATCGTTAATGCACGATGAATCCACACAAATGAAAGCCTGTGATAGGCCGTCAGCCCAGCCAGCATGTCCATGTGGGGCCCACTAAAGGTTAAACCTGGGCTGTCTGATGGGTACCATCTGAGCTTGCCCACATGCACTTCACCTACTCACCTATTTTCTACTCATTTTCTCATAAATTTACAACTTTTTCCCCTGAAATTGATATATTTTCCTTGAAAATTTGAAACTGTCATAAATTTGAAACTTTTTACTGAAAACTTGTAACTTTTTCTCATAAATTTGTTAGTTTTTCTTGTAAAATTTTGACTTTTTCCTTGCAAATTTGCTCACTTTATCTTGTAATTTTGGAACTTTCTCATAAATCTGTTACTTTTCCTTGTAAATTTGCCATTTTCTTGTAAATTTCTGAGGTTTTCCCATAAACTTGTGACATTTTTCTTGCAAATTTGGAACTTTCTCAAAAATTTTCAGCTTTTTTTTTAACTGTAAACTTACAGCTTTTCCTCATCAATTTGGGATGCTTTTCTCATAAATTTCCAGTTTATTTACTCATACATTTGTTCCTTTATTTTTGTTAATTTGCAACTTTTTCTGTTTTTCCTCATAAATTTGTATCTTTTTTCCTTGTAAATTTGTAAAAAAAAAATTTCAAATAATTTTACATTTTTTCCTCATAAATT
Organism: Pholidichthys leucotaenia; assembly: GCA_020510985.1. NCBI lineage: Eukaryota > Metazoa > Chordata > Actinopteri > Cichliformes > Pholidichthyidae > Pholidichthys > Pholidichthys leucotaenia. The sequence continues at coordinate 263,432,882 of CM035839.1, forward strand.
TGAACTTTTTTCTAGTAAATTTGTGACTTTTGTTCTCAAATTTGCAATTTTTTGTAAATTTGCGACTTTTTTCTTTTAAATTAGTGACTTTTCTATGCAATTTTGCATATGGCACAAATGTTACTGAATCCTGCTTACCAATATTAAACTCCTGTTGTCACAAGCCTCCTCGTGCGCTTTTATGCAGCGCATGGAGGAGGGGAAGGGTGAATGGATCTATGCGCGGGATTCAACACAGCACATTTATTGAACATAAAGATTGATGACCACAGTTCCCAAAAAGGTGAAGACTCACAAAAATAAACAGAGACACTTACAGTTGGCGTTCGGGACTGACACCGCCTAGCAAACGCATGGGGAGGAGACGTGTTAACCACAGTTGCACCCCAGGGCCGAAATCGCTTCAAGGGGCGCAACAGAACCACAGCTGTGTGGAGTGGCTAACACGTCATGAAAGTGTTGGCAATATTTGCTAGCTGACAACACAGCAGATGATACAAACAAAACATAAACAGCTCGGGGTAGACCTTGAGTTCTCCAGGACGCTCTACTGTAGCTGGAGAGGAAACTGGGCTACACTAAACAGTTTGTACTCATGGCACAGGAGCAGTCCAAAAAAGTCCAAGTCACCAGCGAACATACACAAACACAGCTACACTGAGGGGAATGGTGACAGTGTAGCTTTCCCTCAATAGACAGTACTACCATGCGGCGATTAACGTTCGCATGGCGATGCACAATGGTCCAGCAGTGTTTGACTGGCAAGAGCCGCCTAAGTACAAACTCTGCTGGAATGGCAAATTGGACACACCTGGGCAAGGCGTGGGAAAGATAATTACCGGGGTGAATCAGCTGGCTGTCAAAGAGAGGGGGCGTGGTCAGACCGGCGAATGTTAGACAGTGCCCACCAGAAAGTGGGTCAAAAGAGGCTGCCTGACAATTGCCGGCCAGAGCGGTGGCTACAGGAATGGAAAAGAAAAGGAACATAGACATAAAAACAACCAGAACTCAAACGGTAACAATAGATAAACCCCGATGCCTGAGCCACAGAGAACGGTCAGAACCAAGCCTACAGGAAAACACTGGCTTGGTTCGTGACAGAGCCCCTCCCCCCAAGGTTTGGATTCTAGACACCCATGGTAACATCACAAGGAAGAAAACCCCTGCCCCCCCCACCAACCCCAACAGGAACAGCAACACGAACCTGGGTGGGAGGTAGGGGGAACAGGAAAAGGAGGGAACACCATACCCCGCCCAGGGTCCACAATTAACTCCCCCAAGTCCAAAGACGTGGAGGCTCAGGAGGCCACCCAGAGTCATGGGCCCAGCAGGCAGTCCGATGAACAAAGTCTGGTGGTCTGCCGGAAAACACGGGCCATCTGGCCCAGAGACTCAGTTCCTCCGATGGTCAGCCAACACTGTTCAGCCACCAGGGTCGGCGGGATGATGCAGGAGTCGGCCTGCCCACCGGGAGGCTCACTGGTGAGTGACCATACTGAAGGGAGGGAACCCCCATGGTGTCGGACAGGGAGGAGAAGAAGGCTGCGGTGTCTTCAGGCTGGTCTACAGCACCCTCGGTGGTCCCGGCTTGGGACACAGCTGCGCCTGCGGTGGACCCCGACCGGGCCAACGCTGCACCCGTGGAGAACCCTGATCGGGCCAACGCTGCACCCGCGGTGGCTCCCGGCTGGAGCTCTGCTGCACCTGCGATGGACCCTGACCAGGCCAACGCTACACCCACGGTGACTCCCGGCTGGAGCTCTGCAGCACCCACGGTGACTCCCGGCTGGAGCTCTGCAGCACCCGCCGTGGACTCCAGCTGGAGTTCAGCAGCACCCACTGTGGACCCCGACCGGACCAATGCTGCACCCACGGTGAGTGGGCCAACCCGCTGGAGCACCAAGCTTAGGAGGCGATCGATGGGGGAAGCCCTGATGACCCTGGTAGGAGGAGCTGGAACAGCGGCGTCCTCCGCTGGTTGTACCGGACCCACAACGACCTCTGGTGACGGCGCACCCTCTCTAGCAAACCTAGACGAAGACTCACGGATAGCAGGAGAAGAAAAGTGGTTAGGGCTGCCAGCAGCGGCAGAGCATGGCGAAGTGAGTTCAGATGCGGCTGAGGGCTGCATCCAACTCCCCCCCCCCCCCCAGAGCCAGGCAAGATCTCTCCAAAACTGATGTTAGAAAAACAAGAGAGATACCTTGCCTGAGCTCGAGCTCGACTGCCGTCCAGGACTCTGTCCATCCAGATGATGAAGACTCGGGCCCGGCCTCCAAGAGGTCTAACTCCAGCTCCCATTCTGCTGCAACCATCTCCGCAGCTGGCAAGATGGTTGGAACAGTCCTTACATCCTCAGGTGAAGTAACCCCCGCTGGAGATGGATCCGGCAAGGAGTCTGAGGGCTGGCTCCATGCAGGCTCTGGAGCGGCATCCTCCAGAGCCTCAGGCTCCTCCATTGTCCTCCATCCTCCACCGCCTCCCGCCTCATCCTGCCGGCCCTGATGGATAAACAACGCTGGCTGGCCGCTGCAAGGATTGACTCCCCAGATCTGGTGGCCCATGTGTTCCAGCAGACTGCTGGATTCCGTCCACTGGACCTTCTGTTAGGCCTGAGACTCTGGGCGGCCTCCTGAGCCCCAACGCCTGTGGACATGGGGGGCGGTGTTAATTGTGGTCCCTGGGCAGGGTGTTGTGTTCCCACCTTTCCTGTTTCCCCTACCTCCTACCCGGGTTTTTGTATGTTAATATGTATTTCTTTGTACTCTGCTGTACCCATAGCCACTGCTGTCTGGCCGGCAGCGGTGAGGCAGCCTCTTGGGCTCAAGCTGGAGTTCAATTCAATTCAATTCAATTCAATTGAACTTTATTTATATAGCGGCATTTCACAACAACAGTCATCTCATAGCATTTCAACTGTAGGGGAAACCCCCACAATTGCAGAAAGACCCCAGCAATCAGGCGATCCCCTGTGAGCAGCACTTGGCGATGGTGGAGAGGAAAAACTCCCTTTTAACAGGAAGAAACCTCCAGCAGAACCAGGCTCAGGGAGGGGCAGTCATCTGCTGCGACTGGCTGGGAGGTGAGGGGATAGAGAAGATGAAAAGAACAGACATGTAGAGAGCAAACAGCACGATGGGGACTCAATCTTTGTGAGAGAACAATGTTAATGACCAAAAAAAAAAAAAAAAAAAAAATCATTGAGAGTGAAGAAAGGAGTGAGGCCCAGTGCATTATTGGAGGTCCCCCGGCTGACTAAACCTATTAGCAGCATAACTAAGGGAGGCTTCAGAGACACATGATCCCTCCCTAATTGTAGCCTATATCAAAAAGGAAGGTTTTAACCCCATTTTTAAAAACAGAGATCGAGTCTGACTCCCGAATCCAGATTGGCAGCTGGTTCCACAGGAGAGGAGCTTGATAACTGAAGGCTCTGCCTCCCATTGTACTTTTGGAGATTCTAGGTATTACAAGTAATCCTGCATTTTGGGAGCGTAGTGCTCTGTTAGGTTAATATGGTAGTATCAGATCTTTTAAATAAAAAGGGGCCTGATTGTTTAGAGCTTTGTAAGTAAGAAAAAGGATTTTAAATTTAATTCTAAACTCTATGAGAAGCTAATGAAGGGAGGCCAGAACCGGAGAGATATGATCTCTCTTTCTAGTACCTGTTAAAACTCTTGCTGCAGCATTTTGGATCAGCTGAAGACTTTTTAAAGATGTTTTAGGACAACCTGATAATAAAGAATTACAATAATCTAATCTTGAGCTAACAAAAACGTGGATCAGTTTCTCAGCATCACTCTGAGACAAGATGCTCCTAATCTTGGCAATATTACGCAAATGATAGAAGGCAGTCTTAGAAACAAATTTAATATGTGAATTGAAGGACAGATCTTGATCAAAAATAATTCCAAGGTTCCTCACAGAGCTATTAAGAGAAAGAGTAACCGCATCCAAACTAAAAGTTTGATTTGGAAAGGTTTTTCTAAGGTTTTTTGGACCAACAAGAATGACTTCAGTCTTATCTGAATTTAATAGCAGGAAATTACAAGTCATCCAAGCTTTAATTTCCTTAAGACAGGCTTCCAACTTGGCTAATTGATTACTATCATCTGGCTTCATTGACAGGTATAATTGTGTATCATCTGCATAACAATGAAAATGTATAAAGTGCTTTCTAATAATGTTGCCTAACGGAAGCATATATAAACTAAAAAGAGTAGGGCCTAGCACAGATTCCTGTGGAACTCCATGACTAAGCTTTGAGTTGAAAGAAAACTCATTATTTACATGAACAAACTGGAACCTATCAGATAAATAATAATAACAATAATAATAATACATCAGTCTTATATAGCGCTTTTCTAAATACTCAAAGACGCTTTACAAAGCAGCATAGGGACAAACATACAGAGAACGGGTAAACACATACACATAGGTACACAAAGGTAGAAGAGGCAGTCAGTTTTTATAGGTAGATTTAAAAAGATGGGTTTTGAGTTGACTTTTAAAAGAAGCAAGTGTGTTTGCAGACCGGATGTGAAGGGGCAAGGAATTCCAGAGGGTTGGTGCGGCAATGGCGAATGATCTATCACCCAGGGTGCGGAATTTTGTCTTGGTGATGGTGGTAAGAAGGTGAGCGTCAGCAGAGCGGAGGAGACGAGTGGGAGAATGACGAGACAGAAGGGCCGTTAGGTATGAAGGGGCGAGGTTATGGAGAGCTTTATAGGTGATGAGGAGGATCTTGAAGTTGATGCGCTGTTGAATGGGGAGTGGAGCTGACGGAGGAGAGGAGTGATGTGGTCTCTGGAGCGGGAGTGAGTAAGTAGGCGGGCGGCTGAGTTTTGGACATACTGTAGTTTTTGGAAGATGGTGGAAGGAAGTCCATACAGAATGCTCTTACAGTAATCAAGTCTGGAAGTGATGAAGGCGTGGATGAGTATTTCAGCAGCAGAGGGTGAGAGGGTGGGATGGAGGCGTGCAATATTACGAAGATGAAAAAATGATGTTTTGGTGATATGGTTGATGTGAGATTTGAAGGAGAGGGTGGGGTCCATGATAATGCCGAGGTTTCTGGCCAGGGGGGAGGGGGTGACTGAGTGACCATCGATTTGGAATGAAAAGTTCTGGGAAGAGGGTAAAAGAGATTTTGGTCCAAAAATGATGATTTCTGTTTTATTGCTGTTTAGCTTGAGAAAGTTGTTAGTCATCCAAGTTTTTATGTCTGTAAGGCAGTCGGTGATGGTGGAGAGAATGGCGGGGGTGATGGATTTAGAGGAGATGTACAGCTGGGTGTCGTCGGCGTAGCAGTGAAAGTGAAGACCATGTTGACGGATGATGTGACCAAGCGGAAACATGTAGAGAATGAAAAGGGTTGGACCGAGCACAGAGCCTTGAGGGACACCGTGTGAGACGGGGGTGGTGCGTGATTTATGATTGTTGATCGAGATGTACTGCAATCTCTCAGACAGGTAGGAGGTGAACCAATAGAGGGCGGAGTCAGTGATGCCAATAGAAAGCAGACGACGGAGCAGGATGGAATGATTGATGGTATCGAAAGCAGCGCTGAGATCGAGGAGGAGAAGAATGGTGAGGGAGCCAGAGTCAGAGGTGAGCAGGAGGTCATTGGTGACCCTGAGGAGGGCGGTTTCAGTGCTGTGGTGTGAGCGGAATCCAGATTGAAATGTTTCGTAGAGTTTGTTGGAGAGGAGGTGTTTCTTGAGTTGAGTGGCGACAGCTTTTTCCAATATTTTAGCCAGAAATGGGAGGTTGGAGATAGGTCTGAAATTGTTGGGGTCGTCAGAGTCCAGGCCAGGTTTCTTAAGGAGGGGGGTGATGGCAGCAATCTTAAGTGATGGGGGGGACAGTGCCAGTGGTGAGGGAGGAGTTGATGGTGTCGATGATAAGGGGGGCAAGAGGGGTGAGACAGACTTTGATAAGGGGGGAAGGGATGGGGTCCAGGGGGCATGTAGATGATTTCATGCTGGAGAGTATTTCGGAAAGTTCATCAGTGGTTATGGGTGAGAAAAGGGAGAGCTGTTTATCTATGGGTGGAGAAAAAGTGGGTTCTGAGTCAGGGGTGATGGCTGGGGAGGAGGCAAGCTGGTTGTGAATATTGTCAATTTTGGAATGGAAAAATGATAGAAAGCTATTGCATTTTTCAGGGGTGAAGGATGATGAAATGATGTCCTGGGGTTTGAGGAGTTTGTTGATGGTGGAGAACAGAGTGCGGGGGTTGGAGGATCCAGAGTGAATGATGCTGGAGTAGTAGGCAGAGCGAGCTTCATTGAGTGAAGATTGATATAGGTGCATCAGTTCTATGTGAGCAAGGGTGTGTACAGTCAGACCAGTTTTGCAGCTTAGGCGTTCAAGCTGTCGCAGTTGTTTTTTGAGTTTGTGAAGTTCTAAGGTGTACCAGGGGGCCGAATGAATGAAAGTGACGGATTTTGTTTTCATGGGGGCCAGTTTGTTGAGGGAGGTAGACAATGTGTTGTTGTAGATGTTTACTAAGTCCGTAGGGGTTGGGTTTACAGGGAAGGTGAGGTTGGAGAGAGTGTTAGATATGCATGTGGAGAGAGAATCTGAGCAGATGGACTTAAGATTCCTGAAGGTTATTGTTCGGTCTTGTTTGGGTTGAGGGGCCGGGATGTCAATGTCCAGTGTGATGGCGAGATGATCTGAGATTGTGAGGTCAGTGCTGGAGATGTTGTGAATGTGGAGACCAGTGGAGCAAACCAGATCCAGGACATGTCCACGTCTGTGGGTAGGGAAAGTTATGTGTTGGGTGAAGTTTAGACACTTTAGTAAGTCCAGAAAATCGTTTGCGTATTTGCAGTCAGGGGAATCAATGTGGAGGTTGAAATCGCCAAGCAGTAGGACAGATGGTGAGGTTGCAGACAGTACTGTAATGAGTTCTGAAAGATCTGATAAGAAAGATGGATTTGGTTTGGGAGGGTGGTAAATAATTGCAATGAGGAGAGGTTTTGGGCCGGGGAGTTTAAAAGTCAGGTGTTCAAAAGAGGAAACAGAGGGTATGGAGAGAGGTCGTGGATTGAGGTCATGAAGATGAATAGCAGCAATGCCTCCTCCATGGCCTTCAGGGCGTGGGTTGTCCAGGTATGAATATCCAGCAGGGGTGGTTTGGTTAAGTGCAATGTAATCCAGGGGTTTTTGCCAAGTTTCAGTGAGACAGAGGAGATCCGGTTTATTATCAGTGATGAATTCATTTAGAATGAGGCTTTTATTGTTAAGGGATCGTGTGTTGAAGAGGGCAAGTTTCAGGTGCTTTTGTTTTGAAAATGCGGGTGCGGAAGTCGGGATAGGGCGGAGATTGAAAGGATTCACGTTGGGGTTGTTCTGATGATGCGTCACATTGTTGTGATGACACAACGCGGAAGTGCGGAAGCCAGTGTCCATGCAGCGATTTGACCAGAGAACGGGGATACAGTTTGTTGTGGTGAAGTGGTAATTAAACTTGCGGCGTGAACTTCAGTGGATATATCGGGGCCGGAGAAGAAGTCTGGAGCATAAATAAGATCTAAACCACTGCAACGAAGTTCCATTAAGTCCAACATAGTGTTCTAATCTATCAAGTAGAATATTATGATTGATAGTATCAAAAGCTGCACTAAGGTCTAAAAGGACAAGTACAGAAGCCAGTCCATTATCAGATGCGATGAGGAGGTCGTTAGTGACCTTCGCCAAGGCTGTTTCAGTACTATGATGGATTCTAAACCCAGATTGAAACTCTTCAAGTAAACCATTTCCCTGCAGGTGGTCAAATAATTGCGTAGCAACAACTCTTTCTAAGATTTTTGAAATGAAAGGCAGATTAGAGATTGGTCTATAGTTAGCTAAAGCTCCTGGATCTAGCGTTGGCTTTTTGAGTAAGGGTTTAATTACAGCCGTTTTAAAAGCCTGCGGTACATGGCCTAAAGTTAATGAAGAATTGATTATATGAAGAATAAAGCTACCAATAAGTGGGAAGACTTCTTTAAATAACCTGGTAGGAATAGGGTCTAAAAGACAAGTTGAAGGTTTGGATGAGGAAACTATTTTGTCTAACTCACAAAGGTCGATTGGAGTAAACTCATCAAGACAGACATCAAATGAAGGAGTTGTAGTAGTTACAGTATTTAAGTTAACTGTGGGAAGAATCTGATTGATTTTATCTCTGATGGATGAAATTTTATTATTGAAAAAGTTCATAAAGTCCTGACTAGTAAGCTCTAAGAGAATGCTAGGATTGACAGAGTCCTGACTCTTTGTCAACCTGGCTACAGTGCTGAAAAGAAACCTGGGATTATTCTTGTTCTCTTCTATTAATGCAGAATAATAACTCGTTCTAGCTTTTCTAAGAGATTTTTTGTAAATTAAAAGATGATTTCTCCAAGCTAAATAGATTTCGTCTAAATTAGTGGAGCGCCATTTTCTTTCTAATTGACGAGTCTTCTGTTTTAAGCTACGAGTTTCTGTGTTGAACCAAGGAGTTAGAAATCTCTGATTAGACTTTTTCTTTTTTAAGGGGGCCACCAAGTCTAGAGTCTGATGCAGAGAAGCTGTAACACTATCCACCATGCCATCAATTACAGAAGGAGCAAGCTGTCTATAGCTTATTTCCGTTGTGTTGACACATGGCATAGAGGAAACAATCTGCATAAATTTGGTAACAGCATCATCTGAGAGGCATCTATTGTAGTAATATTTTTCTTTAGGAGCCAAATAGTCAGAAATAGTAAAATCAAAGGTTAACAGACAATGGTCTGACAGTACAGGGTTATGAGGAGACACTACAAGATTTTCTATTTCTATGTCATATGTCAGAACAAGGTCCAACATATGGTGGAGATAATGGGTAGAATTTCCTACTTTCTGAGAAAACCCAATCGAGTCTAATATTGAATTAAATGCCACATTAAGGCAGTCACTATCTACATCCACATGTATATTAAAATCTCCTACTATAATTATTCTATCAGATTTCAGCACTAAATCAGCTAAGAAATCAGCAAATTCGGATAAAAATTCTGAGTAGGTTGATGGAGGACGATAAACTATGGCAAATAAAATTGGGTTTAACCTAAAATTGCTAAAGTGCCCAATACTGAGGACCAGGCCCGCAAAGGAATTATAACATGTTTTTTGCTTTACATTAATTAATAGTTTGGAATGGTAAATTGTTGCTACTCCTCCTCCACGACCAGAACTTCTGGGATTTTGACAGTTTAAATAACTAGAGGGAGTTGATTCATTTAAACCAACATAATCCTCTTGCCCTAACCAAGTCTCTGTAAGGGAAATTAAATCAATCTGATGATCAATTAACAGATCATGGACTAACAGAGACTTGGGAGTTAGAGACCTAATATTTAATAAACCACATTTAATTTTTAAATTATGAGGAGGAACAGAGGCCAAATCATTCAATTTAGAGGCTTTTGTGGCACACATATTTGAGATGCTTAGACTGCATATGTATATTGTGGTACCTCACGTCTTAGAAGGAACAATAAGTCTGGACCTCCTGGGGATAACAGTAGGAGGTGGAGGTGCCTTTAGAAATGACTCTGAGAAGACTTCCTGACCTCCAGGGGTTAGGTGGAGGAAGAGGAGACCTGGGGGAGACGTATTGTCTATGGGGGGTTGAATGACAGTGTGATTCTGTACTTTGATGTCCCGGATATAAAAAGGGGGGATTTGAGAAGTTGGTCCTCTTTTCTGTTCGAGAGGACATTGGAGACGTGTGATGTTCAATAAACCTGAATTGAGAAATAAATTCAGCCTCTTCATTTCACGTTCTCCACATTGGTGACCTTAAGACGTACAATGACCAGAGACAATTCCCCCGAACCAGACTCGCCAGGGACCAGCCGAGCAAGCGCGGTCTCAGTCAAGCTACCAGAATTCTGGCAGGACAACCCAGACTCATGGTTCCTCCTGGCCGAAGCCCAGTTCACTCTCGGGGGAATAACAGCAGATGACACAAAATTCTACCACGTCATCGCCAAACTCGACAGCCGCACAGCTTGACATGTGCGGAGCTTGGTGCAGCACCCACCCGCTGGCGATAAATACGGCGGGTTGAAAGCTGCCCTCATCCAGCGTTTCACGCCCTCAGCCCAGGAGAGAGCTAGGAGACTCCTGGCTCTGCACGACTTGGGAGGAAGCACGCCTGTCAACCTGATGGAAGACATGCTGAAGCTGAGAGGCTCAGACAATGACGATTTCCTCTTCACGCATATCTTCCTGAGAACCCTACCATCGCAGACGAGGGCGACCCTGGCGGGCAGTCATTTCGTGACCCAGCGGGACTTCCGCGCGCTGGCCCAGGAGGCGCAGTGGATCCTCAACGCCAGCAAAGAGCACACAGCCACCGCAGCAGCAGCAGACCTCGGCGTGGCGACTGGGGACAGCGGAGGGCCAGAGGCGACGGAGGCAGTCCCACCAACAACGGCGGCAGCAAAGCCCCGACACCGCGGAGGAGACGACCTCTGTTTTTACCATCGGCGTTTCGCAGAGAGGGCACGCAAGTGTGTACTGCCGTGCCAGTTCAAGAGCTCGTGAAACGCCAGGACCGGGAGTTGGTAGCAGCTGCGGCCCTCGGCGAACGGAACAAGCTGCTCTACCTGACGGATGCGCGCTCTGGGAGACACTTCCTCGTGGACACGGGCTCCCAAGTGAGTTTCATCACCCCAACCTACGCTGACCGGCTGGCAGGCCCCGGGGGTGACGGAGCAACAGCGGCGAACGGCTCGAGCATTAAGACCTTCGGTGAAAGGACTCTACTTCTGTCCCTGCACGGCCGCACATATGAGTGGACTTTTATTATAGCGGCGGTGAGTTTCAACATGTTAGGTGCTGATTTTCTGTGCTCACATGGGTTGTTAGTTGATCTTCCCAATAGACGCTTGGTTAATGCACTCTCCTTTTCCTCTATCCCTTGTGCAGCTCGAGTGTCCCCGCCACCAGCACAGGCCAACGTCGCCACAGCAGGTGGTAAGTTTCACACACTCCTCACTCAGTTTCCAGCACTCACAGTTCCCACTTTTTCGGCAACAGATGCAAAACACGGGGTGGAGCACTTTATCACTACCGCTGCCCCCCCCGTTTTTGCGAAAGCTCGGCCCTTGGATGCAGCTAAACTGTCCATAGCGCGCAAGGAGTTCGCCAACCTGGAAAGGTTGGGCATCATCCGGCGTTCAAATAGCCCATGGGCTTCCCCACTTCACATGGTCCCTAAAGCTGACGGCTCGTGGCGACCTTGCGGTGATTTCCGCAGGTTGAACAACGCCACAGCGCATGGCCGCTACCCAATCCCACATATTCAGGATTTTTTGGTACATCTGGCGGGAGTGCGCATTTTTTCTAAAATAGACTTGGTCCGCGGTTATCATCAAGTCCCAGTGCGTGCTGAGGACATTCCCAAAACAGCGGTGATAACCCCGTTTGGACTTTTTGAGTTTTTACGCATGCCGTTTGGGCTTAAAGGCGCCGCGCAAACCTTCCAGCGCATGATGGATGCGGTGTTATGCGATCTCCCTTTTGTGTTCGTCTACCTGGACGACATTTTGGTAGCCAGCGCGTCCGAAGAAGAACACGAAAAACACCTCACGGCAGTTTTCCGGAGGTTGGGAGAGCACGGGTTAATAATCAACCCAGCTAAGTGCCAGTTCGGGGTGGCGCAGATCGATTTTTTGGGGCACCGCGTCTCCCCAGAAGGGGCAGTTCCGCTACCGGACAAAGCGCGCGCAGTGGCAGATTTTCCCCAGCCACAAACGGTCAAAGCACTACAGGAGTTTTTAGGAATGGTGAATTTTTATAACCGTTTCCTCCCCCACGCAGCGCAGCTCATGCAACCATTAGATGCCGCGCTTAAAAAACAAAAACCCTCAAATGCAATCAAATGGTCCCCGGAGCGGGAGCGCGCATTCTCGGAGATAAAAAAAGCCCATGCAGACACTGCGTTGTTGGCTCATCCAGACCCAATGGCCCGCATAGCGCTCACCACTGATGCGTCGGATTTGGCCATAGGGGCGGTAGTGGAGCAGCACGTTGCCGGGATTTGGCAGCCGCTGGCCTTTTTCAGCAGGTCCTTGCGCGAGGCCGAGCGAAAATACAGCGCGTTTGACAGGGAGCTGTTAGCGCTCCACTTAGCCATTCGCCACTTCCAATTCTGGCTAGAAGGTCTGCGTTTCACCGCGTTTGTCGACCACAAACCGCTCACTTTTGCGATGGCCAAAATTTCGGAACCATGGTTGGGCTGGCAGTAGAGGCAGCTGGCCGCAATTTCGGAGTTTACTACTGATATTCAACACGTAGCGGGTAAACTCAATGTAGTAGCAGACTGCCTCTCTCACACGGTAACCGCGCCAGTCCGCGCAGAGGTAGATTATACTACCGCGGCCGCGGAGCAAAATAACAGCGCAGAGGCGCACGCGGCCCCAGTCCACGTGGGGGTAGATTATGCAGCCATGGCAGCGGATCAGAGTAGCGATGCAGACGTGTGCGCGCTCCCGTTGGGACCAACAGGGTTAAGGCTGGAGAACAGGAGGCTGCAAAATGGTATGCCCCCCTTAATCTGCAATGTTTCTACTGGACGACCGCGTCCAGTGGTGCCGGCCGCATGGCGCCGCCGCGTTTTTGACTCGATTCACTCCCTGGCGCACCCAGAGGTGCGCGCGTCGGTAAAAATGGTAGCAGAGAAGTTTGTTTGGCCGAGCCTGCGCAAGCACGTTAAAGAATGGGCTGTATGGCTTGCCAGCGGGCCAAAATTCACAAGCACACAAAAGCCCCCTTAGAGCCGTTTCACATCCCGGCCAAGAGGTTCGATCATGTGCATGTCGGCCTCGTAGGCCCCCTACCGTCGTCGCAAGGGTACACACATCTTTTGACAATGGTGGACCGCACCACGCGTTGGCCGGAAGTGGTCCCACTGGCATCAACCACAGCTGCAGAGGTGGCCCGGGCGTTTTTAACAGCTTGGGTAGCGCGTTTCAGGGTCCCGTCGGATATTACGTCCGATAGGGGACCTCAATTTGTGTCCGAGCTTTGGTCAGCGATGGCCCACAGCTTAGGTGTGACAATTCACCGCACTACCGCTTACCACCCCCAGGCTAATGGTTTATGCGAGCGTTTTCATAGATCATTGAAAGCAGCCCTCAGAGCGTTGCTTACGGATGCAAATTGGGTAAACAGACTACCATGGGTTTTATTAGGGTTGCGTTCTGCACCTAAAGAGGACTTAAAAGTCTCCCCAGCTGAGTTGGTCTTCGCGCAACCACTCCGGCTGCCAGGAGAGTTTCTTCCAGATAATCCGGCGCCAGGGCGTCCCCCTGCTCAGCGGTCACTGAACGACACGGGAGCGGACATGCTTCCGGGCCCCGTCCATCACACTTTTCCGCGTGTTTTTGTGCCCAAATCTTTAAAAAATGCCGAGTTTGTTTTTGTCAGGCACGAGGCTCAGCGCCCAACCCTGCGACCACCTTACGATGGCCCATATAGAGTGCTGGAAACAGGTGATAAGCATTTTTTGCTAGATTTGGGGGACAGGAGGTTAACAATTTGTATAGACAGACTGAAACCTGCTTTTGTGATGGCCGATGAAACTGTGCAAGTGGCGAGGGCTCCTCGACGCGGCAGACGCCCCAGGGAGCATGCCCCAGAGCCCCCACAGGGATCAACTAACAGTTCTCATCCTCAGATAGCAGATTCAGTGCAAGATGGCGCCGCAGGAGCGGCGAAGCCCGCTTACAGCAAGTTTGGAAGGCGGTTGAAGCCCAGACAGCATATGGACTGATGTTGTGGTTTTATCATGTTGTCTAGACTATGTTGTATTGTTTCATCTTCGACGTTTGGGGGGGGGGGGGTTATGTGGCACACATATTTGAGATGCTTAGACTGCATATGTATAGCACATTGATTGAGATGCTTAGACTGCATATGTATATTGTGGTACCTCACGTCTTAGAAGGAACAATAAGTCTGGACCTCCTGGGGATAACAGTAGGAGGTGGAGGTGCCTTTAGAAATGACTCTGAGTAGACTTCCTGACCTCCAGGGGTTAGGTGGAGGAAGAGGAGACCTGGGGGAGACGTATTGTCTATGGGGGGTTGAATGACAGTGTGATTCTGTACTTTGATGTCCCGGGTATAAAAAGGGGGGATTTGAGAAGTTGGTCCTCTTTTCTGTTTGAGAGGACATTGGAGACGTGTGATGTTCAATAAACCTGAATTGAGAAGTAAATTCAGCCTCTTCATTTCACATTCTCCACAGCTTTATGTTTAATTTGAGTTTTACCAATATTTTTCTTAATCACTTTGGGATGCTTATATATTATATTTTTATTTACTTTGGAGGGAGCAGACAGTGATTCTCTTTTGGGGACCTTGGTGAAGTCAGGTTATTTAGCACCTCAGACAGAGACGGGGAATAAGCATGGGAGAACAATGCCCAGGAAGGACAGAGGGGGTTGAATGCAGTGTAGTGTACATATCATGCTGTGTGAGGTGAAGTGTGACTTGTGATATAGAGAGGAGAGCTTGCTGTAACCAGTCTGTCCATTCTGTGCTTGTGAGATGTGAGTGTGTAATAAATCGTCTGTCATGAATCTGCCTCTTCATTCACACACTCCACACTCTAATGGGGAAGATAGGGGCTAAGTTGAGGGGTGGCGGATGAAGAGGAGCTGCAGAGAGGCGTGTAAGACTGCGACTCTGCTTCCTGGTCCCAACTCTGAGTTGTCAGTGTTTTGGAAATTTGGATAAAAATGATGCCAAATTGTTAGATAAATGAGACGCACCATCCAAAGTGGGATGGACGCCGTCTCGTCTCATAAGACCAGGTTTTCCCCAAAATGAGCTCCAATTGTCAATGTAGCCCACGTCATTTGCAGGACACCACACAGACAGCCAGCGGTTGAAGGATGACAAGCAGCTAAACATGTCATCACTGGTCAGATTGGGGAGGGGCCCAGAGAATACTACAGAGGCAGACATCGTTTTGGCAAAGTCACACACCGATTCTACATTAAGTTTCGTGACTTCCGACTGCCGGAGACGGATGTCATTAATGCCAGCGTGAATAACAATTGATATACAATACAGATTTCTGGGTTCTTAAGTTTTAATTTAGGTATTGTGGTGTTTGGGAGTCAACATGAATTTGTTTTTTTGGCATGACTTATCTAACAGAGTGAGCGCTGTCTAGCTGTCTGCCGGTCGGACCACGCCCCCTCTCTATTACTGCCAGCTGTTCCCACTCCCGTGTGCCATCTTCCCGCTCCTCGCCCAGGTGTGATCAATTTGTGGATCCAGCAAAGCATGTACTTAACCTGTTGAACTCTGTTCAACTTCCCTAAAAACGCCTAAAAATAACATACCCAAAGTAAATCAAAAGCTGTTCTTCAACCCTTTGCAGCATCTTCATGGGGTTGGTCTCATTTAAAAGAAAACACTCTGAATTTTTTGGCAAAACAGTCATAATCTCTCTAAGTGCTCCTGCCGCTGAGTAACAAGAAAGTTCACCTGGGTGTTTTTTTTAGATACAAATGCTTGCAAATAACATACAGCTGTCAGATACTGGCTGGAAAACACAACAGAAATGTAGAACCAAGTGTTTTCAAGCTCAGGTCAAAATTTTGTAAAAATACCACAAAAAATGAATATATTACACAGCTTTTTTCTCAGGTTGTAACAAGGCTGTGTCTGTACTGGAAGACCGGAAATACAGCTTTTTTTTTCAGTGCGCACTGAGACGCACTAAGATGCAGAGATGTGACCGCCCGCAGAATTCACAGAGTTCATGGGGTTAAGGAACCTTTTTCCAGTCATGCATTGCTGCGTCATTGCACTTCATATATGATCAGCGCTCATCATATGAAGTCACGTCAGAGGATTGTGTTCACCTTTGTGCTTATTCGGACTTACTCGGACTGCTCCAGTCCTGTGAGTATTATCTGTGTGTGTTCCCTCCCCGGTATTCTCACCCAGACTGTGGAGCATCCTGGAGGACTCCTTGAGCCAGTGTGAATTGTATGCACTAGTATTTTTGTTGGTGCAGTGTTCAATAAATGCGAGTGGTGTAACCCAGCATGTAAATCCTCGTCCTTTTTCCCCTCCTCCGTGCACTGTGGAAAAGCACACGAGGAGTTCATGACAGTTAACCAATCACCTGCTCCCTTGCACCACAGGTAAAGTCCATGTTGGCAAACAAGGATGGGGCCAACATGGAACCCGTGGCCAAACCCACATGGGACCCAGAAGACAGCCCAGATTTAACCTTTGGTGAGGCCGGCATTGGCATGCTGGCAGGGAAGAGAGGAACTGTACTATTCTCTGAGGAAGTCAGATGTGGTAGGGGAGAAAATGTGAGGGTGGTGCAGGACATGCATGGAGACAGTGAGTGCATTTAAGGTGGGGTCAGGCAGGAATCCCCTTTGACTGTGATGTCCACAGGCGAAACTGTGATCTGTAGTGAGAGTAGGGAGCAGGTGGAAGAGAACCTGGAGAGGTGGTACGCAGTGGAGAGAAGCGGAATGAAAGTCAGTAGAAGCAAGAATAGAAAATGTGTGTGAATGAGAGTGAGGCAGGTGCAATGGTAAAGATGCAAGGAGTAGAGGTAGTGAAGGTAGATGAATTTAAATACCTGGGGTCAACCATCCAATGCAATGGAGTTCTTCTAATTTTCTCCAAAAACTGATTACTTCTAAGTTGGGGCAGTTCGTATCTGGTAAAAATTTTCATGCAGATCAGTCCAGATCAGCAGGTATTTTTCTTATAATCCTGCTAACAACGAAGCCAAAGCAGTCTCTCACATAACCTCATTGGCAGAGGTAAGGAATCAAAATAAAGCTTATGTACAGTGAGTACAAATGGAGGCATTGCAGTTAACCTGAACTCCAAAGTCCTGACTGGTGAAAGTTTATTTTGCTTTAAAGTGGTAAAAAGGAGAGGTTGAAATGAGCTCACAGACACTAGTTGCTGTGACATACGTCTCTGTCCTGAGAGGCCTGCAGAAGATAAGAGAGCTGAAAAGCTCTTAGCCAAAAGGAAAATAGGCTGTCGCTTTCCTCGCCATCTCTGTCTGCTCCTCTCACTTTCTCACTCTTTAAAATTCAGCAGTGAAACGCTCCACTTTAAAGCTTAGAGCATGAAAGGAGGAATGTGCTGGGATCCATCTCTGACAGAAGAAAAAGAATGGTTGGGGACAAAGTGTAAACGCATGATGGAGAAGATTTTATTCAGCAACAGAAAAAGACAAAGTAGCTGAGTAGCCACCAGTATAGGAGCTACATGTTACGAACCACAATGCTAAAGCTGAACAAGATTTTACTGGATATGGAAAGAAGGGGGAGTTAATGTGTGGGCAGGCTGAAGAGAGGACATTGCAGAGACGTGGCTGGATGGATGAGGGAGAGCTGGGCAGGCAGTAGTCCTGCAGTGAGAGTTGGCTCAGCAGGTGAGGAATACTGATTGAAGCAGAGCACAGGCAGCCAAGATGAAAGGTGGACTGGATGCAGAGTAGATATGCTGTCACTGCGAGGCAAAGACACAACAAAACCAACTACTGAGCACAACACTGCAGGAGTCATCAGTGTCCGTATCACACAGGGAGATTTAATGGGCTGAGCATGAGCGACTGGATACCTAAAGTTTGAGTTAAAGCTACGGTCACAAAGATTCTTACGAACGATGGGTTCATAAGAATCTCCCAGTTTCTACGAATTCTGGAGTTTACAGACATTCGTGGAGGGGGGGCATAGTTTCTTAAGGCTGCCATTCAGTTCACAAGAGCAACTTGAGGCATTCTTGAGAAATGAGGTTCTTTTTTGTTGCGCGATGGCCCTAGAGTTCTTATGTTCCTCATAAGGGTGCCTTGGGATCTTCCTACGGCATACTTACTGCCATCTTCTGAATTTTTTTTGTGCAACTCACGGCACTCTCAAGTCGCTGGTAGGAAGATCTTACGGCTTTTGGCACATTTTGTCTGCACAAATGTCACACAAATGACATACTTCTTCCGGTTCCGGCGCCACACGAGTTGGCTGCCTTTTGCAACAGCGGCTCAATTCTGAGTCTTTTTATCTTCCTTCTTCTTTCTGATCCGGTGATAACTTTCTGATCCAGCACACCTTTCACTCGATATATATCACGGACACACAGATCGCCCCATAGGTCTCCCGAGTCGGCGGACGGAGCCTCTGTTTACAGCAGGAGACGATACAGCAGGGAAGAGCTAGCTAGCACTCAACCGCCACCCGGTGCTAACGGAGAAACTCGACATACTGGGGAACTGAAGCGAAAACGACGCGGGTGCCGGGCTGGAGTTTAGGCAGCGTGCAAGAAATATTAGAACAATAAAGAGCGATGGCAAGAACCAAGCAGACCGCCCGTAAATCTACTGGAGGAAAAGCCCCCAGGAAGCAGCTGGCCACCAAGGCTGCTCGAAAAAAGCGCTCCGGCCACCGGCGGAGTGAAGAAGCCTCACCGTTACAGGCCCGGTACCGTGGCTCTGACAGAGATCCGTCGCTACCAGAAATCCACGGAGCTGCTCATCCGTAAGCTGCCCTTCCAGCGCCTGGTGAGGGAGATCGCTCAGGACTTCAAGACCGACCTGCTCTTCCAGAGCTCCGCCATCATGGCTCTGCAGGAGACCAGCGAGGCCTACCTGGTGGGTCTCTTCAAGGACACCAACCTGTGCGCCATCCACGCCAAGAGGGTCACCACCATCATGCCCAAAGACATCCAGCTGGCCCGCCGCATCCGCGGAGGGAGAGCTTAGACTTTCTGCTGCACATCCACCAACCACAATGCTCCGCACTGTGTGTCTATATATATATACAGTATATATATATATATATATCTGTTTCGCGCTGATCGCAGCCGAGAATTCTCTGGAAAGACTAAGGGTGGTGGAATCTGCTTCTACATAAACGAAGGTTGGTGTACTGATGTCACAGTGTTGAGGAAGTTTTGTAGCCCTAACCTAGAGTCACTGTTCATAAACTGTAAACCCTTTTATTCACCGCGAGAGTTCTCATTTATTCTGGTCGGAATTTATATCCCGCCTGCTGCTTGTACAACGGAGGCACTGCAGCACCTCGCTGACCAGATAGCAGACGTGGAGGAAAAACATCCAGACTCTCTGCTTATCATTCTGGGTGATTTCAATAGAGCTAATCTCACAAATGAGCTTCCTAAATACAGACAGCATATTAAATGTCCCACCAGGGACACAAATACACTTGACCACTGTTACACAGTTTTAAGAAACGCCTATCATGCCGTTCCCGTGCAGCTCTGGGTTTTTCTGACCACTGTCTGCTCCATCTTATTCCAACATACAGACAGAAACTAAAAACTTCCAAGTCTGTTGTAAGGACTGTGAAGAAATGGACTGAGGAATCAAAGCTGGAGTTACAAGCCTGCTTTGACTGTACAGATTGGAGTGTTTTTGAAGCTGCAGCCATTAACCTAAATGAACTCACTGACACTGTGACGTCATACATCTGTTTCTGCGAGAACATGTGTGTGCAGACCAAGACCTTCTGCACATACAACAACAATAAACCCTGGTTCATTCCTAAACTGAAGCAGGTACGTCAGACCAAGGAGGAGGCCTACAGGACTGGTGACTGGACTCTGTACAAGCAGGCCAGAAACATGCTGACGAAGGAGATCAGGCTTGCTAAGAGGAGCTACAGTGTGAAGTTACAAAAAAACTTCTCAGCCAACAACTCTGCTTCTGTCTGGAGAGGCCTACGGAATATCACCAACTACAGGAGACCATCCCCCCACCCTGCGGAAAACCTCCAGCTGGCTAATGACCTAAACAGCTTTTACTGCAGGTTTGAAAAGAACCTACAGTTCTCACCTCCCACCCACACAAAAGGATTATCTGCAGCCCCAGGAACTCCATCCCTCCTCCACTCTGACCTCCCACCAGCACTAACGATCTGTGAAGAGGAGGTGCGCCGGGTCTTTCAGAGACAAAAGATCAAGAAGGCTGCAGGACCTGATGGTGTGTCTCCGTCCTGCCTGAGAGTCTGCTCCAACGAGTTGGCCCCCATCTTCACCCGGATGTTTAACAGATCACTGGAGCTGCGTGAAGTGCCTTCCTGCTTCAAACGCTCCATCATCATTCCAGTTCCCAAGAAACCCTCTGTTACAGGATTAAACGACTACAGACCTGTTGCCCTAACCTCTGTGGTCATGAAATCCTTGGAGAGATTGGTGCTGAACCACCTGAAGGTCATCACAGGCCCCCTGATGGACCCACTGCAGTTTGCCTACCGGTCAAACAGGTCAGTGGATGTTGCAGTGAATATGGGACTACACTACATCCTGCAACACCTCGACTCCCCAGGGATGTACGCCAGGATCCTGTTTGTCGACTTCAGCTCAGCGTTCAACACCATCATCCCAGGCATTCTTCATCAGAAATTCCTCCAGCTCAAGGTGCCCCCCTCCACCTGCCAGTGGATCTCCAGCTTTCTGACTGACAGGTGGCAACAGGTGAAGCTAGGGAGATTTACATCCAGCTCCCGAAAAATTAGTACTGGCGCCCCCCAAGGATGTGTCCTTTCCCCACTGCTCTTCTCCCTCTACTCCAACGACTGCACCTCAAAGGACCCTTCGGTGAAGCTCCTGAAGTTTGCGGACGACACCACAGTCATCGGTTTGATCCGGGATGATGATGAGTCTGCATACAGGCGGGAGGTGGCGCAGCTGATCCTCTGGTGCAGCCAGAACCATCTTGAACTTAACCCAGCCAAAACGGTGGAGATGACTGTGGATTTCAGGCGACACCCCCCTTCATTCCCCCCACTCACCATCCTCAACAGCACAGTGTCCACTGTGGACTCCTTCAAGTTTCTGGGTACCACAATCTCCCGGAACCTGAAGTGGTCCTCCCATATAGACACTGTCCGGAAAAAGGCCCAGCAGAGGTTGTTTTTTCTGCGTCAGCTCAAGAAGTTTGATTTGCCTCAGGAGCTGCTGGTTGTCTTCTACACCGCCATCATCCAATCTGTCCTCTGCTTTTCCATCACTGTCTGGTTTGGATCTGCCACTAAACAGGACAAGACCAGACTGCAGCGGATCGTTAAGTCTGCGGAGAGGATCATTGGTACCGACCTACCCTCCATTGAGAACTTATATCGGTCCATAACCAGGAAACTGACATAGTGCATGGCTCAGGAGACACACACGCAGGTTCAGAGTAGCTCAAATAGCTTTATTAACAACAAGTGTGTATGGATGTGTGTCTGCGAGATGTGGATGTATTGGTGGTGGCGTCTGCGTCGGGCACGGAGGCAGGAGACCTTACAGCCGGACAACCCTATGGGAAAAGCACAAGGAGAAGGGTGACGGGCACACACCAACACAGGAGATGATAAAATAGAGATGAGCTTACTTGGAGTTAGCAGGTGGCTGGCACAGCAAGGACGGGGTCCGGTAGACAGCGACCTGGAGAGCCCGGTGCAGCAGCGAGGGAGTGGAGACGGAGAGGAATGGTCCGCCGCCGGGAAATCCACCTGTGCACAGGGGAGCAGACTTGAAGAGGAAAAGGTAAGGGCTTCTTACCGATATATTTGCTGAAGAGGTAGAGGTTACTCACAGCAGTAGTGACGAGCGAAGTCTGACGGCTTCAGGCCGAAGCCCAGGGCGAGGCGGCTTAAATCCCTCGCCGCTGATGATGTGCAGGTGTGCGTGCAGCTGGCGCCGCAGATGAGCGGCGAGGCGTGACAGAAACGGGCGGGAAACATCTGTGCTGACCCATCACACCCCGGCCACAAACTGTTTGAACTTCTATCTTCTGGTCGTCGTTACAGATCACTGAAGGTCAAAACCACCCGTCACAGGAACAGTTTCTTTCCTCAAGCCATCACTCTGATGAACTCCTAACATTCACCTAGTCCTACCTGTTGCTGTACTCATGACTTTTCATCCATTATTACATTGCACATAACTCTCACACTGCTTTTTACTTCATTCACATTATATCACTGAATCTGAGTTCACATTGAAATACTGTGTGACTGTATATTTTTTCATATATTTCTGCAAAGTGTGGTTAGTCTGAGTAAATAACTGCATATATTCCTGTATATATTTACATCCTTTTATAGAAACGTGGACAGACTGTAATTTACTGTACATACTCTGTTGTCATTGAATCCTTATTTAAATCCTCCACCTGAACAACGAGAGCAAGTTTTTAGCCAAAGTCAAATTCCTTGTATGTGTTGTGCATACTTGGCCAATAAAGCTGATTCTGATTCTGATTCTGATATAGTAATATGTACATATGTATACTAGCTGCTCTTGTTTTTTCTTGCCTTCTGATTGTTGCTCTGAGTGTTGCTATCCTTGTGCTGTTGCAATCCTGGAATTTCCCCATTGTGGGACTAATAAAGGCTTATCTTATCTTATACTTCCACCTTATGAGCACCTCACTACCGACTTACACATGCTGTACAAATCTCCGTATGAACGGGGACTTGGATGGTGTTTCCTACAACCACTGTAAGGGGTTCTCAAGAACAACTTAAGATGTTCTCAAGAACAACTTAAGGTGTTCTTGAGGCATACTTACAACCAGCATCTTGTGTAGTTCTTACATTGTTCCTATGGTATTCGTATGGCCAACCTACAATGGGCGGTTTTCATGGGGCATTCGTAGAAACCAGCAATGCTGGTCTAAATGTATCAGTTCAGGTAGGAATTTTTCAAGTCTTCGAGCCACTATTGCTGTGAATAATTTATAATCCAAGTTAAGGACACTAATGGGACGGTAGCTACTGCAGTCGTGTCTGTCCTTACCCTCCTTGGGTATGACAGAGATAACTGCATCTTTCCAAGATGGAGGAATTTTCACCATTTTGTATAATCCAATTAAAGGTTTTTAATAGTATAGGGGACAATTCTTCTTTCAAACATTTATACCACTCTGTAGTGTAACCGTCGGAGCCTGGGGACTTCCCCACTTTATTTTGGAAATGGCCAGATTTAGTTCTTTGGTTGTTATTGGTTGGACTAATTTTTCATTTTGTGTATTTCTCATTGTTGGTAAGTTCAATGCTTTTAAAAAAATCTTCTATTTGTGTCTCGTTAGAAGTTTGAGGTTGGGAATACAAATCTTTATAAAACAATTCAAAACTTTCCTGTATTTTTTCCAGTTTGTTTTCGGCCCTCTTCGTTTGGGGGTGTTTTATTCTATAAATTGTGTTTTCTGCTCTCTGTTTGCGTAATTTATATGCTAGTAATTTAGTCGATTTACTTCCAATTTTGTAGTATTTTTGCTTCAGAAAAACAATTTTTTTTCTGGATGTCCTGCGTATAGATGTTATCAATTTCACTTTTAATCTTTTTTATTTCCTCTTTTACTTTTGAATTACTCATATTACTGTCTAACCGTTGTAATCGTTTTAATTTTCCTTGGAGATCAACTAATTTTTGCCCCTTTAATTTTTTCAAGTGTGACGTCATTGAAATGATCTTTCCTCTCATTACAGCTTTCAGAGCGTCCCACAAAATTATCTGTGACACTTCGCCAGTGTCGTTCAACTCAAGGTAGTTCTTGATATCATCCTTTAATTTTTGTCTTAATTTGGAATCATTTAATATATTTGAGTTGAACTTCCACAACTTTTCTGACCTTCTTTTCTAAAATAACAGACCATGAAATGGGACTATGATCCGAGAGATCAATTGTCTTAATTTTGCAGTCTCTTACTCTGAAAGAATCATTATTGAACACAAAAAAATAGTCTATTCTTGAATAAACACTGTGCGGGCAAGAATAGTGTGTATAGTCTATACTTTTAGGATGTAATTCTCTCCAAACATCAATAATTCCCACTTCTTTCAGCAATGAATTTACCTTTTTAATTAGTGCATTTTCTGCATTGGTTGTACTTGATACATCTAATTTTTTTTTCCACAATATCTTTATTGAACCTTTTTTTTTTTTTTAACAAACATGATACAAACAATCAAACACTAACACTAAAGTACTACAAAAAAAAAAAAATACCCTAAAAACACCAACAACCACCAACAAAATCAAGTCTTCAACAATGCTCCTCTGTTTAGTCTAGACAATCCAATACATTAGTATACATATTATGTTCACCAGTTTGGAATTTACAAGGTCCACACACATCATTCACCTTCTTCTTCAAGAGTTATGTTTAAATTTTTTACATAATCAATAAAAGGTCTCCATATATTCTCAAACACAATTTCCTTTGATTTCAGTATATATGTTATTCTTTCTAATGGAAGGTTTGTTAACATCTGTCTTAACCACTGAGTCACATCTGGTCTATGAGTCTTTTTCCATAATAGTGCAATACATTTTTTGGCATTAAGCAAACTGAGGTCTATGAATGTTCTTTCACTTTTATTGAAATTATGCTTTTCTGGGTACAGACCCAACAAAAACAGTTTAGGATTCAATATGATTTGTTTTGAGATTATTTTTTCAATTGTTACCCTCACCTCCTCCCAAAACATTCTTATTAATCTACATTCCCATAAACAATGAAATAGGGTTCCTTTACTTTCCATGCATTTTGTGCATGTATCTGGTATATTTTTGTTATATCTATTTAACTCCTCCGGTGTAACATACATCCGCATTAACCATTTGAAATGTATCAATTTAAGGCGTGCATTTATTGATTTGGTTTGAGCTTCTGTACAAGCCAATTCCCATTGTTCCTCTGAAATTTCAATTTGCAGATCTTCTTTCCAGTAGTTTAATCTTTTCAGTGAATTTTCACTTGAAGATAGTGTCAATGAGTTATAAAACTCTGAAATAATACCCTTTCTTTTACTATCTTTCATCATCATTTTTTCCAAGGATGAATAAATAGGTCGAGTGAGAGCTTTATTTTGATTTGATCGAATAAAGTTTCTAAGTTGAAGATATTTAAAAAAATGTGTTCTATTGAGATTAAATTTGATCCTCAGCTCTTCAAAAGACATTATGTTGTCTGCACATGGCAAATATAAATCCTGAATCTTTTGTATCCCTTTTAAATTCCATACTTTAAATACAGCGTCCGCTCTCCCTGGTTTAAAATATTGATTACCCCATATTGGACTAAATTGTGACAATAACTGTGGTTCTTTTAAATAGTTTTTAGCTTCACACCATATTTTGATCATATGCTTTACAAATGGATTTTTAACTTGTTTTTGTAATTTTTTTGCCGAATCTGAGTATATGAATATGGGAAGAGGTAAAGGTAAATTGTATGATTCCATTTCAGTCCAGTGAGGGAGATCATTTGATGAAAAATAATATGTCATAGACCTCAGTTGTGCTGACCAATAATACAACATAAAATTTGGACATTTCAGACCTCCACGATCAAATGGTAAATATAATAAAGACAAACGTAATCTAGCCCTCCTGTTGTTCCATATAAATTCCACTAACTTTTTTTTTATTCTTGAGAATAGATCTAAAGGTGGTGATAAGGGAATGTATTGAAATAAATAAAGTATTTTAGGTAAAATATTACTTTTAAGTATATTGATTCTCCCGATCATCGACATTGGTAGTGACATCCATCTCTGAGTTAACTCATTGATATCTGACATTAAGGCTTCATAGTTGACACTGGCGACTGATTCTAGCTTAGGCATAATTTGGATTCCTAAATATTTAAACTGATTTACAACATTGAATTGATTTACCTCAGGGGCTGGGTAATTTCTCTGGGTCTCATTTAGCATTAATATTGAAGATTTAGTTTTATTTATTTTATATCCTGATATTTCCCCAAAATTCTTTATTAAATTCAACAAGGTTGGAATTGATTTTTTTAGATTCGACATAAACAAAATTATATCATCGGCGTACAGGGAGATTTTATGTTCTGTTGGTCCAACTTTAATTCCATATATTTGTGAATGTAAACGTATCGCTATCGCTAAAGGTTCAATTGCCATAGTAAACAGTAAAGGTGAAAGTGGACAGCCTTGTCGACATCCTCTATTGATTTTTATTGGTTTTGAAATATTGTTATTTGTTAGGATTTCTGCTGTAGCATTATTGTATATTATTTGAACCCATTTTATGAAATTATTTCCAAGTCCAAACCTTTGTAGGACTTCAAAAAGAAAGGGCCATTCAACTCTATCAAAGGCCTTTTCGGCGTCCAATGATAGGAGAGCTGTATCCGGTGCTTCTTTATTAAAATAAATAATATTAAATAGTCTTCTTACATTATGGAAGCCTTGTCTACCCTTTATAAAGCCATTCTGATCTCGATTAATAATATTTGGTAAAATTTCTTGTATTCGTCTTGCTAAAATTTTACAGATTATCTTAAGGTCGGCGTTTAATAGGCTTATTGGTCTCATATTTTCACATTTATTAGAGGGCTTACCTGGTTTTGGCAACAGTATAATTAAGGCATTATTTATGTATGATGGTAAATTATTATTTTGAAATGCTTCTAAAACCATTTCCAAAAAAGGTTTTATTAATTTATTCTTAAATTTTTTATAAAGGTCAACTGGAAGACCATCTGGTCCTGCACTTTTTCCTGATTTCATATTATCAATGGCTAGCCCAACTTCTTCTTGACTAATTTTAGACTCCAATATCTCCCTGTTTTCATTTGGAATACACGGTATAGATAGTTCGTTCAAAAACCCATTTAGTTTTGTTAAATCAGGTTCATTTTTGGTATCATATAATTTTTCATAGTAATCTCTAAAGGCTCTATTAATTTCTAAAGGATCTATAACTACCTGTCCGTTACTTATAATACTGGTAATTGGTGTTTTAATTTCCAATTGTTTAATCTGCCATGCTAATAATTTTCCTGATTTTTCACCTTGTTCATAAAAAGATTGTTTCAATCTTAGAAGACTCGAGGCAGCTCTATTCGCTGATTTTTTGTCGTATTCAGCTCTCAAAATCAGTAATTCATTCTCCAACCTTGGGTCACTTCCTGCATACACTTTTTCCTGAAGACTTTTTATTTTATGTTCCAATTTAGCTCTCTCCTCTCGAGTCTTCTTAGATTTTGATCCTGTATAACTAATAATATGTCCCCTAATAAAAGCTTTGAAAGCCTCCCACTTTACACATGCTGATGTTTGTGTAGTATTGATGTCAAAGAACTCGTCTATCTGTTTTTCTATATACTTGACAAATTCCTCATCCTGAAGCCATTTATGCTGAAATTGCCATCTACCTGATTCCTTTGTCAATTTTTTATCTACATATATTAGACAACAGGGTGCATGATCAGAAATCACGATGTTATCATAAAAGCAGTTTTGAATCTTGGACCTTAATTCTGTGGAAATCAAAAAATAATCAATACGTGAGAATGTCTTGTAGGTACTGGAATAACAAGAATAGGCTTTAACTTGTGGTTTCATTTCTCTCCATATATCTAACAATCTCAATTCTTTCATAAAATGATTAATAGTCATCCTACATCCAATGTGCGTACAATCCAGTCCTGTTGATCTATCCACACCTGGATTCAATGTACAATTAAAATCCCCTGCTATTATATGTTGCCCTGTAAGTGATGATAAGATGAGAAATAAATTAGCAAAGAACTTCTGATCATCTATATTGGGACCATATAAGTTCACAAGATTTATATTTTCTAATAGCAAAGAACCTTGAATGATTACATATCTTCCAAATTTGTCTCCAATTACATTTTTCACCTGAAAAGGAACTGATTTATGTATGAGAGTCATAACTCCCCTGGCTCGGGATGAAAATGAAGAGGTGAATACACTTCCCTGCCATCTACTCCTAATTCTTTTAACATCCTCCTCTATCAGATGAGTTTCTTGTAAAAACACAATTCTTGAACCCATGTCCTTTATTTTATTCATAACTTGTTTAAGTTTTTTTAAATTTTGTAGACCTCTGCAATTCCATGAAGTTAAATTAAGATTAACACTTTGGTCCATGATCAATAGAGAGTTTGGGATTACCTTGCAGTGTAAACATGCTCATACAGAGAAGCAAAAACATGAGTGGTTGAACATTCATCCTACAAACTACACACAAACAAATTTCCCCTTCCCACACTTGTGGCAAACCCCCCAAAATCAAAAGAAAAATTCTGTCTCCCGATATAGCCATCGACTGTTCCACACCCACGGGGAACAGCCTAAGCCACTCCTTCTTCATCCTCCCAATCACCCTAACTCTACTGCTTTTAATGACGTAACATTAACTCTCCTCTGTAGTTTTCCAACTTAACTCCAAAATTTTTAACAACTTTGTACATCATAGTTTTTTTTTTGTTTGTTTTGTTTTTGTTTTGTTTTTTTAATATATAATACAATCTATATTTTGTAAACTTACTATTTACTTCAAGTCAGTCAGATGCCTGTGCAAATGCTTAATTATTCTACCTTATATTTTGTTCATGCTTAGCTCCCACCAGTCTCTTCTTCTTCTTTGATCTTCGTGATGAACTCCTGCGCCTCCTCTGGGGTCTTGAAAATGTGGGTTCTGCCCTCATACGTGGTCAGCAGTCTCGCAGGATAGATTACACCATGACGAATCCCAAGGTTGCGCAGCTCCTTACGTACGGGATCAAACTGCTTCCTCAATTGCTGGATTCCTGTGGCCAAATCTGGGTAGAACCGCACCTGCTGGTCCTGGTGTTTAATCTCTCCTTTAGCACGTGCAGCGTTGAAGATCTTCATCCTGTCTCTGTTGCTAAGAAACTTCATAATTAAGGTCCTCGGCGGTCCCTTATCTCTCCGTGGGCCAATACGATGTGCTTTTTCCAGAACCACTGCTGATTGCAACTCCTCGCTGCCCAGCACCTCCGGAATCCACTTTTCCAGAAAGGAACATACGTCCCGACCTTCTGATTCCTCTGGAAGACCCACCAGCCTCAAATTATTCTGTCTCGACCGAGATTCCAAATCCAAAATATTATATTCCAGAGATTTATTTTTTTTTTCCAAAGTGCGCACCTTTAATTGAAGACGGGTGACGTCATCTTCAGCACTAGCGAGACGGAGCTCCATCTGCGCCGTTCGTTCTACACAGTCACCCAATTCCTTTCTTATTCCTTCCAACGCTGTCATAATCCCATCAAATCTAGAGGAAAAGTCCGCTTTCATTGAACTCATGGCAGCCATCAGCGCATCTGCGCCATTCCCCGCAAACATCGCACCGCCGCCAGCTTCCTCCGCCATATATGGAGTTTTGTTTGCTGCGTCACAGACCTGAAAGTCCGTTAATTTGGACTGTTTCGGCGGCTCGCTTTTTCCTTTTCCTGGTTTTCCAGCCTTAGGCTTCGCCGACATATCCTCGCCCAGACGCTGGGATACGTTCTGTCCCAAATGAGAGAGTTATTTGCCGATTTTTTTTCTCCAGGAGCAGAGCAGAGCGAGACACGTCCGTCCTACGTGGCAGCCATAACCGGAAGTCCGATACATCTAATTTTGGATTTAATCTAATATTGAAGTCTCCTCCACAGATTACCACTCCCTGAGAATTCATCATTAACTCAAATATGCGTCTATAGAGAGTCCAATCACTTCCAGGTGGAATATAAACATTTATAAGCGTTATTTCATGTCCCTCTATTTTACCAGTAATTTTGATAAATCTTCCCTCCTCATCTTGTACTTCTGACATATGATCATAATTTAGCAAATCTGAAATAAGTATAGCAACCCCTGGCTGGTGCCCAGCTTTATAAGAAGAGGAGAAAACAAATTTAAAGCCCTGCCTTTTTAATTTTGCATGTTCAGATTGACTCAAATGGGTTTCTTGAAGGAAGACAATCTGTGCCTTTTCTTGTTTTAGTTTTGTCAAAATCTTACTCCTCTTTATAGGATTCAGAACTCCATTTACATTGAAAGAAACAATTTCAACCGGTTCTCCTTGCATTCAAATATTTACATTTAACCTCAGTTCCCTGTAAGCACTCCCTTGGAAAAGGAATAACGCAGTGAATAACAAAAACAAACTTTGTGAACACTGAACAGATTCCAAAACTAACTTCCAACCCTAAGGTCAATTTACTGACCCGTTGCTGGTTTGAGGGATAACCTCTACACCTCCAGTGTGTCAGAGGGCCCTCCCCTATGACGTCAGCCATATAAACAGACCAGTGTCCCCTCATTGTCCCTTCCTCTGACCAAAATTTTCGTAGTTCTTTTCTTATATATCTGCCATTTATTTCTTATCTTTAATCAAAAAAGACCAAATCAACCTGTATCCTCCGTTGCTGTGTGTCTGAATGCTTGCAGCTTTTGCTTGAAGCTCTGCGTGTTCTCGGCTGTGGTGGTTCGTTTGGTCCGCGCTGGCTGCCAGGCTCCTCGCTGAATCCTCTCCCACAACGTTGCTGGTTGCTCAATCACTTTCACCGGCAGGCCACGGCTGACCATGTCCGCTGTCGCCTCTTCCGCTGTGTCATACGTTCTCTGCCCTTCTTCATAGTGAACTCTTAGGCAAGCTGGATAGAGAGTCTGAAATCGTATTTTGTTTTCCTTCAGGACTCGTCGTGCCTCGGCATATACTTTCCGTCTGTGTACAATTACCGGAGCATAATCATGATCCAAGTTTATCTTGTGGCCATCCAGAGTAAAGCCTTTCTTCTGCCATGCCAAACGGATTACTTCTTCTTTCGTTCTAAAGCTCTGGAATTTGACAAGGATAGATCTCGGCTTGGCTCCAGGTGGGGGCTGAGGGGCGAGTGCTCGGTGCGCCCTCTCTATGTTCAGGTTTACAGTATCAGGGATGCCGAGGTTATCTCTAAGCACTTTCTCTATAATTGTAATCATTGTCTTTGGGTCCATTTCTTTTTGTTCGGGAATTCCATAAATCCTGATGTTTTCTCTTCTCGACCTGCATTCCTGATCCGTTAATTTCTCCTGAAGTTGTTCTTGCAGTTTTAGCATTCCTGCAACCACTCCTTCCATGTCTTGCAGCCTTTCCTCGTTCCCCACAATTCTTTTCTCCGCTTCATCCAGTCTTGAGTTTGTCTTGGCAAATTCTCTCATGATCTCTTGTCTGTATTCACGCAGTTCTTTGAGTATTGTATTGTTAGTCACCTCTCCTTCGTCCTCATTTGCGTCGTTTTCTCCCTGGCTAGCAGCGGTAGAGTTAGCATTAGCTTTTTGATCTTGCGGCACATCCGTTTCTGTGGATGTCGCCACAATGGTTGATTTATTTCTCACTTTCAGAGGCATCTAAAAAAAATTAAAAAAATTTTTTTTTAAAAATTAAAAAAAATCTCCTCTACTTTGTAGACATTAGGACTAGTTTTTGTCGGTTTTAATTGACTTTTTCAAAGTAATTTCTTGTTTTTTGGTCGGGAGACCACACTCTATGCTGCCATCCCTTGGTGACCCGGAAGCGGAACCCCCACATGTGTTTTCATATTCAGGAGAGGTGCAGAGATGCAAGCAGGTTTGATGAAGTTGGGAGCCAGAAGTAGGTGAACGAATGTGGCCCCTCTCCTACTGCTGATTTACTAAAACTCACTGTGGGACAGGATTGTCAATCTGCTACTACTATTACTACTTGGCCATCCTCAGGCAAGCAATTACACAACAACTGTGGCTTTCCATTTTGTCCTGCCAGTTCAGAGGTGGTAACATTATCAGTGTCTTGTTTTTGTACAAAAGTCAGTTTTGGCCTTCCTCTTGGACATTGTTCATGGGCAGGACCCCCAAGCACAAGGAAGAGTACCATACAGATCAACAATCCACCACAGGGCAAAGCTTACGGGGCTTGGTAGTCTCCCATCCAAGTACTGTCCAAGCCAAATCCTGTTTAGCTTCCGAGATCAGATAAGACTGGTGGTGGCTAGGGATCCCTAGAGCCTGAGGTGTTCGCATCAGTAAAGAAGCAAAACACAAATTGAAATTTGCACAAAACACTTGTATTCAAGATAAGATAAACCTTTATTAGTCCCACAATGGGGAAATTCACAAACAGTAAGTACCCCCCCCCCCCCACACACACACAAAAAGTTGGTTGTTAAATAATATTTGGAACAATTGGAAACCAGTGCCATTGCTACTGTACTGTACACTGTTTGAATATAAGTGTGTTTGGCCAATTTTTCTTTGTGTTTTGCCTCTTTATTGATGTTCACACCTCAGGAATCACTTGACACCTCTGTTCATGGAAGTTAAGCAAGGACTGGTTTGTTTAGTACTTAGATGGGAGACTGGTGACCTATCCAGAATGTGCTCTGCTTTGTGCCAGAGATGCTGGTCTCTAGCAACCTGCAAAGGATTAGGTGGTTAAGAAGATGAATGAATGATATTGGTGTACCAAAACTTGGTTACAGACATTTTTTGGCTCTTTTCCACTAGCACCTACTCAGCTCGACTCACCTCGCCTTGACACGGTTTCAGTCATTTTCCATTACAATTGAGTACCACCTCAAAGTAGATGGGGTCATTATAGCAAGGTGGCCTGACACTCCCGTGATGTTATTTGTTGACTGTTGTTGACATGCTGACTTTACGTTTTGCTCTCCAAAATGAATACTTAAAGAGACAGCAAGCACAAAATACGAGCAGAGCACAAAGTTAGCGTTGATGGCTAACTAGCTAGCTCATTATCTGCATACAAGAAAGAACGGCATCATCTGATATCCTTGTTTGTTCAAAGTGAGCTTGCCACCAATGGGATAAATAACGTAAAAGATGCTTAAAATCACAAAACACTCACCATCTTCTATCACGGTTTCCAACAATGCCGTGGCTGAGGTTTCCAACGATGCCGTGGCCGAGTTCAGGCCACTCTCCCTCCCGTTGCTCATTGGTTGCTGCTCACAAATGGTGTCCATTTGGTTGAACCACTTCCAGTCTTTTCTGTTTGACCCAGTTTGGCCGTTGTGGTCCTTGATAGTCTGGTGATAGTCTGGTAATCACTTTTTAGTTTCTTAAGCTATTCCCGACATTATTTTAATGTCCGGTGGTACCCGTGAGCGTCCATCAGCTCAGGGACCTCCTGGTATACTTTTTCTTTTCGGGTCGCTCCGTCTAGCTCCCTCTGGATTCTCTCGTCAGCCATCAAGCACAGAAAAGTCTACACCTCGTTGTTGGACCACTGTGTTGATTTGTGTGTAGCTGTTTATCTTGTTGATTATCACAGAAATAATAAAAACTCACGGTCGCTGTTGCAGAATTTTACAAATGGCAGGTTTGATTTTTGTGAAGACGTTGTTCTCATGACTCATCCAGTGACATTACGCCCTGGCCAGTCAGTGGCTTGCAGTCTGTTGGCATCACATTTTCAGCTCGACTCAGCTAGCTTGGAACTCCAGCTGAGTAGGTACTAAAAAAGTACCTAGTAGCAGGTACTACCACCTAATGGAAAACCCTCCAAGATGAGTCGAGCTGAGTAGGTGCTAGCTGAAAAGGGCCATTTTAGACCATACAGAGATGTCTGTATGAAGATGTCGTTTAAGCAACCTGAAAAAGATGGCTTTTCGTCTTTCATTGGACTGGATATTTTTTAGACAGCTTATCTTTTCAACATTTTTTAAACCACTTTTTTGCTGGGGGGGGGGCAGTACAGGAGTACTGCCACTGGGTTCACATTGTCCAGATATTGTTTAACAGACACTAAGCCAAATGCTGTTGAACATTTAAAAAGCTGTTTTAAAAAAATCTGCATTTTAGGAAGGGCTGTTAGCAAAGATTCTCAGTGATTGTAAGAGTGTACTTGACTTTTGAGAGATACACCCCCACCACCATCACCAAATGTTACAAAACTGTTTTGAGGATAAATCTGGGCCAAATCCTGTGGACTAAACAGTTGAATTGTTGGACTATTTTTTGAATATTATGCTTAGGCACAGCCCAGTTTTCAAAACCTTTTTTTTTTTTGGTTAAAAAATCGTCTGTATTAGACAACTAAACACAAACCAATTTTAACCAACTATTTTGGGCTAAATTGAGGCTTGGTTTAGCCCATGACATCCAACATTTGTCAAGTCACAGTATGAAATTTGCATTCATACCCTGGAAAAGCCTCACCCATTATGACAAAAATACTTCATAAGATGATAAAACTATTTGGCTCCTAAAGAAAAATATAAATACAGTAGATGTCTCTCAGATGGTGCTGTGACCAAATTTAAGCAGGTTGTTTCCTCAGTGCCATGGGTCAACACAACAGAGATAAGTTATGGAGCTTTTACTCCTTCTGTAATTGATAGCATGGTAGATAGTGTGACAGCTTCTCTGCATCAGACTCTAGACATGGTGGCCCCTTTAAAAAAGAAAAAGTCTAATCAGAGATTTCTGACTCCTTGGTTCAACGCAGAAACTCGTAGCTTAAAACAGAAGACTTGTTGATTAGAAAGAAAATGGTGTTCCACTAAATTAGATGAAATCTCTATAACTTGGAGAAATCAACTTCTAATTCATAAAAAAAAAAAAAAAACTCTTCGGAAACGAGTTATTATTCTGCATTAATAGAAGAGAACAAGATTAATCCCAGGTTTCTTTTCAGCACTGTAGCCAGGCTGACAAAGTGTCAGGACTTTGTCAGTCCTAGCATTCCCTTAGAGCTTACTAGTCAGGACTTTATGAACTTTTTCAATAATATAAATGTTATCTATCAGAGATAAAATCAGTCAGATCCTTCCCACCATTAATTTAAATACAGTAACAGCTACAGCTCCATCAACTGATATCTGTTTGGATGAGTTTACTCCAATTGACCTTTTAGAGTTAGATAAAATAATTTCCTCATCCAAGCCTTCAACTTGTCTTTTAAACCCTATTCCTACCAGGTTATTTAAAGAAGTCTTCCCATTTATTGGTTGCTCTATTCTTCAAATAATCAATTCTTCATTAACATTAGGCCATGTACCGCAGGCTTTTAAAACTGCTGTAATTAAATCCTGACTTAAAAAGCCAATGCTGGATCCAGGAGTTTTAGCTAACTATAGACCAATCTCTAATCTGCCTTTCATTTCAGAAATCTTAGAAAGAGTTGTTGCTACGCAATTATTCAACCACTTGCAGGGTTTCGAATTCATCATAGTACTGAAACAGCTTTAGTGAAGGTCACTAACGACCTCTTTATTGCATTTGATAATGTTTCTGTACTTGTCCTTTTAGACCTTAGCTTTTGACACATCATCATAGCAGTCTGTCGAGGGATGAATGACTGTTTCATTTAGGTCTGATCAGATTCCTCCATGCAGCTCTGTCCTTCGCCTTCCACTGCCAGGAACTCCTGACCTTGTTAACCCAGGCGACGTCCAAGCTGGTATGAGTTGCTATCTGACTGACCATTTCATGAAACTGCTTGCAAAGTATTTGAGTACCACTAGCTTTTGCTGGACTAGTGGCACATTCTTGGCAGATAGAGATATTATCAGTGGCAAGGACAGGCCAAGACAAACTGACTCCAGTATCTGTTGCAGTGACTGACCAGATGATAGGTTTGTTTATCGCTGCTCTTTGAGTAGTGCATGTCACGATGCACCGACTGGCAAAAGTCCACCACAGACCTTGCGACAGATGTGCTTATCTGCCAGGATGTCCAATCTCACCCCATGTAACTGAGAGTGGTCTACCACAGGCCTATGACAGATATTGTTTCTAGTTCTGCCAGGATGCCCAGTTTCATCCTCCACACCGGTTGAGTCGCCGACGGCCTGACCTTTATCTGATAGGTTCCAGTTTGTTCATCTCAATAATGAGTTTTTTTCTAACTCAAAGCTCAGTCACAGAGTTCCAGAGCGATCTGTGCTAGGCCCTGTTCTTTTTAGTCTATATATATATACAGTGCTTCCACTAGGCAATATCATTAGAAAGCACTGCATACATTTTCATTGTTGTACAGATGACACACAATTATATTTGTCAGTGAAGCCAGATAACAGTAATCAATTAGCCAAATTAGAGGCTTGTCTTAAGGAAATCAAAGCTTGGATGGCTTGTAATTTCTTGCTGTTAAATTCAGATAAGACTGAAGTCATTCTAGTTGATCCAGAAAACCTTAGAAATACCTTTCCAAATCAAACTCTTAGTTTGGATGTGGTTACTCTTTCTTTTAATAGTTGTGTGAGGAACCTTGGAGTTATTTTTGATCAAGATCTGTTTTTCAATTCACATATTAAACTTGTTTCTAAAACTGCCTTCTACCATTTGCGTAACATTGCCAAGATTAGGAGCATCTTGTCTCAGGGTGATACTGAGAAACTGATCCACACTTTTGTTAGCTCTAGATTAGATTATTGTAACTCTTCGTTATCAGGCTGTCCTAAAACATCTTTAAAACATTTTTTGCTGATCCAAAATGCTGCAGCTAGAGTTTTAACAGGTACTAGAAATAGAGCTCACATCTCTGCAGTTTTGGCCTCCCTTCATTGGCTTCCCATAGAATTTAGAATTAAGTTTAAAATCCTTCTTCTCACTTACAAAGCTCTAAACAATCAGGCCCCTTAAGATCTGATACTACTTTATCACCCTAACAGAGCACTACGCTCCCAAAATGCAGGATTACTTGTAATACCTAGAATCTCTCAGAGTACAATGGGAGGCAGAACCTTGAGTTATCAGGCTCCTCTCCTTTGGAACCAGCTGCCAATCTGGATTTGAGATTCAGACTCGATCTCTGTTTTTAAGAATAGGGTTAAAACCTTCCTTTTTGACATAGCCTATAGTTAGGGTGGGGTCAGGTGACCCTGAACCCTCTTTTAGTTACGCTGCTAATAGGTTTAGACAGCTGGGGGACCTCCAACAATGCACTGGGCTTCACTCCTTTCTTAACTCTCAATGAAATATTTTTTTTCTGGTCATTAACATCTGTTTGTTCTCTCCCATAGATTGAGTCCCCGTTGTGCTGTTTGCTATCTATATGTCTGTTCTTTTCATCTTCTCTATCCCCTCACCCCCCAGCCAGTCACAGCAGATGACTGCCCCTCCCTGAGCCTGGTTCTGCTGGAGGTTTCTTCCTGCTAAAAGGGAGTTTTTCCTCTCCACCATTGCCAAGTGCTTGCTCACAGGGGATCGCCTGATTGCTGGGGTCTTTCTGCAATTGTGGGGTTTTCCCCTACAGTTGAAAGTGCTATGAGATGACTGTCGTTGTGAAATGGCGCTATATAAATACAGTTGAATTGAATAAAAGTGATCACTGTGAGCTAGTTCTTATTTAAGCTACAGTCACAAATACCCTTACGAACGGTTGCAAACATGATATGAATAATTTTTGGACTACTTCGTACGGCCTTCTTAAGGCAGTTGTAGGAGAATCCAGAGTTCTTAGAAAATCCATAAGTTCATGACCAGGCAGATGGTCTTTGTCCAAGATTTCTTCGAATGCTCCATGAAAACCCCTCATCCTAGGGCTGCCATACGAATGGCATAGAAACAACGAAAGAACTAGGCAAGATGTTGGCCGTAAGTATGCCTCAAGAACACCTTAAGTTGTTCTTGAGGGCCCCTTACTGTGGTCATAGAAAATGCCGTACAGTGATTTGTACAACGTGCATAAGGTGGTAGTGAGGTGCTCATGAGGCAGATGTACATCATTTGTGCGACATCTCTACCGAAACCCATAAGATCTTCCTACCAATGACTTGAGAGTGCCATAAGCTGGACATAAAATTTTCGTAAGTTGGCAGTAAGTATGCTGTAGGAAGATCCCAAGGCACCCTTACGAAGAACATAAGAACTCTAGGGCCATCGTATGACCGAAAAGCACCTCATTTCTCAACAATACCTCAAGTACCTCTTTGAATGTGAGCCATGAGAAACTATGCCCCCCCCGCCCCCAACGAACGTCTGCGAACTCCAGAATTCATACGAACTGGAAGATTCTTACAAACCCATCGTTCATAAGAATCTTTGTGACCGTAGCTTTACACTGAACCCTTTCACTGAACAAGTATAGCAGAATTCGCTCTTCATTGTCAATGGTCACTCATAAACCGTGATTTTTCATTTTATGATCCATGACTCACTTGTTTAGATTTTGTTCTCTGAAACATACATCAGAGTCAGCCTGTTAAAAGTGTAATGCTTAAAACTTCTGAAGGAACCCTCACAGCACAAATTGGTTGAAAAAAATGAATGTTTAAAAGACAGCCATGCTAAATGTTTAAAAAAATGTCCAGATTTGGTTGAAAAGTGAGAGATGAAAAACTGTCTTTTTCAGGTTGTCGAAAAGACATCATCTGTAACCAACTTTTGTTAAGAGACACAACACAAAGAAATATACAAAATACACTTGCATTCAAACAGTGCTCATTAAGTGTGCAGTGCAATAGCAATAGCACTGGTTCCAAATAGTTCCAGATATTATTGACAACCACAACCACTATACCAAATGTTGAACTTTAAAAATCTGTTGCATTTATAAAGCACTGTTAACAAAGAGTCCCAGTGGTTGTCAAGGTGAGCTTAACTTTTGAGGGATAGAGCCCCACCACCATCTGCATCCTCTATTGTTGATCTACAGCTTTTACTTTAACTTCATTTTTTCAAACTGGGGAATAAATGGACTCTTTGTTGGACAGAAATAACCTTGTGGATATTGACGCATTAACACACGTCAGTATTAATCCTGGTCAGCTACCTTTGATCGAGCTAAAGAAACGCCCCATACTGAGTGTTCTGCTGCAGCAGATTCATGAATGGTCTGCCTCAATCTTCTCATGTGTTTGTTCACCTTTCAGTCGGAGGACCTCGGAGCTTGCGCCCAGTTTGAAGCCAGTCGAAATGCCAGGAATATGATGCCGAGTGCCAGCTGTGGCATTTTCCAGGAGTTCACCCTGAGAAAGCCCTCCTCAGAGACCGACATTGAAAACTGGGCATCCAAGCACTTCAACAAACACACGCAGGTACTGAAGAGACTGTCAAACACTGTACTGTTACTGTCCCCACCGCTGGGGGTGGGATGGGAAATCATAAGATATGATGTAGCAATACTCAGTGTATCACAAGACCATGATAATATTGCATTGCGGACCAAATATCATGAAAATACCATATTGTGCTGGCTTCTGGTGATTCCCACCCCTGCCTGATAAGATAAGATAAGCCTTTATTAGTCCCACAATGGGGAAATTCCAGGATTGCAACAGCACAGGGATAGCAACACTCAGAGCAACAATCAGAAGGCAAGAAAAAACAAGAGCAGCGAGTACGCATATGTACATATAAATATAAATATATAGACACAGTGCGGAGCATTGTAGCTAGATGGAATAAATATGTAAATATATAAACACACAGTGCGGAGCATTGTAGCTAGATGGAATGAAACAGCATAACC
The DNA here is from genome assembly GCA_020510985.1 of Pholidichthys leucotaenia. Taxonomy (NCBI): domain Eukaryota; kingdom Metazoa; phylum Chordata; class Actinopteri; order Cichliformes; family Pholidichthyidae; genus Pholidichthys; species Pholidichthys leucotaenia. The sequence continues at coordinate 263,472,158 of CM035839.1, forward strand.
GTCTACTTAGTTATCCTACATGGTATGATTATGTACCCATACATATTGTCACCCTCCGTAGCGACCAGTATTTTCCTAGTTGTATACCGGAGGGGACCATTGTGTAAGGGGACCATTGTGTGCCCACCAAGTTGACACACAATGATCCTCAGGTGGGTCTACATCCAGGTTGTTCTCAAGGCCAAGTTCAGGGCCCAAGATAAGGAGATTCCATTGGGCCTTGATGAGCTACTCCATCACTGACTTTATTTTTGCTTTGAAGCAAAACCATGTTCAGGAACCATGGTTTTATCATTCATGTGGAAAAAAAACTGTTTCCATCAACATTATTAGGTTTTCTTTCAAAGCAAATCATCAGTTAACTCACTTCAGTAAAGACTATGCATTTTTTTTAAAAAACTTTGTTTATTGGTTAGATTTTCAATAAAACCATCATTTAGACCAAGTCACATTAGGTGATACAGCATGCTGAAATGTGAAACTTTGATATGTGACACAGTACAATTTAGAATGTATGCAAAAAAACCATGAAGCCAAAACAGAATCAAAACAACAGAGTAAACTCTCTGAACGTAAAACAGCCCCAAAGAGTATGCATTTTTAATAAGAAATTTGGAGCTAGTGCAGTGATCACTTGTTTCCATTCAGCATTCATTCTGAGCATTTTCTAAATTCACATCAGTCTAGATCAGGGATGGGCAACTATGTGCCATGGAGGGCCATTCCACTGCAGGTTTTCTGTTCCACCCAGTCTCGTCAGCAGCTGCTTCCTCCAATTACCAATCCTTGAAGCTCATCAGTGCAAACACCTGCTGAAGAGACAGAGTGGAACAAAAAACCTGCAGTGGAATGGCCCTTATCCCGGGTCTAGACAGTCACACTGCACAGTTCCATTTGTATTCATCAGACTCATCTGGAGAGGAGCAGTGGTGCTTGAAAGGTCAAATTATTTGTGCTGCAGTAAATACTTACAATAAGCTACAAGAAGTAATAAAACTAAACTAAATGTGTGACTACACAGCTATGAAGGTGATTGAATTAGTTTTCTACAGGTGTCAATCACATTTTTATCACTGTTGTTTTCCTTAATTTGTTTGAAATATTTGACATAAAAACTCCAAAATATGTTCTCTTTGTCACTGAATGCTAATTGCAAATGTGTTCATGCTGTATTACAGCCAGGGCTCTGTCTCTTCCTCTCTTTGTCTGTCTGTCTGTCCATTCCTCTGCACCTCCATCCCTCTGTCCATCCATACAATGACAGATAGGGCCTTTGTGGAGGTATGCGCTGATGGACGACCTATAAAATCTCATGGGTTCATCGGTAGCCCAGGTTCATCTCTGGTGAAAATTTCCTCCAAATCCATCCAGTAGTTTGGGAGTAATCCTGCTGACAGACAGACAGAGAGACAAACAAACCGCCCCGATCACATTACCTCCTTTGTGAAGGTAATCAATAGTTTGTGAACAAGAAAATGATCTTAGGTGGCAACACTGATTTGCTAGATCCAGTATTTTAGATGGTTAAATTCCTGCACAGCTTGGTGGTGCCGGGGTTAGCACTGTGGCAGCACAGCAAGAAGGTCATTGGTTTGAGCCCACCCTTGACCATTGGTGACCCTTCTGTGCATGTTCTCCACGTGTCTGTGTGGGTTTTCTCCACGTACTCCGGTTTCCTCCCACATGCAGGTTAGGTTAACTGGCATCAACTGGGGATTCTAAATTGTCCTTAGGTATGAATGTGAGAGTGAATGGTTGTCTGTCTGTCTGTCTGTGTTGGTCTTGTGATGGACTGGTGATCTGTCCAGGGTGTACCCTGCCTCTTGTCCAAAGATGCTGCCCCCTCCCCCCACAACCCGAAAAGGATTAAGTGGTAGAAAATGAATAAATTGATGGATTTTTTTTTTCATCAGGTTCCATGCATAAAGCTCTGAGAAATGATTTATAACAGTGAAAAAAATGCCCTGTTTGGATATGTTAAATAAAGTGATCCAAATTTCACTGGAATTGTGTCAGTAGGTTTTTGTGTATTCCTGTTAACATTGAAACACCACCAGAAACATAACCTTCTTGGCGGGGGTAATAATTATAATAAACTGAGGAATCTCCTGAGATGCTTGTGCTATGATTGACTGAATACATCAATACTTTATTGACTTTCAGAGTTAGAAAACAGTGAAGATTATTCATTCTTTCTACATATTACTGAAAAGCATTACACAAGACGGAGTACAGTACCATGAATGTGTCACTGTTGCAATGCGTTGTAATCACAAGGCAGCAGATAATATTGCTTTTATACAACAGATTCACAAACGCAATTTATAGTTTGACTGTATTAGTTGACAGTAGATTATTTTCTTGTTTATTTAATGTCAATATGTTCTGCCAAGACTAGCATCACTGCGCAAGTAGTTCCCAATTGCTACATGAATGTTGCTAAAGCTACAATCACAAAGATTCTTTTGAACGATGGGTTCACTAGGCCACTCTAGGCCACTAGAGGGAGAACATCCACCCCACAACTGGGAGGTCGGGGTTCAAGCCCAGCTGGGTCATTCCAAAGACCATATAAAAATGGAACTTCTTGCCGTCCAGCTTGGTGCTCACAAAAATGGAGTGGAGGAGGGAAATGTGGTCGGGTCAGGAGGTAGAGCGGGTCGTCTAATAACCAGAGGGTTGGTGGTTTGAATCCCACTCTCCCCAGACATCCTGCTGTTGTGTCCCTGGGCAAGACACCTTACCCACCTTGCCTCCAGTGTCCGTGACACTGGGTATGAATGTTTATAAATGTTCGGTAGTGGTCGGAGAGGCTGTTGGTGTGATTTGGCAGCCATGTTTCCTTCAATCTGCCCCAGGGCAGCTGTGGCTACAGAGGTAGCTTCCCACTATCATTGTCTGTGGAGTGAATGGATAATGTATCTATTATAAAGCATCTTTGAGTGTCTATGTAAAGCGCTATATAAATCCGATGCATTATTATCACAATTTTCCAGTTCCTACAAATTCTGGAATTCATTGGGACACATTCGTGGAGGGGGGGCATAGTTTCTTATGGCTGCTGTTCAATTCACAAGAGCAACTTAGGTAGATAGATAGATAGATAGATAGATAGATAGATAGATAGATAGATAGATAGATAGATAGATAGATAGAGTGGTGTAAAGAAGTGTTTGCAACCTTCCTGATTTCTCATTTGTTTGTATGTTTGTCACACTTAAATGTTTAAGATCATCAGCCGGCCACTCCTGGAAAGGTTCACCACTGTTCCATGTTTTCACCATTTCTGAATAATGGCTCTCACTGTGGTTCACTGGAGTCCCAAAGCTTTAGAAATTACTTTATAACCTTTTCCAGACTGATAGATGGCAATTACTTTGTTTTTCATTTGTTCTTGAATTTCTTTGAATCGCAGCATGATGTCTAGTTTTTGAGGATCTTTTGAAACAGTGTATCAGTGTAACAGCAGCATGACAGTAGACCACCAAAATGACAGAAACACACACAGCATAATAGCAAAAAGAATTACACAGGGAAAGTAAAACTGCCTACATAACTTTATATTCATCACAGATGAATAGATGATGACCTGTATAGATACATGGATCGTACTCGCTGTACAATGCAGGACTATCAGGCGCAGGATGAAATGTGAGGTACAAATTAGACTGCAAGGTGCAGTATGGCAGGATTGTTATGACCAGGATTCAACATCAGGTTCAGGTTCAGGTTCAGGTTACTTTATTTGTACCTGTAGGTAGATTTGTTTTGCAGTTGGTGACATCCATATTTACAAGCCACTAATTACATTCAACATAGACACAAACACAGGCACACATCTTACAAAATAGGTAAATATAGAATATGTACAATATAATTTTATAGCTTGTTCAACTCTTTGACAGCAGCAGGGACAAAGCTGTTTTTGTAGCGCTGGGTTCTACTTTTTGGGACAGCAAACCTCCGTCTGGAGGGAAGAAGCTGAAAGTTGCAGTGCAAAGGGTGGGAGTCATCATTTAAAATCGAGTCGGCCATCCTCTGTACTTGTTTGGCGTACAGGGATGCCAGGCTCAGCTGTGACTCACCAAGCAAACGACTGGACCATCTGACTACCTGATCCAAGGATTTCCTCTGTTTCAGTTTTATCTGACCAAACCATGACATTAAAGAAAAGGATAAAACAGATTCAATAAAAGCCCGATAAAACATAGTCATTATGGGTCGGTCAATTTGGAAGCGTGCAAGTTTCCTCAAACAATGCAAATTTTGCTGACCCTTTTTGCACACCCTTTCACAGTTCACCTCAAAGTTCAATCCACTATCAATAATCGTCCCAAGATATTTGTACGATTGTACACATTCGGTGGTCTGGCCTTTTAGTATGGTGACTTTGTGCCTGGGAGTTTTCCTCCTAAAGTCAATAATCATATCTTTCGTTTTTGTTGTATTCAGCTGCAGGTAGGAATCCTCACACCAGTGAACAAAGTCATCAACTACTGGGCCGTGGCCACTCTCACCATCCTGGAGGAGACTGACAATGACTGAGTCATCAGCATACTTTATAATGTGTCTGTTGTCATGTCTACTCCGACACATGTTTGTGTACAGGATGAAGAGTAGTGGTGACAACACACACCCCTGAGGGGAGCCAGTAGAAGAGCACTTTAGGTCAGACAATGTGCCATTGACCCTTACTCTCTGCGTCCTGTTGGTTAAGAAATCCAGAATCCAACCCACCAGATTATTGCTTAAATCAAATTGTTGCAGGAGCCTTTCAACTAAAATATGAGGTTGGATTGTATTAAAGGCAGAAGAAAAGTCCACAAATAAAAGCCTGGCGTGTGTCCCATTAAAATCCAGATGTTTAAAAAGCATGTCAAACAGAGTGACAGTGGCATCCTCCACTCCTCTGTGAGGCCTATAGGCAAACTGCAGAGGATCCAATGCATGTTGAGTCTGCCTTAGGACCTCACATCTGACCAGTTTTTCAAAAGTTTTCATTAAAATTGAAGTTAAAGCAACTGGTCTAAAGTCATTTACCGTTTTAGGACAGCTGGATTTTGGAACGGGAACAACCACGGCATCTTTCCAGATCTTAGGCACATGTTGTGTCTGTAACGACTTATTGAAAATGTAATGAAATATAGGACTCAGTTCATGTGCACAGGACTTTACCAAGCGCCCACATATATTATCAGGGCCCTGACTTTTGTTCACTTTTACAGCGCGGAACTCCCTTTCAACATCCTGCATCTCAATATTAAAGTGCTGATTGTCTTTGAGTTTCTGTTTCAAATCTTGGATTTCTGTGCTAAAATCAAAGGAGTCAAAACGACCATAAAAACAATTAAGAGCATTAGCCAGCTCTGTGTCTGAACTAAAACCATCTAAAAACACACGATTACTGCGCTCTGTGCTCTGAAGGCCTGCAATAGTTTTCATACTGGCCCAGGCCGAACCCAGTTTATTTGCTGCCATCTTGCTTTCCAATTCTGATTTATAATTCTGTTTTGCTCTTAAAATTTCAGCCTTCAGCTCCTTGGTGGCAACCTGTAGCTCAGAAACAGACCCCTGTTTAAAGGCAAGAGCTTTCCTCTGTAAGCAGGATTTAACTGATTTAGTAACCCATGGTTTGTTGTTGGGGTATATTTTGACACGTTTACGTGGAACAATCTTATTTTGACAGTAAGCCATGTATGAGCATGTGAGCTCAGCCAGAGAGTCCAAGTCATCCCCGCAGGCCATTATGAACATCTTCCAGTCTGTACAGTCAAAGCATTCCTGGAGGCTGTGCTCTGAATCTTCTGTCCACACATCAATGTCTCTCATCTCCACCTTGCCTCTTCTGAGAGCAGTTTTATATGTGGGCAGCAAATGAACACAGTTGTGATCTGATGATCCTAAAGGAGGAAGGGGGAGTGATTTATAGGCCCTCTCTATGGATCCATAGCACAGGTCCAATGTCTTTTTCCGCCTGGTTGGGCAGGAGACATACTGATGAAAGTTTTTAAGTGTCTTCTTTAAAGAAACATGGTTAAAATCCCCAAGAATGAAGTTTGGCGCCTCTGGAGAGATTGACTGCAGCCACTGCACCACGTCAGAGATGGTGCTGGAGGCGGAGTCAGCGTCTGCCCTCGGGTGAATGTACACAACTGTGATGAAAAGTTGGGGAAACTCTCGAGGCAAATGAAAGGGGCGTAGTGACACAGACAGCAGTTCCACATCGGGTGTACAGATGCGCTCTCTGACCGTGACAGATGTGCAGTACTGCTTATTAATGTATAAACATACGCCGCCCCCCTGACGCTTCCCAGTTACCTCTTCCTGCCGATCCGAGCACAGCGGGGCTCCAAAGCCGTCAATCCACAGCTCTGCATCTCGATCATGCGCAGTAAGCCAAGATTCAGTGAAAGCCATGACGCAGCAGTTCTTAAAATCCTTCTGGTAACGTACGTTGCCTTGAATTTCCTCCACCTTGTTTCTCACAGACTGTGCATTCCCAAAAATGATCGAAGGAAGAGGAATGTTACCAAACTGACGTCTCCTAAGGCGCAATTTCACACCTCCACGTCTTCCACGCTTCCTTCTGCCGTCTTTCTTTTCACCGCTGTGTCCGTCTCTCAAAATAAAGTCCGGCAGCTGAAATTTGGGCGCAATCAGAGACTCTGCACCAGCTGTGTTAAAGCGCAGCAACACGTCCCTGGAATATTGTATTCTGCCCGCTATTCTGCTCGCCATGGAGCCGAACGCGTTTACCTCAGAGACAAAGAGCCACAGCACAGATAGCAGCAATGCGAGATAGGAGAGGAAATCCATGTTATGGATGCCAGGGAGCTCTTCGCCATATATTCCACAAACGCTCCAGGGCAGAAACGACACAGAGGATTTTCTAAAAACGTAAAAAAGTACAAAAAACACACACACGCACACACGCACTATATCATCAGCTGCAGGTCGCTGCGTGCGCATATGCGCCCAATCAGAGTTATTGTACAGTGAATGAGGTGCTTTTCTGTCATACAGTGGTCCTACAGTTCCTATACGTTCTTCGTAAGGGTGTCTTGGGATCTTCCTACGGCATACTTAGTGCCATCTTCCAAAAATTTTTGTGCAACTCACCGCACTCTCAAGTCGTTGGTAGGAAAACCTTACAGCTTTCAGCACATTTTGTCAGCACAAATGTCACACGAAGGACGTACTTCCACCTTATGAGCATCTCACTACCACCTTACACGCGCTGTATGAATCTCCGTATGAACGGGGGTTTGTATGGTGTTTCCTACATCCACTGTAACAACTTAAAGTGAGGTAGTTGGATCCGGGAAAAAAAAACATTTTGCATGCATGGAAAGAAAATCCTATAGACACATATAGCGCGATTGTCTGTGAGTGTGAATGACCTGTTCCACAAGCAAATGTACGTTTTTTGGTCCGTGGCTGTTTATATCGGCCAGGATACTTCATGTGCCAATGGGCCTTAGGGATCCTGTATTTTACATCCGGAAAAAACAGTGAAACGGGAACAGCAGGAAGAGCCATAGTATCATCGTCTAATCGTTTTATAACACATTTCACAACTAATAATAGTAACATTTCCACAAAAAATGTGCTATATTAACAACACAATCGCATTTTGCACACGGCTCGCTCTCCGGCGAGAAGTTTACTTCTCTCCCGAGAAGTAAACAAATGCAGGGACGCTTGAATTCTTTCGTCCCGAAAATATCATTTTTGAATATTAATTACAACTAAACGGAAGCAGTTTCGATGCCGAAATTTCACATACAAATCCTAGTTTATGTGTTCTATGCACCATCGGCTTTTGGGTATCCGACTACCTCGCTTTAAGGTGTTCATGAGGCATACTTCCAGCCAACATCTTGCGTAGTTCTGACATTGTTCCTATGGCATTCGTATGGCCGCCCTATGATGATGAGTTTTTATGGGGAGTTCATAGAAATCTTGAACAAGAACATAAGCCTGGCCACAAACTGATGAACGGTCTACAGATGCTGGATTCTCCTACAGCCGTCTTAAGAAGGCCGTACGAAATGGCCCAAAAGTTGTCCGTACAGTGTTCACAGCCATTCGTAACGGTATTTGTGACCACAGCTTAACATAAATAACAAGCACACTACAGAATATATTAGCTTTTTTGTCATTTTATACATATTTTAAGTAAAATTTTGATTGTTCTCCAGTCATGTTTATATACTCCAGCAAACATGTAACATTAAAGGAGCGATTACCATGGTAAAGCCTTCTGTAGAGGAATTCAGCGAATGTCCCTGGAACTTTCAGGAACTGAAAATTGTTAGCCGCTAATTCAGGAAAGTTTTCTTAACATTACATGTTTGTTGGGACATTCCCAGATTCCATCAGTCGGGTTGCTTTTTGGGACTGGCATCTCCTCTTTTGTTTACATTCTTTTTGCTGCCTTGTTAATCTTATTCTCAGGTGAAATAAAGAGTTAGAAGCACACATTATACTGTTCGTTTTTAATAGAAATTATACGATGTGAGACGTTAATCTAAACTTTATGATAATTTATTTAAAAGTAATGGCTTCTAACGGGGCTAACTAGTCAACAGCACAATTTCAGGGCTGTGAAGTCGGTCTCTTTTTGAATGAGACCTCACTGTGGAATTTAAGGGACAAAAAACAATATTATAAGAAGTAAACACAAGTTATTGTACTTAACTATTAGTTGCAAACCAGTGTTAAACATCTGAATATGGTTATCGTGAAATGTACACACTCCTGAGTGCCTAGCATCCAATCAGATTGCTCCTTCAAGACTAACTATTGCATAATCAGATGTATTGCACTGGAAACCGGCTGTGCTCCTGGTGCTCGTTCCCATCTCTTCACCTCACGTCTTACTTCCTCTCCTCTCTTCTCATTTGTTTTCTCAGGGTCTCTTCAGGAGAAAGGTGTCCATTGCCAACATGCTGGCATGGAGCAGCGAGCCCATTAAGAAGCCCATGATTGTGACCTCAGACCGCTCTGTGAAGAAGGAGGCAGTAGAAATATTTAAGCTCATCCAGACCTACATGGGAGACCGGCGCTCTAAGGCTGACCCCTCCTCTGTGGCTCTTGAGGTGAGTGGACAGCCCAAATCTCTCGTCCAACATTCATGCTCAGAAACCATCAGTCTCATCCTCCTATCCTTCTTGTGCCTGTGTCCGTCAGGTTGTGGTGCGGGGGTGGAGTAATCAAGGCCTCCGTGATGAGCTCTACATCCAGCTGTGTCGCCAGACCACGGAAAACTTCCGCTACGACAGCCTGGAGCGAGGCTGGGAGCTCATGGCCATCTGCCTGGCCTTTTTCCCCCCTACGCCCCGCTTCCACACCTACCTGGAAGGTTACATCTACCGACACATGGACCCCCTCAATGACACAAAGGGTGAGTCAGCAAAAATAACATCCACTCATGAGATAGCAGTAATACTGGGGCACGAGGAATCCCTGACCATATATAGAGAATGGGCACGTGATGTCACCAGACGGATGGACTGGCGATCTGTCCAGGGTGGACCCTGCCTCTCGCCCAATGATGCTGGGATAGGCTCCAGCCCCCCGCGACCCGAAAAGGATTAAGTGGAAGAAGATGGATGGATGGATGAATTGTGTGAAAAGTGTTCAGCCTGTCTGTGCTTAGTAGTGAGCAATGAATGTGGTTAGGCAGCATGTCCACCAAATGCATGTTTTCTGCTGTTTTGGACTATTTTCTGTTCATTTTCTATGTAGTCCAGCATTTAATGTGCTCAGTGCCACCGGCGCAAAAATGCTGTCAGCAGTCAGCGCTGTGTTCATGGCGCTGAAAGCTGAAAAAAGTTTAACATTTTGAGTGCTGCAGCGCTCATCAGCTGCACACCTCTCTCACCAGCCGATCACAATCAGCTTAAAAGTACATCATGATCAATATTTAACAGCCAAAGCTTGGAGGGATGTGTATTTTGTTTACCAGTTTGATGTGATTTATTCCAGTGAATGGAGCATTTCAGAACAAAATCTGACATCCCTGGCACGCTTTGAGTGACAGGTCAAGTGGTTGCCAGGATACTGGGCAGAGTCCTTTTTTTTAATATGTGCATGAAAAGCACTCAGGAAAACAGGTTGAGAGCATTTTTACTTTTCCTGTGGACACGCAGCCGTATTAAAATGACACTGAATATGTTATTCAAACATAGGAAATGTAAATATACATATAAAAAGTCAGACAAAATCCAGGATGACGCAAGAAAGTGAAAACACTTATTTCCAATATGGTCCTTTCAATCACATTATTATTCCTCTGAATACCACGCATTGTTAGAATGGGGAAGTTTTGCTGCGTTATCAAATACAACAACTGCTGTCATGACTGGTGTGGAAAAAGATTGATAACAACGTATGATTTTTTTAACTTCCCGACTTGGAAGAAAAGTGGAGAGAATCAGGTCTCTGAGCTAACAAAGAGGCGTGGGATAGAATGGATTGCAGCAGTCAGAAGGAAAGACATCAGCTCTGACAATATTCCTGCACACATAGTCGTGTGTTCACGGCATTTTCACCAAGCTAAGTTGTGATTTTAAAAATATTTAGAAGTGCAGAAAGACGTCCCCTCTCCAGAGCAGCTGTCTTGTGCACCGTGCCTTTAGCTGCACCTCAGCCATGGCACTCTATCATCTCTCAATAATGTGTAAAAACGCACAGGGCAAAATCAAGTAATTTCTCCACGTCATCTCTGCTATTCCCAATTTCTCTTGCTAGTCTGGAACACCGTTTTTTTAATGGGAGATTTTCGTGTTGCCGATTTTCTTTTATTTTTTTTTTTGAAGTTATGATTACTTGTTGCCTCTTTACTCACGGATTTAATATCAGCTGGTGACTGGAGTCCATAGAATGTTTGGTATCGTTAAATTCAGCAGATTCTCCTCTTTCAGGTGGCTATGAAAACATCACTGTCCTGATGTAGGACGTTTTTATAGCAGCTAATTATACCAGTTATTTTTTTAGGTGTACCAGCGCCATCAGCTAATTAGATCCACTTCTTCTGGGGTTCTGACATTTTGGCTTATTTATCAGAACAACACTGGGCAGATTATGTTACACACTGCAGTAAAGGTCAAAATCTTTATCCTGTAGCTTGAAAATGCTCAGACATATCCCGGCAGTTTCCAGAGCCTTCAGTTATCAAGCTCCTCTCCTGTGGAACCAGCTGCCAATCTGGATTTGGGAGTCAGACTCGATCTCTGTTTTTAAGAATAGGGTTAAAACCTTCCTTTTTGATACAGCCTACAATTAGGGAGGGATCATGTGTCTCTGAGCCCTCCCTTCGTTATGCTGCTAATAGGTTTAGTCAGCCGGGGGACCTCCAATAATGCACTGGACTTCACTCTCAATGAAATATTTTTTTTTTTGCTGCTCATTAACATCTGTTTGTTCTCTCCCATAGATTGAGTCCCCATCGTGCTGTTTGCTCTCTACATGTCTGTTCTTTTCATCTTCTCTGTCCCCTCACCCCCCAGCCAGTCGCAGCAGATGACTGAGCCTGGTTCTGCTGGAGGTTTCTTCCTGTTAAAAGGGAGTTTTTCCTCTCCACCGTCGCCAAGCCCTTGCTCACAGGGGATCACCTGATTGCTGGGGTTTTTCTGCAGTTGTGGGGTTTCCCCTACAGTTGAAAGTGCTATGAGATGGCTGTTGTTGTGAAATGGTGCTATACAAATAAAGTTGAATTGAATTGAAATGAATTATACGTACAAGTATGTGTGTTTGGCTCTCTGTGTCCGCAGGCAGCAGCAGAGCTCTGTACGCTGCAAATACGCCATTATATGGTAGCTGTAAGTTAGAAACCTGTTCATTGAGTTACACAGGGGTTCAAAGAGCGTTACTCATATGTTAGAAATAATTTTTGGGTACGCTAGACATTAATCTCGACGTATTTCGACTTTGTAGAAACAATGACCTTACCTTTGTGTTAAACAAAGGTTTTCTGGTCGTTCACCCAGAATATTTGAGGCAGCTGGACCATCCATTGGTTAATTGAACATGAGCCTCTAATGATTTATAGTTTTTAAATTGCTCAAGGGTTTATGCACTCACCCCACAAGCCAGGAAGGCAAACACATCTGACAGGGTGACTCCAGGCAGTTGGTCGAGATCCGTGGTCCATTTCTTGTACTTATATCGATCAATCCCGTTTTTTTTTAGCAGTAGCACTCCTTTGCTTCCTTATTCAGCTTCTCTGAATAAAGAATTTTAATTTTCTGTTTGCTCCGTTCCGTCAAACGTATGTCTGTTCATGTTAGCAGCTACCTAGACTACAGGTAAACAAAGAAGCCAGACAACGACGATGGCGACAACGGCCCAGAATGCAGCGCGGCATGACATCAGTGCCCATTCTCTATTTAATTCCTAGACATTATTTTAGCTTATTTAATTATAGTTTTTTATACTCCTGCCTAAACACCTTGATTACGTGTCATTAGCAGAGTTAGCCGTTCAGTCATTCAGGGTTATTTCTGTGCTTATTATACACCAGGGACTGGTCATATGGCATTGGATAGTCACACCACACACCTCTGTGTCTGATAATTCTTTTTTTGGGCTTTTACATTCTCACATTGAACCACTTTTACGAATTTACATCCCAGCAACCAGAGCTAAGAAGTTAATGTTAGCCTCAAAAATAACATAGCTGTCAACAAACATGTCAGAAATGGCCAGGGTGGATTTGAGGCTCATTGGCATTTAAAGCAAATTGAACTGGCTGTTCTGAGGAAGGCTCCTTCAGTTGGGAGGAAAATGAAACCCTGAGGTGTCTGACCAAAGCATATCAGACATTTCACAAACATCTATGAAAAGTTTGTCAACATGTGGAAAAAGGGAATAATAGGGGCTCTTTAACACTACACATGTGACTCAACTTCTTCTTGGCTTTGCTTCATGAACGAAGGTCAGAATCAGAATCAGAATCAGAATCAGATTTATTGCCATTGTTCATGTAGTACACAAACTAGGAATTTGTCTCGGTGCCATGCTGCAACATTAAAAACATGATGAGATAAAGAGATAAACTAAAAAACTAAAGGATTAAAAACGTGCAATAAGTGTAGAAAAATAAGTAATAATAATAATAATAATAATAATAATAATAATAATAGTAATAATGAGTAGTACTAGTCAAGGCAGTTTTAAAAAAATTAGCAAGTAGCAGATAATATGGGGTACCACAGTGCAGTTGATAATGCAACAGAAAAAACAGTGATGAATGACTTGAGTCTGGTTGAGCTGCTGTACATAGTGCACGAGAGTCAATAAGTCACTTAATGTTCAGCAGTCTGATGGCAGAGGGGAAAAAGCTGTTCATGTGCCGGGAGGTTTTAGTCCAAATGGACCGAAGTCTTCTACCTGAGGGGAGGGGGGCAAACAGTACGTGACCAGGGTGTGAAGGATCGGCTATGATCCGGCCAGCACGCCTCCGGGTCCTGGAGATGTACAGGTCCTGGAGAGATGGGAGTTTGCAGCCGATCACCTTCTCAGCAGTGCGCACGACGCGCTGCAGCCTTAGTCTGTCCCTGGCAGTGGCTCCTGCATACCACACAGTTATGGAGGAGGTGAGGATGGACTCGATGATGGCCGTGTAGAACTGCACTAACATCTTGGTGGGTAGCTTGAGCTTCCTCAGCTGCCGCAGAAAGAACATCCTCTGCTGGGCCTTTTTGATGAGGGAGCTGATGGTTGGCTCCCACTTGAGGTCCCGGGTGATGGTGGTGCCCAAGAAGCGGAAGGAATCTGCAATGGTGATGGGAGAGCCTGTGATGGTGAGGGGGGGCAGGGGGGTTGTGACTTTCCTGAAGTCCACAATCATCTCCGCAGTCTTCAGTGCGTTCAGCTGCAGGTTGTTATGGCTGCACCAGGACACCAGCTGGGCCATCTCTTTCCTGTAGACTGACTCGTCGCCGTTGGAGATGAGCCCGATGAAGGTTGTTGAAGGTCATCACCAGCATTATTTGCAAGCTGTGGTTGGTTGGTGCCAGGGTATTTTCCACACTCTGGTGGGCCTGTGCACTAAACTTCTGGGGGCCAGAGCTCCTCTGAGATCCCTAACAACTTAGCCTGGGGCTAGAAGGCCCCAATCTCTGTGTGGCTCCATGAAGAGGCATGCTGGGGTCTTGGTGCATGTGACCCATAGCTACAGTGGGGAAAAAGTATTTAGTCAGCCACCAATTGTGCAAGTTCTCCCACTTAAAAGATGAGAGAGGTCTCCAATTTTCATCATAGGTATACCTCAACTATGAGAGACAAAATGAGAAAAAAAAATCCAGAAAATCACATTGAAGGATTTTTAACAAATTAATTGGTAAATTCCTCGGTAAAATAAGTATTTGCTCAATAACAAAAGTTCATCTTAATACTTTGTTATATACCCTTTGTTGGCAATGACAGAGTTCAAACGTTTTCTGTAAGTCTTCACAAGGTTTTCACACACTGTTGCTGGTATTTTGGCCCATTCCTCCATGCAAATCTCCTCTAGAGCAGTGATGTTTTGGGGCTGTCGCTGGGCAACACGGACTTTCAACTCCCTCCAAAGATTTTCTATGGGGTTGAGATCTGGAGACTGGCTAGGCCACTCCAGGACCTTGAAATGCTTCTTACGAAGCCACTCCTTCGTTGCCCGGGCGGTGTGTTTGGGATCATTGTCATGCTGAAAGACCCAGCCATGTTTCATCTTCAATGCCCTTGCTGATGGAAGGAGGTTTTCACTCAAAATCTCACAATACATGGCCCCATTCATTCTTTCCTTTACACGGATCAATCGTCCTGGTCCCTTTGCAGAAAAACAGCCCCAAAGTATAATGTTTTCACCCCCATGCTTCACAGTAGTTATGGTGTTCTTTTTCCTCCAAACACGACAAGTTGAGTTTTTACCAAAAAGTTCTATTTTGATTTCATCTGACCATATGACATTCTCCCAATCCTTTTCTGGATCATCCAAATGCTCTCTAGCAAACTTCAGACGGACCTGGACATGTACTGGCTTAAGCAGGGGGACACGTCTGGCACTGCAGGATTTGAGTCCCTGGCAGCGTAGTGTGTTACTGATGGTAGCCTTTGTTACCTTCGTCCCAGCTCTCTGCAGGTCATTCACTAGGTCCCCCTGTGTGGTTCTGGGATTTTTGCTCACCGTTCTCATGATCATTTTGACCTCACGGGGTGAGATCTTGCGTGGAGCCCCAGATTGAGGGAGATTATCTGTGGTCTTGTATGTCTTCCATTTTTTTTTCTTCCATAATTGCTCCCACCATTGATTTCTTCACACCAAGCTGCTTACCTATTGCAGATTCAGTCTTCCCAGCCTGGTGCAGGTCTACAATTTTGTTTCTGGTGTCCTTTGACAGCTCTTTGGTCTTGGCCATAGTGGAGTTTGGAGTCTGACTGTTTGAGGTTGTGGACAGGTGTATTTTATACTGGTAACGAGTTCAAACCGGTGCCATTAATACAGGTAACGAGTGGAGGACAGAGGAGCCTCCTAAAGAAGAAGTTACAGGTCTGTGAGAGCCAGAAATCTTGCTTGTTTGTAGGTGACCAAATACTTATTTTACCAAGGAATTTACCAATTAATTCATTAAAAATCCTTCAATGTGATTTTCTGGATTTTTTTTTTTCTCATTTTGTCTCTCATAGTTGAGGTATACCTATGATGAAAATTGGAGACCTCTCTCATCTTTTAAGTGGGAGAACTTGCACAATTGGTGGCTGACTAAATACTTTTTTGCCCCACTGTATATGAAAACCCTATTTTGGACAATGTGGGACCCTTAATTTGCCACTGTTTCAACTGCCACTAGTCATCACACTCTGGTCCTTCCTGTCTGGCATTTCCCTTCTTCAGGTCAAGCTGGTGGCAGTGTATTTGAGGATCTTTGAAGTTTTTTGGCTTGTAGTCAGAGATGATCTGAGTCTACTGACTGGCTGTAGTAGGTAGTGGTAGTTTCATCCTCTGCTCTGGAAGTCAAGTGGACAATGGAGTCACGCCACTGGATCAGGGACTTACTCACAACTTACTCTCATTATATACTCACAAATAATCAGAGTGGAGTGGTGGCCTAGACATAGTGCGTCTGCCCCACAACTGGGAGGTCGTGGGTTCAAGTCCCGGCCGGGTCATACCAAAGACCAAATAAAATGGTACTTCCTGCCTTCTACCTTGGTGCTCAGCAAAAATAGAATGGAGGAAAGAAAGTTGGTTATCCAACCAGAGGGGGTGCACAAGCCAGTGTACTTCCTGTGCCAGTCCAAAGTCTGGATAAATGGGCAGGGTTGTGTGGGGAAGGGCATCCAGTGTAAAAATTTGGATCATCGCGATATAAGATGCATATAAAGCGTTACCCCGCCCCCATCTCGGCCGTTCTGATCACATGTCCGTGATGCTGGTTCCTGCCTACAAACCTTTATTGAAGCGCAGCAGGCCAGCAGTGAAACAAATCAGGATTTTGCCAGAGAGTGCAACCTCTGCACTGCAAGACTGTTTTCATCACACAGACTGGAGGATCTTCAAAATAGCAGCCTCCCAGGAAGACAGGACAGATGTGGAGGAGTATGCTGATTCGGTCACCAGCTACATCGCGAAGTGTACAGAGGATGTCACTACAGTGAAGACCATCACTATGCGGGGTAATCATAAGCCCTGGATGACTGCAGAGGTGCGCTTGCTGCTTAAAGCCAGAGATGCAGCGTTCAGAGCGAAGGACAGGATTGCCCTCCGCTCAGCCAGGTCTGCGCTTTCAAAGGGAATTAAGGTGGCAAAGCGCGCCTATGCGGAGAAAATCCAGGGACACCTCTGTGACACTAGGAACACCAAGCAGATGTGGCAGGGAGTTTGGACACTGACGGGCTTTAAGTCTAGGCAGGGGGTCGATGATGACGACGCTTCGCTTCCAGACAGGCTTAACGACTTCTTTGCACGTTTTGAAGCATCAAACTCGACAATCAGAGGGAGGGCCGGCCCACTCCCACCATCGGTCGGACCAGCTTTTACCATTAACACAGCGGACACACGGAGGACCCTATCCAGAATCAACCCACGCAAAGCTGCAGGTCCAGACAACATTCCGGGACGTGTGCTCTGAGACTGCGCGAGCGAGTTGGCGGATGTCCTGACTGACATTTATAACATCTCCCTGAGTCAGGCCATCGTTCCCAGATGCTTCAAGACCTCTATCATTGTACCGGTGGCAAAGAAACCAGTGGTGTCATGTTTGAATGACTATCGTCCTGTTGCACTTACACCAATTGTGATGAAGTGTTTTGAACGGCTTGTCAAACCACACATCACAGCCTGCCTCCCTGCATCACACGACCCGCTCCAGTTTGCATATCGTTCAAACCGCTCCACGGAGGATGCTATAGTCACCACCCTACACTCTGTCATCACCCACCTGGACCAGAAAGACACCTACGCCAGACTCCTGTACATTGATTTCAGTTCAGCATTCAACACCATTATTCCCCAGAGACTGATAGAGAAATTACTCCTTCTCAGTCTGAACACCGCCACATGTCTCTGGATCCTGGATTTCCTGACTGAGAGACCTCAGTCTGTCCGGGTTGGAAACAACATCTCCAACTCTGTCACGCTGAGTACCGGAACCCCTCAAGGCTGTGTACTCAGTCCACTGTTGTTTACACTTCTAACACATGACTGTGTATCCAAACACGAGGGGAACCAGATTATTAAGTTTGCAGATGACACCACGGTGGTGGGACTTATTCAGAGGGATGAGGAATCAATGTACAGGGAAGAAGTGAGAGACCTGGAGGGCTGGTGCAGGGAGAACAATCTGGTGCTCAACGTGGACAAAACAAAGGAGATGATTATCGACTTCCGGCGGTCACAGCCTGAGCACGTCCCCCTCAGCATCGGCGGCCGTTTAGTGGAGAGAGTAGAGAACATCAAGTTCCTCGGAGTGCAGATCTCGCAGGACCTGACCTGGAGCAAGAATTCCTTGGAGATCAGGAAGCGAGCTCAGCAGAGACTACACTTCTTGAGGAAACTCAAACAGGCCTCTCTCCCCATCTGCATCCTCAGGACCTTCTACAGAGGTGTGGTGGAGAGTGTTCTGACGTACTGCATTGCTACATGGTACTCCAGCTGCAGTATGTCAGACAAAAAAGCCCTGCAGAGGATAGTCAAGGGGGCGGAGAGGGTAATTGGAGTCTCCCTCCCCTCTGTCCAAGAACTTTTTCAGAACCGTTGTAGGAGCAGGGCACTGAACATTGTCAAGGACCGTTCTCACCCTCTGCATAAACACTTTGAACTTCTTCCATCTGGTAAACGATTCCGGAGCATCAGAGGCAGAACCACCAGACTGATCAACAGCTTCCTCCCACAAGCTGTCAGGATGCTGAACAGCTGACCCGGAATCTCACATACACACTACTGCACCTATGGACATTTTGTATATTATAGTTAGTTATTCTTTTTCCCCAAGTATGTCTCAGGGATGTGTGAATGGATGGGGGGGTGGGAGCTATGTGGGAGTGTGTCTTAATCATGCTGCTTCTTATATGGATGCCGAGAGAAACGCAATTTCATCTTGCCTGCACTACAGTTGTATGTACAGCAATATGACAATAAAGTTTGAT
The DNA here is from genome assembly GCA_020510985.1 of Pholidichthys leucotaenia. Classification (NCBI taxonomy): domain Eukaryota; kingdom Metazoa; phylum Chordata; class Actinopteri; order Cichliformes; family Pholidichthyidae; genus Pholidichthys; species Pholidichthys leucotaenia. Next base: position 263,490,791 of record CM035839.1, read on the forward strand.
TTGATTTGATTTGATTTGATAAGGTGATGATACGCTGTAGCGACACTGAAAGGAAGCAGCTGAAAGACCAAAAATCCTGCTGTTTCTATTATTGCATGTCAAGATTTTACAGGTCACCTTCACCTTATACAGTGGATATAAAAAGTCTCCACCCCCGTGTTCAAGTGCCAGGTTTTTGTGATGTAAAAAAATGAGACCAAGATAAATCATAGGGTGGCATTTTGCCACCCTAGACAGGAGATTGTTGTAACATGTACTAAACAGCCAGTACTTGCCAGAAATTCCTGCAGCTCCTTCAGTGTTGCTGTTGGCCTCTTGGCAGCCTCCCTGACCAGTTTTCTTCTGTTTTTTTCATCAATTTTAGAGGGACGTCCATTTCTTGGTAATGTCACTGTTGTGCCATATTTTCTCCACTTGATGATGTCTGTCTTCACTGTGTTCCATGGTAGATTTAATGCCTTGGAAATTCTTTTGTACCATTCTCCTGACTGATACCTTTGATCAATGAGATCCCTCTGATGCTTTGGAAGCTCTCTGTGGACCATAGCTTGTGGTGTAAGATGTGACTACAAAAATGTCTACTAGAACAGCTGAACTTTATTTGGGGTTAATTAGAGGCACTTTAAATGGTGGCAGGTGTGTGCTGACTGCCATTTAACATGAGTTTGAATGTGATTGGTTAATTCTGAACACAGCCACATCCCCACTTATAACAGGGTGTGCATATTTATGCAACCAGGTTATTGTAAGGTTTTTTTTATTTTTCCCCGTAAAAGATTTTAGTTTGTTTATCAGTTGAGTTGAACAGGTTATAGGTCACATTAATTGTGGAAAAAAGTTTTGAAATGATTTATCTTGGTCTAATTTTTTTTATGTCACAAAAACCTAGCATTTAAACAGGGGTATGTAGACTTTTTATATCCATTATATAATAGGTCCTTGTCTCACTTGTATACTGTTAAAATATTAAAATGCTCACTTTACAGAGAAATGTACAGTCACTAGTTAAACTCGAGTGGATTGTACTTCCTGGGTTTTATGATGTCACAAACCAACAAGCCCCGCCTTTATTTCCAATCACAGTCCTATTAACTGATGAACTCTGCCATTGCTGCAGGCTACACCAGGTTACTTGATTTACTGCACCTCATTCAAAAATCCTTTACCCAAACAATTACCCCCCAGCACAAGATGTAATGTTGACGTTGTATTTTGGGCTAATCAGGTCCATCGGGCCAAACCTTAATTTAGCCCAAAAATAAATGTTGAAAATTGGGCTGTGTTTGTCTACCTCAAACCATATTTAATCAGAAAAAAAAAGTTATTGAAAATTTGGCAAAAAAGAGTCCAGTAATTGTACTTTTTAGTCTGCAGGATTTGGCCCAAATTTATCCTCAAAATAGTTTTGGGCATTTGATGATGGTGGTGGGGTCTGTCTCTCAAAAGTCAAATGTACTTTTACAACCACTGGGAGTCTTTGTTAAAAGTGCTCTATGAGAGTTCCGGTTCCGCTGCAGAGAGGATGACAGGAAAAAGAAAATAACAACATGATCAGCTTTTTGAACAGCTTGCTGAAAAATGTGCTTGGCTTCCCCCAAGAGAAGGAACTAGGAATTGAATGAGCACATCGAGCTCTGAATCTAAAACTGAATGGCACACAGGTGAAACCTTGATCCATTGTGGTCAGATTTGGAAGTTACCAGATAAAGGAGGAGGTTCTCCGGAGAGCATGGCAGAAAAAAAGAGATATTCTGTGATAATGCTCATTTCTTCGTGGATCACGATCACCTCACTGAAGTTCTGAAAAAATGCAGTGAATATACTGAAGCAAAAAAGTACTGAGGGAAAAGCGCATCAGATTCCAGATGCCTTACCCCGCAAAGATGCACATCTTCTACAGTGAGGGCACCCGGCTTTACCGGAGCACTGAAGATGCAACAAAAGACATGGTGGCTCGAGGGTGTGGTGAAACCCCCTACTCCACTGGGACAAGAGGAAATCCCGCAACTATCTTCCTAGCAGTTGACAGGGAGGGGAAGCAATCAAAGGAGAGCTGAGGGAGCGGAGGTGGAGGATCACAACACACAGCCAGGGAGAAGCCACCGCCCACGTTACAAAGAAAAACTCCAAGAAATCAGAAGGTGATCCCCACAGCAGGAGAATGAAGATTAAAGGCTGATGTATTAATGCAGAGAAGTTTGAATGACATAAATAATTTTGGTTTTAAGCTTAGAAACGTCCCATCAGAACTCGTGTAAATAATTTAAAATCACACAACTTTCTAGTTTTAAATTTAACATAAAAAGCCTGGAGTTGCTGATTAGTAAGCTATCCAACTTTGAACAGTTTAAATTCTCTTTTTTTTTTGTTTGCTTGTTTTATTTGGACTTGAGCATAGTAGCGGGCCACGCCCAAGAGCCCCACCACTGCCTTTATGTGGGACTTTCCCTTACAGGAGCTTTGACTCATCAAAACTCCCCAAGACTCATTTGAAAGGAGCCGCTACATTGGAAAAAAATTTTCAGACCTTCTAGTAATTCCTGTTCAAAGATGTTCTCTTTTATTTTATTTTATTTTTTTTTTCCATATTCCTGTTTTACTTTTGTTTTTTGGAGGGAGCCTGTTGCAAGGCACACTTTAATTAAGGTCACTTTATCGGCCTCCGTCGGCCTATGATGACCATGGAAGAGAATCTTAAATGTCGACTCTGCTGGAACAGCACCGCCTGTGGCTGAACAGGCCGATGCGCGAATGGCAGTCCCTGTCACACAGGTCGCACTTGTGGGTGGTCTCCGTGCTGCTGGGCGGTTCTTCCTGCGGGTCCTTTTTTCATCTGCTGCAGCAGTCAGTCTCTCTTCACCCGCCTTGAGCTGTCTGGTCAGGGTGCCTCTCCATTTGGAGCGGTCCTGCGCTGCCTGAGTAGAGTGAACATGGAGGGAAGGCCGGCGCGGGACAGAACTTCTGTGTTGGGCACTTTGTCCTGCCAGGATATGTCCAGGATGTGGCGAATGCAGCGCAAGTGGAAGGAGTTCAGTCTCTTTTCCTGCCGGGCGTATGTTGTCCACGTCTCACTCCCATAGAGCAGTGTGCTGATGACGCAGGCATTGTACACTACCATCTTCGTCTTGACAGAGAGTTTGGGATTCTCCCACACTCGTGTGGTGAGGCGAGCGAGTGTGAAGGCTGATTTTCCAATCCTCTTGTCGGTCTCTGTATCAAGGGAGAGGTTGTTGCTGATCGTGGACCCCAGGTACGTGAACTGATTCACGACCTCCAGCTCGTAGTCGTCGATGGTGATGGTTGGTGGTGCTTCCGTGCCTTGCGCCAAGACGTTAGTCTTCTTCAGGCTGATGGTAAGCCCGAAGTCCTTGCATGCCTGGGAGAAGCGGTCCATCAGGGTCTGAAGCTCCTGCTGTGTGTGGGTTGCGACTGCAGCGTCGTCTGCGAACAGCATGTCTCTGATTAGAGCCTCGCGTACTTTGGTTCTGGCTTTCAGGCGGGCGAGGTTGAAAAGCCTGCCGTCAGATCTTGTGTGCAGGTAGATTCCCTCTGTTGCTGTGCTGAAGGCATGCCTCAGGAGCATAGCAAAGAAAATCCCAAAGAGGGTTGGCGCAAGTACACAGCCCTGTTTCACTCCGCTGCGTATGTTGAATGGCTCTGAGACGTTGCCATTGTGCTGCACTATCCCCTGCATGTTGGTGTGAAACGATTTGATGAGGCTTTGCAACTTTGGTGGGCATCCTATCTTTGGCAGGATCTTGAAAAGGCCCTCTCTGCTGACCAGATCGAACGCTTTGGTGAGGTCGATGAAGGCGACGTACAGGGGCATGTTCTGTTCTCTGCATTTCTCCTGGAGTTGGCGAATGGAGAATATCATGTCTACCGTCGATCGCTCAGCGCGGAAGCCACACTGAGACTCGGGGTAGACACGTCCGGCAAGCTTCTGTAGACGAACGAGAACAACTCGTGCATAGACTTTGCCAACAATGCTGAGGAGGGAGATGCCCCTGTAGTTGTTGCAGTCGCTTCTCTCCCCTTTGTTTTTGTAGAGGGTGATGATCTTGGCGTCCCTCATGTCCTGTGTTACGGCACCTTCCTTCCAACACTGGCAGAGGACGTCATGCAATGGCAGCAGTAGGACGGTCTTGCAGTGCTTGATCAGGTCAGGGGGTATGCCGTCATTGCCGGGTGCCTTGCCAGCGGCCAAGCTATCAATGGCCTTGCTGAGTTCGTCGATGGTTGGCTCAGCGTCAAGTTCGTCCATGGATGGCAGGCAGTCGATGGCATCAAGGGCTGACGGTGTCACGGTGTTCTGTCTGGAGTAGAGGTCGGAGTAGTGTTCCACCCATCTCTCCATCTGCTTGTTCTTTTCTGTGATCATCTCCCCAGTGGAGGATTTGAGGGGGGCCGTCTTGCTCTGAGCCGGACCAAGTGCTTTCTTGAGGCCATCGTACATACCACGGATGTTCCCTGTTATGGCAGCGGTTTGAACGTCTTGGCTGAGCTGAGTCCAGTACTCGTTGGCACAGCGCCGAGCAGTCTGCTGAACTTTGCTTCTCGCAGCCCTGAGAATCTGGAGATTCTTCTCGTTTGGGTACTTCTTGTACTCAGCAAGTGCTGAGCGCTTGGCTTCAATGACGGGGGTCATCTCGGTCAACTTGGCATCAAACCAGTCCTGTGACTTCGAGGTCTTCCTCCCAAAGGTAGCCAAGGCTGTGCAGTGGATGGTGTTTCGCAGCTCTTCCCACTTCTGCTTTGCAGATTCTCCTTCTTGCGGTACACCAAGTTCCTTCTCAAAGGTGGAGGCAAACTGCTCAACAAGTTCTGGTTGAGCCATCTTGCTGGTGTCAATCCGTGCCTTTCCAGGCTGTCTAGCACGATGGAATTTCTTCAGCTGCAGCTTGACCTTGCAACACACCAATGAATGGTCTGTGTCGCAATCTGCACTCTGGAACGAACGGGTGATTAGCACATTCTTCAGTGAGGTGCGCCTGGTCAGGATCAAGTCCAGCTGGTGCCAGTGTTTTGAGCGCGGATGTTGCCAGGAAACCTTGTGTTGGGGCTTGGTCTTGAAGAACGAGTTTGTGATGCACAGATCGTGATATGTGCAGAACTCGAGCAGCCGCTGTCCGTTGTCGTTCATTCTGCCCACGCCAAAAGGTCCAAGACAGGAGGGCCAGGAGTCATGGTCAGCACCCACTCTGGCATTGAAGTCTCCAAGGAGAATGAGTTGTTCAGAGTTGGGGATGATCCTGACAGTTGCTGCGAGATTCTCGTAGAACTCGTCTTTTGCCTCTGGTGTGGCTGTCAGTGTTGAGGCATACACACTGACGAGGGTGACTGGGCCTTGAGTGGTGTTCAGGCGGAGGGTGAGGAGTCGTGCAGAGACAGTGCTGCCCGGTTCCACCATCTTCAGCAAGGTGTTCTTCACTGCGAAGCCCACTCCGTGTTCCCTGTGTTCGTCACTGCCCTTTCCCTGCCAGTAGAACGTGTAGTCCTTCTTTCTCAGTGTGCCTGCGTCAGCCAACCGTGTTTCCTGGAGAGTGGCGATATCCACTCCCAGTCTCTTCAGCTCATTATTGATGATGGCAGTCTTCCTGGTGTTGTTGATGTCCTTGAGGTTAGCAGCGAGTCCTGTCATCATAGTGCAGACGTTCCAAGTTCCCAGTTTTAGAGTTGGTCTCTTTTGTTTTATTGTCTTGCCTGGTGTGAAGGTTCTCAGCCTGCTGTTCGGACTTCTCCTCATCCCCATGCACCCAATGAGGAAAGCAAGCTGTGGCGGGACAACACCTTATTGGCTGGGGGCTGCCCAGCTTGAGGTGGGCGGTAGCTGTCCAGTGAGATCCGATGATCCCTCCCACTGTTGGGAACAACCCCTGGCGCCGCACTCTACGCCAATTGAGCGGTGGCTTATAACCGGTAACTGTCATTCCCCGTGTTTTGTCTACGCCAAAGGCGAAGCTGGAGTGTCCTCTCCAGTGACCCGGTGTTCCACCTTCCAGCGTTGGACGTTGGTAGGATTCAAGCCTGGGCAGGAATCAGAATCAGAATCAGAATCAACTTTATTGCCAAGTATGCTTACACATACAAGGAATTTCACTTATCACCAAGGTGCGCTCATGTTAAAGGTGACGGACAGACGAAAACTCAAAATCGCTAAATCATATCTCAAATTGTTGTCTGAGACGAGCTAATTGGAACCCCACATGTTTTGGTGTCAACGTATGTCGCATAAGGTGACAATGCACTCTTGAAGTACGCTGTTGTGGAGAGCTGTCTGACCCAGCCAAGATGAGCGTCTAAAATGGCCACTGACTGTGTGACGTCATTTCGGTGTGGCACACAGTCAGCGGACATTGCTTTTTTTTATTTGTTTACATTTTAAAATCGGCGATTACGGATATTTCTCGGAATACTTTTGGATTACAAATAGATTATTTATTAACATTAGGATTTCAGGAATCGAATTAATTATGGTTTGTCGTTGTGTTGTTTACGGGTGCGACGTTATACCAGAGGAGCATGCTGTGAGTGTTTTTGAATGTCCCGTCCCTGTGAAAATCAGAACGGCATGGGTGAAATTCGTTCAGAAAACGCAAAAAAAAATGGACTTATGTCGGTAAAACACCAAAAATGTGCAGTAGAGATTTCGTTGACAGCGATTTCGAGAATAAGATGCAATTTGTGTCACGACTCGCCGCTCCTCAGCGGCTTCAGCTGCGCGCACACCTGCCCCTCGTCAGCACATCCCCATAAATCCATTCACACACACCTGCTTGTTGAATAAAGCTGTTAAATCTATCCTGAGCCTGCGTGCGTGTTTCCTGGGCCAGACATGTCAATTTGAAATGAAATTTGCCAAAAGATTGCTGATAAAGAAAACGGCTATTCCAACTATATATGCCTCGATTTCCAAGTGTGACTCTGAGAACGGGGTCAGTGACAGTTGCGATCAACTGTCAGAACACGAGAAGGAAACAGGGTAAGTTTTTTATTTTTAATATTCACTGCAAATGTTTACTAAACATCTTAAATGAATTCCAAGCCATGGTTTGCATTGCCTTACCAACTTATCAAATATTAGCATATTAGGGTGTTCATACTCATCAAATATGAAATATTCAGTGCTGTATAGGGAGGTGGTTGTGCCTGTTTGATCAATTTATATTTCTATGTATGTAATCCAATTTGAGACCTCTTGGATAAAATTATGATCTACTTTTTTTGCAGATTTTATCAACTGTCACTCAATGTTGATGTTTCTGACCAAGCAGAGGAACCTGATGAACAGGACTTTTATGTAAATCCAAATTTATACCATAAAATGGTAGAAAAATTATTGAAATGTGTATGACATGTGACTTTGATGAATGCTGAGCTATGAGAACTATAACATTGACATGAACATTAAGAAACTCAATATATGATTTTACAAAACTTTATTTAAATAACATTGTTCACAAATCTAATCTTGGTAGGCAAAATCCCTTGTAGTGATGAGATGGGAATGTTTCTCTGATGAGGCTCACCGCACAGGCAGGCATCACCCTCACTTCTTCTCCAAAAAAATCCCCAACACTATGAATCTGTATCGCCTGAAAAATATGGGGTTGGCATTGATTATTCCGTTTGCATTGATTATTGAATGTATTGAATGGTTTCTTCATAATTCATGTGGGAAATTAAATCAAATGAATAAATATTGTTTATAAACTCACTCGTGTGGACGATGACGGCCGCTTCATCTGTCTCATCAGCTCCAGCTGCGCACAGACCAGCAGGTGCTAATCAGCGGCTGAGAAGATGCAGCGAGTGACCAATGGGTAGTTTTATTTTTAAAATTAAGTGTGTGACCATGCATGTCGCCAAAGAAAAATATTTGTAAGCATCTTTTACCTAGAAATATCTTACAGCCGATCGTAAACGTGTTCTTTTCCCGTCCGTGTTGCGTCTTCCTACTCTCCCTCTGCCTCGAACAAATAAGGCTGACAGGCCACACACCACCCAAAACGTCTTCATTGTTAATGTAATCATTTGTAATCATTTATACTGAGGTCGTCAAACTCTAGAAAATAATCGCTGTCCGAATCACTTTGCTCTCGTTCTGCAATTTTTTTTCATACCGAATTGACGTGAAGGCTGCACGCACCTATCGGGAGATGGCGGTACTGCAGCATCACTGAGTGAAAGATGGGCTATGACCAATTAATTTCATTTATGGAGGATGGTGACACATATTAAATCAGGGGAATGGGAAGAATGGAATATTTTCATACAATCAGTTGATTGGTTCAATAAAAAAATGTCAATGTCCGTCACCTTTAAGCGCTCCCTAATGACGCGGCAGCCATACAGGTGCCTCATTCAGTGGGGGGTAAAGAGGGGGAGGGGGGAAGGGGGTGACACATTGGGCAGAGAGAAAAAAACAGTTATCAAAATATGGCTTGAGTGAGCAAGATTGTGATCACATAGAAAAAAACCCTCTAAGCACACTTAGCAGACAATACAAATCCACACATTAATAAAGCAAGAGAGAGACCAGTGTGTGTATGTCAGTCATATGATACCAGTGTGAATGCAGTGTGTGAAGTATCAGTTACTGGTGGACAACAAAAATCCTCTCTCAGGCAACGGCTAGATGTTATGCCTTAGTGTCCTAAAACATAGATAACATGTCCACAGAGTTCATCTCTCTTCAGTTCTTGCCAGATGGTAAAATTCCATGTTAGTCACATGGCTGTCCTTGGAGAGTACAGATTGTTGCACATCAGCAATTGTTTGGGTTAGAGAGAAGCCAAAACTCCCTTCTGCTTTATCTCTTCTCCTGGAGGAATGAGATCACCCAAGGACACTGAATCAAGGTCTGATGGGCACAGTTCACTTAGAGCATAGAATTTTCATCTCTCATGCGATTCTGTGCTTCATAATTTACATTCACAGGCTTTAAAATCATTCCCTGGAGAGCACCCAGCGACTCCGAGATGTTTCCCACCTTCCGATTCCATTTGCCGCTATCAGTGCACTCCCCATCTGGTCGAATTGTTGAAGGAGCTTCGCCGGGTCCGCATATTGATTAGCTCTTTTCAACTTCTTTAATTTCCGATACACCAGGAAAACTCCAAAGCCAAACAGCAGAAATCCTGTGATCATGCCAAACAGGTAGATGTCTTCCACATCCTCAATCGAATCACACAGACACATGAGTTCCCAAATGTCCCATGAGTCTCTCACATACCTGGGCTCCCCCGGGCCCGATTTCCTGTTTGAAAAAGTGGTGTCAATTGCATTTAAAGCCCAGCTCAATTCCAATTCCATAATTTTCCGTTTGGATATGGAAGATATGGAGGACAAGATGTTGCCCATGCAGCATGTCCCCCCTCTCCACGTCACTGATGAATCCAAAAGAACAGCAGGGCTGCTACAGTTTGGCACCAGCGCCGTTGCAGGAGCTGCCAGAACGATGTTGAGCACAACATAGAACTGCCTTAGGGGCTCCGACTCCGGATTTTTCCTCAGGGTTGACTCCCGAAGCCTTTCCCGTGACCGGGTATGCCGCAAGGCAGCGGAGGTTTGAAATCAGGGTTTACCTTCCCCTAGATGGGCTAGCTTCCCAGGTTGACGAGCAACCATCTACCCGAAGCATCTGGTTTTAAGGCGCCAGAGATCCGCCCTTGCCCCTTCTCCTATTAGTAAAAGCAGTTCCGCCGGGCTTAGAGACTAAACCACACGGGCAGGCTAGGAGTTGGACTTAGTTGTCAGAGGCTTTTCGAGACGCACGCCATAAGGAGCATTTTAATTAAGGTAATTAAGGTAACAGACATAAAAATCCATGAATTAGCAAATTCTTAAAATTATTTCCTTTAATGTGAAGGGGATTTCAAATCCAGCCAAGAGAGGCTGGATACTATCAAAAATGGAAAGAGAAAATGCACAAGTAGCATTTCTGCAAGAGACACACCCTCCATCGTTAGAACACGTAAAACTGAAGAGAATGGGGTTTTCAAGGGTATATCATGCATCTTATAAAGGATGGCATAGGAGAGGAGTGGCAATTTTAATATCACAAAAAATACATTTGAATATCTTTCAGAGATATCAGATAAAGAAGGAAGCTATATTACAGGGAAGATGGACGGTGTTATAATAACATTTTTTAATGTTTACTCTCCCCCTGGAAGTGATTTTGTCTTTTATAGAATGATGTTTGAGTTCATGATAGCAGCTGCAGGTATTGTCAAATGTGGTGGAGACTGGAATGTCCACCTAAATCCTAAATTGGACTCCTCAAAGAACTTGACTGGTACATCATTGCATAGGAGGATTAATGTTTTAATGACAGAGTTGGGCATCTTAGATCTCTGGAGAGAGTTTTACCCCTCAGGCCATGACTTTTTATTCCTCTCCTCATGATCCATATTCAAGAACAGACTATTTTTTTGTTCTCAAGAGAGATCATAGTAGAGTGTAGCTGTGATATTGGAACTACTGACTTATGTGATCATGCTCCTCTCTCATTTACGGTTTATATGGACAATAATTTAAGAAGAACATAATGGAGATTAAATACAAGTTTTCTAAATGACTTACAGTTTAAGGTTCAAATGACAAAAGAAATGAAAACATTCTTAGAAGAAAATGAATCTGGGGAAGTAAATTCAGTCATAATGTGGGATACCTTAAAAGCAGTGATTAGAGGTAAGATTACATCTTATTGTGCCTACGAAAAGAGGTCAAAACAGGTAAAATTATTAAACCTGAACAAAGAGTTAAAACTCCTTGAAGCACAGCATAATAAGGGACAAAATCCAAACTTGTTACGGTATCAAAAACTCCTTATTGATCATAGACCAAAGCGTTAATCTTAATTTAATTTCATGGAATTGCAGAGGTCTACAAAATTTAAAAAAACTTAAACAAGTTATGAATAAAATAAAAGACATAGGTTCAAAAACTGTGTTTTTACAAGAAACTCATCTAATAGAGGAGGATGTAAAAAGAATTAGGAGTAGATGGCAAGGAAGTGTATTCACCTCATCACTTTCATTCCGAGCCAGGGGAGTTATGACTCTCATACATAAATCAGTCCCATTTCAAGTGAAAAATGTAATTGGAGACAAATTTGGAAGATATCTAATTATTCAAGGATCTTTGCTATTAGAAAATATAAATCTGGTGAACTTATACGGTCCCAATATAGATGATCAAAAGTTCTTTGCTAATTTATTTCTTATCTTATCATCACTTACAGGGCAACATATAATAGCAGGGGATTTTAATTGTACATTAAACCCCGGTATAGATAGATCAACAGGACTGGACTGTACGCACAATGGATGCAGGATGATCATTAAGCATTTTATGAAAGAATTGAGATTGCTAGATATATGGAGAGAAATGAAACCACAAGTTAAAGCCTACTCTTGTTATTCTAATACCTACAAGACATTCTCACATATTGACTATTTTTTGATCTCCACAGAATTAAGGTCCAAGATTCAAAACTGCTTTTATGATAATATTGTGATCTCTGATCATGCACCCTGTTGTCTCATATATGTAGATAAGAAATTGACAAAGGAACCAGGTAGGTGGCAATTTCAGCATAAATGGCTTCAGGATGAGGAATTTGTTAAGTACATAGAAAAACAGATGAATTCTTTGATGTCAATACTACACAAACATCAGCATGTATGAAGTGGGAGGCTTTCAAAGCTTTTATTAGGGGACATATTATTAGTTATACAGGTTCAAAATCTAAGAAGACTTGAGAGGAGAGAGTCCAATTGGAACATAAACTAAAAATTCTTCAAGAAAAAGTGTATGCAGGAAGTGACCCAAAGTTAGAGAACGAATTACTGATTCTGAGAGCTGAATATGACAAAAAATCAGCGAATAGAGCTGCCTCGAGTCTTCTAAGATTGAAGCAATCTTTTTATGAACAAGGTGAAAAATCAGGAAAATTATTGGCATGGCAGATTAAACAATTAGAATTTAAAACACCAATTACCAGTATTATAAGTAACGGACAGGTAGTTGTAGATCCTTTAGAAATTAATAGCGCCTTTAGAGATTATTATGAAAAATTATATGATACAAAAAATGAAACTGACTTAACAAAACTAAATGGGTTTTTGGATGGACTATCTATACCGTGTATTCCAAATGAAAACAGGGAGATACTGGAGTCTAAAATTAGTAAGAAGAAGTTGGGCTAGCCATTGATAATATGAAATCAGGAAAAAGGGCAGGACCAGATGGTCTTCCAGTTGACCTTTATAAAAAATTTAAGAATAAATTAATAAAACCTTTTTTGGAAATGGCTTTAGAAGCATTTCAAAATAGTAATTTACCACCATACATGAATAATGCCTTAATTATACTGTTGCCAAAACCAGGTAAACCCTCTAATAAATGTGAAAATATGAGACCAATAAGTCTATTAAATGCTGACCTTAAGATAATCTGTAAAATTTTAGCAAAACGAATACAAGAAATATTACCAAATATTATTAACCGAGATCAGAATGGCTTTATAAAGGGAAGACAAGGCTTCCATAATGTAAGAAGACTATTTAATATTATTTATTCTAATAAAGAAGCACCGGATACAGCTCTCCTATCATTGGACGCCAAAAAGGCCTTTGATAGGGTCGAATGGCCCTTTCTTTTTGAAGTCCTACAAAGGTTTGGACTTGGAAATAATTTCATAAAATGGGTTCAGATAATATATAATAATGCTACAGCAGAAATCCTAACAAACAGCAATATCTCAAAATCAATAAAGATCAATAGAGGATGTCGACAAGGCTGTCCACTTTCACCTTTATTGTTTACTATGGCAATTGAACCTTTAGCGATGGCAGTACGTTTACATCCACAAATATATGGAATTAAAGTTGGACCAACAGAACATAAAATCTCCCTGTATGCCGATGACATAATTTTGTTTATGTCGAATCTTAAAAAATCAATTCCGACCTTGTTGAATTTAATAAAGAATTTTGGGGAAATATCAGGATATAAAATAAATAAAACTAAATCTTCAATATTAATGCTAAATGAGACCCAGAGAAATCACCCAGCTCCTGAGGTAAATCAATTCAATGTTGTAAATCAGTTTAAATATTTAGGAATTCAAATTGTGCCTAAGCTTGAATTAGTTGCCAGTGCCAACTATGAGGCCTTAATGACAGACATTAATGAGTTAATTCAGAGATGGATGTCACTGACATAACGCACGGCTCAGGAGACGCACACACACAGGCTCAGAGAAGTTCAAATAGTTTATTAGCAACGGGGTGAATGGATGTGTGTCTGCGGGATGTAAATGTATTGGTGGCGGCGTCTGCTTCGGGCACAGAGGCAGGAGACCGTACAGCCGGCAACCCTATGGGAAAGAGCACAAAGACACAGGGTGACGGGCACACACCAACACAGGAGGAGAATAAGCGAGAGAGGAGCTTACTTGCAAGGGACAGATGACTGGCACCACAAGGACGGAACCCGGAAGACAGCCACCTGCAGGGCTCGGTGCAGCAGCGAGGAATGGCGAGGGAGAGGCGTTGTCCGCCGCCGAGGAATCCACCTGTGCACAGGGGAGCAGACTGGAGAGAAAGGAGGTAAGGGCTTCTTACCAAGGGCGTCGTGCTGAAGGAAAGGTTGACTCACGATGATGAGTGGAGAAGTCTGACGGCTTCAGGCCGAAGCTCAGGGCGAGGCGGCTTATATTCCTCGCCGCTGATGACGTGCAGGTGTGCGTGCAGGTGGCGCCGCTGATGAGCGGCGCGGCGTGACAGTACTCCCCCCTCTAGCAGCGCCTCCTGGCGATGGCTTCTCTGGGTGCGCTCGGTGGAAATCAGCGATGAGCGAGGGGTCTAACACAAACGACGGGGGCACCCACTGTCGATGTTCAGGCCCATAGCCCTCCCAGTCCACCAAGTACTGCAACCCACGACCCCGGCGCCGGGAGTCCAGGATGGAAGAGACGGCCCAGGCCGGATGGCCACCAACCATCCGGGGCGCGGGTTGCGCAGCAGGAGGAGGGCAAAGGGGGTCGGAGACTGCCAGCTTCACCCTGGACACGTGGAAGGTGGGATGGATGCGGAGGGAGGGGGGAATAGCCATACGCACAGCTACCGGGTTGATGATCCGGGTGATGGGGTAGGGTCCCATAAAGCGCTGTGCCAGCTTCCTCCTCTCGCTTTCAATGTTACGTCCTGGGTTGACACGTAGACTTGTTGCCCAACTCTGTACGCCGGGGCAGGTCTTCTGTGCCGGTCCGCCACAGTTCTGTTGCGCTCCGCCGTGCGTAAAAGTGCATTACGCGCAGATGCCCAGATGGAGCGGAACTGCCTGAGATGTGCCCTAACTGACGGGACAGTTACCTCACTCTCCTGCGCCGGGAACAGCGGGGGGTCATAACCCAGGGACGCCTTGAAGGGGGACATCCCTGTAGCAGAAGAGCGAGCGGTGTTGTGGGCGTATTCAACCCAGGCAAGATGGTTACTCCAGGACGTAGGTTTGGATGCAGTCACACAGCGGAGCGCAGCCGCCAGCTCCTGGTTGGTCCGCTCACACTTCCCGTTGGTTTGGGGGTGATGGCCGGAGGAGAGGCTCACCTTGGCTCCGATGGCGTTACAAAACGACTTCCAAACCTCAGAGGAAAATTGGGGCCCCCGGTCCGAGACCACGTCCACCGGAATCCCGTGCAGCCTGACCACGTGTTGGATGAGGAGGTCCGCCGTCTCCAGGGCAGTAGGGAGGCCTCGCAGGGGAACGAAGTGCACCGCCTTGGAGAAGCGATCCACGATGGTCAGGATGGTGTCGTAGGAGTTGGACACTGGGAGTCCGGTGACGAAGTCCAGGGCGATGTGCGACCAGGGCCTGCCAGGGACGGGCAGGTGCTGGAGCAGACCCGCTGGAGGGGCGTTTCCCGACTTATTGGTGGCACAAATTGGACAAGCCCGGGCGTAGCGGGCCACATCCCTCCCCAGGCCCGGCCACCAAAAGGACCACTGGAGGAGATCTATCATCCGGGAGGAGCCAGGGTGACAGGTGAGCCTGGAGGTGTGTAGCCAGTGGATGACCTCTCCTCGAACCGCAGATGGCACGAATAGTCTTCCCTCTGGTCCGCCGCCAGGGTCAGGTTCCACCTCCTGCGCCTTCCGGATCTTGCTCTCTATGTCCCAGGAGATGGCTCCCACGATGCACGACCTGGGCAGGATGGTGTGGAGCGCGTCCTCCGACTCCTTGGGGGCGAATTGCCTAGAGAGGGCGTCGGGCAGGCCGTTCTTAGAGCCAGGCCTGAAGGTGATGGAGAACTGGAACCTGGCGAAGAACAAGGACCAGCGCGCCTGGTGGGCGTTCAGGCGCTTGGCAGATCGAAGATATTCCAAGTTCTTGTGGTCCGTAAGGACCACGAACGGCAGGTCCGCCCCCTCTAGCCAGTGACGCCACTCTTGCAGCGCGAGCTTGATGGCGAGGAGCTCTCTGTCCCCCACGTCGTAATTTCTCTCCGCCGGGGACAAGCGCCGGGAGAAGAAGGCGCAGGGCCTTTTGGCGCCGTCGTCAGGCGACCGCTGGGATAGCACCGCCCTCACTCCTGTGTCCGAAGCATCCACCTCCACGATGCACTGCAGCGCGGGGTCGACCTGGCGAAGGACCCGGGAGGAGGAGAACTCCGCCTTCAGCGCCTGAAAAGCAGCTGCGGCCTCTTCGGTCCACCGGAACGGGACCTTAGGGGACGTGAGGCGGGTCAGCGGTCCGACGATGGTGCTGAAGTTTGGAACAAAGCGGCGGTAGAAGTTCGCGAATCCCACGAACTGTTGCACCTGTTTCCTCGACGCAGGTGTAGGCCACTCTACCACCGCCTTCACCTTCTCTGGGTCTGGACGCACCTGGTCGTGAGCGATGACGAATCCCAGGAAGGAGGTTGTTCTAGCAAAAAATTCGCACTTCTCAGCCTTCACGTATAGCCGGTTCTCCAGCAGCCTTTGGAGGACCCGCCTCACATGGACCTGGTGCTCGTCCCTGGACTTGGAGAAGATGAGTATATCATCCAGGTAGACGAACACAAAGAGGCCAATGAAGTCCCGGAGGACGTCTTTGATGAGGCGCTGAAAGACGGCAGGAGCGTTGGTCAACCCGAACGGCATTACCAGGTATTCAAAGTGGCCATTCGGGGTACGGAAGGCTGTCTTCCACTCATCTCCCTCCCGGATCCGGACGAGGTGGTATGCGCTGCGTAGATCCAGCTTGGTGAACCAGGTCGCCCCCTGGAGGGAGTGGAAAGCGGTGTCCATGAGGGGCAGGGTGTAACGATCCCTCTCCGTGATGTCATTTAGGGCCCGATAGTCAATGCAAGGACGGAGGGATCCGTCCTTTTTCCCAACGAAGAAGAACCCTGCCCCCACGGGTGATGATGATGGGCGGATTATCCCAGTACTCAGTGACTCTTTTAAGTAGGCGTTCATCGTCTCCTTCTCCGGCGCCGACAGACTGTAGAGCCGACCAGAAGGTAAGGGTGTCCCCTGGCGGAGGTTGATGGCGCAGTCATAGGGCCGATGAGGAGGGAGAGACATAGCCTTGGTCTTACTGAATACCATGCCCAGGTCGTGAAATTCCAGAGGCACCAGGGACAGGTCCGGGGGTGCAGCGTCCGTAGCGGGGGGAGAAGCGGACGGAGAGCAGGCAGCGGACTGAAGGCAGGTGCCCATGCAGAACGTGCTCCATGCCGATACCCCAGCTGACTTCCAATCCAGGACAGGGTTGTGGAGGCGTAGCCAGGGATACCCCAGGATGACGGGCGACACAGAGTTGGGCAGGACGTAGAAGGTCATCTCCTCCCGGTGGTTTCCTGAGATAATCACCGGGACAGGAACAGTCTGGTGCATCACTCTCCCAAGGGAGGCACGAGAGAGGTTGACCAGGGAGATGGGGTCTCTCAGTGCCTGGCAGCGGATGCCCAATTGGGTTGCCAGGCTTTGTGAAATAAAGCTGCCTTCTGCGCCCGAATCCACCAGTGCGTGGGTGAGATGCCCAGTGGGATTATGGCAGAAACGGACGGGCAGCTTCAATTGTGTGTGTGAGTTCAACCGATTGAGATCCGCAAGGCCCCCTACAGTGACTCGCGGACCCCGCCGACTGGCTTTCCGTGGGCAAAGCTTCACCGTGTGTTGGTCATCTCCGCAATACATGCAGAGATCCAACTCACGGCGGCGTTGTGTCTCCACAGGTGAAAGCTTTGTCCAGCCCGTCACCATCGGCTCCGACTCCTCGGGGCACGATGGTGGCAGCGCCGCCAGGGGGCGAGCTTGGAACAGGCGCGGCGAGGCTCCACGAGGGCGAGAAGAAGACGACTTCCGCCCTGAGGAGCGCTCGCGCAGCCTGTTATCCAAACTAATCGCTAAGGATGTCAGCTCCGCTAGCGTCTCAGGAATATCCCACCCAGCCAGTTCATCCCTCAGATCATCATTGAGGCTGCGGAGAAAAAGGCCGCAGAGGGAGCGTTCCTCCCAGCCTACTTCCTCCGCCGCTACCCGGAAGTCGACCGCGTAGTCCGCTGCCAACCGGCTTCCCTGCTGGAGGGCGAGAAGCCGATCGACCTGGACCGTCTCGGTTGGAGTATGGTCAAAGACCTCCAGGAAGCGCCTCACGAATTGGTCATATGTGAGGGCGGCATAACTGGGCCTCGCCATTACGGCGTAGGTCCATGTTAAAGCTCGCCCCTCCAGGAGATTCCCGATATAACCAATTCGGCTATGATCTGAGGGAAAGTCTCTGGGCACACGGTGGAAAACGGACTCACACTGCATAATAAACCCCCGCGCTCCGCCGAGCTTTTTTTTTTTTTTTTTTTTTTGTTACTTATTTGTACCCGTAGGTAGACTTGGTTTGCAGTCTGGTGACAAGCCACCGGTTGCTGGTCGCTGCGTGCGCGAGCGCCCTAAACCTACATGTTTTTGGTGTGCGGGAGGAAACCGGAGAAATCCCGGAGTAAACCCGCGCAACACGGGGAGAACATGCAAACTCCACACAGCTCACTGTTGGTCGGGGGCTGGGATCGAACCCACGATCTCATGATCCCCGCGATCCCCCGGCCGAGGGTAAAACTGTGCTGCCACAGTGCTAAACCACTGCGCCACCGTGCAGCCGAGCTTACCGCTAAAGCAGGCGGGGGTTGGAATGGGTGTGAGCCGAACCGGTGCACTCGGAGCCTGCTGGACGGCCACTGGAGCAGCAGGAGCCGCGCCACCCTGACGAGCCGGGGGGAACGACTGTTGGGGGTCCAAGCGGCCCAACCGGTTAGTCAAATTTAACAATTGATTGAAAATCACCTGTTGCTGATAGGCTAATTGATCCACTCGAGCCTCGAGAGTGGAAAACCGGTGTGCGAACCCGCCGTCTGCCGAGCCGCTCTGCTGAAGCCGTACTGACATAACGCACGGCTCAGGAGACGCACATACACAGGCTCAGAGAAGTTCAAATAGTTTATTAGCAACAGGGGTGAATGGATGTGTGTCTGCGGGATGTAAATGTATTGGTGGCGGCGTCTGCTTCGGGCACAGAGGCAGGAGACCGTACAGCCGGCAACCCTATGGGAAAGAGCACAAAGACACAGGGTGACGGGCACACACCAACACAGGAGGAGAATAAGCGAGAGAGGAGCTTACTTGCAAGGGACAGATGACTGGCACCACAAGGACGGAACCCGGAAGACAGCCACCTGCAGGGCTCGGTGCAGCAGCGAGGAATGGCGAGGGAGAGGCGTTGTCCGCCGCCGAGGAATCCACCTGTACACAGGGGAGCAGACTGGAGAGAAAGGAGGTAAGGGCTTCTTACCAAGGGCGTCGTGCTGAAGGAAAGGTTGACTCACGATGATGAGTGGAGAAGTCTGACGGCTTCAGGCCGAAGCTCAGGGCGAGGCGGCTTATATTCCTCGCCGCTGATGATGTGCAGGTGTGCGTGCAGGTGGCGCCGCTGATGAGCGGCGCGGCGTGACAGTCACTACCAATGTCGATGATAGGGAGAATCAATATACTTAAAAGTAATATCTTACCTAAAATACTTTATTTATTTCAATACATTCCTTTACCACCACCTTCAGATCCATTCTCAAGAATTAAAAAAAAGTTAGTGGAATTTATATGGAACAACAGGAAGGCTAGATTACGTCTGTCCTTACTATATTTACCATTTGATCGTGGAGGTCTGAAATGTCCAAACTTTATGTTGTATTACTGGTCAGCACAACTGAGGTCTATGACATATTATTTTTCATCAAATAATCTCCCTCACTGGACTGAAATGGAATCATACAATTTACCTTTACCTCTTCCCATATTCATATACTCAGACTCGGCAAAAAAATTACAGAAACAAGTTAAAAATCCATTTATAAGCATATGATCAAAATATGGTGTGAAACTAAAAAATATTTAAAAGAACCACATTTACTGTCACAATTTAGCCCAATATGGGGTAATCAATATTTTAAACCAGGGAGAGCGGATGCTGTATTTAAAGTATGGAATTTAAAAGGGATTCAAAAGATTCAAGATTTATATCTGTCATGTTCAGATAACATAATGTCTTTTGAAGAGCTGAGGATCAAATTTAATCTTAATAGAACACATTTTTTTAAATATCTTCAGCTTAGGAACTTTATTCGATCAAATCAAAACAATGCTCTCACTCGACCTATTTATTCATCCTTGGAAAAAATTTTGACGAAAGATAGTAAGAGAAAGGGTATTATTTCAGAGTTTTATAATTCATTGACACTATCTTCAAGTGAAAACTCACAGAAAAGATTGAATTATTGGAAAGAAGACCTGCAAATTGAAATTTCAGAGGAACAATGGGAATTGGCTTGTACAGAAGCTCAAACCAAATCAATAAATGTACGTCTTAAATTGATACATTTTAAATGGTTAATGCGGATGTATGTTACACTGGTGGAATTAAATAGATATAACAAAAACATAGCAGATACGTGCACAAAATGTATGGAAAGTAAAGGAACCTTATTTCATTGTGTATGGGAATGTAAGAAAATTAGAATGTTTTGGGAAGAGGTGAGGGTAACAATTGAAAAAATAATTTCAAAACAAATCATATTGAATCCTAAATTGTTTTTGTTGGGTCTGTATCCAGAAAAGCACAATTTTAATAAAAGTGAAAGAACATTCATAGACCTCAGTTTGCTTAACGCCAAAAAATGTATTGCACTATTGTGGAAAAAGACTCATGTGTCACGCCTCGCCGCTCATCTGCGGCGCCAGCTGCACGCACACTTGCACCTCATCAGCGGTGAGGGATTTAAGCCACCTCGCCCTGGGCTTCGGCCTGAAGCCGTCAGTCTTCACTCGCTACAATTGCTGTAAGGAATCTCAACCACTCAGCAAACATTCTGGTAAGAAGCCCTTACCTCTTTCTTCTCCCAGTCTGCTCCCCTGTGCACAGGTGGATTCCCCGGCGGCGGACCACTCCTCTCCGCCTCCATTCCCTCGCTGCTGCACTGGGCTGTCCAGGTCGCTGTCTACCGGACCTCATCCTTGCTGTGCCAGCCACCTGCTAAATCCAAGTAAGCCAGTCACCATTCTCGTATCTCCTGTGTTGGTGTGGTGCCCGTTACCCTTCTCCCTTTGCTTCTCCCATAGGGTTGTCCGGCTGTACGGCCTCCTGCCTCTGTGCCCGACGCAGACGCCACCACCAATACATTCACATCCCGCAGACACACATTCATACACACTTGTTGTTAATAAAGCTATTAGATCTACCCTGAGCCTGCGTGTGTGTCTCCTGAGCCGTGCATTATGTCAGTACGGCTTCAGCAGAGCGGCTCGGCAGACGGCGGGCTCACACGCCGACTTTCCACCCTCGAGGCTCGGGTGGACCTAATAGCCCACCAGCAACAGGTGATTTTAAATCAACTGACCATCATTACTAACCGATTGGACCGCTTGGACCCCCAACAGCCATTCCCCCCGACTCGTCAGGGTGGTGCGGCTCCTGCTGCTCCAGCGGCCGTCCAGCCTGCTCCGGTAGCACCGGTTCGGCTCACGCCCATTCTGACCCCCGCCCGCTTTAGCGGTAAGCTCGGCGGAGCGCGGGGGTTTATAATGCAGTGTGAGACCGTATTCCACCGTGTGCCCGGAGATTTTCCCTCAGACCATAGCCGAATTGGCTACATAGGGAATCTCCTGGAGGGTCGGGCGCTTACTTGGGCTTACTCCGTTATGGCGAAGCCCAGTTACGCCACCCTCACCTATGGCCAATTCGTGAGACAATTCCTGGAAGTCTTTGATCATTCTCGAACAGAGAGCGTTCAGGTCGATCGGCTTCTCAGCCTCCAGCAGGGAAGCCGGTCGGCAGCTGACTACGCGATCGACTTCCGGGTAGCGGCGGAGGAGGTTGGCTGGGGAGAACGTTCTCTCTGCGGCATCTTCCTCCGCAGTTTCAATGATGGTCTGAGGGACGAACTGGCTGGGCGGGACATCCCGGAGACTTTAGCGGAGCTAACGTCCCTAGCCATCAGCCTGGATAACAGACTGCGCGAGCGCACCTCGGAGCAGAAGTCGTCTTCTTCTCGCTCTCGTGGTACCTCGTCGCGCCTGTCCCAAGCTCGCCCCCTGGCGTCGCCGCCACCATCGTGCCCTGAGGAGTCGGAGCCGATGGTGACGGGCTGGACAAGGCTCCCTCCTGCGGAGAAACATCGCCGCCGTGAGTTGGGTCTCTGCATGTATTGCGGAGACAGCCAACACACGGTGGAGCTTTGTTCACAGAAGCCAAACGGCGGGGTCCGCGAGTCACTGTAGGGGGCCTTGCGGACGTCAATCGGTTAAATCCCCTCTCCCAATTGAAGCTGCCCGTCCGATTTTGTCACAACTCCACTGGGCACCTCACTCACGCACTGGTGGATTCGGGCACGGAGGGAAGCTTTATTTCACAAAGCCTGGCAACCCGACTGCGCATCCATTGCCAAGCCCTCAAATCTCCTCTCGCCCTGGTCAACCTCTCCCATGTCTCCCTGGGGAGAGTTACTCATCAGACCGTCCCTGTTCCTGTGATCATCTCTGGGAACCACCGGGAGGAAATCATCTTCTACGTTCTCCCCAACTCTGTGTCGCCCGTCATCCTGGGATATCCCTGGCTTCGCCTCCACAACTCCGTCCTGGATTGGAAGTCCGCCAGGGTATCGGCATGGAGTACCTTCTGCATGAGCACCTGCCTGCAATCCGCTGCCTGCTCTCCGTCCTCTTCTCCTACTCCTAAGGACGCTGCGCCCCCGGATCTCTCCCTGGTGCCATCAGAATTTCACGACCTGGGTATGGTTTTCAGCAAGTCTAAGGCGATGTCTCTTCCTCCACACAGGCCCTACGACTGTGCGATCAACATCTGCCAGGGGGCACCCTTACCCTCTGGGCGACTCTACAGCCTATCAGCGCCGGAGAAGGAGACCATGAATTCCTACCTCAAGGAATCGCTGAGTGCTGGAATTATCCGTCCCTCGTCATCACCATTAGGCGCAGGATTCTTCTTCGTGGGCAAGAAGGACGGTTCCCTCCGTCCTTGTATCGACTACCGCGCCCTGAATGATATCACGGAGAAGGATCGCTACACCCTGCCACTTATGGACACCGCCTTCCACTCCCTCCAGGGGGCGACTTGGTTCACCAAGCTGGATCTACGCAGTGCTTACCACCTCGTCCGGATCTGGGAGGGAGATGAGTCAGCCTTCCGTACCCCGAACGGCCACTTCGAGTACCTGGTGATGCCGTTCGGGCTGACCAACGCTCCAGCCGTCTTTCAGCGCTTAATAAATGACGTCCTCCGGGATTTCATCGGCCTATTTGTGTTCGTCTACCTGGATGACATCCTCATCTTCTCCAAATCCAGGGACGAGCACCGGGTCCATGTGAGGCGGGTCCTCCAAAGGCTGCTGGAGAACCGGCTGTATGTGAAGGCTGAAAAATGTGAATTCTACGCCAAGACAACGTCCTTCCTCGGGTTCGTCATCTCCCACGACCAGGTGCTTCCGGACCCAGTGAAGGTGAAGGCGGTGGTGGAATGGCCTACACCTACATCGAGAAAACAAGTGCAACAATTCATTGGGTTTGCAAACTTCTACCGCCGATTCGTCCCAAATTTTGGCACCGTCGTCGGCCCTCTGACCGGCCTCACGTCCCCTAAGGTCCCGTTCCGGTGGACCGAAGAGGCCGCGGCTGCTTTCCAGGCGCTGAAGGCGGAGTTCTCCTCCTCCCGGGTCCTTAGCCAAGTCGACCCATCGCTGCAATGCATCGTGGAGGTGGATGCTTCGGACACGGGAGTGGGGGCGGTTCTATCTCAGCGGTCGCCAGATGACGGAGTCAAACGGCCCTGCGCCTTCTTCTCTCGGCGCTTGTCCCCAGCGGAACGGAACTACGACGTGGGGGACAGAGAGCTCCTCGCCATCAAGCTCGCGCTGCAGGAGTGGCGTCACTGGCTAGAGGGGGCGGACCTGCCGTTCGAGGTCCTGACGGACCACAAGAACTTGGAATACTTGAGATCTGCCAAGCGCCTGAACGCCCGCCAGGCGCGTTGGTCCTTGTTCTTTGCCAGGTTCCGTTTTAACATCACCTTCAGGCCTGGCTCCAAGAACGGCCTGCCTGACGCCCTCTCTAGGCAATTTGCCCCTGAGGCTTCTGAGGACACGGTCCACACCATCCTGCCCAGGTCGTGCATCGTGGGAGCCGTCACTTGGGACATTGAAAGCAAGATCCGGAAGGCGCAGGAAGTGGAACCTGACCCTGGCGGCGGACCGGAGGGGAGGCTTTTCGTGCCATCCACGGTTCGGGGGTAGGTCATCCACTGGCTACATACATCTAAGCTCACCTGCCACCCTGGTTCCTCCCGGATGATCGACCTCCTTCAACGGTCCTTCTGGTGGCCGGGCCTACGGAAGGACGCTGCCCGCTACGCCCGGGCCTGCCCTGTATGTGCCACCAGTAAGTCAGGTAATGCCCCTCCAGCAGGTTTGCTCCAGCCTCTGCCCGTCCCTGGCAGGCCCTGGTCGCATATCGCCCTGGATTTCGTCACCGGACTCCCAGTCTCTAACACCTTCGACACCGTCCTGACCATCGTAGACCGTTTCTCCAAGGCGGCGCACTTCATCCCGCTACGAGGTCTTCCATCTGCCCTGGAGACGGCGGACCTCCTAGTCCAACACGTGGTCAGGCTGCACGGGATTCCGGTGGACGTGGTCTCGGACCGGGGGCCCCAATTTTCCTCTGAGGTTTGGAGGTCATTTTGCAACGCCCTGGGAGCCAAGGTAAGCCTCTCCTCCGGCCATCACCCCCAAACCAACGGGCAGTGTGAGCGGACCAACCAGGAGCTGGAGGCTGTGCTCTGCTGCGTCACTGCGTCCAAGCCTGCGTCCTGGAGTAACCATCTCGCCTGGGTTGAGTACGCCCACAACACCGCCCGCTCTTCTGCCACAGGGATGTCTCCCTTCAAGGCGTCCCTGGGCTACGACCCCCCTCTTTTCCCAGCACAGGAGAGTGAGGTAACTGTTCCCTCAGTTCGGGCACACCTCAGGCAGTTCCGCTCCATCTGGGCGTCGGCGCGCAATGCGCTTTTACGCACGGCAGAGCGCAACAGAACCACGGCGGACCGGCACAGAAGACCTGCCCCAGCGTACCAGGTGGGCCAGCGTGTCTATGTGTCAACCCAGGACGCCATTTTAAAGGGTGAGAGGAGGAAGCTGGCACAGCGTTTTATGGGCCCATACCCCATCACCAGGATTATCAACCCGGTGGCTGTGCGTGTAGCTATTCCCCCCTCTCTCTGCATCCATCCCACCTTCCACGTATCCAAGGTGAAGCTGGCAGTCTCCGACCCCCTTTGCCCTCCTCCTGCTGCGCAGCCTGCGCCCCGGATGGTTGATGGTCATCCGGCCTGGCCTGTCTCTTCTATCCTGGACTCCCGGCGCCGGTGTCGCGGGTTGCAGTACTTGGTGGACTGGGAGGGATATGGGCCTGAACATCGGCAATGGGTACCCTCGTCATTTGTGTTGGACCCGTCCCTCATAACTGAGTTCCACCGAGCGCTCCCGGAGAAACCATCGCCAGGAGGCGCTGCTAGAGGGGGGAGTACTGTCACGCCTCGCCGCTCATCTGCGGCGCCAGCTGCACGCACACCTGCACCTCATCAGCGGCAAGGGATTTAAGCCACCTCGCCCTGGGCTTCGGCCTGAAGCCGTCAGTCTTCACTCGCTACGTTTGCTGTAAGGAATCTCAACCACTCAGCAAACATTCTGGTAAGAAGCCTTTACCTCTTTATTCTCCCAGTCTGCTCCCCTGTGCACAGGTGGATTCCCCGGCGGCGGACCACTCCTCTCCGCCTCCATTCCCTCGCTGCTGCACCGGGCTCTCCAGGTCGCTGTCTACCGGACCTCATCCTTGCTGTGCCAGCCACCTGCTAAATCCAAGTAAGCCAGTCACCATTCTCGTATCTCCTGTGTTGGTGTGGTGCCCGTTACCCTTCTCCCTTTGCTTCTCCCATAGGGTTGTCCGGCTGTACGGCCTCCTGCCTCTGTGCCCGACGCAGACGCCACCACCAATACATTCACATCCCGCAGACACACATTCATACACACTTGTTGTTAATAAAGCTATTAGATCTACCCTGAGCCTGCGTGTGTGTCTCCTGAGCCGTGCATTATATCATCATAGACCAGTCGTGACTCAGTGGTTAAAACAGATGTTAACAAACCTTCCACTAGAAAGAATAACATATATACTGAAATCAAAGGAAATTGTGTTTGAGAATATATGGAGACCTGTCATTGATTATGTAAAGAATTTAAACATAACTTTTGAAGAAGAAGGTGAATGATGTGTGTGGACCTTGTAAATTCCAAACTGGTGAATATATAATATGTGTACTTATGTAATGGATTGCCTAGACTAAACAGAGGAGCATTGTTGAAGACCTGTTCTTGTTAGTGGTTGTTGGTGTTTTTTTTTAGTATTTTTTTTAATTACTTTAGTGTTAGTGTCTGATTGTTTGTGTTATGTTTGTAATAAAAGGTTCATTAAAAATATTGTGGAAAAAAACCCAGATTCTAAAACTTTAGAGTATACACATGAAGAAATACAAAAAGCATTTAAAAAATATTATAAACTCTTATAAACACAACCACAATTAGAGAGTGAGCAACATATGGAGGAGTTCCTTAATACCCTGGACCTACCTGCTGTCACAGAAGAACAAAATAAAATGCTAACAGCTACAATAACAGAAAAGGAACTGAATAACGCTGTCTCCAAACTCAAAACTACTAATTCACCTGATCCACATGGCTTCCCTTCAGACTGCTGTAAGGCCTTCCGAGCTGAATTAATGCCATGCCTTCTTCGGGCCTGTAATGACACTCTGGAAAACTCAAGAATGCCCCTTTCATGGACTGAAGCAGTCATTTTGGTTATTCCCAAAGAAGGAAAGGACAAAAAAGAATGTGGTTCTTATTGACCCATATCAGTACTAAATGTGGACTATATGCTATTTACAACTATTTTGGCTGGAAGACTTGAAAAAATTCTCCCACAACTCATACATACCGATCAAACAGGATTTATCTCACAAAGACAAACTTATGACATCAGACGTTCATTACGTATATTAAATTATATCCAACAGAATGGTCTAGAAGCCTGTTTGGTTAGCCTGGATGCTGAAAAAGCATTCGATTCGGTGAGTTGGACCTTTTTATATAAAACGCTTGGGAAATTTGGTATACATGAACATTTTGTTAAAAGTATTCAAACACTGTATAATAAACTATCATCCCGGATAAAAATAAATGGATATCTTTCAGACAATATCACATTAAGACGAGGAACAAGCCAACAGTGCCCACTCTCCCCATTACTATTCTCAATCTACACAGAACCTCTGGCTCAGTGGTTAAGACAGACTGATATCATTAAAGGCATTAGAATAAATGGAGATGAGCATGAAATAGCACTTTACGCTGATGATGTTTTAATCTGTTTAAGCAACACTGCCAGCTCATTTCCAGAATTGTGGAACCTATTAAAAACATTTGTCAAATATGCAGGATATAAACTAAATGTACACAAAACCCAAATCTTGACTTTCAATTATATGCCTTCAAAATACCTTGAGGAGAAATATCACCTTACATGGGATCAGAACTCAATGAAATACTTCGGGATATATTTACCAAAAGAAATTTCATCAATAGCAGTAATAAATTATGTCCCCCTTCTACCAAAAACAAAAGATGACATAAAAAGAGGGAATTCTATTTCCTTCCTCAGTCTTACTTATAGAATTGACGGTATAAAATTAAATATCCTCCCACAGTACCTCTTTCTATTCCAGGCACTTCCAGTAGAAATCTCCCAAAAACAATTTGCTGATCTGAATACAATTATCTCAAGATTTATTTGGCAAGGGAAAAAACCGAGGGTCAAATTCAAAACACTGCAACTCCCAAAAGAAGAGAGGGGAATGGCACTACCTAATTTTAAGGATTATTACTTTGCTGCCCAGATTAAACCTCTTATTAGCATATGTAAGCCAAGATTTCCTGCCAGATGGAAAGACTTTGAACTCTCAGTCACAAGTAACCCCCCCCCCCCAATACATGCACTGCTAGCATACAGAAACCTAGGAAGTTTTACAAAGGTACAAAATCCATGGCTCAAGGTTCAGTTGAAAACTTGGAAAATGGTAAAAAGAGAATATAAACTAGATGACAAATTGCAAATACTTCAATGGTGTGCTTATGACCCCGAGTTTAAACCCAACGGGATAGATCAAAGATTTAAACCCTGGATTGCAAAAGGAATAACATTTTATTCAATTACAGAAAAAGGGAAATTAAAAAACTTTGAAAAATTGATAACCAAACATCATCTTGAAATTAATGGCTTCTTTTGATACCTCCAAATAAGCAGTTACTTTGAACACAACATTAAAAATAAAACAGA
Source organism: Pholidichthys leucotaenia (assembly GCA_020510985.1). Lineage (NCBI taxonomy): Eukaryota > Metazoa > Chordata > Actinopteri > Cichliformes > Pholidichthyidae > Pholidichthys > Pholidichthys leucotaenia. Next base: position 263,518,789 of record CM035839.1, read on the forward strand.
TTTAGATGATCCTGTATTGAAACTTTTTCTTGGAGCTTATCAGAACCAGTCAATTAAGGGTGTCATCTCCAGAATTTATAAAAGCTTCCTATCCAAAAAAAAACCACACAACAGAATGTATTAGAGGAAACTGAGAAAAAGTGGGGGATTTTTCAATATCAGAGGAGAATTGGTTGAATGTATGTAAATTCCAGTGGAAGTGTACAAATTCTTATATATGGAGGGAATTCGGATGGAAATGCTTATTCATCACACCAAAGCAGAAAGCCTGCATTACAGGAGCAAACTCCAAATGCTGGATGCAGGGCGGGTTGAAGGAAGCGAACCACTGGCATATATTCTGGGAATGCCATCCATCCATCCATCCATCTTCTACCGATTTTCCGGTAGTCCAGGTCATGGAGGCAGCAGTTCAAACAGAGGAGCCCAGACTTCCCTCTCCCCAGCCACCTGCTCCAGCTCTTCAGAGAGGATACCAAGGCGTTCCCAGACCAGCTGGGAGACATAGTCTCTCCACCGAGTCCTGGGTCTGCCCTGGGGTCTCCTCCCAGTGGGACGTGCCCGAAACACCTCAAGTGGGAGGCGTCCAGGAGGCATCCTAATCAGATGTCCATACCACCTCAACTGACTCCTTTCAATGTGGAGGAGAAGCGGTTCTACTCTGAGCCTCTCCCGGATGACTGAGCGCCTCATCCTATCTCTGAGGGTGAGTCCAGCAATCCTACGGAGAAAGCTCATTTCAGCCGCTTGTATCCGCGATCTCGTTCTTTCGGTCATTACCCAAAGCTCGTGACCATAGGTGAGAGTAGGAACATAGATTGACTGGTAAATCGACAGCTTTGCCTTAGAACTCAGCTCCCTCTTCACCACAACAGACCGGTACAACGTCCGCATCACTGCAGATGCTGCTCCGATCCATCTGTCAATCACTCGCTCCATTCTCCGCTCACTCATGAATAAGACCCCAAGACACTTAAACTCCTCCACTTGGGGCAGGAGCCTGTCCCCAACCCGGAGAGGACAATCCACCTTTTTTCCGGCTGAGGACCATGGACTTGGACTTGGAGGTGCTGATTCTCATCCCAGCCGCTTCACACTCAGTAGCAAACCATCCCAGTAAGACCTGTAGGTCATTGCTGGATGAAGCCAACAGGACAACATCATCTGCAAACAACAGAGGTGAGATCCTGTGGTCACCGAGCATGACACCCTCCATTCCCTGGCTGTGCCTAGAAATCCTGTCCATAAAAATTATGAACAGGATGAAAAATTATGAACAGGATTGTATTTTGGGAATGTCCAATGATAAAACTCTTTTGGAAGAAATTTATAAAGTGCTAAAAAAAATATTTTTGGTTCTGACCTACCCTTGCAGTTTTCTACTTTATTTTTAGGAAATTTTGATTTTCAGGCAAGATGCTCTGATCAATACATATTTGGTATTTTGATATCGGCCAGCAAAAAAGCAATTACAAGACACTGGTGGCTTCCTGAGCCCCCCACAATTCAAGAGTGGATTGACATAGTTAATGATATTTATACCATGGAAAGGATTACATTCTCACTTCATCTAAAAAAAAAAATGTCTTTGTTAGTCTGTGGCGGCCATGAGTCAGTTTTGTTAAACCCATAAGACTGGACTTTGTAGAGGTACTAAATGATTGACCGGTTCTAACTGTTTTTATCTCGTGATGTGTGCACTTGCTCTCCCAATCTGTACAAAGTTTTCCATATTATGTAAAAGCTAATGGTCGGCAGAGGATACAGCACTATAATTAGTGTCTCATTTGTACTTTTGTGAACAAACTGCTGTCTGACAATAAAAAGTTAAATAAACGTGCTTTATAAAAATGGATATTTTTAACAGCTTTTTTTAAAGTTCGACATTTGACATAATGTTTATTACATAATATCTGGAACAATCTGAACCAGTGCCAGTGCTATTGTACTGTACACTTAAAAGGTGTCATGTACGCTGCGTCTTTGCGCAGCACACAAACGAATTGGTACGAGCCCAAACGCAGGTGAAGTGAACGTGTTTATTAACAAAGGAACGGAAAACACAAAATACACAATGAATACAATCCAGAATGGAAGGAGAGCAGACGAGCTGGCTACAACTCTGTTGGCTGGAGGAGGATGAGCCCCACACGCTCCTAGACGGGACTGGAGCAGAGAGGAAGGGCAATTAATAATAATAAGGAGGAAGAATTACATGCAAGGTCGGAGCAAAACTGGCTCTGGAAACATACATAGTACATAGTCCAAAGGGAAAAAAAACAACTGAGAGGAGCCTGACATCAATGCTGACTTCCATCGAGAGTAGACTGGTGTTGACTTGACTTGACTTCTGACTTCTGACTTACGCCGCCACCCCGAGTGCTCCCACTGCCACACATAAATACCCCGTAAACTAATGAGTGACAAGTGGAAGCAGGTGCGTGGTGGCAGCCGGCGCATGAGTGAGTGAATGAGTGAGGATGGGAGTAAGAATGAATGTGTATGTGTGTGCATGTATGTGTATGTGTATGTGTGTAAGTGGGTGAGACTGCATGGACAAATGAAAATGACAGACAGCCGGTGGATGCCGGCGGAGGGAGAGGCGTGGCTGCAGGCTGAGCCAGGGCTCAGAGGCTCCAATAACCTGCCAGCTGGTAATAATTAACAACAATCAGGAAACTACAGCCACAAATCATGGAACAGGTTTGACCCATCACCCCGTCCATGACGAAAGGCACTATCTGAATACAAGTATGTTCTACAAATTTCTCTCTATGTTGTGTTTTTTATTGATGTATATACCTTGGGCTCTGGGTGTCCCCAGACATCCCTGGTCTTATCTGATCTTGAAAGCTAAGCAGGGTCTACCTTGGTTAGTACTTGGATGGGAGGCTGCTTAGGGATACCAGGTGCTGTGATGGACTGGTGATCCGTCCAGGATGTACTCTGAGGTGCAGGTGCCCCACAACTCAAAAGGGGTCAGCATGCTGGTGACTATGTGTATTCTTTAAACAACCTTAAAAAGGCAGCTTTTCATCTTCGTTTTTTAACCAAATTTAGACCATACAGAGACGTCTATATGAAGATGCCTTTTCAACAGTCTTTAAAAGACGGCTTTTCATCTTTCAATTTTCAATCAATTCTATATGTGTTTTAGATGGTTGGCAAAGCCATCTTTTCAATGTTTTTTTCAACCAACATGTGCTGGGAGGTAGGGTCTCAAATATTAATGAGCAGGCTGGATATTGTTTCAGAGAGCTTTGTGGAAGCCTTTATAGATAGATAGATAGATAGTTAGATAGATAGATAGATAGATAGATAGATAGATAGATAGATGTACTTTATTGATCCCAAACTGGGAAATTACAGTGTAGCAGCAGCATGACAGTAGACGACCAAAATGACAGAAACACACACAGCATAATAGACAAAGAGATTACCCATGAAAGTATAACTGCTAAAATAAATACATCATAGATGAAAAGATGATGCCCCGTATAGACACATGAATCATACCCACTGTACAATGTAGGACTATCAGGTGCAGGGTGAAATGTGAGGTACCAATTTGACTGTAAGGTGCAGTATGGCAGCATTGTTATGGCCACAGTACAACATCAGAGTGAGTTATTGTACAGTGAAATGGCGTGTGGCAGTAAAGATTTCCTGTACCTGACCGTTCGGCAGTGAAGCTGTAGCAGCCTGCTGGAGAAAGTGCTCCTCTGTCTGTCCAGCATGGTGGAGGGGGTGATCAGGATTGTCCATGATGGATTGCAGTTTATTTAGTGTTCTCCTCTCCACCACCACTTATGAGGAGCTTTTTCATTTTAAAACTACATCTCATTGCTGTCATGTGAAAACCTTTATCTCCATATTTAGTCTTTTTTCGTGTTTTGTATAAACTCATTCTATTGGTCAGCCTTTGGATGTTTCTACTAATATCAAACCAACTTTCAAGGTACAGTGTGTGACCCTGGATTTCCACTGACTCCAGAGCTGGTCCGTTACAGCTGCAATCCAGACTCCACAGCATATAGTTCCCATTCTCGTCAATGTTCTAATCGCCACCTGGTCCGGATCACTGTGGAATGGATTTGGATCACTAATGAAATGCAACAAGTCTATTTTTGATGGATGCCAGATCCAATCCACAAGGAAATGCAGGGATATTTTGGAGTATTTAATAACTGTTTTAAGGACCGTCCATTATTTTCTGAGGTCTGCTCCTCCACCACTGTGTCAGAGAAGGTACAAACATTGACATAACATACAAACACTTCATAGAATTAAAATTAACGAGCTCCTTACGTATTATTAGAGCACAAAAATCCAGGTGGAGATCCGCTACATCACGTTTCCTTGTTGTTATTACATGATCACAATCTGTTCTCCTCGGTCTCGCTCAGGTCTTTCTTGAGATATCGCATTATTTTATGTAATTATCACGCAATCTTGTATTCCAAACCTTGTTCTCATGGCTCCTCTGAGATCCCTACAATTTAGCTTGAGGCTATTAGGCATTATCTGCACTGTATCTGTAATGGACTGCATCTGGAGTCCATGGAAAACCAGGGTAATATTCACTGCCGTGTAGCAGCCAGACCCCCTTTCAAAGCATATAGGAGAACCTGCAGAAACTATTTGTGCAATTCAGGATTGACATAAAAACTTCAAAGGACATTATGGTTTTCCAAGATGGCCGCCTACATGGAGATGGACCCTCATCCTGTGTATATAAAAACTGATATTGACGTATAGAAAATGCAAAAACAATTACCTAAAAGTGATTATATATCAATAAAAACACAAGCTAAGATTTTATACGCCATTAAATTTCAGAATTCTCAGTACCAAAGATTTTACACACTGTACCTTTAAGCATTATAAACGCCATGAGAATTAAATCTCCTAACTCCTAAAAGCCTTGTTAAATGCAGGGTTTTTCCTCATTAGTTTAAAAATGTCTGATTTGGGGATAGGCAATCACTGTCAGTGATGAGATACAATGCAGGAAAAAGTGTTGAAATAGTATTGAACGTGTCAGCATTTTTTCCAGTCCATATTTCCAGTGAGGCTACTCGTGTGAAATTTTCACCAGACTTTGGTATTAATTCAACAAATGCACACATAGAACGGAATCAAAATATTTTAGTTCATAAACATAAAAGTCGACGATTGATAAACACTTTTCAAACGGAAAACACACCGAGGATGGACAACAGAGCAGAGAGGGAGACCGTTGCAGCCGCTGAGGGGAAGTAAAAGGCATTTAATGCAGTTTAGTTGTTGTAATGGCTAATTCTTTTATTTATCTTTTTTATTTAAGTTCTCAGCAAGAATACAATGTTGGTCATTTTTTGACAATTTTACTGAGCATTTAATTCTACATAAATCACTGTTTAACAGGAAATTTTTGTCAATCCTGCACTTTTCTTGTGATGTTACGTAGAACAGCATCACTGTAAACTATGGAAAAAGCAGCTGCTTTAAAATCTCTACTTCCTCACACAACTTTCACTGCAAAAAAAAACGCTAAAATGTCACAACTTTTAGTGCAACCTTTTTGGAAAAGATCCCACAAATTCAGGCTTTTTGGGCCACAACAATCACAAAAACAGCCCTGAAATCGTAGAGGGACTGAAATCCAGTGAGATCATGTCTACATGCTTCATGCATGAACTTGTTTCCTGACTCTGGGTGGTTAACGTGACACTACACACCCTTTGCATTAAAGAAAACACTTGTGAGCACTTTGTGAAATCATAAGTTAAATAATAAAAAGTTCATTGTTGTAACTGATTGGGGGTCTGTTTTATGGGATAATTTATGTATTAACAAAGTTGGAGTATTCCTGCTACAATCTGCAGCATTAGGTCTCTAAGATTTTTTTTCCTGGATATTAAAATAGCTATTAAAATGGTAATTCCCCTGATTGAATTGGGATTAGGTTGAATCAGAATTGAATTGTTTGAGAACCTCAAGAATTGGAATCGAATTGATTCTGATGATTTCCAGCCTTACTACACACCATGTTTGGCACTGCACATTGCCCAGAAACACTTCTCCAACAGTGAAGTTTGGCAGTGGAAGCATCACTGCCAGACTTCCTATAAATAAAGGAACAATGACTGTGCCATGTACAGGAGTATTCTTCAAAATAATCTTCTGCCATTAACCAGAATGATTGTTGTTTGTTTTTTTTTAAGGACAGTACAAGTTGATGAACATTGATATCAGTGTAAACTTGCCAGATTGTAGCTAATTTCCATCTGTTGTTGAAGGGTTACAATTTTTCCTTCTCCCATTCTATTATGCTGAGCACCAAGCTAGAGGGCGAGAAGTACCATTTTTTTTAATATGGTCTTTGGCATGACTTGAACCCATGACCTCCTGGCTGAGGGGTGGGTGCGCTACCACTAGTCCACCACTCCGGTTGATGATGAGGATGGGATGGAGGTGGAGCTTCCAAACACACGGTGAAGGAAACTCTTAATTAGTTTGTAACAAAGAAGATCAAGTTGTCAGAATGATCCAGTCAATCTCCTGACTTAAATCCAATCAAAAATTTGTGGAAAGAACTAAAGGTTAGGCGTCAGAAGGTCCCCCCAGATCTTCAGGGTTAAGGTTGGTCTGTTTAGAAGAATGGGCCAAACTCCCACCTGAGCACTGTAGGAGATGAGTTTCTTCATACAGGAAGGGTCTTGGAGGCTTCTTCACTACGGATTAAATACATCTTAGTTCCTGTGTTCAATACTTTATTTCTGTGTCATTGCACATTACTTTATTTATGAACTTAAATGTTTTTATTTGTTTCTATGTGTGGATTTCTTGAGTTAATGCCAAAGTCTGGTGGAAATTTCACATGAGTAGCCTCATTGGAATTGTATGGATTGGAAGACATGCTGGTGTTTGTACTATTTCCCCTACTGTGCATGTGTTTGAGGATGTCAAAACTACAAATGAATGCCTGGACAATGCACAATATAAACCCTTACAGTGTGCTCCTGTTAGTATTGACTCAGCCAAAAGTATGGCTTTATTCTGTGGGTAACTTTGTTTTCTTTGTTCCAAATAAGGGAGAAACGATATCACTTCAGAGGAACAAGTATATTTCAAAAGCCTACAGTGAGAACTACCACCAAGCAACACTGTATTTCAGTGCAAGGAGTCAGATTATGGAACGATTTTGGACCTGAATTGAAATCATGTGCAACGCTTGGACAATTTAAACAAAAATTAAAGGAAGAAATACTCCAAACATATATACAAGACGACATGTAAAATCACATAAGGATTGCCATATCCAGCCTGTGTTGTGTTGTAGCTTAGTTTTTTTTTTCTCTTTTTTCCTGTCACATTTTGTCTTAGATTTGTTTTTGAATAGTAATCGCTTAACTTAGCTTAGCTTAGTTTTTTTTTTTTCTGTCACATTTTGTCTTAGTTTTGTTTTGAATTGTAATCGCTCTTGCCTGTTTTTTCTTTTTTCTCTTTTGAATTCTTAGATGGTATATGGGTGGGCAATATAAGCTGCGGCTTCAGCCATCACCCATTTCGGGTAACTTACGTTGAATTGTATAATCAGATGAGTCATTGTTTAATTTGACCTTGTTATATTATTCAGTTTCTCTTGACCTGTACTGTACTATCCGAAATAAATTCATTCATTCATTCATTCATTCATTCATTCTATCACATTTCCCTCATGATTTACTTTTCTTACTTGTCCACGTTGTCTCAGATGGGGCATATGGCTGCATTTCCCTCATGAACCACAGTATAAATGTGCTGCTGTTGTACATAATAGCTCCTTACTCTGAGAACCCTGTTGTCTGCCCAGTCTGTTGTCGTCTGGTTGACCACAGCTGGACAGTGTACTACGCTTAAGAATTTACAGAATATTTTGTGGTACAGTTGCTGCATCCTAACTGAACAAAACCTGCCAATGAGGATTTTTAAAAGCAGAATGATCTCAGTTTTTCTAATGGATCAGTATTGATCAGTCCTGCACTGAGGGTCGTCCGTGGGGAGTGCGGGCATGAAATACCACTGGCGAGAAACTGACAGGGATATACAATCCTACACATATCCTCTCATCAGTTAGTGCTCTTATTCTAAAGGGAAAATCAATAACTTGCACGTCCCAGATCCCACACCGAATATCATGTGCTGCAGAGAGTTGTGTTAAAGGCTGTGAAGTAACATCCCACAGCCATCATCCGTGCGCGGCAGACGCACGGGGAGACGTAAACTGAGCGGCCTGTCGGTGCGTCTTAGAACGATCATCGTTTCAGCCCTGTACCTCGGTGTCAGGCAGAACAAAGCTGCCGTAGTGCTGTCCTGCCCCCTGCAGGTGAACTTCCTACATGTCAGCAGAGGTGTTACATTTATTCAAGTACTCAACCAGCTTTTTCTGTTCTACAAAATTGTACTTTAGTAGTTTTACTGAAGAATACAGTTACTTTTACCTGACTACATTTTTGAGGAGAAAAATGTACAGGTGCATCTCAGTAAATTAGAATGTCAACAAAAACTTGGTTTATTTAGGTAATTCAGTTAAAAAAATTAAACTTCTATATTGTATAGAGTCTTTACACAGAGAGTGAAATATTTCAGGTGTTTATTTATTTTAATTTTGATGATTATGGCTTACAGCCCATGAAAACCCTAAATTCAGTATCTCAAAAAATTAGAATATTACATAAAATTAATTTTAAAAAATATTTTTTTAATACAAATGTGGACTGACTGAAAAGTCTGTCCATGTACCACTCAGTACTTGGTCGGGGCTCCTTTTGGATTAATTACTGTATCAATGTGGCGTGGCATGGAGGTGATCAGCCTGTGGCACTGCTGAGGTGTTATGAAGGTCCAGGTTGCTTTGATAGTGACCTTCTGCTGGTCTGCATTGTTGGTCTGGTGTCTCTCATTTTCCTCTTGACAATCCTCCATAGATTCTCTATGGGGTTTAGGTCAGGAGAGTTTGCTGGCCAATCAAACACAATGATGTCATGGCCAGTAAACAAGGTTTTCATACTTTTGGCAGTGTGTGTGTGTGTGGGGGGGGGGGTGCCAAGTCCTGCTGGAAAATGAAATCAGCTTCTCCATAAAGCTTGTCAGCAGAGGGAAGCATGAAGTGCTCTAAAATTTCCTGGTCGACGACTGTGCTGACTTTGGTCTTGATAAAACACAGTGGACCAACACCAGCAGATGACCTCTGTTAAGATGAAAGTAAATTTTGCATTTCATTTGGAAATCAAAGTCCCAGAGTCTGGAGAAAGAGTGGAGAGGCACAGAATCTAAGTTGCTTGAGGTTTAGTGTGACGTTTCCACAGTCAGTGATGATTTGAGGAACCATGTCATCTGCTGGAGCCGTCTACCACTGACTGAAGCCTCATCAGAATGGTCTCGGTGGAAGGGTGACTGTCAAGAAGGGATTTTTTAGGAAGGAAAACAGAGAACAAGCTGATGTGTGTCAAATTACACAAGAATTTGGCTGATAATCAATGGAAACTAGTCTGATGGAGTGTTGAATCCAAACTTAGAATGTGGGTTCACCTTCACAAAGAATGGAACAACAGAGAAGAGCTTCAAGAATCATGCAGACCTGTTCTTTTAGACTAGTTATTAAAGAAATGACAAGAAAGCTTAGCTAAGAGAGTCCAGGCTGTGTTGAAGATGCTCAGACTAAATATTGATTTTAAGGCTTGTTAGAGTTGGATAAACAGCTGTTATCAAGCCACTTCTAAAAAAGAGCAACCCAGACACCTCACTCATGAGCAGCTATAGGCCTATATCAAACCTCCCCTTTCTTTGTAAAATAATAGAAAAAGCTGTCTTTCAACATCTGTTCAATTTCCTGACAATAACTGTGTTGATGTCTTCCAGTCAGGTTTCTGGCCACATCATAGCACTGAGACAGCTCTAACTGAGGTCCTTAATGACATCTGTACCCATACAGATAGTGGTAACATTTCAGTCTTGGTTCAACTGGAGTCAGCGCCGCATTCAACACAGTTGACTATAACACCTTACTAGACCAGCTGGAAAACTGGATGGGACTTTCTGGTACAGCACTTAGCTGATTTGAGTCCTATTTAAAAGACAGGGACTATTTTGTGTCTATAGGTAACTACAAATCGGAGTAAACAAAAATAACCTGTGGAGTTCCCCAAGGTTCCATTTTGGGACCTTTGCTGATCACTGTGACGTGTCAACACATCACAGTGATCAGCTGACACTTCTGAAGATGACTGCGGGTGTCAATCGAAACATGTTAAGGTAAAAAACAAACATCTTCTACCTTTTTGTCTGACAAAAAAAAAAAGAAACTGTAAATTAATTACAAAAAATAGTTTTTGGAGCCAAAGAAGAAAGACTCAAAGTTAGTACTCAGCTTCTGTCAATGATACTAAAAACTAACAGCCAAGCCAGAAATCTGGGTGTGGTTGTGGACTCAGGCCTGAATTTTAACAGCCACATTAAGACAGTAGTGAAGTCAGCCTATTATAACTTAAAGAACATAGTGAGGATTAAAGGTCTGATGTCTCAGCAGAATCTAGAAAAACTTGTCCATGCATTTATCTTCAGTAAATTGGACTGCTGTAATGCTGTTCTCACAGGTCTCCCTAAAAAGTCCATCAAACAGCTGCAGTTAGTTCAGAACGCTGCTGCTCCAGTCTTCACTAAGACCATGAAAGTAGATCATATACTATAACTCCAGTCCTCAGATCTTTATACTGGCTTCCTGTCTGTCAAAGAATAGATTTCAAAATACTCCTGTTGGTTTATAAAGCTCTGAATGGTTTAGGGCCAAAATACATTTCAGATCTGCTAGTCCATTATGAACCACCCAGGGCCCTCAGGTGGTCAGGGTCAGGCCTCCTATCTGTGCCCAGAGTTAGAAGCAAACATGGTGAGGCAGCGTTCAGTTTTTATGCCCCTCACATATGGAACAAGATTCAAAGACTTATATACAGTATCCTGTGCACAGTTAAGAGATGCTACATGAAATTCTTACCTTGCTCTCCAAACGAATGCCAAGGTAATAGGTACAGAAACAACAATTCTAATAAGGTCAACAAACTAACAAACTCCCAGAAAGCAAAACTGTGCACAGATTTAATAATCTGTTTTAAATATGTCGTGTTTTCCTTTTGTTCTTGAAGGTGTGGCCATCAGCAGCTATGCTAAATACTGCTACAGGAAGCTGACAAAGGCTGCTCTCACTGGAGCCAAGAAGGTAAGAAGCTCCATCTCTCTGTCTGTCCACTCAGCTCAAATGACTGAGTCAGTTCCCTTAAAATGCAATGTTATGATAAATACAGGCATAGTCAGTTCATTCTTTACTACTAGCTTTTCCTCAGTTACTTCTCTTCGTCAGATTTGCCCCTCTGGGGCTTAATGGCAGACTCAAATGCTGGGTGACGTTTTGGCATGTTTATTGACAAAATGAAAGGAAAGACAGCTCGTGGTCTGAAACACAGAATTACACCATAATGGCAGACACAACTTATAAATGACTACACAGATAGACATGACAGGTAATGACAAGAAATGATGAGGATGCCGTACTGAGGGTAGGGTGTGAGGTGTACATGTAGGGCAGGCAATAATTAGAACATGAGGCACAGCTGTGGACAATCAACAACAAAAGGACCAATAACCGAGGAGCAGGAATTAACTGAGGGCACTGTCACAATAAGTAAACACAAGATGCAGAGCAAGACAGGATAAAAGTGATAATTGTAGAAGAGCTTGGAAGAACGAGGCGATGTGATATATAAACTAAAGTTTATTATCAGCTCCTCTAACAAGTCTCATCCTAGTGCAGCAGCAGAAGAAGGAAAAAGAGACCGAACACCTCCGGCTCTCAGAACTTATACTTGCACATAACAAAAGACATGCATATCCAAAGCTGACATCCCTCATTATCTTAATCCCCCCATTGTCTTCGTACTCCTCCTCATGGCCCTGGGGGGTCAGGGCAGCTCCTCCGGTCTCCACCGCAGTGCCTGGGAAACTCTTTGATCCTCACTGGCAGTTGAGATCTCTTTGTCCTGTTCTGAGGTGTGAAGTCGCCTTACATATGTAATCACCAAACATTCTCACATGCTTCAACATATGTAGGTTATGGAATATATGATAAATATAGACCACAGCCCCCCCCCCCAAACGACTAAGAAAAGGACAAAAGAAAAATTCACAGTTTAAGATAGATAGATAGATAGATAGATAGATAGATAGATAGATAGATAGATAGTTTATTTCGAACACAAAAATATACCAAATACAAGCAAATGGCAAATGCAATAAAGTAACATTATACACTGTTCGAAAGGGAGAAGGAAGAAGTGAACACTTATTAATTCCATCTCCTCTTTTCCATAGATACACCCATGTGAATTTTATACAAATTACCACCTTTAAGACCCCAAGTAAACAATTTACTGTATTTTTTACAAATCAACATTAACACCCATCCATTCTAACATACAATGATGTCCATACAACAAAACCAGCCTCAAACAACACAGATATACACAGTGCTGTCCCACCCACCATTCCATAGTGTCCCATAATATCCCAGAGTGAACATAATGAATCGTACATATAACTACTACCCTTCTAACATATACCCTTTCAGCAAATGATGCTTATACCTCTTTTTGAATTGATTTCTGTTTGTACATAGTTTCAGTTCCGGCTCTAGACTGTTCCACAAATCCACCCCACAGACAGATATGCACATACTTTTCTTGGTAGTACGTATCTTGGGTTTTGTAAAGTTTAAGTCTCCCCTCAAATTATGATCATTGTCTCTTTTTTTAAATATTTTTTGTATATTAGTTGGTAGTTGATTATTAATTGCCCTGTACATTACTTGTGCTGTCTTAAATTTAACTAAATCGATGAACTTTATGACGTGACTTTAAGAACAACAAATTGGTATAGTCTCTATATCCTGCATTGTTTATTATCCTTATAGCTCTTTTTTGTAATGTGCATATTGACTGTAGGTTGGTTAATTATTATGATAATTATTATGACATACTAACTGCTACACCTCTTGCCACAGAAGAAACTTTCCAGCAGCCATGCTCCTAAGAGAGTTCAGTGGTAATCATAACAGCATAGTAAAATCACAAGTCAGTCCTAAACTGTTACAGCACAATTAGTGAACAACTGTTGAGTAGTTTGCATCAGTCTCTGTGCCGTCTGGGTTTTAATCTTCTCCCGAAACTGCTGTGGGTCCGCTTGGGCGTCCTGCTGGGACCTTCCTGTAAGGAATCTGCAGCTTGGGGAGGAGAGTGATTATTTGTTCCCTGCAGGGGGGCTGAGTCTTTTCTCTTGGGGGGTCTACCCCTCCGAGGTGCTCTCGCCAACCGTGCAGGCTCGTCTTTCAACAAGAAGGCAGGTTTAAGTCTGTCAATGCTGACTGTTTCTTTTCTATCCCCAAAATCAAGCACAAAGTGTTTATCACCAGGTTCCAGCACTCTGAATGGTCCATCGTATGGTGGGCGGAAAGTTGGTTTTAAAGCTTCATGCCTAACAAAAACGAATTCAGCGTTCTTTAAAGATTGTGGGACAAAAACCCGTGGAAAAGAGTGATAAGCCGGACCGGGGAGAGAGTCCGGTCCGTTGCTGCCTAAAAACCTTGGGGCTGGAAGATGCCCTGGCTCTGGGTTCTCTGGTAAAAATTCACCTGGGAGCCTGAGAGGTTGTGTAAAAACTAATTCTGCTGGAGAGGCGTCTAGATCCTCTTTGGGTGCAGCACGCAACCCCAATAAAACCCAGGGAAGTTTATTTACCCAATTTGTATCCGTTAGTGAGGCTCTGAGGGCGGCCTTTAAAGATCTGTGAAAACGCTCGCATAACCCATTAGCCTGAGGGTGATAAGCGGTGGTGCGGTGAATTGTTGCCCCTAAGCTGCTGGCCATGGCTGACCAAAGCTCCGAGACAAATTGAGGCCCCCTATCGGACGTGATGTCCGATGGGACGCCGAAACGTGCCACCCAGTTTGTCAAAAAAACGCGAGCGACTTTCTCCGCTGTGGTTGACGCCAGAGGGACTGCCTCTGGCCAGCGCGTGGTGCGGTCTATCATTGTTAACAGATGTGTGAAGCCTTGGGAGGAAGGTAGTGGTCCCACGAGGTCGACATGAACGTGGTCGAACCCGAAGTCGTGGTCGAACCCGAAGTGCTTTGACGAGTCAGTAAGGCTATAAAATGAGGATATATTCCAAATATGATATACATCAGTGCATTTTGATTGGAATGGACCTTTGTTTATTATCCACAACAATGTAACTACTTTGATTTCTCTCATTTTCTAGGCTAAAATAAAAGATGTAAAAGTCAAAAGGCACATTTGTATTTGCATCAACTCAGTTTGTGTTAATAAGCACTTCTCCTTTGCCAAGACAGTCCACACTTAATTACTAGCTGGATCTCACACCTTTTCTACATGGTTGCCTAAATGGTATATATTGTTAGTTTCGTATCGCCAGGTAACCCAACCTGCATGTTTTCAGCTGTGAGAGGAACCCAGGGCACCCCAAGGAGACGGACGAAGGAGTACAAGCCTTCATGCCAGGGGCCTGCCTGAGAACCAGTTCAAACCACTGCACCACAGATTACCATTTACAGGAGATAAATGTGTGTATTGTACACTTTGGCATACAGTAAATGGTTGGACAGGGTATAGATCAATCCAACCAAAGTAAATAAGCCCCGATTACTGCAGTGGATGATGATTTCTTTCTATTTAATGTCCCTTTTAGGGTATTAAAGTTGGGAAGAACGTGTGCAGTTCTCATTTGCTCCAACAGCAGTGCCAAAGTTCAGCTTTAGAAAAAACAAGAAGAATGTAAAATCCACGAGGATTTACTGTATGAAGCGTGCCATTGTCTGGAACCACAGATTTCCTGAGTATGCAGTGGACAGAGATGCTCGACAGAAGTGGGTCAAGAATATTAACAGGGAGGATTTTGTTCCCAATAACAGCAGAATGATTAGCATGCAGCTGCCTAGCTTACCATGCAACAGTAATGCCTTAACACTGTTCAGCTAGCTAATGTTATTAGGCTAATGTACTCTCAGGAGGCTGCTGTGGTCACACGTAGCTGAAGAGTTATGAAATTTTTAAATAATTGCTCACACTAGGGTAACCTGATGAGTTCAACGTAAACATCATTAAGTCAGAACTACTTACAGAACAATGTTCAAGGTAGCCTCACATTTAACAATGTTCTTATCTTTTTAACCTCGTCTGTGTCTGTTTGGGTAGCTCTGCCACAGAGAGGTGGAAGGTGTAGATGTGTCACTTTTCATGTTCAGTGACACACGGAACGCATTATTGTTTTGACCTGATAACCTCCATCACTGGCGTCATGCGGGCAACCTCACCCCCTCTATCCCAGCACGGACTACTAGAATCACAGGCAGCCAGAACCGCAGTTGAAACAGTCAATTTATTCTCACAACAGCACTTCATTCTGCTCGGTCTCCCGGGAAACTAGACAATACACAATGGAATCCAAGTGTGTCTAGGGAGGATATCCTGGCTGCTAGCCTCGTGTGTGTGAGACGGCCACAGTGAACTGGGATTTTACAGTCCGCAGCATCCCCACTGCAGGGTGCCTACTAAAACATGGAATCAATGTATGGAATGTTCCGTATGTGTTCTGTCCAGGTTCCATACAGAATGCTCCATACATGTTCCGTACCGCACATGTTCCATACCGAATATGATCCATACACATTCCATATGTGTTCCGTATGGGACATTTGCCGGTCCTGCTTGCTGTCAGTTCTATGCCAATGTGCCTTCATCATTAGCCACAGTCCGCACTTAGCATGTCCCGTACATATACCGCTCATGTCCCGTCTGTGACAGTTGTAAATCAGTGCAATTACAGTTATTAATAAATGAATAAATGCAATACAGAATTAAGGAACATACAAATGATACCGAGGCTTTGGAGCTTGTCTCACTCTTCAGGGCGTTGGAGCTTATATCACAACACTAAAGTCACATGACTGATGACGTCTGAAGTTTCAGTCATCATCGCTGCTTCACATCACACTTCATTGGTTCAATATGTTTTGAAGCTGTCATCAATCGGTCAATCTGAGGAATCGATCCACCTCCTCCCTTGGGACTTATCAGGGCTGCTCCCTCACAGGAGCGGAGAACAGCCGTCACCTCACAGTGCTCGGGCTACAGTGAAACTGTGCTGTCTGCTGTGCTCCTCATATCTACGGAACATGTATGGAAGGCACTTGGGAATATTAGCAGGCTGGATCGCAAGCTAGCAGGAATGCTAGCATCCCGTTTGGAATATTAAATATCAATGGAGCATGTAAGTAAAACGCTGAGACTGCTAGCTAGCAGGACCACTAGAGTTCCGTAAGGAACGTTCTGTATCTAATGTTCTGTACATAAGATATGGAATATGGTAGCTAGCATGACCAGATATGGAACAGATACGGATTGTTCAGTATCTAATGTTACATGTACATGTTTGTAAAATACTTGAGACTGCTAGCTAGTAGGACCACTCCATATGAGATGTGGACGGAATGTTCTTTACAGAATACAGATGGAACATGTATGGAATGTTCTGTATGGAATGCAGATACAACATTCTGTAAGGTACCATTCATTCCGTGTTATAGTCATTTCCCCACTGGTGCAGTCCAGTCCGATACAGGACCCAGTTCCCTTTGCC
Organism: Pholidichthys leucotaenia; assembly: GCA_020510985.1. Taxonomy (NCBI): domain Eukaryota; kingdom Metazoa; phylum Chordata; class Actinopteri; order Cichliformes; family Pholidichthyidae; genus Pholidichthys; species Pholidichthys leucotaenia. The sequence goes on from CM035839.1 coordinate 263,535,517, forward strand.
ACCCCTGTCAGTGTGGGGATGTGAGAATACCTTGAGCACCCGAGGTCAAGGTGTTCTCCTCTCATTCACTCATCGGTACATCCTCATTGTCAACATTTTTCTTTGACACAACCATGTTGCTATCTATCCATCCATCTTCTACCGCTTATCTGGGGGTCCAGCTTGTGGAGGCCGCAGTTTAAGCAGAGAAGCCCAGGCTGTGGCTCAGTTCACATGGCGCCATGATCCCTCCTGCCGGCGGTGAGCCCACTGGTGGGCAATCACGTTGCTAATGTTTACATTTCATCTTCCCAGAAGTGGGCAATGCATCCACTGTGATTAGCTGTTGTGCTGGCGTTGCACGATAGACCACATTATCAAATTCTAAAACCTGCGTTTATCTTTGTCATTTTTTCCCTCGATAAAATATCGTGCTCATTTCATCACCCAGTTCTAACTGAAAGTAAATGGAAACACGCCTGCATTTCATTTCAGTTTCGCTAAATTAAAACATCCACAACCTTTTCAAAAGATTAATATTGCTTACTTACCAGTGAGAATATAATAGTTTATATTTCATAATACTGTATGACCTCACAGAGATGTGGGTGCCACATTGACCTGTTTTGTTGATTACATCCAGTTTATGATGACAAGCTACCCAACCGATTTTTCAAAAAATAATAAAACAACTCAGAGTGTGAATGCAGTTTCACCTGCAGATGAATTTAATAACTTTTTTGTTAACATTGGTCCTAATTTGGCTTGAGAAATACCCACTACGGCGCCTACAGGTGATACAATAAGCAATAACACTGCTATAAAAGACTCCATTTTCATAAAGAACACAGACGAGAGAGAGGTCATTGAAATTGTTAAATCGTTTAAAAGTAAAACATCTACGGACTGTGATGGTATTGACATGCTCTTAGTCAAAACTATTATTGAATGCTTAGTGAAACCACTGACGTATATCTGTAACCTGTCTCTCCAAACAGGTATATTTCCCAATGCAATGAAAATAGCTAAAGTAATTCCGATATACAAGACGGGTGACAGAGGGGAATTCTCAAACTATAGACCAATTTCACTATTGCCGCAATTTTCCAAGATACTTGAAAAAATATTCTATGAGAGAACTGACAACTTCATACTGAAGAATAATTTATTGTGTGAGCAGCAATATGGGTTCAGACACAAGAGGACAACTGCATTTGCTCTAATGGAATTTATAGAAAAAATATCAACTGCCATTGAAAATAAAGAGTATTCAGTTGGGGTATTCCTGGATCTTAAAAAAGCATTTGATACAGTGGATCATAATTTATTAAGATAAGATAAGATAAGCCTTTATTAGTCCCACAATGGGGAAATTCCAGGATTGCAACAGCACAGGGATAGCAACACTCAGAGCAACAATCAGAAGGCAAGAAAAAACAACATCTAGTAAACATATGTCCATATTACTATAAATGTATATATATAGACACACAGTGCAGAGCATTATGGTTGGTTGGTGAATGTGCAGCAGAAAGTCTAAGCTCTCTCTCCGCGGATGCGGCGGGCCAGCTGGAAGTCTTTGGGCATGATGGTGACCCCCTTAGCGAAGAAGAGACCACCAGGTGGGCCTCGCTGGTCTCCTGCAGAGCCATGACGGCAAAGTTCAGGAAACGCAGGACGGTCTTGAAGTCCTGAGCGATCTCCCTCACCAGGCGCTGGACGGGCAGCTTACGGATGAGCAGCTCCGTGGATTTCTGGCAGCGACGGATCTCTCTCAGAGCCACGGGCCTGTGACGGCGAGGCCTCTTCACTCTGCCGGTGGCCGGAGCGCCTCTCCGAGCAGCCCTGGTGGCTAGCTGTCTCCTGGGGGGCTTCTTCCTCCAGTAGATTTTACGGGCAGTCTGCTTGGTTCTTGCCATCGCTCTTTATTATTCTGTCTTATATTTCTTGCACGCCGCCTAAACTCCAGCCCGGCACCCGTGTCGTTTTCGCTACAGCTCCCGGTATGTCGAGTTTCCCATTAGCACTGGGTGGCGGCCAAGTGCTAGCTAGCACTAGCTCCTCCCCGCGGTAGTGTCTCCCGCTGCAAACCGTGGCTCCGTCCGCCGACCCGGGAGACCCCCGGGGCGATCCGTGCGTCCGTGATATACAGTATATACAGAGTGAAAGGTGTAGAAAGAAGAAGGAAGATAAAAAAAAGGCTGTTGCAACGGGCAGCCTACTCGTGTGGCGCCACCGGTCCGGCGGAACCGGAACCGGAAAAGAAAAGAAACTACAAAATTGTGGTATTAGAGGGGTAGCACTGTCCTGGTTAAGTAGTTACTTAAAGAATAGATATCAGTATGTATGTGTTGGTAACAAAAACTCACAGTTACTGAAGGTTACTTGTGGAGTCCCACAGGGTTCAGTTTTGGGGCCATTATTATTCAATATGTATATAAATGATATATGTAAAGTTTCAGAAAAAATGGACTTAATATTGTTTGCCGATGACACTAATCTATTATGCAGTGGAAGCAATTTGGAACAACTTCTGTATACACTCGGAAAGGAATTAGGAAAGCTTAAACTGTGGTTTGATTCAAACAAATTAACGCTCAATTTAAGTAAGACAAAATTTATAGTCTTTAACAACCATCACAACAACTCAGTATCTAAACTCAGTGTAAATGGTGTAGAGATTGAAAGGGTATCTGAAACTAAATTTCTTGGAGTAATAATTGATAATAAACTGTGTTGGAAGTCACATATTAATTATATTAAAGGTAAAGTATCCAAATCAATTGCAATATTACACAGAGTGAAATATTTGCTGAATCAACCCACACTATATACCTTGTATCATTCATTAATACTCCCATACATGACATATTGTAATGAAGTATGGGGAAATACATATAAAACAAACATATATCCACTCTTTATGCTTCAGAAGGGGCAGCGCGGTGGCGGAGTGGTTAGCACTGTGGCAGCACAGCAACTCACCCTTGGCTGGGGGATCCTGGGTTCGATCCCAGCCCCCGACCAACAGTGATCTGTGTGGAGTTTGCATGCTCTCCCCGTGTCTGTGTGGGTTTACTCCGGGATTTCTCCGGTTTCCTCCCACATGCCAAAAAAACATGCAAGCTGCACGGTGGCACAGTGGTTTAGCACTGTGGCAGCACAGTTTTACCCTCGGCCGGGGGATCGCGGGGATCATGAGATCGTGGGTTCGATCCCAGCCCCCGATCAACAGTGAGCTGTGTGGAGTTTGCATGTTCTCCCCGTGTTGCGCGGGTTTACTCCGGGATTTCTCCGGTTTCCTCCCGCACACCAAAAACATGTAGGTTTAGGGTGCTCGCGCACGCAGCGACCAGCAGCCGGTGGCTTGTCACCAGACTGCAAACCAAATCTACCTACGGGTACAAATAAGTAACAAAAAAAAAAAAAATTGTTAGGTTAATTGGCATCAAACTGGGGATTCTAAATTGTCCTTAGGTATGACTGCGAGAGTGAATGGTTGTCTGTCTCTCTGTGTTGGCCCTGTGATGGACTGGCGATTTGTCCAGGGTGTACCCTGCCTCTCGCCCAAAAGATGCTGGGATAGGCTCCAGCCCCCCCGCGACCCGAAAAGGATTAAGCGGAAGAAGATGGATGGATGGATGGATGCTTCAGAAGAGAGCTATTAGAATAATAAACAAAGCTGCTTACAGGGAACCAACAAACCCACTTTTTCTTAAATTAAAAACTCTCAAGTTGAAAGATCTGGTTGACTTTAAAACTGCAGTAATAATGTTTAAAGTGAAGAATCTATCACTGCCAGCAAATATCCAAAAGTTGTTCCAAATAAGGGAGAAACAATATCATTTCAGAGGAACATGTATATTTCAAAAACCTTCAGTGAGAACTACCACCAAGCAACACTGTGTTTCAGTGCAAGGAGTCAGATTATGGAACGATTTTGGACCTGAATTAAAATCATGTACAACGCTTGGACAATTTAAACTAAAACTAAAGGAAGAAATACTCCAAATATATATACAAGATGACATGTAAAATCACATAAGGATTGTCATATCCAGCCTGTGTTGTGTTGTAGCTTAGTTTTTTTCTGTCACATTTTGTCTTAGCTTCGTTTTTGAATTGTAATCGCTCTTGTCTTGTTTTTTTTTTTTTCTTTTGAATTCTTGGATGGAATATGGGTGGGCAATATAAGCTGCGGCTTCAGCCATCACCCATTTCTGATAACTTACTGTATAATCAGAGGAGTTATTGTCTAATTTGACCTTGTTGGATTTTCTTTCCCCCTTTGTTATATTATTCAGTTTCTTTTAACCTGTACTATCCGAAATAAAGATTCATTCATTCATTCATTCATGATTAAAAGTAATTTCAGTGACATGAAACAGTGTACAGAACTGCAATGCAGTCTGGGTCTGTTTTTCCTCGAAACAGAAAAGACATAAAAGAAACAGTACCCCCCCCCCCCCAAAAAAAAAGATCAGAACCAAAAATGTCCCCATCATTGTAATTTTGTTCAGTTTTGCTGCGAGGTTAAATCTAGTCAGGCACCCTACATTTGTTGCTATAAAACAAGCTTTGAAATAACCAAACATGGTCCTCTTTGTGCTTGTGCACGAAAGCTGCTCCACAAAGACACTGGTGTGGAAAGAAGTGACCTGCACAGAACCCCGACCTCAATCCCACTCCAAACTAGAACACCTTGTTAATGCCCGTGTGGCTGAATGGGTGCAGCTGTAACCTCTGAGAGACTTCCAACACCTGAATCCAGGAGAGACATGAATTAATAGAGTACCACAATATGGGCACAACACATGGACAGCATCTCCTCCCCTCTTTTCATTTTTCATAGTATCAGTGTGAGGAGAGGAGGATTTACTAAGGCAGGGCAAATTAGTGAGTGCACTAGGGTTTCCTCTGGTAACATTTCCGTGTGGCGGGCTGCCATCCTTGGAATTATGCCGCCATGCCTGAGATATATTAATTTAAGAAAAAAAAATGTGAAAGAATGACGCTTTGCAAGCGCGCACACGAACAACGTGTGTGACTGTCATCTGCGTGGAAGCGCCCCACCCGCCCGGTGCCCACATGACTGTTTCAGTCTGCAGGCAGAGTGTCTCTCCAGTGTTGCTGTCCAAGAGAAGCATGAGCTTATTAAAGTACTTTAAATGCGGAACAAAGCAGAAGAGGCATTTATGGTGGTTTTACTGTAACCCGCTGATAATGATAATGAAGAGTCGCTTAGCTAACAGATGTGGTTAGGATTCATTGCAGGGAAAAGCAAGAGTGACTGATGAAATGCTGAGGATTTACTGCACTTAACTAATTTATGTTCATTACAATGTGCCTGGCAAGTTAAGATGACCGAAATTCAATTCGATTCAATTCAACTTTATTTATATAGTGCCATATCACAACAACAGTCATCTCATGGCACTTTCAGCTGTAGGGGAAACCCCCACAACTGCAGAAAGACCCCAGCAATCAGGCGATCCCCTGTGAGCAGCACTTGGATACGATGGAGAGGAAAAACTCCCTTTTAACAGGAAGAAACCATCAGCAGAACCAGGCTCAGGGAGGGGTAGTCATCTGCTGCGACTGGCTGTATGAGAAATTCACTGACATGTTTTAGGACCCAGGAGACAGACACTGACACGGGCAGATTGTGACAATAATCCCTTTATTGAATTGTGAGAGTGTGTAGTGCGTGAGTGAGTGCAGGGATTGGATTCTGGTCACTGGAACTGAGCAGCCTGGACGGAGACCCGGCAACCCTGAAACACACAAGCAGATATAATTACTGATGTTCAGCACTCGTGAGGAGCTGCAGGTGAAGAGGCTTACTTGGGTAAAGCACAGGTGGCGTCCTGCTGAATTCCAGCGGCCGTGCAGCGTGGAGGTGAGGGTGTCCGTGACCGTGCTAGTGAATCCACCCGTGGCTGTGACGAGGGAAGTTTCAGTGACGATGCCGGCAGTGATACCACAGACCGGGACGATGATAGTTCTGATGATGGTGAGGTTAGTGATTCCTCTGACCGTGGCGATGACAACACCAATGATAGCGATGACAGGGATTCCACTGATCGTGGTGGCGACTGCTCCTGCAGCTGAGATAATAACAGTTCCTGTAGCTGAGGAGCAAGACGTACCGGTAGTCGAGGTGGTAGCGAGGAGCTACGTGGGCGAGGTGGCGTTGCCCTGTCAGCTGGGGAAGCTGGTCCGCCGCCAAGGAGATCCACCTGTGCACAGGGGTTAAGACAAGGTGTAGAGTAACAAATAGTTCTCTTACGTGGTTGTACTTGATGAGAGGTTCTTGACGAGGCTCGAGAGCGGAGCTCTGGTTCATACTCCGACGAGGAGGACAGACGACTCCGTGACGGGCTGTCAGCAACGCTGGCTTTTAACAGCCGTTGATTAGCACCTGTTGGTCTGTGCACAGCTGGAACTGATGACGCCAATGACGGCCCAGAGGCTGCCATGACAGTACTCCCCCCTCTAGCAGTGCCTCCAGGCACCTGCCCAATTCTACCTGGATTCGCCCGATGGAAATCGCGGATCAGCTGTTTATCCAGGATCAACGCTGGGCGAATCCAAGAACGATCCTCCGGTCCAAAGCCCTCCCAGTCCACCAAATACTGAAGACCACGACCTCGCCTGCGGACGTCCAGGATGGCAGTCACCCCCAGGCCGGATGGCCATCGATCATCCTCGGGGGGGGCGGGGGCCGCGGGAGCAGGGCACAGGGGGTCAGAGATGTACGGTTTGACCTGGGAGACATGAAAGGTGGGGCAGATGCGCATCGAAGAGGGGAGAGACAGGCGCACAGACACAGGGTTAATAATACGACTGATGGTGTAGGGGCCAATGAAGCGCTTGGTAAGCTTACGCTTTTTGGCCGGTACACCAATATTCCGGGTTGACAACCAAACTTTCTGACCCACCTTATAGTCCGGGGCGGGTCTCCTATGCCGGTTGGCCACCTGGATATTGCGTTTGGTGGTCTTAAGCAGGGCTTGGCAGGCGATGAGCCAAACTCGCCGACAGCGCTTGATGTGAGCTTGGACCGAGGGGACCGCTACCTCCCTCTCCTCCTCCGGGAACAGCGGTGGATCAAACCCAGATGACGCCTTGAAGGGGGAGACGCCCGTAGCCGTAGAGACCGTGGCGTTATGGGCGTACTCAATCCAAGGAAGATACTTGCTCCAGGAGGATGAGCAGGAGGAGATGACACAGCGTAAAGCAGCCTCAAGCTCCTGATTAGCCCGCTCACACTGGCCATTGCTCTGGGGATGATAACCAGAGGAGAGGCTGGCTGTGGCTCCCAGCGCCGCGCAGAAGGCCTTCCAAACCTGTGAGACAAACTGTGGTCCCCGGTCCGACACTATGTCAGCAGGGATGCCGTGGAGACGGACCACATGTTGCACGAGGAGGTCCGCTGTTTCCTGGGCCGAAGGGGCACAAAATGGGCTGCCTTCGAGAAACGGTCCACGATGGTTAAAACCGTGGTGAAGTTATCCGAGGTGGGCAAACCAGTCACAAAGTCCATAGCAACGTGGGACCAGGGACGGGAAGGGACCGGCAACGGGTGTAGCAGGCCCGCCGGGGGGGATGATGTCGTCTTCCCGGTGGTGCACTGAGCGCAGGCCCGGATGTAACCTACAACGTCCTTCCGTAGCCCTGGCCACCAGAAGGTCCTCTGGAGAAGATCCACAGTCCGACCCACTCCTGGATGACAAGCCAACTTGGAGGCGTGGCCCCACTCAATCACTTTGCCCCGAATGGCGCATGGAACAAACAGGCGGCCCGGCCCCCCCCCCCCCCCCCCAGCGTCCGGCTCAGTCCTCTGAGCCCGGCGAACCGTCTTGCAGATACCCCAGGACAGAGTGCCCACGACGCAGGAGGGCGGCAGGATAGGAGTCTCCTGGTCCTCAGAGGATGGTGCGTCAAACTGCTGCGAGAGGGCATCCGGCTTACCGTTCTTGTTTCCCGGCTGGTTAGTGATGGAAAAGTTAAACCGGCCGAAGAAGAGGGACCAGCGAGCCTGGCGTGCATTCAGGCGCTTCGCCGTCCTGAGGTACTCCAGGTTACGATGATCAGTCCAAACCACAAACGGCTGAGCAGCCCCCTCCAGCCAGTGTCTCCATTCCTCCAAAGCGAGCTTCACTGCCAGCAGCTCCCTGTCTCCTATGCTGTAATTTCTCTCTGCAGGGGAAAGACGATGAGAGAAGTAAGCACATGGGCGAATCTTACCGTCCTCGGGAGAGCGTTGGGAGAGTACCACTCCTACTCCCGAATCAGAGGCGTCCACCTTCACCAAGCACTGCAGCTTCGGGTCCACCTGTGTAAGGACTCGGGCTGAGGCGAACTCCCTCTTCAGCTTCTCAAATGCTCCAGCTGCCTCCTCACTCCAGCAAAACGGGATCTTAGGGGAGGTGAGCGCAGTCAGAGGACGGGCGATATTACCAAAATTTGGCACAAACCTCCTATAAAAATTAGCAAAACCCAGGAACCCTTGAAGCTGCTTTCTGGAGGTGGGTGCAGGCCAATCCACTACTGCCTTGACCTTGGCCGGGTCAGGGAGCACCTGGTTCCGAGCTATTATAAACCCGAGGAAAGAGGTTTGGTCAGTGTGGAACTCACATTTCTCGGCCTTGACGAATAGTTGATTATCCAGGAGGCGCTGTAGTACCCTACAGACATGCACCTGATGTTCTTCTAGTGTGCGGGAGAAGATTAGAATGTCGTCAAGATAAACGAACACAAACGAGTTCAGAAAGTCCCGTAAAACATCGTTTATCAAACGTTGGAAGACGGCCGGAGCGTTGGTTAACCCAAACGGCATTACTAAGTACTCAAAATGCCCGCTAGGGGTCCAGAAAGCCGTCTTCCACTCGTCTCCTTCCCTTATGCGCACTAGGTGGTAGGCATTCCTAAGGTCTAATTTGGTAAACCAGGATGCCCCCTGGAGGGAGTCAAAAGCGGTGTTCAGAGGCAGAGTATATTTGTCCTTTACCGTTATTTCATTCAGACCCCAGAAGTCGATGCAGGGGCGTAATGAGCCGTCCTTCTTTCCAACAAAGAAAAACCCGGCTCCCACTGCCGAAGACGACGGGCGGATGATACCAGAGGCCAGGGACTCCTTGATGTATGTATCCATGGCCTCGCGCTCCGTGGCTGATAGGCTGTATAGGCGGCTTGCAGGAAGAGGGGCCCCAGCCTTCAGGTTAATCGCGCAGTCATAAGGGCGATGGGGGGGGGGGGTAAGGACAACGCCCGAGACTTGCTAAACACTAGCCCCAAGTCATGGTAGACCTCTGGCACCTTGGACAGGTCCGGTGGTGACGAATGAGGTGGAGGCACCTTGACAGATGGGGCGCACGCCGCAGATTGGAGGCAGGCACTTAGGCAGAACGTACTCCACGCCGTAACTCTCCCAGCTTGCCAGTCAATGGTGGGGTTATGCAAGCGAAGCCAGGGGTACCCCAGGATAACGGGCGAAGAAGAGACGGGCAGGACCAGAAACTTAATTTCCTCCCTGTGGTTTCCTGACACAATGGTTGATACTGGGGCCGTCTGATGGGCGACGGTGGTCAGAGATGCCTTGGACAGGGTGATGAGTTTAACAGGGGGGTCTAGAGTCTGACAGCTAAGGCCCATCCGGGTTGCCAGGTCTCTAGAAATGAAGTTCTGCTCAGCTCCAGAATCAACTAACGCTAAGGTGGAGTGTTCTGTATGTGCATGGATCAGTCTGATGGGTAATCGACAACTAGTAAGGGGTTCCTCTGAATTCTTGCCCATGAATCCCCCTACTGCGATCCACGGGTCTTCCCTTTTAACTTACTGGGACACTCAAAAACCCCATGTGACTCTTTCCCACAGTAGAAACAAAGGCCCTGATCCCTGCGGCGCTGTTTCTCAGCTGCTGACACTTTAGACTGACCTATAACCATAGCCTCTTGATCCGGGGATTCCTCTGACGCGGGTAAAGCGAGAAGAGGAGAGTTAGGGACGCGGGGGCGGAGTCTAACCGAACGGGAAGTAGTTCGCCGTTCAGCCGCCTGCTCCCTTAATCTGCTATCCAGGCTAACCGTTAAGGCGATCAAATCACGTAAGTTGTCCGGTTTATCCTGTGCCGCTAATTCATCCTTTAACTCATCATTAAGACTGCGTAGGAAAATACCACACAGTGATGGCTCCCCCCACCCAATCTCTGCGGCCAGGACCCGGAAGTCAATAGCGTAGTCAGCAGCTGATCTCTTTCCCTGCTGTAGGCTCAGCAGCCATTCTGTCAACACCTCACCCCTATCAGTATGGTCAAACACGGACATGAATTCTGCCACAAACTCCTGGTAAGTCAGCGTGGGATAGCTTGGTTTAGCCATGATAGAGTATGCCCAATCTAAAGCTCTACCTGCCAATAAATTGATGACATAACCAATCTGGTTAGAATCAAGGGTGAAATCTCCCGGGACGCGGAGAAAAACTGATTCGCATTGTAATATGAATCCTCGGGCTTCCCCGAGTTTTCCGCTGAACCGGGCAGGCATGGGAATAGGGGTGAGGCGAGAGGTAGAAGAGGTGCTAGCCTGTCCTGACGCTAAGCCTGCAGAGGCTGAGATATTTGCGGTCGGGGGAAACGTCTGGTGTCCTTCCAGGCGATCCAGCCGACCATTAATTAAGGTCAATTGATTTAGGATTACTGTCTGTTGATGTGCTAATAAATCTACCCGGGCGCTAAGAGTGTTGAGTTGGCGTGACAGTGAACTGTCCGCTGGGTCAACGTGACGGAGTCGTACTGACATGTTTTAGGACCCAGGAGACAGACACTGACACGGGCAGATTGTGACAATAATCCCTTTATTGAATTGTGAGAGTGTGTAGTGCGTGAGTGAGTGCAAGGATTGGATTCTGGTCACTGGAACTGAGCAGCCTGGACGGAGACCCGGCAACCCTGAAACACACAAGCAGATATAATTACTGATGTTCCGCGCTCATGAGGAGCTGCAGGTGAAGAGGCTTACTTGGGTAAAGCACAGGTGGCGTCCTGCTGAATTCCAGCGGCCGTGCAGCGTGGAGGTGAGGGTGTCCGTGACCGTGCTGGTGAATCCACCCGTGGCTGTGACGAGGGAAGTTTCAGTGACGATGCCGGCAGTGATACCACAGACCGGGACGATGATAGTCCTGATGATGGTGAGGTTAGTGATTCCTCTGACCGTGGCGATGACAACACCAATGATAGCGATGACAGGGATTCCACTGATCGTGGTGGCGACTGCTCCTGCAACTGAGATAATAACAGTTCCTGTAGCTGAGGAGCAAGACGTACCGGTAGTCGAGGTGGTAGCGAGGAGCTACGTGGGTGAGGTGGCGTTGCCCCGTCAGCTGGGGAAGCTGGTCCGCCGCCAAGGAGGTCCACCTGTGCACAGGGGTTAAGACAAGGTGTAGAGTAACAAATAGTTCTCTTACGTGGTTGTACTTGACGAGAGGTTCTTGACGAGGCTCGAGAGCGGAGCTCTGGTTCATACTCCGACGAGGAGGACAGACGACTCCGTGACGGGCTGTCAGCAACGCTGGCTTTTAACAGCCGTTGATTAGCACCTGTTGGTCTGTGCGCAGCTGGAACTGATGACGCCAATGACGGCCCAGAGGCCGCCATGACATTCACAAAGTCAATGACTTTAATCCGTCAGCAGCCTTCAGAGAAACTAAACGTACCAACATTTGGATTTCAGAATTTTCAGGTTTTTCCTGCTGTCTGGTTGGTGAGAGTTCTACAAAACTATAAATATAGAGAAATATCATAACAGAAATAACTGCATCTTTGGTCATTTTAGTTAATTTATTTTGTTAAATACAATTTTAATAATTATATTTCTTTGAATTCAGAGTTAAAATTATTGTTCTGTTCTGACTGCAAAATTATGGTCAAAAGTTTAAATAGTATGAGGAAAAAAGTAATTTTTTGCCACATTCTGTTTCATATTTATTAAAAAAAAACAATAATTTTATAATAATCTAATTTCAAACCACTGCCTTTACATGAGTAGAATTTCTGGCTACTATTGACGTTTTGCAAGTGACGTCACGCGTCACGTGATTTTTGTTGATACCACCATATTGGACGGCAACTCGGGCGCTGTGTGAGTGCGTTTCAGCATGGCGTCACTTTCTCATCATTTCCAGTCAGTGATTCTTCAGTGTCAGACGCACGTAAAGCATAAACTTCTTCTTGTAGTGATTGGCACTGGTTCTTGACATCGCAGATTAGGGGGAGCATGCCGTCTTGCAGCACCCTGCTCTCCAGCCTTAACCCTGTTGGTCCAGACTGGAGCGCACGCACGTCTGCATCGCTAATCTGCTCCACGGCCATGGCTGCATAATCTATCCCCACGCAGACCGGGGCCACCACGGCGCACGAGAGGCAGTCCGCCACTACATTCAGCTTACCCGACACATGCTGAATATCGGTAGTAAACTCTGAGATCGCAGCCAGCTGTCTCTGCTGCTGGCCCGACCACGGTTCTGAAACCTTGGCCATCGCGAATGTTAGCGGCTTGTGGTCCACGAACGCAGTGAAGCTGCGCCCTTCCAGCCAGAACTGGAAGTGGCGAATGGCCAGATGGAGAGCCAGCAACTCTCTGCCGAACGCGCTGTATTTACGTTCGCTGTCGCGCAAAGTTCTGCTGAAAAAGGCGAGCGGCTGCCAAGCCCAGGCGACGCGCTGCTCCACGACAGCCCCTATGGCCACGTCTGAAGCGTCAGTGGTGAGCGCTATGTGGGCCGTCGGGTCTGGATGTGCCAGCAGTGTGGCGTTTGCCAGGGCTGCTTTAACTTCCGAGAACACCCGCTCTCGCTCCGGGGTCCATTCGACCCTATCCGCGGGTTTCTGATTCATAACCAGGAGTACAGGATTAAAACATGGAGTCATTCAGACTCATGCTTTACTATTTACCAGTGTTTACAATGATATAACATTACATCTATAGACACTGATACATCAGACATACCCGATATAAAATGTTGATTGCATAGCCGCGAGTAAGGCGACGGGGACCAATCTTTCCTCTTCAGCGCTGCCACCCACCTCCTGCGCCTGTCTTCGTCAACTGGGAACCGGTAAAACTTCAAGTTAGATCCCTTTTTCTGGTGATTTGTACACCCAAAGGCACAGCAGTGAAACACCATAGTCTAATTCAATGCCAACATAAAATAAAACAAAGATGTAGGTTGAAATCAGGTAAATATATCGAGATCTGGTACACCGCTGAACAGCTGCTGAATGTGCCGTCCACTCGCTTTTCCTGTCCAATATGGCGGCGTAAACAAAAGGATGTGACGTCACAGCAAATGGTCTATACCCACCTCTGATCATATAATTTAAGTATGCATGAGAAAATTACTATTATGAGTGTTTTTTCCCTTCCCTTTCCTACTCTTTGTCAATGGAAAAAAGAAACACTTGAATAAAAATACAAAAAGTACATATTATTGTTATTTATGTAAACCATGAAAAAAAAATCCTGCAGGACAAAACACAACACTTGATATTTTCTAACCTGTTTGTATACCACCACAGACAGAGAGAGAAGCTGAATTAGACAAAGCTCAGAGAGGGAAAGATGAGACAGAAGAGAGGAGCCAAGGAGAGGAAAATGTTCAGGAGAGGTGAGAGCAGAGGGAGAAGAGAAGGATGACACCAGTAAAAGGTCCAAACACAGGACGTCTGGGTGGGACCCCAACTGGCCCAATATTCCAATATTCAAGCCTCGGTTGTACAATACTTCATATGGTGAGTTCCACTGTGCAATGTTACTGTGCAAAATTTTAAAAAAGAAATAGTGTAAAATTAACATTTCCAGTTACAATCATGTCATGTGTCTTCTGCCCCCCCCCCACAAAAAATATGTTGCCACCGTGCCAACGTCTTTAAGTCAAAGGAAACACCAAGTGTGCAAATTGTACTGAGCGCCTAAGGGAGTGGACAGTTTTTGCCAGTGATCTAACAACACGCAAAATTATGAACACAGACAGTCACTTCATTTCAATAATGACCACCCATCCACCAAGACCACCGCAAAATTGCACACAGGCACACCTGAGGAAGCGGGTCATCAATATAGGCACAGCCAGTTCGGAGGAGCATAATATAGGAGTTTTTATTTTTATTTTTTTAAAAGCTTTTTATAAGCTTTTGTTTAAGTGCAAACCCCAGTAAAATAGTTGATTTTTTTTCGTCACATTTAAAAGTTTTGATTTTCATTTCACATGGCAGACTCCTTTGTTTAATATGTATAAATTAAGTATTTGTATATAATTTAAAAAAGGACTACTCATGAATAAATTGATAATTTGACCAACGTGTTTATTTTATAAACATGTTGGTCAAATAATCAGTTTATTTGACCAGTGTATTCCTAGTGTTGGTCCCAAGCCCGGGTAAATGGGGAGGGTTGTGTCAGGAAGGGCATCCAATGTAAAACCTTTGCCAAATCAAACATGTGGATCATGATGAATGAGACTTCCATACTGGATCAGTCGAGGCCCGGGTTAACGACCGCCACCGGTGCTGTTAACCAACAGGGTGCCGATGGAAATTGGGCAACTGTTGGTCAATGATCAAGGAGGAGGAGAGGGGGAAGGCGTGTTAGGAGGGAGACAAAGAAAATGAAAGGTAGAAGTGTGGAGGTGAGAGTACGGACGTTAAAATGTAGGGACTATAAGTGGTAAAGGCAGAGAGTTGGTTGATATGATGGAGAAAAGAAAGGTAGATATACTGTGTGTTCAAGAAACCAGATGGAAGTGAAGCAAGGCTAGGAGCACTGGAGGTGGATTTAAACTGTTCTACAATGGTGTAGATAGGAAAAGAAATGGAGTATGAGTAATCTTGAAGGAAGAGTATGTGAAGAGTGTTCAAGAGGTAAAAAGGGAGTCAGACAGAATCATGAGTTTGAAACTAGAAGTCAAAGGTGTGATGTTGAATATTGTCAGTGTGTATGCCCCACAAGTTGGTTGTCAGGTAGAGGAGAGAGAGGAATTCTGGAGTAAGTTGGAGGAAGTGGTAGAGAGTTTTCCCAGGGGGGAGAGAGTGGTGATTGGAACGGATTTTAATGGACATGTAGGTGAAGGGAACAGAGGTGATGAGGAGATCCTGGGTAGGTATGGTCTAAAGGAGGGAAAGGTGGAAGGACAGATGGTTGTGGATTTTGCTAAAAGGATGGAAATGGCTGTGGTGAACACATACTTCAAGAAGAGAGAGGAACATAGGATGACTTACAAGAGTGGAAGAAGGTGCACGCAGGTGGACTACATCTTATGCAGAAGGAGAAATCTGAAAGAGACAGGAGACTGCAAGGTGGTGGCAGGGGAGAATGTAGCTAGACAGCATCGGATGGTAGTCTGTAGGATGACTTTGCAAAGCAAGAAGAGGAAAACAGTGACGACAAAGCCAAAGATTAAGTGGGGAAAGTTACAGAAGGAAGAAGGCCACACAAAGTTCAGGAAGGAGTTGATACAGACTCTGGGTGGTAGGGAAGAATTACCAGATGACTGGGAAAGTACAGCAAAAGTTTTGCGGGAAATGGGTAGAAAGGTCTGTGGTGTATCCAGTGGTCAGAAGAAGGAAGACAAGGAGACTTGGTGGTGGAATGAGGAGGTACAGGAAAGTATTCAAAGGAAGAGGCTAGCAAAGACTAGAAAAGCACTCGGAGAGCGCAGACCTCCGCCAAGCGCCACAGTTCCCCCCATACAGTGTTTTACATCATAAATATTAATCCTACATTTATTGTGTGTACGTTTTCAGATTCCTTGACCATGAAAACATATGAGTAGCAATTGGATTCACATGGATAGGATTAGTGGTTCAGTAGTTATTCAGGAAAATCACATTTTGCATAATGGCGGTTTTCCGGATCACCACCAAAATGTAATCATCTGTAGGATACCCCATTTCTGACAATCTGTGAAAATTTCATGAAAATCCGTCCATAACTTTTTGAGTTATCTTGCTAACAGACAGACAGACAGACAAACCAACGCCAATGAAAACATAACCTCCTTGGCGGAGGTAATAAAATGGGATAGTCATGGAGATGAAGAAAGTAGACAGGAGTATTTGGAATCTAGGCACATGGCAAAGAGAGAGGTGACAAAGGAAAAGGCATATAGTGAGTTGTATGAGAGGCTAAACACTAAGGAAGGAGAAAAGGACTTGTATCGATTGGCTAGACAGATCGAGCTGGAAAAGATGTACAGCAGGTTAGGTTGATTAAGGACAGACATCGTAATATACTAACAAATGACGGGTGTGTTGAGAAGGTGGAAGGAGTACTTTGGAGAGCTGATGAATAAAGAAAATAAGAGAGGGGAGGATGGATGAAGGAGAGATGGTGAACAAGGAAGTGCCAAGGATTAGCAAGGCAGAAGTGAGGGCAGCTTTGAAGAGGCTGAAGAATGGAAAGGCGGTTGGTTCAGATGACATACCTGTGGAGGTATGGAGATGTTTAGGAGATGGCAGTGGACTTTTTAACCAGATTGTTTAACACAATCTTGGAGAGTGAGAGGATGCCTGAGGAGTGGAGAAGAAGTGTTTTGGTACCAGTTTTCAAGAACAAAGGTGATGCTGAGAGCTGCAGTAACTACAGAGGCATAAAGTTGATCAGCCACACTCTGAAGATATGGGAAAGAGTTGTTGAAGCCAGGTCAAGAGGAGGGGTGACAGTCAGTGAGCAGCAGTACGGTTTCATGCCAAGAAAGAGTACTGCAGATGCAATGTTTGCTCTAAGAGTGTTGATGGGGAAGTGTAGAGAATGTCAGAAGGAGTTGCACTGTGTCTTTGTGGATCTAGAGAAAACATATGATAGGGTGCCAAGAGAGGAAGTGTGGTACTGTATGAGAAAGTCAGGAGTGGCAGAGAAGTATGTGAGGATGGTGCAGGACATCTATGAGGACAGCGAGACGGTGGTGAGGTGCGCTGTAGGAGTGGCAGATGGGTTCAAAGATACAGTGGGGCAAAAAAGTGTTTAGTCAGCCACCAATTGTGCAAGTTCTCCCACTTAAAAGATGAGAGAGGTCTCCAATTTTCATCATAGGTATACCTCAACTATGAGAGACAAAATGAGAAAAAAAATCCAGAAAATCACATTGAAGGATTTTTAAAGAATTTACTTGCAAATTATGGTGGAAAATAAGTATTTGGTCACCTACAAACAAGCAAGATTTCTGGCTCTCGCAGACCTGTAACTTCTTCTTTAAGAGGCTCCTCTGTCCTCCACTCGTTACTTGTATTAATGGCACCTGTTTGAACTCGTTATCAGTATAAAAGACATCTGTCCACAACCTCAAACAGTCAGACTCCAAACTCCACTATGGCCAAGACCAAAGAGCTGTCAAAGGACACCAGAAACAAAATTGTAGACCTGCACCAGGCTGGGAAGACTGAATCTGCAATAGGTAAGCAGCTTGGTGTGAAGAAATCAACTGTGGGAGCAATTATTAGAAAATGGAAGACATACAAGACCACTGATAATCTCCCTCGATCTGGGGCTCCACGCAAGATCTCACCCCGTGGGGTCAAAATGATCATGAGAATGGTGAGCAAAAATCCCAGAACCACACGGGGGGACCTAGTGAATGACCTGAAGAAAGCTGGGACCAAAGTAACAAAGGCTACCATCAGTAACACACTAAGCCGCCAGGGACTCAAATCCTGCAGTGCCAGACGTGTCCCCCTGCTTAAGCCAGTACCTGTCCAGGCCCGTCTGAAGTTTGCTAGAAAGCATTTGGATGATCCAGAAGAGGATTGGGAGAATGTCATATGGTCAGATGAAACCAAAATAGAACTTTTTGGTAAAAACTCAACTTGTCGTGTTTGGAGGAGAAAGAACACCATACCTACTGTGAAGCATGGGGGTGGAAACATCGTGCTTTGGGGCTGTTTTTCTGCAAAGGGACCAGGACGACTGATCCATGTAAAGGAAAGAATGAATGGGGCCATGTATCGTGAGATTTTGAGTGAAAACCTCCTTCCACCAGCAAGAGCATTGAAGATGAAACATGGCTGGGTCTTTCAGCATGACAATGATCCCAAACATACCGCCCGGGCAACGAAGGAGTGGCTTCGTAAGAAGCATTTCAAGGTCCTGGAGTGGCCTAGCCAGTCTCCAGATCTCAACCCCATAGAAAATCTTTGGAGGGAGTTGAAAGTCCATGTTGCCCAGCGACAGCCCCAAAATATCACTGCTCTAGAGGAGATCTGCATGGAGGAATGGGCCAAAATACCAGCAACAGTGTGTGAAAACCTTGTGAAGACTTACAGAAAACGTTTGACCTCTGTCATTGCCAACAAAGGGTATATAACAAAGTATTGAGATGAACTTTTGTTATTGACAAAATACTTATTTTTCACCATAATTTGCAAATAAATTCTTTAAAAATCAGTCAATGTGATTTTCTGGATTTTTTTTCCTCATTTTGTCTCTCATAGTTGAGGTATATCTATGATGAAAATTGGAGACCTCTCTTATCTTTTAAGTGGGAGAACGTGCACAACTGGTGGCTGACTAAATACTTTTTTACCCCACTGTACATACAGGTACATCAGGGATCGGCTCTGATCCCCTTCTTGTTTGCAATGGTGATGGACAGGCTGACAGATGAGGTCAGGCAGGAGTTTCCGTGGACCATGGTGTTTGCAGATGACATTGTGATCTGTATTGAGAATAGGGAGCACGTGGAGCTAACTACTAACTAACTAACCTGCACTTATATAGCGCTTTTCTAGTCACAAAGACCACTCAAAGCGCTTTCACTAGTACTAACCCTCTATTCTAAGGGCCTATAGGAAACATATCTAGGGACAATTTAGAACAGCCAATTAACCTAACATGCATGTCTTTGGATTGTGGGAGGACACCGGAGCCCCCGGAGTAAACCCACGCAGCACAGGGAGAACATGCAAACTCCACACAGAAAGGTTCCAACCCCTGCCAGCCTGGGGATTTGAACCAGGAACCTTCTAGCTGTAAGGCAACAGTGCTAACCACTGCACCACCGTGCTGCCTCTCCAGAGAACCTGGAGAGGTGGAGGTATGCTCTGGAGAGAAGAGGAATGAAAGTCAGTCAAAGCAAGACAGAATACATGAGTGTGAATGAGAGGGAGGCAGGTGCAACAGTGAAGATGGAAGGAGTAGCGGTAGTGAAAGTAGATGAGTTTAAATACCTGGGGTCAACCATCCAAAGCAATGGAAAATGCACAAGAAAGGCGAAGAAGAGAGTGTAGGCAGGGTGGAGTGGGTGGAGACGAGTGTCAGGGTGATTTGTGACAGAAGGGTAGCCGCAAGAGTGAAAGGGAAGATTTTCAAGATAGAATCAGAATCAGAATCAGGTTTATTGCCATTGTTCATGTGATACACAAACTAGGAATTTGTCTCGGTGCCATGCTGCAACATTAAAAACATAATGAGAAAAAGGGATAAACTAAAAAACTAAAGGACTAGAAACGTGCAATAAGTGTAGAAAAATAAGTAATAATAAGTAATAATAATAATAATACTAGTAATAATGAGTAGTACTAGTCAAGGCAGTTTTAAAAAATTAGCATGTAGCAGATAATGTGAAGTACCATATAGTGCAGTCAATAATGCAACAGAAAAACAGTGATGAATGACATGAGTCTGGTTGAGCTGCTGTACATAGTGCACGAGAGTCAAAAGTCACTTAGTGTTCAGCAGTCTGATGGCAGAGGGGAAAAAGCTGTTCATGTGCCGGGAGGTTTTAGTCCGAATGGACCGAAGCCTTCTACCTGAGGGGAGGGGGGCAAACAGCACGTGACCAGGATGTGAAGGATCGGCTATGATCCGGCCAGCACGCCTCCGGGTCCTGGAGATGTACAGGTCCTGGAGAGATGGGAGCTTGCAGCCTATCACCTTCTCAGCAGTGCGCACGACGCGCTGCAGTCTTAGTCTGTCCCTAGCAGTGGCTCCTGCGTACCACACAGTTATGGAGGAGGTGAGGATGGACTCGATGATGGCCGAAGATAGTAGTGAGACCTGCTATGATGTATGGTTTAGAGACGGTGGCACTAACAAAAAGATAGGAGGTGGAGCTGGAGGTGGCAGAGTTGAAGATGCTAAGATTTTCATTGGGAGTGACTAGGAGGGACAATATTAGAAATGAGTATATCAGAGGGACAGCTCAGGCTGAGCAGTTTGGAGACAAAGTAAGAGAGGCAAGGCTGAGATGGTTTGGACATGTGCAGAGGAGGGATAGTGGACATATTGGACAAATGAAGTAGAAGATGGAGCTGCCAGGCAGGAGGAAAAGAGGAAGAGCACAGAGAAGATTGATGGATGTAGTGAAGGAGGACATGAAGAGGGTTGGTGCTACAGAGGAAGGTGAAGGGAGAGGGAGAGATGGAGGCAGATGATCTGCTGTGGAGACCCCTGAAGGGAGGAGCTGGAAGGATAAATGTTTATTTTATTAACACAAGAACTGCCAGGATGGTTGGATGGCGACTCTGGGGTTTTATTATGTGAATAACTTTGTTTTAACAACATCTACAGGTCTCCCAGTTCATGACTTATAAATATATGCATTTTGTTTTCTGAAGTCTGGAACGTAATAAAATTAAACACGCACGATTTCACTTATTCCTCAGACAGCCACAGCAGAGACTGCTGTCACCGAGTTACTACCATGTTGCAATTTCAGAAGACATTTATGGATCTGTGCGTTTTTTGTCCACTGCAGGTAGGAAGGGCTATCCTATTTTATGGATACAAATTCATTGTTTAGGAAAGCTTTTTAATGTCCTGGTGTGTCATCGTATATACTATCTCTGAATATTTGCTTTTATTTATATTTGTGTAGCACATTGAGATTTTGCCCCGAAATGTAAAGTGTGTTATAAATGAAATAAATTATTACTAGTAGTAGTAGTAGTAGTAGTAATAGTAGTAGGCGATATATAAACAAATGAAATTTTAAAAAAAATCTGCCAGCTGATGTCCAGTTCAGCATAACACCGATCTCTGTGACACCGTTGATATTTGTATAATCTGTTCTTCTGTCATGCCAAATAAAGTCATGCACAGAGAGACGCTTCTGTCTCTTCGGTCACGTGCTCTCGGTTCTCGCCGGTGTCACCGCACCAACGATCGCTCTCATGTAAGACGCAGATGAATTAAGACATGCTGTTTTTGGGCATTAAATCCTGGCGCATTTAGCACGACACCGACAACCGCAAACCTTAGTAAATCACTTTGCCCCAGTCATTTAAATGCTTCCCTCTGAGGCGGATGATAAAATAAAGGCAGCGATCACGTCGGGGTCACCAGTGAGGCGGATGATAAAATAAAGGCAGCGAAGTGAGGTTTTAAGTAGGTTTATTATCATACCGCCTTCACGGGGCTCGCTCCATGAGCGAGCCCTCGGGCTCTCTAGCAAAGAGACACAGGATGTGTGTGTCAGCAGCAGTTGAAGGAATGAGACAGTGAACATGGATTTCAGTGAGCTTATATACCCAGTTACAGACAATACATGAAAGGCATGGTATCATCAAAGAGACTGCAGACAGGCATGAGACATTTGCATTTGAGAGACACAGTAAGGGCAGGAAGCATGAACACAATGCATGAATGGCACATTAACATCACAGTAGTGAAACGGAAAAAGCCAGAAGTAGCAGGCTGTCTGTAGACATTAATACACACATTGCCGTGCCTGTCCCAGTCTGTTGTGGGGGTTATCCCAAACCCCCACACCCTCCCTCAAATTTGCGCTTTGACATGAGAACTCCTACAAATACGTATGGAATGAAGCTAGGCACAAAATTAACAGAGTCCATGCCTTTCCACCGCTGACATTGTCTTGCATTCTTTAGTAAGTCTTGACAGTAGTTTTTTTAATGCCAAAACAGGGTTTTGCGATGGCATAGCACGTTAGTAAATCTGCCTCTTAGCCTGCTGGTAAAAACTCAGATGGTGTATATTCTGTTGGCTTGAGATTAAAGTCTCAAATGTTTAAGAAAAAGTAAAGGATTTATAAGAAAAAACCTGAAAATTCATGGGAAAAGATTCACATATTTAAGAGTAAACATCCCTAATGACATAATCTACAGTATGTGGTTCTGACCATAGACCAAAAACAGTCCTGTGTTGTTTCAGTGCTCATTACAAACAGCTCTGGTGTCCCTAATTTTCAGACACTGCTACCCAGCCAGCATGTCCATGTGGGCCCCATTTATGTTTGCCCACATGGACTTTACCTGTAGTACAGGTAAGCAGGTAATCCATCCTTTCAGGTGTGGGTTGAGTGACTAGGTCAAGTGGCGTTTGCAGTTTTCAACCACAGAGCATCATTGAGGGGCTATGGCCTGTGCTCTCGTGAGGTGCAGTGCGTAGAGCAAAACAAATCTGAGGGATGCATTTGTCCCATGATGTATGTTTCTCACCAACATAAGCACGTATGGCTGTTTTTAGAGTACGATTCACATGCTCAGTAGCATATGTTCGAGGGTGATAAGCTGTTGTGAGCCTGTGTTCAGTCCCTAGTGTTACGAGAACATGTTCAAAAAGTTTGCTCACAAAAGGGGACCCTCTGTCTGAAATGAGGTATGTTGGAGTGCTGTGTCATGAAAATACTTCCCTGATGAATTTCCCTGCCGTGACCTGGGCTTTAACTTCTCTTACTGTGCATGCTTCGACCCACTTTGAAAAGTAGTCTACAAAAAATAAAATGTATGCATTACCATTTGATGTATGTGGCAAGGGACCAATGAAGTTCACGCCAGCACATTCCCAGGGCTGCTGGGGGTGGATAGGCACCATAAGTCCAGCTGGCTTTTTCTGGCTCAGTTTAGTGAGTGGACAAACAGTGCATGAATTGATGTATGTCTTGACGTCAGGGGCCATCGATGGCCAGTCGAATCTGTGTCGCAGCCTCATCAGTGTTTTTGCTACACTCAAATGGCCTGCAGTGTGGTGATCATGGGAATAACTAAGCAAAGAACTGAATTGTCAAAGGTACATAGGGCTTGAACCTTTTCAAAAGATGCAGTGCTGTCATGGTTAATTAAGCTGACAGCTCACGTGCACGATGCAACAGCACAGGAAGTAAGCACACAAAGGGACACGTTTGAAAGTTTATTAAATTGCAAAACAAGCACACAGCTGAGGAAACAGTCACTCGCCAGAGGAACCACCCTGTGGAGAGAAGATGAGAGCTGTAAGTGGAGGAACAGAGTAAGGGAAAATGGACGAGCCAAATTGCCACTTACTTGGGAATCCAGGGAGAACCAGCAGGGACCCAGCAGAGAATAGACGAACTAGTAGGGTGTGGGGGATGAGCTGGTGGTGCCTGACCGGGTGGAGATAGGAAGCTGAGGGAATGGTGAGATGTGGCAGGAGAGCGCACACAGTCCTGGAGACACACCTGCACGGTGGCAGCAACCTGAGGAGAGAAGAGCAACAAGGTAAGACAGCGTGTCTAAACTTGTCATATTATACTTACTTATCTGTGAAGTGGGCAGTATACCCAAACAAGCCAGCGCTGAATGCACGGAGAGAGCCTCCTTAAGTACGCTGGCTGATGAGCGGGCACAGGTGCGTCTTCTGCCTCAGGTGCAGTGATGAATTGATGAAGGTGAGGCAGGACGGGAGGGGTGCACTCACTGCCCATGACACAATGCAGTTTGCTTTTGTGTTGAAACTACAGTAAGCCATTTACAGCAGCATATGGTGTTGACTTATCCCTGTCTGTCTGGGTGTCATTTTCAAGATTTTTATGGAGGTCACCAGTGACGGAGTCCTCCAGTTGCAATTGTCTGATGTGTGAGCGGTCTGATAACATTACTGGTGGCAGCGTGCGAAGCTCTAGACTACCAATAACTGCAGCATCAGGCAAGATGTCCGCAGGACCCTCATCTGTAAGAGGGAGTGGGTTCCTAGACAGGATGTCTGGCCCTTGTTTTCGCTCACCTGGTTTGTGTACCACGGTAAAATCAAAGTCCTGGAGACGTAATGACCACCTGGCCAGCCAGCCGGATGGGCTGGGTCATGACATGAGCCATTTTAAGCTGCTGTCTGTGAAAACCGTTAGGTGGAGACCCTTGATGTATGGCCTGAAATGTTCAAGTGCCCATATGACTCCTAGGCACTCCTTTTCTGGGGTTGAATAAGGCTTTTCTGACTTGTACAGTGAACGGCTCGCAAACGCAACAGCAACGTCATGGTTTTCATCATCTTTCTGCATTAATGCTGCACCTAATCCTGTAATGGTCTGCTCCAGTGCTCATTCCCTTCAGCTGCGCACACACCTGCTCCTCATCATGGTCTGGGCTATATTAACTGCGCTGCCCTGGGATCAGTGCAGAGTAGTCTGTCTTCTCTCCACACGACCTTCTCCTGCCTTCGTCATTGTTCCTGAGTTCCAGTCTAAGCCTATCCTTGTCCTCGCTCCTAGCCTCCTGCCTACCGGTGTCTGGAAGAAATCCCCTCCAGCTCAAGAAAGCCTCTCTTAGTCCCTCTAACCTCTCTCTCAGTCCCCTGTGCACAGGCGGAGCTCCGTGGCAGCGGATCTTCCTCTCTCTGTGGCGACGGACCACCTTCCTTCCTTCCTAGCGGCGGACAACGCCTCACCACTCACCCTACACACATTCACCTCCAGCAGCCGCAACGAGAACGGAGAACACTGTCCTCCTGGCCGTAGCTGCCGAGCTGAACCTGAGCCACTTAACCACTTGCGCTCCGTTGTTCCGCGGGCGGGCAAGTCTCTGCGACCTATGACGCACGAGGGCGCACGAGAGCGCCCTCGTGCGCGCTTGGACGCATGACGCATGATGGTGGTGATGGTGATGTAGTAGCGTCCAAGCGCCACTCAAAAAAAAACTGCAGAGACAGCCGCGAACAGATTAGTTCATCTGATTGACCTCTCATTCGACTAATAAGAGCCTTGAATTGGGTTTCTGAAACCTTGAGGAGCCAATGAATGAAAATCTAGGAAGGAGGACCCGCCTACTGTGAACGCAGGAGCCAATTGAAGCACAGAAATTCAGGCAGGGTGAAGAGAGATTTACTGTTGCCACAGATGAAAACAAAGGACGCTGGACGAATCTAATACAGACCCAGCAGCATGGAGAACACCCACAAGTGGGACCTGCACTCATTCCAGCAGAATAGACGGAGGCCGACGACAAAAGTCGTAAATCATTCGCCAAAACGGTAATAATGGAATTGTGTTGATCGGGATCCACGAGCGGAGCAGCGTCGCATTCGTCTGACGCGTGGGAAGAGATGTTCGCCATGACTCTGCTGCTTTGAAGAGGTAAGGTGTTATAAGCTAAATTATTATTTATCCCTGAAAACTGTAATCCAAAAATGACTTTTGACCAATCGGTAAATTACAATTGTACTGCGCACAAAGTACGAAGTGCGTGCGCCGCGATAAACGGTTCATTTGCCGTGTTCAGACCGTGACCCCCCCCCCCCCCCCCGCTGCAGAAGAGGAGCGGGGGGGGGGCGTTCACGGTCCGAACGCCCCCCGGTCCGCGGGGGGAAGCATATCAGTCTATTTCATCATGTAGCGATGGCCCTCTTCTGTAGCGAGGTGGGGGGGCGTTCACGGTCCATTCACGGTCCCCCCCCCCCAACACACACACACACAGTAGCGAGGGGGGGGGCCGCTGTGAAAACATGCAAGGAGTGTAATCCGTCTGTAGCGAGGGCCAAAGTCGGTCCTTGGTAGCGGGGGGGGGTGGGGAACGACCCCCCGCCCACACACACACACACAGACACAGCCCTGAGTGGGACCTTTCATTAGAGCCTAAAATGAAGATTCTACATTGAATTATTCAAAAGTTACAGACGTTTTTCCAAACTGTGCCATTTGGCACAATTTGGCACAGTTCCAAAACGCCTGGGAACAGCCTGAGAACAAAGCTGTGTAAAATATTCATTTTTTGTGGTATTGTTACCAAATTTGGATCTCAGCTGGATAACACTTGGTTCTACATTTCTGTTGCATTTTCCAGCCGGATCGGACAGCTGTGTGTTATTTACAAGCATTTGTATCCAAAAAAACACTGTGTCCAATTTTTTTTTCTTCAAGTTCAGTATGTTTAGATGACTGTAACTCATTGGCCGGAGCACGTAGAGAGATTATGTTTTTTTTGCCAAAAAATTCAAAGTGTTTTCTTTTAAATGAGACCAACCCCATGAAGATGCTGCAAAGGGTTGAATAAGAGCTTTCGATTTACTTTGGGCACGTTATTTTTTGGCATTTTTAGGAAAATTGCCCGGAGTGCAAGTGGTTAACATCTCTACAAACAGTAAGCTTTGGTCTAAACTGCACATCCCCAGTGGTGATAACCTCTAACTGTCCCTGCTTCTGTTTGTCCCTAGGGTTGCCGGGTCGTACAGTGTTCTGCTCTCCCCCAGCAGCTTCTGACTACACGTCCATGCACGCATACACACACACACACATTATTGTTAATAAACTCAATTGTATCTATTCCTGAGTCTGAGTCTGGTAACTGGGTCTATACACCATGTCAGTACGACTCCGCCAGAATGACCCAGCTGACAGCGCTTTGGTGCGCAGAGTTAACAACATGGAGACTCGAATAGATCAATTAGCTTATCAACAGCAAATTATCCTCACCCAATTAGCCCATGTAACGGACTGGTTGGATCGCCTGGCAGATCCACAGGCATTTCCTCCGGCTCCTTCGGCCCCAAGCAGCTCCTCAGCTCCCGCTAGCTCCCCTGCCGGCCAATCCGGGCAGGGGTCTCCTTCCCGGCTAACCCCCGTTCCCACTCCCACCCGTTTTAGTGGTAAACTAGGGGAGGCTAGGGGATTTATTATGCAATGTGAGATAGTTTTTCAGCGGGTGCCTGGGGACTTTCCCACTGATCACAGCCAAACTGGCTACATAATTAACCTATTGGAAGGGCAAGCATTAGCATGGGCCTACGCCATTATGGCTAGGGTGAATTATACCAGCCTGACATACAATTACTGTCTTGAAACCACTGCCTGGGAGCAGCTCTACGATCCACATGGTGTGGACATCGATGGCCTCACTCACACCATCATGGGCTACATCGGCTTCTGTGTGGACAACACCGTACCCACCAAGACCAAATGGTGTTGCTCGAACAACAAACCCAGGATCAACCCTGAGATAAAAACACTTCTGAGAGAGAAGAGGATCTTCAGGTCGGGGAACAGGGAGATGCTAAGACCGTACAGAGGGAGCTGAGGAGAAAGATCAGAGAAGGCAAGGACAGCTTCAGGAAGAAGATGGAGGACAAGCTGCAACAGAGCAACATCGGCGGGGTCTGGAGAAACCTTAAAACCATCTCTGGGCTCCAGAATACCTCCCCCCAGGCCACGGGGGGCAGGGAGTGGGCGAACAATCTGAACCTGTTTTTTAATAGGTTTGACCAACCGCCCTCCCCCCCGACTGCACAACAACCACTGCTGCCTCTAAAGTCATCGAGACCTGCTGTCCACACCCCACTCCACCAACACCCCCCCACTCCCAGCATACAGCCTCCAACCTGACCGTCACTAAGACCCAGGTGAGGACGGAGCTGAGGAAGATCAGGAGAGGAAGGCCTTGGGACCGGACGGCATCAGCGCGAAGCTCCTCAAGTCCTGCGCAGACCAGCTGTGTGGGATCGTGGAGCACATCTTCAACCTGAGTCTGAAGCTGGGGAGGGTACCACAGCTGTGGAAAACATCTTGTGTGGTACCTGTACCAAAGACTTCCCACCCCAAAGATCTGAACAGCTACAGACCAGTGGCCCTGATGTCTCACATGATGAAGACCCTGGAGAGACTGCTCCTTGCTCTCCTCCGCCCCCTGGTGGGACCAGCGATGGATCCACTCCAGTTCACCTACCAGCATGGCGTTGGGGTGGAGGATGCAGTGATCTTCCTCCTTCACCGTTCTCTGTTCCACCTGGAGAAGCCCGGGAATGCGATGAGGATCATGTTCTTTGACTTCTCCAGTGCTTTCAACACCATCCAACCGATGATCCTGAAGGACAAGCTGCTGTGTGCAGGGGTGGACCAGCACCTGTCATCATGGATCCTGGACTACCTCACTAACCGGCCACAGTTTGTGAGAACCCGAGATTGTGTGTCCGACACGATCATCGGTAGCACGGGGGCCCCCCAGGGAATGGTTTTGGCTCACTTCCTGTTCACCCTTTATACTGCGGACTTCTCACACAACACAACACACTGCCATCTACAGAAGTTCTCAGACGACTCTGCGATCGTCGGCCTCAATTCCAACGGAGATGAAGCTGAGTACAGAGGACTTATCCAGGACTTCGTGGACTGGTGCCATCGGAACTGCCTCCAGACCAACGCGAGGAAAACTAAGGAGCTGGTGGTGGACTGCCGCAGGCAAGGACAACCCCTCACAGCACCAGTAAACATACAGGGAACAGACATTGAGATGGTGACATCCTACAAGTACCTGGGTGTTCATCTGAACAATAAACTAGACTGGTCACACAATACCGATGCACTCTACAAGAAGGGACAGCGCAGGCTGTTCTACTGAGGAGGCTCAGGTCTTTTGGTGTACAAGGGGCTCTGCTGAAGACATTCTATGACACGGTGGTGGCATCAGCCATCACTTTTGGAGTGGTCTGCTGGAGCAGTGGCATTTCAGCAGCCGATAGGAAGAGACTGAACAAACTGATCAAGAAAGCTAGATCTGTCCTGGGGCAGTGCCTTGACCCAGTGGAGGAGATAGGAGAGAGAAGGATGGTGGCTAAACTGTCATCTCTGCTGGAGTCCGAGTCCCACCCTATGCAGGACATATTGAATGCACTGAGGAGCTCATTTAGCAGTAGACTACATCATCCTAGGTGCGCAACCGAGAGGTTTCTCAGGTCCTTCCTACCTACGGCTGTCAGACTGTATAACCTAAGCAGGGCTGCTCGCAGAGATAGCAAAAAAACGTGACGCCCTAATAGTATTGAATGCAAAAGACGCAACAGACTTACACAAATGGTCCCCTCCAGTATACAACTAGGACAATATCAGTTGCTACGGAGGGTGACAATATGTATGGGTACATATTCATACTATGTAGGATAACTAAGTCGACGGTTATGCTGTTTATACCATCTTGCTACAATGCTCCGCACTTTGTATATACTGTATATTTATATATTTATGTGTACATATGTATATTCACTGCTCTTATTTATATTTTTCGTATCTTCTTAATTGTTGCTCTGAGTGTTGCTATCCCTGTGCTGTTGCAATCCTGGAATTTCCCCATTGTGGGACTAATAAAGGCTTATCTTATCTTATCTTAATCAGTTCGTCTGTGAGTTTCGACCACTCTGACCGCGATAGTGTGCTTACCTCCCGGCTGTTGAATTTGAGACAGGGTATCAAGTCCGTGGCTGACTACGCCGTCGATTTCCGGGTGGTGGCCACTGAGGTGGGGTGGGAGGACGCTTCGCTGTGCAGCACCTTCACCAGAAGTCTTAGCCCTCTGACCTCTAGCCCTCTGGGATGAGCTAGCCCCCTTAGAAAAACCAAGTAGGCTGACTGAGTTAATGCAGGAACAGCCAATTAACCTAACATGCATGTCTTTGGATTGTGGGAGGAAACCGGAGCCCCCGCAGTAAACCCACGCAGCACAGGGAGAACATGCAAACTCCACACAGAAAGGTTCCAACCCCTGCCAACCTGGGGATTCAAACCAGGAACCTTCTAGCTGTAAGGCAACAGTGCTAACCACTGCACCACCGTGCTCCCAAACCTGTCATTTGCTAACTTTGTGGAATAGAAGGCCGTACAAAGCCTATGTGCCCCCAAGACTCAGCAAAGGTAACCCAAATGTGTTTTGTGCCTCAAAGCTGTATTGACTCTGATGTGAAATTGGACAGAGGATTAAAGATAACCCCAGTTGAGATTAATGGCAAAATGGTAAATACACTAATTGATTCAGGCAGTATACAGACTCTGGTGCATAGACTGTTTGTTCCCTCAAACACCGTCAATACAAGTGAAATAATGCCTGTGTGTTGTGTGCATGGTGATGAGAAGCCCTATCCTACAGCTGAAATGTACATCAAGGTCCAAAGGCAGTTTTACCTCCTAAATATTGGTGTTGCTGATAATCTGCCATTTCCAGTTATACTTGGTCAAGACCTGCCCGTGCTTCTTGATTTACTTGATTGTTGCCATACAAGTAATGTTGCAGTGACCAAGGCTCAAGCTAAAAAGTCAGAGGAGTTCTCTCAGACCCTCATTGCCTTGCCCTTTTATGACACGGAACTGGAGACGGCACCTGGGATGCCTTGTAAGTCCCCAATGCAGAAAAAGCAAGAGAAATTCCATCACACTGTCGTAAAGCCATCTTTTCGCTTTGAGCCTGAAATGCCTTTTGCTCTTAAAGTTCCTGTTAATATCACTGAAATGCAATATAATGATCCAACATTGATACCTTTCTTGCAGAAGGCCAAAGAGTGGAACCAAGAAATGGAACCCAACTTAAACGGCAATGAGGACTTCTTCCTGAAAGGTGGTAACTTATATCACCAGCAGGGGTCAGAAATGCAGTTGATGGTTCCTAAAGAAGTCAGGGAAGTTGTTTTGAACTTGGGGCACTCCATCCCATGGGCAGGCCATCTTGGGAAACACAAAACTGTTGCTCGTATTAAAAAAAACATTTCCACTGACCTGGTCTGCGTGCAGATGTAGCCCAGTTCTGTAAAAGTTGTCCCCAGTGCCAAAAGACTTCTATCAAAGTCCCCTCCAGAGCTCCACTCCAGCCCTTCCCTATTGGCTCTACCTCCCTCAGATTTCCCCAAGGCCCTGGAACCTATGGTGATGGGACAGTCCAGGTTACCTCCAGCGGAGAAACAGCACCGCCGCGAGTTGGAGCTGTGCCTCTACTGTGGGAGCAAGGAGCATGATGTAGCGTCATGCCCTCTACGGCCAAAAGGGGGAGTCCGTGCGTCGCAGTAGGGGGACTCACGGACTCACCTCAGTCTAATCTCCTCCTCAAGTTTCTTCTCCCCATTCGTTTCATTCACAACCATAGGGAAATTGTTACACACTCTTTAATTGATTTGGGGGCGGAGCAGAGTTTTATTTCGGGGGATCTGGCAACCCGGTTGGATCTTCCCTGTCAATTGCTTAAGACCCCACTGAGACTCATCGCTTTGTCCAAAGCCCCCCTTACCATCATATCTCAGCAGACCGCCCCAGTGTCTGTCATTATTTCTGGTAACCATCGGGAGGAGTTGAAGTTTTTTGTGTTGCCGGTCTCCTCTTCCCCAGTCATTCTCGACTACCCCTGGTTATGCCTCCATAACCCCTCCATCGACTGGCACTCTGGGAACATGATGTCTTGGAGCTCGTTCTGTCTCGGTGCCTGTCTTCAATCTGCCGCCTGCTCGCCATCCATGCCCCTGGGTGCTCCCATCACCCCCCCCCCCCCGATCTGTTCCCCCGGAGTACCATGACCTTGGGGCTGCCTTCAGTAAGACCCAGGCTCTTTCCCTTCCCCCTCACTGCCCATATGACTGCGCCATCAACCTTCGTGCCGGAGCCCCGCTGCTGTCGAGTCGCCTGTACAGCCTGTCACCTCCGGAGCGGGAAGCCATGGAGGCTTATATTAAGGAATCTTTTGAACTCTGGCATAATTCGGCCATCATCCTCAGCGGTGGGGGCAGGGGTTTTTTTTGTTGGCAAGAAGGACAGTTCACTGAGACCATGCATTGATTTTAGAGAATTAAATAATATCACCGTCAAGGACAAATACACCCTTTCTCTTCTTAACACGGCATTCGATTCCCTCCAGGGGGCCTCCTTGTTCACCAAGCTGGATCTCCGTAACGCCTACCACCTGGTGCGGATCCAGAAGGGCGACAAGTGGAAGACGGGGTTTCGGACCCCCAGCGGACACTTCGAATACCTGGTAATGCCATTTGGTCTGACCAATGCCCCCGCTGTGTTCCAACCCCTAATCAACGACGTGCTGAGGGATTTTCTGGGTGTTTTTGTGTTCGTTTATCTTGACGATATTCTAATTTTTTCACAGTCTTTGGATGAGCATCGGGTGCATGTGAGGTGGGTTTTGCAGTGGCTCCTGGAAAATAAACTATTCGTCAAGGCTGAGAAGTGCGAGTTCCACACCTCCAAGACATCCTTCCTGGGCTTTGTTATTTCCTATAACGAGATCCTCCCAGACCCCAGCAAGATAAAGGCGGTGGTAGAATGGCCTACTTCCTCTTCCAGGAAACAGTTGCAGCAGTTTTTGGGGTTTGCCAATTTTTACCGCCGCTTCGTGCAGAATTACAGCACTATTGCTCTCCCCTTGACGTGTTTCACTTCTCCCAAGGTTCCCTTCCGGTGGATGGAAGAGGCGGCTACAGCCTTTGCGGTCCTCAAGAAGAAGTTCTCTGACTCCCCCATCCTGGCTCAGGTGGATCCTGCTCTCCAGTGCCTGGTGGAGGTGGGTGCCTCGGACTCGGGGGTGGGAGCCGTTCTTTCTCAGCTGTCCCCGACAGATGGCAGGATCCGACCGTGTGCTTTCTTCTCTCGTTGGCTGTCCCCTGCGGAGCGAAATTAAGACATCAGTGACAGAGCGCTCCTGGCAGTCAAGATTGCGCTGGAGGAGTGGCGCCATTGGTTGGAGGGGGCCTTTCAGCCGTTCGTGGTTTGGACGGACCACCACAAGAACCTGGAATACCTCCGGACGGCTAAGTGTCTGAATGCACGCTAGGCCCGCTGGTCGCTGTTCTTTGGACGCTTCGACTTTACCATCACGTACCGGCCCGGGTCCAAAAACACCAAACCGGACCCTATCTCCAGGCAGTTCACCTCGGATGCTACTGAGACTACAGAACACCCTATTCTTTCTCCTTCATGTGTCGTGGGCCCCCTCTTGTGGGGCATCAGGGAGAAGGTCTTGAGGGCACAGGACGGTGAAGCGGACCTGGGCGGGGGGCCAGCGGGGAAGCTGTTCGTCCCATCGGCTGTTCGGAGTGAAGTTATCCATTGGGCCCACGCGTCCAGGTTCTCGTGTCACCCTAGGAGGGTTCGCACGGTGGTGCTTCTCCAAAGAACGTTTTGGTGGCCCTCACTACAGAAGGGCGTTGGGGAGTATATCCGTGCCTACCCCCGTGCACCGCTGGCAAAACGTCCTCATCCTCTCCAGCCGGGCTGCTCCACCCTCTCCCTGCTCCTGACAGGCCCTGGTCCCATGTGGCGTTGGATTTTGTCACCGGCCTCCACCTTCTAATAACCATACTGTTGTTCTCACCATTGTCGACAGGTTTTCCAAGGCTGCTCACTTCATTCCCCTGCAGGGGCTGCCTACGGCGAAGGAGACGGCGGACCTTCTCATCCAGCATGTGGTGAGACTGCACGGGATCCCCCGGACATCGTCTCCTACTGGGGTCCCCAGCTCATTTCCCAGGTGTGGAGGTCTTTCTGCAACGCCCTTGGGGCTACGGTGAGCCTGTCATCTGGATACCACCCTCAGTCCAACGGGCAATGTGAGTGGGCTAACCAAGAGCTGGAGGCTGCACTGCGGTGTGTGGCCACCGCCAACACAGCATCATGGAACACGCATCTACCATGGATTGAATACGCCCACAATACGACGGTCTCCTCGGCTATCGGCATGTCCCCATTTGAGGCTTCACTCGGATACAACCCCCCGTTGTTTCTTGAGGAGGAGGGAGACATCGCCATCCTGTCCGTCTGGGCACACCTGAGGCGCTGCCGCCGGCTGTGGAAAGTGACTCGGACCGCGCTACGGCGCACAACAGAGCGCAATTCCACAGTTGCCAACCGCCGCAGGACACCAGCCCCTTCCTACCAAAAATATTAACCTGAAGGCAGAGTCTAAGAAGATGTCCCAATGGTTCATTGGGCATTTTGCCATCTCCCGCTTTATTAATCCTGTCTCTGTGAGCCTAGCTCTCCCCCTTCTCCCTCCTTGTCTGTCCTACATTACACGTGTCTCAGTTCAAACCCTTCTGCTCCAGCCCTCTGTGTCCCCCTCCCAGGTCTCCACCTCCGCCGATGGTGATCGACTGCGACCCGGCATGGAAGGTCAATGCCATCCTGGATGTCCGTTGCTGGGGTCGCGGCCTACAATACCTGGTTGACTGGGAGGGCTACGGGCCAGAATGGAGGTCCTGGGTGCGTCCCTCCTTCATCTTGGATAAAGACCTCATCAGGGATTTCCATCAGGTGCACCCAGGTAGGTTGGATCAACCGCCGAGAGGCGTCTCGTAGGAGGGAGTACTGTTATGGTCTGCTCCAGTGCTCATTCCCTTCAGCTGCGCACACACCTGCTCCTCATCATGGTCTGGGCTATATTAACCATGCTGCCCTGGGATCAGTGCGGAGTTGTCTGTCTTCTCTCCACACGACCTTCTCCTGCCTTCGTCATCGTTCCTGAGTTCCAGTCTAAGCCTATCCCTGTCCTCGCTTCTAGCCTCCTGCCTACCAGCATCTGGAAGAAATCCCCTCCAGCTCAAGAAAGCCTCTCTTATTCCCTCTAACCTCTCTCTCAGTCCCCTGTGCACAGGCGGAGCTCCGTGGCAGCGGATCTTCCTCTCTCTGTGGCGACGGACTACCTTCCTTCCTTCCTTCCTAGCAGCGGTCAACGCCTCACCACTCACCCTGCACACATTCACCTCCAGCAGCCATGACGAGAACGGAGAACACTGTCCTCCTGGCCGTAGCCGCGGAGCTGAACCTGAGCCACTTAACATCTCTACAAACAGTAAGCTTTGGTCTAAACTGAACATCCCCAGCAGTGATAACCTCTAACTGTCCCTGCTTCTGTTTGTCCCTAGGCTTGCCGGGTCATACGGTGTTCTACTCTCCCCCAGCGGCTTCTGACTACACATCCATGCACACACACACACACACACACATTATTGTTAATAAACTCAATTGTATCTATTCCTGAGTCTGAGTCTGGTTACTGGGTCTATACACCATGTCAAATTCTAAATCACATGTGTCTGCATGGATGAAGAACGGGCGCTTATAATCCGGAAATGTCATAACTGGAGCTGATGTAAGACATTGTTTGAGCATCTCCATAGATCCATAGATGACTGGCATGCTTCACTCTAGTGAAATGGGGCATCTTTTCTTTTGAGCATATGAAGCGGCTCACTGATGTGGGCACAGTTTTTGACAAATCGCCTATAGTAACCGCTTAAACTGAGGAATTGTCTCACTTGTTTAACTGTAGATGGGGTTATGAACTCCATCACAGCTTTAACTTTGTCATTGTCTGGCTTTAGGCCATTTGGTGTGATGTTGTAACTGAGGAATGTGAACTCATTCGAGCAAAACTGGCATTTGCTCAGTTTCAAGGAGAGGCCAGCACCTTTCCATCTGGACAGGATTTCTTCAGTGTTGAGTAGGTGTTGTTCAAATGTGGGAGAGGCAATAACAATGTCAATCAATCAATCAATCAACTTTATTTATAAAGCACTTTAAAAGCAACACTCGCTACACAAAGTGCTGTACAGCAAGAGAACATAAAAGCAGGGCACTAACACAAAGGGCGCTAGCACAAGAACCACAGTAAAAACTAGAAAAGCACTCGGAGAGCGCAGACCTCCGCCAAGCGGCACAGTTCCCCCCATACAGTGTTTATTTTTTTCATCCTGTATTTTTTTTTCCAAGTGTTGTGACGATTTTTTGGCAGAGTTACATGCACAAAAAAAAAATTGAAAAATATTGAAAATGGCCCTATCTCGCAATGTTAAATTAAAAAAAAAAGTATCCTTTAAAAAATTCCTGGATCCAGACGGTGATCCGGATCACCACCAAAATGTAATCATCTGTAGGATACCCCATTTCTGACAATCTCTGAAAATTTCATGAAAATCCGTCCATAACTTTTTAGTTATCTTGCTAACAAACAGACAAACAAACAAACCAACGCCGATGAAAACATAACCTCCTTGGCGGAGGTAAAAATAAATTCATAAATAAAATAAAAAGTAAAATAAATAAAAATCCATTTCATTCAATAAAATCAATGTCTCATACTGGCTCGAAGGCCAGGAAGTAAAAATGTGTTTTAAGACGTGTTTTAAAAATAGACAGTGAAGGTGCTTGTCTGATGTCCAGGGGTAAATCATTCCTCAACTTCCTTTCAACCTGGGGGCCATGATCGAAAAGGCTCTATCCCCTCTGAGCTTGCGCCTCGCCTTTGGTACCTCCAAAAGCAGCTGTTCAGCTGACCTAAGGGACCGGGTGGGAGCGTAGGGATGCAGAAGCTCAGAGAGGTAAGGTGGAGCAAGACCATTCAAGAATTTAAAAACAAATAAAAGAATTTTATAATGAACTCTAAAATACACGGGCAGCCAGTGGAGTGAAGCTAAGATCGGTGTGATGTGATCTCTTCCACGTGTACCTGTTAAAAGACGAGCAGCGGCGTTTTGAACCAGCTGCAGATGGGAAAGAGCTGATAAAATCCTTCAGGATGTCATCAAGATACACGGCACAGGATTTGTATGTTAGGCCATTAAGAACTGTGTTCATTAGCTTCTGGAAGGTTGCGGGAGCATTGCAAAGACCGAAAGGAAGAATGTGAAACTGAAACAAGCCGCAGTGTGAAACAAAAGCTGTATTTTCTGTTGAATCCTTTGCAACAGCTACCTGCCAATAACCTTGAGAAAGGTCAAGTGCAGAGATGAAGCAACCCCCTTGCTAAGAAGTCAAGTGACTCGTTGATCCGGGACAACGGGTATGAGTCCTTCACAGTGACTTGGTGAAGTCTCCTGTAATTGACACAGAATTGCGGGTCGGTACCAGGCTCATTTGGTCTGTGGACAGTGACCACTGGCGCAGCCCAAGGGCCTGTACATGGCCTCAATGATACCGTCATGCAACAGTTGTTGGATCTGCTTTTCAATTGTTGCTTTTTTAATGGAGAGGTGCTGTAAGAAGGTAGATTGATTGGTTTTGCAGCTCCTGTCTTGATTATGTGTTCTGTTAAGTCAGTGTGGCCAAGGTGGCCATCAAACATGTCTTTGAAGTGTTCGAGTGGATTTGGCAAGTCTGTCTTTTGATCCTCCCATAAACCAGAGTTACTGACTTTATCACTGAAGTCATTGGTAAGCCAACAGCTTCAGCAGTTACAAACTCAGCCTCACCAATAAAATATTTTAAAAATTTACTTAAGGGTTGTAGTTGTGAAACGTGGCTTATTGGTTCAAGGCAACCGCATCCCTTAGAAGTAGCGTTACAGTAAAACACAAACTTTGCTTTAGTCAGGCCATTAGCTAATGTTAGCTGCGATGCTAACAGGCCATACTTGGATCCCTGGGTCTGAGCAGAAGGTCTCTGGCTACGTTGGCTCATGGTGGGCAGGATGGTGTGAGTTTATGGGTCATGGTGGTGCATCAGGAACCTCTGGTGTTTGTCGAATAATTGATAACTAGGGCTGAACAATTAATTGAATCACAATCATGGTATCATTCTCAGCAATTATATAATCACACAAAATGCTGCACGTTAGATTTAAATGGTATAAAAGATATTTTGTAGATGGTTCTGTACAGACTTAAATTTTTGTGTTTTGTATTGTCAGATCATGTATTTTCCCCTCTTTTCAGAGGTGAATTACACAGCCAGCATGCAGCAGTGTAGTATCTTTGATGTAAATATTTTAGAAGTAATACATTTGAATACACTGCATGATTTTAAGCAAATACAATTTAATGCTGTGCTGTGTTTCAACACATAATAATAGAGTCATTAATACAGCAGTTCTCTGCTGTGGCTATCCACAAGCTCAGTCTCTTTGAACAGTATGCAAATTAATATTCGAGTTCAGAAATAATTATAAAATTATCAGTTTACTCTGCATTTTCCTTGATAACAAAGCAGGTAGACTCATGAAACTATTTAAGAAAACAACATAAATAATAAGAACTGCATCAGAAATTGTAACTTTTGACGCCATAATTGCAGTTGACATTTTCTCGAATCGTGCAGCCCTACTGACAGCCTGCTGTGTCCAGGACCGCTGTCTTTATCAATAAAGAACTCCACATTTTGTCCCAGTGAAATGTCTTCATTTTTTATGGTGAAGCCAGTGTTATTATTGTTCTGTGTGGACTGGATCAGTATCGGTGATGGTTGTAACTGAAGGCAGGATGGTGTGTTTGTGACGTAAGGAAATGTAACCAGGAAGGGCTATACTGACTCCTGCTCATTCTGCTGTAGTGCAAAAATATGAACATTTCTGAGTGAAGAGAAATTTAAATGTTTGTACTGCAATGAGATGAACCAAGAAAGCATTTTGAATGACACGTTTAAAATCACAACACTGCCTTTACTAGAGAACAATTTCTGGCTGTTCTCTCCACCTCTGCTGAGTTGTTTCTGGAA
Source organism: Pholidichthys leucotaenia (assembly GCA_020510985.1). Taxonomy (NCBI): domain Eukaryota; kingdom Metazoa; phylum Chordata; class Actinopteri; order Cichliformes; family Pholidichthyidae; genus Pholidichthys; species Pholidichthys leucotaenia. The sequence continues at coordinate 263,573,911 of CM035839.1, forward strand.
CAGTTTCACTGACTGTCGGTGTACATGGTAGAAGGAGTCATCTGGCCACTTTTGTTGCCTGGTCTCACTGCAGCCATTGTTCGCCAAAGGTCATTAGACCCGTGTTGCACTCTAGAACTGCATCATGCGTGTCTCATCGCATATTGGGCCCATCACACGGGGGCGACGCCTTTCATCGGTCGCCGTCGTGCTTCTGCTACAGTGTGTGTTTTTGTGTGTGCAGCAGGCAGCAGCTTGGCCCAGAGCTCACGTGGCATGTAGTGCTAGACTCTCAGCAGGTTTCTAACAGAGATGATTCGTCACTTCTGTTTGACAGCTGTTAACCTGCAGCAGCACATTAACGAGCTGTGAAGCCTGTGGTGCATTTAGTGACATCTCCATACCTAACTGCCCATCCTTTCTGCTGCTCTCTCTCACCCACTTTCCTCAACTCATCAGACTGCAGTTCACCTGTCCTGCATTAACCTCTGTGTGTGTGTGTGTGTGTGTGTGTGTGTGTGTGTGTGTGTGTGTGTGTGTGTGTGTGTCCACTCAGGGCCTGCAGAAGCCGTGCATCGAAGAGATCAGACATGCCAAGAACGCCATCTTCAGCCCCTCCATGTTCGGCTCCTCCCTAGAGGAGGTGATGGCTCTGCAGAAGGAGAGGTATCCAGACCACCAGCTGCCCTGGGTGCAGACACGCCTCTCTGAAGAGGTTCTGGGTCTCAATGGGGACCAAACGGAAGGAATCTTCAGGTGAGTAGAGGCTGTGGGTAGTACATGAGAGGGATGGGCGATATGAACCAAAAATGTGATTACTGCAGCTTTATCACAATATGGGTGGGGAAGGGGGGAGGGGGGTGAAAAGTTCATAGTGGTCAGATTTGACCAAATGTGGTTTATTTTTCAACCGCAGCGATCCAAGCGCTGCAACACTGATGGAAGAAGTGTGTGGACCGAAGGGGAGACTATGTTGAAAAATAAACCACATTTGATCAAATTTGACCACTATGAACTTTTCAGCCCCCCCCCCCCCCCCCCGTACATTCTACATACTGTATGGTATGACCAGTGTATTTTTACATTAACTTAATGGTCATAAATATCACAATTATATTTTATTATATTTTACAAATTCCTCCGCCTTATTAAATATCTGCATAACACGGCATAGCAGCATGGCAACTAGATGCACTCAACCCATGCTTTTGCAGCTCTGTAGACTTAAAACCTTGACCTTTGACCTTTTCATCCCAAACCCAGGCAGAGGTCAGGGTGTCAGGGTGAACCTGTGAACCAAGTTTGGTGACCCTAGCTTTTGTTGTTCTTGAGATATAGTTTATGTGGCATTTTGACCTCCACCTTTGGACCCCAAAAGTATAGCCACTGGTTCTAGTCCCGAGGTCAACCTAGGTACCAAGTTTGGTAGCCGTTAGAGCACAGACATAGTCAGCCAACCACAGACAGCACTGACTGCTCTACCCACGCCACTCGCCAGCGTGGATAATAAGTGGAATGGAGCAGTGGAGCATCCGCCCCCACAGTCAAATCATACCAAAGACCATATAAAAATTGTACTTTCTGCCTTCTAGCATGGTGCTCAGCATAACAGAATTGGGAAAGGAAAGTTGGTTACCCAGCCACAGGGGAGCACAAGCCAGTGTACTGCTGTGCCAGTCCCAAATGGTAAATGGGGAGGGTTTCATCAGGGAGGGCATCAGGCGTAAAATCCTTTCTAGATCAAATATGCGGACCCATGATCTGTTGTGGCGACCCCTAATGGGGAGCAGCCGAAAGAGCAGCTTTAAAAACCTATGGTGTTCTACACTTAAGTTTTAAAATCCAGATGGCAGTAAGTATGCCATAGGAAGATCCCAAGGCACCCTTACGAAGAACGTAAGAACTCTAGGGCCATCGTATGACAGAAAAGCAGCTTATTTGTCAAGAATGCCTCAAGTTGCTCTTGTGAATTGAATGATAGCCGCAAGAAACTATGCTCCCCCTCCACAAATGTCTGCAAACTCCAGAATTCATAGAAACTGGGAGATTCTTACGGGCCCATCATTCATAAGAATCTTTGGGACCATAGCTTTAGTTGCTATGGCTATCTAGACCAATAAAAAGATAGCCAGCTTCATGATACAGTAACCTCTGACTGAAGCCTCAACATACCTGGATAAAACACTAATCTGGCCCTCAGGGTGGTCCTCAGTACCAGTTTTAGGGCTACAATTATTTGGGAGCAATCCAGGGACTGCAGAGCTATTTTTTTGACTGGTTTGTGTTTTCATAAAGCAACAGTAAACCAGACAGTATAACTCATCCAAAACACCACGTCACCATAAATAATTTCCTTTCTCTAAAACAGACGAGCTCATTTTGGCCTGATGAAAAACACCACAATGTCACTTTAAGCCTTCCTTTTTACATAATACATTTCTTGTAGTTTTGCAACTTTGTTCTTGATTTTTTTTTCTTTTTTTGGGGCCAAAACTACAAGCGGCTACAAGTTGTGGCCAGACAAGCCACAGGTTGGAGACCCCAGCTCTAGCTGCCTGTAACTGTAACTACCTGTTGACATTTGACCCTCAGGGTGCCAGGTGACATCGATGAAGTTAATGCCCTGAAGCTGCAGGTGGACCAGTGGAAAATCCCCACAGGACTGGAGGACCCTCATGTCCCAGGTACACACACACACACACACACACACACACACACACACACACACACACACACACACACACACACACACACACACACCCATTCTGTCCCAGTTGACCAGGTTTTCAGTGTGCCCTGATGCATCCTCTCCTGTGTCGCCAGCGTCTCTGCTGAAGCTTTGGTACAGAGAGCTGGAGGAGCCGCTCATCCCTCATGAGTTCTACGAGGAGTGTATCAGTAACTATGACAACCCGGAGGCAGCCGTCAATGTGGTGCTGGGCCTGCCTCACATCAACAAACTGGTGCTCTGCTACCTCATCCGCTTCCTACAGGTAACACTCACAGTACCAGATACCTACAGCGTACTCTTCCATCATTATTGACTCCTAGACAAGCTAGGCTGTTTGGCTGCAGTGACTGCTACGGTCACAAAGATTCTTCCGAATGATGGGTTCACAGTGTTTCCTCTGGCTTAAAGACCTTGGTGTGGTGGCAACATATTTTTCCCGGGGGCGGGGGGGGGGGGGGTAGAAAACGCATGACACTATTGTAACTGGAATATGTTAATTTTATACTATTTATTTCTTTTATTAATTTTGTAACTTTGCATATGGAACTTACCATTTGAAGTATTGTACAACCGAGGCTTAAATGTTGGGCCAGTTTAATGGCCAGTTGGGGTCCCACCCAGACGTCCTGTGTTTGGACTTTTTACTGGTGTCATCCTTCTCTCCTCCCTCTGCTCTCACCTCTCCTGGACCCTCTGCCTGAACACTTTCCTCTCCTTGGTTCCTCTCTTCTGTCTCATCTTTCCCTCTCTGAGCTCTGTCTAATTCTGCTTCTCTCTCTGTCTATGCTGGTATACAAACAGGTTAGGAAATATCAAGTGTCATGTTTGTCCTGCAGGATTTTTTTGGCATGGTTTACATAAATGACAAAAATGTGTATTTTTTTTGATTTTTTATTCTAGTGTTTCTTTTTTCTATTGAGTGTTATGAACCCTCCCGTGCACTGCGTAAAACCCAAAAGAAAAGTTCAAAGCAAAAGAAAAAAATGATGTGCTGGTGTAACCTGCTAGATCCTTTTTTGGCTGGTTTATTCTGTTATGAACCCTCCCGTGCGCTTTTATGCAGCGCACGGAGAGGGGAGAAAATGATGAGGATCTACGTGCTAGAGTTACACCACAACACATTTATTAATGTAAAGACAGATGACAGTAATTCTCAAAAAAGGTGAAGACTTACAAAAACACAAGAAAACACTTACTGTTGGCATTCGGGGGCCGACATCGCCCAGCGAACGTAAGAGGAGAAACTTGTTAACCACAGTTGCGCCCCAGAGCCGACATCGCTACAAGGGCGCATCAGAACCACGGCTATGTGGAGTGGCTAGCACATCGTGATAGTGCTGACAATAATTGCTAACTGACAGCACGGCAGACAATACAATGAACCAGCAATGTGTGACTGGCAAAAAGCTGCTTAAGTACTCACATTGCTGGTGATGGTGAAATGACGAGCACCTGGGTGAGGACCAGGAAAGATAATTAGTGGGAGTGGGAATCAGCTGGCAGTAATGAGAGCGAGGGGGTGTGGTCGGACCGGCAGACTGTCAGCCAGAGTTAAGCTGGAGAGAGCCAAAGAGGACTGCCTCACAGCTGCTGGCCCAAGAGCAGTGGCAAGAGATATAGAAGCACAGTGAAATACATAGTAAAACACAAACAGTGGCACTGGAATCCACAAGGAAGTCAGGACCGAGCCGAGGGAATCCAAGCCGGCTCGGCTCCTGACATTGAGAGAGTAGGGAAAGGGAAAAAAAACATTGATAATAGTAATGTACTCATGCATACTTAAATTGATCAGAGGTGGGTATAGTAGCCAGAAATTCTACTCATGTAAAAGCAGTGCTTTGAAATTAATAATTAAAAGTAGACAACCAAAAATTTCTAGTTGAGTTAAGGGTACAAAGAGCAGCCACTTAAAAATTTGAGTAATGACTTCAGTCTTGAAGGTTTGAGGTTTTTCTCCAAAATTTATAACAATTTTCTTATAGTTTTCTACTTTTCTCTGTAAATGTATCTAAATTTGAAGCCATTTTCCTCAAATTTGTAATTTCCTCTTGTAAAATTGACTTTTCTTGTACATTTGAGACTTTATTATAAATTTGTGGATTATTTTATGGCTAATTTTTGTCTGTTATCTTGAGAAATGAGGTGCTTTTCTGTCGTACGATGGCCCTAGAATTCTTACATTCTTTGTAAGGGTGCCTCGGGATCTTCCTACGGCGTACTTACTACCATCTTACGAAAATTTTTGTGCAACTCAAGTCAGGAAGATCTTACGTCTTTCGGCACATTTTGTTGGCATGAATGTTACATGAATGACATACTTCCGCTTTATGAGCATGTCACTACCGCTTTACACACGTGTTTCCTACGACCGCTGTAAGGGCCCTCAAGAACAACTTAAGGTGTTTTTGAGGCATACTTCCAGCCAACATCTTGCATAGTTCTTACGTTGTTCCTGTGGCATTCAGACGGCTGCCCTACCATGAGGGGTTTCCGTTGGCTGGTTGTAGAAATCTTGAACAAGACCATCGACTTGGCCATGAACTTACGAACGGTCTACGAATGCTGGATTCTCTTCCGGCTGCCTGAAGAAGGCCGCACGAAATGGTCCAGAAATCGTTCGTATGGTGTTCTCAGCCATTCGTAAGGGTACTTGTGACTGTAGCTTTACTAAATCAGTTGGCTCAGCTGTATGTAGAGGCTGACAGCACCCACATTACCATTACATAGGAGCTGTTCGTTTTTTTCAAAACAGATATGTAAAAGGTGTTTTATAGGACCTTTAAATTGAATGAAGTTGAATTCTGTGTGTTGTGTGTTTTGTTTGTGTAATGCAGGTTTTTGCTCAGCCTGCAAATGTGGCCATCACCAAAATGGATGTGAACAACCTTGCCATGGTCATGGCTCCCAACTGTCTGCGCTGCCAGTCCGACGACCCTCGGGTGATCTTCGAGAACACCCGCAAGGAAATGTCCTTCATCCGGGTGCTCATCCAACGGCTAGACACCAGCTTTATGGATGGGATCCTATAGCCCCCCGCCCCCAAATAACACACACACTCTCCACCCACAGATCACTCCCTGTCCGCTGAAGTTCCCCTGAGCTCCCTCTAACTCCCTTTAACATCTCTCTCTGTCTCCCCTCACACACATTGCTGCTGCTGGGCATTGTGTCTCTAAGACATGACCTTCAGCAGAACAAACTTTGCCTTGATTTAAGTTTGTCCACATAGCGTTTTGAGTTGTTCTCTTGCTCCACTTGTTGTCCTTCAAGGTGACACCAACAGAAGAGTGACGCCGTTCAGACTTCTGTGTGACACAGGTGCTGTGTGTGCCTTCACATACACAAACACAGTCTATCCACAGGCCATGAAGGAACCTAGCAGGGATCTTATCACTCCATTGACCTCAGAGCTCCTCCTCACATCACGCCTGTTGAACACAGAGTCACCTGTTTCCCCTGCTTCAGCACACACAGCGCCACATTACACAACCGATTTACACGTTATGGTATACGCTTATTTATTCGCCGCAAAGTCAGGATGCAGTGTACAGTACAACCCAAAGCATCGATAACAGGTCAGCATCCACCCGATCTACTGCCACCTTTGCTCCAACATCCAGCACTGTTTTACCGGCTGCAGCCACCCACACAATGTTCTAAACTGCCACAACCTAGGACTGAAATCTCAACTCCCCCTGCCTCAGTGTGGTGTGCGTGTGCCGCCTCAGAGGAAACGTTTAAACACACCTGGGCACGAGCATGACGTCAGTCTGTTAGTCAGGTAATCGCAACACTTAAAGGTGCAGTGTGTAACAATTACTGACATCTAGTGGTCAAGTGGATGATAGCAACTATGTCAAACTACCTCTCTCCTCCAAGGTCGACTGTGGATGGATGGTGTGGTGCCAAAATTCTTCCAAACATAAACAGATTGACACGTCTCCATCTGTGACTAGAACGGCTGCACTACACATGAACATTTCAACACTGGATATTGAATTTTCTTCTCACAAACACATAGGCAAGACAGGAGTTGCAAATTCAAGAGAAAATTTGCAAATTTATGAGGAAAAAAGTCACATATACAGTAACAATCACTGAAAATGTATACAAAAGCATTGCAAATGTATTAAAAATTGTACATTTTTTTTAGAAAAAACTCACAAAATTACAAGAGGAAAATGACAGTGACAAGATAAAAAAATCTTCAATTTTCCAAAGAAAAAGAAATAAACAGAAAGATATAAGGGGGAAGAATATTGATGAAAAGTTGCAAAGTTGGGAGATAAAAAAGATGGGAGTTTATAACACAAAGGTTACAAATTCAAAGGGAAAAAGTAAATTCCTAAACACAAAAAAGCCCATAGCTTTCATGGGGTCTCAAAGTTTTGTGAAAAAGTTTCTGTCAGTCAGTCAGTCTTCCGGCAAGCCAGTGACTTGAAATGATATCTGTTTCCAGGCCTGCCAGTCCAGTATGGCCGCCCTAAAGTTTCTGGCTAGTATCCCAGTGTGTCTCTCTAGGACCATTTTTAGGGTGGTACGGGGTCTCCCAACTTTACGTCTCACCTCAGGTTCCCAGAGTAATTGGTAGCTGGTTGGTCGTGATGGAGGACATGACCGCACAACGCCATCCGACGCTTGGCTATGATGTTCAAGAGCCTTGGGAGGGAGCCGTAAAGTAGATCATTTGACCAATGGTCCTGCCGGCTGACATTAAGAACTTTTCTTAGCATTCTGGTATATGTGCCATTCAAGGATTGCGCTTGCATTTTGGTCAAGACTCTGATCCGTAGATAAGGATGGATTCAACAGACGAGTTAAACACCTTTATTTTTGTGTCTCTGGACAGGGGGGAAGCCCAGATTTTGGAGAGGGCATTGAGAGCTCCCCAGGCCTTAGCCTTTTTGAATTCGATGTCATGTGCAGTATTCGTCCAGCTACCAAGATATAGGAAGTTGTCTCCTGTCTCGATAACAGAGCTATCAAATGTATGTAGGTCCTGGACGGATGACTAGTTTACCTGCATCCATTTCATTTTTCTTGCATTCAACTGAAGGCCGACAGACTTGGCAGTGAGTTCAATGTGATGTAGAAGGGCCTCAGCAGAGGTAACAGTGTCCTCAAGAAGCGCAATATCATCAGCAAACTCGAGATCCACTAGATGGACAGCGGTATGGCGTGAGCTGCATTGGCGCATAAGTGTGGGACGATCATCTGTATGAAGGGCTATGCGGAGCATGTAGTCTAAGGCAGTGATGAAGAGTAGGGGTGCTAGTGTGTTTCCTTGGAGGACACCAGAGTTGATGGAGAATTCTTCAGTTATGCCGTCAGGTGTTACAACGGCCGTATTATTGACATACATTGTCTAGATTGCTGCAACCATAGCAGGTGGAATGCCATAGGCCTGGAGGATGGAAAACATTGTGTCCCGTCTGATAGAATCAAATGCCTTCTTGTAGTCTATGAAGACTATCACTCCCTCTTTATGATGGTTTATGAGCTCTTTAATGATACACCAGAGAGCCAGGATCTGGGCAGTAGTAGAGTGGAACTGACGGAAACAATTTTGAATTGGTCACAGAAATTTCTCCATTACAGGTCTCAACCTATTAAGCAGCAGTCTGTTGTAGACTTTAGAGGCAACTTGGGATAGACTGATTCCTCTGTAGTTGTCAGTCAGCATCAGGTTTCCTTTCTTAGGAATCGGAATGATACAGGAAAGACCCCATTCCTTTGGTCTGTTGCCCGATAGTGTCGTTACAGAACATACAGAGTAGTTCCCTCATGTTTGGAAGCTTCCATAGCTCAATAGGAAGGCCATCCATCCCTGGTGCACGACCATTTTTCATTTGGTCAACATCGATGTCAATCTCATCTTGACTTAATGGACTGGTAACAATTTACTGGTTTATTTCAAAGAGTTGGAGGATCTCAACTGAACCTTCTGGAGGAGAGCTGTCAGGGGAAAGGAGCCTTTGAAAATGGTCCTTCCATAGTGACAGACAGTCTTCGCCTTGAATGAACACCATCTGGGATGATTTGTTGGATAGTTTTTTAACAAGTCCCCACATGCCTTTTGTGTCTGTCCAGGAGTTATTGCCCTCAAACCGAGATAGAATGGTTTGAACTCTGACTTCCTCTTGGTTTTTATAAACAGAATTCAGAGCATCCTAGGCAGTTTGAGCTGATTGAACACTGGCGTCAATAGCGGCATGGCGAGCCTCCTCAGCAACAGGGCAAGCTAATAGTGGGGACTCCTTTTGTTGTTTTCTAGGTAGAAGGCCTGCTCCTACTTTGTTGCAGACTTCCACGAGAGATGAATATGACTTGTCATCAGCCAGAAGATTTCGGTACTCTTTGACTATTTTTCCATCAGCTGGCATGGCAAGATCTGGATCATAGGCTAAGGCAAACCAATTAAACTGTCTCATTCGTGGGGTCTTACAAGAACGTACACTCAGTCTTGTCATCATGGTGACAATTCTGTGGTCACTACCAATAGGATTTGACAAAAAGTATGCTTGAGAGTCATTCACACTATTGCGCCAGTGTTTGCGGCATAAGATGAAGTCAATTTGAGATAGTACACCTCTTGGAGATCTGTAAGTCCAGAGTTTACACCTGGCCTTCTGGAAGCAGGACTGGAAGCAGGAAAAAAGACTTCTGGAAGTCTTTTTTCAAATTTTCTGCAAAGTGTAATTCTAAACAAATAGTGAGTAATAAATTAGGACACCCCCTCCCCATCTTTTTTAGGACACCCCACATTCATTCCCACTTAAAATGGCTAAAATAAATTTTTTAAAAATGCAAATAAAAACAAAAACAAGGTTAGGAATAGATATGTGAACATTTCTTAATAAAGAACTGAATAGTTAAAGGGATGCCCAGATTTTTTCACATAACTGTATATACACAGATAAGGTAGTGGCATTCATGGGTGGAACTATGTAGTGTGGTATGCAGAACACATAATAGAGTAAAATGGCCCAAGGATTATGGAAAATATGTACAGTAGTGACTTCATGGATCAGTCAATATACATGAGAGTGAGGAGTGCAAAGACAGGTGTGTTATTGTGATAATTAAAAGGTCCTCAGTTCTGTACATGTGAGTGTTCAGAGGGAGGGGGTAGGGCCTCTGACTGTTTGCAGTTCAGATGGTCCAGGGGAAGAAACTGTTTTTCCGTCTGGAGATGGGGAACTGATCGTTGTGAACCGTTGTCCAGAGGGAAGCAGATCAAACAGGTGGTGGGTGGGATGTGAGAGGTCTTCTGTGATGGCTTTGGTCCTTCTGAGACATGAGGCTGTGGAGATGTCTTCCAGGGAGGGCAGAGGGCTGCTGATAATTTTTTGAGCGGTGTTGGTGACCCTCTGCACAGCCTTCCTGTTCTCGGCCGTGGAGCTGGCGTACCACACTCCCAGACAGTATGTTAGCATGCTCTCCACTGAGCAGCGATAGAAGGCCAGCAGCAGCTTCGGGTCCAGGTTGTGCTTCCTCAGGACATGGAGGAAGTGCAGCCGCTGCTGGGCTTTTTCACCAGGGCCTTGGTGTTGACAGTCCAGGAGAGGTCGGAGGAGATGTTGGTGCCCAGGAACCTGAAGGTGGGGACGGTTTCCACGTGGCTGCCATTTATGAGGAGGGAAGGTGGTCCTGTCTGTTCTTCCTGAAGTCCAGAATGATTTCTTTGTTTTTTTGGACTTTCAGCTTCAGGTTGTTTGCTTGCCATCACAGCAGCAGATTCTCTTCCTCTGCCCTGTATGCCTTCTCATCATTGTCAGTGATGAGCCCAAACAAGGTGGTGTCGTCCGCGTATTTCACAATGATGGTGGTTGGGTGATTTGGAATACAGTCAAATGTGTACAGGGAGTACAGTAGAGGGCTTAGCACACAGCCTTGGGGGGAGCCAGTGCTGAAGGACAATGTGGAGGAGTGGTGGGGGCCAAGTCTGACTGTTTGTGGGCGGTTGGTGAGAAAGTTCTTTATCCAGGAGCTGGTGGGGGAGGGGATCTGGAGGAGGTGCAGTTTGTTGATCAGGATGGTGGGATGATGGTGTTAAAAGCTGAGCTGTAGTCCACGAAGAGCATCCTCACGTAGCTACTTGGGTTCTCCAGGTGGCTCAGTGCTCTGTGGAGAGTGGTGGCAATGGCGTCTTCTGTAGACCGGTTCTCCCTGTAGGAGAACTGGTGGGGGTCGAAGGAGGGGGGAAGACAGTCCCTGATGCGCTGGGACACCAGTTGCTCAAAACACTTCATGACTACAGACATGAATGCTAGGGGTCTGTAGTCATTCAGGCTGTCAATTGTAGCCTTTTTGGGGATGGGTATGATGGTGAAGGCCTTGAGGCAGGAGGGGACGGTGGCATGCGTCAGGGAGAGGTTAGACAACTTGGTGAGGATCCCTATCAGCTGGTCTGCACATGCTTTGACCACCACTCCCGGGATGCCGTCTGGGCCAGCAGCTCTGCAAGGGTTCACTGCTCTCAGTTGCCTCCTCACCCCGTGCACCTGTAGAGAGAGAGGGGAGGAGGGGGGACAGGTTTGGGGGGAAGGTGTGCTCAAACCGGGCAAAGAAGCTGTTCAGCTCCTCTGCCAGAGTGAGGCTGCTGTCTAGTGTTGGGAGGCCCTGGCGCATGTAGTTGGTGAGGGCCTGGATGCCTCTCCACATCTGTCGGGGGTTGTTGTCTATGAGAAAGCCCTCCACCTTCCTCCTATTGACATTTTTGCAAGTTTTATGCCTCTCCTCAGGTTGGCTCTGGCAGTGCTGTACAGAAAGCTGTCCCTCTGCCTGAAGGCTGAGTTGCGGGCTCTGATCAGAGCCTGGACTTCACTGGTCATCTAGGGTTTGCGGTTTGGAAATACCCGGATATGTTTGGTGACTGAGGCTTGAGGCATTCTTGAGAAATTAGGTGCTTTTCTACCGTACGATGACCCTAGAGTTCTTACGTTCTTCATAAGGGTGCCTTGGGATCTTCCTACAGCATACTTACTGTCTGTCATCTTAGGAAAATTCTCAAGTCGTTGGTAGGAAGATCTGACAGCTTTCGGCACATTTTGTCAGCACAAATGTCGCATGGATGACATACTTCCACCTTATGAGCACCTCACTACCGCCTTACGCATGCAGTGCGAATCTCTGTACAAACAGGGATTCGCACGGCGTTTCGTACGATCACTGTAAGGGGCCCTCAAGAACAACTTAAGGTGCTCTCAAGAACAACTTAAGGTGTTCTTGAGGCATACTTAAAGCCAACATCTTGCGTAGTTCTTACATTGTTAAAACTGGTCTTGTTCTATTCAGACAAAGTAACAAAGTAATCCAAAGACAAAATAATTTGCACGCTGTAGTTTCCTTCAACCGCTATAAGGAGCTCTCAAGAACAAGGTGTTCTCAAGGCATACTTACAGCCAACATCTTGCGTAGTTCTTACATTGATCCTATGGCATTCGTACCGCCGCTGTATGGTGAGGGGTTTTCATGGAGTGTTCATAGAAATCTTGGACAAGACCATCATCCCGGCCACAAACTTATGAACAGTCTACAAATGCTGGATTGTCTTAAGGCTGGCTTAATAAGGCCATACAAAATTTGTATGGTCTTTGCAGCCGTTTGTAAGGGTACAGACATGGACAAAATTGTTGGTACCCCTCTGTTAATGAAAGAAAAACCCACAATGGTCACAGAAATAACTTGAATCTGACAAAAGTGGTAATAAATAAAAATTCTATGAAAATTAACCAGTGAAAATCAGACAATGCTTTGAATTGTTTTTCAACAGAATTATTTTAAAAAACAAACTCATGAAACAGGCCTGGACAAAAATGATGGTACCCTTAACTTAATATTTTGTTGCGCAACCTTTTGAGGCAATCACTGCAATCAAACGATTTCTGTAACTGTCAATGAGACTTCTGCACCTCTCAGCAGGTATTCTGGCCCACTCCTCATGAGCAAACTGCTCCAGTTGTCTCAGGTTTGTAGGGTGCCTTCTCCAGACGGCATGTTTCAGCTCCTTCCACAGATGTTCTATAGGATTTAGATAAGGGCTCATAGAAGGCCACTTTAGAATAGTCCAATGTTTGGCTCTTAGCAGTTCTTGGGTGTTTTTAGCTGTGTGTTTTGGGTCATTATCATGTTGCAAGACCCATGACCTGTGACTGAGACCAAGCTGTCTGACACTGGGCAGCACATTTCTTTCTAGAATACCTTGATAGTCTTGAGATTTCATTGTACCCTGCACAGATTCAAGACACCCTGTGCCAGATGCAGCAAAGCAGCCCCAGAACATAACAGAACCTCCTCCATGTTTCACAGTAGGGACAGTGTTCTTTTCTTGGTATGCTTCATTTTTGCATCTGTGAACATAGAGCTGATGTGCCTTGCCAAAAAGTTCCAGTTTTGTCTCGTCTGTCCATAGGACATTCTCCCAGAAGCTTTGTGGCTTTTCAACATGCAGTTTGGCAAATTCCAGTCTGGCTTTTTTATGATTTGTTTTCAACAGTGGTGCCCTCCTTGGTCGTCTCCCATGAAGTCCACTTTGGCCCAAACAACGACGGATGGTGCAATCTGACACTGATGTACCTTGACCTTAGAGTTCACCATGAATGTGTTTAGAGGTTGTTCTGGGCTCTTTTGTTACCATTCGTATTATCCATCTCCTCCCACGGCCACGTCCAGGGAGGTTGGCTACAGTCCCGTGGATCTTAAATTTCTGAATAATATGTGCAACTGTAGTCACAGGAACATCAAGCTGCTTGGAGATGGTCTTATAGCCTTTACCTTTAACATGCTTGTCTATAATTTTCTTTCTAATCTCCTGAGACAACTCTCTCCTTTGCTTCCTCTGGTCCATGTTTAGTGTGGTACACACCATGTCACCAAACAGCACAGTTCAGGTTCAGGTTACTTTATTTGTACCCGTAGGTAGATTTGTTTTGCAGTCTGGTGACATCCATATTTACAAGCCACAAATTACATTCAACATAGACACAAACACAGGCACACATGAAATTGACTATAAACATGATAAAAATACTCAAGGCTCCATCAATCAGGGTATAAAAAGACAAAGAGATGAGAGAAAAACCAGAGGTAAGAGAGAAGAGTCATATTAAAAGTTAAAAACTAGTCAAAGAGGTTAAAAACTCAAAGGTCTAAAACTCAATAAAATATTTAGAACCCAAGTAACATCCTACAAAAATAAGTAAATGTAAAATGGAGTTAATAAATAGGTACCTAAATTATGTGCAATATATTGTTACAGCTTGTTCAACTCTTTGACAGCAGCAGGAACAAAGCTGTTTTTGTAATGCTGGGTTTTACTTTTTGGGACAGCAAACCTCCGTCTTGAGGGAAGAAGCTGAAAGTTGCAGTGCAAAGGGTGGGAGTCATCATTTAAAATGGAGGTAGCCATCCTCTGTACCTGTCTGGTGTACAGGGATGTCAGGCTCAGCTGTGACTCACCAAGCAAACGACTGGACCATCTAACTACCTGATCCAAGGATTTCCTCTGTTTCAGTTTTATCTGACCAAACCATGACACTAAAGAAAAGGATAAAACAGATTCAATAAAAGCCCGATAAAACATTGTCATTATGGTTCGGTCAGTTTGGAAGCGTGCAAGTTTTCTCAAGCAATGCAAATGTTGCTGACCCTTTTTGCACACCCTTTCACAGTTCTCTTCAAAGTTTAAATTACTATCAATAATCGTCCCAAGATATTTGTAGGATTATACACATTCGGTGGTCTGGCCTTTTAGTACAGTGACTTTGTGCCTGGGAGTTTTCCTCCTAAAGTCAATAATCATGTCTTTAGTTTTTGTCGTATTCAGCTGCAGGTAGGAATCCTCACACCAGTGAACAAAATCATCAGCTACTGGGCCATGGCCACGCTCACCATTCTGGAGGAGACTGACAATAACTGAATCGTCAGCATACTTTATGATGTGTCTGTTGTCATGTCTGCTCTGACACATGTTTGTGTACAGGATGAAGAGTAGTGGTGACAACACACACCCCTGAGGAGAGCCAGTAGAAGAGCACTTTAGGTCAGACAATGTACCATTGACCCTTACTCTCTGCATCCTGTTGGTTAAGAAATCCAGAATCCAACCCACCAGATTATTGCTCAAATCAAATTGTTGCAGGAGCCTTTCAGTTAAGATATGAGGTTGGATTGTATTAAAGGCATTATTAAAGGGATTGTACAGTGACTACTTGTCACCCTTTAAAGGGCCTATATCATGCAAAATCGACTTTTTTGAGCTTTTAAGCATGTTATAATGTTAATTCCTCATCAAAAACACCCCCAAAGTGGTGTTTTGCTCCATTCACGCATCTCTGAGTATTCCTCCTCAACCCTGCTCTCTGAGCTGCTGCTCCGCCCTGTCCCTGATAATGACTGGGTCCCCACATTCATACGTATGAACATGGGTGAGCCACCCACTCCAGGAAGTGCCTGTGCTGCCAGCACCACCCCCAGGCTAACGCACACACCCACTTTCTCCGCGCAGCTAACGGAGTGGTGATTGGCAAAACTCTTTCACTTTAGCATTGACGCTGTGAAGAAGTAGTTCCTCTCGCACCTAATCTGCTCAGTGACAACAACTGTTTGCTTTTTTACGTAAGACAATGTCTTCTAAGTGGTGTAAATGTGTCTTTGGCTGTGAGAGATTTAGGAGTTTGTTCAGCCTTCCTAAAGAAGAGCCTTCTCGTCAGAAATGGTTGGAGTTTATTATCGTCATGAAATGGGCGGCAGCCACAAGAAGGAGAGGCGGAGCCTCAGAGATCGAGGCATCTTACTTCCGGGTTGGAAAAGTAGCTCGCAAAAATAACTCATATTTCATAAGAAATTCATTCTCCAGTGTACCAAAGGTAATATAATATCACATATATGCATATAGTTTACTTTGAAAGGCTTAAAATAGCATGATATAGGCCCTTTAAATAGGCTGACTGACTGATTACAAGTTTGTAGACACCTGTGATGTTAATTAGAGGACACAGCTTGGTTGAACATGTCCCTATGGTCACATTATTTTCAATCTTTTCTAGGGGTACCATCATTTTTGTCCAGGCCTGTTTCATGAGTTTGTTTTTTAAAATAATTCTGTTGAACCACAATTCAAAAGCATTGTCTGATTTTCATTGGTTAATTTTCATAGAATTTTTATTTATTACCGCTTTTGTCAGATTCAAGTTATTTCTATGACCATTGTAGGTTTTTCTTTCATTAACAGAGGGGTACCAACAATTTTGTCCACGTCTGTATGTGTGACTGTAGCTTAAAAGTTATTATATATACTGTATATAGTGCTTTTCTTCATCCCTGGATGACCAAGGCCAGGCCAGGCAAGGCAATTTTATTTGTCTAGCACATTTCATGTACAAGACAATTCAAAATGCTTTACCTAAAAACATTAAAATTAAATCACCCTTATTGTCATTCAACTGTACAACCAATCATGTACAGTAGAACAAGATTGTGATTTTCCTATCTACAGTGTAAATCACACACACCAAGTGTAGAATCAGAGGGCCGCTGCCATGCAAGGCGCCGCCACAGATTTCCCTCCTCCATTCCATTATTGCTGAGCACTAAGCTCCACTTTTATATGATCTCCGGCATGACCCGGCCGGGATTTGAACCCCTGCCTCCCGGGTGTGGAGCGGATGTTCTACCAACTGAGCCACCACTCCGGTGGAGTTAGAGCGAGTTGCAAAAGGAATACATGAGAATTTAAAAGCAAACTAAAATAGAATACGACAGAAATAAAAATCTACAGTGCATTGTAGGAGATTGACAATTGTTCTATTGAAAGGCTGTGGAAAATAGAGTTTTTAACCTGGATTTAAAGCAGCTTAGTTTCACCAGTCCTGATGCTTTTTGGGAGTTTGGTCCATATGTGACGGGCATAAAAACTAAACGCCTCCTCACTATGTTTGGTTCTAACTCTGGGTGCAGATAGTAGGCCTGACCCTGATGACCTGTGGGTTCTGGGTGGTTCATGATGGACCAGCAGATCTGAAATGTATTTTGAAACATTCAGAGCTGTATAAACCAACAGCAGTGTTTTGAAATCTATTCTTTGACAGACAGGAAGCCAGTGTAAAGATCTGAGGACTGGAGTTATATGATCTGCTTTCTTGGTCTTAGTGAGGACTCGAGCTGCAGCGTTCTGAACCAACTGCAGCTGTCTGATGGACTTTTTAGGGAGACCTGTGAGGACAGCATTACAGTAGTCCAGTTTACTGAAGATAAATGCATGGACAAGTTTTTCTGAATCCTGCTGAGACATCAGACCTTTAATCCTCACTATGTTCTTTAAGTTATAATAGGCTGACTTCACTACTGTCTTAATGTGGCTGTTAAAATTCAGGTCTGAGTCCAGAACCAGATCAAAGCACTTTACAGATTTGGCTATCTACCCATTCACACACACATTCACCAACGGATAAAGTCATATTTTAGAAAGAAAATGCTGACATTTTACAAAGGAAACACTGCAACCCATCCATCCACCTTCTTAACCACTTAATCCTTTTCGGGTGGCGGGGGTCTGGGGTCTATCCCAGCATCTTTGGGCCAGAGGCGAGGGACACCCTGGACAGATCTACAATCCATCACAGGGTACACTGTAACCTATCAAATTAATTATAGGCTACAATAGTAATACTAGAAAACACTCGGAGAGCACATACCATCACCAAGGCTCCCGCCCTCCATCCGTCCGACTGTACCTCTATCCTTCCATCCTTCTGTAAGATATGGCCTTGGTGGAGGTATACATTCATGGATCATCTCCACAATCTAATGGGTTCATGCTTAGGCCAAGGGCCACCTCTGGTAATGATTTCACCAAAGTCTGTTGAGTACTTTCTGTGTAATCCTGCTGACAGTCAAACTGCCCTGATTACATTACTTGGTAGCAGTAATAATGATAAGGCACCACAGTTCTTTTTTTAAAAAAGATTACAGTTGGTTTCTCTCGAGGGGCAGCTCAAGAATGACACAAATAGGCTGTTGCCCTGGCAACAACAGCCTGCACCTGTGCACGTCCTTGTACACAGGGCCGTCTGTCCCTTTGGAGCTACCACAGTAACATGGTAGTGCAGATATGTCTGTTCTGTAGGGTTTACTGGCCTGGTACAATACATTCATTCCAAGAGAGCAGAATCTAAATTAATTTGGCAAAGTGGTTGGGCAGCGATAAAAACATAACTTTTAATAATATTTTCATTTTTTTTTCTCAGGCATGTTTGTTTTTGTTTATACACTGCACCTTAAACATGTCAGCGCAGAGGACAGCAGTGATGTGGGGAGGCCTTCCTTGGCCATTAAAGTCCATTAAGTGAGGAAACGTGAGCAGGAAATGAGCCGAGCTGTGCTGTCACTGCAGCTTCCAGCACTGGGTTACATGAGGGAAACGGGAAAGTTTCTCTTCTCACTGAAAAAGAAAGAAAAGTGAAACTTACAATTTGACTAGACATGAGTAAAATTTGACAAAATAAATGACAAAATAAAGAAATGGGAGGAAACAAAGCCACAAACTTACAAGTGTCAAACACAAGTCAGCTGTTGTACCTTTAATCAAGGCTTTGATGTGTTTTGTGGGAATTATCAGAATTACTCAGAGGACATGTTTTATGGTAAAGAATGTCAGCAAGCAAAAAGAAGGAGAGATATACTGTATATACTCTGTATATATATATATCTCACACAAAAGCGAGTGCGGTATCGATGAATATTTGAAGTGGTGGCGATTCGCCATGATACCACGAGCTTGAGTGTAATGAGGCTTGTATGCACTAGTTCCACAAACACATTTTATTAAATGACAGCAATACTGGACAAAATATTATGATTAGTTTGTTTAACCAGCTGAGAAAAAATAGTCCCTTCTAAATATAGCCAGTGACTATTGCTAAGCACCTAAATACATAGTGGTCACCTGCTGAGTCGGTACCACAGAAGAAGTTAAATCAAAATGTGGCCAATGCTGGTGGCTAGTTAGCATGCTAGCAATTTGGCTTCAGCACACTTGGCTCAGTTTTTCTTGCCATTTTCAGATGAAATAAAGAATCCATCACCACCAAGGTAATGTGGTTTTCTAATCGAGTCAATAGACTCAACTCTAGCTTGTCTGTTTCGTTTAAACAAGTGTAAAATATGTCGCCAGATGTTTAAAAGGACAGGACTTCTGCATCACAGAGGGTTGGATTGACACTGTCTAGTGGCTTTGCAAACAGCGCCTCACTGTGGAAATTAAAGTATCAGACACAATATTGCATTTCTCACATGTAAGAAGCAACTCATATTAACTTGAATTAATTTAAAGATTGTCAAAACGCAGCTGAAGTGGAGTGATACATATTCGGTGAAACATCAGTGTAATTATCGGGGAATATCTCCTGGAATCCCTAACATCTGATCACATTGCTCAGTCGGAGCTGTTGTGTATATACAGTGGATATAAAAAGTCTACACACCCCTGTTCAAATGCCAGGTTTTTAGTGATGTAAAAAATGACACCAAGATAAATCATTTCTGAACTTTATTCCACCATTAATGTGACCTGTAACCTCCAGCCATCCATCTGCTGGAGCCTATCCCAGCATCTTTGGGCGAGAGGCAGGGTCCACCCTGGACAGATCGCCAGTCCATCGCAGGGCCAACACAGAGAGACAGACAACCATTCACTCTCACAGTCAGACCTAAGGACAATTTAGAATCCCCAGTTTGATGCCAATTAATCTAACTTGCATGTGGGAGGAAACTGGAGAAATCCCGGAGTAAACCCACGCAGACATGGGGAGAACATGCAAACTCCACACAGATCACTGTTGGTCGGGGGCTGGGATCGAACCCAGGATCCCCCAACCAAGGGTGAGTTGCTGTGCTGCTGCAGTGCTAACCACTACGCCACCGTACTGCCCGTACCTGTAACCTGTACAACCCAATGTAAAAACAAACTGAAATTGTTTAAGGGGAAAAATAAAAAAAACATTACAATAACCTGGTTGCATAAATATGCACACCCTGTTATAAGTGGGGATGTAGCTTTGTTCATAATTAACCAATCACATTCAAACTCATGTTAATGGGAGTCAGCTCACACCTGCCACCATTTAAAGTGCCTCTGATTAACCCCAAATAAAGTTCAGCTGTTCTAGTAGGCTTTTCCTGATATTTTTGTAGTCACATCTTACAGCACAAGCCGTGGTCCACAGAGAGCTTCCAAAACATCAGAGGGATCTCATTGTTCAAAGGTATCAGTCAGGAGAAGGGTACAAAAGAATTTCCAAGGCATTAAATATACCATGAAACACCGTGAAGACAGTCATCATCAAGTGGAGAAAATATGGCACAACAGTGACATTACCAAGAACTGGACGTCCCTCCAAAATTTATAAAAAGACCAGAAGAAAACTGGTCAGAGAGGCTGCCAAGAGGCTGACAGCAACATTGAAGGAGCTTCAGGAATTTCTGGCAAGTACTGGCTGTTTAGTACATGTGACAACAATCTCCCGTCTAGGGTGGTAAGACGGAAGCCTTATCTTACAAAGAAAAACATCCAAGCCCGGCTACATTTTGCAAAAACACATTTGAAATCTCCTAAACGCATGTGGGAAAATGTGTTATGGTCCAGTGAAACCAAGGTTGAACTTTTTGGCCATAATTCCAAAAGGTATAGTTAGCACAAACAACACTGCTCATCACCAGAAGAACACCATACCTACAGTGAAGCATGGTAGTGGCACCATCATGCTTTGGAACTGTTTTTCTTCAGCTGGAACTGGGGCCTTAGTCAAGGTGTAGGGAATTATGATCAGTTCCAAATGCCAGTCAATGTTGGCACAAAACCTTCAGGCTTCTGCTAGAAAGCTGAAGAAGAAGAGGAGCTTCATCTTTCAGTATGACAATGACCCAAAGCACACATCCAAATCAACAAAAGAATGGCTTCACCAGAAGAAGATTAAGGTTTTGGAATGGCCCAGCCAGAGTCCAGACCTGAATCCGACCGAACATCGGTGGGGTGATCTGAAGAGGGCTGTGCACAGGAGATGCCCTCGCAGTCTGACAGATTTGGAGCATTTTTGCAAAGAAGAGTGGGCAAATATTGCCACATCAAGATGTGCCACACTTATAGACTCCTACCCAAAAAGACTGGATGCTGTAATAAAAGCCAGAAATGCTGCAACACAGTAGTACTTCAAGGGTGTGCCTGTTTATGCAACCAGGTTATTGTAAGTTTTTCCCCTTTAAAATGTTTCAGTTCCTTTTTCAGTTGGGTTGTACAGGTTTTAGGTTGCATTAATGGTGGAAAAAGTTTTGAAATAATTTATCTTGGTCTCATTTTTTTTACATCACAAAAACCTGGCATTTGAACAGAGGTGTGTAGACTTGGTGTGTAGCAAATGCTGAGCCTCACCACTGGGAATAAGGCAAGATATTTCAGTTCTATATGCAGGAGAATGAAAACACACTTGCCTTATCTCCCAGTCCGCGATGGTATCTGCTGCTGAGTGACCTCCAGACATGGCGACCGATGCTGGTCGAACTCCCAGCTCATTTTTTTACATCACAAAAGCCTGGGGGTGAACGGGGGTGTGCAAACTTTTTTATACCCACTGTATGTATATATATATATATATATATATATATACTGTATATATATATATATGATAGATAGATAGATATACACTACTCACAAAAAGTTAGGGATATTTGGTTTTCAGGTGAAATTAGTAGAAAATGTAAAAAGTTCACGCTACAGTGATATAATATCATGAAAGTAGGGCATTTAAGTAGAAGCATGCACTGGTGATTTCCTCATGTCAAAGAATTTACTGAAACAAAATTTAATTCAATTCAACTTTATTTATATAGCGCCATTTCACAACAACAGTCATCTCATAGCACTTTCAACTGTAGGGGAAACCCCCACAATTGCAGAAAGACCCCAGCAATCAGGCGATCCCCTGTGAGCAAGCGCTTGGCAACGGTGGAGAGGAAAAACTCCCTTTTAACAGGAAGAAACCTCCAGCAGAACCAGGCTCAGGGAGGGGCACTCATCTGCTGCGACTGGCTGGGGGGTGAGGGGATAGAGAAGATGAAAAGAACAGACATGTAGAGAGCAAACAGCACGATGGGGACTCAATCTATGGGAGAGAACAAACATGTTAATGACCAGCAAAAAAAAAAATATTTTCAAAAAAATATTTCATTGAAAGTGAAGAAAGGAGTGAAGCCCAGTGCATTATTGGAGGTCCCCTGGCTGTCTAAACCTATTAGCAGCATAACTAAGGGAGGGTTCAGAGACACATGATCCCTCCCTAATTGTAGGCTATATCAAAAAGGAAGGTTTTAGCCCTATTCTTAAAAACAGAGATCGAGTCTGACTCCCGAATCCAGATTGGCAGCTGGTTCCACAGGAGAGGAGCTTGATAACTGAAGGCTCTGCCTCCCATTGTACTTTTGAGATTAAATTAAATCACCCTTATTGTCATTCAACCAATCATGTACCTACAGCAGAACGAGATTGTGCTTTTCCTATCTACAGTGTAAATCACACACACCCCAAGTGCAGAATCAGAGGGCCGCTACCATGCAAGGCGCCGCCACAGAGTTCCCTCCTCCATTCCATTTATTGCTGAGCACCAAGCTGGACGGCAGGAAGTTCCACTTTTATATGGTCTTTGGCATGACCCGGCCGGGATTTGAACCCCTGCCTCCCGGGTGTGGGGTGGATGCTCTACCAACTGAGCCACCACTCCGGTTATTACAAGTAATCCAACATTTTGGGAGCGTAGTGCTCTGTTAGGATGATAAGGGTAGTATCAGATCTTTTAAATAAAAAGGGGCCTGATTGTTTAGAGCTTTGAAAGTGAGAAGAAGGATTTTAAACTTAATTCTAAACTCTATGGGAAGCCAATGAAGGGAGGCCAGAACCAGAGAGATATGATCTCTCTTTC
This sequence comes from Pholidichthys leucotaenia, assembly GCA_020510985.1. Lineage (NCBI taxonomy): Eukaryota > Metazoa > Chordata > Actinopteri > Cichliformes > Pholidichthyidae > Pholidichthys > Pholidichthys leucotaenia. Next base: position 263,596,591 of record CM035839.1, read on the forward strand.
TAGTACCTGTTAAAACTCTTGCTGCAGCATTTTGGATCAACTGAATACTTTTTAAAGATGTTTTAGGACAACCTGATAATAAAGAATTACAGTAATCTAATCGAGAGCTAACAAAAACGTGGATCAGTTTCTCAGCATCACTCTGAAAGAAGATGCTCCTAATCTTGGCAATATTACGCAAACGATAGAAGGCAGTCTTAGAAACGAATTTAATATGTGAATTGAAAAACAGATCTTGATCAAAAATAACTCCAAGGTTCCTCACAGAGCTATTAAGAGAAAGAGTAACTGCATCCAAACTAAAAGTTTGATTTGGAAAGGTATTTCTAAGGTTTTTTGGACCAACAAGAATGACTTCAGTCTTATCTGAATTTAACAGCAGGGAATTACAAGTCACCCAAGCTTTAATTTCCTTAAGACAGGCTTCTAACTTGGCTAATTGATTACTATCATCTGGCTTCATTGACAGGTATACACTACCGTTCAAAAGTTTGGGGTCACCCAGACAATTATTTTGTGTTTTCCATGAAAAGTCACACTTATTTACCACCATGAGTTGTAAAATGAATAGAAAATATAGTCAAGACATTGACAAGGTTAGAAATAATGATTTGTATTTGAAATAGTAATTTTTTTCCTTCAAACTTTGTGTTAACCGTTCCTGCTTCTCATCTCCTAACCGTGGTTGGGGGACGCAGGGGAGATCTGTCTTCTCCAGGGCCGGAGGCAGCTTTTTCCTCCGGGGTCAACTCCCGAGTAAACCTCACTCTAGTTAAGCAGGAGATATGGTGGTACACAGAGGCAGAGGCCGTATTGCTGAAGCGTTGGGGCTTTATTCACCGACTGCACTGCTATTAACAACAATTTCTACCTGCTCCGGTCGCCTCGCTCTCTGTCTCTCATCCGCCCAAAAATCATACACACCGTTCACTCGTCGGGGCCGTTCCACACACACCTGGGGCGTGCCTCGGCTGCGCGCACGCACTCACTCACGTTCACGCATTGAGCTGTCCTTTCTAAACACCTGCATTAGGCACATCTTACAACACTACCCCCACCATGGATTGGCAATTAACACTAATTCCATTCCATCCAAACCATATAAAATTGGTACACACTACATTTGTACGCCTAGCAGTAGCAGTGTCCAATATATAACAGGGATTCAAATAGGTAGGTAGGTTACGAGTGTCTATGCAGTAGTAAAACTAGCTCATTTGGCAGTGAAAACGTGAGGGGCAAATACATTGAAATACCATTGTTTATAATTAAACAAGGAGTACATTACATTCTGAAAACCTATTTCTAGGCGACCGGGAGTATTACTGAACAACTAATCAGCATACAATACATTCAAATGGAATCAAGTGCGGGTGGGTATATGAAAGCATTGTTACTTCAGCTTTTTTTTTTTTTCAAACAAACATATAGAACATTATAACCACACTAGAGTCCAAAAATGTGAACTGGAGAGTCTCTAGTGCAAACAGGAACTGCTACAGTTGGTTCACTCAGTAACCCAGTCCCCGTAACGGTCCGGTCCTCTGCGCCGACGTTTGGGCCGTGACACGTGCTGAGCCTGATGGCGTGGTTCTCCCACCGCACCCCCACCATGGCCAAATATCACATGGGAAGGAGTGGGTGGAAGAGACCCGATCACATTGGGGGCATTAGCAGGTGGAGTGGATGGCCCGGAACTGCTGGGGCCATCACTGGAGGCGGTAGCGAACAAGTAGTACAGGCTGAGGTCCTGGTCTGCTGGGTCCCCGTCCACAGCCGGTGGCAAATTGAGCGGGGCTGCCGAATGGCGCGAACAAATCCTCTGCATCAACAGGTGCGCCCGCGCAGCTCTCATCACACAGAAATGGGCCACAATGTCCACACTTCGTCTCAGCCCGACATTCATGAGCCCTCACAGCACCTCGTCTGCACTCTTGACGATTAGCAAGCGACATGAACGGGTTTGAGTAGTTAGTTTCTTGTCTGTAGATATCGGCGGGATAGCGAGCGGCCGCCACATCGCACTAGCTTAGCTGCTATAACAGTCACTCAGCCCAGCTGCCGCTGTCCTTTTCGTTCGGTACTCACCACCCTCTTAACAGCGTGAGAGTCCCTTCGTGGTCGCCAGTGTTAACCGTTCCTGCTTCTCGTCTCCTAACCGTGGTTGGGGGACGCAGGGGAGATCTGTCTTCTCCAGGGCCGGAGGCAGCTTTTTCCTCCGGGGTCAACTCCCGAGTAAACCTCACTCTTGTTAAGCAGGAGATATGGTGGTACACAGAGGCACAGGCCGTATTGCTGAAGCGTTGGGGCTTTATTCACCGACTGCACTGCTATTAACAACAATTTCTACCTGCTCCGGTCGTCTCGCTCTCTGTCTCTCATCCGCCCAAAAATCATACACACCGTTCACTCATCGGGGCCGTTCCACACACACCTGGGGCGCGCCTCGGCTGCGCGCACGCACTCACTCACGTTCACGCACCGAGCTGTCCTTTCTAAACACCTGCATTAGGCACATCTTACAACATTTGCTTTCGTCAAAGAATCCTCCATTTGCAGCAATTACAGCATTGCAGACCTAACATGATTGCACAAGGGTTTTCTAATCATCCATTCTGACACAGTGAGCAAACACATTGTACCATTAGAACACTGGAGTGATAGTTGCTGGAAATGGGCCTCTATACACCTATCTAGATATTGCACCAAAAACCAGACATTTGCAGCTAGAATAGTCATTTACCACATTAGCAATGTATAGAGTGTGTTTCTGATTAGTTTAAAGTTATCTTCATTGAAAAAAAGTGCTTTTCTTTCAAAAATAAGGAAATTTCTAAGTGACCCCAAACTTTTGAACAGTAGTGTAATTGTGTATCATCTGCATAACAATGAAAATGTATACAGTGCTTTCTAATAATGTTGCCTAACAGAAGCATATATAAACTAAAAAGAGTAGGGCCTAGCAGAGATCCCTGTGGAACTCCATGACTGAGCTTTGAGTTGAAAGAAAACTCATTACTGACATGAACAAACTGGAACCCATCAGATAAATAAGATCTGAACCACTGCAACGAAGTTCCATTAAGTCCAACATAGTGTTCTAATCTATCAAGTAGAATATTATGATCGATAGTATCAAAAGCTGCACTAAGGTCTAAAAGGACAAGTACAGAAACAAGTTCATTATCTGATGCGATCAGGAGGTCATTAGTGACCTTCACTAAGGCTGTCTCAGTACTATGATGGATTATAAACCCATATTGAAACTCAAACCATTTCCCTGCAAGTGGTCAAATAATTGCGTAGCAACAATTCTTTCAAAGATTTTTGAAATGAAAGGGAGATTAGAGATTGGTCGATAGTTAGCTAAAACCCCTGGATCGAGCGTTGGCTTTTTGAGTAAGGGTTTAATTACAGTAGTTTTAAAAGCCTGCAGTACATGGCCTAAAGTTAATGAAGAATTGATTATTTGAAGAATAAAGCTAACAATAAATGGGAAGACTGCTTTAAATAACCTGGTAGGAATAGGGTCTAAAAAACAAGTTGAAGGCTTGGATGAGGAAATTATTTTGTCTAACTCTAAAACTTCAATTGGAGTAAACTCATCCAAACAGATATCAATTGAAGGAGTTGTAGTAGTTAATGTATTTAAGTTAACGGTGGGAAGAATCAAAAAAAAAGCCAACAACAGTGGTGGGTATACCACACCAAAAAATGTCAATGTCTCAATAACTTGTCAGGTGCCCTTGAGCATCAATTATAGCTTGACAACGACATCTCATGCTGTTCACAAGTCGACTTATTGTCTGCTGAGGCATGGCATTCCACGCTTCTTGAAGGGCGGCCCTCAGGTCATTGAGGTTGTGGGGTGCAGGGTTACGAGCCTCTTCACGGTGACTCAGCTGATCCCATAGGTTTTCTATGGGATTTAGGTCTGGAGAAAGTGCAGGCCACTCCATTTGAGGTACCCCAGCCTCCAGCAGCCATTCCCTAATGATGCAATCTCGATGAGCTGGAGCATTGTCGTCCATGAAGATGAAATTAGGTCTGTGTTGTTCATGCAGAGGCACAATGACTGGATTAATGATGTTATTCAAGTAGTACGAGCTTGTCACTGTACCATTCACAAGGTGAAGGGCAGTTCTGTATGGACTAGACACACCTGCCCAGATTAACACCACCACCACCAAAGGCTCGTCTGATGACAACAGTGGCTGATGCATAGTGCTCTCCTTGACGTCTCCAACATTGTTGGCGGCCATCTATTCTGCTCAACGTGAATTGACTTTCATCAGAGAACAACACTGAAGCCCACTGGTCCCTTGTCCAGCATAAATGCTCCTTGGCTCATGCAAGATGATGACGCCTGTGCCTGGTGGTGTGGTCAGGTACCCTTGCAGGTCATCTAGTATGCAGATCACGCTGATGTAAACAGTTTCAAATGGTCTGACATGACACTTGGGTGCCTCTCACCTCCCTTAAATGTGCCTGGAGTTGAATGGTATTCATCATCCAGTTCCACAGGGCACTGTTCACAATGAAGCGGTCATCAGCGTGTGATGTGGCCAAAGGACGTCCACTTATATGCCTTTCTGTGACTCTTCCCTTCTCTCTGTATCTCTGTTGCAACCTGCTGATGACACTCTGTGACACTCAGTGAAGCACTGTGACACTGTGAAGCTCAGTGGTCACTTCCCTTTGAGAACATCCTGTTTGAAGCCTCGCAATGGTGAGGTACTGTTGATCAATTGTTAGGTGTCATCTTGGTCTCATGATGTCAAAATGTGAACAGCATGATGAAGAGGACTGTTTAAATACCAATTCTAATTGAACCAGAAAATTTATTGGTCGATTCATGGATCAAACACCTGCTGTGAATTTTGCAGTTAAGCACTTTGTTAAAGAACAGCAAGTTATGCAAAAAGTACTGAAACACTGAATAGTTGATCATGTGCATTCAACAGGTTAGAGAAGGTCAAATTAAGTTCACCTGTAAAGGTTATGGTGCATTTTAGGTGCATCCTGAAATTTCACCAGAAAGCCGACTATCCCTAACTTTTTTGTGAGTAGTGTATGTCTGTACTAGATTTGGATTTATTTTGCCCCATGTTGTCTGCTGTTCCGTCTGTGAAAGGCAGCAGTCTGGGGGATCATCTGGGATTATCACAAGTGAATGTAAATGACGTGGCAGCTTCAGTTTTCATGAGGGCCAATGAAAGATTAATGAATAAAACCAGGAGCCGGGCTTTCATCTGTTTTGAAAATGTACTTTTAGATCTAGTATCCAGGCAGAAGTTTCCAGTTTAAAAGAGGGGAAAAGATGAGGTAGGGAAAAGTCACATTTGGGGGGGGGGGGGGGGGGGGGTGCAAATTAAGGGAAAAAGTTGCAAACCAGCCAGCATGTCCATGTGGGCCCCACCACAGGTTAATATGGGTTGTCTTATGGCCCCATCTGTGTTTGCCCACATGGACTTCACCTGTTTACCTGTTATCAGCTGATTTTCTCTTAAATTTGCAACTTTTTTTACTGTGAACTTGCAACTTTTTCTCCTAAATTTGTGATTATTTTTTCTTGTAAGTTTGCAACTTTTTTCTCCAATTTGTTAGTTTTCCTTGTAAAATTGTGACTTTTTTCTTGTAGGTTTGCTGCCTTTTTCTTGCAATTTTGGAACTTCCTCATAAATTTGCCACTTTTTTACTGTAGTCTTGAAAGTTTTTCTCCTAAATTTTCACTTTTTCCTCATAAAGTTACGACTATTTTCTGGTAAATTTGTCACTTTTTTCTCATCAATTTTCACATTTTTTCTCCTAAATTTGTGATTTTTTTTTTCTTGTAAGTTTGCAACTTTTTTCTCCAATTTGTTAGTTTTCCTTGTAAAATTGTGACTTTTTTCTTGCAGGTTTGCTGCCTTTTTCTTGCAATTTTGGAACTTCCTCATAAATTTGCCACTTTTTTACTGTAGTCTTGAAAGTTTTTCTCCTAAATTTTCACTTTTTCCTCATAAAGTTACGACTATTTTCTGGTAAATTTGTGATTTTTTTCTCGTAAATTTGCTACTTTTTTGTAAATTGTCACTTTTTTCTCATCAATTCTCACATTTTTTCTTCTAACTTTGTGACTTGGTTGCATAATTTTGCCTGTGGCACCAGTCTGACTGAAGCCTGGGCACCATATTAAAGCCACGGGGGTGCAGGTGGTTGAAAGCAGGGAAAGAGATGACCCGCTCTCCTGTAGCACAGCTGAAATCCATGTGGGCAAACAGACTGGGCCAACATAGAACCTGCAAACAAACCCACATGGGACCCAGAAGACTGCCCACTTTAACCTATTGTGGGGCCCACATGGACACATCGGCTGGGTGGGGGTCAAAAAATTGCAAATTTCTTTGTCCGGGGAAAAAGTTGTAAACTTAGAGGATGATGAAAAGTTGCAATTTTAGGGGAAAAAGTTGAAGATTCATGAAAATCTGGGAGAAAAAAATCCAAATTTACTAGAGAACTAAAAAGTCGAACATTTAAAGAAAACTGAAAAAATTGCCAAGAAAAAAGTGACAAAATGAATGATCAGGCTGATGAGAAATACGGTAGAGGAGCGTGTGTGAGGCCCAGACCTGAAGACTGACACCTGGATGTTCAGGAAGTGTCTCGCTGACTGTGACAGCTTGGAGATGAAAAAAAAAACTTGCGACAAATATGTGAATTTGCTACAACTTTCACCTGGAATCACACTGAGTTGGCACATTAGCATATGTCGCACAAATATTGCCCAAATGTTCACGTCCACGTTTGCATACATGCCATGCACATATTGCAGGATATTGGCACAACATTCGTGCAACAGAATTGTGCATTTTTTTGCCCTTATGACAGTCCCGCAGCAGCCATGCAAATCCACTCTACACTCACACGAGAGTTTGCCGTGACAGCTGCTAAAAAGGGACCAACTCTCCCCCCTCCAGCAGTCATTTTATCATCAACTGACCACAGAGAAGAAGTGCAGAGACTGCTGGATGAGGAAGCTGCGTCTGAGTCCTCCTCATCGGACACAGCAGGCCCTGGGACTGCCTCCACTTCCTCTGTAGGGGCCCATGGGGCAGGGACAGCAGCCTTTCTTGTCCTTGGGTGGCATGGTGACGGTGTCGGCTGCAGCTGGGTTGGCGTGTGCTAGAGAATGACGGGGCTGTTTGGGCCTCCCTTGTGCATGGAATGTCTTGTCCTTTTTGGCTCCAATTGGCCACAATTTTGTTTCATAGGTCCCCAACCCCTTACAAAGTTGTCTCACTTTTCTCACACTTTCTGACTCACGGCAAATAAATTGAGATGGGTTTGAGACACCTGCGAGGACTGAGACTATTTTGAGAGAAAATTTGTCACACAAATTTTTTGAACATTCCCGCAACAGAAGAGCGAGGCCCTGCGACTCACGAAGGAAAATTGTGAACGTTGGGAAACGTTTGGAGGGAGTCTGGAAACTCCCTCGTGAACGCCGTTCTCCAACTAGTCACCAGCTGTCACAGCCCAATGAGATACTACCTTTAGAGTCTAACCTCTGGAAGACATTGACAAAAACTGGTGGGAGGATTCTCCACATCACTTTGCAGTCGACCACGTAGACGACTGTGTAGCGTGGTGTGCGGTTACAGAACTGAGGTTGTGTGTTTGCTCATTGTTGTCAGTCACACCCCAGCCGCCCCACAGCTGACACGTCTGCAGGGGTGGGGGTGCTAGCACTGCCAGTACACTCCATGTTCTGACACAGCACTGCATGGGAAGAACCGTCAGCCTCCCAATCACCTCCAGGTCCCAGCAGGCATTTCTACTCACTAATGATCTGTGAATGTGTCTCACTGTGTGTGTGTGTGTGTGTGTGTGTGTGTGTGTGTGTGTGTGTGTGTGTGTGTGTGTGTGTGTCTCATTGTTTACAGACTGTACTCGTCTCTCTCGCATCCATATGGTCTCCGTCTATGAGCTAGTACTGTTGTTTAATGTGTTCATTTGACAGTTTTAATGGTTTTTTAACCCGTTCTTTTTTATATGAGTTTAATTTATTTCTATTTATTTGAAGATACATCCTTTAATGCCTTTTTGAGATATTGTATTATAGGCTCCGGTGTGTGCTTATGACATGGTGTGTGTGGGGGGGGGGGGGGGGTGTTTTCTCGATACCCATACTCTCATGTTTGGATTTACTCTAAAAGGCTGAACCCTACACAGACCACATTTTTCTTTGTGCACACACCAGGATGAGTGTTGTGTGTGTGTGTGCGTGCGATATGCAGCTCGACCACTCGGACACTCTCTCCACATAGATCACATGTATATTGACAGTGTACAGACTGTGTAAAACAAAACGTATATACAGAAAACTGAGAGGGAAGAGCACCATATATATGGAACAGGCTGTTGGGTTGTTCCTTTTCAACTCTTTTTTTTAGTCTTGTTAAAGTGTAAATGTTCCTCAGACTGATAGATAGAAAAGCCTAGGGGCGCCACTTCAGTTTTGTCTTCTACAGCAGACCGTGGACTCTGCAGGTTTCTACGCACCAATCATTCAAGAACCAGAAAGTCTTTATAAAGGCCACATTTCTGTAAGCAATCTGATTCAGAAAGCATAAAGAAGTCATGTGAGGGGGTGAAATGGTTTGACATTTGAGCATGCTGACAGAAAATACAAGATTCTTTCAGGTTCCTTTTAGATCATGGGTTCCGCTGATCCTTGTTAGGTTCACATTCTGAGTCAGACTAGCGTTCCCACCACACCAGACTCTGTTAGCACTTGAGACTAAAAGCTTCTTTCTTTTAAGCTGACCAGCAGCTCAGTGTGACAATAGCATTCTGTGGCCATCAGAAATTTGCTGTACACGTGTTATGGGGAAATGAATATTGAATGCATCAATATTTTTCCAGCACATACTGTACATGTCCAGTGAGGCACCCCAAGTGAAATTTTCACCACATGTTGGTATTGGCTCAAGAAATCCACACATGAAGAAATCAAAACAATTAAAGCTACTGTCATAAAGATTCTTATGAAGGGTGGGTCCATAGGAATCTCCCAGTTCCTACGAATTCTGGAGTTCGCAGACATTCATGGAGGGGGGCATAGTTTCTTACAGCTGTTGTTCTATTCGCAAGAGCAACTTGAGGCATTCTTGAGAAATGAGGTGCTTTTCTGTCGTACGATGGCTCTAGAGTTCTTACATTCTTCATAAGGGTGCCTTGGGATCTTCCTGCGGCATACTTACTGCCATCTTATGAAAATTTTTGTGCAACTCATGGCAAAAAATAAATAAAAAAAATCTCAAGTCATTGGTCGGAAGATCTTATGGCTTTTGGCACATTTTGTCACATAAACACCTCACTACCACCTTACGCATGCTGTACGAATCTCCGTACGAACAGGGATTGTACAGCATTTCCTACGACTGCTGTTAGGGGCTCTCAAGTAAAACTTAAGGTGTTCTCAGGAACAATTTAAGGTGTTCTTGAGTCATACTTACAGCCAACATCTTGCATAGTTCTTACATTGTTCCGATAGCATTCGTACGGCTGCCCTATACATGACGGCTTTTCATGGGGCGTTCTCAGAAATCTTGGACAAGACCATCGACCTGGCCATGAACTTACAAACGGTCTATGAATGCTGGATTCTCCTACAGTCGCCTTAAGAAGGCTGTACGAAATGGTCCAAAAATCATTCGTACGGTGTTTGCAGCTGTTCGTAAGGGTATTTGTGACTGTCACTTTAGTATATAAGTATTGTAATTTGTAATAAAGTGGAATAAAAGAGGAAAAAAGAATTGAACACAAAGCAGTACCCAAAGGCCTTGAATTAGCTGAAATCCATAAGTCATTAGAAAGTAGTTCTATCTGTGGAGTCTGTGGAAATTAATATCAACTGGAGATGTCCTTCATGAGTGGCTATGAAAGGCTTTTTGTTACCAAGATGTCATACAGCTCATGATGGGTAAAAGCCAAGAGCTCTCCCAAGACCTTCACAAAGACATTGATGGATTTTTTAAGAGACTAACATCAAAACTTCTGAATCTTCCAGTCAGCATCACTGGGACCATTATCCACAAGTGGAAGGAGCATTGGTCTACCATCAACCGGCCAGGCACAGGAGCTCCTCACAAGATGTCTGACCAGGAAGTCAGAAGGATTGTTGGAAGAGTAACCAGTGAGCCAAGGACAACTGACAAAGAGCAGCAGAAAGACTTCAAATGTTATTTATTTATATAGTACCTTTCATGCAACAAAGTGCAGCTCAAAGTGCTTTACAGTTAAAAACAATTCCAGATAAAATGTAAACAAAACAATAAAAAGACAAAGAGCCCTCCCACCCCACCTCTACTCTTGGCCAAGACGTCCATCCACCTGACCCCTCAACTCACCCCAGACCCCACCTTCTCCCACCCTGACCCACCCCACCCACAAGTAATAATAGACATAGTTACAACATGGCTGAGCACTGAGGACCAGAGTGAGGAAGCGCCATCATAGGGGGACCGTCAGCACCAGGAGCCATCTCAGCCCACAGCTGCAGAGACACCGCCACAGGGGCCACCCTGGCCCAGGCAGACAGAGGAGTCCACACCACAACCAAGAGGCTGTGACTGAACTCCCCCATCCCACCAAGCCAGGGCCACCACCACAGCAGCATCCCCACCGCCAGAGCCAAGTACAGCTCCAAGTGCTGAGAGCCCCCAATGAGGAGACACTAGAGCTAAAAATATCACAAGATAAAATCAACTACAATAAGAAGCAGAATAAGAAAGAGAATAAAACAAATAGAATAAAACAATAAAACAAATAGAAAGAGAATAAAATGGTTAAAAGAAGAATAAATATACAGTACCCGTATGTAAAATGTAATGCAAAACTGAATTAAAATATATAAAACATATTTATATAAAATATATTTTAAATAGTTATAAAAATATAAAGATAAATAAATAAATAAAAAATAGCCAAATAAGTATAAAACATAAAGGATAAAAATTAGTTAAAAGCTAAACTAAAAAGGTGGGTCTTGAGCCTCCTTTTAAAAACATCAACGCTCTCTGTAGCCCTGAGGTCCTCTGGCAGGCCGTTCCACAGACGTGGGCCAGCAAACTGGAACGATGCCTCACTGTGGGTTTTTGTCCTAACTTTAGGTATCATTAAAAGGTCAATACCAGAGGACCTCAGGGTCCGCGAGGGATGATATGGTAAAAGCAGACCAAATAGAGAAGGACCAAGACCATTAAAAGTTTTAAAAACTAATAAAAGAACTTTAAAATTGATTCTATAATTCACAGGGAGCCAATGCAGCGATTCTAAAACTGGCATAATATGCTCTCTCTTTCTGGTCTTCATCAGCACATGGGCTGCTGAATTCTATAATAGTTATAAGGTACTGATCGTCTTTTTAGGAAGACCAGAAAAGAGAGCATTGCAACAATCAATATGACTGGAAATAAAAGTATGCATTAGTGTCTCTGTGTTTTCTCGAGAGAAACAGGTGGACTCTGGCTATATTCTTTAGAACTTGGAGGCAGCAGGTACAATTGTGACAGAGAAAACAACGGGCAATGCGGTCCACTGTCATTGGCTCCATGCATGCTCACCTCACAAGACTCCATTATTAAAGAAAAGCTTGGTTTTCTGTGCAGCATTCAGACAACCCTGTGAAATACTGGGAAAATGCAGTGTGGTCAGATGAGACAATAATATAACTTTTTAGCCCTCATACTACTCACCATGTTTTGAGAAGAAATCACCCACATTGCCCAAAAATATTATTACAACAGGGAAGTTTGGAGTTGGAAGCATCATAGTCTGGGGTTGTTTTTCATCTCATGGCACGAGTAGAATGTGGAAGGAACAATGAATGTAGTGATGTACTGGAGCATTCTGCTGCCACTCGCCATGATGATGAGGATGAGACAGGGGTGGACCTTCCAGCAGACCAATGATCCCTAACTCTTATTTTATAACGAAGAAAATCAACTTAGAATGGCTCGGTCAGTCTTAATTAATTAATTACAACTGAAATCAGGATTCACATGAGGATCCCCTGGAATCTTCAGGGTTGACAGTCTGTTTCGAAGAATGGGCCCAACTCCCACCTGAACACTGCAGTCGATTAGTTTCTTTATACAAGAAATGTCTTGAAGCTGTCATTGCAGACAAAGACCTCTCCTCTATGTATTAAATACATTTTAATTCCCATATTCAATGTCTTTTTCCTGTTTAATTTAATTTATTGCGCATAACATTATTTATGGGCTTAAATGGTTTGATTTCTTTCTATGTGCAGATTCCTTGAATAAATATCGAAGTCTGGAGAAATATTTCATGTGAGTTACCCTTACTGGAAATATATGGACTGGAAAAACACGTTGATACATTCAATACTTATTTCCCCATTGCAAAGTGTAAATTACTGTAATTCTTACACAGTATCAGCAAAGGGTGTCAGTTAATCTTTGAAAAGTCTCCAGACCTCTTAAACAAGCCGTTAAAGGTGCTGTGTGGAACTTTTGGAAACTCAGGAAACTTTTTCACAACACACTATATTCTCTAACACACTATTTCCACTAAATTCAGCTGCATTAGGCACACTTTGGTTTAAAAAAAAACTGCTGTGGCAACTTATAACCATAAACATCAATTTCAACACAATTTTTCATTATTAAATTGATATATTTTCACACACTATATTGGTCTAATTGATCAAGCGCTATCACAGTTGGGTATAACCAAAAGTCTAGGATTGGACCAGTTTATATCATGTGTGTCTATTCTTTCTGCCCACCCCTACATCACAGAAATCTTCAGAACTACTCAGACCCTCATTTGACTTCTTTGTGATGAATGAAAACAGCTCGTAACCTAGCAGACAGGACTGGGCTGACCTGTTGCAGCAGTGCGTGTGTGTGTGATGTCTGGAGATAAACCCAGCAGATGAATCATTTAGCATGCAGACATATGGTCTCCACTCTGTTATACTGGGATCTACTAAAACATGAAGGCATATGAGGAACAACTGATTTACAGCAAACATATTTCAGTATTTAGCTTTAAAAACCCACTAAGAAAAAAATATGAGGCGTTTCTAATCCTTGTTTTCTGACTGTTTTTTTCTACTCTGTTCATACTAATGAAATGGCAAGTCTGTGTGAAACTGATGTGAGAAGAAGAGGAGGCGGTGAAGGACAGAGCACTCTTCACCCCACGTCAGCTCCTTCAGTTGTATCTAATGTCCACTGTCACTCACACTGTGTCTGAGAAGAGCCTGGAAGTGTAACAGACGTTGGTTTAATAAAGGTTCAAATGTCAAACTCTTGTTTTATCTCTATACGTCAACATTTACCCCTGTGGATCTCCTGATTGTAGTGGAGGGGTTTGTGGGCCCAGATGATCACAGGAACTACGCCATCAGTGGCAGTGTGCCCCTGATTGGCTCTCCCTTGACAGACTGGTCCTGGGTGAGAGCTGTAAAAACAAAAAGCCAGAGTTCCCTGCCCGTTGTGGGTTTACCATGACCCTGGCCTGTGACCAGGCCTGGGAGAGGCCCTAGATCACAGAGGCTGCCGTGATAGCAGAGGAACAGTTAGATCAGTTATACAGCATATGCTGCCATGCAACACAAGTATTACAGCGGAAGGACGAGGAATCAGTGACATGGAGCGAGGTTCATGCCTGGTGAGGCTGTGATGCTTTCTGAGTCAGAATTACAAATCAGATTTTATAAATGATTTTAACAAAACAAGTGTAAGGTATTTTATTGAATTACCTTTTAATGGAATACACAGAAAAGGCAGTAATCAGAGTCCATGTTTTCCTTTTATAACTCCTTGAGTAAGGACAATGTGCAAAGACCTTCGGTTACACAAGTACACAGGTGCATCTCAATAAATTAGAATATCAAGTTCATTTCAGTCATTCAGTTCAAAAAGTGAAAATAATATACAGAGTCAGTACACACACAGCAATATATCTCAAGTTTTGATGGTTATGGCTTAGAGCTCATGAAAATTCTGTTTCTCAAAAAATTTGAATATTACATAAGACCAATTTTAAAAAACAGATTTTTAACCGAAGTGTTGGCCGACTGAAAAGTATGTCCATGTACCACTCAGTACTTGGTCAGGGCTCCTTTAGCATGAATTACTGCATCAATGCGGCATGTCATGCAGGTGATCAGCCTGTGGTAGTGCTGAGGTGTTATGGAGGCCAAGGTTGCTTTGATAGACGGCCTTCAGCTCGTCTGCATTGTTGGGTCTGGTGTCTCATCTTCCTCTTGACAATACTCCATAGATTCTTTACTATATGGGGTTTAAGTCAGCAGAGTTTCCTGGCCAGTCAAGCACGGTGATGCCATGGTCATTAAACCAGGTTTTGGTACTTTTGGCAGTGTGGGCAGATGCCAAGTCCTGCTGGAAAATGAAGTCAGCATCTCCATAAAGCTTGTCAGCAGAGGGAGGCATGAAGTGCTCTAAAAATTTCCCTGTAGATGACTCCACTGACTTTGGACTTGATGAAACACAGTGGACCAACACCAGCACATGACATGTCTCCCTAAATCAGGTGCCAAGTCCTGTCATCATTTGGAAGTCAAGGTCCCAGAGTTTGGAGGAAGAGTGGAAAGGCACAGAATCCAAGTAGCTTTATGTCCAGTGTGAAGTTTCCACAGTCAGTGATGATTTGGGGAGCAAGGCCATCTGCTGGTGTTGGTCCACTGGGTTTTATCAAGTTAGCGCAGTCGTCTACCAGGAAATTTTAGAGCATTTCATGCTTCCCTCTGCTGACTTAAACCCCATCGAGAATAAGATGAGAGACTCCAGACCCAACAATGCAGACGAGCTGAAGGCCGCCATCAAAGCAACCTTGGCCTCCATAACACCTCAGCACTACCACAGGCTGATCACCTGCATGACATGCCACACTGATGCAGTAATTCATGCTAAAGGAGCCCTGACCAAGTGCTGAGTGGTACATGGATATACTTTTCAGTTAGCCAACACTTCAATTAAAAATCTGTTTTTTTTAAAAAAAATTGGTCTTACGTAATATTCTAATTTTTTGAGGAACAGAATTTTGGGTTTCCATGAGCTCTAAGCCATAACCATCAAAATTAAAAGAAATAAATGCTTGAAATATATCACTCTGTGTCATGAACATATATGACTTTTATGTTTTGAAGTGAATTAATGAAATCAATTAACTGTTCAATGATATTCTAATTTAGGGCAGCGCGGTGGAGTAGTGGTTAGCACTGTGGTAGCACAGCAAGAAGGTTGTGGGTTCGATCCCCCCCGACCATCGGTGACCCTTCTGTGTGGAGTTTGCATGTTGTCCCCGTATCTACATGGGTTTTCTCCGGGAACTCCAGTTTCCACCCACAGGCCAAAGACATGCAGGTTAGGTTAACTGGCATCAGCTGGGGATTCTAAATTGTCCTTAGGTGTGACTGTGACAGTGAATGGTTGTCTGTCTCTCTGTGTTGGTCCTGCGATGGACTGGTGACCTGTCCAGGGTGGACCCTGCCTCTCGCCCAAAGATGCTGGGATAGGCTCCAGCGCCACCACCCCCCCATCCCCTCCACGACCCAAAAAGGATTAAGTGGCAGAAGATGAATGAACAATATTCTAATTTATTAAGTGATTTTACAAACAAGTTTTTTGGGCACAAAATTCATTGTACTTTGTTTTTGGCCAAGGAATAATGTAAATTACAGTGGCTCGGAGAGCTGCATCTCTCTGAGTGGTGCAGCTCCACAATTTACACTCATTATTACAAATTATTATTAGCATTTAAATTAAGTAAATTTGCCTGTCCTTCTGGACAAAAATCACCGTGACTTTATTTTAAAAATTTCCTCAAATCCCTTTAGTTTTAAAAAATCCTGTGCTTACAGTGCTCAAGCACACCCCCTCTTGTTGGGGAAACGGTACTGCACAGCCTGTTATTGTGATTTTCAGCCTCACCTGCCTCCCCTGACTGCACGTCACTACATGGAACACAGGACAGCTTGTGCTCTCTGTAGCCAGGATGTGGATCGACATCACAGGCCAGTGAGGACTGGAATCCCCACTGACGATGCCTGTGCTGTACCCAGGCAGCTATGCTGTAAAATTGATCCATACCTCTCAGTAATTATTATATAAAAAACAATGGTGGTATGCACTCTACTCAAGATTTATTTCATGCATAATCATTTCAGTATGATTTCAACATTTTACTTTGCCGTGCTGCATCATAGTGGAACTGTCGATCTTTACGAATGAATCCTCTCGAGACCGATGGGTTTTACACCTTCAATGGTGGCACAATGGGTGAGAGGACCAGATAGAGGAAAGGCCCTGACCAAAGTTCCCATCACCTAAAATTGGTTCAGAGTTCCAGCAGTGGAAACAGGACTAGTGTTATGGATAAGCTCACTTGGTTCACTGTTGATCAGCAGCAGTCCGTGGGTTAGCATACTGCCTGAATTGCCGCGTCTCAAGTTACTATTTCTGACAATGCACATACAGACATGGACAAAATTGTTGGTACCCCTCTGTTAATGAAAGAAAAATCCTCAATGGTCACAGAAATAACTTGAATCTGACAAAAGTGGTAATAAATAAACATTCTATGAAAATTAACCAATGAAAATCAGACAATGCTTTTGAATTGTGGTTCAACAAAATTTAAAAAAAAAAAACAAACTCATGAAACAGGCCTGGACAAAAATGATGGTACCCCTAGAAAAGATTGAAAATAATGTGACCATAGGAACATGTTCAACCAAGATGTGTCCTCTAATTAACATCACAGGTGTCTACAAACTTGTAATCAGTCAGTCGGCCTATTTAAAGGGTGACAAGTAGTCACTGTGCTGTTTGGTGACATGGTGTGTACCACACTAAACATGGACCAGAGGAAGCAAAGGAGAGAGTTGTCTCAGGAGATTAGAAAGAAAATTATAGACAAGCATGTTAAAGGTAAAGGCTATAAGACCATCTCCAAGCAGCTTGATGTTCCTGTGACTACAGTTGCACATATTATTCAGAAATTTAAGATCCACAGGACTGTAGCCAACCTCCCTGGACGTGGCCGTGGGAGGAGACGGATAATACGAATGGTAACAAAAGAGCCCAGAACAACCTCTAAACACATTCATAGTGAACTCCAAGGTCAAGGTACATCAGTGTCAGATCACACCATCCGTCGTTGTTTGAGCCAAAGTGGACTTCATGGGAGACGACCAAGGAGGGCACCACTGTTGAAAACAAATCATAAAAAAGCCAGACTGGAATTTGCCAAACTGCATGTTGACAAGCCACAAAGCTTCTGGGAGAATGTCCTATGGACAGATGAGACAAAACTGGAACTTTTTGGCAAGGCACATCAGCTCTATGTTCACAGACACAAAAATGAAGCATACCAAGAAAAGAACACTGTCCCTACTGTGAAACATGGAGGAGGTTCTGTTATGTTCTGAGGCTGCTTTGCTGCATCTGGTACAGGGTGTGTTGAATCTGTGCAGGGTACAATGAAATCTCAAGACTATCAAGGTATTCTAGAGAGAAATGTGCTGCCCAGTGTCTGACAGCTTGGTCTCAGTCGCAGGTCATGGGTCTTGCAACAGGATAATGACCCAAAACACACAGCTAAAAACACCCAAGAATGGCTAAGAGCGAAACATTGGACTATTCTAAAGTGGCCTTCTATGATCCCTGATCTAAATCCTATTGAACATCTGTGGAAGGAGCTGAAACATGCCGTCTGGAGAAGGCACCCTTCAAACCTGAGACAACTGGAGCAGTTTGCTGATGAGGAGTGGGCCAAAATACCTGCTGAGAGGTGCAGAAGTCTCATTGACAGTTACAGAAATCGTTTGATTGCAGTGATTGCCTCAAAAGGTTGTGCAACAAAATATTAAGTTAGGAATTAAGTTAAGGAATAAGTTAGTGAATCATTTTATGTATGCTGATGATCTAGTTGTTCTCAGTCCAAGTAGTGCTGGTCTTCAGGAGTTATTAAGAGTGTGTACTGCTTATGGAGTTGAAAATGACATAAAATATAATACAAATAAGAGTTGTGTGCTGATTTGCCGCACTAGAGAAGATTTGTTAATGAAATTCCCTGTCTTTGATTTGTCAGGCAGGGAATTAATTGTCAGGGATAAAGTTAAATATCTGAGACATATTATTAATGATAGAATGACTGATGATGATGATATTTTCAGACAGCGCTGCAAAATCTACATGCAAGCAAATATTCTTGCACGTAGGTTTGGCTTTTGTTCAGATGAGGTGAAGCTGGTTCTTTTTAAAACCTATTGTACACCTTTATACACTGCTCATTTATGGATAAACTATAGGAAACAAAGCATGCAGAGATTACAGGTTGCTTACAATGATGCTTTAAGAATTTTACTTAAAAAGCCTCAATGGTGCAGTGCTTCTGAGTTATTTGTCTCATCACGTGTAAATACACTGCATGCAGTAATAAGGAATCTTATGTATTGTAACGAAGCTGAGACGAGGCAGCTGTCAATCATCAATTTTCAAATTTTATTTTCAAAAATATCTTCACAGGTAACAATTTCAGCGTGCATACCAAAATCTTCACACCAACACGACGACTCTTTTCCCAATAACCAACACCTGTTATATTATGTGAGACAATTAGGGCTAATTAGCCCCTACCATAACCCCAGGTAAAACAATAAACACTTTCCATTCTTTCACACATACCCAATAGCATCTAAAAGTCCATAACAATTTCCCACCTATTTACAAAATACATATAAATAACACGGAATAAATAAGACACCATAAATAATTCAATAAATAATTTAACCCCTATTTACAAAATCTAAATCACCCCTAAACTTACCATCACATGCTCCCTTCCTGCTGGTATCCTTTAAAAGTCTTCAACCCCTAAAGAGTCTTTTGCCCGGACACCATCAGGGAGCATGCTGGCAAAGGTATGTGGAGAATGATCACCACTTGTTTTACCCAAATAATTAAACATAACAATTATCTCACCAAAAAGGGCATTCCACATAGTCAGAAGCAGATCCTAAAATAATATGTGTAGACTTAACAATAATTATTAACATTTGCAAATATTACCCAAATAATATAATCACCTATACAGTGAACCATAACAGTGGTGACACTCCGTCGTCACATTTCCTCCCCCCTTTTCCCAAGACTACAGTACTCTAAGAGTCATGTACTCTGGAGAGACTATCTGCCACAAGGTTAGTTTTTCCTGCCACATACAGAACAGTAAAGTTATACGGTTGAAGGGACACATACCACCCTGTGAGACGACTGTTCATGTCCTTCATCCTGTTCAACCACTGTAGGGCCCGATGATCTGTTTCCAACATAAAATGACGCCCCAGTAGATAATACTTCAAAGACCCTATTGCCCATTTCATGGCAAGACATTCCTTCTCTACCGTAGAGTATGTTGTCTCCCGGTCCAACAACTTACGGCTCAAGAACAGTACTGGGTGTCTCTCTCCCCTCTCCTCCTGGAGAAGTACTGCTCCAATGCCAACTCCTGAAACATCTGTCTGTAGAATGAACGGACGAGCAAAATCTGGACTGTAGAGAACCTTCTCACCAGAAATAGCCCTCTTCAGATCCTCAAAAGCTCTGTCACACTCCTCTGTCCATTTTACCCTATTTGGTGCTGAAGCCTTAGTGAGGTCAGTCAAAACTGCTGCTCTTTCAGCAAAGTGGGGAACAAACTTACTGTACCATCCTACCATTCCCATGCATGATCGTACCTTCTTTTTAGTAGTGGGCACAGGATAGGTTCGGATGGCATCCACTTTACCTACTCGTGGTCTAATGACCACCTGACCAACCACATGTCCCAGGTACTCCACCTGCTGCTGTCCAAACACACATTTACGTGGATTGGCTGCACGGTGGCGCAGTGGTTAGCACTGCGGCAGCATAGTTTACCCTTGGCTGGGGGATTGTGGGGATCGTGTGATCGTGGGTTCAATCCCAGCCCCCGACCAACAGTGATCTGTGTGGAGTTTGCATGTTCTCCCCGTGTTGCGTGGGTTTACTCCGGGATTTCTCCGGTTTCCTCCCACATGCCAAAAACATGCATGTTAGGTTAATTGGCTGTTCTAAATTGTCCCTAGATATTTGTTTCCTATAGGCCCTTAGAATAGAGGGTTAGTATTAATGAAAGCGCTTTGAGTGGTCTTTGTGACTAGAAAAGCGCTATATAAGTGCAGGTTAGTTAGTTAGTTAGTTAGATTGATTGTCAGTCCTGCCCTCTTAATCAACTGAAGGACCTGCCCAAGGTGTACCAAATGTTCTTCCCAAGTCTGACTATAGATGACCACGTCATCCAAATAGGCAGCTGCAAAATTTAATACCCTTCGTAATACCTGGTCCATAAGCCGCTGAAAAGTTGCAGGTGCCCCCTGAAGGCCAAATGGCATAACCTTAAATTGAAAACTGCCATAAGGTGTTTTAAAGGCTGTAAGTTCTTTTGCTTCCGGTGCCAATGCCACCTGCCAATACCCCTTGCATAGGTCCAGTGTAGAAATAAGCCTAGCCCTGCCCACTTTCTCTAACAGTTCATCAGTCCGGGGCATGGGGTATGACTCAAACTTAGACACTGAATTGAGATATCTGAAGTCAATACAGAATCTCAAAGAGCCATCCTTTTTGGGGACCAGCACAATTGGGCTACACCACTCACTGACTGACTCCTCAATCACTCCCAGCTGCAACATCAAATCAATTTCCTGCTTCATCTTTGGAACCAATCGCTCTGGGATCCTATAAGATTTCCTACGTGGAACAGCCTCTTCTTTCAAATAAACTTTATGACGCACCAGCGTGGTGAAACCAGGTCTCTCCTGAAACAATTCTGGATCTACCAGTGCCTCTAACTCTCTCTGCTGATCCACCTGCAAATGAGACACTTGAAACAAGTAAGGCTCTGACACATTTGTGGGAAAAGACTGTTCTCTCTCCTCATCCACTTCCATCGCACAAATGAAGAGTTGATGATGTGTCTCCTGAAGAACAGGTTGCTGCTGCTGATGACCAGGCTGCTGAAACTCTTTCAACAAATTAATATGGAAGGTCTGATGTTTTACCTTCCTGTCAGGCATATATAGTTCATATGTCACTGAACTTAGTTTTTTAGAGATTTCATATGGCCCCTGCCATTGAGCCAACAGCTTACTGTCACACGAGGGCAGCAATAACAAAACCTGCTGACCTGGGTGAAAAACCCTTTTTCTGGCCTTCTTGTCATACCAAGTTTTTTGTTTGGCCTGTGCCGTCCTCATGTGCTCCTGAGCCAAAGCAGTCATTCGATCCAGTTTCTCTCTCATCTTAATGACATAAGAGACCACATTGTCCTGATCACTCGGTGGACTCTCCCAGTGCTCCTTTAATAAGTCCAGTGGGCCCCTCACCTGACGACCATACAGTAGTTCAAAAGGTGAGAACCCTGTTGAAGCCTGGGGCACCTCCCGATAAGCAAATAACAAATATGGTACCCATTGGTTCCAATCTGAGCCCATATCAGAAACAAATTTCCGCAGCATGTTTTTCAGAGTCTGATTGAATCGCTCAACTAGTCCATCTGTCTGAGGGTGATATGGGGTGGTCTTAATACCCTTAATACCCAACAGCTTATATACCTGCTGCAACAGTTTTGACAAGAAATTTGTTCCACAGTCTGTCAGGATTTCTCTGGGTATGCCTACCCTTGAAAACAACTGGATAAGGCAGTTGGCAACCTGCCTAGCCTTGATAGATTTCAGGGGGAAGGCTTCTGGGTACAGAGTAGCATAGTCACAGATCACCAGAATGTATTTATTACCAGAGGAGCTTCTCTCTAGGGGGCCAACTACATCCATCCCTATTCTATCGAATGGTGTTCCAATAATTGGTAATGGGTGCAGTTGGGCACGGGCTACTCCCCTAGGTGATGTAATCTGACATATTGAACATGATGTGCAGAACTCCTTTATCTGGGTATACATTCCCGGCCACACAAACCTTCTAGCAATTCTCTGCAAAGTTTTCTGAAAAGCTAGATGACCTGCCCAAGGGATAACATGTCCCAGTTCCATAATCTGTGGTGTGAGGTCCTGTGGCAAAGCTATGGCCATAACTTCACCTTGTTGCTGGTACAAAATTTTTTTTTAGATTTAGATTTAGTATACTTTATTGATCCCCAGAGGGGAAATTGAGGGTCATCCACCACCTGGATGGATGAAGCAGCCACGATACGGCACTATCCCTTAACCATTCACACACACATTCACACCTAGGGCCAATTTAGAGTCTCCAATTAACCTAACCTGCATGTTTTTGGCATGTGGGAGGAAACCGGAGAAATCCCGGGGTAAACCCACGCATACACGGGGAGAACATGCAAACTCCACACAGATCACTGTTGGTCAGGGGCTGGGATCGAACCCACGATCCCACGATCCCCACGATCCCCCGGCCAAGGGTAAACTGTGCTGCCGCAGTGCTAACCACTGTGCCACCGTGTGGCGCATGGCACACGGCAAAATGCCCTTTTTAATGACATACATGGCCTCAGCCAAACAATCCGTTCTACCCTGTTTCACACCCTCAATCTCCGAGACATTATTAAACTATGGTCCAAGTGCTGGGTCAGCTTTCTGTAATGCAGCTATGTCAGGAGGGATGCCAAACTCTACTGACTGACTTAGCTGTGGTGTTTCTTCACCCAAGTTCTTTACTGAAGCTAACATCTTATCTCTTCTCCCCTGAGCCTTGGATTTAGATTGTTTAATAGGGCCTGCCTCTATCTCAGAATCATAAAAAGGCAGCTCCTGAAGAACATTGGCAGCCCTCTGCGCCCTGATTGTCACCATATTACAGATTTTCCCAACAGGTGCATCAAGCCTCTGCTCAATAGCGCCACCTGCCTGTCCCTCAGTTTGTTCGTCTCTAACCTGTTGTATAATGTCCAACAAAGTTGGAACATCATTGCCAAGAATAACTGGATAAGGCAAATCAGGCACAAGAGCTACAGAAAGGAGATAACTTTGACCCCCCACTGTTAAATAGACCTCAGCGGTCGGGTACAACTTCTTATCCCCATGAACACAACTAATATTCACTGTAGACTCACTCCATGAATCTCTAGGGACTAAGCTGGGCAAAACAACAGTCTGGAAACAACCGGAGTCTAACAAAGCCTCTTCACACTGACCATTAAGCAAAACATTAGTTTTATATATTTCACCATAAATTGGTGCTGACAGAGTAGGTCTTGGAACTGAGCATAATAATGAAGGTTTCTCATTCTTTATGGCAGGACATGAATACTGAGGGTGACCGATTTTATTACACTGATAACAGCGTATATCTTTATTTGAAACAACACGTGACTTTTTGCTACTATTATATCTGCCATTTGTGATCTGACTGGAACTGGAATACAGTCTATTTTGAGCTGGACCACCCCTTTCACCCTCATTAGACTTACTCCATATGGTGAAAGAGCTGTCACGGCCGAGAGTAGGTCTCCTGCTCCCAGACCTGGCTGACAGAAAAACCTCCGCTAGACGAGTAGCGCCCTCTGCAGTCTTCGGGTCCCGCTCTTGTATCCAGATTCCCAGTTCCGGGTTCACCATCCGCAGAAACTGCTCCAAAATCAACAACTCCACGATGTCTTTCACCGTTGAGGTCTCTGGTTTAATCCATTTAATACACAGGTCTTTTAAACGAACATACAGTTCACGGGGGGTTTCGTCCTGATAAATGTCCAGAGCACGAAACCTTCTCCTATAGGTGTCGGGTGTTATTTCGTACTTATTTAAAATTGCTTCCTTCACTTTTTTATAATTGTCTGTGTCAGCAATGTCCATCAGTACATATGCACTCCGTGCTTTACCTGTGAGCAGAGGAGCCAACTGGATAGCCAACTCTTCTTCACGCCAGCGGCAGACTGTAGCGATCCTCTCAAAAGTCACCAGGTAGTGCTCGATGTCATCCTCAGGAGAGAGCGGATTCAGCCTGGGCTCGTGGTGCATTCGCGTTCTCCTTGGCTGCACCTGCAGCGGTAAATCATCCTCCTGCGGGCCAACCCGACTGGCTGTCACCCTGGGGTCTTCCCCCGAAGCGTCGTTGTCACCACTGCGTTCAGCCCGGCTCCCATACTCCTCTCTCAACTCCGCCACTTGCAACTGCACCCGACGAATTTGATTATCTACAGTCTTCCACCTTTGGTCTTGAAGAGCGGCTTCTTCTTCCCTCTGACTATCTCTGACAGTCAGTGAATGAACCAAGGACTTCACTAAGGACGTTAGCTCCTCGAGCTCGCCCAGTCCGCTGGCTCCCGGCTCCTCAGCTGCCATAGCTGCGTCCGAGTCGAACTGTTCCTCTTGCCTCATTACTTTTCTTCTCGCCATTGCTCCTTCCGTCCCATGCACTTTCCACCACTTCCACCAAATGTTACGTCTTGTCCTGGGAACGGACCACCGCTGCCACCAAATGTAACGAAGCTGAGACGAGGCGGCTGTCAATCATCAATTTTCAAAATTTATTTTCAAAAATATCTTCACAGGTAACAATTTCAGCGTGCATACCAAAATCTTCACACCGACACGACGACTCTTTTCCCAATAACCAACACCTGTTATATTATGTGAGACAATTAGGGCTAATTAGCCCCTACCATAACCCCAGGTAAAACAATAAACACTTTCCATTCTTTCACACATACCCAATAGCATCTAAAAGTCCATAACAATTTCCCACCTATTTACAAAATACATATAAATAACACGGAATAAATAAGACACCATAAATAATTCAATAAATAATTTAACCCCTATTTACAAAATCTAAATCACCCCTAAACTTACCATCACACGCTCCCTTCCTGCTGGTATCCTTTAAAAGCTTTCAACCCCTAAAGAGTCTTTTGCCCGGACACCATCAGGGAGCATGCTGGCAAAGGTATGTGGAGAATGATCACCACTTGTTTTACCCAAATAATTAAACATAACAATTATCTCACCAAAAAGGGCATTCCACCTAGTCAGAAGCAGATCCTAAAATAATATATGTAGACTTAACAATAATTATTAACATTTACAAATATTACCCAAACAACATAATCACATTTACAGTGAACCATAACAGTGGTGACACTCCGTCGTCACATGTATAAGTTCATCTGTCTGCTTGATGTATCTGGAAATGAAATCATTCAGGTTATGTCTAGCATTAAGCTCAGTTCTATTCGCTGTCAGTCACAGTTTAGAAGGCACTGGTACAGTTGTCTTTTTAAGTCCTTTTAAAGTCTGTACTGTTTTTGTACTTCTTTTAGTAATTGT
Organism: Pholidichthys leucotaenia; assembly: GCA_020510985.1. Lineage (NCBI taxonomy): Eukaryota > Metazoa > Chordata > Actinopteri > Cichliformes > Pholidichthyidae > Pholidichthys > Pholidichthys leucotaenia. Next base: position 263,621,951 of record CM035839.1, read on the forward strand.
TTCTTATTGTTTTGTAACTTTTTTAATTGTCTTGCTTTTTTTTATTAACTGTTTTAATTGTCTTATTTATTTTATTTTTGATGGACCATGAGTCTGGAATAAAGTTTGATTGATTGATTGATTGATTGATTGAGTTAAGGGTACCATCATTTTTGTCCAGGCCTGTTTCATGAGTTTGTTTTTTAAAGTAATTCTGTTGAACCACAATTCAAAAGCATTGTCTGATTTTCATTGGTTAATTTTCATAGAATTTTTATTTATTACCACTTTTGTCAGATTCAAGTTATTTCTGTGACCATTGTGGGTTTTTCTTTCATTAACAGAGGGGTACCAACAATTTTGTCCATGTCTGTATCCTGGTCAAAGGGAAAGTATTAGAATTTCAACTACTATTTCCAGATTCGCCACCCCACTGAAAGAAATAGATATCAAATGTACAGCGGGGAAAATAAGTACTGAACACATCGACATTTTTCTCATTAAACATATTTCTGATGGAGCCATTGACCTGAGATTTTCACCAGATATCAGTAACAACCTAAGTAATCCATACATACAAAGAAATCAAGGCAACTTCTTCCTTCTCTGGAGCCATTTGAGAGTTTCCTTGGCTGTGTATTTGGGATCATTGTCTTGCTGAAATGTCCACCCTCATTTCACCTTCAGCATCTTGGCAGATGGCAACAGGTTCTTATCAAGGATATCTCTGTACATTTGTCCATTCATCTTTCCTTCAATTATATGAAGTCTGCCTGTACCATGTGCTGAAAAACACCCCCACACCATGATGGGGTGTGCAGTGCCATTTCTCCTCCAAACATGCTGTGTGTTGTAGCATCCAAAAAGTTCTCATCTGGTCTCATCTGACCAGACTATATTCTCACAATATTTTACTGACTTGCCCAAATGTTGTGCAGCAAACTTTCAGCAAGCTTCAACATCCTTTTTCTTCAGCAATGGAGTCTTGCAAGGTGAACAGGCATAGAGCCCATGTCGGTTGAGTGCATTACTTATTGTTTTCTTTGAAACAGCAGTACCTGCTAACTCCAGGTCTTTCTGGAGCTCTCCACGAATCGTCTTTGGCTCTTGGATAATGCTTACAAAATCTTGCGAGGAGCTCCTGGTCGTGGCCAGTTTATGGTAAAATGATGTTCTTTCCACTTCTGAATGATGGCTCCAACAGTGTTCACTGGAATATTCCTCAGTTTAGAAATGCGTCTGTAACCAATGTCATCATTATATTTTGCAACAATAAGGTTGTCAGGGTCTAGAGAGAGCTCTTTGCTTCTACCCATCATGAGTTCTTTGTGGTGTGACAATCTGATATTCATAGACTTCTTTAAAAGCTATCAGTCAGGACTTAACCAGCTGAAATTAATTTGCACTAATGGGAGTGGGATGGCTTCCAAAATTCTCATGGATTTCAGCTGGTTTCTTGGCTTTCTATGCGTTTTTGCCCCTCTTTTTCTTCATGTGTTCAATACTTATTTCCTGTGTCATTATGCTTCATTAAATACAACTTGTTTTGTGAACACAGTTGCCTTGATTTCTTTGTATGTATTATATTACTTGGGTTGTTACTGATATTGGGTGAAAATCCAGGTCAATGGTTCCATCAGAAATATGTTTAATGAGAAAAATGCTGACGTGTTCAATACTTATTTTCCCTGCTGTAATATCCATACACAAAAATCTACAACCATGTTGACTGTTAGCCCGGTTGCTTCGCTTAACATCTTTAGCATTACCATCATAGTTGAATAAATAGTTTTCCACAAAATATTTGTATCTGTAGTCAAGTTTTAAAGTTGTTGTTAACACAAGACTAATAAGTGCTATTCTCTGTAGTATAAAGTGCCTATAAAAATATTTGTCATAAGGTACAGGAATTATTTATTTTATTTAATAGTGGGTGTGAAAGGGGGCGGAGTTGAACCATCACTTCTACACCTGCTAAATTAAATAAAAGCACTCGTAAAAGGGGCACCAGTCCTAACGGACAATAAAATTAACTTTAATTTTATTTAATTTTGTACCTTAAATTACTTAATGAATCAGTCTCAAAGTTTCAGTGAGTTTTTGTCCTGCCGTGATTAGGAAACCTGTATATGCGAAAGGAAAACGCTTCTACTGCTCTTATTCACTCTTTTATTAAAATCATTCAGGTTACATGGCATGGCGTTCAAATGATGAATAAACAGATTCAGATGATGACAGCGTAAAATATCACATCAACTGATATTGGGTTCCTGAACATAAAATCCAGCTTTACACCTCTGCAGAACCAAGGAGAAACTAGACTTGTGTTTCAACGGTAAATGAGGCTGGAATGTTTTAACAAAACATCGCAATTTTATGGGGAAAATTCATAAGCTAATTATCTAAAAATGACTCCTGAATTAATCTACAAAATTTAAGGGCAGTTACTTAAAAATGACTAAGAGTTTTTGCTTCAGTTTACAGCTCTATCCTGCGGCTGAGAGACTAATTGAGCCCTGAAATACGGGCCATATTCAATTGTAATTTAATTGTTAGGACATCACGTTTTAACCCAGGAAATAGGAGAAATAAGAGTCTCACTCACACAACGGCCGTTGGTCCAAGTTCCGTGGGTCGGTACCGCTGGGTTTTGAAGTTAGGACGTTGGGAGGAAGCGGCTGCTGCGATGCCTCCTCAAAGCCTTGGAGGTGATAACTCAGCTGGGGGGCCCTTCAAAGAGACACTTGCAGCCGTGGGTGGTTTGTCTCAGGGCGGCGTGAAAAGTCCTTGGAAAAGAATCCAAATTTTGAGGTCTCTTGTAGCGGGATAGACCAAAAACTGAAACTGAAGGAAAATCTTCTCAGTCTCTGTTCACTTTAACTAGGCAAATTAAAGGTCCACTTTAATGGCGTGAAAAGTCATAAAAAAAAGTGTTAGAAAAACATTTACTAGGATAAGAATGGCTTCTGAGGTGAAGGAAAAAGTTTGAGAATTTGATTCTCTAAAAAGGGACGAGCTCTAAAGAAAAATGGTTCCTCCTCAGTTTCCAGAATATAAGAAAAGACTTGACAAACACACAGAGAATAAAATAAAACTTCACAGGGCCTTGAAATGGTGGAATAAAATCTTCTTCTGAGATCTAGATTACTATTCTGCTTCTTTAATCTTAATTTAGTTCCTAATCTTTCTCAAAATCTCTTTCTTTCTTCTTTCTGTGTTTCTAATTCTTAATTCTATTTCTAGCTAATCTTCCTGCCTGTTCTTTGTCTACCCTTTTTCTACTGTGCTGATCTCCTTCTTTTTCTAACTCTTTCTGTTCTCTGCTGATCTCTAACTAAACTCAAATCTAACTTCTCTTTTAAAGTTACCTCGCCGGGTCGTAAAACTGATGATGTAGTCGCAAGACTGACCAATCGGCTTTTTCAGAAGCAGTTTGAAATGGCTGCTATCCAATGTGAGAACACTTCTTTGTTTGAGAGCAGCCAATCAAATGAAGACACCATCCCATGAAATTTCAGAGGGAAAATCAACACTCAGTCAGTTCTTATGAAATAAATGCTCAATATAAAATCTAACTAAATTAAATGACTTGGCTAATATATGGTGATCATGCATTTATACCATTACTCCAATAACACTCATGAATATAACATTTCTTATACATAATTATAATACATGCATTCACATTTAGATCAAGATTAGCACAGTAGAACATGCAGCAAACCATGGTTGGTGATAAGAGGGATGATTTTCAGTGTCCTTAGGATCCAGAGGATAAGCTGAAAGAAACTTAATATTTAGAACAAATTAAAAATCATCCTACGTACTGAAAACACATTCCATAGGTATCCGCTAGGAGGTACTGTTGAGCTGTAGATGATTTCCTTTAGTATCTGGGCGAAGGTACCTGGACAGCATAGGCTATAAAACCGTCAGATTAAGTGGTTTATGACTCTTTTAAAAACATTGGTTTCCTGTGAAAAGGTACGTTATCAAATGCAGTGTTCATGTTGAGAGGTCTGGTCTCCTGAGTTTTATGTTCCTTTGAGCCTTTAAAAGCAAATCCTGATCCTTACAATCTCTGCAAGAGGCAACTGTTTACATTGGGGTCCTGGGAAAGCAAGCATCTTTGGTCAGGCCTGGAGGAAGCCTGCATGAGTCGACATAAAAGCCAGTGATATTCCTGAAAAGGCAGAAAGGTGATATTCCTGTGTAATGAATAAAATGAAATTCCTGTAAACTGGAGAGAAGTGATCTTCTGTCTCGGTTTTGAGGAGACGATGATGCTACATCTCTTCACATCTGACAAAGTAATCTCTGGCAGACTGTGGAGACATGGTGGAGATCATTGTCAGTACTACCTTATGGTGCGTTCCTACCACCAGCAATACTACAACATAATTGCGGGTTACAAGAGGTTCACCCTTCCTTAGAAACAAAAGAATCGAACATAATGGCCCAGATGTCCTTCGAACATAATGGCCCAGATGTCCTTGATGGGCACGCCAAACTTTGTGTTGTTCTGAGATTTAGCAGTGCACCAATGGATTAAATTAAAACTCCACAGCCTTTGCCTACTTCCACTGCCATGAAGCACAACATAAAAATACTGGTGGCTGCCCGTGGTGCCCTCAGCCTGATGGCATTAAGAGCACTGACTGGGTGAATTTTTGTACAAAGTCACCCAAAATTTAAGTTGTCCCAGTTTTTTCATAGATGCAACTATAGGATCACTATGAAAAGCCTATGTCATTTTATTCACAAGTTATCACATTTACAAGGTTTTCTGAGAGTTGACCTCTGACCTTGACTTGAGGTCAGACCTCAGGTCAAGGATAAAATCCTGCACGGTGGCGCAGTGGTTAGCACCGCGGCAGCACAGTTTACCCTCAGCCGGGGGATCGTGGGGATCATGAGATCGTGGGTTCGATCCCTGCCCCCAGCCAACAGTGATCTGTGTGGAGTTTGCATGTTCTCCCCGTGTTTGCGTGGGTTTACTCCGGGATTTCTCCGGTTTCCTCCCACATGCCAAAAACATGCAGGTTAGGGAGTTAAGGGGGCGCTTGTGCACGAAGCGACCGGCAGCTGGTGGCTTGTCACCAGACTGCAGAACAAATCTACCTACGGGTACAAAATAAGTCCAAAAAAAAAAAAAAAAATCAAAACATCACAGATTTTTCAAAGATTGAACTCTAGTATCAATGCAAAACAGTTACATCATTTCCCTTCTGAGTTATCATACTTACAATGTTTTTGGAAAAATTGATCTGTGACCTTGAGTTCAAGAGATACAACTAGAAAATTCAGAAGGGAAATTTTGAGAGTGTGCCAATGCAATTGGTCATGGCGTTAACCTGAGAGAACCTAAAGAAAAATAATAAAAATCAACCTTGAGCTTTTGACCCTGGATCCCAAGGTCAGAATCCCAAGGTCAACCTGTGTACAAAGTTTGGTAACCCGAGCTTTCTTTGTTCTTGAGCTATAGTTGTATGTATTACTATATCTGCTAGACATCTGCGTTCCCAGTTGGTTCATTAATCCACAATTGATCATATTTCTTTTCTAGCCATTATTCTACAAACCTCAATTCCAGTGAAGTTGGGATGTTGTGTAAAACGTAAATAAAAAACAGAGTACAATGATTTGTAAATCCTTTTGAACCTATATTCAATTGAATACACTACAAAGACAAATAATAATAATAATACATCAGATTTAATATAGCGTTTTTCATAGACACTCAAAGACGCTTTACAATGGATACATTATTCATTCATTCCACAAACAATGGGAATTGGGCGCATGCGCACGCAGCGACCGGCAGCAGGTGAAAAAAGTTCGATGTCTGTGTCTTTGTTTTTATGCACTTTAATGTGTTTCAACGTAATTCTCTGTGCCGTTTTTGTCCTTGAATGTTTGCGGACTATATAACAAAAAGCTCCCTGGTTCCATCAGTATGGATTTCCTCCTTGTGTTTGCACTGTCACTTTTTTCCTATCGGCTGTTTATCTTGGAGGTAAGCGCGATCATGCCGGGAAGAATGCAGTATTCCAGAGAAATGTTACTGCATTTAAACATGGGAAATGCAGCATCTGTGTTTGAGTCCGTGCCGCCACTGCCGGACTTTATTTTAAGAGATTTTCATGGACACAGCGATGAAAACAGAGACAAGAGGAGGAAACGCGGCAAGCGTGGAGGCGTAAAATTAAGCCTGAGGAGGTGTCAGTTTAACCGCATTCCTCTTCCTTCCATTATTATGGGGAACGTACAATCCCTGAGAAATAAAGTGGATGAAATTCAAGGGAATGTACGATATCAGAAGGACTTCAAGAACTGCTGTGCCATGGCTTACACGGAGACGTGGCTTACGGCGCATGACTGGGATGCGGACCTGTGGATTGACGGCTTTGGTGCCCCACTTCGCTCAGATCGGCAGGAAGAGGTAATTGGGAAATGTCAGGGGGCGGCGTATGTTTATATATTAATAAACAGTACTGTACATCTGTCACGGTCATCTGTACACCCGATGTGGCGCTTCTGTCCATGTCACTACGCCCCTTTTATCTGCCCCGCAAGTTCCCCCAACTTTTCATAACGACTGTGTACATTCACCCGAGGGTAGATGCTGACTCCGCCTCCAGCACCGTCTTTGATGTGGTCCAGTGGCTGCAGACGATTTCCCCAGAGGGTCCAAACTTTATTCTTGGGGATTTTAACCATATTTCTTTAAAGAAGACACTTAAAAACTTTTATCAGTATGTCTCCTGCCCAACCAGGCGAGAAAAAAAAACTGGATCTGTGCTATGGATCCATTGAGAGGGCCTATAAATCACTTCCCCTTCCTCCTTTAGGATCCTCAGATCACAACTGTGTACATTTGCTGCTCACATATAGTATAAAACTGCGCTCAGAAGAGACAAGGCGAAGACCAGAGACATAGACGTGTGGACAGAGGATTCAGTGCACTGCCTCCAGGAATGCTTTAACTGTACAGACTGTGAGGTGTTCACACTGGCCTGTGGAGAAGATGTGGACTCTTTGGTGGATGTCACATGCTCATACATGGCTTTCTGTAGAGACATGATTGTTCCATGTAAACGTGTCAAAATATATCCCAACAACAAGCCATGGGTTACAAAATCAGTTAAATCCTGCTTACAGAGGAAAGCACCTGCCTTTAAACAGGGGGTTGTTTCTGAGCTACAGGTTGCCACAAAAGAGCTGAAGGCCGAAATTTTAAGAGCAAAACAGAATTATAAATCAGAATTGGAAAGCAAGATGGCAACAAAGAAACTTGGTTCAGCCTGGGCCAGTATGAAAACTACTGCAGGCCTTCAGAGCACAGAACGCAGTAATCGTGTGTTTTTAGATGGTTTTAATTCAGACACAGAGCTGGCTAATGCTCTTAATTGTTTTTATGGTCGTTTTGACTCCTTTGATTTTAGCACAGAAACCCAAGATTTGAAACAGAAACTCAAAGACAATCAGCACTTTAATATTGAGGTGCAGGATGTTAAAAGGGAGTTCTGCCCTGTAAAAGTGAACAAAAGTCAGGGCCCTGATAATATATGTGGGCGCTTGGTAAAGTCCTGTGCACATGAACTGAGTCCTATATTTCATTACATTTTCAATAAGTCCTTACAGACACAACATGTGCCTAAGATCTGGAAAGAAGCCGTGGTTGTTCCCGTTCCAAAATCCAGCTGTCCTAAAACGGTAAATGACTTTAGACCAGTTGCTTTGACTTCAATTTTAATGAAAATTTTTGAAAAATTGGTCAGATGTGAGGTCCTAAAGCAGACTGAACATGCATTGGATCCTCTGCAGTTTGCCTATAGGCCTCACAGAGGAGTGGAGGATGCCACTGTCACTCTGTTTAACATGCTTTTTGAACATCTGGATTTTAGTGGGACACACGCCAGGCTTTTATTTGTGGACTTTTCTTCTGCCTTTAATACAATCCAACCTCATATTTTAGTTGAAAGGCTCCTGCAACAATTTGATTTGAGTAATAATCTGGTGGGTTGGATTCTGGATTTCTTAACCAACAGGACACAGAGAGTAAGGGTCAATGGTACATTGTCTGACCAAAAGTGTTCTTCTACTGGCTCTCCTCAGGGGTGTGTGTTGTCACCACTACTCTTCATCCTGCAACAAACATGTGTCGGAGCAGACATGAAAACAGACACATTATAAAGTATGCTGATGATTCAGTTGTTGTCAGTCTCCTCCAGGATGGTGAGAGTGGCCATGGCCCAGTAGTTGATGATTTTGTTCACTGGTGTGAGGATTCCTACCTGCAGCTGAATACGACAAAAACTAAAGATATGATTATTGACTTTAGGAGGAAAACTCCCAGACACAAAGTCACCGTACTAAACGGCCAGACCACTGAATGTGTACAATCCTACAAATATTGTGGGATGATTATTGATAGTAATTTAAACTTTGAAGAGAACTGTGAAAGGGTGTGCAAAAAGGGTCAGCAACATTTGCATTGCTTGAGGAAACTTGCACGCTTCCAAATTGACCGAACCATAATGACAATGTTTTATCGGGCTTTTATTGAATCTGTTTTATTCTTTTCTTTAGTGTCATGGTTTGGTCAGATAAAACTGAAACAGAGGAAATCCTTGGATCAGGTAGTTAGATGGTCCAGTCGTTTGCTTGGTGAGTCACAGCTGAGCCTGACATCCCTGTACACCAGACAGGTACAGAGGATGGCTACCTCCATTTTAAATGATGACTCCCACCCTTTGCACTTTAACTTTCAGCTTCTTCCCTCCAGACAGAGGTTTGCTGTCCCAAAAAGTAAAACCCAGCGCTACAAAAACAGCTTTGTTCCTGCTGCAGTTAAAGAGTTGAACAGCATAATTTAGTTACCTATTTATTAATTTCATTTTATATTTACTTATTTTTGTAGGTTTTTTATTTGGGTTCTAAATCTTTTATTGGGTTTTAGACTTTTGAGTTTTTAACCTCTTTGACTAGTCTTTAACTTTTTAATATGACCCTTCTCTCTTCTCTCTTTGTTTTTTCCTCTTATTTCTTTGTCTTATGTCCTGATTGGTGGAGCCTTGAGTACTTTTATCATGTTTATAGTCAGCTTCATGTGTGCCTGTGTTTGTGTTCATGTTGAATGTAATTGTGGTTTGTAAATATGGATGTCACCAGACTCCAAAACAAATCTACCTACAGGTACAAATAAAGTAACCTGAACCTGAAACAATGGTAGTGGTAAGCTACTACTGTAGCCACAGCTACCCTGGGGAAGGCTGATGGAAACGTGGCTGCCAATCCACACCAACGGTCTCTCTGACCACTACCAAACATTTATACACATTCATGCCGTGTCATGGACACTGGAGGCAAGGTGGGTAAAGTGTCTTGCCCAGGGACACAATGGCAGAATGTCTGGGGAGAGGGGGATTCGAACCGTGGTTGAATGTTTTATCCAAGTCTACAAAACACATGTGGACTGGTTGGGCAGACTCCCATGAACCCTCAAGCATTCTTGAGTGGGTAAAGAGTTGGTCCGATGTGCCACGGCCAGGACGAAAACCACACTGCTCCTGCTGAATCCGAGGTTTGACCAATGGTCAGACTTTCCTCTCCAGTACCTTAGCACAGACCTTCCCAGGGAGGCTGAGATGTGTGATCCTCCTAAAGTTGGAACACACCCTCTGGTCCCCCTTTTTAAAAAGAGGAGTCACCACCCCGGTTTGCCATGCCAAAGGCACTGTCCCAAACTGGCTGTGCCTGTGTTGAGCCCTTAGGCACTCTGTCAAATATGTGCTGCCTTAGTAAATCTGCCCCTTAATGTTCAAACTGATAAACTTTATTGGGTTTTGTTGCAAATATTAACTCATTTTGAATTTGATGCCTGTAACACGTTCCAAAAAAGCTGAGACAGGGTCATGTTTACCGCTGTATTACATCACCTTTCCTTTTAACAACATTCAAACATTTAGGAACTGAAGACACTAATTGTTGAAGTTTTTTAGGTGGAATTCTTTCCCATTCTTGATTGATGTACGACTTCAGTTGCTCTGAGTCCGGGGTCCATTGTTGTATTTTGCACTTCATAATGTGTCACGCATTGTCAGTGGGAAACAGGTCTGGACTGCAGGCAGGCCAGTCTGGTACCCACACTCTTTTACTATGAAGCCACGCTGTTGTAACACATGCAGAATGTGGCTTGGCATTGTCTTGTTGAAACAAGCAGGGATGCCTCTGAAAAAGACGCTGCTTGGATGGCAGCAGATGTTACTCCAAAAGCTGTATGTACCATTCAGCATTAATGGTGCCTTCACAGATGTGCAAGTTCCTCATGCCATGGGCACTAACACATCCCCATACCATCACAGATACTGGTTGTTGACCTTTGTGCTGATAACAATCTGGATGGTCCTTTTCCTCTTTAGCCCAGAGGACACAACGTCCATGATTTCCAAAAAACAATTTGAAATGTGGACTCGTCAGACCACAGCCCACTTTTCCACTTTGTGTCAGTCCATCTCAGATGAACTCGGGGCCCAGAGCAATCCATGGTGTTTCTGGGTGTTGTTGATATGACTTTCATGTTGGATGGTAGTTTTAACTTTCACTTGTAGCAATGAACTGCGTTAACTGACAATAGTTAGTGGCCGTCACATGCTTGTTGTGAACACAACCGAAGTTAAAGGCTAATCTGCAGGATGAAGGACACACCGCTGTCCAACTATGAACGGGACTTCCTGCTCAGGGCCATCGAGGATAAAAAGCTACGCTTTACCCAAAGCGTTTGCTAGGCTAACGCTATCGCTAGAGCTAACGCCATAGCTAGTCGCAGCACCTAGCACCGACACGGAGAAGCGACTCTGCCCCCGGTGATTGGGGCTCGCCGGAGGAACAAGCCGAGAAAGCAGTTGGACGGGAGCCGGATCGGAGTTCAAATGCAGCGGTTTTGGGAGATGGGGACCAGTGGAGGACCACCGGGGCCCCAGCCGGAGTTGGAGCCTCCGTCACATATTAATTATATTAAAGGTAAAATATCCAAATCAATTGCAATACTACACAGAGTGAAATATTTGCTGAATCAACCCACACTATATACCTTGTATCATTCATTAATACTCCTATACATGACATATTGTACTGAAGTATGGGGAAATACATATAAAACAAACATATATCCAGTCTTTATGCTTCAGAAGAGAGCTATTAGAATAATAAACAAAGCTGCTTACAGGGAACCAACAAACCCACTTTTTCTTAAATTAAAAGCTCTCAAGCTGAAAGATCTGGTTGACTTTAAAACTGCAGTAATAATGTTTAAAGTGAAGAATCTATCACTGCCCACAAATATTCAAAAGTTGTTCCAAATAAGGGAGAAACAATATCATTTCAGAGGAACATGTATATTTCAAAAACCTTCAGTGAGAACTACCACCAAGCAACACTGTGTTTCAGTGCAAGGAGTCAGATTATGGAACGATTTTGGACCTGAATTAAAATCATGAACAATGCTTGGACAATTTAAACAAAAACTAAAGGAAGAAATACTCCAAACATACACTACCGTTCAAAAGTTTGGGGTCACTTAGAAATGTCCTTATTTTTGAAAGAAAAGCACTTTTTTTTCAATGAAGATAACTTTAAACTAATCAGAAATACACTCTATACATTGCTAATGTGGTAAAAGACTATTCTAGCTGCAAATGTCTGGTTTTTGGTGCAATATCTAGATAGGTGTATAGAGGCCCATTTCCAGCAACTATTATTCCAGTGTTCTAATGGTACAATGTGTTTGCTCATTGCGTCAGAAGGCTAATGGTTGATTAGAAAACCCTTGTGCAATCATGTTAGGTCTGCAATACTGTAATTGCTGCAAATGGAGGATTCTTTGACGAAAGCAAAGTTTGAAGGAAAAAATTATTATTTCAAATACAAATCATTATTTCTAACCTTGTCAATGTCTTGACTATATTTTCTATTCATTTTACAACTCACGGTGGTAAATAAGTGTGAATTTTCATGGAAAACACAAAATAATTGTCTGGGTGACCCCAAACTTTTGAACGGTAGTGTATATACAAGATGACATGTAAAATCACATAAGGATTGTCATATTCAGTCTGCGTTGTGTTGTTGCTTAGTGTCACCATGGGGTGAGACGCCGGCTCGGCGCTCAGCCCATGCTCCTTTTATCCCTGCCTCTCATTGGGCAGTGCCTCAGCTGGTTCCCAGCTGTCAGTGTCACGGGACGGCTGGGGCCAATTAATCCTCATCAGCTGGGGCGCTGTTAATGAGTATAAAGAGGAGCAGCTTCGATCATTCGGGGCTGCGACATAAGCACTGCTAGGCTGAAGCCCCTTCGTCTGGTGTCAGCCTCAACTCCCCTTGCAGCATTCCGGTGTTTGTATCCCGCTGTGAGTATGCACGTCTTGTTACCCCCATGTCCGGTACGAGCTACCTACCCCTGCGCTGTGCAGCCTGAGAATGTACGTCTGTATGAGTGTCTGTGCTCTCCTCATCCCTTATCCCTTACCCAGAATAAAACATCTCGACTCACTGGCTTGTCCCTGGCTCTGATTGCCCGGCTCCCTAGAGCCGGATATGACAGTATGTCGCAGCCAGAAGAGTTGCCGGCGGCCGTGAGTCGCTGTGGAAATGTACCTTTCTGTCCGGGTGTCAGCGCTGCTAGCATGCCGTTTCCCAGGAGTCACTTCCGGCGCCAGGGCGACGGGCTGAGGTCCATCTCGGAGGCAGTCGACGGGACGTTCTTCACCCTGCACGACGCCTCCAACGCGAGACGCTGGCATCCGGGCCGTGCTGAGGAACTCCTGGACTGTCACCCTCACTCTCTGTACCATCTGGAGGACAGTGCCAGGATAGACGCTGCAGGTACACAGCGAGAGAAGCTCCACGGGGTGGATGGAAATCCCGGCAGGGAGTAGAAGTGGGCGACGTCTTTCCCCGCTTCGGAGTCCCGTTCCTGCCGCCATTCCAGTCCGGGAGTTCGCGCCAACCAGAGGACTTCCCCCGACCTGCGCCACGTCACTCGGGATTCCCTTCGAGGAGCCGCAGCTGACAGCAGTTATGTCCGGGGTCGAGTGGCTGTCGCGAGCTCTACTGTGTTTCCTGTCACCACCTTCAGGCATGTGGCGGCGGCAGTGAGATTGATGGTGAGGACTTCAGGGCTACGAAGCCTTCCCGTGCTCGACGCCTTCCTCGTCTCGATCTCCGATCTGGAGCGGCGAATCCTGGGTTTCCCCCTCGCTTCGCCCCCTGGGTGTAGTCGTCATCACATCGCCGAGTCACCTCTGCACGAACCTCGTCCGGATCCAGTTCTGGGTCATCGTCAGGACCGTTCCTCCCACGCAGCTGTCATCCCTTCGCCTCGTCAGTGTGGAGATTCTACAGCCTCGTCCCCTGAGCCTCGTTCCCCCGCTGTCATTCCTGGACATTCGGGCTGGCTCACCCCGGCTGTTTCCCCCTCCTCCTCGACGCGCTTCCTGACCGCTGTGTGTGCCTGGAATCCCGGCCTGGTGAGCTCTCTGCTGGAGACAACGCGAGCGACCCTCAGACGAATTCCCGGGGGGTCCTCCGTTATCGCCGGGCGGGGAGAGGAAGAAGCAGATTCCACTACAGCAGGCGATACTCAACCTCCAGGGGGCAGGCAAGTCATTGTTTTTTCACACCTGCTTAATGATTTGCTCTGTCACATCCCTGGAGGAGAAGTTCAGGGTTCGCAGCTCCCTGAACTCTCCCCACCTGCTGTAACCTGTATGCCTAATCCCGCATCCTCTGTGTCTCTCTCCGCCGAGCGGTCCCCGGCTCCGGGTCAACGTGGTGGGATATGGAGAGGGCCTGTGGTTCCGCAGCTACATTGCGGACGGAGGAGGGGGACTGACTGCTGCGTGGAGTCTACGCTGACGACTGAGCGTCCCTGGGTCTCCACGGAGGAGCGGTTCGGTCCAGCGGGACGAGATTCTTCTGGCTTCACGCCGAGTGGGTCGTCGGCGGGGTTACCTGCGCTGGAGGGATCTCAAGCTGCGCTGACCATCGTGCTGGCTGCGGGGCCCGACGCGGCTAGATGGGAGCCTGACAACGACCTCCTGACGACGGATCCTGGATCTTCGCAGTCCTGGACGGCGTCAGAACCCGAGATCAGGCGAGTGCTCTCCTTTCTTTTCTCTCTTTTTATCTTTGAGCACTTCAGCCTATCTCCAGGGGAGACGAGCAGGGTGCAGCCGCCCGCTGCGTCTGAGCTCGTCTCGCCGGGTTCTGGCGCTGCCGGTGATCCTGATCCCGGTTCTGTTTTCTCTTCTGAGCCTTCTTCCAGGGTCACCGGCGAGGAGTTGCTGTTCCTCGTGGTGCTGGAGGGTCCGGGTTCAACGTTGGAGGTCGGTTCTGGTGCAGTGTCCAACGTGGGTTCGCCCGAGACCCAATCGGGGTCCAACGTGGGTTCGCCTGAGGCCCGATCGGGGTCCGACGTGGGTGCTGCCCCAGTGTTGTCCAGGTCCGGTGAGGAGGTGGCCGTTTCCCTGAGGCCCGCCGCCCTCGTCATCGGCTCTCCCCTGAGCCTCTTCCACCGGGATCCGCTCTGACCCTTCGTCCGTCTCAACGGTCCTGGTGGTTGAGTGATGCGGGTCGACGACCCGACCCGCAAAACTTTCGGTTCGGCGATCTGGTTTCCCCCCACTGGTCTGTGTTTGCCTTTGGGCGGCCTGGTTCGGCAGCCGTTGGACTGGATTCCTGGGATCTGGGCCCAGAGTTCGCCGTCCGAACACTTCTCTTCCCCGGGTTGCCAACTGGACAATGGGCGGGGAGATTACCAGAACAATTCCGGCCGTTTTGGACTCTGCCTGCCATCTCCTCGGGTGTCCTTTACTTCTTTTATTATTATTGAGGTCACTCGGGTGTAGTTTCTTTGTCCATTAGGGGAATATATGTTTTTGTGCTGTGTGTTGTTTTTTTTTTAACCATACTCAGCATTTTTATCGTATTGTTATCCTGTTACCCTGTCACCTTTTTTTCCTCTTGGTGACTCACCTTATGTATCGCGCTGTGTATTGCATTTTCTTATCTTTACTCAGCGTTTTCATTCATCCTTACCTTAGCCTTGGCCTCGTCGGTGCATCATGGAGTATGCGTGTGGTTTCCTGTTCAACCATACTCTGTGATCACCCCATTCTGTCTTATTATCCTCGTGGGGGGCCTTCCCTGGCCCCGGCTTTAACATTGACTGTGTTTGTTATTGTTTGAAGTAATGTGTTTCATCCCCACTTAACCGTACTTCATTATTACCCATTTGTCCTTGTCACCTCTGTTTCTTTAGGTGATCTTTTATATATTCGGTGCTGTGTGTTTTGTTTTCTTTAGTATCCATGCACAGCGTTTTTCATCATTTTTTGTCCTGACCTTTGTCTTGTTGGTGCATTATGGAGTAGTGTGTTTTGTTCCCCTTAACTATACTCTGTGATTGCTTTATTCATTCCTGCCACCTTTTTGGTGGGTTTTTGGTTTTCTTTTTTTTGCCCCGATCTATACGTTATTTGTATGCTGTCTGTAGTCGTATTTGGTATTTTCCCTACCTGTGTCCTAACTCAGTTTTCTCCCTAACTGTGCTCTGGGTTAATCCTTTTCCCTGTGTTGTAGGGTATTGTATTTGGGTTTTTTTTTCTCTGCCCTGCTGCCCTACATTGGTCTATTGTTTTTTTTTTTTGTC
The DNA here is from genome assembly GCA_020510985.1 of Pholidichthys leucotaenia. NCBI lineage: Eukaryota > Metazoa > Chordata > Actinopteri > Cichliformes > Pholidichthyidae > Pholidichthys > Pholidichthys leucotaenia. Next base: position 263,637,642 of record CM035839.1, read on the forward strand.
CTTCCCTTTGCATCTTCCCCTCCGGTCCTGCCTCCCTTCCGCCCACCCTAGGTGGGGAAGGGGGGGGGGCTGGGATGTTCCTGGTCGTTCGGGAGCCCGACCGTGAGGGGGAGGCTCTGTCACCATGGGGTGAGACGCCGGCTCGGCGCTCAGCCCATGCTCCTTTTATCCCTGCCTCTCATTGGGCAGTGCCTCAGCTGGTTCCCAGCTGTCAGTGTCACGGGACGGCTGGGGCCAATTAATCCTCATCAGCTGGGGCGCTGTTAATGAGTATAAAGAGGAGCAGCTTCGATCATTCGGGGCTGCGACATAAGCACTGCTAGGCTGAAGCCCCTTCGTCTGGTGTCAGCCTCAACTCCCCTTGCAGCATTCCGGTGTTTGTATCCCGCTGTGAGTATGCACGTCTTGTTACCCCCATGTCCGGTACGAGCTACCTACCCCTGCGCTGTGCAGCCTGAGAATGTACGTCTGTATGAGTGTCTGTGCTCTCCTCATCCCTTATCCCTTACCCAGAATAAAACATCTCGACTCACTGGCTTGTCCCTGGCTCTGATTGCCCGGCTCCCTAGAGCCGGATATGACACTTAGTTTCTTTTGTCACATTTTGTCTTAGCTTTGTTTTGAATTGTAATCACTCGTTTTGTTTTTCTTTTGAATTCTTGGATGGAATACGGGTGGGCAATATAAGCTGCGGCTTCAGCCGTCACCCATTTCGGATAACTTATGTTGAACTGTATAATCAGAGGAGTTATTGTCTAATATGACCTTGTTGGATTTTCTTTCCCCCTTTGTTATATTATTTTGTTTCTTTTAATCTGTACTATTAATCTATCCGAAATAAAGATTGATTGATTGATTGATAGTTTTCCAAAGTGCTCCTGAGCCCCCATGGCAATATCCTTTATCCACCTTATTCCTAGGCCCCATGATGTCTTGCGTGAATTATGGTAGCAACTTCCAGTACTAGTTTAGAACATATGGTTGTCACTGAAACGGGACACTTTTCCTTGTTAAAAACAATGACTTCGGCATCAGAAATGCAGGAACACGGCCTCTTGCACCTCAAAACAGTAATACAATCACACCACTTCCCATGACTATCGAGGGATGGGAAGATGACCTTAAAAAGTGGCCTTGTAGATAGTAGCTCCGTTAGTTAGCGCCACTGCTAAGATGCTAACGGTGTAAACAAATGACCCTTGCTGGCAAAATGAGTCACTTTGAGGACATTTTCAAAACTGATGTAACGTTATTTCCATATTCTGTATTGAAAGACCTTCAAAATGATATTTAAATTGTAGGTAGTGTTACATCTGTAAATAAGCAGTAATATGGTGGCCCGGGATTTACCGGGGATTAGAGGGGGCTGGCGAACCACACTTCCGGTGGTGACACTGGCCAGGGTATAAAATGCCAGGGACGGAAGAGGCAGTCCTCTTTCATCGTAGACGCCTGGACCTAGAGCGCTGCAGCCCACTGCTGTGTGACTGGTCTATCATTTGTAAGTTATTAATAAAAGACAAACTGCCTTCCGCCCTGCTCCTCATTCTACTAATTATGGACACAGCATTTGGCAATGAGGAGAATGCGGTTATGGAGCGTGCTGCAATGAGTTTTCGGTCGTTTCTGGAGGTCCCTGGTGAGCCTCGCGTATTGTGGCCTAGGTGGTTCACTGCGTTTAGCAACTACCTGGTGGCCCTCAACCTCAGTGAGTTGAAGAAATTGCGAGCAAGAGCAATTTTAGTCCATAGTTTGGGCATGGAAGGGCAGAGGGTCCTGGAAACATTGGGCGGAGAGGAGAGTTTTGAGGAGGTTGTAGAGCTAATGGCGCAATATTTTTGCGCACTGGACAACGTCATCGTCCGGCATATCCAGTTTTGACAGTGCTACCAGTGGCCAGGAGAGCCAATGAAGAGGTTTGTGGCAGACCTGCGTCAGCTGGCGCTGGAGTGTAGCTTCGGAGCTCTACAGGACAAGATGATTCGGGACCAATTGGCAGCGCATGTCCAATGCTCGGCTGCTCGGTCGTTCCTCCTGACCCATTCGGGTTAATTAACGTTGGCCACTGCCATAGATATTGTCCAGCGGTTCAAGGTGGCTGAGAATATAGCGAGGGACCTTGGCAGAGAGTCATCCTCATCTTTAAACGAGCCTCGGCTAAAGGTGCTGACAGCGGACCCTGTAGGTGAAGACGACGTTGAGGAGGAAGGGGAGTACACCTCCGTCGTCAGAATAAGGTCTATCCCGAGAACGTCGAGATGTTCCGGCTGTGGATCCGCTAGACACAGATATAAGTCCAGAGAGTGTCCGGCGAAGGGAAAGTGCTGTGGGAAATGTGGCCTGCTGCACCATTTCGCGTGAGCCTGTAAGAACTTTGAGCGTGGGGAATGTGGAAATGGAGGGGGCTCCTCAACGAAGACTCCTACTGTCGTGCATATGGTTGTGCCTGAGCCCAGCGGCTGTATCTATTGCACGGTATCTCTAAATGGGGTCGAGGTATTGATGCTGGTGGATATGGGTGCAGTGGTTTCGATTTTGAATCTGCAGACGGTGAAGAGTCTGTTCCCCTGGTACCGCATCCAAAAGACAGCAGCCCCATTCTATAGCTACGGCAGGAGTAGGATTGCCCTATTGGGGTACATCGAGGTGATGGGGATGCAACATGTTCTACGGCTTGGGCTTCTCCATTGCCTCTCACACTGAAGAGGAGTGGTTGGATGGCAGTTTGTGGAGCCGACCCCTGCTGGATGTGGATGATGATGTGGTCTGGGACACCGAATGGTCCGAACTGGGAGAAGACAGCGAGGAGGACCGACACGGGACGCCTCCCCGGGATGAACCCGATGCCAGAGCCCAAGTTACCCTGGGTGTGGGAGCTGGGTGGCATGACTGGGCCCCTGGGTTGGTAGGCGGGACCGGGACATCAGCGCTGAACAGCACCAGGGCTAGACCAACAGGCACGCATTTGAAATGCACCAGAAGACAGCCCTCGAAACGGGCTTTGGGCCGGACCAGGAAGAATACCGGGTCCAAATGGGAAGTTCCCCCACGGCGGAGGGATCCAGAGAGACTTGTTAGAGCTCCCCTGGTGGTTGGTGATATGGTTCGCCCTAGTGTAGAAGCTTGGTCGAGGGGGTCCCATAGACGGCGTGGGCTGTATGATGACCAGGGGTGGCTACAAGTGGAGGCCACCCGGAGTGATGCCTACTTGGGCCTGTTGGACAGAACATGGAGGCACCCCAGCAAGCTGCATTGGGTGATGGTGGAGAAGAGACAACGTAGCCCGTCCCCAGAGACTAAAAAGTGGCGACGGTCTGGCTGGGAACCACAGGATGGTAATCTGGCGGGGGGGGGGGGGGCATTCCACGAGTTGTGTTAAATGACTGTGAGCTGTTTGTTTGAAAGAAAATGTTCAGTAGTTACTTCACAAGTCAGGTTGTACATAAGTTAACTCTACTGGGTTGTGCTCCGTTTGTATGATTGTTAAATTTACTTGAATGATTAATTGAATATTTTTGATAAATTGGTGTGAATTTAAAAAAAAGAAGAAGAAAACAAATATTGAACTAAGTGTAAAATTTTCTTTTGGCATGTAGTGATTGTGGTGACTAACACACATTGAGGTAAAACCTATTTGTAATTGATATGAGGTCAGTAGGTGCTTGGCGGCTCGACCTGTTGTGTGTGAAAGTGAAAATTGGTAATAGTAAACTGTATGCCTCAACAATATTTTGTTTGTTGTGCCCAAGTGTGGGGTGTGTTGGGGTGGGAGGCCGCCAGTAGAGTTTGGTTAATTGTGGAATGTAAATGTTTGTTGTTTATTGTACATATTTACTGTTTGTTCTGGGATTATTTTTCTTTTATTGGTTACACAGCTTATTTTATGTTCTGGACTGATGAAGAAAGCAGCAGAATAATCCGCTTAGCCGTGTAGGGGGCACTGGTAGTCCCCCCCCCCCCCAGCCTTAGTTGTATGACTGGATAGATTATTTGTTTATTTTTGTATATACTGTTTTTCCCGTTACTGCATGAGTCGGGTTATAAAGTTGGGTGGGTAATCTGTGTGACTGCATTTTTTTTTTTTTGGGGGGGGGGGGGGGTGTTACATTCGTAAATAAGCAGTAATATGGCGGCCCGGGATTTACCGGGGATTAGAGGGGGCTGGCGAACCACACTTCCGGTGGTGACACTGGCCGGGGTATAAAAGGCCAGGGGCGGAAGAGGCAGTCCTCTTTCATCGTAGACGCCTGGACGTAGAGCGCTGCACCCCACTGTTGTGTGATTGGTGTATCATTTGTAAGTTATTAATAAAAGACATAAACTGCCTTCTGCCCTGCTCCTCATTCTACTAAATATGGACACAACAGGTAGTGTGTGAAAACTGACCCTGAAAAGGACGATTTGTTTATATTTTAGCTAGGTTGAAAACTCGCGTTTGATTGGTCAGGAGTTACATCTTCTGCAAAAACATAGGTGTTTTTAGAAAGTACGATTTCTAAGCTTTCCAATGATACCACACACTCATGGGGTTTTCCCAGGACTTGCGCTACCAAACAAAGAGAGTCATGATTTATTCAATTCAATTCAATTCAACTTTATTTATATAGCGCCATTTCACAACAACAGTCATCTCATAGCACTATCAACTGTAGGGGGGACCCCCACAGTTGCAGAAAGACCCCAGCAATCAGGCGATCCCCTGTGAGCAAGCACTTGGCGACGGTGGAGAGGAAAAACTCCCTTTTAACAGGAAGAAACCTCCAGCAGAACCAGGCTCAGGGAGGGGCAGTCATCTGCTGCGACTGGCTGGGGGGTGAGGGGATAGAGAAGAAGAAAAGAACAGACATGTAGAGAGCAAACAGCACGATGGGGACTCAATCTATGGGAGAGAACAAACAAATGTTAATGACCGGCAAAAAAAAAATTTCATAGAGAGTGAGGAAAGGAGTGAGGCCCAGTGCATTACTGGAGGTCCCCCGGCTGACTAAACCTATTAGCAGCATAACTAAGGGAGGGTTCAGAAACACATGATCCCTCCCTAATTGTAGGCTATATCAAAAAGGTAGGTTTTAGCCCTATTCTTAAAAACAGAGATCGAGTCTGACTCCCGAATCCAGATTGGCAGCTGATTCCACAGGAGAGGAGCTTGATAACTGAAGGCTCTGCCTCCCATTGTACTTTTGGAGATTCTAGGTATTACAAGTAATCCTGCATTTTGGGAGCGTAGTGCTCTGTTAGGATGATACGGTAGTATCAGATCTTTTAAATAAAAAGGAGCCTGATTGTTTAGAGCTTTGTAAGTAAGAAGAAGGATTTTAAACTTAATTCTAAACTCTATGGGAAGCCAATGAAGGGAGGCCAGAACCGGAGAGATATGATCTCTCTTTCTAGTACCTGTTAAAACTCTTGCTGCAGCATTTTGGATCAGCTGAAGACTTTTTAAAGATGTTTTAGGACAGCCTGATAATAAAGAATTACAATAATCTAATCTCGAGCTAACAAAAGCGTGGATCAGCTTCTCAGCATCACTCTGAGACAAGATGCTCCTAATCTTGGCAATATTACGCAAATGATAGAAGGCAGTCTTAGAAACAAATTTAATATGTGAACTGAAGGACAAATCCTGATCAAAAATAACTCCAAGGTTCCTCACAGAGCTATTAAGAGAAAGAGTAACTGCATCCAAACTGAAAGTTTGATTTGGAAAGGAATTTCTAAGGTTTTTTGGACCAACAAGAATGACTTCAGTCTTATCTGAATTTAATAGCAGGAAATTACAAGTCATCCAAGCTTTGATTTCTTTGATTTATGACTTCTCGTTGCCTGTACTCATAATTTCGTGGTGCGCATTTAGACCAGCACATCTCCATCTCAATAAAGTCGGCTGCATTTTGTTAAAATATGTTGGACATAATCAAATTTACCTTACAGCAGACGTACGCCACAACACCGTGCTTGAATGTTGTCTGTCACCGTGTGGTGAGAAGCCTCCATTTATCCAGTCTGATACAACCACGAACACGAGCAACAAGTACCAGAACTACGCAAAAACATTCAAAAAATACAAAAACTAGAAGAGCTGAAATTAGCTGCCACTTGAGTGCAAAACACATATGTTGACTATACATTAAAATGAATTTGAAAAACTTTTAAAAATGTTATTTTAATTAAATGCCTCTGCTACTCCACTCTTACTGACTGATTTAACACAAGGTCAGCCAAAACCGGAAGTTCCGCCCATAGTCGTTCGTACAGCGGCACCCCCAGGAATAAGGTGGACAGAATTATGTCAGTTTAATGCAGTGTCATCTGATGGATTGAAGGCCCCAGTCATTCAGTGTTGGTTTTTGGCCTTGCTCCTAACTCGCAGAAATTTCTCCAGATCTCTGAATCTTTTGATAATATTCTGGACTGTAGATGATGAAATCCCTAAATTTCTTGCAATTTTATGTTGAGAAATGTTCTTAAACTGTTGGACTATTTGCCCATGCAGTTGTTCACAAAGTGGTGAACCTCACACCGTCCTTGCTTGTGAATGACTGACCCTTTTGGGGAAGCTCCTTTTATACCCAATCATGACACTCACCCGTTTCCAATTAATCTGTTCACTTGTGGAATTTTACAAAAAGGTGTTTTTTGAGCATTCCTCAGCTTTCCCAGTCTTTTATTGCCTGTCTCAGCTTTTTGGGAACATGTTTCAGGCATCAAATTCAAATGAGTGAAAATTAAAATAGGTTGAAAAGGCTTTGCAAATCATTGTATTCTTTTGTTAATCGACATTTTACAGAACGTCCCAATTTCATTGGAATTGGGGTTTGTAGCGTTTATGTTTAATTTGGCCCAGGACCTCTACAGGACTAATCTAGACTGGTATAGGTCCTTCAGCAAATGTGGCTAGGCACCGCTAGCAGAGCTAGCCACTCAGTCATTCAGAATTGTTTCTGTGATTATTATACCCCAGGAAAAACTCCTGTCATATCAACTGCTCAAACCAGTCATGGATTATTTGGGTTTTCCATTCTCCCATCCAGCCAATTTTAAGTCCATTAGCTCAGGCTGCATATGCAGCTGAAGCTAAGCAGCTAACATTAGCATCAACAACAGATGTCAGCAGTGACAACAGAGCGAGGCTGAACTGACAGTCATTAGCATTTAAGGAAAGACCTGATTATATGTGTCCCTATAAGAAAGGAGTGTTTAATCTGGGTGAAAATCATGCTGCAATTGGCTCTATGCACGCATCAGTTCTGCGTTTGACATCAGACCGCCCATCCACACCCAGTCCGCAAGGTTGAAAAAAGAAGGATGGCAGAATGTCGGATACAAGCGGCTGAAATGAGCTTTCTCCGTAGGATTGCTGGACTCACCCTCAGAGATAGGGTGAGGAGCTCAGTCATCCGGGAGAGGCTCAGAGTAGAACCGCTGCTCCTCCACATTGAAAGGAGTCAGTTGAGGTGGTACGGGCATCTGATTAGGATGCCTCCTGGACGCCTCCCACTTGAGGTGTTTCAGGCATGTCCCACTGGGAGGAGACCCCGGGGCAGACCCAGGACTCGGTGGAGAGACTATGTCTCCCAGCTGGTCTGGGAACGCCTTGGTATCCCCTCTGAAGAGCTGGAGCAGGTGGCTGGGGAGAGGGAAGTCTGGGCTTCTCTGCTTGAACTGCTGCCTCTGCGACCCGGACCTCCGGAAAAGCGGTAGAAGATGGATGGATGGATGGATGGCAGAATGTCTCTGGTTCACTCGTTGTTTTTGGAATTACTGAAATTTACCGTTAATGACGTGCAGAGTTTAGTCCAGAGGTGCAGTCCAACAGTGCAGATCCAACTGGAGAAAGGTTTCAAGTTTTCTGTGTCCTCATATGTCTGCAGTTATGAAGGTAAGGAGGGAATACGAGCTAACCGCTGCTACTTGAGCTAATGCCAGGCTGTTCTCAGCTGCTTTGTGAGTTGAAGCTTCTCATACGTGAATACTATCACCTTAATCCTTTTAATAGTACTGTCCCCCTTTAACGTCCATGTTTGTATTTTTGTCTTCAAGTGTCAGGTCAAAACGGGGCTACAAATGAGATCTCTATTAGAGCTAACTGCTAGCGCTCTATGAAGAAAGTGGAGACACCACAGCAGCTGAGAGCAGATTCATGAAAAGTGTCACGTTCAAAGTTCTGTTGTGTTCATGTTCTGGATTTTTACTGTTCAGCCATGGTTCAGCTCAGCCAGTTATACAGTCAAAGAGGTGACCTTTGCTAGTAGAAGAGATGATGATATACAGAGAAGAACAAAAAGTAATGCAGTGATATTCATGATGGACTGAAGCCAGAACAAAATCCAGCTGAAACGGTGGTCCAGCAGTTCCAGGACAGCTGAGTGAAGAAGCTGAGATGGTTCATACTCGGTCTGTAAAATGAAACAAGTGGTTAATTTAGGTACAGTAATGTAATTGTGGAATCTGGACAAGGCTTTTAAGTAATTCTGTTTTATCCTCAATTTCATGATTTGCAGATGCAAAAAAGATGGAGACATTTTGCTCACTCACCTATCTTTGAAACTTATGTTCCACCTCAGAACTGTCCTGTTGCCTTTCCCTTTTCCAGCTTTATTGCTCAGTAGCAGATGTACATAATGACAGTTTTTTAGTTCATTCACAGCTTTTGTTTTTCTTTATATCAGATGACTTCACGTGACTTAGATCCAGTTGTACTGGTTAACAGCTTCTGCTCTTGTGTGGCTGGGAGCGTGTTCTGCAACCATTTGGTAGCTTTGCTGTATCAGACAGCCCATTACTCAGAATGTGGCATGTCAGTTGTCCCACCTGTCCTTTCATGCACCGAGACGGAAGAGAAGTGGCATAAACCTCGAAAAATGGTTTGTATCATTTAAATAACAATCAATCAATCAAACTTTATCTGTATAGCACTTTTTAAACATTAGATGCTGTGCAAAGTGCTTTGCATAGATAAAAACAGTAGACACATTTAGTTGTATATTTTACACAATACATCCCCACCCCTTTCAACCCTCCCATAAACCAACCCACAAACACACACATACAGGCACATACATCATCCCCTACTTCTCTTACACACACATAAAATAAAAGAGACACTGCTCGGCACTGAGGCACAACGTAAAGGAGCAACCATCCTGTGGAGCCCCCCCCCCATCCCCACGCCAGGACACCACACAGCCAGTCACCACAGAAGGCACCACAAGGGCCGCCCCAACCAGGACAGGCTGGGGCTCGCACCACAGCTGTGGGCAGTGGCATAAAGCCCCCACCCACCCAAGCCAGAGCAACCCACAAGACCAACACCCCTGCAGATGGGCCAGGCAGCATCCGGCATGAGGGGCCGCACTGAGGAAACACTGGAGCTAAAACACATACACTACCGTTCAAAAGTTTGGGGTCACTTAGAAATTTCCTTATTTTTGAAAGAAAAGCACTGGTTTTTTCAATGAAGATAACTTTAAACTAATCAGAAATACACTCTAATATCTAATATACATTGCTAATGTGGTAAATGACTATTCTAGCTGCAAATGTCTGTTTTTTGGTGCAATATCTACATAGGTGTATAGAGGCCCATTTCCAGCAACTATCACTCCAGTGTTCTAATGGTACAATGTGTTTGCTCATTTGCTAACCCTTGTGCAATCATGTTAGCACAGCTGAAAACAGTTTAACTGGTTAGAGAAGCTATAAAACTGACCTTCCTTTGAGCAGGTTGAGTATCTGGAAAAAATTATTTCAAATACAAATCATTATTTCTAACCTTGTCAATGTCTTGACTATATTTTCTATTCATTTTACAGCTCATGGTGGTAAATAAGTGTGACTTTTCATGGAAAACACAAAATAATTGTCTGGGTGACCCCAAACTTTTGAACGGTAGTGTAAATACAAAATAAAACTAAGAACACACAGCGCAAAGGGAAGTAAAGACCCATACTTCGAAACTGAGCTAAGAACACATCAAAATAAGAAAATCTAAAAGCAAATGGAACTAAGAAGAACATAAAACAATGGAACATAAATGACTACTTCAGTAATAGTTAAACAGGTTTATTAAAAGCCAAATTAAAAAGGTGGGTTTTGAGTCTGTTCTTAAAAACATCTATTGACTCTGCGGCCCTGAGGCTCTCTGGCAGGCTGTTCCACAGATGAGGACCATAATAGTGAAAGGAGGCTTCACCAAAGGTCTTAGTCTTGACTTTGGGAACCATTAAAAGGCCAGTACCAGAGGACCTCAGGGTTCGCGAGGGCTCATAAGGTAAAAGCAGCTCAGATAGATAAGAAGGCCCAAGACCACTGAGGCATTTAAAAACTACTAAGAGAACCTTAAAATCGATCCTAAAACGCACGGGGAGCCAATGCAGCGATTCTAAAACTGGTGTAATATGCACCCTTCCCTTAGTTCTCGTTAACACTCGTGCTGCTGAATTTTGGAGCAGTTGGAGATGTGACATTCTTTTTTGAGGAAGACCAGAGAGCAGGGCATTACAATAGTCTATACGACTAGTAATAAAAGCATGCATCAAGACCTCCGTGCTGGCATGATTATTCATTTATCATTTATTATTCATCATTTAAATATCTGGCATAATGTTTGATTACTACAGTCTGTTTATTAATACCATCAATCACTGTAAGTAGGGAGTGAAGCCGGGACCTGTGGCTGCCATGGTGGTTGTGAAGCCCAAACTGGGTGCTACTTCATCAAATGGAATTAGGTATCCAAAGTCAGTGTAAACAAGCACACTACACTGGTTCCAAGGTTGTCATAGCCAGGAGCGGCACTGGGGTTAAGCTCCCAGTGCTCATAAAATGCTCCTTACGGCGTGCGTCTCGAAAAGCCTCTGACAACTAAGTCCAACTCCTAGCCTGCCCGTGTGGTTTAGTCTCTAAGCCCGGTGGAACTGCTTTTACTAATAGGAGAAGGGGCGAGGGCGGATCTCTGGCGCCTTAAAACCAGATGCTTTGGGTAGATGGTGGCTCGTCAGCCTGGGAAGGTAGCCCATCTAGGGGAAAGTAAACCCTGATTTCAAACCTCCGCTGCCTTGCGGCACACCCAGTCACAGGAAAGGCTTCGGGAGTCAACCCTGAGGAAAAATCCGGAGTTGGAGCCCCTAAGGCAGTTCTCTGTTGTGCTCAACATCATTCTGGCAGCTCCTGCGACGGCGCTGGTGCCAAACGTGGCTGCACGGTGGCGCAGTGGTTTAGCACTGTGGCAGCACAGTTTTACCCTCGGCCGGGGGACCGTGGGGATCATGAGATCGTGGGTTCGATCCCAGCCCCCGACCAACAGTGAGCTGTGTGGAGTTTGCATGTTCTCCCCGTGTTGCGCGGGTTTACTCCGGGATTTCTCCGGTTTCCTCCCGCACACCAAAAACATGTAGGTTTAGGGCGCTCACGCACGCAGCGACCAGCAGCCGGTGGCTTGTCACCAGACTGCAAACCAAGTCTACCTATGGGTACAAATAAGTAACAAAAAACAAAACAAAACAAAAAAAAAACTATAGCAGCCCTGCTGTTCCTTTGGATTCATCAGTGACGTGGAGAGGGGGGACATGCTGCATGGGTAACATCTTGTCCTCCATATCTTCCTGCCCAGGCTTGAATCCTACCAACGCCCAACGCTGGAAGGTAGAACACCGGTGCGCATCGGCCTGTTCAGCCACAGGCGGTGCTGTTCCAGCAGAGTAGACGTTTAGGATTCTCTTCCATGGTCATCATAGACCGATGGAGGCTGACGACACTGTGTTCCAACAATGGTTCTTGATTCTCTGATGTTATTCCAGATCTGCACTATATAAAGGGAACAGTGGTGAGCTGCCAGACCCAGCAACCCTTTACCCAAACACTGCCTATGCTGACTCCAACCCAGACTCTCTTCCACTAATCTGCACGATGGATATCTCACCTAACAAACTGCTTGTGGACTCCACCTTCAGTAAGGTGCAGGCTGGCAGCATCCTCTCATATCAGCATCCACCTCCTGCAGCTGATGGTGTTATCGCCCATGAGGATGCCCCACCATTTCCAAAAGTGCCTCAAGAAGACTACCAGTTAAAGCCAACAGACTGTACATATGTGCCAACAAATCAGGAGCAGCTGTATCTGAAATTGCTGTCTGTGACTTTGTTACAGACACACAAGATTGAAGAAGCAACAAGGTGCCAAAGTGCAGCACCTGTGTAGCCTTCACTGAGGAAGGAGAGGGTGACGGATTCAACTTTCAGGGAGGTAAGCCACGTTGGAGGGCCAAGTGCAGCAGAAAACCTGGCAGAGAGGATCATCCGAGAGACACGTCAAACAGCACTCATGAAGAAAGGACTGGACCTGGAGACAGAAGCCTTAAGAGACTGTTTTATGAAAATATTTAGACAGGTTCGTGAGAAGTCGGCACATAGAAAAGAATGTACACTGAGACAAAGTATTCACACTGAGACACGGCTGCTAGAATAAAACTGTATCTCTTTATTCCCCACAGACCATATCTCCATACACAAAAGAGAAATCATTGCATGTCACACATTTCCTTCACACACAAGGATCAATGCATTTCATGTCATTTCACAAGCTCTTACCGTTTGATACAGGTGACCGGGAGCCCACGGTCCGCAAGAAAGAGCGTGATTTCTCAGCCGGACGTTTTTGCGCAAGAAAACTCACGGCAGACTCAACGTATTGAGGGAAAACCCCTGTTTTTAAAGGAAGGCTAGGTACAGAACAGAGTGGCCATCTCTGCTCCGAGCAAGCCCCCCCCCTCCCATCATAGAATTGCGTGGGGAACAGGAAGGGCCAATTTCTGTTCCCAGGCAATTCCCAAAACATACAGGAACACCTGCTACATTTCTCCCAATACACATATAAGGAATAAAGGTCACGCCTTCGTTTCATAAGCATGCAACAGTGATTTAAGGAGTGAGAAACTTGCTGTGCTAAGGAAAACAGTTTCTAGAAACAGGTCATATTGTCCAGGTCATGGTGTGCCTTAAGATAAAGAGAACTGGATTCATGGGACTGGATTGTTAAAACATATTAAAAACAACTGAGAAACAAATCAGGGCACACATTAAAAACACATTTATATTACAGAGACTATGCAACTCTGAAAAATCTGAACTTGAGAAAATGTGGACTAGAGATTCATCCTGATGCACCTTGGCTGGCTTCATCCCCCGATGGGCTGGTGGATGACCCACTTGAGAGACCATCATTTGGGTTAGTTGAAATGAAATGCCCAAAATGCATTGACATTGAGAAAATAACTGACATTCAACCTCTTGTGGGATTCACAGTCGAGTCTGTCGTGGTAATTTTCTGAAAGATCCAAGTTCACCAGTTGTGTCTATGACTGGTGAACTGAACTTCTAGAAAATGATGTAAACACAAGTACAAACATCTGTCAAGTGTGAAAAATTAGAGGAAACATGGCAAATGCACTAATTCATTTATATCAAAGGCCTACAGTCATGTGAAAAAAATAGGACACCCTGTATAAGCCTGTGTGTTTTCACATATTTGGACATATGGATATTTAATATCAGTGTTTAAAATACTGGGAGATTCATGTAATACAACTAAACAATTAAAAATGAATGAAGACTTTTTTCAAATTTTCTGTAAAATATAATTCTAAACAAATAGTGAGGAATAAGTTAGGGTACCCCCACATTCATTCCCACTTAAAATGGCTAAAATAAATGTTAGAAAATGCAAATAAAAACAAAAACAAGGTTAGACATAGATATTTGAACATTTCTTAATAAAGAACTGAATATTTAATGGGGTGTCCTAATTTTTTCACATGACTATGTCAGAAATAAAAGAACACAGAACCAAAAGTACAAAAGTCTGTCATGTAGAACAAGTCAAAGGAAACAACAAATTCAGTTCTTCATTTAGGCTAAAGGTCTCCACTGTGTTAAGGTGTGAACTTGCTGTGAATCCTGTGAGCTGATGATGTCACAACCTCTAACAGAGGGTGAGATTTTTTTTCTATGCCCCAAAACATTCATGATGCTGCAGAGCTCCAAGAGAAAAAAATGAGATACTTTTGGCCTTCTATCACTATCTCTGAAAACTGGAGAGGGAAACCCATTCCACGTGCTGCTTCTACAGTATCTTTACTTGCTTGCCCAGGATTTGACTAAGGGTCCATTTTGGTAGTTAACCAAGAGGCAGGCCACTGCGTACAGTTGATTGATGCTGCCTGTCAGTGAAAGAGGGAAGACTGTGCTGAATATTTTGTGCTCCTTCACCCTTCAAATGAGCTGCTCAACATGCACTCTCAGTCTTGCAATAGATTGTGTCTGCCTGACCTCCAGCCCAGTCAGTTGTGCTCTCTTGGAGAGAAAGGCAGGTATGTGGACCTTGCAGGGGACACAGTCCTCCACAAGGAAACCCTTGTCCACCATGATGGTTGCTGTTGGTTTGAGGAGAGACACAATGCCAGACTGTTTCAGGATCTCTTTGTCACTGATGGAGCCTTCATAAAGAGATGAAACAAAAGTTACTGCCCCATGAGGGGTCATGCCAACCAGGCCTTTGAAGGTGCAGTGGGAGTTGTAGGTGGAGAACACCTCACTCTGCAGGAGAAGAGAGTTTGGTGTTTGGCAGCGCAGCTCTGTGTAGTCAAACACCACTTGTGTATCAGAGCAGATCTGGAAAACATCTGGCAGGTGAGTGTTCACTTTCTGCTCAGACAGCCAAGTGGCCACAGCTCTAAGTACAGTGGAAAGAAAGTCAGCCCATGTGTTGATGATGTGGCTCACAGTTGACTGATGGATTTTGAATCTGTGGGCCAGATCTCTGCATCAGACACGAGGACAGATGGGTCATAAAAATGAAAATCTCATCAATGGGCTGGAGAGACTGTAAAAGAAGATACAGTGCATTGCATATATTTTTATCACTCATTACATGGACAGACCATAACTTACATAACTAATTATCATTTCAGTCCCTCCAGGATTTTGCGGGATGTTTTTTTATGATAGTTGTGGAACAAAAAGTCTGAATTCGTGGGAGCTTTTTAAAAAAGTTGCGATAAAAGTTGCAATGTTTGTTGTCAAACATCTCCTATTACAGTGATTTGTACAGTAAATTAAGCAGAAACTTCTGCTATACAGAAAAACTCTTCTGTGCAACAGCAAACACAGACTTTAACACAATATCATTACAACAGCTAAACTGCACTGAATGCATGTTAAAGAGTAGAGCTTTGGAAATTATTGGCAGCACCTTCATTTGAAAACTCCCTACGGTCCCCAACCAGTCAGTACTGAACGGAGAGGAAAAAATAATTTATTCTGTTAGTCTGTATTGTCTGTTGGAGTCTGTGTTTTTCTGAAAAAATTACAGAGTATTCTCTTTCTTTCTGTGCCTACCTGTTTGTCTGCTGTACGTCGGTCTTGACACACACTTGTCTTTTCAGACACACATCTTTCATTTACGGCGGGATGGCGGGGGGGGGGGGGGTTGCGTTTGTCCATCCATACCACAAATTCACAGCTTTAAAGCTCATTGACAAGATGTAGTAATGAGACAAGATGTAGTAATCTCTGAAGATGTATAAAATGACCAAACACTGGCTGGAGTGTTAGATTTGCTCGTTTTGTGTTTTTATGGTGTTTGTCCCCACACGCGCTCCAGCGACGACGTGCTTTTGGGGCAGGCGGACATTTTTCAACACAAACCCAACGCTTCGTACATGCGATCAGGATAGAGACGTGGCGAGACTTCCACCGGCAGGCTGGGAGAGACAGAGGAAGAGACGGTGTTGGAAACCTCACAGGTGAGTGGGTTTTTTTTTTTTTTTAGTCACACACTGTTTTTCATGATGTGTTCTGTTAATACTTACTGTAAACACGGACATGAACGCGGTGCAGCAATGTATCTGGTTGGTTAGACTGAGCGTTTGAGTGCCAGTCAGACAAATTTGATTGGTGAAATTGGTGGAAGTTGATGAGGATTGGCCAAAATTGCGGTGATTGGACAAAGTTGCAAGGTTGCATAATAGTTGCGCTGACTGGCTGATTTCACATGAATTGACGCAATCGCAACATCGCGGAATCCTGGAGGGACTGTCATTTAAATGAATTAAGTTGAAAATAAGAGCAATTACATTTCTCCATCAATAAGGCCAGGAGAATAAATTTACTGTTGTACCAGCAGTGTGAGGGACCTCTTTAGTCCACGCTGCAGTCGCAGCTCTTGTCACACACACAATCTTGTGTGCTGCTGGCTCTATCTGCCTCCAAAAGGCATTGGGTGGGCATGACTCGCAAACCTGTGGGGTGTATGTAAATGCAGATATGAATGAATGAATTTATTCGGTAATGAACATACATACAATAAGAACAACAAAAATATGTAGAACACATAAAAGAACAACCAAAAGGGTTTAGGCTGAAGCTAGTGCTTATATAGTGCCTAACCCGTTACAATTTTAAAATCAATAACATAAAAATTTAAGTCATACACAAAATCAACAAAGAAAATCAAATAGAAAAAGTCTTCTTCTTGGTAGTCTCTCGGGAGCTGAGAATGACATGTTGTGCAGTTATCTGTGGGCACGCATGTGGCTTCGGAGGCCAAAATCTGAAGCACACAGTCGGTTGTAGGTCGGGCATGGAACGCCGGCTGTCAGGACAGTGGAAGATGTTCTGTGTCGCCGATCACATGCCGCTGCAAGGCATTGGTGGCGGTCATCTTCAAATGCTGTTACGGACCTTCTTATCGCAGCATGCCAAGCAGTTCTCTCAGCTGCAGTGGCCTCAAGTTCTCGAGGCTGAAGGTCTGCCCACTTGAGGTTTGCGTTGAGGTTGTCCTTGAACTTCTTTTTTGGGCGACCCTGGTTGGGACTGCCCTGTGCCAGTTCTCCATAGAAGAGCTGTCTGGGGATTCGGGACTCATCCACGCGATGACGTGACCAGACATTGAAGCTGGGCCTGGAGGATCTTGGCTTTGATGCTTGTAAGGCCTGCTCAGTTGAGGACCTCCTGGTTGGTAATGTGGTCCTGCCAACATATCTGCATGATTGACCGCAGAGAGCGTGTGTGGAACTGTTCCAGCTGTTTGATGTGTCTGCAGTACAGGGTCCATGTCTCGCAGCCATACAGCAGTGATGATAGAACCACAGTACTATACACCTTGAGCTTGGTGGAGAAACGGATGTCTTTGTGCTGCAAGACTTGGGTGCAGAGTCTGCCAAATGCCTGGCTTGCTTTCTGGATCCTTGCTGATATTTCACTGTCCAGGGATCCATCGCATGAGATGGTGCTGTCCAGATACTTGAAGTTATCAACATTCTTCAGCAATCTGCCATCTATGGTGATGCTTGGCTGTTGGGGGACACTGCGTGGTGTGTGCTGGAAGAGGACTTCTGTCTTGCTGAGGCTTATTGTCAGGCTGAACATCTTGGATGCTTTAGAGAACTTATCGACAATTAACTGTAGGTGGTTCTCCTCGTGGGCCATCAGAGCACAGTTGTCAGCAAACAGGGCTTCTGTTATGAGCCTCTCCAATGTCTTGGTCTTTGCCGTAAGGCACCTCAGGTCAAACAAAGATCCATCCAGATGGTATCTGATGTAGATACCCAGGTCGAGGTCTCTGACAGCTCGCAACAGTACTTGCATGAAGAAGAGGTTGAGCAATACAGGTGCGAGGATGCAGCCCTGTTTCACGCCACTGGAAATGCTGAATTTCTCAGATGGTTCACCGTCTGACAGAACTTCTCCTGTCGTGTTGTCCTGAAACAGCCGGATGAGCATGGTAAGCTTCACTGAGCAGCTGAGTTTTCCCAGAATGATCCATAGTGCGTCTCTGTTGACAGTGTTGAATGCCTTCGTCAGATCAATGAAAACTGTGTAGAGGTTCATGTTCTGCTCCAAGCATTTCTCCTGAATCTGTCTCACTGCAAAGACCATCTCAACAGTGCTGTGATCAGGGCAGAAACCACACTGTGACTCAGGAAGGTTCTTTTCTGAGACTGTCAAGATCAGCCTGTTCAGGATGATGCGGGCAAAGATTATTCCGGCAATGGAGAGGAGGAATATGCCTCTGTAATTCCCACAGTCTGCTCTGGAGCCTTTGTTTTTGTACAGGGTGACAATCATTACATCACACAGGTCTGCTGGCATTACCTCATCTTCCCAGATACTGGTAAGAACAGTATGGAATGCCTGTAGAGCCTCTTCTCTAAGTGCCTTATACACTTCTGTGGGAATGCTGTTCTTGCCAGATGCTTTGCCACAGCTCATCTGTTTGATAGCCTTCCTGACTTCGATCAGGGAAGGAGGGTTGTCGGGTTCTTGGTTGGCTGGCTGTTGAGGGATCTGGTCCAGTGCAGATTGATCAACTGAAGAAGGGCGGTACAGAAGTTGACTGAAGAGTTCTTTCCATCTGGTGTTGATGGCAGCCTTGTCCTTGATGAGGGTGGATCTGTCTGCTGACAGCAAGGGGGCAGAACCAGATTTCGAAGGACCGAAGACCGACTTGATGGAGTTGAAAAACTGCTTTGAGTTGTTGGAGTCAGCAAAGCTTTGAACCTCCTCAGCTTTCTGGGCAGCATGGTGGTGCAGTGGTTAGCACTGTTGCCTTACAGCTAGAAGGTTCCAGGTTCGAATCCCCAGGCTGGCAGGGGTAGGAACCTTTCTGTGTGGAGTTTGCATGTTCTCCCTGTGCTGCGTGGGTTTACTCCGGGGGCTCCGGTTTCCTCCCACAATCCAAAGACATGCATGTTAGGTTAATTGGTTGTTCTAAATTGTCCCTAGATATCTGTCTCCTATAGGCCCTTAGAATAGAGGGTTAGTACTAATGAAGCGCTTTGAGTGGTCTTTGAGACTAGAAAAGTGCTATATAAGTACAGGTCCTTATCCTTATCCCTTTCTTCTCCCACCACTTATCATGCATCCTGCAAATCTCCCTTTGGGCTAGAGCCTGGTAAGATTTGAACCTCTCCCTCCTGGGGATGGAACCTGGGTCGTTTTGCCACTCCATGAATGCCTTGTTTTTCTTGGTAAGTAGGTCTTCAGTGGTACTGTCGTTCTCATCGAACGAGTCCTGATGGGTCTGGCACTTGGGGCCAAGCACTGACTTCGTTGTCTCTGTCACCACTTCTCTGAACTGGTTCCACTTCTGGGTTGGGTCTCCAGTCAGTGGTCCCACAACAGACAGCTTCTCGTCCAGTCTGTCCTGGAACTTACGCAGGTGGAAAGGCTGCAGGAGTTTGGCTGAGTTGAAGGTAGAGCGGACAAGCTTCGAACGCTTTGGATAGTGTGGAGCGATGTGCAGTTTCAGGGTGGAGTGAACAAGTCTGTGATCTGTCCAGCATTCTGCTCCACACATGGTTCTGGTGACAAGAACATCCTAGATATCTCACTGACGGACAATGACATAATCTATCAGGTGCCATTGTCTGGATCTGGAATGCATCCAAGTAGTCTTTTAGTTGTCTGGCATTCTGAATACCGTGTTTGTGATGACAAGGTCATATTCTGCACACTTGTGCAACAACAGAAGGCCATTACTGTCCATCTTGCCAATGCCGTGTCTGCCAAGTATCCCCTCCCACCTACTGTGGTCGCGACCAGTTCGGGCATTGAAGTCTCCAAATAGTATGAGCTTGTCACTGGCGGGGATGACACCCAGGGCGGAACTGAGGTTGGCATAGAATTGTTCGATTGTTTCCTCTGAGCTTGTCAGTTTCGGGAAACATGTGCTGATGATAGTTGCAAGGCGCTTGTGGCTGAGGGCTATGTGCAGCTTCATAAGGATTTCATTGATTCCAGTGGGTAAGTCTGTGAGCTGTTTCATCAGACTTGTCTTGACAGCAAGGCCAACTCCGTGAATCCTGTCCTCTGCCTGTGCCTTCCCTTTCCCGAAGAAGGTATAGCCACTGGTAAGTTCGGTGAGAGAACCTTCTTCTGCAAGCCTAGTCTCACTTAAGGCTGTGATGTTGATGTTGTAGTGTGCCAGCTCCTTGACAACTAATGCCATTCTCCACTGGGGTCTTGTGGTGTTCTCTTGGTCCATAAGTGTACGGACGTTCCATGTTCCGATAAGGAGCTTTCTTTTTCTGCTATGATTTCGACCACATTTGTGGATGATCTGCCAACCACGGACAGCTGGCCAGATGCATGTAGGGCAGGCAGTTTTTAGGTCACCTTTTCTAGGCCCCTCCCTTACTAGGGTGAGCAGTGCTGTCTCTGAAGAGGGCTGCTCAGTCGCCGTGGATACTGCCAAACTTCTTCGCTGCCCCAGGTAGAGAGAAGAGCGACTACTTGTCCACGGGCAGGTTCAGGACCACAACTGCCAGTGGTCACCTCCACCTGTTGCTTTGCTATTCCCCCATCACCACAGGACTTTGGAGAAGATGAGTAGTGCACAACGTAACCTGTGTGTGAAGGGTATTATAGTGGAAAAGTCGTTGCACAGGGACAATCCCACTCTCTCGGCCTCAGAAGTCCGGGTCCAGTGGCACGAAAAGATCATTACATCTGGGGGCTTCTTCGGCTGCAGTGGATGGCCGTAACGTCTTGTGTGCACTGTCACGCCCTTTGCACTCCACAGTGCTTTGCTGCATTGCCTTCACAGCCATTGAATCAATGAAAGATTTCCTCCGCCTGGTCCGCCGAAGCAGTTTTTGTGAGTTGCTCAGGTGAGCAACTCCCTAGATGGATGGCCTGCCAAGGCTGTCGAGCTCCATCTGCTGTACCCCAGCCCCAAGCTAGTGCTTATATAGTGCCTACCCCGTTACAATTTTAAAATCAATAACATAAAAATTTAAGTCATACCCAAAATCAACAAAGAAAATCAAATAGAACAAGTAGACAAAAAACAAACAAAAACCTTTAAGTTATTACAAGTTTATCTCCTATCATTTAGTGAGATACTGAGAGATTTTCTCATCTTTGTACAGTTTTTTTGAATTGCTTCATAGTTGAACATGTTTTAATATTTTCAGAGCAACAGTTCCACATTTAACTCCAGTGACAGACATGCAATGATACTTTGTATTTGTTCTAACCTTTGGTTTATTAAAAACAGAGTTACCTCTTAGCTCATATTTGCTTTCCCTTTTTTCAAACAGTCTCTGAATATTTACAGGTAATTGGTTATTATTTGCTTTGTACATGATTTGAATGACATTATAATCTTCTAGATCTCTAAATTTAAGAGTATGTAATTGAATGAATATTGGATTTGTTGGTTCACGGTAAGATTTCTTTGATACAATGCATATGACTTTTTTCTGTTGTAAAAAGATTAAGTTTGTGTTTGTTTTGTATGTGCTTCCCCAGATGTCCACACAGTGTCATATAACGAACTATCAGTGAATTATATAAAATGCAAAGAGATTTCTGACACAGGAGATCCTTAACTTTATACAGTACGGCAATGGATTTAGACATTTTAGTTTTGACATAATTTATGTGTGATTTCCAGTTTAGTTTGTTTTCAACAATGACCCCTAGGAACTTGGTTTCCAAAACTGTCACTTTCAACATTGTTTATTTTAATTTTTCTGTGATTATATAATTTGCGGTTTTCAAATATTATACATTTTGTTTTTTCAAGGTGAATAATTTATTGGCAGTGAACCATTGATTGATTTAAGTTCATTTTCTACTGAATCCAGAAGCTGCTTAAGATGTTCTCCACTACCAAAAAAAGTTATCTGCAAATAAAATATTGTTGAGTAATTTAGACACAGAACAAAAATCATTAATATACAAAATAAACAGCAAGCACAGAACCCTGTGGTACCCCACATGTCATCTTCAGCAAATCACAGAGTCTGTATTATTCACATGAACATATTGATATCTTTCTTCTAAATAGCTGTGTAACCAGTCAAAAGCAATTCCTCTGATGTCATACTTATGTAATTTACTGAGGAGTAATTTATGGTCAACTGTATCAAACGCCTTTTGTAAGTCCAGAAATATTCCAACTGTGTATTCTCTTCTATCTGTTGCATCCGTAATCTGTTCAACAAAGTCCATGAGTGCCAGTGAGGTGGTCCGGTTCTTCCTGAATCCATACTGTTGTTCGCAGAGTATATTGTGTTTACCTCCGCCAGGCCGCAGGCCAGGAGGTTATGTTTTTGCCGGGGTTTGTCTGTCTGTCTGTCTGTCTGTTGGTTAGCAAGATAACTCAAAAAGTTTTGGACGGATTTCCATGAAACTTTCAGGCGTTGTTGGAAATGGTACAAGGAAGAACTGATTAAATTTTGGGGATGATCCGGATCACCGTCTGGATCCAGGAATTTTTTTAAAGGATTCTTTAACATTGTGAGATAGGGCCATTTTCAACATGTGTGCAGGCGCAATGGAGGGCGCTGGTCGTCGTGTCTGACGAACACGAACTCCATGTTCTTCAAAGTTTTAGGCACAAAAACACGCGGAAAACTGTGGTGGGCAGGGTCCAGCAGCGTGCCTGTGTTTGCGCTACGCTGCAAAAGCTGAGACGGGCAGCTGTCCGGCGCCGGATTATTTGGCAGAAATTCCCCGGGCAGCCATAGTGGCTGCGCAAAAACAAGCTCTCTGCCGGGGAAGCTTCCAAATCCTCTTTTGCCGCGGAGCGCAACCCCAATATAAAACCCACGGCAACCTGTCTACCCAATTTGCATCCGTCAGTGAAGCCCTGAGTGCTGCTTTCAGTGATCTATGAAAACGCTCGCATAACCCATTGGCCTGTGGGTTGTACGCGGTTGTGCGATGAATTGCAACGCCAGCAGCCTGGGAGTTTGGAGATGGAGGAGATGGACACAACAGCAACACTTGAGTTTATTACCTCCGCCAAGGAGGTAATGCTTTTACTACTGAACCACAAATCCTATCATTGTGAATCCAATTGCTAGTCATATGTTTTCATGGTCAAGGAATCTGAAAACGTACACACAAACACTGTATGGGGGGAACTGTGGCACTTGGCGGAGGTCTGCGCTCTCCGAGTGCTTTTCTAGTTATCAGTGAAATCATTTAGTCTCTTAACAAATACTTTTTCCAGTATTTTGGAGAACTGAGGTAACAAGGAGATGGGTCTGTAGTTTGACAATAAGTGTTAGTCACCAGTCTTATACAGAGGAACGACTCTTGCTATTTTCATTTTCTTTGGAAATTTACCAGCAGTAAGTGACATGTTGCATATTTAAGTGTTTAACAATACAATCAATAATACTGTGATGTAGGCGAGGTTCACACAAAGAAAGGGAGCAGATGGCTGTGACACAACAGGCTTTATTAAACATGACACACAATCACAGACAGGAGGGGAGGTCATTCTTACCAACCTCCGTTTATATCAGGGTTACACAACACATAATCACTCCTGCTCTAATTCTACCTATAACACTGCTGGGTCATTACACACAGCAGTATAATAGCACAGTAATAACATTAAACACACACACGAAAATAAAGTGTTTACTGGCACGGCATGCTGGGAAAAAGCCCCAATGTTACACTGCCCCCCCCCCCCCAGACTGGTTTCTGTCCCCGGAAAATGAAAGTCCAACTCAAAAGTCCAACACGAACCCGTCCAGGTGTCGGGGCGGCCTTCGATGCCGATGACCAGCACGTACAGGCCCGCCAGTGTCCATCTGAGACTCGGTCGGAGTATCTGGTCGGGATGAAGGCTCCGGTTCGACCACCAGCGGGGCGGATGGCTGGTACGGGGCGAGACGGTCACGGTGAAGGACCATGACCCGGTCTCTTTTCTTAAGCCTCACCCTGTACCCCACATCCAACAGTCTCTGCAGAACCACGCTCGGTCCCAACCAATGGCTCGCCAACTTCGGTGATCGTCCTCTTTTCCTCTCAGGGCAGAAAACCCAGACTCGATCTCCCGGTGCAAAGTCCCTCCCCTGGCAGTGGGAGTCATACGCTCACTTCTGCCAACCCCCCGCCGCTGCCAGGGCCTCCCGAGCCAGTTCGTGCACCGTGTGGAGACGTTCCTTCAAACAAAAAAAATAATCCAACCCGGGTTTGCCCTCCACCTCGGGGGGTGGGGGTGGGGGGGTACCAAATCCACCGGTGTGTGCAGCTCGCGTCCAAACATGAGCGCTGCAGGGGTGCACCGGGTGGATTTCTGAGCTGCCGTCCGGTACGCCCACAAAACAAAAGGCAGATGCAGGTCCCAGTCTCGCTGTCGCTGGTCCACTAGGATAGCGAGCTGGGTGGTGAGGGTCCGGTTGAATCGTTGGACCAAGCAGTCGCTCTGTGGATGCAGCGGGGTGGTCGGGGTCTTCCGGATGCCCAGCTGCTTGCAGACCTCTCCGAAGACCTCCGCCTTGAAGTTATGACCCTGATCGCTGTGCAGCTCCTCCGGTGCGCCAAACCGACAGAACATTTCGTCCACCAGCTTTGATGCCGTCGTAGCGGCGCTCTGGTCCGGGACCACGTACGCCTCTGGCCACTTAGTGAAATAATCCATTGCGACCAGCACGTAGCGGTTCCCCCGGTCCGTGGTCGGGAAAGGGCCCAGAATGTTCACTCCCACCTGCTCCATCGGTGCTCCCACCCGGTACTGCTGCAGGGGAGCGTGTGATCGCTGAGTTGGCCTTTTCTGAGCTGTGCAGGTGTCGCAGCGATGAACGTGGAGCTCCACATCCTGATGACATCCGGGCCAGTAGAACTGGGCTCGAAGACGCTGCAAAGTCTTTGTCACCCCGAAGTGGCCCGCTCCTACCGCCCCATGAACCAGCTGGAGTACGTTGGGCTGGAGTCGACGAGGAACCAGTAACTGCCAGACGTGCCGCTGCCCAGCTGGAGTCTGCCACTGCCGATACACCACGCCTTCATGACAGCGGAGGTTGGCCCACTGGGAGTGCAGGGCCTTAGTCTCTGGGTCCAGCGCTGATACAACCTCCCAGGCGGGCCGCTGTCCTGCGTCCAGCCACTGCCGAACCCAAGAAATGACCAGGTCCCTGTCCTGCTCGCTCTGCAGCTGCTGCGTGCCAAGGACCTCTGTGACGTCATTGCTGGGGGGGGGGGGGCTGCCTGATCATCCGAGGAGGAGCTGTGCATCGCTGCATTGTTCCTGCTCGCCGCGGTCCGGAGAGCAGCAGCCCGTGGGACGGCTTGGTCTCGATCCTCAGCCCGCTGGCAATGACGACACTCCTCTGCCGCACAGGTACGCCGAGACAGCGCATCAGCGTTGGCATGGAGGCGGCCTGCCCAATGCCCAATCTGAAAATCATAATCCTGCAGAGCCTCCAGCCATCTCGCCAACTGTCTGTCTATCTGGTTCCTTAAAGTTCAATAACCAGGTCAGGGAAGCATGATCCGTCCTGAGCTGGAATTTCCCCCCGTACACATACGGGCGGAAATGATGCAGCCCCTGGATGACAGCCAACAGCTCTCTGCAAGTAACACAGTAATTCCTCTCGGCTCTGCTGAGAGTGTGGCTGAAGAAAGCGACTGCCTGCCCTCTGTGTTCTCCCTCCTTGGATAGCACCGCCCTGATGCCCTGTTGCTGGCGTCTGTGTCCACGATGAAAGGGCGGTTCGGGCCGGGGTACTGCAGGATGGGGGCTCTGATGAGTGCTGCGCAAAGTTGGGAAAAAGCAGCAGCACAATTCTCACTCCACTGAAATGCGTGTCCTTTATGCGTCAGCTGGTGCAGCGGGCTGGCGATGGTGGCGAAGTCCTTCACAACCCTCCTATAATAGGAGGCCAGTCCGAGAAAGCTCCTCAGTTCTCCCACATTCCGCGGCACTGGCCAGTCTCTCACTGCTGCCACTTTTTCTGGGTCGGTGGTGACTCCCGCTGCGCTGACGACGTGGCCCAGGAAGGTGGTCTCCCACCGGAATAGGTGGCATTTCCTTGGGTGTAACCGTAGCCCAGCCTGTCGGATGGCGTCCAGTACTTCTCAGAGATTGGACAGGGCGCTGTCAAAATCAGCTGCATGCACCAGTAGGTCGTCCAGGTAAACAACGCAGCGACTCTGGGGCACATGAGCCAGCACTCGCTCCGTACCGTGCGATGTGTCCTGGCTCTCCTCAGCGGAAGCACCCTTCCTTGCGTTGCCGTGGCCGTCTTCTCCATGGACACGCTGCCGTGGTCTGCTGTAACTCCTCCTCCTCCCCCTCGCTCTCAGCCGTGGCCTGGAAGGCTCTTTGACTTGGCTCGGCTGTATGATTCATCAGCGGCTCCACCTGCTCTGCTCCTGCCACCGCAGTCTCCCAGTTGCTCGCAGCGTTAATCCAGACATGGTCCTGGAGCCAGGCCGGGCGGAGACCTTGGATGAAATTGCTGGGTGCGAGCTTCTCCACTACCTCCGGTTCAAAGTCCGGGTAGCTGCACCATGTTAGCAGCCGTATGTCTGCCGCGTAGGCTCCTAGTCTCTCCTGGTTGCCTCGATGGCGGTTGGCCAGCTGTTCCTGGGTGTGCTCAGCTTCGGCCGCTCTCCCAAAGCGTCTCCGGAGCGCTCCTTGCAGCGCTGGCCAGCTGCGGCACTCCCCGGGCCGGAGGTCAGACAGCATGCAGAGGGCTCTCCCTTCCAAGGCCAGCGCAACCTGCAAGGCGGTTTCTTCTGGTGGCCAGCCGTTCAGCGAGGCAGCCAGCTCAACCTGGACCAGGTAGTCATCCAGCAGGATCTCGCTGTTGAAGCGGGGAATCTTGGTCCGCTGCCGGATGGATGGGATGGTCGCCTCCAGGTCGATCACCGCCCCTGGTCGCAGTGGAATCGCCTGCCCGTCCTGCCCTGAAAAGGGCGGGGAGCGGGGCTGGTTTGCTCTGCTCAGCCCACCCTGCCTTGAAAAAGGCAGAAGGCGGGGTACGCTGGTCCCGTCGGGCCCGCTGCTTCGTTTGTCCCGGCGAGCGGCTCCGGGGCTCGGTGTCTCAGCTCCGTTGTCCGTCGCCAGCTGAGCAATGAGTCGCTCCAGCTGCTGGATCTCCGTTCTGATCCTGGCTTCCATCTGTTCCATGGTCCTACTTCTGATACCAGTGTGATGTAGGCGAGGTTCACACAAAGAAAGGGAGCAGATGGCTGCGACACAACAGCCTTTATTAAACACACTCACAATCACAGACAGGAGGGGAGGTCATTCTCACTGACCTCCGTTTATATCAGGGTTACACACACATAATCACTCCTGCTCTAATTCTACCTATAACACTGCTGGGTCATTATAACACAGTTATAATGACACAGCAGTATAATAGCACAGTAATAACATTAAGCACACACACAAAAATAAAGTCTCTACTGGCAAGGCATGCTGGGAAAAAGCCCTGATTTTACAATACATTTAACCAAGAACATACTGAAATCATTAGTTGATTTTTTTTGTCTTTGAATTTAACAATGTCAAGAATTTCTTTTTCATCTTTCTTTCATAAACATTGAGTAGCGTTTATGTTGACGACATTGTCAGCGCCGCTTGTATTTGCTGATGATACAGTGGAGTTGGCGATCTTTTTTCCTATATTAACAAAATATTCATTAAACATGTTGGAGATCAAGCTATTTTCATTGATTATTCCATTTTCTGAATTTAAATAAGAGATGTGGTGGGAATTTAGTTTTCCTCTCTTTGTTATATTATTTAACACCTTCCATATATTACATGTATTAGTTTTGTTATTTTCCAATAATTTACTGTATTTTTTTTCTCAATCTTAAGATACTGAGTTATTTTTTATAAGTCTTGTATTTCTTTTCTGCTTCCACAGTTCTTAATTTCAGAAACATTTTGTATAACAAGTTTTTCTTTTTACAAGCATTTTGCAGGCCCTTGGTAATCCAAGGCTTATCTCTGGATTTAACTTTAGTTTCCTTTACCACTAGAGGGCAGTGTTTATTATATAGTTGTGATAGAGACAAATTCTCCATATGCTGTATCAACGTCGTCAACATAAACACCGCTCCAGTCTTGTATTTTTAGATCATTTCTAAGAGTGTTGATTGCGGTTTCTATTACAAGTCGTTTAAAAACCTGATCTATTTCAACGTTCCGGAGTGGTGGCTCAGTTGGTAGAGCATCCGCCCCACACCCGGGAGGCAGGGGTTCAAATCCCGGCTGGGTCATGCCGAAGACCATATAAAAGTGGAACTTCCTGCCGTCCAGCTTGGTGCTCAGCAATAAATGGAATGGAGGAGGGAAATGCATGGCAGCGGCCCTCTGATTCTGCACTTGGGGTGTGTGTGATTAACACTGTAGATAGGTAAAACACAATCTCGTTCTGCTGTACATGATTGGTTGTACGGTTGAATGACAATAAGGGTGATTTAATTTTTTTTAAATTTTTTTTCTGTGTTCCACCAGTGTGTGAAGAAACAGAAACGGGCAGATGGTCTGTCACATCATTGATAACATAACAAAGATAATTTTTTTGTAAGTTGTCTGTTTTTGTCAACTGATTTAAGACAATTTTGCAGCGCTGAATCCAAAAATGTCATCCGTTTCTCTTGATCAGGTCAGGTTTTTATGTTAAGTTATAAGCAGTTGTACAGCAGTTGTACAGTTGTACTGTAAACTGAATAGTAGACAGTGATAAAGGTAAGCACATGTAAATTGAATGTTACATCATCATTGTTCAAAATTCAGAGAATTTCAAGAAATAAAAAAGAATTTTGCATCATATAAAGCGAAAATACCCGTACATGTAAACAAATATGTAAGAAAACATGTGGCCGTAGTTCAAAAAGTTGACCTGATTGAGCAAAACCGAGATTTTTGGATTCAGCACATCAAAATTGTCCTAAATCAGCTAAAAAAAACTTAAGACAATAAATCTGGTGTTGACCAGTATAATAAGACCAGCAGTTACATTCCCCTCAGTGACATTTGTGAAAATGTTCTCAATAAGTGTTGCTGAATGTGTTGTTATTCTAGTGGGGTATGTTATTGAAGGGTAGAAACCCAGACAAAACATGGAATTTATGAATTCACTTATTTGGATATGGTCATTTGGATTTAATAAATCAATACTGAAGTCTCCACAAATAAATACCAGCTTCTTATTACCTACTGCACTGAAAAGCTCAGACAATTTTTCTTTGAAAATGTCAATATCGGTACCCGGTGCTCTATAAATGCAACTTATTAAGATGTTTTTTGTAGTTGTAATTAATTCCACAGTTACACACTCCATGATGTTTTCCATTTCAAAAGACATATTATCTACAACTTGGCTTTGGTAGCAGGACCTGATATATAAAGCAACACCACCACCCCTTTTTTTACTATTACTATTTTAATATGATCAAGATATCAAGGTTATTATTATTATTACACGTACATCATGCTACACCCTAGGTTATACAACATATATACAAATAGTAGAGTATAATAGGATAAAATATAAAGAAAAACAAAGTAAAACAGTTACTTAGACATATGAATTATTCACTAAAGAAATAATTCTGTAGGTTATTTTATGAATTTTCATTAGGGTGAATGTAAACCGCAGCAATAAAATGGTGATAATATGGTTGGCATCTTTACATAATTAGTTATGTTAGTGTAATGATTAATAAAAAAATATATGCAATGCACTGTATTTTCTTCCTTTTCCAGTCTCTTCAGCCCATTGATGAGTTTTTCCTGTGAGCCGCATCAACACGAGCTAACTTTCTTTCCACTGTACTCGGAGCTGTGGACGTTTGGCTGTCTGAGGAGAAAGTGAAGGCTCACCTGCCAGATGGTTTCTGAACTACTCTGATGCACAAACCCCTCATGGTGCAATAACCTTTCTGATTATGTAGATTAATAGAACCTCATGACCACCAGTTCCACATATGGACAGCATCGTAGTTGTAATTTTGTAATAAAATGAGATAGGGTACAAAATAAAAAGGACATACACAAAGTTGCTTAGTCAATGCTAGTATTTACAGAATAAATACTTTTATATAAAGCTAGCAAACGCTGCTGACATTTTAGCTTACCTTGTGTAAAACCTTATATCATCTTCTGAAGCAACAAACCACTCCAACCCAAACCTGTTACTGATGACCATTTCCTCCAGCTGTTCACGTCAGCTCTGTATTTCAGTGTGGAGATCCTTGGTGTTGTCCAGGGTGAGATCAAGAGCAGCAGGTTCAGAAGCAGAACAGTAGTCGTGGTCTGGATAATGTAACATTACGTCCATTGGGGGGACCTCGATTTGGATTATGTCCGTGATTTGTTGCTCTGTCCTTTGCCAAACTCCGGGTCGTGGGACAGGCAGAGTAAAGTTATTTCATTTAAAAAGAACTGGGACTGCTCCCTTTTTCAGTCATCTGTGTCCGGCTGGCGTTGGTGGCTCAATCAAGTCTGTAGTTTGAAAATGTCGGCTGCAGACTCTCGTGTGGTTTGTAACTGTAAAGTTGTCCCGTCGGACTTTAACCAGTCACCTCCTCTGCAGCTCTTGGTCTTTAGGAAAGGCATGGAAACTCAGAACTGAGCTGAACTTAGCAGAAGCTGTACACCGTGGTACACAGCAGTGGTGCCCTGAAGTGCTGTCCTCCTGCCTTTGAAAAGAAACTTTAACTCGTTTTGAGGGCATGATATAACATAATTATTAAGACATAATTCGGAAGATATACAAAAAAAATCGGATTGACTAGTGCTGAAAATTTATGCAGTTTAGCCATTTTTAAACCTAAAATGTGATTAGTATTTCAATATTAGCATAGTGCTCGACGCTCGGTGGAAGTTGTGGAGCAACCTGACTCTACACCGGAAAATACGTCACGAGCTTGTTATGTCCATAACTTGTAGCCACAATGAGCAGGCCGGAGGTGCAGTCAAACGCAGCTTTATTAAAGGAACCAACAATATAACATGCGCTCTGTACAGGCCAAGGGTCGATGGTCGAAAGAGGCAGAGCCTCTTCCGCCCTAGCCCTTTACACCCCGGGTGACGGCAGAACCGGAAAGGCGGGCCGTCACCCCCACTACATCCAGGGTGTACCCAGCGCCATCTTGGTACACCACATTTCCCCTCCCTGTAGAAAAATGTCAAGCACACCAATCAGGCCCTCCCAAATTTAAATCCGACTCACAC
Source organism: Pholidichthys leucotaenia (assembly GCA_020510985.1). Classification (NCBI taxonomy): domain Eukaryota; kingdom Metazoa; phylum Chordata; class Actinopteri; order Cichliformes; family Pholidichthyidae; genus Pholidichthys; species Pholidichthys leucotaenia. The sequence goes on from CM035839.1 coordinate 263,668,644, forward strand.
GCTAAAACACAATATGTACAGGCCTATCCAATCACACAACTACCTAGAGGGGGCAGGTAGACTACTGACCACCACTACACGGCTTAGATGGGTTATTCTGCCGTCTGTGATTTTACAAAGTCCATAAATGAAAACAGCCGTGCTCCTACAAAACTAAATTAATCCCATAACACACATTATCATATACAAACAGAACTAGCAATATAAACAGTCAATATGTACTCTCTCCATTTGTTACCAGCCCCCACCCCAACACACCCACCCTAGAACTCGGGCAAATCACAACAAACAATATAATACAAACAGTGTTGAGGATTTTTATTTTTTTTTTAAACACATGGCAAACACAACAAGTTCATGTGAAACATATTGACAACATGACTTGGGGTAATAAAACTAAAACAAACACATATTAAAGTCACCCCCCCAGTCACTTTACCGACCCGGTGGACGGACCACCCCTTGGATTTCCATCTGATGGATCCTGCCCGGAGCGCCTCCACTTCTTGGCCTCTGGGGACGAGCTGCGTCGGCGTCTCCTCTTCTCCACACACCGGACCTCATTGAGGTGCCTCCACGAGTCATCAGACAGCTTCAGGTAGCCATCTTCCCGGGTAGCCATCATTCTCAGCCGCCCCTGTTCATCACATCATTTTCTTTTCTCATGGGTCCCTGTCAGCCAAGTCCCTCCTTTGGGCCAAACCTCGTGCTTGATCCATAATGGAGCATGACTCAGCTTCAAATGCCCCCAACGTCTAATCCGGACTTCTTCTCTGGGTCACACTGTTCCTCCAACCTGGTCTGAAGCTCCCACTGGCCTCCAGTGTTGCTGGGTGGCGCGTCGTACTACCGCACTGGCCGGTCCTGCCCTGCTCTCTTTCATTTGATGCGCCGGCAAAGCCACTGTAGCTCCTTGCTTCTCATGATCCTCAGGCCACACTACAGAAGCAGAGGGGGCTAGCGATTTGGCGCCATCTGTCGTCACAGGCATCCCACCGTGCTGTCCAGTTCCCACACCAAGTGCAACGTGGACACTGGCACCGGGATCCTCCCTCGACGATCCATGGTGGGTCTCGTCCTGATCCATTCCCAGACTACTCGACCAGTCAGTGTCCCAAACCGCATCATCGTCCATATACGGGGCAGGTTGGTCCCACAGACCACAGCCCGACCACTCCTCTCTGACGCCGCTGGTGATCTTGAAGCCCAGGCCGTAAAGCATGTCACACCCCATGATGTCTGACCCTCTAGCTGTTACCACAAATCGGATGTCTGACATAACTGCTGACTTGTACCGGACCGTTAAGTCCAGCAAACCCACGATGGCTAGTTTGTTTCCACCATAGCCGCAGTACGACGCCGACAGGTCTCTCACGTGGTCGTACGGGAACAGACTCCTCACAGTGGGCCAGCTCAACACTGAAGCCACCGCTCCCGTGTCCACCAACAATGGCACTTCCACACCGTCCAGCAACACATTACAATAAATGTACCCATCTGTGCTCAGAGAGATGGTACGAACAACCGTAGGAGTCACGGCGGTGTAATCCGCTCAACGTCTTCGGACCTCCCGCTCAAAATTCCTGCAGGCCCTGGCAAAATGATGCAGGAGACCACACTTGCCACAACGCTTGCCTTTCACCAGACACTCTCTTGCCTTGTACTGGTGCCTCATGGACCCACAGCCATAACATCCTGGTGAACCCTGAGCGGAATTCATATAGCGGCAGCGTACTCTTTTTCATCCTTGCTGTCCTCGCTATCCGGGTCCACAGCCAGCGCCTTCATCCGTGGTTCCATGTGCCCTAGCGAACTTCTCTCTCCCAAATCCTTCGCTAGCTTCTCCGCAGCCTCGAACTGTTGGGCTATCTCGACAGCTGTGGCTAATGTCATCTCACCAGTGTGTGTCAGGAGCCTTGATCGTGCTGCAGAAGAGAGGATGTGTTCCGCCAATTAGTCACGGATCATTTCATCCTCTAATGCTCCAAAATGGCACTGCACCTCCAGCTGACGCAGATCTGTGACGAATTGCTGTACTGACTCTCCAGTCCACTGGCAGCGCTGCCGAAACCGAATTCTTCTGACTGTGATGTTTTCCAGGGCGCAAAAATAGCGTGCGATTAGCCCCACCACGTTGTCAAAGCTATCACTAGCGCACAGTGTGCTGAGAATCCACTGACCCTCCATGCCAAGACTATGGGCTAGAATGGCTCTCACACACAGTTTTTCCAACTCACCAAGGTCCAGGGCCACCAGATAGTTTTGGAAGGCCGTGTACCACCTCTCCCTAGGAACGTGAGGCTCACCCGGGAGCCCCAGAAACGGCCGCAAGCCGGAAAAACCCCTCTCCATACCTTTTACCTTGTCGCCAAATGTTATGTCCATAATTGTAGCCACAATGAGCAGGCTGGAGGTGCAGTCAAATGTAGCTTTATTAAAGGAACCAACAACAAAACATGTGCTCCGTACAGGCCAAGGGTCGATGGTCGAAAGAGGCAGAGCCTCTTCTGCCCTAGCCCTTTATACCCCGGGTGACAGTGGAATCAGAAAGGCGGGCCGTCACCCCCACTACACCCAGGGTGTACTCGGCACCATCTTGGTACACCACAGAGCTGCCGTGCATAGAGTCCATATTTAAACAAACAACATTTGAACAAAATGTGTCACAGACATTAGGACCTCTGGGAACTCTCAACATGGAAAAAGGACGTACAGTATGTCCCTTTTAAGAACTCTCTTCTGTTGACTGCAGGTTCAGGCTACAACTTTAAGTACACTTAGAAACCTCCATCCAGAACAAACGGGCAAAAAGTTACACTGAACAGTGAATGCGTGTCTTTGGAATCAGAAGGTGAACTCCAACTGTTCCTTAATTCCTTTCCTTGGAACTGTCTTTCATTCACACTGCAGGGAGTGACTGATGTTCTCATAGCTGTGCTCACATGTTGCTCACATGATCTACCATGGAGTCTGTGGATTTCCATCCTTTAACCAGCAGGCTGAACAGACCAAGTCTATCAAGTGCTGTTTTCCATGTGTTGGGGTCTCGATCCCCTGGGTTGTATCTGAGGTCAAGGGTCAACATGTGTGGGGGCCGGCATTTTCTCAGCCTCTCAGCAAACTCCAGCAGTTCTGCAGCCTGAATGAAGTTGGAGCTGTGAAGGACAAAAAGGACACCTTGTTGAAACCCTTGTGTACAATAATGTGTAAAAATCCCAACACCCCATGAGATAGTTTGCTCTTTATTAAGAAATATCAACATTTTCTCTTTCAAATAGTATCTACAGACTAGACCAGGGATGGGCAATTGGCAGCCCATGGGTTGCATGCGGCCGCCGACGTCATCCACTGCGGCTTACCAGTCCATTTCCAAAAATCAGTTATCTGTTTATTTCCTGTTTGAACGTATTTGGAACTTATTATATGTGGGTTTGGCCCCTGGGGCTTGCCATAGCCGTCAGACGAGATGACGTCAGGCGGGCTGTGGCCGCTGAATATATTTGCCTGTTCCTGTAATAAAGTTCAGTTCGTTGTTCGGCATATGATGGCTCACGGCTCGCTCATTTCATACATAACAGAACTGTGTTCTTAAATGCAGTTATAGAGTCCGCCAGCAGAGGAAGCGCTAATCAAAACCTAGGTGCCGCTCTGTGCACGTGGTCAAGCGAGAGTGAGGGAGCCAGAGACAAAGGAAGCAGCGTGCCCCTGGGTACGTCTTTTAAGGTATGCCAGTGTTGCATGCTGAGACCGCATTAATAGGCTGTCAACAGCGCTCTTGGCAGCCTCCCTGGCCCACTTTCTTCTCGTCTTTTCATCAATGTTGGAGGGACGTCTAGTTCTTGGTAATGTCACTGTTGTGCCATATTTTCTCCACTTGATGATAACTGTCTTCACTGTGTTCCATGGTATATTTAATGCCTTGGAAATTCCTTTGTCCCCTTCTCCTGACACCTTTGAACAATGAGATCCCTCTGATGTTTTGGAAGCTCTCTGCGGACCATGGCTTGTGCTGTAAGATGTGACTACAAAAATGTCATGAAAAGCCTACTAGAACAGTTGAACTTTATTTGGGGTTAATCAGAGGCACTTTAAATGGTGGCAGGCGTGTGCTGACTCCCATTTAACATGAGGTTTAATGTGATTGGTTAATTCTGAACACAGCCACATCCTCAGTTATAAGAGGGCGTGCATATTTATGCAACCAGGTTATTGTAAGTTTTTTTTTTAATTTTTCCCCTTAAAGATTTCAGTTTGTTTTTCAATGGGGTTGTACAGGTTATAGGTCACATTAATGGAGGAAAACATTTTGAAATGATTTATCTTGGTCTCCTTTTTTACATCACAAAAATCTGGCATTTGAGCAGGGGTGTGTAGACTTTTTATATCCACTGTAATTTTATCAACAATTTTAATATGATAAAACACTGAGTAGCTTTTATTTTCATTTTAATTGTGAAACTTTTGACCTTTAATAGCCCCCCACCCCAAGGTTTACATGTAAATCTGGCCTTTGGGAAGTGAGGAAAAAAAAATTGTGGCCCTCACTAATACCAAAGTTGCCCATCCCTAGACTAGACCATCACTGACGGTGTAGCTCATTCCAGCCTGACAAAATCACCGAGACTGCTCAGATCTCTTCACTGTTGACCTTAAGCTACAGTCACAAAGATTCTTACAAACCCATCTTTTGTAAGAATCTCCCAGTTTCTACAAATTCTGGGGTTCACAGACATTCGTGGAGGGGGGCATAGTTTCTTACAGCTGCCATTCAATTTGCAAGAGCAACTTGAGGCATTCTTGAGAAATGTGCTTTTCTGTTGTACGATGGACCTAGAGTTCTTACGTTCTTTGTAAGGGTGCCTTGGGATCTTCCTATGGCATACTTACTACCATCTTAGGAAAATTTTTGTGCAACTCACAGCACTCTCAAGTCGTTGGTAGGGAGATCTTACAGCTTCTGGCACATTTTGTCAGCACAAATGTCACACAAATGATGTGCTTCCACCTTATGAGTATGTCACTACTGTCTTACGCATACTGTACAACCTCTGTCTGAATGGGGATTTGTATAGCATTTCCTATGACTACTGTAAGGGCCCCTCAAGAACAACATAAGGTGTTCTCAAGAACTTAAGGTGTTCTTGAGGCATACTTACAGCCAACATCTTGTGTAGTTCTTACGTTGTTCCAATGGCATTCGTACGGCTGCCCTATGATGAGGGGTTTTCGTGGGGCGTTTGTAGAAATCTTGGACAAGACCATCGACTTGGCCACAAACTTACGAATGGTCTATGAATGCTGGATTCTCCTACGGCTGCCTTAAGAAGGCCGAACAAAATGGTCCAAAAATAATTTGTACGGTGTTCACATCCATTCATAAGGGTAGTTGTGACTGTAGCTTGAGATGCAGACCCACTTGAGGATCATTCTGCATGAGTTTGCCAGATGCTAGGGAAACTACCTCAGAGGATTAATGATTTTTGTGAACTCAAATACCCTGATCTCCTGACCTTGAGCTCAATCTAGATGCAGATAAACCTGAGGATCACTGTGTGCAAGTTTGTTGAGAATTAGGGCATTTGCCTGGGAGGAGTACTGATTTTTCTAAAATCACATGAGTGCCCAGATCTTCTGACCTTGGCCCTGATCACAACTTGGATGCAGATGCCTCTGAGGATCATTGTGAATGAGTTTGGTGACTATCGGGGAAAATGCTTAGGATGAGTAGCAATTCCTGTGAAATATGGATGGACAGAGGGACAGACGCTGCATCGTCACATTAGTTCCTTACAGCTTCACAGAATGTCACTTTTATTCTTCAGACAGTATATACAGTGGTATGAAAAAGTGCTTGCGCCCTTCCTGATTTCTTATTTTTTTTTTGTATGTTTGTCACACTTAAATGTTTCAGATCATCAAACAAATTTAAATATTACTACTAACTAACTAACTAACCTGCACTTATATAGCGCTTTTCTAGTCACAAAGACCACTCAAAGCGCTTTCACTAATACTAACCCTCTATTCTAAGGGCCTATAGGAAACAGATATCTAGGGACAATTTAGAACAGCCAATTAACCTAATATGCATGTCTTTGGAGTATATTAGACAAAGATAACACAAGTAAACACAAAATGCAGTTTTTAAATGAAGGTGTTTATTATCAAGGGGAAAAAAATCCAAACCTACATGGCCCTGTAAGAAAAAAGTGATTGTCCCCTAAACCTAATAACTGGTTGGGCCACCCTTAGCAGCAACAACTGCAATCAAGCATTTGCGATAACTGGCAATGAGTCTTTTACATCACTGTGGAGGAATTTTGGCCCACTCATCTTTGCAGAATTGTTGTGATTCAGCCACATTGGTGGGTTTTCGAGCATGAACTACCTTTTTAAGGTCATGCCACAGCATCTCATCGGATTCAGGTCAGGACTTTGACTAGACCACTCCAAAGTCTTCATACTGTTTTTCTTAAGCCATTCAGAGGTGGATTTGCTGGTGTGTTTTGGATCATTGTCCTGCTGCAGAACCCAAGTGCGCTTCAGCTTGAGGTCACGAACATATGGCCGGACATTCTCCTTCAGGATTTTTTGGTAGACAGCAGAATTCATGGTTCCATTTACCACAGCAAGTCTTCTAGGTCCTGAAGCAGCAAAACAGCCCCAGACCATCACACTACCACCACCATATTTTACTGTTGGTATGATGTTCCTTTTCTGAAATGCTGTTACTTTTACGCCAGATGTAATGGGACACACACCTTCCAAAAAGTTCAACTTTTGTCTCGTCAGTCCACACAGTATTTTCCCAAAAGTCTTGGGGATCATCAAGATATTTTCTGGCAAAACTGAGATGAGCCTTTATGTTCTTTTTGCTCAGCAGTGGTTTTTGTCTTGGAACTCTGCCACGCAGGCCATTTTTGCCCAACTTCTTTCTTATGGTGGAGTCATGAACACTGACCTTAACTGAGGCAAGTGAGGCCTGCAGTTCTTTGGATGTTGTTGTGGGGTCTTTTGTGACCTCTTGGATGAGTCGTTGCTGTGCTCTTGGGGTAATTTTGGTGGGCCGGCCACTCCTGGGAAGGTTCACCACTGTTCCATGTTTTTGCCATTTGTGGATAATGGCTCACACTGTGATTTGCTGGAGTCCCAAAACTTAAGCAATGGCTTTATAACCTTTTCCAGACTGATAGATCTCAATTACTTTGTTTCTCATTTGTTCCTGAATTTCTTTGGATCGCAGCATGATGTCTAGCTTTTGAGGATCTTTTGGTCTACTTCACTTTGTCAGGCAGGTCCTATTTAAGTGATTTCTTGATGAGAACAGGTGTGGCAGTGATCAGGCCTGGGTGTGGCTAGAGGAATTGAACTCAGCTTTCCAAAGATGTGATAAACCACAGTTAATTTATGTTTTAACGGGGGGGGGGGGGGTCACTTTTTCACATAGGTTTTTCACATAGGCCACGTAGGTTTGGAGTTTTTTTTCCTCTTAATAATGAACACCTTCATTTAAAAACTGCATTTTGTGTTTATTTGTGTTATCTCTGTCTAATATTTAAATTTGTTTGAGGATGTGAAACATTTAGGTGTGACAAACATACAAAAAAATGAGAAATCAGGAAAAGGGCAAACACTTTTTCACACCACTGTACCTCTTGGTTCCAGCACATTAAAATGTTGAGTCATAGATACAAGTTTAAAGTCTGAGAATCATGGTGCACCCGTTCTTTATTTCCTTTGGCTCATAGCCTGCTGTCATTCAACTCTTACCTGATGTCAAGTTGTTTCACAGAACTTGGGGATGGTCTTGAGAACAGTTCTGCCAGCACACACACGTTTTTAGCTATGGACACATTTAAAGTTAGTAAAATAATTCCAGTTACTGCCTAACCCATCTCAGAGTTTTGGCATGTGTGACATCAGAAATTCACCTGGATTACAGCACACTTGTTCAAGCCCAATACAGACTAGAGAGTATTCATTCCATACACAGCATTTTGGAGTTAACTGCTTCAGTAATTGTATTTTAACATTGTTTCTTATTATCGAGCTTTACATTCATTTGTGGTATCCAAATAGATTTCTAACTGCCACAGTTTTACTTTAATTCTGAGCAATTAGTATTTTTATTTTTCAATGTTTTTCTTGTATTTATCAACTCAAGTCCTTCTTGTATATTGCGCTCAAACATTTATAATAAACTTCATACAGTACAGTGTATGTGAACTCCTTTTAGCTGGGTTCACACTATAAGATAAGATAAGATAAGATAAGATAAGCCTTTATTAGTCCCACAATGGGGAAATTCCAGGATTGCAACAGCACAGGGATAGCAACACTCAGAGCAACAATCAGAAGGCAAGAAAAAACAAGCAAGCAAGAGCAGCTAATATACATATGTACATATTACTATAAAATATATATATACACACACACACACACAGACACACAGTGCAGAGCATTGTAGCTGGATGGAATAAATATATGAATATATGAACACACAGTGCAGAGCATTGTAGCTAGATGGAATAAATATGTAAATATATAAACACACACAGTGCAGAGCATTGTTGCTAGGTGGGATGAAACAGCATAACCGTCTATTTAGTTATCCTACATGGTATGATTATGTGCCCATACATATTCTCACCCTCCATAGCGACCGGTATGTTCCTAGTTGTATGCCGGAGAGGACCATTGTGTAAGTCTATTGCATCTTTTGCATTCAAAAAACAAAAAAACAAAAAACTATTAGTTTGTTACGTCTTTTTGCTATCTCTGCGAGCAGCCCTGCTTAGGTTGTACAGTCTGACAGCCGTTGGTAGGAAGGACCTACGAAACCTCTCGGTTGTGCACCTGGGATGATGTAGTCTGCTGCTAAATGAGCTCCTCAGTGCATCCAGTATGTCCTGCATAGGGTGGAACTCGGACTCCAGCAGAGATGACAGTTTAGCCACCGTCCTTCTCTCTCCTATCTCCTCCATCGGATCAAGGCGTTGCCCCAGGACAGAGCTAGCTTTCTTAATCAGTTTGTTCAGTCTCTTCCTATCGGCTGCAGTAATGCCACTGCCCCAGCAGACCACTCCAAAAGTGATGGCTGATGCCACCACCGTGTAAATTTTACCCTCTCGAGAATCCTCGAGGGTTCGTGGGAGTTTGCCCAACCAGTTTACATGTGTTTTGTGGACTTGGAGAAGGCCTTCTTCTTCCGGCTTTCAGAGAGAGCAGACACATTTCTTCTCCTCTCCCTTCTCCTCCTCCCTTCACTGATCCCAGCTTGCTGTGTCCTGTCTGTGTCTCGCTCTTCTTCTGCTGCATCTCGACCCAAACGGAAAATTATGGAATTGAGCTGGGCTTTAAATGCAATTGACACCATTTTAAAAGAAGATCGGGCCAGGGGGAGCCCAAGTGGGGAGACTCATGGGACAACTGGAAACTCATGTGTCTGTGTGATTCGATTGAAGATGTGGAAGACATCTATCTGTTTGGCTTATGATCACAGGATTTCTACTGTTTGGCTCTGGAGTTTCCTGGTGTATCGGAAATTAAAGAAGTTGGAAGAGCTGGTCAAAATGCGGACCCGGCGAAGCTCCTCCAACAATTCAACCAGCTGGGGGGAGCACTGATAGCGGCAATGGCGAACTGAATGGCAAACTTAATCAGAAGGTGGGAACATCTCGGAGTCGCTGGGTGCTCTCCAGGGAATGATTTTAAAGCCTGTGAATGTGTGATGCACAGATTCGCATGAGAGAGGAAAATTTTATGCTCTAAGTGAACTGTGCTCATCAGGCCTTGATTCGGCGCCCTTGGAAGACTCATTCCTCCAGGAGAAGAGATAAAGCAGAAGGGAGTTTAACCCAAACAACTGCTGTTGTACAACAATCTGAACTCTCCAAGGACAGCGTTATCATGTGACTAACATGGAATTTTACCATCTGGCATGAAGAGAGATGAACTCTGTGGACATGGTTATCTATGTTTAGAATACATGGACATAACATCTAGCCGTTGCCTAGGAGACGATTTTTGTTGTGCACCAGTAACTGATACATTCACACTGCACTCACACTGATATCACATGACTGATATACACACACTGGTCTCTCTCTTTTGTTAACGTGTGTACTGTAACTTGTCTGCTAAATGTGCATTGAGGGTTTTTTTTTCTATGTGATCATAATCTTGCTCACTCGAGCGCTATTCTGATAACTATGTTTTTTTCTCTCTGCCCAATGTGTCATCCCCTTCCCCTCTCCCTCTTTACCCCCACTGTATTAGGCGCCTTGTCGGCTGCCGTGTCATTAGTGAGCGCCTAATATGTGCGCACCTAATGTCAAGTCAAATTCCTCGTATGTGTAAACATGCTTGGCAATAAAGTTCATTCTGATTCTGATTCAACCGTGTCCCTCGTGTTTTTTGTGGAGGATGCTTCGGGAGTATGGAGTATCGGGCTTGTTGCTACGAGCTATTCGGTCATATTGGTTGGTTCGTATTGGTTTGAGCTTGGTTCGTATTGCTAACACTTGGTCGGACTCATTCCCACTGAGAGTTGGACTCTGCCAGGGTTGCCCTTTGTCACCGATCCTGTTCATAATTTTTATGGACAGGATTTCTAGGCGCAGCCAGGGAATGGAGGGTGTCATGCTTGGTGACCACTGGATCTCATCTCTGTTGTTTGCAGATGATGTTGTCCTGCTGGCTTCATCCAGCAATGACCCACAGGTCTTACTGTGATGGTTTGCCACTGAGTGTGAAGCGGCTGGGATGAGAATCAATACCTCCAAGTCTGAGTCCATGGTCCTCAGCCGGAAAAAGGTGGATTGCCCTCTCCGGGTTGGGGACAGGCTCCTGCCCCAAGTGGAGGAGTTTAAGTATCTTGGGGTCTTATTCATGAGTGAGGTGAGAATGGAGCGAGAGATTGACAGACGGATCGGAGCAGCATCTGCAGTGATGTGGACATTGTAGTGGTCTGTTGTGGTGAAGAGGGCGCTGAGCTCTAAGGCAAAGCTGTCGATTTACCCGTCAATCTACGTTCCTACCCTCACCGATGGTCATGAGCTTTGGGTAATGACCGAAAGAACAAGATCGCAGATACAACCAGCTGAAATGAGCTTTATTCGTAGGATTGCTAGACTCACCCTCAGAGATAGGGTGAGGAGCTCAGTCATCTGGGAGAGGCTCAGAGTAGAACCACTGCTCCTCCTCATTGAAAGGAGCCAGTTGAGGTGGTATGGGTATCTGATTAGGATGCCTCCTGGACACCTCCCACTTGAGGTGTTTCGGGCATGTCCCTCTGGGAGGAGACCCCGGGGCAGACCCAGGACTCGCTGGAGAGACTGTCCCCGTACCGAAGACCCCGCACCCCAATGACCTGAACAGCTACAGACCAGTGGCCCTCATGTCACACCTAATGAAGACTCTGGAGAGGCTGTTCCTCGCCCACCTCCACCCGCTGGTGGGATCAGCGATGGATCCACTTCAGTTTGCCTACCAGTATGGCACTGGGGTGGGTGATGCAGTGATCTTCCTCCTACACCGTTCCCTGTCCCACCTGGAGAAGCCTAGGAGCACTAGGAGGATCATGTTCTTTGATTTCTCCAGTGCTTTCAACACCATCCAACCAGTGATCCTGAGGGAAAAGCTGGTGTGTGCAGGGGTGGACCAGCACCTGTTATTGTGGATCCTGGATTACCTCACAAACCGACCACAGTTTGTGAGAACCCAGGACTGTGTCTCTGATACCATTGTCTGATGTACGCCCCCCCCCCCCCCAGGGAACAGCTCTGGCTCCCTTCCTGTTCACCCTCTACACAGCTGACTTTTCACACAACACACCACACTGCCATCTACAGAAGTTCTCTGACAACTCTGCGATCGTCGGCCTCATCTCTGATGGGAATGACTCGGAGTACAGAGGACTTACTGTATACAGGACTTTGTGGACTGGTGCCTATGGAACCAGATCAATGCGAGGAAAATCAAGGAACTGGTGGTGGACTGCCGCAGGAGAGGACAACCTCCCACAGCACTGGTAAACATCCAGGGAACAGACATTGAGGTGGTGACATCTCACAAGTACCTGGGTGTTCACCTGAACAATAAACTGGACTGGTCACACAACACTAGTGCACTCTACAAGAAGGGGAAGCACAGGCTGTTCCTCCTGAGGAGACTCAGGTCTGTTGTAGTGCAGGGGGCACTCCTGAAGACCTTCTACAATTTACTGGTGGCATCAGCCATCACATTTGGAGTGGTCTGCTGGGGCAGCAGCATCATGGCAGCCAACAGGAAGAGACTGAACAGGCTGATCAAAAAAGCTAGCTCTGTTCTGGGGCAACGCCACGACCCAATGGAGGAGGCAGGAGACAGGAGGATGGTGGCTAAGCTGTCATCTCTGCTGGAGTCCGAGTCCCACCCCATGCAGGACATGCTGAACGCACCAGGAGCTCATTTAGTGGTAGGCTGTGCTATCCTAGGTGCATGACGGAGAGGTTCCACAGGTCCTTCCTATCTACAGCTGTCAGACTTTGTAACCTAACCAGGGCTGCTCGTAGAGGTTGTATTAAGTGTACTAAACATAACTGTGCACAACAGAGATCGTCCCCTCCAATACACAACTAGGACAATAACAATCATTTATGAGGGTGGCAACAACACTGTTGATTCAAATGCAAAATATACTGTCTGGGTATATATTCATAATCTGCAGGGTAATTTAAGATAAGATAAGATAAGCCTTTATTAGTCCCACAATGGGGAACTTCCAGGATTGCAACAGCACAGGGATAGCAACACTCAGAGCAATAGTTAAGAAGATACAGAAGATATAAATAAGAGCAGTGGATATACATACATACACATAAATATATAAATATATATACATAGTGTGGAGCATTGTAGCAAGATGGAATAAACAGCATAACCGTCTACTTATTTATCCTACATAGTATGAACATGTACCCATACATATTGTCACCCTCCGTAGCGACCGATACTGTCCTAGTTGTATACTGGAGGGGACCATTGTGTAAGTCTGTTGCGTCTTTTGCATTCAATACTATTAGGTCGTCACGTTTTTTTGCTATCTCTGCGAGCAGCCCTGCTTAGGTTATACAGTCTGACAGCTGTAGGTAGGAAGGACCTGCGAAACCTCTTGGTTGCGCACCTAGGATGATGTAGTCTGCTGCTAAATGAGCTCCTCAGTGCATTCAGTATGTCCTGCATAGGGTGGACTCCAGCAGAGATGACAGTTTAGCCACCATCCTTCTCTCTCCTATCTCCTCCACTGGGTCAAGGCGTTGCCCCAGGACAGAGCTAGCTTTCTTGGCCAGTTTGTTCAGTCTCTTCCTACCGGCTGCTGTAATGCCGTTGCCCCAGCAGACCACTCCAAAAGTGATGGCTGATGCCACCACCGTGTCGTAGAATATCTTCAGGAGCACCCCTTGTACACCAAAAGACCTGAGCCTCCTCAGTAGGAACAGCCTGCGCTGTCCCTTCTTGTAGAGTGCGTCAGTATTGTGTGACCAGTCTAGCTTATTGTTCAAATGAACACCCAGGTACTTGTAGGATGTCACCATCTCAATGTCTGTTCCCTGTATGTTTACTGTTTACATTATGCATGTTTATGTTTAACAAACCGTAATGCTGTTTATACCATCTAGCTGCAATGCTCCTACACCGTGTATATATCTCTGTGTACATATGTATATTCTTCTACTGCTTTGGCTAACCAGTTATTATTATCTTATTTACTATTGCTTTGAGTGCTGCTGTCTCTTTGCTGCTGTAATTTCCCCATTGTGGGACTAATAAAGGCTTCTCTTATATATATATAATTTAATCTCCCAAAAATGTGACAGCTCAAAAGAAAAAAAAAATCTCCTCATTGAGAACTTTACTGTTGTTAATTTTCTGCTCCATGCGTAATCATTCTCCAGGATTTATTGGTTCGGCTTCCATTGTGGGGAATCAAACAGCGTTGATGTGGTGTCAAAAAGTAAATGACATTTAACAGGATTTTATGTTATTTTAATGGCGAGAGTTGCAACAGTCAAAATATAATCATCCATCTGTGGCTCATGTATTTTTGCCTACATATGTATGAGTATAAAGTGAGATGCTTAGGATTGCATATGTGGATTGACCTCACGTCTTAGGATGGGACAATATGTCTGGACCGCCTGTGGATAACGGCAAGAGGACGGAGGTACCGGATAAGGAGCTGAAAGGACTTCCTGACCTCCTGGGGCCAGGCGGAGGACTAAGGGACTCGGGGGAGAGTTATTGTCAATGCGGGGTTTTGACAGGGATGTGTGATTCTTCCTTTGATGTTGATGTATAAATGTGGGGGTTTTGATGCAGCTCTCTCTCTTCTGTTCTTGAGAGATTGCTGGGGATGTGAAAGCTACAATAAAACCTGAATTGAGAAATAATTCAGCCTCGTTATTTCACGCTCCCCACATTGGTGACCAATGACGTGAAATGCATAGACGCGTTTCCCCCGATCCAGACTCGTCGGAGACCGCCCGAACGAGCGCCGTCTCAATCAAGCTACCGGAGTTCTGGCAGGACAACCCGGACTCGTGGTTCCTTCAGGCTGAAGCACAGTTCGCACTCGGGGGAATAACGGTGGATGACACAAAGTTCTACCATGTCATCGCCAAGCTCAACAACCGCACGGCTCGATGCGTGCGGAGCCTGGTGCAGCAGCCGCCCGCTAACAACAAATACGGCGAGCTGAAGGCTGCCCTCACCCAGTGTTTCACGCCCTCAGCCGAGGAGAGGGCTAGGAGGCTCCTGGCTCTACACGACCGGGGAGGATGCAGACCAGTCGACCTGATGGAAGACATGCTGCAGCTGAGGGAAACAGAGAATGACGGTTTCCTATTTAAACACATCTTCCTGAGAAACCTCCCGATGCACATGAGGGCAGACCTGTCCAGCGTGCATTGTGTGAACCAGCGGGACTTCCGTGCACTGGCCCGAGAGGCGCAGCAGATCCTCGACTCCTGCGGTGAGCAGACGGCCACCTTAGCAGCGGCAGACCTTGGTGCGGCGATCGGGAGCAGTGAGGAGCCAGAGACAGCGGAAGCAATCTCAACAACGACGGCAGCGGCGCGTTCACGACGCAGCGGAGGAGATGACCTTTGCTTTTACCATCGGTGTTTCGCAGAGAAGGCGCGCAGATGTGTGCCGCCGTGCCACTTCAAGAGCTCGGGAAAACGCCAGGACCGGGATTTTTTCACGCTCCCCACACATCATTTTATTTATATGATGAGTTTTTTTATTCCATCCACATTCGCATTTTAATTATGGACTTAGTGCTGGAGTCTATAGGCATTATTGTATTATTTTTTTAGAGGAATGAATGAACAGGGCATGCAGAAGTAACTTCATAGGAATATAAAAAAAATAAATAAATACTGAAATGTATGCCCAAGGCAGATGTGTTCACTCCAGAAGCAGGTCCAGAATGGCAGGAAGCCTCCACAAATGCTGATCTTTATATGAGCGTCACCTAACGCTGATGTCAGCTGACCTGCGCTGAGTATTTCTCTGATTTTTTCAAAACGTCTGTAAAAGTTGGTCCAAACGCTATAGAGTGAACCCAGCTTTAACTTAGGCTGACTTAGGTAAACGCTGCATAACTTAGCCCAGCGCTCAGGAACGTCTACAAACTGAGCACAACTTTCACCAATGTGTACTTCCAAACATCAGCAAATTTTCAGCAGGCTGAAAATTTTCAAAGAACACAACTTTTGCCAGCGTTTGCCAACAAACACCAACGATCATTAACTTTCGCCAGCAGAGCCAGACGTTTGCCAAAACGTCAGTAAAAGTCAGTCCAAATGTTGTAGTGTGAATCCACCTTTATTTCAGCAGCTGACAATAATTTCATTCATAATCAATTTGAATTTATATTAGTTATTTACTTTCCATCATCATTTTTTTGTCTTTCAGCTGCTCCCTTTAGGGGTCGCCACAGCGTAACGTCAACTTATATCTCGATGATCCACATGTCAGTTTGGCAGGATTTTATGTTGGATGCTCTTTCCATTTATGTGGGCTTGGGTAACCAACTCTCCCCATTCTATCATGTTGAGCACCAAATTAGAAGGTAGGAAGCACCATTTTTAAATGGTCCTTGGTATATCCCGGCCAAGGTGGATGCTCTACTTCTAGGCCAGTACTCACTACTTTCAACATCATCATAGATTACAAAAAACAAAATCACCTCCAAAAATTCAGTAATTTATTACAGTTGAAATGCTCATTTGATTACAATATTTTACTACTAAATAAAAGAAATTCAAAAGTCATTTTTCAGCTCCGATGTGTGTAAGTAAAAGTCAAGAAAAAAAACTCCATGAATGAATGAATTGTTTTGGAAAAAATGGATAAACGCACACTATATGGTGAAATTCTACCATCTGGTAGTCATGATTTTTTATTTTTTTTAATAAAATGCACCATTAAACATTATTTAAAATTCTTGGATATTACAGCACTAGATCAGTCAGGACTGTATCGGGCCTGGACAAGTATGTGCCAGAAGTTGGAGCCTGTTGAAGACTCTAATTGTGCTTACCTATGCGGTTAAGAGGCAGGCTCAGCTTGTGGAGGGTGGGTACCTTCTTCAGAGCAGCTACCAGCTGCTGCAGAGTCTCTTCTTTGTGAGGGCACGTCTCCAGCAGGCGACAATCCCTGAACTGCAGCTCTGACACAGCAGATGAAATGAGGAAAACAAACTATGGGTGGGTTCACTATACATTCTGAAATGTGGATCCATTTTTTGTAGCTGGGGATAACAGAAAGCTGATGGAAATGAATAAATTGACCTCAGTGCTTTTAAAGAGGCGTTGACTGCACTTTTTTCCCATTTTAACAGCTCACACACGTCTTAATGAAGTATTTATGACATTTTGTTCACCTTTTCTTTAATCTTTTAATTGCTGAAGCAAATTTGTTTTGTATTTTCCTGGCCTTCTTGAAACACTCTGAGTTAAAGCCTATCACTATACTAAACATCCTTCACCTATTCAACTCCACCCTTCCTCTTACATCAGTTAGCCATTAGCTGACGAGCTTTTAGCCTTTAGCCTCCATCTAGCTCAAATGAGCAGCGCTGGTTCACTGATCCACAGTCAATGACATATCTCACATCACTCTGGTCCATCTCCCAATAATTTTCTCCAACGATTCCACAACAAATTGCTAGCACCACTCGCCGGGCGACCCCCTGATCACCACAACCAACCTGGCCTGGGACCCGAGGCTGCCGGCCGAGCTGAGGCAAAGCTTGCCGAGCCACAGGATTCCAAAGGGCAGTGTCTCACTCTGCGAGACACCGCTCCACTCCAATGGCCAGCTGGGGGACGACCCACCACAAAGCAGCTCAGCTACGCTGCCCATGAGAGCAGATGGTGGAGAAGCTGCCTGTGAGAGCCAGCAGCCTTGGATCCCGGTGTACCGCAATATGGGCCTGAGTGACACGAGGTATATGGCCAACTGTGGACTGGTGAACTAGGTGGTAACAGGGATGGCTATTAGGTGACAAAGATCTGAGGAAAATAACAATATAAGCTGCTCTTGGTGCAAGCCTCCTGGTACCAGTGTTAGCTCGGGGGCTGATAGCTCAGGGATTGATAGGCTACTTTTAGCACCCCTTCCATCTACAAGACAGACAACTAGGCGGGCCAATAATAGAGCAGTGGGCGGGTCTTAAGGACGGCGGTGGGTTGGCTTTGTCAAATCAAGATGTACACGATTTAGCTGAAAGAGTCAAAAACATTTCTGGCATTTCTGGGAAAGAAAAACAAGATAAAGGATGTGTATTTCATTGACAGGAAAGATTCCACATATCATTGCTGTAACATTTACAAAAATACAATCTTCTGTCTTTTGAGAATTATAAAACTCTCAAATTTGCCTGTTCAATTTATAAAATATTAAATGGCTATGCACCACCCCCGCTGGGAGAATATGTTAAACTGAGAACTGTCACCGGTACAACCACCAGAGCAATCACTACAGGAGACTGTGAGGTCCCCCAGAGATGCACCACATTGGTTCAATCTGTGCCATCAGTGAGGGGCACCAAGATCTGGAATAACATATCACCTGCAATCACAGAACATACCACACTAAACACGTTTAAGATGTATTGTACAAATTAGTTTTTAAACAACCAAAACTGTACTCATATACATATGCACCCGTGTGTCACACACATATGCCCCGCCTCTTGTTTGTTTCTGTCTCTTGTTACTGTGAGGTGCTTGGCTGCATGTGTGTGTACGTATACACAGCACTTCACTCGTGTGACATTTGAATGTCTTGTTTTGTCACACCTTAACTCTTGCACTTTAGCATATCCACTTTGTACAGTTTTATTGCAGTTGTTCTGCTCGTATATAATTGTTTGTTTGTGTGTTTTTGTGACCCGCCAGGGGACTACAGACGCAAATTAGCAGAATTGCCAAATCTGGCATACTTACATTTGTATTAATGTTCATTAGTATGTTTTTTGTTTTGTTTTTTCACATGACTGTATATATTTAATTTGTGTCAGGTTAGGCATTGGCTTGTTTGCTACCGGATAACCATGAAAACCGGTACTACCTGTCTCATGGGTCGGGCCGTTGGCGACTCAACCGGCATCCCCGCCCTTCCTAGGGCGTGGAGGGTGAAACAGGGCATCCTGGCAGAACTAAAAACAATATCTGCCACAGGTCTGTGGTGGACCACTCCCAGTTACACAGGGTGAGACTGGACATCCTGGCAGATAAACACATCTGTTGCAAGGTCTGTGGTGGACTGTGTCAGTCAGTGCATTGTGACATGCACTACACAAAGAGCAGAGATAAACAAACCTATCATCTGGTCAGTCACTGCAACAGATACTGGAGTCAGTTTGTCTTGGCTTGTCCTTGCCACTGATAATACCTTTATCTGCCAAGAATGTGCTGCTAGTCCAGCAAAAGCTAGCAGTACTCAAATACTTTGCAAGCAGTTTCATGAAATGGTCAATCAGAAAGCAACTCATACCGGCTCGGACGTCGCCCGGGCTTACAAGGTCCACGCTGATCTGTTCACACTCCAACAGGCAGTGAAAGTAAGCTAGGAGCAGGAAGACAAAAGAAGAGGAAAACAGCAGCCTTGTGTGTAGCAGAATGGATTATACGCACTCTGTTGGACAGAACAACATCACAGCGCCCAGAAAGGCAGACCGCGCTTGTGGCCCTGGAAATGAACAGGTATAATGTAGACATAGCTGCACTTAGTGAAACAAGATTGCCTGGATATGACAGCTTGGAAGACCATGGGTACATCTTCTTTTGGAGTGGGAGATCAACTCAAGAAAGGAGAGAAGCAGGAGTGGGCTTTGCAGTAAGAAAGGAGATAGCAGCAATGCGTGGGCTGCATGGTGGCGCAGTGGTTAGCACTGTGGCAGCACAGTTTACCCTCGGCCGGGGGATCGCGGGGATCGTGAGATCGTGGGTTCGATCCCTGCCCCCGGCCAACAGTGATCTGTGTGGAGTTTGCATGTTCTCCCCGTGTTGCGTGGGTTTACTCCGGGATTTCTCCGGTTTCCTCCCACATGCCAAAAACATGCAGGTTAGAGATAAGGGGTGCTTGCGCACGCAGCGACCGGCAGCTGGTGGCTTGTCACCAGACTGCAAAACAAATCTACCTACGGGTACACAATAAGTAATTTAAAAAAAATGCTTGATGAGGAACTGGTGCCAATCAACGACAGGATAATGACTATGAGACTCCCACTACAGTGGAAGATGTATGCCACACTCATCAGTGTATATGCCCCAACAATGACCAACACAGAGGAGGTGAAGGAAGAGTTCTACAGTGATTTACGTGAGACTATCAGGCGTGTACCGACTGATGACAGGCTGATACTCGTTGGAGATTTTAATGCCAGAGTTGGTTTGGACACTGAGAAATGGAAAGGAGTGCTAGGCAGTCATGGAGTAGGCAAGTGCAATGCTAATGGAGAACTTCTACTTGCACTATGTTCAGAGTACAACCTTGTGATAACCAACACTCTATTTAAGCACAAGGACACACACAAGAAGACATGGATGCACCCAAGATCCAAGCACTGGCACTTATTAGACTACATCATAGTCAGGCAGAGAGACATAAGGGATGTATTGGACACCAGAGCAATGAGAGGCACGGACTGTGGTACTGATCATGTTATGCTGAGATCTAGATTAAGGATTTGCAGATGAAAACAGCACTGCAGGACAGGTGCAAAGCCACCACGGAAGCTAAACACTAGTGCACTGAAAGACCAAAAGAAGCAGGAAGAACTTACACAGGAAATGGATTAAAACTTGAAAGACTGGGACAGCAACAACTCAGAGAATGACACTGAAGAGAAATGGGCAACACTGAAGGACATGGTGTATCAGACTGCGATTAGGCTACCCTGAGAGGAAACATCAAGATTGGTTTGATGAGCATGATGAACACCTAAAGAAACTACTAGAAGCCAGGAATACAGCTAGGCAGGAAAACCTACAGTGTAACACAAGGTCGAAGAAGAAGAACTACTCAAAGGCTCAGAGTGAGCAACATAAGTACACCAGAGAGATGAAGTCCAACTGGTGGGATGAAAAGGCCGATAAACTTCAAACTGCAGCAGATAGGAAGGACATGAAAACATTCTTCACAGGTTTGAGAGAAATCTACGGCCCTAAACCAAGAGGATTGATCCAACTAAAGGCTATGGATGGTGAAATGGTTTTGCAGGAGAAAGACAAGATCCTGGACAGATTTGCAGACCACTTTGACCAACTACTAAACAACCTGGAGATCTCACTGAAGAGGCGAAAGAAGCTCTAGTGCAGCGACCAGCTGTATCAAGTCTGGATGAACCACCAAATTTTGATGAACCAATGGCAGCTATCAGGACAGCACAGGATGGTAAAGCTCCAGGAAGGGATGGAATTCCAGCAGAAGTGTGGAAATTTGGTGGTGTTCAGCTGACCAACTGCCTGCACAAGCTCATCCAAGAGATATAGGATGCCTAGAAAGTACCTCAAGACTGGAAGGATGCAAGTATTGTGCCTTTGTTCAAGAAAGGTGACAGGAAAGATTGTGGAAATTACCGAGGTATATCACTGCTAGCCACTGTTGGTAAGATTCTCTCATACTACTTAACAGACTCAGTGAACACATCTCGCAGAATGTACTACCGGAAACCCAGTGCGGCTTTAGAAGTGGAAGAAGCACAGTGGGCATGATTTTCTGCTTGAAACAGGTTCAAGAAAAGTGTATCGAACAGAACATGCCGCTTTATGTAGTCTTCATAGACTTCAGTAAAGCCTTCGATACTGTTTCTCGACAAGGACTTTGGCAGGTACTCAAGAAATATGGTTGTACAGAGAAGTTTGTCAGCTTGATCAAGGCACTCCATACAGGTATGCAAGCAAACGTGGCAATGAGTGGTTCAGTATCCAAAGACTTTTCAGTAAGCAACGGGGTGAAACAAGGGTGTGTGCTGGCACCTACACTCTTCTCGCTATATCTGGCAGCCATGCTTGAGGTGGCCTTCAAAGACACTTCAGAAAGAGTATACATTCAAACAAGGAAAGAAGCAGACTTGTTCAATGTGGCACAGTTTAAAGCCAAGAGTAAAACATCGATAAAGGTAGTAAGAGAAATGCTCTTTGCCGACGACAGTGCCCTAGTTGCACACAACGTGGAAGATATGCAATCTTTAGTGGAGAAATTTGCAAGAGCAGCTAGCCAATTCAGCCTCCAAATCAACATCAAGAAGACACAGTGCCTTTATCAACCACCAAAGTTCCAGTTATCGACATCACTACCAGAAGAGATCAGCAGTGGTACAGAGCCACTAGTCAAGTGCAAGACTTTCAAGTACCTAGGGAGTACTGTTTCAGAGAATGCTAGGCTGAACTATCTCTCAGAATGGGAAGAGCGAGCACTGTGTTTGGAAACTTCAAGGAGAGACTGTGGAACAATTGACATGTGTCTATCCGTGTGAAATGCAAAGTGTACAGAGTGACAGCACTGGCTACTCTATTGTATGGTGCTGAAACTTGGACTGTCTACAGAGTGCAGGTGAAGAAACTCCACACATATATGGTCTACCATCAATGGAGGACATGCTAATACAGATGAACCTGAGATGGCTCGGACATGTTGAGAGGATGGACCACCAGCGTCTGAGTTATGCGAGGGCAAACGCAATCAGGGTAGACCAAGGCTCAGATTTAAAGACACTGTAAAAAAGAAACTTGAAGAAGTTGGACATAGACAGGAGTTCCTGGCAGCAGAAGGCTAACACAGAGCTGTGTGGAGGAATCTGATCAGACCTAAATGAAACGGTCATTGTCACCCACGACAGACTGCTATGATGATGATGATGATGAGTATGTACTGTCCCTTTCAAATAAACATTAAACTAAGCTAAACTATTTTTTAAGAGAATTGACTGTTTTGATATTTTTTGGATAACTATGTGACCAACAGACACATTCCAGATAGTTAAAACCTACAAACACACCAGTTTTCATTCAGTGACCCCTTTAAGACACAGGACAAAAACATTTGGAGAGCTCCAAATGTTCTCAGAAGCACAGTGGCCTCAGTAATTAAACGGTTAATAAGAGTGTGACTAACAACAGAAATCAAAGACACCATAGTGGCTTGATTCTACAGCCTGTGAAAATGTCTTACCTTCCAGCTGGCAGTTTCTCAGTAGATTTAGGATCTCAGGGTGACAGTCACACAGCTTCATGTCCTCCAGGATCAGAGTCCTCAAACAGGGATTTGATTCTATAAAGAAGTCATAAATTATGATAGACAGGACATATGATTCATATACAGACCGCAGGGGAGGACAATACAATATTTTAGAACCGATATACACCAATAGTAACCAAGGAATTGATATTTTTGTTGATGCTGCTAATAAGTATAACCATGTTTGTGATTGATTTTACACTGCAAACTTGGGCTACAGCTAATTATTATAATAACATGTTCAGTGGTGTGAAAAAGTGTATGCCCCCTTCCTGATTTCTCATTTTTTTGTATGTTTGTCACACTTAAATGTTTCAGATCTTCAAACAAATTTAAATATTAGACAAAGATAACACAAGTAAACACAAAATGCAGTTTTTAAATGAAGGTATTTATGATAAAGGGGAAAAAAAATCCAAACCTACATGGCCCTGTGTGAAAAAATGATTGTCCCCTAAACCTAATAACTGGTTGGGCCACCTTTAGCAGCAACAACTGCAATCAAGTGTTTACGATAACTGGCAATGAGTCTTTTACAGTGCTGTGGAGGAATTTTGGCCCACTCATCTTTGCTCAATTGTTGTAATTCAGCCACATTGGAGGGTTTTCGAGCATGAACCGTCTTAAGGTCATACCACAGCATCTGAATCGGATTCAGGTCAGGACTTTGACTAGGCTACTCCAAAGTTTTCATTTTGTTTTTCTTAAGCCATTCCGAGGTGGACTTGCTGGTGTGTTTTGGATCATTGTCCTGCTGCAGAACCCAAGTGCACTTCAGCTTGAGGTCACAAACAGATGGCCGGACATTCTCCTTCAGAATTTTTGGGTAGACAGCAGAATTCATGGTTCCATTTACCACAGCAAGTCTTCCAGGTCCTGAAGCAGCAAAACAGCCCCAGACCATCACACTACCACCACCATATTTTACTGTTGCTATGATGTTCCTTTTCTGAAATCCTGTTACTTTTACGCCAGATGTAGTGGGACACACACCTTCCAAAAAGTTCAACTTTTGTCTCATCAGTCCACACAGTATTTTCCCAAAAGTCTTGGGGATCATCAAGATGTTCTCTGGCAAAACTAAGACCAGCCTTTATGTTCTTTTTACTCAGCAGTGGTTTTTGTCTTGGAACTCTGCCATGCAGGCCATTTTTGCCCAGTCTCTTTCTTATGGTGGAGTCATGAACACTGACCTTAACTGAGGCAAGTGAGGCCTGCAGTTCTGTGGATGTTGTTGTAGGGTCTTTTGTGACCTCTTGGATGAATCGTCACTACACTCTTGGGGTAATTTTGGTGGGCCAGCCACTCCTGGGAATGTTCACCACTGTTCCATGTTTTCGCCATTTGTGGATAATGGCTCTCACTGTGGTTCGCTGGAGTCCCAAAGCTTTAGAAATGGCTTTACAACCTTTTCTAGACAGATATATCTCAATTACTTTGTTTCTCATTTGTTCCTGAATTTTTTTTAGATTGGAGCATTATGTCTGGCTTTTGAGAATCTTTTGGTCTACTTCACTTTGTCAGGCAGGTCCTTTTCTTCATCTTCTTTTAGATTTGATTGGCAACCAGCTTACAGGTGCATTACTGCCACTGACTTGATTATCATCACTCTATATCTTTGTATACAGAGTTCTAATAAGGAGTTCTGAACAACTCCCTTATGTGTGAAAAAATTATCTGTCCTTGGACCTATTTAAGTGATTTCTTGATGAGAACAGGTGTGGCAGTAATCAGGCTTTTCACACAGGACCATGTAGGTTTGGAATTTTTTTTTTTTACCCTTAGTAATAAATTTCTTTCACACCACTTCATTTCACACACTTTTTCACACCACTGTATATATGAATGTTATGAATATGAAAATATGAATATTCAAAGTAAAACAATCACCACATTATCTGTTAGGTGATTTTCTCAAGGTCAGTAGGTGATTTGAGGGGGGATAGGAGGGGATGTATTTCCCTCGTTAGCAAAATGACCTATAAACATCCCCCTTAACCTTGCTGTTCCCCATCCCCATTATTAGTGCAAGGACAGTAAATACAGAACAACTGCATATGTCAACGTTTTCCAGACTCACTGATCATTTATCTGCTGCTGAAGAAGCAAACCAATGTGTGTTCTCTCAACCCCGTTCCATAGTGGATGCTGTAAATTTGTGTAGGTTCCACAAGTTGAACTACTTGATTTTTTAGTTAAAAAGTGTTCCATTTTTTTTTAAATTCATAGAACAGTCACCTTTCTTTCAATTTGCAAGCCATAGTATATGTTGAAGTAATTTCTACATTATTCTTTAATATATTAATC
Source organism: Pholidichthys leucotaenia (assembly GCA_020510985.1). Taxonomy (NCBI): domain Eukaryota; kingdom Metazoa; phylum Chordata; class Actinopteri; order Cichliformes; family Pholidichthyidae; genus Pholidichthys; species Pholidichthys leucotaenia. The sequence continues at coordinate 263,693,745 of CM035839.1, forward strand.
AGGGCTGTACATTAACTTTTTTCCTCAGCACTGGTGCTACAGAGGTTCATAGTCGTGTAGCGTAAGACAAAAACCTGTAGCATGATAAAAACATCTGTTACTTCTCTAAAACTGACTGCAAGGGTAAGGACCTGTACTTTTCTAGTCTCAAAGACCACTAAAAGCGCTTCACTAGTAATAACCCTCTATTCTAAGGGCCTATTGGAGACAGATACCTAGGGACAATTTAGAATCACCAATTAACCTAACATGCATGTCTCTGGATTGTGGGAGGAAACCAGCTCCCCTGGAGTAAACCCACACAGCACAGGGATAATGTGTAAACTCCACACAGAAAGGCTCCTACCCCTGACAGCCTGGGGATTCAAATCTGGAACCTTCTAGCTGTTAGGCAACAGTGCTAACCCCTGTACCACTGTGCAAGTAGCGCAGTTTAATCATTTAAAATATAATTCACTTTATGATTAAAAACCAACTTGTCAAGATCTAGAAATTATTTTAAATTTACATACATTTCCACATCAGTCATCAATCCTAACCACCTAAACAATCTCACCACACCATACAAACTAATGGGCCAGTTTTGGCCTGGGGCCGTATGTTTGACACCCCTAGACCGGAGCGTAAAAAGCAGCCTCTGTCTCCCCATGAAGCTTCCTCTTTCTCAGTCGCACTCCTCCTCCAGAGACCCACGCAAAATGAGCCCACTGTGGGCCAAGGAGAAGCAGGAAGAAATGGAAAAAATGTTTCTTCTATAAGATCAGTTTTTCAGGCACTCCCGGAGCCCGGAGCAGTGGAGAAGATAGCAGTCTGTCCTGCCGGCGAGAACATGCTTTTCTCGGCACAACACCGGTTCACCTCGCATCTGCTCTTTTTTTCCGTGACAGTCCCCTCCAAAATAAAACATATCCCACTTTGTGTGGCTCCAAATGCAACACTCAAAAGTACAGCCTGCGCACACACATGGTGTCCATCCATCCATCTTCTACCGCTTTTCCAGAGGTCCAGGTCACAGAGGCAGCAGCTCAAGCAGAGAAGCCCAGACTTCCCTCTCCCCAGCCACCTGCTCCAGTTCTTCAGAGAGGATACCAAAACGTTCCCAGGCTAGCTGGGAGATGTAGTCTCTCCAAGCGTGTCCTGGGTCTGCCCCGGGGTCTCCTCCCAGTGGGTCATGCCCGAAACACCTCAAGTGGGAGGCGTCCAGGAGGCGTCCTGATCAGATGCCCAAACCACTTCAACTGACTCCTTTCAATGTGGAGGAGCAGCGGTTCTACTCTGAGCCTCTCCTGGATGACTGAGCTCCTCATCCAATCTCTTAGGGTGAGTCCAGCAAACCTATAGAGAAAGCTCATTTCAGCTACTTGTATCGGCGATTTCATTCTTTCGGTCATTACCCAAAGCTCATGACCATAGGTGAGGGTAGGAACGTAGATTGACCAGTAAATCGACAGCTTTGCCTTCGAGCTTAGCTTCCTCTTCACCACAACAGACTGGTACAACATCCACATCACTGCAGAAGCTGCTCCGATTCGTCTGTCAATCTCTCGGTCTATTCTCCCAAAGTCTATTCATCCAAAGACATGCATGTTAGGTTAATTGGTTGTTCTAAATTTTCCCTAGATATCTGTCTCCTATAGGCCCTTAGAATAGAGGGTGAGTACTACTGAAGCGTTTTGAGTGGTCTTTGAGACTAGAAAAAGCGCTATATACACACATGGACAAAATTGTTGGTACCTCTTTGTTAATGAAAGAAAAACCTAACAGTGGTCACAGAAATAACTTGAATCTGACAAAAGTGGTAATAAATAAAAAGTCTATGAAAATTAACCAATGAAAATCAGACAATGCTTTTGAATTGTGGTTCAACAGGATTATTTTAAAAAACAAACTCATGAAACAGGCCTGGACAAAAATGATGGTACCTTTAACTTAATATTTTGTTGCACAACCTTTTGAGGCAATTACTGCAATCAAACGATTTCTGTAACTGTCAATGAGACTTCTGCACCTCTCAGCAGGTATTTTGGCCCACTCCTCATCAGCAAACTGCTCCAGTTGTCTCAGGTTTGAAGGGTGCCTTCTCCAGACGGCATGTTTCAGCTCCTTCCACAGATATTCAATAGGATTTAGATCAGGGCTCACAGAAGGCCACTTTAGAATAGTCCAATGTTTCGCTCTTAGCCATTCTTGGGTGTTTTTAGCTGTGTGTTTTAGGTCATTATCCTGTTGCAAGACCCATGACCTGCGACTGAGACCAAGCTGTCTGACACTGGGCAGCACATTTCTCTCTAGAATACCTTGATAGTCTTGAGATTTCATTGTACCCTGCACAGATTCAAGACACCCTGTGCCAGATGCAGCAAAGCAGCCCCAGAACATAACAGAACCTCTGCCATGTTTCACAGTAGAGACAGTGTTCTTTTCTTGGTATGCTTCATTTTTGCGTCTGTGAACATAGAGCTGATGTGCCTTGCCAAAAAGTTTCAGTTTTGTCTCGTCTGTCCATAGGACATTCTCCCAGAAGCTTTGTGGCTTGTCAACATGCAGTTTGGAAAATTCCAGTCTGGCTTTTTTATGATTTGTTTTCAACAGTGGTGTCCTCCTTGGTCGTCTCCCATTAAGTCCACTTTGGCTCAAACGACGATGGATGGTGCGATCTGACACTGATGTACCTTGACCTTGGAGTTCACTATGAATGTGTTTAGAGGTTGTTCTGGGCTCTTTTGTTACCATTCGTATTATCCGTCTCCTCCTGCGGCCACGTCCAGGGAGGTTGGCTACAGTCCCGTGGATCTTAAATTTCTGAATAATATGTGCAACTGTAGTCACAGGAACATCAAGCTGCTTGGAGATGGTCTTATAGCCTTTACCTTTAACATGCTTGTCTATAATTTTCTTTCTAATCTCCTGAGACAACTCTCTCCTTTGCTTCCTCTGGTCCATGTTTAGTGTGGTACACACCATGTCACCAAACAGCACAGTGACTACTTGTCACCCTTTAAATAGGCCGACTGACTGATTACAAGTTTGTAGACTCCTGTGATGTTAATTAGAGGACACATCTTGGTTGAACATGTCCCTATGGTCACATTATTTTCAATCTTTTCTAGGGGTGCCGTCATTTTCGTCCAGGCCTGTTTCATGAGTTTGTTTTTTAAAATAATTCTGTTGAACCACAATTCAAAAGCATTGTCTGATTTTCGTTGGTTAATTTTCATAGAATTTTTATTTATTACCACTTTTGTCAGATTCAAGTTATTTCTGTGACCATTGTGGGTTTTTCTTTCATTAACAGAGGGGTACCAACAATTTTGTCCACGTGTGTATGAAAGCTGTTCAGCACCGATATGAAAAAACATGTCGGGTGCATATTGCAGTCCTCTGTTGTAATGAAAAACAAAGAGCAGCAACCAATGAACTACAGTGGTGTGAAAAAGTGTTTGCCCCCTTCCTGATTTCTCATTTTTTTGTATGTTGTCACACTTAAAACGTTTCAGATCATCAGACAAATTTAAATATTAGACAGAGATAACACAATACAAAATGCAGTTTTTAAATAAAGGTGTTTATTATTAAGGATAAAAAAAATCCAAACCTACATGGCCCTATGTGAAAAAGTGATCCCCCCCCCATTAAAACATAAATTAACTGTGGTTTATCACATCTTTGGAAAGCTGAGTTCAATTTCTCTAGCCACACCCAGGCCTGATTACTGCCACACTTGTTCTCAATCAAGAAATCAGTTAAATAGGACCTGCCAGACAAAGTGAAGTAGAACAAAAGATCTTCAAAAGCTAGACATCATGCTGCAATCCAAAGAAATTCAGGAACAAATGAGAAAAAAGTAATTGAGATATATCAGTGTGGAAAAGGTTATAAAGCCATTTCTAAAGCTTTAGGACTCCAGCGAACCACAGTGAGAGCCATTATCCACAAATGACGAAAACATGGAACAGAAGTGAACCCTCCCAAGAGTGGCCGGCCAACTAAAATTACCCCAAGAGCACAGCAACGACTCATCCAAGAGGTCACAAAGAACCCACAACAACATCCACAGAACTGCAGGCCTCACTTGCCTCAGTTAAGGTCAGTGTTCATGACTCTGTGGACTGACAAGAGAAAAGTTGAACTTTTTGGAAGGTGTGTGTCCCATTACATCTGGCGTAAAAGTAACAGCATTTCAGAAAAGGAACATCATACTAACAGTAAAACATGATGGTGGTAGTGTGATGGTCTGGGGCTGTTTTGCTGCTTCAGGACCTGGAAGACTTGCTGTGGTAAATGGTACTATGAATTCTGCTGTCTACCAAAAAGTCCTGAAGGAGACTTCCCGGCCATCTGTTTGTGACCTCAAGCTGAAGCACACTTGAGCTCTGCAGCAGGACAATGATCCAAAACACACTAGCAAGGCCACTTCTGAATGGCTTAAGAAAAACAAAATGAAGACTTTGGAGTGGTCTAGTCAAAGTCCTGACCTGAATCCGATTGAGATACTGTGGCATGACCTTAAAAAGGCGGTTCATTCTCAAAAACCCTCCAATGTGGCTGAATTACAACAATTCTGCAAAGATGAATGGGCCACAATTCCTCCACAATGCTGTAAAAGACTCATTGCCAGTTATCGCAAATGCCTGATTGCAGTTGTTGCTGCTAAGGGTGGCCCAACCAGTTATTAGATTTAGGGGGTAATCACTTTTTCACACAGGGCCATGTAGGTTTGAATTTTTTCCCTTTATAATAAACACCTTCATTTAAAAACTATGTTTTGTGTGTCCTTGTGTCTTGGTCAAATATTTATATTTGTTTGATGATCTGAAACATTTAAGTGTGACAAACATACAAAAAAATGACAAATCAGGAAGAGGGCAAACAATTTTTTAACATCACTGTATAGTAGAATCAGTTACCCTGTTATGTTTGGGGGTAATCGCCATGTTATCTAATAATTATTGCTCTGCTGCCGTCTCCTCCAGGAAGCAGTGGAAGACACGTAACTTCTCCCGTATTTGTTCTGGACAAGGCGTCTGTTGAGGTCACTTGCTTCTGACTCTTGGTGGATCAGGGGGTGGAGGGGGGATCTCGATCCTGTACAATGGGGAAGCCTTTCTTTTGCAGATCGTCTGCAGCCTCTTTTGCGTCCTTGTAGATCGTGGGTCCACCATCCAGAAACACTTTTAACTTAGCAGGCAACGGAGTCAGAAACCGCACGCCTTTCTCCTTAAGCACCTTTCTTATGCTATGTATCCACTGGTCCGGATTTTTCGGAAAGGAATCAGTCACCAGAACTGGTGAGGTGCGGGAAAGGGGCATGGGGCCAGTAGAGTTCTGACATAGGTGGAGTCAGAACACTGCAAGAGGAAATACTGGAATCGTCATTATTAACCATGAGCAGATTGATAAGTCTGTTTTTAATAGTGCAGGTATATTTGTGCTGCAGAAGGCAACTTTGTCATCGTCGCCTCCGGTTTTGGATTCACCCAATCCTACAGACCTGCATGTCGAATTTGACCGCCTGGTTCATGAGCTTCGGCTGGATGAGCCCATGTTCCACTGCCCTCCATGCCTCGTTCCTTTGTATGTTGTTTCTATATGATGACAAGGACTGGTCATATAGTATCGGGTTGCCTGAAACAGTGGTTATTAATTTCTCCTTCATGTCTTCACAACAACAGGTAACGTGCAGATCTGCTCCCCCCCACCGTCTTCTCCTCCAGCTGGCTGGTTCACTGGATTGGTTGATGGGTCCATCCGTGGGCAGTCTTCAGCTCTCAACTGTTACCAGACAATATGTCGTCTTTGGTCTCCATATATTTGAAACAAACCAGCGAAGTGTTTCTAACATCACTGTGTGTGAGAAATAGTAGGTTCAGTTAATGAATCTGTTGTTATTAAACATAAACCCACCCCCCGCAGGTTTAAAAGTTCAGGACAAGAGTGCTGCCTCTGGTGCATGACCGTATGGAAAAAAATCACGACCAATCGTAATGATTATGCAAATGAGCTATAGGGGAACATATGGGTGATTCTGCACATCGCAATCAGGTTTTCACTGGTCCGGACCCAAATGCTTTCCATTGCATTTCCAATACACAATGAATGGGAAGCAGAAAAACAACGGAACCAGTGGGCACGTACCATTATGCTGGCGTACTCTCTCCTTCTTCTTCAATATCTCTGTTGGGAAGTCGTGACTGAAGTACACCCGTTTGTCTTTGTAAAACACCTCCATCTTTTTCCATGCAGCAGAGAGGATGTGCTCTTTGGTCTTGTATTCTAAAATGTTTATCACGATGGATTTCGGTGGGGTTTCACGGGGTGGCCGCGGGGTGAAGGCTCGGTGACAGCGCTGTATCCTCAGGTCCATCTCTGTTGGTATACCGTTAGCCAGTGCTGACTTAAGGAATTCGGACATAAATTCCATCATGTTTTCTTCCTCATCCTCGGAGATCCCATAAATACGGATGTTATTTTGTTGAGATCGCATTTCCAAATCCGTGACTTTTATTTGTGTAGATTCCTGTGCCTGTTTCATCAGCTGGAGCATCTCTTCAAGCTCGAGGTTACATTGCTCCAACTTGGCCACATGCTGCTCTGCTTCCTCGACTCTTGTTGCTCTAACTTTTAATTCCTCTTTGATAACTCCAAATGTCTGATTGATCTCCTCTCTGAACTCACTTAATTCCATCTTCACCTCCTTTCTCAATGTAGAACGAAACAAACAAAATCTGTTCTTCATATCTGTAGGGACCGCTTTAATTTCACTGTGTATGCTTGCAAATAAGTGAGCTTCAGAGTGTACATGTTCATCATAGCTAACCGTGTCAGCATTAGCTTCATCGACATACTCTGTGGCGGTCTTGTCGTTTTTTTTTTCCAATCTTGCATTGCTTTTACCTTTAGTCTTTCTAAGATTCAATTCAATTCAACTTTATTTATCTCACACCATTTCACAGCACTTTCAACTGTAGGGGAAACCCCCACAATTGCAGAAAGACCCCAGCAATCAGGCGATCCCCTGTGAGCAAATGCTTGGTGACGGTGGAGAGGAAAAACTCCCTTTTAACAGGAAGAAGCCTCCAGCAGAACCAGGCTCAGGGAGGGGCAGTCATCTGCTGCGACTGGCTGGGGGGTGAGGGGATAGAGAAGACGAAAAGAACAGACATGTAGAAGGCAAACAGCTCAATGGGGACTCAATCTATGGGAGAGAACAAACAGATGTTAATGACCAGCAAAAATATTTCATTGAGAGTCAAGAAAGGAGTGAAGCCCAGTGCATTGCTGGAGGTCCCCGGGCTGTCTAAACCTATTAGCAGCATAACTAAGGGAGGGTTCAGGAGCACATGATCCCTCCCTAATTATAGGTTATATCAAAAAGGAAGGTTTTAACCCTATTCTTAAAAACAGAGATCGAGTCTGACTCCCGAATCTAGATTGGCAGCTGTTTCCACAGGAGAGGAGCTTGATAACTGAAGGCTCTGCCTTCCAATGTACTTTTGGAGATTCTAGGTATTACAAATAAACCAGCATTTTGGGAGCGTAGTGCTCTGTTAGGATAATAGGGTAGTATCAGATCTTTTAAATAAAAAGGGGCCTGATTGTTTAGAGCTTTGCAAGTGAGAAGAAGGATTTTAAACTTAATTCTAAACTCTATGGGAAGCCAATGAGGGGAGGCCAGAATGGAGAGATATGACCTCTCTTTCTAGTACCTGTTAAAACTATTGCTGCAGCATTTTGGATCAGCTGAAGACTTTTTAAAGATGTTTTAGGACAACCTGATAATAAAGAGTTACAATAATCTAATCTAGAGCTAACAAAAGCATGGATCAGTTTCTCAGCATCACTCTGAGACAAGATGCTCCTAATCTTGGCAATATTATGCAAATGATAGAAGGCAGTCTTAGAAACAAGTTTAATGTGTGAATTGAAAAACAGATCTTGATCAAAAATAACACTAAGGTTCCTCGCAGAACTATTAAGAGAAAGAGTAACCACATCCAAACTAAGAGTTTGACTTGGAAAGGTATTTCTAAGGTTTTTTGGACCAACTAGAATGACTTCAGTCTTATCTGAATTTAATAGCAGGAAATTACAAGTCATCCAAGCTTAGATTTCCTTAAGACAGGCCTCTAACTTGGCTAATTGATTACTATCATCTGGCTTCAGTGACAGGTATAATTGTGTGTCATCTGCGTAACAATGAAAATGTATACAGTGCTTTCTAATAATGTTGCCGAATGGAAGCATATATAAACTAAAAAGAATAGAGCCTAGCACAGATCCTTATGGAACTCCGTGACTGAGCTTTGAGTTGAAAGAAAACTCATTATTGACATGAACAAACTGGAATCTATCAGATAAATAAGATCTAAACCACTGCAACGAAGTTCCATTACGTCCAACATGGTGTTCTAATCTATCAAGTAGAATATTATGATCGATAGTATCAAAAGCTGCACTAAGGTCAAAAAGGACAAGTACAGAAACAAGTCCATTATCAGATGTGATAAGGAGGTCATTAGTGACCTTCACTAAGGCTGTTTCAGTACTATGATGGATTCTAAACCCAGACTGAAACTCTTCAAATAAACCATTTCCCTGCAAGTAGTCAAATATTTGCATAGCAACAACTCTTTCTAAGATTTTTGAAATGAAAGGCAGATTAGAGATTGGTCTATAGTTAGCTAAAACTCCTGGATCGGGCGTTGGCTTTCTGAGTAAGGGTTTAATTACAGCAGTTTTAAAAGCCTGCAGTACATGGCTTAATGTCAATGAAGAACTGATTATTTAAAGAATAGAGCTACCAATAAATGGGAAGACTTTTTTAAATAACCTGGTAGGAATAGGGTCTAAAAGACAAGTTTTAGACAACCTTTGATTTCACTATTTCTGATTATTTGACTCCTAAAGGAAAACATTACTACAGCAGATGTCTCTCAGATGACGTTACCAAATTTTTGCAGATTGTCTCCTCTACACCATGGGTCAGCACAACGGAAATAAAAGATGGAGAGCCTGCTCCTTCCGTAACTGATAGCATGGTAGATAGTGTTACAGCCTAACTGTTACAGCCTCTAAGCTCAGTCACGGAGTTCCACAGGGATCTGTGTTAGGCCCTACTCTTTTTAGTTTATATATGCTTCCGTTAGGCAATATCATTACAAAGCACGCTATACATTTTCATTGTTACGCAGATGATACACAATTATACCTGTCAATGAAGCCCGATGAGTGTAATCAATTAGCCAAGTTAGATGCATGTCTTAAGGAAATCAAAGCCTGGATGACTTGTAATTTTCTGCTATTAAATTCAGATAAGACTGAAGTAATTCTTGTTGGTCCTAAAAACCTTAGAAATTCCTTTCCAAATCATACTCTTAATTTGGATGCCGCTACTCTCACTCTGAATAGTTCTGTGATCTTTAACTCACATATTAAATTTGTTTCTAAGACTGCCTTCTATCACCTGTGCAATATTGCCAAGATTAGGAGCATCTTGTCTCTGAATGATGCTGAGAAACTGATCCATGCCTTTGTCAGCACTTGATTAGATTACTGTAACTCGTTATTATCAGGTTGACCAAAAATATCCTTAAAAAGTCTTCAGTTGATCCAAAATGCTGCTGCAAGAGTTTTGACTGGTTCTAGAAAGAGAGATCATATCTCTCCGGTTCTGGCCTCCCTTCATTGGCTTCCCATAGAGTTTAGAATTAAGTTTAAAACCCTTCTTCTCACTTTCAAAGCTCTTAATAATCAGGCCCTCTTATATATAAAAGATCTGATATTACCCTGTCATTCTAACAGAGCACTACACTCCCAAAATGCTGGATTACTTGTAATTCCCAGAATCTCCAAAAGTACAATGGGAGGCAGAGCCTTCTGCTATCAAGCTCCTTCTCTGTGGAACCAGTTACCACCCTGGGTCTGGGAGTCAGACTCAATCTCTGTTTTTAAGAACAGGGTAAAATCCTTCCTTTTCAATATAGCCTACGATTAGGGAGGGATCTTGTGTCTCTTAACCCCCCTTTTTGTTCTGCTGTTAATAGATTCAGACAGCCGGTTGACCTCCAATAATGTACTTGGCTTCTCACTGTTCATGTTCTTTATGTTTGTTTCTTCATCCTCTCTATCCCCTCATCCCCAGCCAGTCGCAGCAGATGGCTGCCCATCCCTGAGCCTGACTCTGCTAGAAGTTTCTTCCTGTTAAATGGGAGTTTTTCCTCTCCACTGTCGCTAAGTGCTTGCTCACAGGGGATCGTCTGATTGCTGGGTCTTTCTGAAATTGTGGGGTTTTCCCTACATTTGGTAGTGCTATGAGATGACTTTTGTTGTGATATGGCACTATATAAATAAAGCTGAATTGAATTGAATTGAAGTTGAAGGCCTGGATGAGGAAATTATTTTGTCTAACTCTAAAAGGTCAATTGGAGTAAACTCTTCCAAACAGATATCAGTTGAAGGAGTTGTAGTAGTTAATGTATTTAAGTTAACGGTGGGAAGAATCTGACTGATTTTATCTCTGATAGATGAAATTTTATTATTGAAAAAGTTCATGAAGTCCTGACTAGTAAGCTCTAAGGGAATGCTAGGATTGACCCGACTCTTTGTCAGCCTGGCTACAGTGCTGAAAAGAAACCTGGGATTATTCTTGTTCTCTTCAATCAATGCAAAATAGTAACTTATTCTAGTTTTCCTAAGAGATTTTTTTTTATAAATTAGAAGATGATTTCTCCAAGCTAAATAGATTTCCCCTAATTTAGTGGAGCGCCATTTTCTTTCTAATTGATGAGTCTTCTGTTTTAAGCTACAAGTTTCTGTGTTGAACCAAGGAGTTAGAAATCTCTGATTAGTCTTTTTCTTTTTTAAAGGGGCCACCATGTCTACAGTCTGATGCAGAGAAGCTGTAACACTATCTACCATGCTATCAATTACAGAAGGAGCAAGCTCTCAATAGCTTATTTCTGTACTGTTGACACATGGCATAGAGGAAACAATCTGCATAAATTTGATAACAGCATCATCTGAGAGGCATCTACTGTAGCAAATTTTCTATTTCTATACCAAATGTCAGAACAAGGTCCAACGTATGGTGGAGATAATGGGTAGAATTTCCAACTTTCTGAGAAAACTCCATTGAGTCTAAAATTGAATTAAATACCATATTAAGGCAATCACTATCTATATCTACATGTATATTAAAATCTGATTTCAGCACTAAATCTGCTAAGAATTGTACAAATTCAGATAAAAACTGTGAGTGGGCTGAGGGAGGATGATAAACTATGGCAAATAAAATTGGGTTTAACCTAAAATTACTAAAATGCCCAATACTAAGGACCAGGCCCTCAAAGGAATTATAACATGTTTTTTGCTTTACATTAACTAGTAATCTGGAATGGTAAATTGTCGCTACTCCTCCTCCACAACCAGAACTTCTGGGATTTTGACAGTTTAAATAACCAGAGGGAGTTGATTTATTTAAACCAACATAATCCTCTTGCCCTAACCAAGTCTCTGTAAGGGATATTAAATCAGTCTGATGATCAATTAACAGATCATGGACTAGCAGAGACTTGGGAGTTAGAGACCTAATATTTAACAAATCACATTTAATTTTTAAATTATGAGGAGGAACATAGGTCATGTCAAATTTAGAGGCTTCATGTTTAATTTGAGTTTTACCAACTTTTTGTTTAATCACTTTGGGATGCTTATACATGATATTTTTATTTACTTTGGAGGGAGCAGACAATGATTCTCTGATGGGGAAGACAGGGGCTGAGTTGAGGGATGGCGGATGAAGAGGAGCTGCAGAGAGGCGTGTAAGGCTGCAACTCTGCTTCCTGGTCTCAACTCTGAGTTGTCAAAGTTTTGGAAATTTGGATAAAAATGATGCCAGATTGTTAAGATAAAAGAGATGCACCATCCAAAGTGGGATGGACGCCGCCTCGTCTAATAAGACCAGGTTTTCCCCAAAATGAGTTCCAATTGTCTATGTAGCCTACATTGTTTGCAGGACACCACACAGACAGCCAGCAGTTGAAGGATGACATGTGGCTAAACATGTCATCATTGGTCAGATTGGGGAGGGGCCCAGAGAATACTACAGAGGCAGACATCGTTTTGGCAAAGTTACACACTGATTCCACACTAAGTTTTGTGACTTCCGACTGCCGGAGTTGGATGTTGTTAATGCTGGCATGGATAACAATTGTGGAGTATTTACAGTTACTTTTAGCCAGCATTTTCAAATTTGATTCGATGTTGCCTGCTCTGGCCCTGGGAATGCATTTGACTATGGCCGCTGGAGTCTCTAGGTTCACGTTTCTCACTACAGAGTCGCCAATGATCAGAGTTTTTTCCTCAGCGGGTGTGTCGCTGAGCGGGGAAAAGCGATTAGAAACATTAACAGGTTGGTGGTGCACCAGGGGCTTGTGACTATGCTTCCTTCTCACCATCACCCACCCATTCTCTCCTGGCTGCTCAGGAGTGGTGTAAGTCTAGCAGGCTTCCCTAAGCTAGGGTGCTCCGCTGCAGCCAAGGGGCATCCGTCATTATTAACTGGTGCTGATGGTGTTTCAATGCAGCAGAGTCAGGATTCCAAATCACACAACCTTGCCTCGAGCGCCTCAAAAAGACAACATTTATTACATTTACCATTATCACTAAAAGAGGCAGAGGTGTAGCTAAACATGTGACACAGAGAGCACACCAGAGGAGAAGGGGAAGGAGAGCTAGTAGCCATAGCTAGTGGCTAACCCGAAGCTAACACAAACACTGATGAAAGGTGAACAGAAGGCTAAAGTTGGTGATTAGGTGACACTGAGTGCGCACACAGGTGCAAGAGGCTTGTTAAACAGAAGTGAGAGGTGACGGTAGATGGAAAAAAAAGTTTGTCCCCTTCCATATCTTTGTAATTATTCTGTCACATTAAATTTCTTAAATCTGGGGAACAAATCCAAGTGGGGTCGAGAGCGCTCTGTCAGCCTGCCATTCTCTGCCGCGTTCCAACCAGAAGTGCAGCTTCCTAAATTCTGATGGATTTCAGCTGGTTTCTTGGCTTTCTGTGCCTTTTTGCACCTCTTTTTCTTGGGTTGTTACTGATATCTGGTGAAAATCTCAGGTCAGTGACTCCATCAGAAATATGTTTAATGAGGAAAATGTTGACGTGTTCAATACTTATTTTCCCAGACTGATATGCCCCATCGTCAGCTGGTCTGTCCTTCAGGGGAATGAGCATATCAATCAGGCAGAGAAAGACCGTTGCAGGCTCACTTCATCCTTATCTTTGTCTCCTATTTTCTACTATTGGAGGAACTTGGTAAATAACAAGCAAGGCCTATTCATTTTTGCTCAAGTTTAATATGCTCTTTATCATATAAATGACTGAATTTATTTTAGGGTGTTTTTAGCAGTTTTAGATAAAGTTACTTCATCATGAGAGGTTTCTAACCTTTTATTTCTAATCATTACAAGGGTTGCCAATACATGCAGACATCAGTCAGTGTGCACTTAAAAGTTCATAGTTCTTCTTCTGTTGCACATACTTGTTACGGCCCCTTTCTGGGTCAAGGCCAGAATTGCCTATATTATTTCTGGGAGTTCCTTATTTCAAGTCCGTCCTGGCAAGCCTGACAGACTGTTGTTTTTTTTTGTGTTTTTTTTTCCTGGGATCATCTCAGCAAGCCTGATGAACCTGGTCATTTTCACCCACTTCTTTTTAATATCCCAGGCTGAGACTCAAACCCATGACACCATGATCTAAAGACCTCCGCTCTACTACTGAGACAAAGAGGAAGTCCTCACTAGCTCACGGCTAGTAACGGAGGCGTTGTACTCAATACAAGTGGTGCAGGTCCTGACACAATAGTGTCAGGACCTGCACCACTGACCAATTACTCATGGAGGGAGCCGTCGCAATACTGACAGGACATTTAAGTCAAAGTTGTAGATGTTCATCCTCTGTATCCTGATGGGCTATACATTACCTGGGATAGTGGTGAGAAGTTGGCTCTGAGAGGAGCCTGTGGGTAATTTCATGCTCGCTAAGTGAAGAAAGGTGAGATGTGGAGAGTGTCTCAGCAGAGATGTGATGAAGGACTGGTTAGTTAGGACATCACTGAATCTGATGGTGAGCTTCCTCAGAGAAAATTCTGTTAAAAAACAAAGTCAGGGAATAGACACACCAGGTTTATTCTTCTTATTTGACTGCTCTGGTTATGCATTCTTTCAAATAGTGTAATAAATTTGCCCAACTGTTCAAAATTCTGTTTTTACTCGTCAGTACCTGACATGTTGGTCACAGCAGGCCTGGAGTCTGACCGTTCACCCAAAGACCGGATCTCCATGTTCAGGGAGGTCAGTTGGGGGCATGCATTCAGCATGGTCTCGGTGATCTCAATATTGGTCAGAGTGCTGATGGACAGTTTGCTGATGGAGCTGTGGGAGCTGTCAGACAATTGCTTCAAGGCTCTGGCGAATGCCAAGGCTTCTGGAATTGTGATGATCCCTGCACAAACAAACAGATGTTAATTTTGAACAGATGGGTAGAATAATTTTTTTTTACAACATTCTGTGGATTTTTCCAGGAGAAACTTTTAAACATAATGAAGTACTCTCTCCAGATGGGTGTCTTCCCTGCTACCTTTAAAACAGCAGTGGTGAGAGGGGAGGGGCTTGTCAAAGATGGACGCATAGTTGGAGAGTGCCCACAACTCCGTGCACAAAACTGCATAAAACCTTCACAAAGCGGGCTTAAAACTCAGACCAGACGATGTCCAAAGCTTCTGTAGTCAAGGAGTGTGATATTTTCCCCAGAACACGTAAAACTAGCTGACAAACTACTAAAACTACACCACCGAGCATGAGCAGGAGGCTCGTGAAATGGCAGATGCACCTGCAGTGCTAACTGAGCTAAAAGCTCTCGGCTTAAAGATAGACGGAATGGATCGCTGCTTGGAAGATATGACCGGCGCTATTAAGGTGGTGGAAAATAAACTGAATACCATAAAACAAGACATAACAGACAACAAGAAACGTATTGAAGTTGAGTGCCGTGTAGCCACAGCAGAAGAACACCGGGACAAGCATGAGACAACATTGGCCTCAGTCATGAAACGTATTACTTACCTGGAGTTAAAGGCCGAGGACCTGGAGAACTGTGGATGGAGGAAAAACATCTGGATGTTTGGACTCAGGGAGGGTACAGAGGGTAACCACTCTCTGTTGGACTTTGTGCAGTGCATGCTGCCACAGTGGCTGGGCTTGAGTTCTGGTGGATTGTTCGCTCTGGAGCGGGTCCACCGGGTGATGACACCTGCGAGGCCCGACCGGAGCCAGCCTGTCCTCATCCAATTCCTCAAACTCCAGGATAAGGAGCTCGTCCTCCGTTCAGCAAGACAACGGGACATTGTCCACAATGGATTTAAGCTCATGTTTACTCAGGACCTGTCAGTGGAAACTATCTGACGCAGACATGAATTCTCTGGTGTTAAGCAGCGGTTCCTTGACATGGGCAGCTTTCGAGGATTTCATCCTCACCCCTGCAAGTTGAGAGTGCTGCACCGGGGGAAAATCCACTTGCTGTCGTCTCCACAGGAAGCCGAGGAATTTTACCAGAAAATCAAATCTGGTTAGAGTATGGATGACACGAAGGTTTGAGACGTCTGTTCTCTGGGGTTCAGCATCTATAGGCTGTGTTACAATTAATGTTTGCATTATTACTTTAGTGCACATAGTGGCCATTTTCCAGCCTGTTTTTTAAGTTGACCCCTCTTGTTTATATAATGCAGTCAGCTTTAACTTTAATCTTAAATGTGCCATGCTGATGGGTAAAGCTCCTGTTTTATCATCTTGGACATGAATTACCTATTGCCATAGGTCTAATTTATAGGGGGGTTAGAGGGGTTATACCCCCCCCCATCATATAATTATAATTAATAAAAATATCTACAACTCAAGCAAGTATGAAGAAGTTGTAATTTTTTCATTTGCAAGCAACAAAAAGTAACATTTTTAATAATCAGACAATGTATCCCCCCGCTGCAGACTTGGTGTTGCCCAACCGGTCCTTGCCCTTCACTGAGTAAGAGTCAGTTGTAAGGGCGGCAGGTGGGGATGCTGTTGTGGAAAGCATTCAGCTCTGTGAGAGAACATGAAACAAGCTCCACAAGGGCAACAAACCATTTTAAATTGGTTGAACTTGTCAAACAAAAGGTCCTCGTTTGGATCATATTGTGGAGAATGGAGGCAGGCGAGGCAACGAGCTGGACGACAGAAACTTTATCCCATCTCCAACATACAGTACACTAAAAAGGCTCCCGGGTCTCTGTGCATTCCTCTTTTATATCTTTAATACCATGCATTGAGACCCGGCACTTCCGACCATCATACATTGTGTTTAGAACAAAGCCTATATGGCACATTAACATGACATAATGCCGGTGCCGCTCTCACACCCTTCTTCTTCCAGCGGCTCCGGCATTTACTCCTCTCCCCCGGGGGGGGTGGAGGGGGGGGCACATAATCCTTACTGTCCCGTCTGATACTTCCTGGTGACACCTCCTCTTTTGGTCCATTGTTCCCCCCTGGCCCAGTTGCCTATTTCTCTGGGTGGAGAAGTCCCACACCATGACCCCACACTACTATTGATTTAGCTGGTGAATTGTTGTGTGAAGCTCGCTGGTTGCTAATTTGCTAATAGGAGTTACACCACAGAATAACTGTACTGCCTGGTAGGATTTAGCTGATCTGAGAAATGATTAGCTTCTCTCATGCAAATTTGGTCTTTACATTGTATTAATCATTCATGAAATGTCATCAGAATGGATTTGTTTGTATATTTCAGCATTCATCAAAATGTTAGCAGCTCCGAACATTTATCAAGTACAAACAATTGAGTTCAAAAGCATTACAATACAGCATCACTGATTTATTTAATTATTGAGCTTATAATCACATTTCTAGTTTTCTGTTCCCATTTTATTTAATCAGGAGACAGCATTACACAAATTAGGCAGTGACCAACCACTGAGATATTGATGGCTTATTATCACTGTATAGTGATTTAGCTCCTAGGATGATTCATCACCTTAACACTGTATCTTTTGAGTTTGTAGGTGCTTAAGGGTCCATTTGCAATAAAGGGAGCGTTAAAAAAATAAACTGATAACTAAAAAGTTGCAATGCTTCTTTCAGCATTTTTTGCAGCATTTGTCGCCTCCTCCAGCCTGCTGCTTTTCCTGTCAAGTAGGGGTCTCTGCAGAACGCTGCGCTGCACCCAGAGAAATATTCTGTCCAATATTTTTTCTCCCTTAGTAAACTTCACCGGTGTTTTATGGAGCACTGTGATGTTTCTAATGCCACTTTTCTGTGTGTTCAACTTTTTGTCATAGTTTTACAGCTTTTCTTGTAAATCAGAGACATGTTTTTCTTGTAAATTTGTCTACTTTTTGTATAAATATGCAGTATTTCCCCCATGTTGTTCCCCCCCTAAATTCAGTTTCTCACAAAAATGTAGCATTTTTCTTAAATTTGTCATGGAAAATAAGCTTTTTTCCTTACATATTTGCAAAATAATTTAAATTTCAGATTTTTTTAAAATAATTGTTTGACTGTCATCAAGTTGCTGCTTTTTTCTTGTGAATTTATACTGTTTTCTCCTAAATTTGTACATTTTTTTTCTGGTAAATTTGGTAAACGTAAATTTGTTATTTACCTTTTATGAGGGGAGGGGGGCAAATACCTGAATCCTAAATTTGAAAACCGAATAGATAATGAATCCAGTGTAAGATTTTAATACCTGGATGATTTTGTCACAAATTTCACAGATTTATTATCATTTAATGAGTGAAACATAACACACCTAAAGTGTGATGTGCTGTGTTCATAATGGGGCAGGATAACGGTTACTTTTGTCATAGTCTAGCTGACTAAATTACACATAGTGTCCTTAGTTCATCTACTTGGTAAAAAATAGCTACACAGTGGTAAGCCTCAACCACGCTCAGCAGCTGCATTAACCTCAGTTCTGTGGCTAGGATGAGGATCATGGTATCAGAATAATCTAGACAACCTAATGTACCTGCTGATAGCACTGTTAAGATGCTATTAAGAGGGAAGAAGGGGAAAAACATTTTACATCCTTCCAAGTTTTTTGCGTGGAAATTTTTGCATGAATTACATCTTCCAAAACTGTCAGTGAAGCACCTCTCTTAAACCATTCAAACTTTAATTGAGCTTATGTTATGTCAGGAGCAAGAATGTGAAAGTGACAGCAGCAGGGATTACAAAGAGGGAGACAGGAAGGAGAGAGGTGGCCCAGGTGACCAGAGGGAGAGTGAGGCAGCACAGGAGGCACAGGTGACCAGGTAACAATAAAAAATGAACTTCGCACCTGAGAAAACAGACTGCTGACTAGATTGTCGTAACAATGTTCTTTTGGACAAACTAATGAATTTTAGACTTGTCCTGATAACTGATTGACATTTTCTTTTTGTTCATGTGATGTCCTCACAGAGAGACACAGGGCGAGGGCAGCAGTCAGGCAAATCCATTCTGTTATTATCACTGTATAGTGATTTAGCCAACAGTCAGGCTAAGATTAATCTTAGTGACTTGTCTGTCAGTGCAAGGATCAATGCTATGAGAAATCAGTGCTTTTCACATCACTAAAATATAACCGTGTTTAGTGATGTGGGATGATGGGAGTTGTTGTCTGCTAGTCGTTTAAACAAAAACTAAATATTACTCTGTTATTAGATGACAGCTGACAACTTTAATCATATGGAAAGTCATCTTTTAAATTGACAAACCTCATATGTGTAACTCACTGCAAAATTTGATTGGGATCAAAAGATGATGTTTGCTGTTGCGATTCATTTCAATAGAGAATTTTTTTTTTGATTTAAGGTCCAATATGCAGAAGTGGAGGGGGCGTGACTTAGGCTCTCTATACAAGCAGAGAGCTCAACCTCCCTAATGTGTGAAACAAAGTTACGCCATTGCCTATTGCCCATGTCAACATTTTCATTTGGGGTTTTGCCTTGTCATTTAGGGACTAGGCTGACCCCCCACCCCCCATCCCGTTTGGGGGGTTCCTTTTATTTATTTATTGTATTATTATTATTATGGTCAAGCAATGCAAAATTATGACATCTTAACATCATTACCACACTTAACATAATACCATTTAATGTCAGAGGTCTGGTTCACTTCATGAAACATAAATGTTTTAACACTTTTGAAAAAAGAAAAGGCAGAATTGTCTTTCTTCAGGAAACTCATCTGTCCACTGAGGAACAGAAGAAACTGAAGAGAGATTGGGTAGGGCAAGTGTACTATTCAAATTTTATGAGCAATCGAAGGGGAACAGCAATATTAATTCACAAAAATATTCCTTTTATTTTTTAAAGAACAAAACAGTGATCATGAAGGAAGGTATGTGTTAATTCACGGGGTCCTTTATGGACAAAAGTATTACTCTTCAGTGTTTATGCACCTAACAAGGACGCTCCTAAATTCATGACTGACTTAATCATTTTATTTAATCAATTCAATAAAGATTTTGGAATAATTGGTGGAGATTTTAATTGCTGTATGGACCATGTATAGAAGCTCATCTAGAGAATCCAATCCTAATGTATCAAAAGCCATTAAGACAGCATCTAATGATGCAGGCCTTGTAGATGTATGGAGAGAGTTGAATCCTACAGTTAGAGGCTATAATTTTTACTCAGTGAGACATAAAACATATTCTAGACTGGACTTCTTTTTCCTATCTATGGACCAACTTTCCTCTGTAATCTCCGGTCGTATAGATAAGATAAGATAAGCCTTTATTAGTCCCACAATGGGGAAATTCCAGGATTGCAACAGCACAGGGATAGCAACACTCAGAGCAATAATTTAGAAAATAAGAGCAGTGAATATACATATGTACACATCCTGGACTACCTCACTAACTTTATCCTGTACTACCTCACTAAATCCTGGACTACTACCTCACTAACCGGCTACAGTTTGTGAGAACCTGGGATTGTGTGTCCGACACAATCATCGGCAGCACGGGGGCCCCCCAGAGAACGGTTTTGGCTCCCTTCCTGTTCACCCTTTATACTGTGGACTTCTCACACAACACAACACACTGCCATCTACAGAAGGTCTCTGACGACTCTGTAATTGTCGGCCTCATCTCCAACGGAGATGAAGCTGAGTACAGAGGACTTATCCAGGACTTCGTGGACTGGTGCCATCGGAACTGCCTCCAGATCAACGTGAGGAAAACTAAGGAGCTGGTGGTGGATTGCAGGGACAACCCCTCACAGCACCAGTAAACACACAGGGAACAGACACTGAGATGGTGACATCCTACAAGTACCTTGGTGTTCATCTGAACAATAAACTAGACTGGTCACACAATACCGACGCACTCTACAAGAAGCGACAGCGCAGGCTGTTCCTACTGAGGAGGCTCAGGTCTTTTGGTGTACAAAGGGTGCTCCTGAAGACATTCTATGACACGGTGGTGGTCACTTTTGGAGTGGTCTGCTGGGGCAACGGCATTACAGCAGCCGATAGGAAGAGACTGAACAAACTAATCAAGAAAGCTAGCTCTGTCCTGGGGCAACGCCTTGACCCAGTGGAGGAGATAGGGGAGAGAAGGATGGTGGCTAAACTGTCATCTCTGCTGGAGTCCGAGTCCCACCCGATGCAGGGCGTACTGAACGCACTGAGGAGCTCATTTAGCAGTAGACCACATCATCCTAGGTGCGCAACCGAGAGGTTTCGCAGGTCCAGTATACAACTAGGACAATATTAGTCGCTATGGAGGGTGACAATATGTATGGGTACATATTCATACCATGAAGGGCAACTAAATAGACAGTTATGCTGCTGTTTAGTCCATCTAGCTACAATGCTCCGCACTGTGTATATATATTTATGTGTACATATATACATTCACTGCTCTTATTTTCTTATCTTCTAAATTATTGCTCTGAGTGTTGCTATCCCTGTGCTGTTGCAATCCTGGAATTTCCCCATTGTGGGACTAATAAAGGCGAATCTTATCTTATAAATATATAGATATACAGTGGGGCAAAAAAGTATTTAGTCAGCCACCAATTGTGCAAGTTCTCCCACTTAAAAGATGAGAGAGGTCTCCAATTTTCATCATAGGTATACTTCAACTATGAGAGACAAAATGAGAAAAAAAAAATCCAGAAAATCACATTGAAGGATTTTTAATGAATTAATTGGTAAATTCCTCAGTAAAATAAGTATTTGGTCAATAACAAAAGTTCATCTCAATACTTTGTTATATACCCTTTGTTGGCCATGACAGAGGTCAAACATTTTCTGTAAGTCTTCACAAGGTTTTCACACACTGTTGCTGGTATTTTGGCCCATTCCTCCATGCAGATCTCCTCTAGAGCAGTGATGTTTTGGGGCTGTCGCTGGGCAACATGGACTTTCAACTCCCTCCAAAGATTTTCGATGGGGTTGAGATCTGGAGACTGGTTAGGCCACTCCAGGACCTTGAAATGCTTCTTACGAAGCCACTCCTTCGTTGTCCGGGCGGTGTGTTTGGGATCATTGTCATGCTGAAAGACCCAGCCACGTTTCATCTTCAATGCCCTTGCTGATGGAAGGAGGTTTTCACTCAAAATCTCACGATACATGGCCCCATTCATTCTTTCCTTTACACGGATCAGTCGTCCTGGTCCCTTTGCAAAAAAACAGCCCCAAAGCATGATGTTTCCACCCCCATCCTTCACAGTAGGTATGGTGTTCTTTCTCCTCCAAACATGACAAGTTGAGTTTTTACAATAAAGTTCTATTTTGGTTTCATCTGACCATATGACATTCTCCCAATCCTCTTCTGGATCATCCAAATGCTCTCTAGCAAACTTCAGACGGGCCTGGACATGTACTGGCTTAAGCAGGAGGACACGTCTGGCACTGCAGGATTTGAGTCCCTGGCGGCGTAGTGTGTTAATGATGGTAGCCTTTGTTACTTTGGTCCCAGCTCTCTGCAGGTCATTCACTAGGTCCCCCCGTGTGGTTCTGGGATTTTTGCTCACCGTTCTCGTGATCATTTTGACACCACAGGGTGAGCTCTTGTGTGGAGCCCCAGATCGAGGGAGATTATCAGTGGTCTTGTATGTCTTCCATTTTCTAATAATTGCTCCCACAGTTGATTTCTTCACACCAAGCTGCTTACCTATTGCAGAATCAGTCTTCCCAGCCTGGTGCAGGTCTACAATTTTGTTTCTGGTGTCCTTTGACAGCTCTTTGGTCTTGGCCATAGTGGAGTTTGGAGTCTGACTGTTTGAGATTGTGGACAGGTGTCTTTTATACTGATAACGAGTTCAAACAGGTGCCATTAATACAGGTAACGAGTGGAGGACAGAGGAGCATCTTAAAGAAGAAGTTACAGGTCTGTGAGAGCCAGAAATCTTGCTTGTTTGTAGGTGACCAAATACTTATTTTACTGAGGAATTTACCAATTAATTCATTAAAAATCCTTCAATGTGATTTTCTGGATTTTTTTTTTCTCATTTTGTCTCTCATAGTTGAGGTATACCTATGATGAAAATTGGAGACCTTCTCCTTCTCTTCTTCATCTTTTAAGTGGGAGAACTTGCACAATTGGTGGCTGACTAAATACTTTTTTGCCCCACTGTATACTGTATATACACACAGTGTGGAGCATTGTAGCTAGATGGAATAAACAGCATAACCGTCTATTTAGTTACCCTACATGGTATGAATATGTACCCATACATATTGTCACCCTCCATAGCGACTGATATTGTCCTAGTTGTATACTGGAGGGGACCATTTGTGTAAGTCTGTTGCGTCTTTTGCATTCAATACTATTAGGTCGTCACGTTTTTTTCCTATCTCTGTGAGCAGCTCTGCTTAGGTTATACAGTCTGACAGCCGTAGGTAGGAGGGACCTGCAAAACCTCTCGGTCGCACACCTAGGATGATGTAGTCATCTAGCTAGCTTGCTTTCTTGATTAGTTTGTTCAGTCTCTTCCTATTGGCTGCTGTAATGCTGTTGCCCCAGCAGACCACTCCAAAAGTGATGGCTGATGCCACCACCGTGTCGTAGAATGTCTTCAAGAGCACCCCTTGTACACCAAAAGACCTGAGCCTCCACAGCCTCCCCCGTGTGTCGGACACACAATCCCGGATTCTCACAAACTGTGGCCGGTTAGTGAGGTAGTCCAGGATCCATGATGACAGGTGCTGGTCCACCCCTGTGCACAGCAGCTTGTCCTTCAGGATCATCGGTTGGATGGTGTTGAAAGCACTGGAGAAGTCAAAGAACATGATCCTCACCGCATTCCCGGGCTTCTCCAGGTGGGACAGAGAACGGTGAAGGAGGAAGATCACTGCATCCTCCACCCCAATGCCATGCTGGTAGGCGAACTGGAGTGGATCCATCGCTGGTCCCACCAGGGGGCGGAGGTGAACAAGGAGCAGTCTCTCCAGGGTCTTCATCATGTGAAACGTCAGGGCCACTGGTCTGTAGCTGTTCAGGTCTTTGGGGTGGGAAGTCTTTGGTACAGGTACCACACAAGATGTTTTCCACAACTGTGGTACCCTCCCCAGCTTCAGGCTCAGGTTGAAGATGTGCTCCACAATCCCACACAGCTGGTCTGCGCAGGACTTGAGGAGCTTCGCGCTGATGCTGTCCAGTCCCGAGGTCTTCCTCGCCTTTATCTTCCTCAGCTCCGTCCCCACCTGGGTCTTAGTGAGGGTCAGGTTGAGGGGCTGTGTGCTAGGAGCGGGGGGGGGGGTGTTGGCGGAGTGGGGTGTGGACAGCAGGTCTTGATGACTTTAGAGGCAGCAGTGGTTGGTGTGCAGTCGGGGGGGAAGATGGTTGGTCAAACCTATTAAAAAACAGGTTCAGATTGTTCGCCCATTCCCTGCCCCCCGTGGCCTGGGAGGAGGTATTCTGGAGCCCAGAGATGGTTTTAAGGTTTCTCCAGACCCCGCCGATGTCGCTCTTGTTGCAGCTTGTCCTCCATCTTCTTCCTGAAGCTGTCCTTGCCTTCTCTGATCTTCCTCCTCAGCTCCCTCTGTACGGACTTCAGCATCTCCGTTCCCCGACCTAAAGATCCTCTTCTTCTCTCTCAGAAGTGTTTTAATCTCAGGGTTGATCCAGGGTTTGTTGTTCGAGCAACACCGTATGGTCTTGGTGGGTACGGTGTTGTCCACACAGAAGCTGATGTAGTCCATGATGGTGTGAGTGAGGCCATCGATGTCCTCACCATGTGGATCACAGAGCTACTCCCAGGCAGTGGTTTCAAAACAGTCCTTTAGAGCGTCCATTGCCTCCTCAGACCATAACTTCACCATGCGCATAACTGGAGGTTGTCTGTGTACTAGGGGTTTGTACACCGGCAGGACATGAAGTTGTGATCCGATCTCCCGAGTGGGGGGAGTGGTGATGAGGTGTACGCCTCCTTAGTGTTTGCATAGAATAAGTCCAGTGTTTTATTGTCTCTAGTGTGGCATGTGACATACTGGGTGAGTGTGGGCAGAATGGGAGGCAGTGAAATATGGTTGAAATCACCTGAGATGAGGAGAAGAGCATCTGGGTGTTCTGTCAGCAGCCTGCCAGTTAATGAGTGAATGGCGTCACGCGCTGTCCCCGCGTTCGCTGTCGGATTTGCATAAATAACAATGCAGATCACGTGTGAGTATTCCCTCGGGAGATAGGTAGGCCGCATGCTAACAGCTAGCAACTCAATGTCTTTGTTGTAGTGTTGTTGTTTAACCGTGATATGTCCCGGTCTGCACCAGCTGTTATTGACATACATTATCACTCCTCCGCCCCTTGCCTTCCCACTGTCTGGTGTCCGGTCTTCCCGTATTGCGTGGAAACCTTTCAGTTCGATGTTAGCATCTGTTGCTAGTTCTGTTAGTCACGTCTCAGTACACAACATCATGCTAATCTCTCTGAAGACGCTCTCGTAGCGGGAGATAGCCGCTAGCTCATCAGTCTTATTGAGTAGCGATCGTACATTCCCCATAATAACGGATGGAAGGATGGGTCTGTACCTTATATTTCTCACTCGCCGTCTTGCTCCAGCATGACGGTATGTCGAAGTCTTGCGCTAGCATCTTGGTCCAGTTAATTGCTAACAGCTGGTCTCTGCTGTAACGTATCCTGCTAAAAACAGTGGCTCCGTCGGCCGGCTCAGGAGACATCTGGGCAATCCGTGTCCGTCCGTGATGGATAAGGTGTCGCCGGGTCAGAAAGATTAGCAAGAGAAGCCAGACAGTAAATAGAAATAGGAAGAAATTGATCCGCTGTTGCAAAAAGGCAGCCTAATCGTGTGGCACCGGAAGTATTTTGATCAATGGGATCAATACTCCTATCAGATCATTCACCAGTGTATCTTCAACTTTCCTTTTCTCAACAGTCGCATCTACTAAACTGTAATAAATAAGACAATGGCTGGACCATTATAGGTAGGATAATGCAGCGTCTCCCAGGGTTTCCTCTGGTAACATTTCCTGGTGACAACCCGCCACGCCAGAAAAATTTCCTCCGCTCTATCAGGACATATAAATTTAAGAAAAATTTACAAAGAAATGACTATCTGCAAGCGCGCACACGAACAACGCGTGTGACCGTCATCAGCGCGGAGAATCAGAAGCACCTCGTCCGCGTGTTCTTGTCACCAGCCAGGCATGGAGTGTCTCGCTACTAGCATGACTGTCCGAGAGAAACATGAGCTTATTAAAGTACTTTAAATGTGGAAAAAAGCAGAAGAGGTATGTAAGCAGTGGAGGCATTTATCCTGGTTTTAACCCACTGGTAACGGAGGCAACAATGGAAAAGTCGCTTAGCTAGCAGGTGTGGCTAAAAGTTTGAATTGGTTCATTTTGTTTAATTATTGTTTTTTTGTTTTTCTCATTTCAGTCAAGAATGAAAAGGAGCTGTTTTTAACCTTTACCTTAGTTAATATTAACTAATTTCTAATATTAGTTAATATTAACTAATTTCTGCTGCACATTCACCAGAAATCCTAATCAGATGCCCATACCACCTCAACTGACTCCTTTCAATGTGGAGGAGCAGCGGTTCTACTGTGAGCCTCTCCCGGATGACTGAGCTTATCACCCTATCTCTGAGGGTGAGTCCAGCAATCCTATGGAGAAAGCTCATTTCAGCCGCTTGTATCCGCGATCTTGTTCTTTCGGTCATTACCCAAAGCTTGTGACCATAAGTGAGAGTAGGAACGTAGATTGACTGGTAAATCGACAGCTTTGCCTTAGAGCTCAGCTCCCTCTTCACCACAACAGACTGGTACAGCGTCTGCATCACTGCAGATGCTGCTCCAATCCGTCTGTCAGTCTCTTGCTCCATCCTCCCCTCACTCGTGAATAAGATTCCAAGATACTTAAACTCCTCCACTTGGGGCAGGAGCCTGTCCCCAATCTGGAGAGGACAATCCACCTTTTTCTGGGTGAGGACCATGGACTCAGACTTGGAGGTGCTGATTCTCATCCCAGCCGTTTCACACTCAGTGACAAACCGTCCCAGCAAGAACTGTAGGTCATTGCTGGATGAAGCCAACAGGACAACATCATCTGCAAATAACAGAGATGAGATCCTGTGGTCACCAAGCGTGACACACTCCATTCCCTGGCTGTGCCTAGAAATCCTGTCCATAAAAATTATGAACAGGATCATTGACAAAGGGCAACCCTGGCAGAGTCCAACTCTCACTGGGAATGAGTCCGATTGAGTGTTGGCAATACGAAACAAACTCTCACAACAGTCGTACAGAGACCGAATAGCTCGTAACAACAAGCCCGATACCCCATACTCCCGAAGCACCCCCAACAAAAAACCACGAGGGACGCAGTCGAATGCCTTCTCCAAGTCCACAAAACACATGTAAACTGGTTGGGCAAACTCCCACGAACCCTCGAGAATTCTCAAGAGGGTAAAGACCTTGGCCGATGTGCCACGGCCAGGACAAAAACCACATTGCTTCTCCTGAATCCGAGGTTTGACCAACGGCCGGACTCTCCTCCCCAGTACCTTGGCATAGACCTTCCCAGGGAGGCTGAGGAGTGTGATCCCTCTAAAGTTGGAGCACACCCTCCGGTCCCTTTTTTTCCAAGAGAGGAACCACCACCCCGGTTTGCCATGCCAAAGGCACTGCCCCCGACCTCCACTGACAGCCCTACAACATCAAGGGCCTTGAGGTACTCAGGGCGAATTTTGTCCACTCCCAGGGCCAGGCCACCAAAGAGATTTTTAACCATCTTGGTGACCTCAGCCCTTGTGATAAGCGAGTCAACCCCCTCATCCACAAGCCCTACTTCCTCTGTGGAAGGCGTATCAGTGGGATTGAGGAGATCCTCAAAGTATTCCTTCCACCGCCTGACAATATCCCCAGTTGAAGTCAACAGCGCCCCATCTGCACCATACACAGTGTGGACAGGGAGCTGCTTCCCCCTCCTGAGCCGCCGGACAGTTACCAGAATCTCTTCGAGGCCGGCCCCGCCTCCCGCCTCGGTGGATCTGACAGATCTGCTGAGCTGGCCCCGCCTACGAAAATCAGCTGATAAATGTCACCTGGCAGCAATCAGCTGACTCTTCTGATGAAGGCTGCAGTGCAGTTGAAACATGTAAAGAAGGTAAAGACATCTTTCTATTTTACTTTTGTCTTTCAAAGGAAAAAAAAAAGGATAAATAATTAAAAGAAGACAAAATGAACCTGTTTGACGTATGCTTGTCTACAATTTTCTTTCTAATCTCCTGAGACAACTCTCTCCTTTGCTTCCTCTGGTCCATGTTTAGTGTGGTACACACCATGCCACCAAACAGCACAGTGACTACTTGTCACCCTTTAAATAGGCCGAATGACTGATTACAAGTTTGTAGACACCTGTGATGTTAATTAGAGGACACATCTTGGTTGAACATGTCCCTATGGTCACATTATTTTCAATCTTTTCTAGGGGTACCATCATTTTTGTCCAGGCTTGTTTCATGAGTTTGTTTTTTTAAAATAATTCTGTTGAACCACAATTCAAAAGCATTGTCTGATTTTCATTGGTTAATTTTCATAAAATTTTTATTTATTACCACTTTTGTCAGATTCAAGTTATTTCTGTGACCATTGTAGGTTTTTCTTTCATTAACAGAGGGGTACCAACAATTTTGTCCATGTCTGTACTCTGTCTTTACCCCATCCCAACATGTTAGGAATTTGGGCGTCATCTTAAGGTGTGTTCACCATTGCAGAGTAAACTAGTCTGAAAATGAGACTCACTCACCTGGAGACAGGAGGACTGGGAACTCTTCAGATGAATCGGGATTTCAGAGTTATTTACCCCCAGTTTCCTGCTATGGACATGCTAGCAAGCTAGCAAAGTAAAAACCCATCATCTTGTGAAGTTTTGGAGGCCGACAACTTTTTCAGGTGAGCCCCCCCGTCAGATAATGTAAACCTAAGCATGCCGTTATTTTGGGATTTTCCACAGCAGGTTGAAACAGCTGCAGAAGTTATAAAGGCAACTTCGCCTGTCTGCATCTCACTCAGAAGGGGAATTCATGTCCGTTCACGTGTTTACATTGAGTTATAATGTAATCGTGCCACGTGAAAAATTTGCCCGTTCATGTTTGGTGTGAACGCACCTTTAGACTATGAGCTTTGTTTTATTTCACACATTAAAAATGTAACACAAACAGGATTTTACCATTTAAAGAACATCACCAGAGTCCACCCACTTTTCTCTTGAGCAAACATGGAGATACTGATGCATGCTTTTATCACCAGTCGTATTGATTACTGTAATGCCTTGCTCTCTGGTCTTCCCGAAAAGACAATTTCAAATCTGCAGTTATTACAGAATTCAGCTGGACTTGTTCTAATGAGGACCAGACGGCAGACTCACATCACGCCGGTTTTAAAGTCACTGCATTGGCTCCCCTTGTCCTTCAAAATCAATTGTAAGGTTCTTTTATTGGTTTATTAATGTCTGTGACATAACGCACGGCTCAGGAGACGCACACACACAGGCTCAGAGTAGTTCAAATAGTTTATTAACAACAGGAGTGTATGAATGTGTGTCTGCGGGATGTAAATGTGTTGATGGCGGCGTCTGCTTCGGGCACAGAGGCAGGAGGCCGTACAGCCGGACAACCCTATGGGAAAAGCACAAGGAGAAGGGTGACGGGCACACACCAACACAGGAGATATAAGGGCGAGAGAGGAGCTTACTTGGAGAGGGCAGATGACTGGCACAACAAGGGACGAGGTCCGGTAGACAGCCACCTGGAGAGCCCGGTGCAGCAGCGAGGAACAGGCGATGGAGAGGCGTTGTCCGCCGCCGAGGAATCCACCTGTGCACAGGGGAGCAGACTTGGGAGGAAAAGGAGGTAAGGTCTTCTTACCAGAGTGATCAGCTGAGGGTGAAGGAACTCACAGCGATGCATGGGGAAGTCTGACGGCTTCAGGCCGAAGCTCAGGGCGAGGCGGCTTATATCCCTCGCCGCTGATGATGTGCAGGTGTGTGTGCAGGTGGCGCCGCTGATGAGCGGCGCGGCGTGACAGTCTGCATGGTCTTGGGCCATCTTATTTATCAGAACTGCTTTAAAGGGCCTATATCATGCTATTTTAAGCCTTTCAGAGTAAACTATATGCATATACAGTATGTGATAGTACATTACCTTTGGTACACTGGAGAATGAATTTCTTATGAAATATGAGTTATTTTTGCGAGCTACTTTTCCAACCCGGAAGTAAGACGCCTCAATATCTGAGGCTCCGCCTCTCCTTCTTGTGGCTGCCGCCCATTTCATGACGATAATAAACTCCAACCATTTCTGACGAGTAGGCTCTTCTTTAGGAAGGCTGAGCAAACTCCTAAATCTCTCACAGCCAAAGACACATTTACGCCACTTAGAAGACATTGTCTTACGTAAAAAAGCAAACAGTTGTTGTCACTGAGCAGATTAGGTGCGAGAGGAACTACTTCTTCACAGTGTCAATGCTAAAGTGAAAGAGTTTTGCCGATCACCACTCCGTTAGCTGTGCGGAGAAAGTGGGTGTGTGCGTTAGCCTGGGGGCGGTGGTGGCAGCACAGTCACTTCCTGGAGTGGGTGGCTCACCCACGTTCATACGTATGAACGTGGGGATCCAGTCATTATCAGGGACAGGGCGGAGCAGCAGCTCAGTGAGCAGGGTTGAGGAGGAATACTCAGTGATGCGTGAATGGAGCAAAATACCACTCTGGGGGTGTGTTTGGTGAGGAATTAACATTATAACATGCTTAAAAGCTCAAAAAAGTCGATTTTGCATGATACAGGCCCTTTAAGCATATGGGCCCCCACGGCCCCTGACGTCCTCTGGCACTGGTCTTTTAATTATCCCTACTGTCAGAACACGCATCTACGGTGAGGCGACTTTTAGTTACTACGGCCCACGTCTGTGGAACAGACTTCCAGAGAACATCAGGGTTGCCGAGAATGTTCATCTATCTATAAATGCAGCATACTGTATCTCTGTCTGTCTGTTCGTGTGCATGTGTCTGCCTGTTCCTCACATCTCTCAAACCGTTCATCAGACTGACCTCAGATTTTATAAGTGCTTTGCTGAGGTTATGAGGGTGTGTATCCCAGAGTATGGAGTCGTTCAGTCAAAATATGTAATTTTTATCAATAAAAGTTTAATCATGCTCTCTCCTCATGCTCTGGCTTCCAGAAGTGTGGGCGGGGTTTCGCATCGACTCCGTACTGGTTGGATAATACATGGCAGTATGGCATCAGTAACCACAGCACTCCATGAGCAAAACAAGGAAGCGAAAAGTGACAAATTTGACTAGAAAAAGAAAATATTGAAGATTTAATGCTTAAAAAACTACACCATAAAGTTGCCAAGATTGCGTAGGTCTAAAGGATAATTTGGCATATGTGGAGAACGCGAAGTGTGCGGGTACGCTGGGGGGAGGGGGGCACCCACGGGGACCCGTGGTGCTGCAAAGGACAGCGGTGGCACATGGGTGAAGCAGCAGTCGAGACACCTGTTAACCAGGCAGGCTGGGCTTGGCTCCCTGTGAAGGACTGCGATCCGCCGGTTCAGCTGCTGCTTCTCCAACACCGGTGTCAGACGGAGCGGACCACGATCCTTGATGGGGAGGCACGCTCCGCTTGCCCGGTCAGTGGTAGACGGGAGTCCCGACTGCTGTTTCACCCATGTGGTACTACTGTCCTTTGCAGGACCGCGAGTCCTCCCTCCCGCATGAGTATGTAAAAATTAAAAACTTAATAGTGGAATGGCCAGTTCAATTGCATATCATACAGTATGTGGACACATATGCATGCTTTGACTAAACAACGACCGTGTCCAAATAGGACACAAAAATGCCCAAATAATGAAATAATTTTAATTTCAATATTTACAGTCAAATGGGCAACACTGATGCAACAGTTGCAGCTAAATGGGTCATTCTGCTGTGTATAATAATGTTGGGTGTTCTGTACTCATAATATTGCTAAAATATAAAAGCATGCACTAAAATGGGTCTCAGATATTTGTAAATGTGTCCTGTTATTGTACTGCATGAATTTATTGACGACAGACTATAAACTACACATATAAACAAAAACAATTATAATGGTGATTGAACACCGATGCTGCACACAAGAAGGGGATGAGCAGACTCTACTTCCTGAGAAAGCTGAGATCCTTCAACGTGTGCAGCAGGATGCTGGAGCTTTTCTACCAGACTGTTGTTGCCAGTGCCATCTTCTTTGCTGCTGTCTGTTGGGGTAGCAGTATCAGGGCCAGAGATACCAACAGACTTGACAAG
Source organism: Pholidichthys leucotaenia (assembly GCA_020510985.1). NCBI lineage: Eukaryota > Metazoa > Chordata > Actinopteri > Cichliformes > Pholidichthyidae > Pholidichthys > Pholidichthys leucotaenia. Next base: position 263,725,596 of record CM035839.1, read on the forward strand.
ATCATCAAGAGGGCTGGCTCTGTAATTGGTCTCAGACCGGAGACCTTTGAGACAGTGGTGGAGAGGAGAACACTAAATAAACTGCGATCCATCATGGACAATCCTGATCACCCCCTCCACCACACACTAGATAGACAGCAAAGCACTTTCTCCAGTAGTCTACTACAGCTTCGTTGTTGAACGGCCAGGTACAGGAAATCTTTCCTGCCACATGCAATTTCACTGTACAATAACTCACTATGATGTTGTTTTCTGGCCATAACTGTGCTGCCACACTGCACCTTACAGACTAACCGGTACCTCACTTTCCACTCTGCTCCTGATAGTCCTTCTTTGTGCAATGGGATGATTCATGTGTTTATACGGGTCATCTTATATTAAGCTATGATGTATATAGGTTTTATAGTCACGTTAGTTTTACTTTCCATGGGTAATCCCTTTGTCATGTGTGTTTCTGTTGCTTGGCAGTCTACTGTCATGCTGCTGTTACACTGTAATTTCCCAGTTTGGGATCAATAAAGTACATCTATCTATCTATCTATCTATCTAACTCCCATTCCCCAAAGTGCAAGATACAACACTTACGACTATAAGTCATAAAAGATCACAGTGATCTGACAAATAAACCAGGGTTCTTAAACAGTCACTAATATTGGATTTCCAATTCATTTTCAATAATTCTGCAATTAATATTCACCCAATCAAATCTCAGTGGAGTTCAGTCCCTTTGACGTTTGTCAAAGTCTAACATGTGATTGCCTACATACAGGCTACACCTCTGTATTCCACTTTCAAACACAGCCTACATTTGGGCCTAGAAAGCCTAATTGGGCTACCAGAAATACTTGCTTTCTATGGGCATGAACTCGTGTTTTTAAAAGCAGGCTCAAGACCTACTTTTTTAACCCAGCTTTTTATTAGTTGTCTATTTTGTCTTAATTTATGATTTTAAACCTGCTTTATGTCACAATTATTTATTTTACTGCAAATTAAGACTTATGAATTTATGTCTGTTTGACTGTATTTAAGTGTTGTTTTATTCTTCTACTCATCTTAACAGCCTAGTCTTTTTTTATCAGAAAATCATCTTCTGCCTCGGTGAAAACAGAAGCATATGGCAATCACTCAATGTGTGTGTGTGCTTGATTGTATCTGTCTGTTACCAGCTTTTCAGTTTGCCTGCTCAAAATTAAGTGGAACTAAAGGCTTGTATCATTGTATCGCCATATTTTTTCTCAACTTTTAATTTGCTAAAATTTCTAAATAAGGCTTTATTTTCAAAATAAACACAAATGTAACTCACCACTGCCATGTAATGGAGCCGCAAAAAAAGGTGCTGTAATAACTATGCCAGGCCACTAGAGGGGGCAGTGTGACTTTTTTTTTTTTTTACAGCCCATGGACGACTTCCTAAACATGGCAGACCACAACAGACAGCTCAGCAAAGCAAAAAACCTTTCAAAGTAATTTTTGTGCTTAAATTATGCAGCAATTTCAATATTAAAACACTAATAACTCCTACAACATTTGATTTTTCAAGCTTATCAGGTTCAGGTTACTTTATTTGTACCCGTAGGTAGATTTGTTACTGTTTTATGTTACTTCACATTATTTTTCTCATCTGTAGAAACTACAAGTCTCACACTCCTGGCCTCTAAAACATGCTAGACCACAGCAGATAGAGAGCCTAGGGGTGCATTCACACGGCCAATGTTTGGTCCGGACTAAAGGACCAAAGTGTGTATTCCGTGGATAGTTTGGTTCATTTGTCGCCGTCTGAATGCACCTGGAACTCTGGTGCAGCACCAAACAAGCAAAGTCTGGTCCCCCTGAAAACGGGAGGTCTCGGTTCGCTTGCAAATGCAGTCTGGTGCGCTTCGCTTGCCGTGTGAATGCAACCGGAGTATCCAGTGGACCAAAGGCCGGACGTATCCCTCTGCGTTCGTGTAACCACAGCAACACATAGAAAGTGGTGTTTACCATAAAGGTGCCTTCACATCAAACGCGAGAAGGTGATTTTTTTGTGCAGCACGATTACATCATAAATCAATGTAAATACATGAAAAGACATGAATTCACCGTCTGGGTGAGATGCAGACAGATGAAGTTGCCACTCACCTGAAAAAGTTGAAAACTTGATGTGTGTTTCACGTCCATGGTAGGAATCCGTGGATAAATAAATCCAACATCCCGATTCAGCTGAAGAGCTCCCGGTCCTTCTGCCCCATTTTGGGTAGAAAATCAAGTGGATCAAAAGGCTTGTATGGCCACATTTTATCACATTTTCATTTGGCAACATTTCCACATACGGCTTTGTTATCAAAATAAACACTAATTTAACTCACCTTGACCATCACTGTACTGGGAAAAAATGATATTATAACAACTGCCAGGCCAGTAGAGGTGGCAGTGCACCTTTTTACAGCCACCCCTCCCCCCTTACCCCCCCCGCCAGTGCCTCCCTGCCACATTCACTGAGGTATCAGCACCTTGGTGCTTTCATAATTTATCAGTGACGGTTTTATTTTTTAATTACCCTGTCCAAGCTCTGTCGTTTCCTCATGGGGAGCCCTCCCACTGGGAATTGTACCCGTTTTCTGGCTGCAGGGTGCTGGCCTGTAATTTCCCTGGTCTACCCGGCTGAGGGGATCGTACACTGCAACACCACACCTGCAGTGCTGACCCATCGGGTTGGACTTGGGCGGTCTCAGAGGTGGTGCTCCTGTAGCTGTGGCACTTTCCCTGTTAGTGATGGCTCCCTAGTGATGGTGCTTCCTCACTTGGATCCTCGGTGCCCAGCCATAAGCTTTACACTGACAAAAGTTTATTTGTGTGTTTGTGTGTGTGTGTGTGTGTGGGGGGGGGGTAATTGTGTTTTATTTCAATGTGTGAAGCACTTTGTGCTGCATCTTTTTGCAGCAAAATGTTGCATAATTATGTGAAATAAACCACAAATAAGGAAAAAGATGTAAATTTATGACAAATGAATGCTGTTCTTTTGTACCTTTTCCATTGCTTTGGATGGCTGACCCCAGAGATTTGAACTCATCTACCTTCACTATCGCTACACCTTGCATCTTCACCGTTGTACCTGCCTCCCTCTCACTGACACTCATGTACTGTATTCTGTCTTACTTCTGACTTTCATTCCTCTTCTCTCCTGAGCATACCTCCACCTCTCCAGGTTCTCTTCCACCTGTTCCCTACTCTCACTACAGATCGTAATATTGTCTGCAAACATCATGGTCCATGAAGACTCTTGCCTGACATTGTCTGTCACCCTGTCCATCACCATGGCAAACAAAAAGGGACCCTTAAATGAAATAAAACATGACTGTCATGTTTTTAGGACCTTTGAAATGTCGATTTAAGAATTAATTCCCACTTTTCAGGATAATTAAGGCCTTAATCTTGGATAAAAGAATTTAAGGCTTTTTAAGGATTGGCAGACACCTTAAAGAAAGGTGAAAAAAAAGACCACAGGCTTCAGCTGACATGCAAACAAACTTCTACAGGTATTAAATCTTAGCAGGTGCTGAGATAAACCATAATGATAACAAGAGAAATTCAGATTCTCAGGAAAAACGCTGCTAATCAGTTAATCATTAATCGAACAAAAAGGTGAACCAACTAATGATTAATGAATTAATCGATAACTTGCATCCCTAATTCCCACCTCTAGTATCAGCTACCAGCCAACTTTGGATTTTCAACATCAGTGTCTGCCTAAAATTTCCCAATCAGTGCATCCCTAATAGATACATACTCAACTGGAAAAGCACCCAGAGAGCACACACCTCTGCCAAGGCTCCTTCCATACCTCATGGATCACCTCCAAAATGTAATGGGTTCATGTGTAGACCACGAGCCAGTTCCGGTGAAAATTGCAGCAAAGTCTATCCAGTAGTTTTGGAGGATTCTTGCCAACACACTGGGAGAGGATAAGAGCTTTGGCAGAGGTAAGCATTCTCAGATCATCACCAAAATGTTACAGGTTCCTCGCTTGTCCAAGGACCACCTCTGGTGAAATTTTCATCAAAATCCATCCAGTAGTTTTTGCGTAATCCTGCTAACAAACAGACAAACGGCCAGACGAACAGACAGACAAACCACCCTGATTACCTCCTTGGTGGAGGGAATGAACGCACCAAGGTGCAGCTGCCTCGGTGCGACCTCTACTGGCCCGGCCTAGTTATTACAATACCTTTTTTCACTGTTCCATTGAGGATATAATGGTGAGTTAAAATTTGTGTTTATTTTGAAAACAAAGCCTTATCTCAAAATTCTGGCAAATTAAAAGTCAAGAAAATATGGCGATATAATGATACAAGCCTTTAGTTCCACTTGATTTCGACCGGGTGTGTTGAAAAGCTGGTAACAGACAGATACACACACACACAGACACATTGAGTGATTACAGTATGCCTCCAATGCACTGAGGCATAATAAAAAAGCCCCGGCATACCACCACAGAATCAAACATACCAAAGCTGTTAATAGTCAGAGAGCGCAGGCAGAAAAACGTGGGCAGGGCCAGGGTGATGACTCTGAGGCTATCTGATGTACAGTCCCTCAACTCCAGGCTGTCGATCTGTCCCCATGAACAGGCTCCTGCCAACGAACCACCACATGGAGCGAAGGTCTGGCACAGCAACTGGGGGTTAAAGAAACAGTTCATCTCTGTCTGTGCCTCCTGCTCAGATGCAGAAGCAGAGTCCAGTTTTGGACGTTTGCATGGAGGGTTGCATGGAGGGACGTCATCATGGGACTGAATGTATGAACTGCTGCTGCTGCAGTCTCCCTCTGCACAGGCTGAAACAGCATGTGAACCACAGCTCATCTCTAGACTCTTCAGTGTCGGATTTGCGTACTGGCTTCCCCTTCTGTAGAGCACCCAGGATAGCACCAAGGGACCGTTTGAGTTCATAATAACCTCAGTCGTCACCCCGTGATCCAGCAGACGGTGGAGGATGTAAAACACAGCTGGCGAATTTCTCTGGATTAGGTCATCTGCCCTGTTCAGACAGATGCTCTTAATGCTCTGCTCCAAGATGTCCAGTAGAGGCCGCTGGTCATGAACCAAAGAGTGAAATTTCTGATGGAAGCTTGAAATAATCAAGAATTGTTGGATGTATTTGGCAGCGGTCTGCAGGAACTGCGGTGTCTTTAAATGAGCTTCGTGCTTGATGGTGTACCCGTTCCTGAAGCCATAAAACACAAGAGGAAAAAGCCTTGCCATAATTTCACGCTTGGCCTCTTCTTCTGTGTAATAGTCAATTTCCTGAAACAGAGCACACAAGTGACATATCTACACTGTAAATCAGCTCATTGGCAGCTGCAAGGAAGTTGAATTTAAGACTTTGACAACTTTTTAAGGCCACTTAAAGAAAATTCACAAATTCACAAGGGGAAAATCTCACAAATTTACGAGAAACACGTGGCAAATTTACAAGAAGAGAGAACAGAAGAGAAGAATAAATTTACAGGAAAAAGTGGCATACTGTCAAGAAAAAAGGTGGCAAGCTTAAATGTAAAAAGTCCCAAATTTACATAAAAAGGTGGTAAATTTATGAGGAAAAAAACCACAGGCAACGTATCACACCAGGGTGATGCACCAATGCAGCCAATATACAGTGGGGCAAAAAAGTATTTAGTCAGCCACCAATTGTGCAAGTTCTCCCACTTAAAAGATGAGAGAGGTCTCCAATTTTCATCATAGGTATACCTCAACTATGAGAGACAAAATGAGAAAAAAAAAAATCCAGAAAATCACATTGAAGGATTTTTAATGAATTAATTGGTAAATTCCTCAGTAAAATAAGTATTTGGTCACCTAAAACAAGCAAGATTTCTGGCTCTCACAGACCTGTAACTTCTTCTTTAAGAGGCTCCTCTGTCCTCCACTCGTTACCTGTATTAATAGGGCCTGTTTGAACTCGTTATCAGTATAAAAGACACCTGTCCAAAACCTCAAACAGTCAGACTCCAAACTCCACTATGGCCAAGACCAAAGAGCTGTCAAAGGACACCAGAAACAAAATTGTAGACCTGCACCAGGCTGGGAAGACTGAATCTGCAATAGGTAAGCAGCTTGGTGTGAAGAAATCAACTGTGGGAGCAATTATTAGAAAATGGAAGACATACAAGACCACTGATAATCTCCCTCGATCTGAGGCTCCACGCAAGATCTCACCCCGTGGGGTCAAAATGATCACGAGAATGGTGAGCAAAAATCCCAGAACCACAAAGGGGGACCTAGTGAATGACCTGCAGAGAGCTGGGACCAAAGTAACAAAAGCTACATCAGTAACACACTACGCCGCCAGGGACTCAAATCCTGCAGTGCCAGATGCGTCTCCCTGCTTAAGCCAGTACATGTCCAGGCCCGTCTGAAGTTTGCTAGAGAACATTTGGATGATCCAGAAGAGGACTGAGAGAATGTCATATGGTCAGATGAAACCAAAATAGAACTTTTTGGTAAAAACTCAACTTGTTGTGTTTGGAGGAGAAAGAACACCATACCTACTGTGAAGCATGGGGGTGGAAACATCATGCTTTGGGGCTGTTTTTCTGCAAAGGGACCAGGACGACTGATCCGTGTAAAGGAAAGAATGAATGAGGCCATGTATCGCAAGATTTTGAGTGAAAACCTCCTTCCATCAGCAAGGGCATTGAAGATGAAACATTGCTGGATCTTTCAGCATGACAATGATCCCAAACACACCGCTCGGGCAACGAAGGAGTGGCTTCGTAAGAAGCATTTCAAGGTCCTGGAGTGGCCTAGCCAGTCTCCAGATCTCAACCCCATACGTGTTGCCCAGCGACAGCCCCAAAACATCACTGCTCTAGAGGAGATCTGCAAGGAGGAATGGGCCAAAATACCAGCAACAGTGTGTGAAAACCTTGTGAAGACTTACAGAAAACGTTTGACCTCTGTCATTGCCAACAAAGGGTATATAACAAAGTATTGAGATGAACTTTTGTTATTGACCAAATACTTATTTTACCGAGGAATTTACCAATTAATTCATTAAAAATCATTCAATGTGATTTTCTGGATTTTTTTTTTCTCATTTTGTCTCTCATAGTTGAGGTATACCTATGATGAAAATTGGAGACCTCTCTCATCTTTTAAGTGGGAGAACTTGCACAGTTGGTGGCTGACTAAATACTTTTTTGCCCCACTGTATATGCAAATGTATGCAAAGTATATGCAGCCAAAAGGAAGTTAAATTTAGGCCATTTTAGACCTTTTTAAAGGTCATTTGATCAAATTTAAGACCCCTCTTTTTCAAGAAGTCTGTGAGCACTTTACACTTAGCCAAATATTTGCCCAAACTGAAACTGACAGAAAAATTCCAGTTTCCTGTGAAACTGTTTCTGTGAGCAATTTCAGCGAGTTCAGACTGAGGATCAGTACATTCGTAAGGAATGATCTAAGCCATTTATGATAACCTCTTTGACATGTCCTGTTCCGGGTCACAGGAATGCACAGGAACTCCTCAACTTATAGATTAGTGTTTCATGGACATTCTGTTAGTTTTATGGATCTCATGTCTTCATGACCCATGTCTCCAGAGTGTCTGACGTCCACCTGGATAAGCTCAGTTATCAGGACTGTCCTGTTCTGTCCCTTCCCTTATCCTCATCCTCCCTCTCCTTTCTCCTACCTATATACAGCTGTGGACAAAATTGTTGGTACCCCTCTGTTAACCCCTTGCACTCCGGGCAATTTTCCTAAAAATGCCAAAAAATAACGTGCCCAAAGTAAATCGAAAGCTGTTCTTCAACCCTTTGCAGGGTTGCAGGGTCTCATTTAAAAGAAAACACTTTGAATTTTTTGGCAAAAAAAACATAATCTCTCTACGTGCTCCGGCCACTGAGTTACAGTCATCTAAACATACTGAACTTGAAGAAAAAAAAATTGGACACTGTGTTTTTTTGGATACAAATGCTTGCAAATAACACACAGCTGTCCGATCCGGCTGGAAAATGCAACAGAAATGTAGAACCAAGTGTTATCCAGCTGAGGTCAAAATTTGGTAACAATACCACAAAAAATAAATATTTTACACAGCTTTGTTCTCAGGCTGTTCCCAGGTGTTTTGGAACTGTGCCAAATGGCACAGTTTGGAAAAATGTCTGTAACTTTTGAATGATTCAATATAGAATCTTCATTTTAGGCTCAAAGGAAAGGTCACACTCAGGGCTGTGTCTGTGTGTGTGCGTGTGTGTGGGGGGGGGGTCGTCCCCCCCCCGCTACCAAGGACGGAGTTCCGCCCTCGCTACATGACGGATTACACTCGTTGCATGTTTCCACAGCAACGCTGTCACAGCGGCTTCCCCCCCCCCTCGCTACTGTGTGTGTGTGTGTGTGTGGGGGGGGGGTTGTCCCCCCCCCCCGCTCGCTACAGAGGATAGACTTCTGCCATCGCTACACAACGGATTAGCCTCATGTGGTGATGTGGGACAGCAGTGCAGTCACCGCGGCTCCCCCCCCCCGCTGCAGAAGAAGAGCGGGGGTGGGGGGGGCGTTCACAGCCTGTACACTGTGAGCAACCCCTTGTACCACGGCGCACGAACTTCAGACTTCGTGAACCGCACAGCTGTAATTTACTGATTGGTCAAAAGTCATTTTGGATAACAATTTTCAGGGATAAATAATAATTTAGCTTATAACACCTTACCTCTTCACAACAGAGTCCTGGCGAACTTCTCTTCCTTATTGCCAGACGAACGCGACGCTGGTCCGCTCTGGTTCTGGTCTCGTGACTCGATCAAAACATAATTCCATTATTGCGGTTTTGTGCTTCCATGATTGCGGTTTTTGGCGAACGATTTTTCAAAACAAATAACAGTAGTAATTAAAAAAAGACTGGCGAAGGCGTGTGTGTCACTCAGCCTTCGTCGTCAGCCTCCGTCGGTCTATGATGACCATGGAAGAAATCATAACGTCTACTCTGCTGGAACCAATACAAAATAAGCACCGCCTGTGGCCGAACATGCCGAACCACAAATGGCACTCCCTGTCACACAGGTTGCATTTATGGATGGTCTCCATGCTGCTGGGTCTGTGGGGCTCTTCCTGTGTCCTTTTTTGATCCGCTCCAGCAGCCAGTCTTCACCCAGCCTTAAAAAAAAAACAGCTCGCAAACTTCTCTGCTTCAATTGGCTCACTGCATTCAAAGCGTTGGGAGGCGGGTCCTCCTTCCTAGGTTTTCATTCATTGGCTCTTCATGGTTTCAGAAACCCAATTCAAGGCTCTTATTAGTCGAATGAGAGGTCAATCAGATTAACTAATGTGTTCGCGGCTGTGTTTGCAGCTTTTTTTTTCAGTGGCGCTTGGAGGCCACACCACCTACATCACCACCATCAATATCCTTATCATGCGTCATGCGTCATGCGTCCGAGTGCGCTCTCGTGCGCCCTAGGACGCAGAGACTTGCCCGCCCGCGGAACAACGGAGTGCAAGAGGTTAATGAAAGAAAAACCCACAATGGTCACAGAAATAACTTGAATCTGACAAAAGTGGTAATAAATAAAAATTATATGAAAATTAACCAATGAAAATCAGACAATGCTTTTGAATTGTGGTTCAACAGAATTATTTTAAAAAACAAACTCATGAAACAGGCCTGGACAAAAACGATGGTACCCTTAACTTAATATTTTGTTGCACAACCTTTTGAGGCAATCACTGCAATCAAATGATTTCTGTAACTGTCAGTGAGACTTCTGCACCTCTCAGCAGGTATTTTGGCCCACTCCTCATGAGCAAACTGCTCCAGTTGTCTCAGGTTTGAAGGGTGCCTTCTCCAGACGGCATGTTTCAGCTCCTTCCACAGATGTTCAATAGGATTTAGATTAGGGCTCATAGAAGGCCACTTTAGAAAAGTCCAATGTTTTGCTCTTAGCCATTCTTGGGTGTTTTTAGCTGTGTGTTTTGGGTCATTACCCTGTTGCAAGACCCATGACCTGCGACTGAGACCAAGCTGTCTGACACTGGGCAGCACATTTCTCTCTAGAATACCTTGATAGTCTTGAGATTTCATTGTACAGTGCACAGATTCGCCAGATGCAGCAAAGCAGCCCCAGAACATAACAGAACCTCCTCCATGTTTCACAGTAGGGACAGTGTTCTTTTCTTGGTATGCTTCATTTTTGCGTCTATGAACATAGAGCTGATGTGCCTTGCCAAAAAGTTTCAGTTTTGTCTCGTCTGTCCACAAGACATTCTCCCAGAAGCTTTGTGCCTTGTCAACATGCAGTTTGGCAAATTCCAGTCTGGCTTTTTTATGATTTGTTTTCAACAGTGGTGTCCTCCTTGGCCGTCTCCCATGAAGTCCACTTTGGCTCAAACAACAACGGATGGTGCGATCTGACACTGATGTACCTTGACCTTGGAGTTCACCATGAATGTGTTTAGAGGTTGTTCTGGGCTCTTTTGTTACCATTCATATTATCCGTCTCCTCCTGCGGCCACGTCCAGGGAGGTTGGCTACAGTCCCGTGGATCTTAAATTTCTGAAAAATATGTGCAGCTGTAGTCACAGGAACATCAAGCTGCTTGGAGATGGTCTTATAGCCTTTACCTTTAACATGCTTGTCTATAATTTTCTTTCTAATCTCCTGAGACAACTCTCTCCTTTGCTTCCTCTGGTCCACGTTTAGTGTGGTACACACCATGTCACCAAACAGCACAGTGACTACTTGTCACCCTTTAAATAGGCCGACTGACTGATTACAAGTTTGTAGACACCTGTGATGTTAATTAGAGGACACATCTTGGTTGAACATGTCCCTATGGTCACATTATTTTCAATCTTTTCTAGGGGTACCATCATTTTTGTCCAGGCCTGTTTCATGAGTTTGTTTTTTAAAATAATTCTGTTGAACCACAATTCAAAAGCATTGTCTGATTTTCATTGGTTAATTTTCATAAATTTTTATTTATTACCACTTTTGTCAGATTCAGGTTATTTCTGTGACCATTGTGGGTTTTTCTTTCATTAACAGAGGGGTAACAACAATTTTGTCCACGTCTGTATATCAGACTCAGAAGAATGGATAGAGATTCTAGGTGTGTCTGAATGTCATGCCTTGTAACCTCTCCCCCAAGGTGGCCAATGGGGTGATTTTGTAATAAATGTACATAAATTCAACTTTCCGCCTGATTATTTGACTTTGAATAATTTAAGCTCAAAATTATTCTAACAGAAACGTAGCTCACATTACATTTGCACTTCCCAAGGACCCATTTTCCCACAAGACAATCAAATTATTCAAGTAAAACATTTGAAACTAGACCCTAACCTCACCACAAAAGTTCCCAGTTAAAAAGAAAAAGTCACAAATTTACAAGAAAAAATGTCATAAGTCGACCAGAAAAAAATGCAAATGTATAAGGAAAAGGAGACGAGTTTACAAAAAAGTCATAAATTTATGAGAAAAAAGTCAAATTCATTTGAAAAAAAATGCACATTTTCATGAAAAAATGGCAAATTTAAAAATTATGAAAAAAAAAATCACATTTTCATGAAAACTATGACATTTTCACAAAGGTTTGACAAAAAAAGTGGAAGATTTAAAAGAAAAAGGTGGCAAATTTTAACAAAGTTGCATATTAATTTACACAAAATAAGTCATATTTAAGAGAAAAAAGGTACAAATTTACAAGAAAATATTGACAAAAAGTTGCAAATGCACAAGAAAAAAGGTCACAAATTTACTTCAAAAATGTTGTAACATTTAACAGAAATGTTCGGTGTGTATCTCTGCTTTTTCTAAGATTTCTGAAGCTACAGTCACAAACATTCTTATGAAGGATGGGTTGGTAAGAATCTCCCAGTTCCTACGAATTCTGGAGTTCGCAGACATTCGTGGCGGGGGGCATAGTTTCTTGCAGCCGCTGTTCAGTTTGGAAGAGCAACTTGAGGCATTCTTGAGAAATGAGGTGCTTTTCTGTCATACAATGGCATTAGAGTTCTTGCGTTCTTCATAAGGGTGCCTTAGGATCTTCCTACAGCATACTTACTGCCATCTTACAAAAATTTTTGTGCAACTCACGGCACTCTCAAGTCTTTGGCAGGAAGATCTTACGGCTTTCGACACATTTTGTCAGCACAAATGTCACAAGAATGATGTACTTCCGCCTTATCAGCGCCACACTACCGCCTTATGCACGCTGTATGAATCTCCGTACCTACTCGGATTTGTACGGTGTTTCCTGTGACTGCTGTAAGAAGCCCTTAAGAACAACTTAAGGTGTTCTTGAGGCGTACTTACGGCCAACATCTTGCGTAGTTCTGACATTGTTCCTATGTCATTCGTACGGCTCCCTACGATGAGGGGTTTTTGTGGAGCGTTCATAGAAATCTTGGACAAGACCATCGACCTGGCCACGAACTTATGAACGGTCTACGAATGCTGGATTCTCGATACGCCGCCTTATGCCATAAAAATGGTCCAAAAATTGTTTGTACGGTGTTCGCAGCCGTTTGTAAGGGTATTTGTGACCGCAGCTTTAAGGCTCCGTCGATACGCTGCAATAACACACATCTTGACAATTTCTACCTTCAGGATGGTACACCTACATGCTTTGGGGTAGTTACTTCTTGCAGGATGCCAACCCATCCAGATATAGTGGATATCCCTGGAACAAAGTAAACACAGGCACAGCATTCAAATGTGAAATCAATCAGGAACTCGGAGATTACTGTGTTCTATAGTCACAGTTCACACCTCTGTGGTTCAGGGCAGGCTGAAGCTGATCCAGTTGGCAGATATTCAAACTAGGCAGAAGATCCTTAATGAGAGCCACTGGGAGGCCTGCCATAAAACAGACTAAAATTAATACACTGCAACAAAGAAACAACAGACCATCAATGACTGAGTAGTTCATTAGCCTTTTGTTTTCTTATTAAAGACAAAAATAGAAAGGAGATGTTTTTACCATCTTTACATGTTTCAACTGTTCACTGCAGTCTTCATCAGAAGTGTCAGCTGATTGCTGTGAGGTGTCATTTATCAACTGGCTTTCGTAGGCAGGGCCAGCCCAGCAGAACTGTCAGATCCCCTGGGCTGGCCCCGCTTTCCATCGTCTGATGATCTCTGGAGAATGCAGTCCCAGGTGTGGGAAAGCATAAATGCCCCCTCATCCCGACTCATGCTGTCTTTTCCCCGCTTCCTGATTTCTATGACCTCCTTGATCCAGCGTTTGTGTCTGTTACTCTCCGATCCAATGATTTTTGCATTGTCCCAGTCCACGATGTCATTATTTCTTTTGCAGTGATCTGATATAGCTGATTTTAATATTGCTTGTTCTGCCTTTTATTTTTGTGATCTTGTGAGTCGTCCTTGTGTTTCCTTCTCACATTCCTTCTGGTGTTCTTTTTTCCTTGTGGTGAATGATCTTCCGGTTTCTCCAATGTAAGTTTTGTTACATGATCTGCATGATATTTCATATATTACGTTGTATTTTTTACATTGTTCTATTTTGTACTTGGGGTGTACTAATAACAGTCTAAATTTTTTGTGTGTTTTTACCGCTGTGTTTATTTTGTGTTTTCTCCATGATCCTTTGAATTGGTTCAGGATCCCCCGGATTTTTCTGGAATTTCCCCATTGTGGGACTAATAAAGGCTTATCTTATCTTATGTGGTATGGTTATGATGTCCTTGTTTTTGATTTCAGCTTTTGGTCTTGTCTCGTTTCCTGTTTGTTTCCTTTGTTTTTGACTTGCTGTTTCCTTTGTTTATGGCCCATATCAGATATTGGCAGCGTGAGGTGCATGTTTTATGTGGTTTTCCTCCTCCTGTCTGTCTTCTTGGTCTGTGATGATGGTGGCCTGTTCGTATAACGTCCTGACAACTGATAGTTTGTGTGCTGTGGGGTGTTCTGATGGCCATAGTAGGTATTGATCCGTGTGGGTTGGTTTCCTGTAGACTGTGATTTTTATACTACCGTCATCATTGTGGAGGATTTTCATGTCCAGAAAGGCCATGGTACCATTTTCTTCCTCTCCGTGTGTGAATTTTATGTTCTCAGTGCTGTCCATGCTGTTCATGGCCAGATGGCCAGTGAGTTCTTGTGTGTGTTCTTTCTCTGGCTGGCCCTGCCTACAAAAGCCAGCTAATAAATGACACCTCGCAGCAATCAGCTGACACTTCTGATGAAAACTGCAGTGAACAGTTGAAACATGTACAGAAGGTAAAAACATCTCCTCTCTATCTTTGTCTTAAATAAGAAAACAAAAGGCTAATAATTAAAAGAAGACAAAATGAACCTACTCGAGCTACTGAGTAGTTCACTCCTGTAGAACTGTAACATAAAGTGTGTTGGATGATAAACTGTCCCAGAATTATCCTGATAAACAACACTGTTGTCATAATGATAATAATCTATGTACATCTTTTCAAAGAGGACTGAACTTTTATTTAATTCAAAGCTCACAGAGTTCCAGAGGACTCTGTGTTCAGTCCAATTTTCTTTTACTTTATAATTTCCTATGCTAAATAACGTTATTAGAAATTACACAGCAGTTAGTTCTGACCAAGCAATTTGATTGGACAACAGGGATTCCAGGAGTTACTATATTCCACGATAATTGCACTCCAGCGTTTCACTGGATATGTATCACTCTGCTTCAAAGGTGTTCATTTAACCGTTAATTACTAATTTACTGTCAATTAACTCTCAGTGAGAATTGGAATACTGTGTTGGATACTTTAATTTCCACAGTGAGGCACCGTTTGAAAAGATTTCTTACCTGACCCAGAAGTCCCACCCTTTTGGAAAAAAAACTTTATTCAGTTCACAAAGTCTGCCCTTGTATAAACATCGTGAAGGTATTTCATGTCTGTTTAAAAAAAAAAGCAGGCAGTGCTAGAGCTGGATTTATTGTCTTGATGAACAAACCACAATACCTTTGTGATGGACTCTGTTTCATCTGAAAATGCCAAGGAAAAGTGAGTGAAGTGTGGCGACGCCAAATCGCTAGCATACTAACTAGCTACTGGCAATGGTCACGTTTTGATCTTTGATCTCAGCCCTTCTGCGGTACAAGAGGTCACTGGTATGTTTTATAAACACTTTTGTGCTTGACAATTTTTGTTTACATGTGTGTGAAAAGACAATAGACATTGTCATGCTGATTGAGATGTTTAGCAACAGTTACTGGCTACATTCAGAAGGGACTATTTTTTTCTCAGCTGAAAAAAATAACTGGTTAAACAAACAAATCATAATATTTTGTCCAGCATTGCTGTAATTTCATAAATTGTGCTTGCAGAATGGTTGTATAAAACCATTAGTACACTTGAGGTCGTATGGTATCATGACTATAATAACTGTGGGTGTGATACTGAATGCACTGAGGAGCTCATTTAGCAGCAGACTACATCATCCCAGGTGCACAACCGAGAGGTTTCGCAGGTCCTTCCTACCAACGGCTGTCAGACTGTATAACCTAAGCAGGGCTGCTCGCAGAGATAGCAAAAAAGACATAACAACCTAATAGTTTTTTTGAATGCAAAAGATGCAATAGACTTGCACAATGGTCCCCTCCGGCATACAACTAGGAAAATACCGGTCGCTATGGAGGGTGAGAATATGTATGGGCACATAATCATACCATGTAGGATAACTAAGTAGACGGTTGTGCTGTTTCATCCCATCTAGCAACAATGCTCTGCACTGTGTGTGTTTATATATTTACATATTTATTCCATTTAGCTACAATGCTCCGCACTGGGTGTGTTTATATTTATATATCTATATATTTATTCCATCTAGCTACAATGCTCCGCACTGTGTGTTTATATATCTACATATTAGTCCATCTAGCTACAATGCTCCGCACTGTGTGTGTTTATATATTTCCATATTTATTCCACCTAGCTGCAATGCTCCGTACTGTGGGTGTTTATATATCTACATATTTATTCCATCTAGCTACAATGCTCCGCACTGTGTGTTTATATACTCATATATTTATTCCATCCAGCTACAATGCTCTGCACTGTGTGTCTGTGTGTGTGTGTGTATATATATATATATATATACTGTATATATATATATATATTTATAGTAATATGTACATATGTATATTAGCTGCTCTTGCTTTTTTTTCTTGCCTTCTGATTGTTGCTCTGAGTGTTGCTATCCCTGTGCTGTTGCAATCCTGGAATTTCCCCGTTGTGGGACTAATAAAGGCTTATCTTATCTTATCTTATCCGTCTATTGCCCGACATGTCACCCATAGTTACTATATTTATTGATACCATACTCCCTCTCATGTAACATTTCTTAAGTATTGCATAAATTTCCATTATTATGCAGAAGAAACACAATTATATTTATCAGTGAAGCCAGATGACAGTAATCAATTAACTAAACTTGAGGCATGTATGTCTTAAAGAAATCAGAGCATGGATGACTTGTAATTTCTTACCACTAAATTCAGAAAAGATTGAAGTCATTCTAGTCGGCCTAAAAAGCGTTAGAAATACTATCCCAAACCAAGCACTTAGTTTAGATGGTATTATTTTTCATCTTCTCACAGTTTTATGCTGAACCTTGGAGTTATTTTTCATCAGGATGTGTCCTTTGGTTCATGGATCAAACTTCTTTCTAAAACTGCTTTTTATCATTTTTATAATATCACCAAAATTAGGAACATTTTGTCTCAGAGTGATGCTGAGAAACTAATCCACGGTTTTATTGGTTCTAGATTAGATATTCTAATTCTTTATTATCAGGCTGTCCTAAAATGTCTTTTAGCTGCAGCATGATCCAATATGCTGCAGCTAGTTTTAAAAGGTACTAGAAAGAGAGATCATATCTCTTGTTTTGGCCTCCCTTCTTTGGCTTCCTAGAATTAAATCCTTCTCCTCACTTACAAAGCTCTAAATAATCAGGCCCCTTGTTATTTAAAACATTTGATAGTACCTTATTAGATTCAAAGATTTTATTTGTCAATACTACTATACTGTACGTACAGGGCATATAGGGGAATTGAAATGGAGTTTCTCTCTCTCTTCGGTGGTGTGCACAATATATGTAAAAAAAAGAAAAAGGAACAAGGCTGGAAAAACAACAGCAGTCTATGTACAGTAATGCTACCCGTAGTGCAAATGGCGACAAAAGATAGACCCAGACCTCCCATAGTGCAAATTAAGATAAACGATTAACGATGATGAAGCCCAGCAATCCTACATACAGAAAAGTAGAGATATAATACTCGGAATTGCAAGTTCAATGCAGTAGTGTAGGTGCAGACCGTAACAGATAGGACTACACATGATCAGTATTGCAATGACAGACGGACAGCAGCAGATACAGCATTTGTGCAAATGGTTGCAGTAAGGTGCAGAGACATACAGTAGCAAATGTGTTACTGTTGGTGTGTCAGTCTTTCTGTGCCAACAGCTGAGGTAGTTATTGTGCAGGTGAGTGCATTACGGTCCGGGGGAAGTAGGGGAGGAAGTGGACAGAGTTCAGCAGGAGGCTGAAGAGGAAGTGTGAGGGGAGGGAGGCGTCGCCTGCGATGCTGATGGCTCTGCAGGTGAGGTACGGGGGGGGGGGGGGCAGAGGGGCACCAATGATCTTGCTGGCTGCTTTCCCTCTGCGTTGTAGTGTCTTCTGACAGGAGGCGGTGCAGCTTCCATACCACACTGTGATGCAGCTGGTGAAGATGCTCTCAATGGTGCCCCAGTAGAAAGGGCACATGATGGGGGCTGGGACTCGTGCTCTCCTCAGTTTGCGGAGGAAATGGAGGCAAGTTTGAGCCTTCTTGACCAGTGACGGGGTGTTGTTTGACCAGGAGAGGTCCTCAGACATGTGCACCCCCAGGAACTTGGTGCTGCTCACCCTCTCCACAGCTGCACCATTGATGATCAGAGAGGGTGCTGTGTGTGTCCCCTCCTGAAGTCAACCACAATCTCATTGGTTTTTTCCATGTTCAGGACGAGGTTATTATCTTTACACCACTGAACCATAAATATATAAATATATAGAAATATTGTAACAGGAATAACTGTATCTTTGGTCATTTAAGTTAATTTATTTCATTAAATAAAATTGTATTAGTGGTGTTGGCGTTATCATGTTAATCGCCCGTTAACGGCAACAAATTTTGTGATCACAGTTAACGGCAGTTAACGGCAGAAAGCGCAAACAGTACTTTTTGGCCTAGCCGCTCTCCGTACCAAGGCCGTTGTGGCCACTGACAATGTGTGTGCCATGCAGTCAAGCCTGATTATAGCCATGGATATCACCAAAATGCTGTCATGTTTAAGTTTACGTCATCTGTCACAGCTCTCACCTGGATAATTGTTATAGCCTCCTCCAAAACTTCGCCTGGATGTTGTGTTGTTCTTCTGTGGAAGCTAGCTAGCTCGTAGCTAGTAGCTACTAGCTACATGCTGATGATGATGATGGATTGAGCCGTTGCCAATGATGGATCTCCTGCCTTCTGGCTGCATTAAATTGTAAGGGGGTGCTTGTGACGGCGATGACTGATGAGACCGATGCGTGAAGCACATGGCATATCGCAATCGGGACAGATGTACATAATTGGCTGAGTGGATGACACTGATTGCTGTAGACGTCTCTGTTGCTGGGCGGCACCATGACGTGCTTTATGGCGGGCATCCAAACGGGCAGTTCTCTCTCTCTAGAAGAGGTCAACACCTTCATGGCAGATCTTTCGCCAAAGGGGACAGTTCTTGGCCTGCATTTCCCATGTCATAGGATCAATCCCACACGACTTGAGTGAGGCTTTGAGCACGTCTTTATACCGCTTCCACTGACCGCCCCGTGACCTCCGCCCTTTGTCCAACTGGCCAAATAACAGGATTTTAGGAATGCGCTGATCTGTCATCCAAACAACGTGGCCGGTCCAGCGCAACTGGAAACGTACGATGAATGACTCAATGCTGGTGATATTGCACCGACGGAGGACTTCTGTATTGGCAACTTTGATCACCACATGATTCCACACAGCCTCCTTAAACACCGCATGTGAAACTGTTTAAGTTTCTTCACATGGGGGCAATAGGTTGTCCACAACTTGCACCCAGAGAGAAGTGTAGATAGAACAACGATGCAATAGACCTTGATCTTGGTGCTTAGACGAATGCCACGCTTCGACCACAGATGATGCTGTAGGTGTCCATAGGATGCGCTAGCCTTGCTGATGCGGTGGGTAACTTCATCATCAATCTTAGCGTTCTGCGAGATGGTGCCCCCCAGGTAGCAGAACTTGTCAATTGCCTTGACATGCTAGGTTATAGCTGATCTCCATCTGCTGAGACGGACTAGAAATTCGCCTGTTTTCATCCCCACAGGTCCAACTGTTGGTGAGTACCAGTCTAAAAAAAATTCTCACGCTGTGCTCAGAATGTCCATTCACTCCCTCGCTGTTTTTGTAGCACAATGGAGTGTCGTCAAGAGCGCGATAGTAACTCCGTTTGTTAGCGCTGGTGCTAAAGGTAAAGCCAACTTTATTGTCATTCAATCCATACAGCAAATCATGTACAGTAGAACAAAATTACGTTTCTCTTATCTATAATGTTAATCACCTCTAGAATCAGAGGGGTCGCTGCCACGCAAGGCACCGCCACAAACTTCCCTCCTCCGTTCCATTATTGTTGAGCACCAAGCTGGACGGCAGGAAGTTCCACTTTTTTATATGGTCTTTGGCATGACCCGGTCGGGATGCTAACACTGTATACAAACGACCCGTGCTGGCAAAATGAGTCACTTTGAGGACATTTTCAAAACTGATGTAACGTTATTTCCATATTCTGTATTGAAAGACCTTCAAAATGATATTTAATGTGTAGGAAGTGCGCCAAAACAGCCCAGAAAAACACAGTTTGTTTATATTTTGGCTAGGTTGAAAACTCGCGTTCGATCAGTCGGGAGTTACATCTTTTGCAAAAACACCTGTATTTTTAGAAAGTACGATTTCTAAGCTTTCCAATGATACCAGGCACTCATGGGGGTTTTCCCGGGACTTGCCGCTAGCAAACAAAGAAAGAGTCATGATTTATGGTTTATGCACTTTTCGTGCCTGTAGCTCGTAATGATGCGGTGCGCACCAGAAATATTATTTCTGGAGAATATACTGGATAGTTTTTGTCATTTTGGGTATGCTGAGAGCTTTAATAAACCTGCAGGTGAAGAAAGCAAGTATATTTGTCCACTCCCATGTTTATAACAGTATGAGAAACTTGAAAAATTACCAACTTGAAGTACACTGTATCTGAATGGAAAAACACGTGATTAACGTGTTATTAATCACGATTAACTCAGCGTTCCAAAAGATTAATCGCAATTAGAAATTTTAATCATCCAACACCATTAAATTTTATTAACATTGTTTGTTTTGTTTTTTTTTCCCTTGTCCTGTCAGGCAGCTAGGCAAACAGAACAGGGATCTGTCACCCTTACTGTGCCAAAACAGATTTACTTTGCCAAGAGGAGCTTATACAGTACCTAACTGTGTATTGTATATTGTTGTAAACTCCTCTTGTAATAACTTTTAATACTTTATTTTAATTGTTTTACCCATGGAAGACCCAACAGGATGGGGAAGAGGGAAAGGAAGTGTGTGGAGGGGGAAAAGAAAAGGGAGGGGAACAGACAAAAAAAAAACAACAACATACAAACCAACAACTAAAACAAACAAAAGACAAACTGCTTCTTCCACTGAAGATGTCTCAACACGAGTCTGGTTTCCGCACCTGTTAAAGGAGAGACACTTGCGCGTGTATGTCTGTGTGCATATATATGAGAACGCACGCAAAATAAGTGTGTGCATGTGAGTGGTTTGTCAGGAAAACATACGAAGAGGAGGGCCGGTCGCAGCAGCTCTCCCCCCGGGAACCCCGAGCAGGTAAGGCAGCGCCACCAATCCCCACTGGGCACAAACGTTCGAGGTCAGCAAGCCCCAGGAAAGCCAGGCATCCGCCCCTGGAGGGACGATCAAGGGAGGCCAGGCTGCTCAGCAGCCGGCACGGTGAGCCCACCCCCCCAGCGGGGCCAACATCCGCCCCCGGGCCCCAGGCACCAGGAGGCCAGCGACCCCACCCCCCGGGGCAGAGACTGGCCCGCGCCCCCTGGCGCGAGACCCCCCAGGCACCCCCACAGCGGGCCCGCCCCAGCGCCTCTGTCGCACACCCCGGGGACCCCCACGTCCAAAGAAGTCCCCCGCCCAGGGGAGCCCATGTTGCTGAGAGGCACTACCCCCCTTAATCTAGCACCTCCCGACTCGCAGACACACCCCTCCCCACACCTTCACACCCACATGCTCCCATGCACACCCCTCTGACTCACCCAGACCGACCCATTCTCTCTCACTCCTGTACCCATTCAAACTCACCCCTCGTTCACCTTTGTTTAATAAGGCAACTGCGAAGGAGATGCAGCAAGCCTGAACACCAGTGCCCGGCAGTGACCAGGGAGACCACCAGCGCAGGCCACAGAAGCAGACCCCCACCCCAGGCACCCATCTGAGCGAACAATCAGCAGACCACCGCAGGCACTCCGAGATGCCACCTGGCATGCAAAGCGCCGCACAAAACCGACCCACCATTACCACCTCCATTCATCACCCCCTCACTCTCACTTAGACTCATATTCAGCCCCCCTCTAACTTCCTTGGTTGTATCTATATATTCAGTAGCACCCAGGGATTTTGACAACATGATAGGTCCCAGGCTCCCCACCCGGCCCCCACGCCCCCAGCAAGAGCAGGGCAACAGGGGTGGGGGAAGACCCCCACCCCCCTCCCCTTGCACAGAACATGGTGGGTGTGTGTCGGTTATATGATATAATTGTGTATAAATGTGTGGACTACCAAAGTGCAACTAAAATTGGGGGGATGGTGATTGGAGCACCGCTAGCCACTGCAATGGGCAGCAGGGCCCCATCCCCCCAAGCCCTCAGTGTCTAAAATGCAATTAAAATTGAGGTGAGTGCAGCCCCACCACGCAGAAAAGGTATCCCCTTCACCGACAAAGTGCAGCACACCCCCACCCCAAAGCCCAAAATGTAACAAAAAAGATTTATATTCCACCCAGAGTCAGGGGGAGGGGGAGGGCGGGAAATAAGACTGGGAGGTAGGCGGACTAAAAGCGAGGCGTCCGCTCCCCCCCCCCCCCCAGAAGCCAGCTTGCAGACTGGTTCATGAGGCCACCCACTGCCCCCAAATCCCAACCCAGGGCGAGGGCCACCAATGGAAGCAGCCCAGGACCCACCAGCATCACGCCCTGGCGCTCCCAGCACCACTAACATGATGGGGCAGCCATACATATTTCCACTCATCTTACACACACAAACATGGACAACAACAGTCACAATAGTGAACAATGGGCCGGACCCACACAGCGCCCAACATGCCAGGCGACACCCCCAAGCGCCCACACAGGCCCAAGACCACCCACCCCAGACGTACACCGACAGCCGCAGGCTGCCCTGCAACCACAGCCACCCTGGAGCAACCCGATGGAAGCACAGCCATCAACCCGCGCCAATGGCCCCCCAACCACCCCCAAGCACCAACACACACCCGCCGCCAATGACACCAGGGGCGATGCGACAAAGCGCCTCACCCCACAACACAACAGCAGGGCGGCCGGGACAAGCAGGCCGCGAAACGCCAGCCCCCATGCCACTAGATGGACTGCCCAACCCCTGCCACCCAATAAAGTTCTCCTACCCATACACACATCCTCCATCCCCCAGACATCTACCCACAAGTAACCGCTTCCATACACACATGTACCCCCACCCACCATCACACATGCCCACCTACACCCACACACAGCCCCACCTGCCCACTCAACACACACCCACTTCCGCATCCACTCATACACAAGCCCCCACTCACACCCACTCTCTCTCTCTCTCTCTCTCTCTCTCTCTCTCTCTCTCTCTCTCTCTCTCTCTCTCTCGCCATAATGCAGAAAATACAATTAGGGACCTTAAACATAAATGGTGGCAGGGGTAATCATAAAAGGGAATTCGTTAGTGACCTGTTCAAACGGAAGGGTCTCAACATTTTGTTTTTGCAGGAAACTCATACCACTTCGGCGGATGAAGTCGACTGGGGCTTGTGGTGGAAAGGCCCATTTTCACTCAGTCACGGCACAAATCTAAGCGCGGGAGTGGCCATTTTGTTTGGGGAATCAGCAAATGCACAAATTTTATCGGTGGTGGAGATAGTGAGGGGCAGGCTGCTTCTAGTTAGGGCGCAAGTGGGGGATTCCGTGTTTTGCCTGGTTAATGTTTACGCGCCAAACCACAGCGCGGAAAGGGTTGCCTTTTTCAATACAATGACTACTGAAATGCAGCGCTATCACCAAGACCAACTTGTTGTGGCTGGTGATTTCAACTGTACCTTGGACTTCACTGTGGATCGCACTAATGCAGAACCTCATCTGCAGTCTTCTAGATGCTTGGAAAATTTCACTGTGCAGTTAGACTTAGTGGACACGTGGAGGTTGAAAAATGCCAATGCGAGACGGTATACCTGGGTCAGGGTCACTGACGGGGTTGTCAGTGCTGCTAGATTAGACAGGATATATGTTTCTAGAACCTGTAGCCCCGGCCTCCTTCACAGTAACATAAGTCCCGTCGGTTTCACGGATCATCACCTGGCTACTGCGGTGTTACTGAACTCACCAGGGAAACGGGCAAAGTCATATTGGCACTTAAATAACAAGCTCCTACAGGACAATGCCTTTTGTCAGTATTTTGTGTGCTTCTGGGAACACTGGAGGACCACGAAAGCTCGTTTTGGTTCCCTCGAACAGTGGTGGGATGTTGGCAAAGTGCAAATTCGCCTTTTTTGTCAACGGTACGCTGCGTACTCAACTGCCATTATCAACGCCAAGGTCAGTGAACTAGAGGACGCTGTAAAGAGGCTGGAGGCCAGCTTGGTTACGGGTCGGGATTCTACCGCTGGTCCTTTGCTGCAGGAGAAGAGATCGGCCCTGCGCACATTCTTGCAGGGCAGAGTGGAGGGGGCGCTAGTGAGGTCGCGCTTCACTCGCCTGCAGGACATGGATGCACCAACGTCCTTCTTCTTCAATTTGGAAAAGTCTACTGCGACAAAGAAGCTGATGGCTTGCTTGACACTCCCAGATGGTCGCCTGACTACGGACCCGTCCGAGATGCGCCGCCATGCAGTGGATTACTACGGGGCCCTGTTTGCTGTGGGAACGTGTTGCAAAGAATCTCAAAATCAGCTCTTCGAGGCCCTTCCGGTGCTCGGCCAGGACGACAGGGCCGCTCTGGACTGTGCCCTGACATTGGATGAGTTGACTGTGGCTGTGAATCAGCTGGCGCTGGGACGCGCGCCTGGACTGGATGGCCTTTCTTCAGAATTTTTTAAGCATTTTTGGAATGTGGTTGGACCAGACTTCTATAACGTTCTGACGGCCTGTTACAGGGAAGGAACGTTACCTGTCTCATGTCGCCGTGCAGTGCTGTCTCTGTTGCCAAAGCAGGGGGACTTGGCCCTGCTGAAAAACTGGAGGCCTGTGGCTCTTCTTTGCACGGACTACAAGGTGCTTTCCAGGGCCCTGGCAAACAGACTGAACACTGTCTTGGGTTTGATTGTGGATAGGGATCAAACATATTGTATTCCTGACCGGAACATTATGGACAATGTTTTCCTCATACGTGACGTTCTCCAGCTCAGTAAATGTCATGACTTACAGTTTGGAATTGTGTCTTTGGACCAGGAAAAGGCCTTTGATAGGGTTGACCATTCCTATTTGTTTTCTACCCTGGGGGGTTTGGTTTTGGAAATATGTTTTTGAGGTGGGTCAATCTGCTATACACTGGAGCTGAGTGTTTGGTGAAGGTGGGGGCGGGACTGAGTCGGCCAATCCCTGTACACCGGGGAATACGCCAGGGGTGTCCCCTCTTGGGTCAGCTGTACAGCTTGGCTATTGAGCCTTTGCTGTGCAGGTTGCGCGCTCGGCTGGGTGGTCTGGTTCTGCCGGGGCCATCAAGCTGTGGCCGCCCGATTGTCTTGTCTGCTTATGCGGATGACGTCGACGTTTTCATCACCTCCAACGGGGATGTGCAGCGTCTGGACACTTTGACAGTTTATGAAAGGGCATCTTTTGCACGGGTTGCACGGGTTTGGGCCAAGAGTGAGGGTCTATTGGTGGGCCACTGGTCGCGTCAAGCCATCCCTCGCCTGCCCGGCGGCCTTCAGTGGGGGACGGCCGGTCTCAAAGTGTTGGGGGTTTTTCTGGGTACGGAGGCCTTTGAACGAAAGAACTGGGAGGGTGTTAAGGACAAGGTGTGTGCTCGCATTTCTAAATGGAAATGGTTGCTACCACAGCTGTCATATAGGGGTAGGGTTCTGGTCGTGAATAATCTGGTTGCCTCGGCTCTCTGGCATAGGCTGGTGGCTTTGACACCGCCAAGGAGCCTCATGGAGGAGATTCAGAAGACAATCGTGGACTTCTTTTGGTCTGGTCGCCACTGGGTCCGCGCGCCAGTTCTCTACCTGCCTGTGGCCGAGGGGGGACAGGGCCTGGTGGACATACATTCCAAGATCGCCAGCTTCAGGCTTCGAACTGCACAACGACTCCTTTATGGATGCGGACCCTGCTGGATGGACACTGCTAAGCTGCTTTTGAGGAGAGTTGGTCGCTTGGGCTATGATAAGCAGCTCTTCCTCATGACACCTGGGGAGGTGGACCTTACTGGACTATCTGCTTTTTACACATCCGTTTTGCATGCATGGCGAGTCTTCAACGTGGCCCGCTTCCGTGACGAGGCGCCGGGCATGTGGCTGTTCGAAGAACCACTGTTTTTCAATCGATTCATCGCAGCAGAGGTGCTGCAGTCTGCCAGTCTGCGGAGTTGTTTGCGGGAGGCACGCTGTACCAAGCTGGGTCATCTTATGAGGATATCGACCACATCGATGGAGACACTGAGGCGGAGTGCAAAAATTACATCTGTCAGACTGCTGCAAAGGGTGGTGGAGGACGTGTGCGCCACCCTGCCGCAGCCGCTTCGAGCGTTTGCAACGAACCACACTCTTTCCAATCAATGGGATGACGACACTGCATCCACCTTTCCTGCAATTTCCATAACTCCGGATGTGGGGGAGTGGCAGGGAGGAGAGGATCACCTACTGACCTTCAGGATTCCTCGCCTGGGCAAGTTCCAGTTTGTCGGGACAAGGGCGGTGTATCACATCTGTGTGAAGGTTCTGAATCTGCGCTCTCTGAAGGATGTCACGGAGTCGAGGTGGGCGGGTTGTTTGGGGCCAGGGGTCTCCCCAAAAGGCAGCTGGCGGTGCATGTACAAGCAACCTATTGAGAAACGCACAGCAGATCTCCAGTGGAGGATTGTGCATGGGGCAATAGCCACAAATAAATACAGGGCACACCTTGATCCGACTGTGGGGGGGGAATGTTTGTTTTGTTCCCAAGTTGAGACCCTCGACCATTTGTTTGTCCACTGTTTTCATTTATCTGGACTTTTTGACATTTTGCGCAAGTGGTTTCGGGCTTTGGGTGAACGATTCTCTTTTGGTCTGTTCATTTACGGTCCGAAGTACAAAGTGGCAAGGAAGGCTGCCCACACTTTGATGAACTTCCTATCTGGGACTGCTAAGCTTGCCATCTGGCTGACGAGGAAAAATCGGGCAAGCAATGCTGGCAGTGTGAATCCTGTGTCCGCTTTCAAGGTCTTGTTGACAGTCAGACTCCGGGTAGAGTTCTCTTACTATCAAATGGTAGACAATCTGGAGGCGTTCATCAATAGATGGGCTGTAGGGAATGTTTTGTGTTCAGTGGGTAAGGGGGATGAGTTATGTTTGCA
Organism: Pholidichthys leucotaenia; assembly: GCA_020510985.1. Lineage (NCBI taxonomy): Eukaryota > Metazoa > Chordata > Actinopteri > Cichliformes > Pholidichthyidae > Pholidichthys > Pholidichthys leucotaenia. The sequence continues at coordinate 263,752,451 of CM035839.1, forward strand.
CTTTTGAGATGTGACACACTTGGACAACTGATATTGGTCTTTCTGCAATTTTGAAATGTGCAATAAAGCCTTTTTTAAAAGTCAAGTCTCTCTCTCTCTCTCTCTCTCTCTCTCTCTCTCTTACACACACACACACACACACACACCTGCAGACCCCAGTGGATGGGGAGGGCGACCCAGGATGCACGCAACAACCCCAGGGTGCCACCAGGACCCCAGGGAAAACACGACCCTGCCGTGCAAGGATGCACCGGGGACAACCCCCACCACTGGCGCACACCTGACCCCAGCCCGGGGGGGGGGGGGGGACGCCCCAGGGCCAGACCCAGACACCCCCTCCCCCGAGGGGTGAGGCCAGCCAGCCGGGAGCCACAGCCCAAACCCCCCCAACCAATCCCCCCCCCCCCCAGGGCCAGACAGACAGCCACCCCGGAACAGGCCCACCGGACACCTGTGGTCGGGGCGCAGCCAACCACCAGAGGTGCCAAGGAGAGTGAGTCACCGCCCGCCACCCCTCAGATTATAGAATTAATAAGTGGGGACCAGAGAGAATTGAATTCCGCCAATTGATTATTTGAGGAGGCTGACATTCTCTCCAGGCTAATATAATCCAATAGTAAGTTATTATAATAAGTCATGCATAAGTTATTTCTTGATTTCCAATTCATGAGGACAGTTTTCTTTGCAATGCATAAGGCAGTGAGAACCATGTGTGACATCCTTGCATCTATATTTATTTCACTTAAATCACCTAATATGCAAAGTGTGGGTGAGGGTGGGACACTATACCCAAGCCATGCCGACAGGTCTTCACATGTCTTTTGCCAGAACTTTTGAACCGGTGCACAGGACCACATTGCACGCATGTAGCTATCCGGGACGTTACTGGTGCAGTGAGAGCAGATATTTGTGTGACTCAGGCCCATTTTGAACATCCTTTGTCCTGTGTAATGAATTCTATGTAGAACTTTATACTGTATAAGTTGTAAGTTAGAGTTTTTAGTCACCTTAAAAGTGTTTAAACATACAATGGGGCAAAAAAGTATTTAGTCAGCCACCAATTGTGCAAGTTCTCCCACTTAAAAGATGAGAGAGGTCTCCAATTTTCATCATAGGTATACCTCAACTATGAGAGACAAAATGAGGAAAAAAAATCCAGAAAATCACATTGAAGGATTTTTAATGAATTAATTGGTAAATTCCTCGGTAAAATAAGTATTTGGTCAATAACAAAAGTTCATCTCAGTACTTTGTTATATACCCTTTGTTGGCAATGACAGAGATCAAACGTTTTCTGTAAGTCTTCACAAGGTTTTCACACACTGTTGCTGGTATTTTGGCCCATTCCTCCATGCAGATCTCCTCTAGAGCAGTGATGTTTTGGGGCTGTCGCTGGGCAACACGGACTTTCAACTCCCTCCAAAGATTTTCTATGGGGTTGAGATCTGGAGACTGGCTAGGCCACTCCAGGACCTTGAAATGCTTCTTACGAAGCCACTCCTTCGTTGCCCGGGCGGTATGTTTGGGATCACTGTCATGCTGAAAGACCCAGCCATGTTTCATCTTCAATGCCCTTGCTGATGGAAGGAGGTTTTCACTCAAAATCTCACGATACATGGCCCCATTCATTCTTTCCTTTACACGGATCAGTCGTCCTGGTCCCTTTGCAGAAAAACAGCCCCAAAGCATGATGTTTCCACTCCCATGCTTCACAGTTGGTATGGTGTTCTTTCTCCTCCAAACACGACAAGTTGAGTTTTTACAATAAAGTTCTATTTTGGTTTCATCTGACCATATGACATTCTCCCAATCCTCTTCTGGATCATCCAAATGCTCTCTAGCAAACTTCAGACGGGCCTGGACATGTACTGGCTTAAGCAGGGGGACACGTCTGGCACTGCAGGATTTGAGTCCATGGCGGCGTAGTGTGTTACTGATGGTAGCCTTTGTTACTTTGGTCCCAGCTCTCTGCAGGTCATTCACTAGGTCCCCCCGTGTGGTTCTGGGATTTTTGCTCACCGTTCTTGTGATCATTTTGACCCCACGGGGTGAGATCTTGCGTGGAGTCCCAGATCAAGGGAGATTATCAGTGGTCTTGTATGTCTTCCATTTTCTAATAATTGCTCCCACAGTTGATTTCTTCACACCAAGCTGCTTACCTATTGCAGATTCAGTCTTCCCAGCCTGGTGCAGGTCTACAATTTTGTTTCTGGTGTCCTTTGACAGCTCTTTGGTCTTGGCCATAGTGGAGTTTGGAGTCTGACTGTTTGAGGTTGTGGACAGGTGTCTTTTATACTGATAACCAGTTCAAACAGGTGCCATTAATACAGGTAACGAGTGGAGGACAGAGGAGCCTCTTAAAGAAGAAGTTACAGGTCTGTGAGAGCCAGAAATCTTGCTTGTTTGTAGGTGACCAAATACTTATTTTACTGAGGAATTTACCAATTAATTCATTAAAAATCCTTCAATGTGATTTTCTGGATTTTTTTTTTTCTCATTTTGTCTCTCATAGTTGAGGTATACCTATGATGAAAATTGGAGACCTCTCTCATCTTTTAAGTGGGAGAACTTGCACAATTGGTGGCTGACTAAATACTTTTTTGCCCCACTGTATTTGTGTCCAGAAACTTTCCTCCTTATTAATCGATGAGTCTGTCTCCCATTTTGATATTGGAAGAGATACGGTCTCATCCAACTTTGATAATAGTCCATGTATTTTTGATATCAATTTAAGGAAACAGAGATTTAGAAACTCTGCCACCTTAACTGGTACCTCTAAATCTGTCTGATTAAGATTAAATCTTGCTTTTATTATGGATTTAAGCTGTTGATATTCAAAATACTTTTTATCACTGATTTTGTATTGTGACACTAGTTCCTGAAATAGGATAAAATTTCCACCTTGAATAAGATGTTCTAAGTTATTTATTCCCTTCTCTTGCCATAGTGGAAATTTTAATGTCCTCTTTTGTTGCAGGATATCAGGATTATTTCAAATGGGCGTGAGTTTACAGGGGACAAGTGAAGACCCTGTTATTTTTAAAAATTTCCACCAAGCCATCAGAGAGGAGCTGATATTATAACATTTTTAAAACAGTCATGGCATTTAATACAGGGACTTATAAAAGGTAAGTCAGAGATATTTAGTGACCCACAGAGAGCCTGTTCAGCATCTAACCATGGGCTTCCTAGTGGGGTTGATTTTGTCTATTTTGAAACAAACTGCAGTCTATTGGCTAACAAGTAATAAAAAAAATTTTTGGGTAAATTTAAGCCTCCGCACTCTTTCGCTTTTTGGAGGGTTTTTAAACTAATCCGTGATGGTTTATCCTTCCATAAAAATTTACTTATATTTGAGTCTAGACTTAAACCAGGCCATTGATGGTTGGGCACTTGGAAGGACCATCATTTTAACAGTTGTGACTCTTCCCATTAATGATAAAGGTAGTGTCCTCCAGCGCGTAAGGTCGTCTTGTATTGTTTTTAAAAGGGGAATATGATGTAGTCGCAATAACTGAGAGCCTGGGGGAAATATCTATTCCTGAATATTTAACATTTCCTGATTGCAGGGATGGCAACAGGAAATTCTGATTTCAGCTGAAATCTAATTTGGTCGATTGACCTATGGGGGGGCCGGGGGGGCGCAGCCCCCCTGAAGCTGGGAGGTTTTCAGTAAAATACAAGTAATTTAGACTGAAAAAAATGATTAAAAAAATGAAATACTAGACATAGATAAATCATTAAATTTAATGAAAAGTTAACTTACTTTTTCTTCAATGTTGTCTCACTGTCTTTAGTCCAACATATTTAACAGTTCTATTACTAACTAACTACTAACTAACTAACCTGCACTTATATAGCGCTTTTCTAGTCACAAAGACCACTCAAAGCGCTTTCATTAGTACTAACCCTCTATTCTAAGGGCCTATAGGAAACAGATATCTAGGGACAATTTAGAACAGCCAATTAACCTAACATGCATGTTTTTTTTGGCATGTGGGAGGAAACCGGAGAAATCCCGGAGTAAACCCACGCAACACGGGGAGAACATGCAAACTCCACACAGATCACTGTTGGTCGGGGGCTGGGATCGAACCCACGATCCCTCGATCCCCACAATCCCCCGGCCAAGGGTAAACTGTGCTGCCGCAGTGCTAACCACTGCGCCACCGTGCAGAGTTTTTTACACTATTTACACTGGTCACCAAGTCACTTCTAATGTGAAACTTTCTTCCTTTTGGCAGCAAGCTGTGTCAGTCTCTGAACTTTGAACTTCATCTCCTTTTCTGGTTTCTTCAGAAACTGTCCAAGTGTTTCTGTTACCTCATTGAATTTTGAGCCAATTTTCACCTTTACTGTCACTTCGCTCCCCGAAGCTCCTGGGTTTTTATGATTATTAAGTACCAGAACTGTGCTTACATGACATAAAACAAACAGCTGAATGCCACTTATTACTGTATAATATTGACTTATGTTCCAAGAAGATAGCATTCCTAAACTAGAAAAGCACTCAGAGCGCATCCCTCCGCCAAGGCTCCTTCCGTTTGTCATGGATCAACTCCAAAATGTAATGGTTTTGTGTGTAGGCCTATAGCCACTTGTGGTGAAAATTGCATCAAAGTCTGTCCATCAGTTTTGGAGTATTGTTGCTAACACAATGTGAGAAGATAAGCGCCTTGGCTGAGGTATGCATTCTCAGATCATCACCAAAATATAATGGGTTCCTCTCTAGCCCAAGAACCACCTCTGGTGAAAATTTTATCCAAATCCATCCAGTAGTTTTTGTGTAATCCTGCTGCACAAATACAAAAAAGCCCTTGATGGAGGTATGCACTCTCAGATCATCACCAAAATCTAATCATCTGTTCCCCGTGCCATTGCACACCTTTCCTGAAAATTTCATGAAAATCCGTCCATCACTTTTCCTTGCTAACAAACAGACAGACAAGCCAACGCCGATGAAAACATAACCTCCTTGGCGGAGGTAAATATTCCAACAAGCATTATCCATCACATGCTTTAACACTTGATCAAATCAAAATCAGTTAATTTTATCTATTCCATAATAGAAATAAAATTCCAACATACCATTACTTTTTATAATTTCAGCATTCATTTCAGATCACCAGTTTCAATCTCCATTGAGTCTTGAGCAGCTCATTTTCCTCCCCCGCGCAGCCCAGCTCATACAGCCGCTGTACGCTGCACTCAAACGGAAACCGACGGACAGAGTTGACTGGACTCCTGAACGGGAGCAGGCGTTCTGAGGTTAAAACAGCGCTCATTAGCGCTGGTCCTGTGCAGACCAGCTGTGTGGGATTGTGACGTATATCTTCAACATGAGCCTGAAACTGGGGAGGGTACCACAGCTGTGGAAAACATCTTGTGTGGTACCTGTACCAAAAACTTCCCACCCCAAAGACCTGAACAGCTACAGACCGGTGGCCTTGACGTCCCACTTGATGAAGACCCTGGAGAGACTGCTCCTTGCTCACCTCCGCCCCCTGGTGGAACCAGCGATGGATCCACTCCAGTTCGCCTACCAGCATGGCATTGGGGTGGAGGATGCGGTGATCTTCCTCCTTCACCGTTCTCTGTCCCACCTGGAGAAGCCCGGGAATATGGTGAGGATCATGTTCTTTGACTTCTCCAGTGCTTTCAACACCATCCAACCGATGATCCTGAAGGACAAGCTGCTGCGCGCAGGGGTGGACCAGCACCTGTCATCATGGATCCTGGACTACCTCACGAACCGGCCTCAGTTTGTGAGAACCCGGGACTGTGTTTCCGACATGATCATCAGTAGCACGGGGGCCCCCCAGGGAACGGTTTTGGCTCCCTTCCTGTTCACTCTTTATACTGCGGACTTCTCACACAACACAACACACTGCCATCTACAGAAGTTCTCTGATGACTCTGCGATCGTTGGCCTCATCTCCAATGGAGATGAAGCTGAGTACAGAGGGCTTATCCAGGACTTCGTGGACTGGTGCCATCGGAACTGCCTCCAGATCAACGCGAGGAAAACTAAGGAGCTGGTGGTGGACTGCCGCAGGCATGGGCAGCCCCTCACAGTACCAGTAAATATACAGGGAACAGACATCGAGATGGTGACATCCTATAAGTACCTGGGTATTCATCTGAACAATAAACTAGACTGGTCACACAATACTGATGCACTCTACAAGAAGGGACAGCGCAGGCTGTTCCTGCTGAGGAGACTCAGGTCTTTTGGTGTACAAGGGGCGCTGCTGAAGTCATTCTATGACACGGTGGTGGCATCAGCCATCACTTTTGGAGTGGTCTGCTGGGGCAGTGGCATTACTGCAGCCGATAGGAAGAGACTGAACAAACTGATTAAGAAAGCTAGCTCTGTCCTGGGGCAGCGCCTTGATCCGATGGAGGAGATAGGAGAGAGAAGGACGGTGGCTAAACTGTCATCTCTGCTGGAGTCCGAGTTCCACCCTATGCAGGACATACTGAATGCACTGAGGAGCTCATTTAGCAGCAGACTACATCATCCCAGGTGCACAACCGAGAGGTTTCGTAGGTCCTTCCTACCAACGGCTGTCAGACTGTACAACCTAAGCAGGGCTGCTCGCAGAGATAGCAAAAAGACGTAACAAACTAATAGTTTTTTGAATGCAAAAGATGCAATAGACTTACACAATGGTCCCCTCCGGCATACAACTAGGAACATACCGGTCGCTATGGAGGGTGAGAATATGTATGGGCACATAATCATACCATGTAGGATAACTAAGTAGACGGTTATGCTGTTTCATTCCATCTAGCAACAATGCTCTGCACTGTGTGTGTTTATATATTTGCATATTTATTCCATCTAGCTACAATGCTCAGCACTGGGTGTGTTTATATATTTATATATCTACATATTATTCCATCTAGCTACATTGCTCCGCACTGTGTGTGTTTATATACTTGCATATTTATTCCACCTAGCTGCAATGCTCCGTACTGTGGGTGTTTATATATTTACATATTTATTCCATCTAGCTACAATGCTCTGCACTGTGTGTTCATATATTCATATATTTATTCCATCCAGCTACAATGCTCTGCACTGTGTGTCTGTGTGTGTGTGTATATATATATATTTTATAGTAATACGTACATATGTTTATTAGCTGCTCTTGCTTGCTTGTTTTTTTTCTTGCCTTCTGATTGTTGCTCTGAGTGTTGCTTTCCCTGTGCTGTTGCAATCCTGGAATTTCCCCGTTGTGGGACTAATAAAGGCTTATCTTATCTTATCTTATCTTATTACCCACGTCTCGGACATGGGCATAGCGGCCGTCGTGGAGCAATGCGTTGCCGGTTCTTGGCAGCCGCTCAACTTTTTTTTAAGCCGGTCTTTGCACGACAGTGAGCGTAAATACAGCGTGTTCGACAGAGTTAATGGCTCTCTACCTGGTGTACGCCACTTCCGGTTCTGGCTGAAAGGGCACACTTTCACTGCGTCGTGGACCATAAGCCGCTAACGTACTTAACGTACATATAATATACAAATAAAGCGGAATTCGGTGAATTACCGGAAAAATCACATCCCGGCCACGAGCCAGTTCTGGTGAAAATTGCATCAAAGTCTGTCCAGTAGTTTTGGAGTGTTGTTACTAACACACTGTGAGAAGACTGCAAGAGCCTTGGTGGAGGTATGCATTTTGAGATCATTACCAAAATCTAATCATGTGTTCAGTGTGCCACTACACACCTTTCCTGAAAATTTGAATGAAAGGTGCTATACACAGTCATGTGAAAAAAATAGAGGACACCCCATTAAATATTCAGTTCTTTATTAAGAAATGTTCACATATCTATGTCTAACCTTGTTTTTGTTTTTATTTGCATTTTTTTTACATTTATTTTTGCCATTTTAAGTGGGAATGAATGTGGGGGTATCGGAAAAAGATGGAGGGTGACCTAATTTATTCCTCACTATTTGTTTAGAATTACATTTTACAGAAAATTTGAAAAGTCTTTGATTCATTTTTAATTGTTAGTTGTATTACATGAATCTCCCAGTATTATTAACATTGATATTAAATATCCATATGTCCAAATATGTAAAAAAAACAGGTTTATACAGGGTTATCATTATTATTAAAAGAGAGAAATGACAACCAAAACAATATGACTACATTATAATAATGTAATGTGCTAGGTGGCGCGTGAACACGCAGTGGCCTCCCTTTTCTCTTCATGTTTTGTGCCATTTAGTGTTGTTTAAATTATGCCTAAGTGTGTATTCATGTGTTTAATGTACATATATGATGCTGCGCACAAGCTACAGTTGCCACAGCCTTCTGGAGGTAAGGAATATGACCAAACATTAGATTATAGATTTAGATTCCTTTATTAGTCCCACAGTGGGGAAATTACATTGCATCCATATGAGTGGATGACGCAGCCACTAGTGCGGCGCCCAACCCTTTCATCATTCATACACACATTCACACCTGGGGCCACTTTAGAATCTCCAACTAACCTAACTTGCATGCTTTTGGCATGTGGGAGGAAACCGGAGAAATCCCGGCGTAAACCCACGCAGACACAGAGAGAACACGCAAACTCCACACAGATCACTGTTGGTCAGGGGCTGGGATCAAACCCAGGATCCCCCGGCCAAGGGTGGGCTGCTGTGCTGCTATAGTGCTAACCACTCCACCACCGCGCTGCCCATTACGTCTTGGATCAGAGCGTGACAGAGGAACTCTGTGGCCTAGGTCTCCTCCACCAGACCTCCACACCCCTGGACTCAATTGCTGTGTCTCATCCCAAATGGAGATGCCGAAGATAGTGTGAGCAGCGACAAAAGTGAGGTAAACGTGGAGGTATCCGAACGAAGCTAACCGCTAGCAAGGAAACGTGGTTGAATGACAATATACTGGACTCTGCCATTCAGTTAGCAGGGCTAACATCCTACCACACAGAAACAGGCCAACATCCTACCTCCTTCTGTATTCACAGAAGGAGGGGAGACATGAGGCGGAGGTGTCTCTGTTTACATCAGTGATGCTTGGTGCAGAGATGTAACTGTTGTACACAAACACTGTTCTCCATTGGTGGAGTTTATGATCATCAAGTGCTGACCCTTTTACATTCTGAGAGAATTTTTATCTGTCCTACTAGCTGCCGTGTATGTGCCGCCCACTGCCATCAGCGAGAGAAGCAAATCACTAAAAGAACTCTACCAGACCATCAGTGAGACACAAACAGCACATCCAGACGGATTCCTCATCACAACAGGAGACTTCAACCATGCAGAGTTAAAGGGCCTCCTACCAAATCTACACCAACATGTGGACTTTCCAATAACAGGAGACAATTTGCTGGACCTGGTGTACACAACTCACAAGAAAGCATACAGAGCCCCCCCCCCCTTCCCCACCTGGGTCTCTCTGATCACATCACCATCTTGTTAAGGCCAGCCTACAAACCCAGAGTGAAAACAATCAGACCAACAAAAAAGCAGGTACGTGCGTGGCCAGAGGGGGCCTCTGATGCTTTGAAATTTTCAGACTGCTTCAGCACTACAGACTGGGACACTTTCAAGCACACAGCCACTCACAATGGACACACAAACCTAGAGGAGTACACTGAGGTTGTTATAGCATATATAGCTAAATGCATTGATGTCACTCACTGCAAAACCATCACTGTTCGTGCTAACCAAAAGCCATGGATGACAGCAGAGGTCCACAGGCTCCTGAGGGCTTGGGACTCAGCCTTCAGGGCCAGTGACACTACAGGACTAACAACAGCTAGGGCTAACCTGTCCCATAGCATCAAGGAGGCAAAACAACAGTACAGCAAGAAAATATCCGGCCACTTCAGCAACACCAGAGATGCACGTTCCCTCTGGCGTGGCATACAGACCCTCACCAACTACAAACCTCCACCTCAGACCTGTGCGAGTGACATCACACTGTTTAACAACCTAAATGACTTCTTCGGCTGCTTTCAAACACAAAACAGCACATCAGCACAGAACATACTCCTCCCCCAGATGAGCAGCCAATAAGTCTGGATCTGGCTAGCGTGAAAAGGACCCTCTGCAGGATCAACCCACGCAAAGCAGCTGGAACAGACAACATACCGAGTCGCGTCCTCAAGGACTGTGCAGTGGAGCTCATGAATGTCCTGGCTGACATCTTCAACATCTCCTTGAGTCAAGCTGTTGTCCCCACGTTTCAAAACTGCTACCATAATACCAGTCCCAAAGAAGCCCATCCCATCCAGCTACAAAGATTACTGGCCCATAGCACTGACCCCCATCATACTGAAGTGCTTCAAGTGGCTGGTCATGCAGAACATCAAGTCCATCCTCCCTCCCTCCCACGATCCATCTCAGTTTGCATACAGGTCAAACAGATCCACAGAAGATGCCATCACTGCTATTCTCTATCCAGCCCTCATCCACCTGGACTCAAAGAACTTCTACGTGCAAATGCTGTTCTTGGACTTCAGTTCAACACAATCATCCCCCAGCACCTAATACAAAAACTCAGACACTTGGGACACAAAACCTTTCTCTGTAATTGGGTGCTGGACTTTCTCACAGGGAGGCCACAGAATGTGCGGGTTGGCAGCAACACATCCAAGACCATCACTCTGAGCACAGGGGCCCCACAAGGGTGTATGCTCAATCCGCTGCTCTTCACCCTGCTGACCCATGACTGTGTACCAGCCTACAACACCAACCACATCATCAAGTTTGCGGATGACACGACTGTGGCGGGCCTCATCACCAACGATGACAAGGCCAACTACAGAAATGAGGTGAGCCAACTGGTCCAGTGGTTAAAGACAAAAATCTCTTCCTAAATGTGGGGAAAAAACAAGGAGATTGTGTTTTTTTACCTTTTGTTCTTATTAAAGACAAAAATAGAAAGGAGATGTCTTTACCTTCTTAGCATGTTTTGAGTGTGCACTGCAGCCTTCGTCAGACGTGTTAAGAAGGTAAAGACATCTCCTTTCTATTTTTGTCTTTAATAAGAACAAACAGGGATGAGAATGGTGTTTGGGAAAAAAAGAGGAAACTAAGCCGGGGTCTTGGTGGACGCAGGCCCCCAAGCCGGATCCAAGGCGAAGCCTTGGTGGGGGGTCTGGGAGTTATGATATCTGAATGGTATGTTGATGTAACAATACTAAATTATATTTCACTACTATTTAATATGTTTAGAACTGACACAGAATTACATTTACATAGTTCTAGAACAGACAAAATAATTTAACCAAGTAAAATAAATTATAAATATTAACAAAATTCCATCACCAAGTCCATCACCCATTTATTAAAATATACTGACATTCTGCAAACATTTTGATTTATTAATGTGTGCATTTGTTAGTGTTACTAGGAGTATAAAAAAGTTGCATATTAGTATATTTTAATATTTGAAAGATAATCTAAGAAAGTAAGTAAAACCTAAAAGATGTTTAATATTTTTATGCAATGACCATAAAGAAATTATGTTTACTAATAAAAGCAAAGATATCTTAGGAAAGGCAACCCATCACCACCCATGACAAAAAAACACATGCATTATGTAACTCCTCCTAGTGAAACAAAAAATGATAAATTATATTCAAAATTCTTAGATTGCATTTCAAATTGTGAGAAAATATGTAATAACATTTATCTATTAACAATCAATAATCAGGCCGGTTATGGCTGCCACGTAGGACGGACGTGTCTCGCTCTGCTCTGCTCCTGGAGAAAAAAAATCGGCAAATAACTCTCTCATTTGGGACAGAACGTATCCCAGCGTTTGGGCGAGGATATGTCGGCGAAGCCTAAGGCTGGAAAACCAGGAAAAGGAAAAAGCGAGCCGCCGAAACAGTCCAAATTAACGGACTTTCAGGTCTGTGACGCAGCAAACAGGGCTCCATATATGGCGGAGGAGGCTGGCAACGCTGCGATTTCTGCGGGGAATGGCGCAGATGCGCTGATGGCTGCCATGAGTTCAATGAGAGCGGACTTTTCCTCTAGATTTGATGGGATTATGACAGCGTTGGAAGGAATAAGAAAGGAATTGGGTGACTGTGTAGAACGAACGGCGCAGATGGAGCTCCGTCTCGCTAGTGCTGAAGATGACGTCACCCGTCTTCAATTAAAGGTGCGCACTTTGGAAAAAAAAAAAAAATCTCTGGAAGATAATATTTTGGATTTGGAATCTCGGTCGAGACAGAATAATTTGAGGCTGGTGGGTCTTCCAGAGGAATCAGAAGGTCGGGACGTATGTTCCTTTCTGGAAAAGTGGATTCCGGAGGTGCTGGGCAGCGAGGAGTTGCAATCAGCAGTGGTTCTGGAAAAAGCACATCGCATTGGCCCACGGAGAGATAAGGGACCGCCGAGGACCTTAATTATGAAGTTTCTTAACAACAGAGACAGGATGAAGATCTTCAACGCTGCACGAGCTAAAAAAGGAGAGATTAAACACCAGGACCAGCAGGTGCGGTTCTACCCAGATTTGGCCACAGGAATCCAGCAATTGAGGAAGCAGTTTGATCCCGTACGTAAGGAGCTGCGCAACCTTGGGATTCGTCATGGTGTAATCTATCCTGCGAGACTGCTGACCACGTATGAGGGCAGAACCCACATCTTCAAGACCCCAGAGGAGGCGCAGGAGTTCATCAAGAAGATCAAAGAAGAAGAAGAGACTGGTGGGAGCTAAGCATGAACAAAATATAAGGTAGAATAATTAAGCATTTGCACAGGCATCTGACTGACTTGAAGTAAATAGTAAGTTTACAAAACATAGATTGTATTATATATTAAAAAAAACAAAAAACAAAAACAAAACAAACAAAAAAAAAACTATGATGTACAAAGTTGTTAAAAATTTTAAAGTTAAGTTGGAAAACTACAGAGGAGAGTTAATGTTACGTCATTAAAAGCAGTAGAGTTAGGGTGATTGGGAGGATGAAGAAGGAGTGGCTTAGGCTGATCCCCGTGGGTGTGGAACGGTCGATGGCTATATCGGGAGACAGAATTTTTCTTTTGATTTTGGGGGGTTTGCCACAAGTGTGGGAAGGGGAAATTTGTTTGTGTGTAGTTTGTAGGATGAATGTTCAACCACTCATGTTTTTGCTTCTCTGTATGAGCATGTTTACACTGCAAGGTAATCCCAAACTCTCTATTGATCATGGACCAAAGTGTTAATCTTAATTTAACTTCATGGAATTGCAGAGGTCTACAAAATTTAAAAAAACTTAAACAAGTTATGAATAAAATAAAGGACATGGGTTCAAGAATTGTGTTTTTACAAGAAACTCATCTGATAGAGGAGGATGTTAAAAGAATTAGGAGTAGATGGCAGGGAAGTGTATTCACCTCTTCATTTTCATCCCGAGCCAGGGGAGTTATGACTCTCATACATAAATCAGTTCCTTTTCAAGTGAAAAATGTAATTGGAGACAAATTTGGAAGATATGTAATCATTCAAGGTTCTTTGCTATTAGAAAATATAAATCTTGTGAACTTATATGGTCCCAATATAGATGATCAGAAGTTCTTTGCTAATTTATTTCTCATCTTATCATCACTTACAGGGCAACATATAATAGCAGGGGATTTTAATTGTACATTGAATCCAGGTGTGGATAGATCAACAGGACTGGATTGTACGCACATTGGATGTAGGATGACTATTAATCATTTTATGAAAGAATTGAGATTGTTAGATATATGGAGAGAAATGAAACCACAAGTTAAAGCCTATTCTTGTTATTCCAGTACCTACAAGACATTCTCACGTATTGATTATTTTTTGATTTCCACAGAATTAAGGTCCAAGATTCAAAACTGCTTTTATGATAACATCGTGATCTCTGATCATGCACCCTGTTGTCTAATATATGTAGATAAAAAATTGACAAAGGAATCAGGTAGATGGCAATTTCAGCATAAATGGCTTCAGGATGAGGAATTTGTCAAGTATATAGAAAAACAGATAGACGAGTTCTTTGACATCAATACTACACAAACATCAGCATGTGTAAAGTGGGAGGCTTTCAAAGCTTTTATTAGGGGACATATTATTAGTTATACAGGATCAAAATCTAAGAAGACTCGAGAGGAGAGAGCTAAATTGGAACATAAAATAAAAAATCTTCAGGAAAAAGTGTATGAAGGAAGTGACCCAAGGTTGGAGAATGAATTACTGATTTTGAGAGCTGAATACGACAAAAAATCAGCGAATAGAGCTGCCTCGAGTCTTCTAAGATTGAAACAATCTTTTTATGAACAAGGTGAAAAATCAGGAAAATTATTAGCATGGCAGATTAAACAATTGGAAATTAAAACACCAATTACCAGTATTATAAGTAATGGACAGGTAGTTATAGATCCTTTAGAAATTAATAGAGCCTTTAGAGATTACTATGAAAAATTATATGATACCAAAAATGAACCTGATTTAACAAAACTAAATGGGTTTTTGAACGAACTATCTATACCGTGTATTCCAAATGAAAACAGGGAGATATTGGAGTCTAAAATTAGTCAAGAAGAAGTTGGGCTAGCCATTGATAATATGAAATCAGGAAAAAGTGCAGGACCAGATGGTCTTCCAGTTGACCTTTATAAAAAATTTAAGAATAAATTAATAAAACCTTTTTTGGAAATGGTTTTAGAAGCATTTCAAAATAATAATTTACCATCATACATAAATAATGCCTTAATTATACTGCTGCCAAAACCAGGTAAGCCCTCTAATAAATGTGAAAATATGAGACCAATAAGCCTATTAAACGCCGACCTTAAGATAATCTGTAAAATTTTAGCAAGACGAATACAAGAAATTTTACCAAATATTATTAATCGAGATCAGAATGGCTTTATAAAGGGTAGACAAGGCTTCCATAATGTAAGAAGACTATTTAATATTATCTATTTTAATAAAGAAGCACCGGATACAGCTCTCCTATCATTGGACGCCGAAAAGGCCTTTGATAGAGTTGAATGGCCCTTTCTTTTTGAAGTCCTACAAAGGTTTGGACTTGGAAATAATTTCATAAAATGGGTTCAAATAATATACAATAATGCTACAGCAGAAATCCTAACAAATAACAATATTTCAAAACCAATAAAAATCAATAGAGGATGTCGACAAGGCTGTCCACTCTCACCTTTACTGTTTACTATGGCAATTGAACCTTTAGCGATAGCGATACGTTTACATTCACAAATATATGGAATTAAAGTTGGACCAACAGAACATAAAATCTCCCTGTACGCCGATGATATAATTTTGTTTATGTCGAATCTAAAAAAATCAATTCCAACCTTGTTGAATTTAATAAAGAATTTTGGGGAAATATCAGGATATAAAATAAATAAAACTAAATCTTCAATATTAATGCTAAATGAGACCCAGAGAAATTACCCAGCCCCTGAGGTAAATCAATTCAATGTTGTAAATCAGTTTAAATATTTAGGAATCCAAATTATGCCTAAGCTAGAATCAGTCGCCAGTGTCAACTATGAAGCCTTAATGTCAGATATCAATGAGTTACTTCAGAGATGGATGTCACTACCAATGTCGATGATCGGGAGAATCAATATACTTAAAAGTAATATTTTACCTAAAATACTTTATTTATTTCAATACATTCCCTTATCACCACCTTTAGATCTATTCTCAAGAATAAAAAAAAAGTTAGTGGAATTTATATGGAACAACAGGAGGGCTAGATTACGTCTGTCTTTATTATATTTACCATTTGATCGTGGAGGTCTGAAATGTCCAAATTTTATGTTGTATTATTGGTCGGCACAACTGAGGTCTATGACATATTATTTTTCATCAAATGATCTCCCTCACTGGACTGAAATGGAATCATACAATTTACCTTTACCTCTTCCCATATTCATATACTCAGATTCGGCAAAAAAATTACAAAAACAAGTTAAAAATCCATTTGTAAAGCATATGATCAAAATATGGTGTGAAGCTAAAAACTATTTAAAAGAACCACAGTTATTGTCACAATTTAGTCCAATATGGGGTAATCAATATTTTAAACCAGGGAGAGCGGACGCTGTATTTAAAGTATGGAATTTAAAAGGGATACAAAAGATTCAGGATTTATATTTGCCATGTGCAGACAACATAATGTCTTTTGAAGAGCTGAGGATCAAATTTAATCTCAATAGAACACATTTTTTTAAATATCTTCAACTTAGAAACTTTATTCGATCAAATCAAAATAAAGCTCTCACTCGACCTATTTATTCATCCTTGGAAAAAATGATGATGAAAGATAGTAAAAGAAAGGGTATTATTTCAGAGTTTTATAACTCATTGACACTATCTTCAAGTGAAAATTCACTGAAAAGATTAAACTACTGGAAAGAAGATCTGCAAATTGAAATTTCAGAGGAACAATGGGAATTGGCTTGTACAGAAGCTCAAACCAAATCAATAAATGCACGCCTTAAATTGATACATTTCAAATGGTTAATGCGGATGTATGTTACACCGGAGGAGTTAAATAGATATAACAAAAATATACCAGATACATGCACAAAATGCATGGAAAGTAAAGGAACCCTATTTCATTGTTTATGGGAATGTAGATTAATAAGAATGTTTTGGGAAGAGGTGAGGGTAACAATTGAAAAAATAATCTCAAAACAAATCATATTGAATCCTAAACTGGTTTTGTTGGGTCTGTACCCAGAAAAGCATAATTTCAATAAAAGTGAAAGAACATTCATAGACCTCAGTTTGCTTAATGCCAAAAAATGTATTGCACTATTATGGAAAAAGACTCATAGACCAGATGTGACTCAGTGGTTAAGACAGATGTTAACAAACCTTCCATTAGAAAGAATAACATATATACTGAAATCAAAGGAAATTGTGTTTGAGAATATATGGAGACCTTTTATTGATTATGTAAAAAATTTAAACATAACTCTTGAAGAAGAAGGTGAATGATGTGAGTGGACCTTGTAAATTCCAAACTGGTGAACATAATATGTATACTTATGTATTGGATTGTCTAGACTAAACAGAGGAGCATTGTTGAAGACTTGATTTTGTTGGTGGTTGTTGGTGTTTTTAGTGCATTTTTTTTTTTTTTGTAGTACTTTAGTGTTAGTGTTTGATTGTTTGTATCATGTTTGTTAAAAAAAAAAAAAAAAAGGTTCAATAAAGATATTGTGGAAAAAAAAAAAAACAATCAATAATCAGCATTCAAATGCAATTAGTGTTTCAAAACAGGCATGACATCACAACTTACACATGCTATTTCATAACAAATTCATTACGCGAAAATTCTCAAGTACATTACTTATAACGAGAAAAAAATCTTACCTCGGAATGTGTCTTCCGATCACTAATTGCTGTAATCGGGGCCGATTGTGATGAACTTTGATTGACTGGCATCTGAATTTGACCGTGTCCATCAATCGTTTTGAATGCAGCACGAGCGAGTAGTTCGATCTCCTTGTAGCCACAATTTTGAGATGTTTCTGTTTTGAACAGCGTTCAACTAAGGCAACACAACCATGAGATCCATAACTCAAGAAATCGTTGCAATAAACACACTGGGCCTTCCCTGGTACTTCGCATTTCGCTATGAAGTCGGCCATTTTTTCAACCACAACTTCGGTATTTTTACCGATCTTTACAGTCATTGACACAGTTTTTTCGAGCCATTCCCAACGAAACTTGTTCCTTATCCCTTTGTCGATTTCTAAAATTCTTGTTTTGTTGTCTTTCGTGAGTTTTAGGTTCACCATTTTCACGAAATCGGGAAAACTCGGTTGATTGAACTGTCCGCCATTTGCATTTCGCTCTGCGTGTTGGATATGACAAAGGAATAACAAAATCGCCGATTGGTTGCTTCAATAAGTATCAGCCAATCAGTGGCCTTGTTACATTACATTACTGATCTCGCTGGGTAGCGCGTTCTGCGCGGTGGATTTTAGCAGCCAATCGAAAATACGACTCACCGCTCATAACAGACCTCACCCCCCACCCCACCCCCCCAAAAAAAAAATTCTCCTCGAATTTAGACGATTCACGAGAATGACCCTAGACATGATCAAATCCGAGGAATTCCACGGATCCGCGGAGGATTCTCATCCCTGAACAAAAGGTAAATAAAAAAAGATTGTGGTTGACTTCAGGAGGGGTCACACACAGCATCCCCCTCTGAATGTTGATGGAGCAGATGTGAAGAGGGTGAGCAACACCAAGTTCCTGGGGGTGCACATCTCTGAGGACCTCCCTTGGTCCAACAACACCACATCACTGGCCAAGGAGGCTCAAACTTACCTCCATTTCCTCCGCAAACTGAGGAGAGCACGAGTCCCACCCCCCATCATGTGCTCTTTCTACCGGGGGCACTGCTGAGAGCATCTTCACCAGCTGCATCACGGTGTGGTATGGAAGCTGCACCACCTCCTGCCAGAAGACACTACAACGCACAGTGAAAACAGCGAGCAAGATCATCTGTGCCCCTCTGCACCCTCTCTCGGACATCTACCTCACCCGCAGAACCATAAACATTGCAGGCAACACCTTCCACCTGTCACACTCCCTCTTAAGCCCCCTGAACTCGGGGAAAAGGTACCAGAGCCTCCGGGCCCACGCCACAAGACTGCTAAACAGTTTTGTTCATCAGGCCATCAGGACCCTGAACTCTGTCCACTTCCTCCCCCCTTTCCGCCCCAGACCGTAACGCACTCACCCGCACAATAACTACCTCAGCTGTTGGCACAGAAAGACTGGCACACCAACAGTAATACATTTGCTGCTGTATGACCCCATTGAGTCTAATATTGAACTGAATGCCTTATTAAGACAGTCACTATCTACATCAACATGTATATTAAAATCCCCTACTATAATTATTCTATCTGATTTCAGCACTAAATCAGCTAAAAAATTTGGCAAATTCAGATAAAAACTCTGAGTAGGCTGAGGGAGGACAGTAAACTATGGCAAAGAAAATTGGGTTTAAGCTAAGATTGCTAACATGCCCCATACTGAGGACCAGGCCCTCAAAGGAATTAAAACATGATTTTTGCTTTACATTAGCTAGTAATTTAGAATGGTAAATTTCTGCAAGCCACCTCCATGACCAGCACTTCTGGGATTATGATAGTTTAGATAACCAGAGGGAGTTGATTCATTTAAACCAACATAACCATCTTGCCCTAGCCAAGTCTCTGTAAGGGATATTAAATCAGTCTGATGATCAATTAATAGATCATGGACTAGTAGAGATTTGGGAGTTAGAGACCTAATATTTAATAAACCACATTTAATTTTTAAATTATGAGGAGGAACAGAGGCCAAATCATTAAATTTAGAGACTTGATGTTTAAGTTGAGTTTTACCAACTTTTTGTTTAATCACTTTGGGATGTTTATACATTATATTTTTATTAACTTTGGGGGGGAGTACACAAAGGTTCTCTGATGGGGAAGACAGGGGCTAAGTTGAGGGGTGGCAGATGTGGAGGAGCTGCAGGAAGACGTGTATTTATCAAGTTTTGTTGTATTTGTCTTGGGTTATAATATTTTGAGTAACGGGAGACAGACACAATCTCTATGGGGTTATGAACTGAAGACTGATCTAAACAGTGAGGATTATTTGAATTAACAGGATTAATATGAGAAGTGGAAATAAAGAGGGGCTGGTTGGCAGACCCAGGAACTGTGGGGTGAGTTAACGCACCAAATTTCAGTCACTGTACTAAAAAATGCTGAATGGAATAGAACAGATTGTCCCTTAAAACACGTGCACCAAGTCTATTTGGATGGATGCCATCTGGCCTCATAAATGATGGGCGGTTCCAAAACAGGTTGAAATTGTCTATAAAACCAATGTTAAAAGTAGGACATGTAGAACACAACCAGGTATTAAGGCTGAGAGTTCTGCTAAAATAATTGCAACCTTGTCTGAAAGGTGCCAATGGCCCAGAAATAAACACACGTCTGCCACAGTTCATAAGCGTGGACAGAAGGCTCCTCAAGTCTCTCTTTAAGATCTCCGACACTTCATCTGGGATGTTGTTGCATCCAACATGTACAATGACAGTTTTAGCGTGGGGGAATTCATTTAATAGGTCAGGGGTAAGAGCCTCAATGTCTGACACTTTAGCCCCAGGAAAAAATTTAGTGGCACGGTACCTGCTTCTGACGTTCCTCATAATCGAATCACCAATTACCAACGTCGTCTGGGGAGGCCTTGCCGGTGGTTTCTGAAATGGTGGATAATTTTGCCGTTGTTGTTGTTGTGATGGCGGGGTGATGCGCTCTCTTCTTTTTGGAGCTGGTGTATAGTTTGGCACACCTAAAGTAGTTTTAATCCGGGGCTTGCGGGTTTGGGGCGCTGCTGAAGGAGGAGGGGTGGCCATGGGAGGATGATCGACGTCCAGGTGGGGAAAATCTTCCAGGGAAAGGATGTCAAACCTGTTTTCCAGTAACAGGGGAAGAGAAGAGGCGCAGCCATGTCTGGTCAATCCCCGATGTTTGCTAGTTGGCCCAACCAAGGTCCAGGGCGCGCATTGAGGATGTGAAAAACCACCCGGGGCTTTGGGTTTAGCTCCGAGTTGAAGCCAGTGTTTATTGCTGGGGTCCTGGACAGCTGAGGAGACTGGAGCAGGGGTGGAAGTGGACGGTGATGTGCTAAATTCACCCAGGTAAGTAGCCGTCTCTGCCAGCTGCGAGTCGGTTGCCGGGGCCTATGTCCACCCTAGAATTATAGTATCTAGGTGGTCTTCAGCCTCCCGAATCTTATAGAGGTTGGAGAGTCTCAATTCCAACTCAGAAACCTTCTTAAGGAGGGACACACAGCTGACACACGTCGGGGATGGAGTCATGACGTTCCAGGCGAGAAGTGGCTAGCTAGCTAGCTAAAAACAGGTTAGCCTAGCCTCGTGAAACAGCCCTGCCCGGGGTCTGATTCACCTGTGTGCCTGATCGGGCTTTCTGCTAGGCCAACACTAAGCTAACACTAAGTAAAAAGCTAATATCACTAAAAAGAGATAAAAAATTAAAAACGAAGTTAATAAAAACAAACAAAAACGGACAAGACATACCTGTCAAGTGATACGGTTTTGCCGTATTTTAATACGGGGAAAATGCAATTTTAGCAAATACGGGTGTATTGCCATTTCTGTATGCCAAAAAGAAAAATATACTGGGAAAAAAATTATTGAGAGTGTGGAGGAACACCTCGTGTGTGACCCCCACAGCGTACGGGGCTGGCAGAGCGCTCAGCGTGAGCAATTATCAGAACAGTGAGAGGTGGGGACTGATCATTATGCAGATGCACCTCGCACCTTCTGTTGTCCTGCGGCTCCGGAACAGAGAGGAATTCCGGTGCCAGTAAACCTGTGCCTGATATGTGTGACTCTAATGCAAATGTCCATGCTTTCCTGTTGTATACTGTGATGCTAATGTGCCATGCATGCATTGTCTGTAGCCGGGTATATAAGTTGACTGTCTGCATGAAGCACCCTTTTAAACTTCAGTTCGCCGTGTCCGCCTGCACTTATTTCGATCCTCCACAAGCGCACCTAAGCAGTGTTTTTGTGATTTTCAAAATGGCTTCATGCAGCGCGCTGCCGGCGAAGAAAACAAAGCTTGAAGAAAAGGGAAATCGAGGGACTGGACGTCACCAAAAAGAATGGGAGAGTCCTAGCTTTGAGAAGGGAAAATACGCTGGATGGATAAAGGCTTCTCCAGAGGGCCCTACACACTCCTTCTGTGTTCCATGTAGGAGGAGCATAAAAGTGACTGCATCAGGGATTTTCGACCTGAAGTCGCACTTCGCTTCACAGGGCCACAAAAACTGTGTAGCCAAATCGAAAATGTATCGATGGATGGATGAACATTTTCAGCCAGTGAGAGAACCGACGCCTTCCAAATCCAATGCATCACTAGCAGAAGTGATGTTTTGTCATTTTGTGGCAGAGCACAATCTACCCCCATCAGTGGCAGATCAGAAGTGATCACTTCTGATCTGCCACCTGATCTGATCTGCCACTTCAGAAATGCTAGAGTCAGCAAAGGCTGCTACTTGGAACTATAACAAGCAGCATCAGTGAACATTTTCTTGTTTCAAGTTCATCCAAGTGCATTAGTGTAACCAAGCTGACAATTAAAAACTCTTTAATTCCAAGTGTATATACAGTATCTAGCTGACAATTAAGAACTATATTCAGAATATTTCTTATTGTGTACTTTCAAATTAAGCATTCTACCTTGTGCTAATGTAAATTTGAAAAGTATTTTTTATTTATTTTTATTTATTTATTATTATTATCATTTATTTATTTATTTATTTATTTTTGTGCTACTTGGCTTATTATTTTCACATTACCAAAAAGTTATGGCTCAAGATTGTGTCCATATAAGTGTACATTTGAATAAATATGTTTGAAATAGTTCATGTTGCAGTTGCTGTTTTAGTTTTTGTTTGTTTGTTTGTTTTTGCTTCAGTTTTCTTTCATCTGCCGATAAATACAGTTTTTAAGTACTCAGTACAGGTGTGAAAGCCCCCCCAATAAGGGAGGCATGAGGTATGCCTTGACAGGTATGACAAGATAACGCTTTGACGCAACATCTCTGCACCTTACTGCAACCATTTGCAACCGCTGGCGGATATTTCTTGTTAATCTGCAAATACAGCTTCAGCTAAGGACTCGGCTTGAAGCCCACAAGGACCCCAACACCACAGCGACGCACCAGAATTCAAGTGAGCTAGATTTGTTTCATCTGCTGTCTGATGTCCATCCCTTGAAGTATGCCATGATTTGTCTGAGTTAAAGCTAATTTATAACTCTGACCAGATACAGAATTAAAGAGCAATTAATATAACTCTTCTTTTCATTAAAATTTCATTTTCATTTTCTTAAGAGTAATCCAGAATTTTCCATATAATTAGTTTAATTTTCCCCATAAATTTGCATTCAGTTTTTCATAATCCGTCAACTTAAAGCTGATCTACAGTAAATTCAGCTTATATCTTCACCCTGGTTCTGCAAATGCTCACATTGTTATCTATCCTCAGTTACAAGTTTAATGTGATGGTTAATGCAAATCATTTCAATGTCCTTTAATCATCATTTCATTTAAATAAATCTGTAAAAATGAGAGCGGTTGTTGGGAATTTATTCCATTCTGAGTCTGGTTTTGAAGTCCCAGTATCAAATTCACTAATATTTTGAAACTGATTATTAATTAATTGAGTGATTAAACAGTATAAAGTGAAATTAATTAATTGTTCACCAAGAAAGAGGTGAGCTGGTGCCCCATGAGTGTTTATCATCAACTATTTCTGTGTGCGGACCCAGAGTAAATCTCAGGTCCAGATACATTAATACAAATTAAATAATTTTTATACCTGATCATAATTATAAATCACATATCTCTACAGAAGAGAGAGAAAAACGCCATTTCAATTCTCCTGTATGTCCTGTGCATATAGTAGTACTGACAAATAAAATCTTTGAATCCTCTGAATCCTTGAATCCTTTGAATAATAATAACAAGATTGTCATAATTATATTGACCATACATTGGGGCTGGGCAATTCCACCTTAAATCAACATCATGGTTTATTGAATCTTTCAGGTTGGTTTTAATTTTTTTTTCTTTCTCCTTCTCCCTTACAGTTTACTGACAAGGTTCATAATTATTAAGCAATATGACACAACAGTGCGGTATCATACCATTTTTTTTTGCAGCTATCAACTACAAATTGACATAGTATTCATATTATCTACCACAACAAACTTGTAAGAAATATGACCATGACAAAGACACAAACGCTCACAGATGCAGACATGTTCCTCCAAGTGTTTGCTTTCAAATTTTGATCATGATATCCTCTTAAGCCGCATTCTGATTGTCCAATAGTGTACTCTGAAGTGGACTGGACAGTGTATCCACCATATTAACTGAGATTCCAAACTGAAGGGAGCAAACGGTCTTCAGTTCAAAGGGAACTGAGAATTGTGCAGGGAAGAAATAACCAACCGTACATCACTTCACCGGAAGTTGACAAGAAGATTACCCATAAGCCATTGCGCCTCAAATACAAGTAAAACAGACTATTGTTGCTAACGTTATTAACAAGCTAAAGTGATGTTGTTATAGTTTATATCAACTGACTGTAATAAAAATATATTTGTATTAATATTTTATTTAAAAAATATAAATTATCCCCCAAAGTATCAGTACGTGTCCATGGTTACTGTGGTAACTCACGGAGGAGGAGCCAACGGTTACAGAGTGTTTCAAATTGCGAAATTTTGTGAAGGGCAGTTACTGATATTCCCTGAGAACGGAGCAGGGAGTAGGGAGTACAGTTTGAAGTACACTGTGGATCGGAACGTAGCTTTAGTGTCAGATCAAAGAGTAGCAGGTTGGTTGACGCAGCAAAGTTCAGACTCCACCATCACCCACCATTCTCGTCTTCCTGTACCAGCATCCTATGTCCCGCACTTCCTTAATTCTGACTGGCTGCTTAGAAAGGTCTGACATTGGCGAGCACAGCTGTACAGTAGTCTGAGAAGCTGAACTTGTTTCAGTCCTGAGCGTCGCAACAAAAAGCGGCCACCGCTCAAAACGTTTCAGTGCTAAACGCTGGACTACATAGAGTATGAATAGAAAATAGTTACCCATCAAAATCCGTTCATAACTTGTCGATTAATGTTGCTAGCAGGCAAACCAACCAACGCCACTAAAAACATTACCTCCATCCTCCCTTGGCGGAGGTAACTATAACTCCTTGTGTCTTTCCATTGACATTTTCTTTTTAAAACTTTCTTTTAAATGTGTTACTTTTCTCTTGTAATTTTGACATTTGCCAAAATGTTCTGATGAATTTAGTGCATCTTTTTATTATTTTTTTCCCAGTAGAACTCAACTCACCCAAATTCCCAAGTCAAGACATCGTTATTTAGAGAATTTATTTACAGTAAAAGACAACTGGCCAAAACAACAAAAAAGATATTACTTATAGATATGGTTTCTGATGTGCTTTTAGATCAAATAATGCAAATAAAACAAGTTCATGATCATTCTTAAACAATGCAATACTTCTGTTTTAACTGAGTAAGAACTGGATTCTGATAGCTGATTATAATTTACAGCGTTCATGTGTCTTACCAATCAATCAATCAATGCATCAGATATATGCATATAGCGCTTTATCATAGACACTCAAAGACGCTTTACAGAAATTAATAAAAATAATAATAAATCATCCACCACCTGGATGGATGAAGCAGCCACAATACGGTGCCATCCCTTTTTAACCATTCACACACATTCACACCAAGGGCCACTTTAGAGTCTCCAATTAACCTAACTTGGCACGTGGGAGGAAACCGGACAAATCCCGGGGTAAACCCACGCATACACGGGGAGAACATGCAAACTCCACACAGATCACTGTTGATCGGGGGCTGGGATCGAACCCATGATCCCCACGAGCCCCTGGCCAAGGGTACAGTAAACTGTGCTGCCACAGTGCTAACCACTGCGCCACCGTGCAGCCCCAATTACCATGCTGAGATGATCACCTAATCAGTTCCTCTTTAAGCAGACTGAGGTGTCTTGGACATCATTGGATTGCCATATTTATTTGGGGTTTTTTGTGTTTTATATGGATATACAGTATATGTGTGTGTGTGTTGTATACATGTAGAGATAATTTTGTAAAGATTTTGTAGTCCCCCCCCCCCCGTACATGTGACTCTTTTCCTTTTAATGTGCTCTCTCATAAGTTTTAGTCACTTTAGTCTTATAAATTCACACATTTTTCTTATAATTGTGCCAGTTAAAGTTAGAGTAACAGTCCCACGTCCCTGCCGCTGTTACAAGGGAGACAATTTAAGTACCAGTGTCCCGGCACATATTTTTCCTCTCAAGACACTGGATTATATCAAATGAATTCCGTTCCGAACCGTTTACATGTTGGTGTAAACCGCCAACACGGATTTTCTTTGGCCAGTGTCTCTTTCCACCTAGACGCCATGGTTAGCATCACATCTACTAACAGCGACGCAGTTCTAAGTCAGTTCGCTCACAAGTTAAAGTGACTCACTGAGGAGAGCGCTGGTGCTCAGAGCAGAGAAATGTTCCCTCACAGCCAGGAAACACAGCCTCTTCAGGCTTAGATCCACCAGCCTCATGTCGTCTCTTTCACGTCTCCTAGCCAACCTGTCTTCCTGGCTTTTGCCTTTTCTTCCTTCTTCTTTGAATTTTTGCCGGTTGTCAAACGTGGGTTTAGTGCATTACCGCCATCTACTGGATCGGATGGATCCTCTTACAGGCTTCCATTCATCACCCCCAGCAAAAAAACCTCTACTCATATGCGTTCAGTTAATTTAATATTACACAAAAACTGAAAAAGTATCTTGTTCCATTCACTGCTGTGTTTGCCCTAAAATCTCTATTAGGTTAAAATGTATTTTCTTCTTCTCAAAGTTTCTAATCATTATCCTACTCTGTTGAATGTATCTCCTGCAGTGTAGCCCAACAGGCCCTATTGTTTCCTCCTCTCCACACTTCTCATCTTCCTGTGTTATGTTTTCCCATTTTAAATAAATTTCTATTAAGCCCAGTATGACCCAACAGTACCTGGATGGAGCGGCAATAAGGCCGCCGAGTCATCTGTGTACTGAATGAATGAATGAATGAATCTTTATTTCAGATAGATTAAAAGTACAGATTAAAAAGAAACAGAATAATATAACAAAGGGGGAAAGAAAATCCAACAAGGTCAAATTAAACAATAACTCCTCTGATTATACAGTTCAACGTAATGTAACGTCGGGGCCATGTTAAGGGGGGCAGGGATTTCCCAGCATGCTTTGCCAGTTGAAAACGTTACTGTGTGTGTATTAAATGTGTTATTACTGAGTTATACTGCTGTGTCATTATAACTGCGTTATAATGACCCAGCAGTGTTAGGGCAAGATGTATCATGTGTGTGTAACCATGATTGAAACAGAGGTCTGTGTGGCGGTTCGGTTAACCCCCACAACAGACTAAGGACAGACAACTCACTACTCCTGGTTTTTTCCGCTACACTACTGAGACGTAATGTGCCATTCATGCCTTGTGATATTAATGTTGCCTCTCATGCATTGTGTTCATGCGTCCTGTCCTTACTGTGACCTAGAGACTCAGATCAATATGTAGATGTGCCTGTTAACCTCTTTGTTCTGCACCTGGAGCAGAGTCTAGCAAATCTGCCTATTGTGATGTATGTCTCACAAATGCAAATATCTCATGCCTGTTCTGCAGTCCCTTTGATCAGACCAACCGCTGTGAATCTGCTTTGATGTATTGTTTGGGTTGGGTATAAATACTGCACAGGTTCTGTAATACTTCCTCTCACTCACACTTCAACCTCTGCTGCAGACACGCGCTCTGTGTCTTCTTCTCTGAGAGCCAGAGGATCCCCATCCAGCCTGCACACACTTGGGCTGGAGAAGGGATTCCGTGACGGTGGTATGATAATAAAACTCTACTTAAAACCTCCAACAACGCCGCTTTATTTCATGCCGCCGCAGTCTGGGAGAATGACCTCCCCTCCTCTCTGTGCTCAGAAGTAAGTTGGGGGTCAGTGGTGTGTAAATAAAGCCTGTTCATCACAACCATCTTGCTCCTCTTTCTATGTGTGAATCCCACAAACGTCACACTGGTGTCAGGAGTGGGGATGGAGCAAGATGAGGATCCAGGCGGAGGTCTGGCGGCCAGAGCGGTTCATCGCTCGGCTGGGAACGGAGCGTAGAGCTGAGACGCTGGGCCCCGGAGAGGTTTGCCGCGATGGATGGAGCAGCGGACCCGACGGGCCAAGCAGAGCAAACCAGCCCCGTTTCCCGCCCTTTTCAGGGCAGGACGGGCTGGCGATTCCAGAGCAATTAGGAGCGGCGATTGACCGGGAGATGACCATCCCATCCGTTCAGCAGCGGGCCAAGATTCCCCGCTACAACGGCGAGAACCTGTTGGATGACCACCTGGCCCAGGTCGAGTTGGCTGCCGCGCTGAACGACTGGTCATCGGAGGAAACCACCGTGCTGAGAGCGAGTGGGAGGAGGAGCTACGGCAGATCACAGCAGCGCGTGCACGAGGGAGACAGTGGCGGCAACGCGAGGAAGGGCGGCTTCCGCTGCACAGAGCCAGGGTACATCGCATGGTACTGCCCCGCACACAGCGCACGACAAACTGGCCCCTCGCCGACGTTAAATTAGAGCGAGGTGGCATGGATGGAGAAAAAGCCGCCTCCTGCAGATGCTTCCCCCGGCGGTGACGTCACAGAGGCCTTTGGAGCGCAGCAGCAGCGGAGCGAGCAGGACAGATCCGGTCTTTTCCCGGGCTCGGCAGGGGCTGGACGCCTGGACGTGGGCCAGCGGCCGCCTGGGAGGTCCTGGCAGCGGTGGGAGTCATGGGACTCCCGCTGCCAGAGGAGGAACTGTGCATAGTCCTACCGCCACCCGCAGATGCTTTCCCTTTCGGTGACGTCACGGAGGCCCTCGGCACAGCAGCGACGCAGCGGAGTGAGCAGGACGGAGATCCGGCCATTTTTCCAGGCGCGGCAAGGGCTGGATGCGGGCCAGCGGCCGCCTGGGAGACCTGGCAGCGGTGGGAGTCGGCCGGAGCGGGCTTGGGACTCCCGCTGCCAGGGAAGGGACTGTGCGTGGTCCTACAGAGGCTGTCAGATGTGTCCATCCGCCCGCTGGTGGCCAAACCGGAACCCTACCCCAACCAGATACTCCGACCGAGACTCAGATGGACACTGGATGGCCCGTGCGTGCCGCCCCGGCACCGGGCTGACTCGCGTTGGATTTCTGAAAGTGGACTTTGAATTTTCTGGGGACAGAAACCAGTCCAGGGGGGGGCAGTGTAACGTCAGGGCCATGTTAAAGGGGGCAGGGATTTCCCAGCATGCTTTGCCAGTTGAAAACGTTACTGTGTGTGTATTAAATGTGTTATTACTGAGTTATACTGCTGTGTCATTATAACTGCGTTATAATGACCCAGCAGTGTTTAGCAGGATTAGGGCAAGATGTATCATGTGTGTGTAACCATGATTGAAACGGAGGTCTGGGAGAATGACCTCCCCTCCTCTCTGTGCTCAGAAGTAAGTTGGGGGTCGGTGGTGTGTAAATAAAGCCTGTTCATCACAACCATCTTGTTCCTCTTTCTTTGTGTGAATCCCGCAAACGTCACAATAAGTTATCCGAAATGAGTGATGGCTGAAGCCACAGTTTATATTGCCCACCCATATTCCATCAAAGAATTCAAAAGAAAAAGTCATCTGTGTACTGATCTGGGGACCGGAAGTGACACTAAGGTCAGTGGAAAAGACGCTATATTTTAATGTTGTTGTTTTTTTAGCCGATTATAATGTTACATTTTTAAAAAATGCTAAAATACGGCATCCTTTCCTCGGAACTTTGTGTCAAAATGTAACATTATAATGGGCTAAAAAACATTAAAATACAGCGTCCTTTCCACGGACCTTTGTGTCCCTTCCAGTCCCCAGATCAGTACACAGATGACTCGGCGGCCATATTGCCACTGCATCAAGATGGGTCTCATATGACCAAGCCTAAGTCTTAAAACTCCAGTTTCCACTCTTCTGTTTCCCCTCCCACCCTCATTCTTCCCACCTTCCTTTGAACCCTGTAATACCATCTCCCTTTCCGTTCTTCCTCCCCCAAGGCCGTCTTAAAGGCCAAATGTCACGTAACAGGGTCCTTAAAATGTCTTGAAACTAGATATAAAAGGGAACCGATCCCTTCGGGTCTTGGTGCATATGCTTCAGTAACGCCGGAACATTCGTTAATTTAAAACTGCCGCGCTTGGCCTGACGTTACCACTCAGGGCCCCTGGAATCGCCTGGGGACGAAGGCGGAAGTGACGAAACAGATTGTACCCTAGTTTGATGCTTGGGGTATCCCGAATGATTGTTTATATGGAGACTGGAAGATTGAAGTGAGCAACAAGAAAGAAAAAATTGGATATTTCACCCATACCGTAAAACGGGGCTATAAGGGACAGCTGGGTAATAAGGGACACTTTTCTGGGAAATGTTTTCATACCTGTCAAGTGAGACGTTTTCGCCGTATTTTAATACGGTATGGGGAAAATGCAATTTTAGCAAATACAGGCGTATTGCCATTTCTGTACGCCCAAAAGAAGAATACACGGGAAAAAAAAAAGTGAGTGTGTTGAGGAACACGTCGTGTGTGTGATCCCCACAGCTAGGGGGCTGGCAGAGCGCTCAGCGTGAGCTATTCTCACTACAGTGAGAAGTAGGCTGATGGCCTCACACTTTCTACTGTCTTGCGGCTCCGGAACAGAGAGGAATCGCCTTCCAAATCCAATGCATCACTAGCAGAAGTGATGGTTTGTCATTTTTTTGTGGCAGGGCACAATCTACCCCCATTGGTGGCAGATCACTTCTGATCTGCCACCTGATCTGATCTGCCACTTCAGAAATGCTAGAGTCAGCAAAGGCTGCTACTTGGAACTATAACAAGCAGCATCAGTGAACATTTTCTTGTTTCAAGTTCATCCAAGTGCATTAGTGTAACAAAGCTGACAATTAAAAACTCTTTAATTCCAAGTGTATATACAGTATCTAGCTGACAATTAAGAACTATATTCAGAATAATTCTTATTGTGTACTTTCAAATTAAGCAATCTACCTTGTGCTAATGTAAATTTGAAAAATATTTTTGTATTTTTTTTTATTTTATTTATTTTTTTGTGCTACTTGGCTTATTATTTTCACATTACCAAAAAGTTGTGGCTCAAGAATTGTGTCCATAAAAGTGTACATTTGAATAAATATATTTGAAATAGGTCATGTTGCAGTTTTTGTTTTTTGGTTTTTTTTGGGGGGGGTCAGTTTTCTTTCATCTGCCGATAAATACAGTTTTTACGTACTCAGTACAGGTGTGAAAGCCCCCCAATAAGGGAGGCATGAGGTATGCCTTGACAGGTATGTGTTTTAAGTGTAATTCTGCTTTTTTTATTTTGAGCAGGACGCAGAAAAGTGTCCCTTATTACCCA
Source organism: Pholidichthys leucotaenia (assembly GCA_020510985.1). Lineage (NCBI taxonomy): Eukaryota > Metazoa > Chordata > Actinopteri > Cichliformes > Pholidichthyidae > Pholidichthys > Pholidichthys leucotaenia. The sequence continues at coordinate 263,783,535 of CM035839.1, forward strand.
GGGTTATGGCCCTATACACACGATCCTGGGGATTTTAATACAAGTCATTTTCCACAATTACTTCCATTTCATCCTTGATTTTGTTGCTACAACTGAATGAGGAAAGAAAGGGTTCTACTGTAAGCTAGCGCCCCACTGTATCGTCATAATAATGGCTTCCGAAAAATCGATATTTATGGGGCGCCCTCGACAGACCCCCTTCGGCTTCTCAATTTTGCCGGTGGTTATAATTAATTTAAACATCACAGATTTCTTATGGCTTACCATTCAACATTCTGGAGGCGATTAATGTCCAATTCAATGACATTTTCCACTGGTTCTGCTCTCTGGTCATCGTCGGAACTGTTGTCATCAGAAAAAGCATCTGATTCCGTCTCGGACGGCTCAAACCTGTAAGGTTCTATGCCTCTGTCACTGTCTGAACCACTGTCATCAGTATCTGGGGTGTCGTCTTCCCTGAATTCCAAGTCCGATTCACCAGAGGACAAAACTAAACTAATTTGTTCACAATCGCTGTCACTTTCCGTCATGATTGTCCAATGTTGATAAGTGTGAATGTGGATAGGCAGGGCAGCCAGGGTGAAATTTGTGACGTCAACAACATGGCTGCGGTCTGGATTGGCTGTCACACACTGACAGCCGCTAGGGGGGCCTTCGCCTGGTGTATTTTGTGCAATTATGTAAATACGGGTGGGTGATATGGTCTCCGGTATGAATATTTGGTTTAAGCTATGTGTATTTCATCAAAATTCGTTGGCATTTGGAAAAAAAAAATTACGTGACATTTGGCCTTTAATGAACGGGCTAGGCTGGGCTGAAGCCCAGGGGCCTACAAAGATCAGGGACCTATCATGAGCCAATAAAAAAGATCACAGTTGTTAATTGGTCAAATTCTATGTCCATTGCTGATTGGTCCAATTTTCATGTGGCCTAAGTGGGTACCATGTAGCAGTAGCCTATCAGAGGAACTGTTTTGACATGTGACTATGCAAGCGCCAGTGAGAGGTAAGAAGTAATTTCCTCGGTCAAAATGTCTGGAAAAAAGTTTTTGAGTGGTGGTTATAAAATGATTGAGAGGAAAAGATGTTGCATATAGAAAAAGGAAGTATTAGTAAGATGGCGGCAGGGTTGGCCGGGGAACAGATGGAGGGTTGCGAACTGCCGATTCCGGTAACGACACCACCCAGAGTATAAAGGGATCGGGCGGAAGGGGTTCGCCCTCTTTGCCTAGTAGAAGTCCTGGCCTGCAGGAGAGCGCCAAAAGTCTGTAAGGGCTTGTATTATAGTTCTGTTAATAAAGCTCCATTAACAGTGCTCATGATCTGTTGTTACTGGCTCAATTATGGACACAACATTTGGCGATGAGGTAAAAGCAATTATGGAGAGGTCTGTTGCCAATTTTCGTCCATTTTTGGAGACACCAGGCGAGCCACCCGTGCCTTGGTCTCGGTGGTTCACCACATTTACCAACTATTTGGTGGCCCTGAACCTTGGCGAGCTAGAGAAGCTTCGCACAAAGGCAATTTTGGTCCATAATTTGGGCATGGTGTCATGTATCTGAACTCAGGTTTTCTCTGAGTTCAGAGTGTGTTTTTTCCTGCTCACTCACCAGTTTGCTTGGGAGTGAGCTGTGTTGTCTTTTATTTTTGCCCGCCAAGTTGGGGCTGGTTCAAGCACTTTGTAATTTTCTTTTCTCTCAATAAATTGCACTAACACGTCCTGCGAGTGGGTCTGTCTCTCCTGCCTCGCAGGGGCATTCATGACACATGGAAGGACAGAAGATTTTGGAAAATTTAGGAGGAGCCAATAGCTTTGACGAGGTCATGGAGCTAATGGTGCACTATTTTTGCATTCCTGAAAATGTCACCGTACGACACATTCAGTTTCGACAGCACCGCCAGTGGATGGAAGAGTCTGTGAGGAGATTGATTGCAGGCCTCCGTGAGCTGGCGAGGGAATGCAAGTTTGGAAACCTGGAGGATGAAATGGTTCGGAACCATCTGGCAGAGCATGTCCGGTGTCCAGCGGCTCGGTTGAGGCTTTTGACCCACCCAGGTGAGCTGACGTTAGCCACTGCTATCGGGCTAACTCAGGAATTTGAGGCAGCTGAAACAATAGCGAGAGGTCTCCGAGAGAGAACCTCTCTGACCCAAGACAAGCCTCGCTTGAAGACGCTGAATTTGGACCCTGAGGATGAGGACAGCAGGGATGACAATTATGCCTCCGTGGTCAAGATTAGGTACACCCCAGGTACACCCAGATGTTATGGCTGTGGGTCTCCTAGACACCGCTATAAGTCCAGGGAATGTCCAGCGAAGGGCAAGCGTTGTGGGAGGTATGGCTTATTAAACCACTTTGCCAGGACTTCCAAAAATTTTGAGCGGAGGGATCAACAGCGTGAAGCAGATCCCTCACTGAAGACTCCGAAGATAGTTCATACTGTTTTTCTGGAGACAAATGGATGTGTTTGGTGCACTGTGTCGCTAGATGGCGTCGAGGATTCGCTGATGGTGGACACTGGAGCGGTGACCTCCGTGTTAAATTTAGCCCCACCACCGCATTCATAGAGAGACTGCACCCTGTTACGGCTATGGAATGAACAAATTGGCCGTTGTGGGCTTCATGGAGTTGGAAGTGAAGTATAAGTCCACAATGATGCCGGATGTATATTTTTTAGTCACTGCAGCTGGCAAAAACATCATGGGATGTAACACACTCTATGGACTAGGGATTTACATCACTAATGACACTGGAGAGGAGTGGTCGGGCTGCAGGTTGTGGAACTGACCTGCTCTGTGTGTGGAAGACAAGGAGGTGTGGGATCCTGATTGGTCCGGCGTCTGTGGAGGAGAGCACACCCGTCACCACGTGATGTTGTCCCAGGACGGACCCAATGCCAGAGTCCATGGTACCCTTGGTGTGGGTGCTGGACAGCACGGCGGGACCCCCGGGGTGACCTGTAAGCTCGAGGCACCCGCACTGAGGACTGAGGGGGCGAGACCATAGAGCGCAGTGTTAAAGCGCTCCAAGTGACGGCCTTCCAAGAGGACTTCGAACTGGACCCGCAAGATGACCAGTTCCGAGAATGAGGCTCACTTACACCATGATGACCCGAGGAAGCACTACAGAGCTCCCCCGCGGATTGGTGATAGAGTTCGCCCAAGGGTGGAAGCTCGACTGAGAGGGGAACATGGGACGCGTGAGCGACATGAGGACCAGGGGTGGCTCCAGGTGGTGACTGCCCGGGCTGACGGGTTTCTGGGTCTGTCGGATGAGACATGGAGGCACCCCAACAAACTGCACCACGTAGTGGAGAAGAGGAGACGCCGCAGTTCAACCCCAGAGACGAGGAAGAGGAGGCACTTTGGATGGGAACCACGAGATGGCAATCCAGGGAGAGGGTGCGCCCCAGGATGTGTTAAATGACTGGGGGTATGTTTGGTTTGTGTGTTCAGGTTTATGCTCCTGTGTCATTATGTATATAGTTTTATAGCGTTATTGGAGTGCACCCCAGGTAGTTAAATTGTGAGTAAACGTGAACGAAATATTTTACTACTTGATTGTTGATTTCATTGAAAAATTGTGTAACTGGTTTAAAAAAAAATCAGAAGAAACACAAAGAGAAAATCACTGCTTGATTAATTCATGTGAATACTGGAAATTCTGTTGCTCATGTGGGAGCAGCCCAACACTGTCATTTGTGATGTGTCCAAGTGTGGGGTGGGTGTGTTGGGGGCGGGGGGGCAATAGGAGGTTAGATGTGTTTTATATTTGTATTGTTTATTGTTGACTGTGCATTTATTATGACTGTTTGGGGATTGATTTTGTTAGAAACACGGCTTATTTTTTTTTCCACAATATCTTTATTGAACCTTTTTTTTTTTTAACAAACATGACACAAACAATCAAACACTAACACTAAAGTACTACAAAAAAAAAATGCACTAAAAACACCAACAACCACCAACAAAATCAAGTCTTCAACAATGCTCCTCTGTTTAGTCTAGACAATCCATTACATAAGTATACATATTATGTTCACCAGTTTGGAATTTACAAGGTCCACACACATCATTCACCTTCTTCTTCAAGAGTTATGTTTAAATTTTTTACATAATCAATAAAAGGTCTCCATATATTCTCAAACACAATTTCCTTTGATTTCAGTATATATGTTATTCTTTCTAATGGAAGGTTTGTTAACATCTGTCTTAACCACTGAGTCACATCTGGTCTATGAGTCTTTTTCCACAATAGTGCAATACATTTTTTGGCGTTAAGCAAACTGAGGTCTATGAATGTTCTTTCACTTTTATTAAAGTTATGCTTTTCTGGGTACAAACCCAACAGAAACAGTTTAGGATTCAATATGAATTGTTTTGAAATTATTTTTTCAATTGTTACCCTCACCTCTTCCCAAAACATTCTAATTATTCTACATTCCCATAAACAATGAAATAGGTGTGGCGGTTCGTTTTAACCCCACAACAGACTAAGGACACTCAGCCCTCTTTTCTCTGTTTTTCTGCTGCATTACTGAGAAGCAATGTGCCATTCATGTATTTGTGATGCAAACATGCATGGTATTCACATCGCGGAGCAGCAAACACTTTTGGTGCGACTACCCCCCCCCCCCCTCCTGCACAGAGCTTTTCCCTGCTCGCTGCCCAGACTGCAACATCGAGGTCACGGTCCCCTACCGTTTCCCTCTTGGGGGGGAGCGTGTGTGGCGGTTCGTTTTAACCCCACAACAGACTAAGGACACTCAGCCCTCTTTTCTCTGTTTTTCTGCTGCATTACTGAGAAGCAATGTGCCATTCATGTATTTGTGATGCAAACATGCATGTGTTGTGATGTAATGCGCCATTCTCTATAGTGTGCATATGGCTTGTCCTTACTGTGCTTTTTCTGAGCATCTTAGATGTGCTTTGGTGTATTAATGTCTACAGGTAGACGAGTTTCTTCTGTCTCACCTATGTGATGTTAATCGATGCCTTTCATCCTTTGTACTCATGCGTCCTGTCCTTACTGTGACCTAGAGACTCAGATCAATATGTAGATGTGCTTGTTAGCCTCTTTGTCTTGCACTTAGAGCGAGGTCTAGCTAATCTGCCCATTGTGATGTATGGCTTACAAATGCAAATACCTCCTGCCAGTTCTGTTGTCCCTTTGATCATTCTAGACTGTGGGGTATGTCTTTTTGATGTATTGTTATGATCAAGTATTTAAGGTGCAACTCTGTAACGCAATCTCTCTCTTACTCTCTCACTCTGATCCAGCAACAGGGGGACACACTGTGTCCGCCTCTCTTTCTCTGAGAGCCTAGGGATCCCGCTCCGGGCTGCTCCACTATGCACCGGAGAGGGGATCCCGTGAAGGTGGTATGATTTAATAAAACCTGCTTAAAACCACAGCACTGCTGCTTATTTTTTGCATGCCGCTTCACTGGTGACCCCAACGTGATATGAACACGCACATGTTTTGTGCGAAAGCAACCTTCCGAGCTGGACAGCCACACAGCTGCGTTGGTGACCCCGCCTGAAAGCACACGCTTTGTGCAAAGCAACTTCTGGTCTGGACCACTGCAGTGACCCGACGCTGAAACGAACATGCTGCCAGCGAACGCAACAGCTCCCTTCTGCTTCAGGGAGATTTCGACGCAGAGTTTCCAGGTTGAAACCCTCCGGAGACCACCCACGACCGGGAAAGCTGCAGCAACGTTTCATGGTGAGATCTGCACAACCACGCTGGACCGGCCGCTCTCACAGAGAGCGCACGCACCTCGTCCTCTCCACGACGGCAACCTCCAGGGCCGACGGGGAGCGCAGCGCGTGGAACTGAACGCACCATGGCCGCACGAGCGACAACGATCGTCTCCTCCCTCTCACCGCTCCAACGCAGCTGCACGAGCCCGGGGCACAAAGATCGTCTATTGCCTCGCACCGCTCCAACGCGTCTCCACGAGCCCGAGGGACGGAGATCGTCTACTTCCTCACACCGCTCCAACGCAGCTGCATGAGCCTGAGGAACAAAAGATCGTCTATTCCCTCCCGCCGCTCCAACGCATCTGCACGGGCCGGAGGGACTAAAGATCGTCTATTTCCTCTCACCGCTCCAACGCACCATGGCCAATCTACAGCCACAGCTCAACCTGGATTTTACCAGCGCCGTCTGCGCCGTTCTCCACCAAGTTTCTGCACCCTGACTCACCACTCCAGCGGCCCACCCACGCACTGAACCCCCGCGCACGCATCGGGGAGTTACAAGGACGGCGCATCACGCATGGGACAAGTAATGGCTCCACAGACTGCCTTCCTCCTTCGCCGCTGCCTTTCAGGGCTGCTCGCTCACCTGAGGCACGCATGCAGCATACTGGAAGGATTTGTTAACAGTCTCAGCCACGCCACAGACCGCCATCGTCCTCCGCCGCTGCCCACAGAACCTTCAGGGTTGCTCGTTCACCTGAAGCAAGCACGCAGCTCGCCACTGGATTTTTTAATGGTCTTAGCCACGGCACAACGGGATTTCAGCCGTCAGCTGTTCCCAGGAGCTTTGGGGTTGCTTCAGCACCCAAAGCCAACAGTCCCTATGCTTTGTTTACTTTTTCTCTTACAGCCGCTCCTGCTTTTCTTCATGGCCACGAGAGGAGTCAGAGACTAATTTTTCTTCTTGTGGACCGCTGCACGTTCAACGGGACCAGCCCTTCGACATTGCGGACCCACAAGCAATTTTTGCACGGCTCAGGACGATTTCACAGCTCCTGCCGGCACTTACTACCCCTCCCCTCCCTCCCCCTCCGCCTGCAGCGAGCTTCTCCCACAGCTCGCTCACACAGATGGATTATCGAGGTCGCGACCCCCTGCCGCGTCCTCTGGGGGGGAGCGTGTGTGGCGGTTCGTTTTAACCCCACAACAGACTAAGGACACTCAGCCCTCTTTTCTCTGTTTTTCTGCTGCATTACTGAGAAGCAATGTGCCATTCATGTATTTGTGATGCAAACATGCATGTGTTGTGATGTAATGCGCCATTCTCTATAGTGTGCATATAGCTTGTCCTTACTGTGCTTTTTCTGAGCATCTTAGATGTGCTTTGGTGTATTAATGTCTACAGGTAGACGAGTTTCTTCTGTCTCACCTATGTGATGTTAATCGATGCCTTTCATCCTTTGTACTCATGCGTCCTGTCCTTACTGTGACCTAGAGACTCAGATCAATATGTAGATGTGCTTGTTAGCCTCTTTGTCTTGCACTTAGAGCAAGGTCTAGCTAATCTGCCCATTGTGATGTATGGCTTACAAATGCAAATACCTCCTGCCAGTTCTGTTGTCCCTTTGATCATTCTAGACTGTGGGGTATGTCTTTTTGATGTATTGTTATGATCAAGTATTTAAGGTGCAACTCTGTAACGCAATCTCTCTCTTACTCTCTCACTCTGATCCAGCAACAGGGGGACACACTGTGTCCGCCTCTCTTTCTCTGAGAGCCTAGGGATCCCGCTCCGGGCTGCTCCACTATGCACCGGAGAGGGGATCCCGTGAAGGTGGTATGATTTAATAAAACCTGCTTAAAACCACAGCACTGCTGCTTATTTTTTGCATGCCGCTTCATAGGGTTCCTTTACTTTCCATGCATTTTGTGCACGTATCTGGTATGTTTTTGGTATATCTATTTAACTCCTCCGGTGTAACATACATCCGCATTAACCATTTAAAATGTATCAATTTAAGACGTACATTTATTGATTTGGTTTGAGCTTCTGTACAAGCCAATTCCCATTGTTCCTCTGAAATTTCAGTTTGCAGATCTTCTTTCCAGTAATTTAATCTTTTCTGTGAGTTTTCACTTGAGGATAGTGTCAATGAGTTATAAAACTCAGAAATAATACCCTTTCTTTTACTATCTTTCATCAACATTTTTTCCAAGGATGAGTAAATAGGTCGAGTGAGAGCTTTATTTTGATTTGATCGAATAAAGTTCCTAAGTTGAAGATATTTAAAAAAAATGTGTTCTATTAAGATTAAATTTGATCCTCAGCTCTTCAAAAGACATTATGTTATCTGAACATGACAGATATAAATCTTGAATCTTTTGAATCCCTTTTAAATTCCATACTTTAAATACAGCATCCGCTCTCCCTGGTTTAAAATATTGATTACCCCATATTGGGCTAAATTGTGACAATAAGTGTGGTTCTTTTAAATAGTTTTTAGTTTCACACCATATTTTGATCACATGCTTTACAAATAGATTTTTAACTTGTTTTTGTAATTTTTTTGCCGAATCTGAGTATATGAATATGGGAAGAGGTAAAGGTAAATTGTATGATTCCATTTCAGTCCAGTGAGGGAGATCATTTGATGAAAAATAATATGTCATAGACCTCAGTTGTGCCGACCAATAATACAACATAAAATTTGGACATTTCAGACCTCCACGATCAAATGGTAAATATAATAAAGACAGACGTAATCTAGCCCTCCTGTTGTTCCATGTAAATTCCACTAACTTTTTTTTAATTCTTAAGAATAAATCTAAAGGTGGTGGTAAGGGAATGTATTGAAAAAAATAAAGTATTTTAGGTAAGATATTACTTTTAAGTATGTTGATTCTCCCGATCATCGACATTGGTAGTGACATCCATCTCTGAAGTAACTCATTGATATCTGTCATTAAGGCTTCATAGTTGACACTGGCGACTGATTCTAGCTTAGGCACAATTTGGATTCCTAAATATTTAAACTGATTTACAACATTGAATTGATTTACCTCAGGGGCTGGGTAATTTCTCTGGGTCTCATTTAGCATTAATATTGAAGATTTAGTTTTATTTATTTTATATCCTGATATTTCCCCAAAATTCTTTATTAAATTCAGCAAGGTCGGAATTGATTTTTAAAGATTCGACATAAACAAAATTATGTTATCGGCATACAGGGAGATTTTATGTTCTGTTGGTCCTACTTTAATTCCATATATTTGTGACTGTAAACGTATCGCCATCGCTAATGGTTCAATTGCCATAGTAAACAGTAAAGGTGAAAGTGGACAGCCTTGTCGACATCCTCTATTGATTTTTATTGATTTTGAAATATTGCTATTTGTTAGGATTTCTGCTGTAGCATTATTGTATATTATCTGAACCCATTTTATGAAATTATTTCCAAGTCCAAACCTTTGTAAGACTTCAAAAAGAAAGGGCCATTCAACTCTATCAAAGGCCTTTTCGGCGTCCAGTGATAGGAGAGCTGTATCCGGTGCTTCTTTATTAGAATAAATAATATTAAATAGTCTTCTTACATTATGGAAGCCTTGTCTTCCCTTTATAAAGCCATTCTGATCTCGATTAATAATATTTGGTAAAATTTCTTGTATTCGTCTTGCTAAAATTTTACAGATTATCTTAAGGTCGGCATTTAATAGGCTTATTGGTCTCATATTTTCACATTTATTAGAGGGTTTGCCTGGTTTTGGCAACAGTATAATTAAGGCATTATTCATGTATGATGGTAAATTACTATTTTGAAATGCTTCTAAAACCATTTCCAAAAAAGGTTTTATTAATTTATTCTTAAATTTTTTATAAAGGTCAACTGGAAGACCATCTGGTCCTGCACTTTTTCCTGATTTCATATTATCAATGGCTAGCCCAACTTCTTCTTGACTAATTTTAGACTCCAGTATCTCCCTGTTTTCATTTGGAATACACGGTATAGATAGTTCGTTCAAAAACCCATTTAGTTTTGTTAAGTCAGATTCATTTTTGGTATCATATATAATTTTTCATAGTAATTTCTAAAGGCTCTATTAATTTCTAAAGGATCTATAACTACCTGTCCGTTACTTATAATACTGGTAATTGGTGTTTTAACTTCTAATTGTTTAATCTGCCATGCCAATAATTTTCCTGATTTTTCACCTTGTTCATAAAAAGATTGTTTCAATCTTAGAAGACTCGAGGCAGCTCTATTCGCTGATTTTTTGTCATATTCAGCTTTCAAAATCAGTAATTCGTTCTCCAACCTTGGATCACTTCCTGCATACACTTTTTCTTGAAGAATTTTTATTTTATGTTCCAATTGGACTCTCTCCTCTCGAGTCTTCTTAGATTTTGAACCTGTATAACTAATAATATGTCCCCTAATAAAAGCTTTGAAAGCCTCCCACTTTACACATGCTGATGTTTGTGTAGTATTGATGTCAAAGAACTCAACACGGCTTATTTTATTTTGGACTGATAGGGACAAGGCAGCAGAATAACCCGCCTGGCTGTGTAGGGGGCGCTGGTAGTCTACCCAGCCCCCAGCCTTGGTTGTGTGAATGGATAGGTTGTTTTTTTCTTTTGTACATCCATCCATCCATCCATCCATCTTCTACCACTTTTCCGGAGGTCCGGGTCGTGGAGGCAGCAGTTCAAGCAGAGAAGCCCAGACTTCCCTCTCCCCAGCCACCTGCTCCAGCTCTTCAGAGGGGATACCAAGGCGTTCCCAGACCAGCTGGGAGACATAGTCTCTCCACCGAGTCCTGGGTCTGCCCCGGGGTGTCCTCCCAGTGGGACGTACCTGAAACACCTCAAGTGGGAGGCGTCCAGGAGGCATCCTAATCAGATGCCCATACAACCTCAACTGACTCCTTTCTTTTGTACATATGTTTTGTAATTAAAGTGTGAGTTGAGTGAAAAATATGGATGGGCCAACCCATGTGCTTGGGGGTTTTTTTGAAGTGGGGGTGGGGTTACATATAGAAATAGGTAGTATTAGTAAGATGGCGGCAGGGTTGGCCGGGGGATAGATGGGGGTGGTGAACTGCCGGTTCCAGTAGTGACACCATGCAGAGTATAAAGGGAACAGGTGGAAGGGGTTTGCCCTCTTTGCCTAGTAGATGACCTGGCCTGCAGGAGAGCACCGAAAGTCTGTAAGGTCTTGTATTATGGTATGGGGAACCCATGCTGTGATATTCATCTGAGACTGGAAGGAAGGGAGAGGCAGTAAATTCCTCTGCCGGAAGAGCATGGGAGATTAAGCAACTGTGGGACAATAGGAACTGTGATGAGAGAAGGTATTGTGATCCAAGACCTCAGGCAGCAGGAGGAGTGAGTGTTGTGATATAAAGGAGAGACCCTGCAGCATGAGAGAATGCTTTTTCTGATTCTGAATGATGTGAGAGAGTGAATAAAGTTTGTCTGCTGTGAATGCCTGGCTTGGTTATTCCTCTCTCCACACTGGTGACCCTTGACGAATAATGGAACACGAGGCAAACACCCCGGAGATGACCCGGACGGGAAGCCCCAGCAACGCGTGCGCCGTTTCGGTCAAACTACTGGACTTTTGGCTGCACGACCCGAAGTCTTGGTTCCTCCACACCAAGGCCCAGTTCGCACTCCGGGGAATAGTGGCAGATGACACCAGATATTACTATGTGGTCACAGCGCTGGACGCTCGCACGACTCAGTAAGTAGCGAGCCTGCTCCAACAGCCCCCAGCCCATGACAAATACGGCACTCTCAAAGCCACGCTGACCTGGCGCTACACGCTCTCGGACTGCGAGAGAGCAGAGATGCTCCTGACGTGCTTGGAGTTAGGAGATGGGTCGGCGGTTGAACTGATGGAAAAGATGTTGGCGTTGATGGGCATGGATGACGGGCATTTTCTGTTTGCCCAGCTTTTCCTCCAGAACCTCCCAATGGTGGCCAGAGCGGTCCTTGCCATCTTGCCGTTGCAGGCCGCGTGTGACTACCGTACGCTAGCCCAGGAGGCAGATCAGATCACCCTCACCACCAAGGCCCTCACAGTGAACGCAGCGGCGTCGGAACCCAGTGAGACGGCCAGCGGAAGCGAGGAGCCAGTGATGGTAGCGGCAGTGGGGGCCAGGAAGTGCCAGAGAGACACGCTCTGCTCCTACCACCACCGTTTTGGAGAGGACGCACGCCGATGCGTGCCACCGTGCCGATTCAAGCGTTCGGGAAATGCCAAGGCCGGCAGTCGGTAGCAGCTGCGACCGCCGGTGAAGACAGCAAGCTGCTCTATGTGACAGACTCGCGCTCAGGGAGACGGTTCCTCGTGGACTCCGGCTCCCAAAAGAGCCTCATCCTGCCATCCTATGCCGACCGGCTAGCGGGTGCTACCGGCCCCGAGCTGACGGCCGCAAACGGCTCAGACATTAAGACTTCTGGTGAAAAGACACTGACTGTATCCCTGCACGGCTGTACGTACAAGTGGACATTCGACATAGCGGCATGCAGTTTCCCAGTCTTGGCCGCTGATTTTTTGTGTGCACACAGACTGCTAGTTGATGTTGCTAACAGACACCTGGTTAATGCAATGTCTTTTGATTCTCTCCCCTGTACAGCTCGAGGAGCTGGGCCAAGAACGCTAGCCAACGTCACAGCTCCAGGCGGTAAGTTCCACACACTGCTCACCCAGTTCTCAGCACTCACGGTCCCGACATTTTCGGCGGCCATCACTAAACATGGGGTGGAACACTTTATCACCACCACCGGGCCGCCCATTTTCGCACGACCTCGGCGCCTGGACACAGCTAAACTGGCCATAGCGTGCGAGGAGTTTGCCAACTTGGAAAGGCTGGGCATCATCAGGCGATCAAACAGCCCATGGGCATCCCCACTTCATATGGTCCCTAAGGCCGAGGGATCGTGGCGACCTTGCGAAGATTTCTGCAGATTAAACAACTCCACAGTGCACGACCGCTACCCAATCCCCATATTCAGGATTTTTCCATTCACCTCGCCGGGGCACGTATTTTTTCTAAGATAGACCTGGTCCGTGGTTACCACCAGGTTCCGGTGCGCGCGGAGGACATACCTAAAACGGCAGTAATAACCCCGTTTGGTCTGTTTTGAGTTTTTACGCATGCCCTTCAGATTAAAAGGTGCGGCACAGACATTCCAACGCATGATGGATGCGGTGTTGCGCGATCTGCCGTTTGTGTTCGTCTACCTGGATGACATCCTGGTGGCCAGCGCGTCCAAGGACGAACACGTAACCCACCTCAGGATGGTTTTTCGGAGGTTTGCCGATGACATTAATCTATTATGCAGTGGAAGCAATTTGGAACAACTTTTGGATACACTCGGAAAGGAATTAGGAAAGCTTAAACTATGGTTTGATTCAAACAAATTAATGCTCAATTTAAGTAAGACAAAATTTATAGTTTTTAACAACCATCACAACAACTCAGTATCTAAACTCAGTGTAAATGGTGTAGAGACTGAAAGGGTATCTGAAACTAAATTTCTTGGAGTAATAATTGATAATAAACTGTGTTGGAAGTCACATATTAATTATATTAAAGGTAAAATATCTAAATCAATCGCAATACTACACAGAGTGAAATATTTGCTGAATCAACCCACATTATATACTTTGCATCATTCATTAATACTCCCATACATGACATATTGTACTGAAGTATGGGGCAATACATATAAAACAAACATATATCCAATCTTTATGCTTCAGAAGAGAGCTATTAGAATAATAAACAAAGCTGCTTACAGGGAACCAACAAACCCACTTTTTCTTAAATTAAAAGCTCTCAAGTTGAAAGATCTGGTTGACTTTAAAACTGCAGTAATAATGTTTAAAGTGAAGAATCTATCACTGCCCGCAAATATCCAAAAGTTGTTCCAAATAAGGGAGAAACAATATCATTTCAGAGGAACATGTATATTTCAAAAACCTTCAGTGAGAACTACCACCAAGCAACACTGTTTTTCAGTGCAAGGAATCAGATTATGGAACGATTTTGGACCTGAATTAAAATCATGTACAATGCTTGGACAATTTAAACTAAAACTAAAGGAAGAAATACTCCAAACATATATACAAGATGACATGTAAAATCACATAAGGTTTGTCATATCCAGTCTGTGTTGTGTTGTTGCTTAGTTTTTTGTCACATTTTGTCTTAGTTTTGTTCTGAATTGTAATCGCTCTTCTGTTTTTCTTTTGAATTCTTGGATGGAATATGGGTGGGCAATATAAGCTGCGGCTTCAGCCATCACCTATTTCGGATAACTTATGTTGAACTGTATAATCAGAGGAGTTATTGTCTAATTTGACCTTGTTGCATTTTTTTCCCCTTTGTTATATTATTCTGATTCTTTTTAATCTTTACTTTTAATCTACAGTGGTGCAAAAAAGTATTTAGTCAGCCACCAATTGTGCAAGTTCTCCCACTTAAAAGATGAGAGAGGTCTCCAATTTTCATCATAGGTATACCTCAACTATGAGAGACAAAATGAGAAAAAAAAAATCCAGAAAATCACATTGAAGGATTTTTAATGAATTAATTGGTAAATTCCTCGGTAAAATAAGTATTTGGTCACCTACAAACAAACAAGATTTCTGGCTCTCACAGACCTGTAACTTCTTCTTTAAGAGGCTCCTCTGTCCTCCACTCATTACCTGTATTAATGGCGCCTGTTTGAACTCGTTATCAGTATAAAAGACACCTGTCCACAACCTCAAACAGTCAGACTCTAAACTCCACTATGGCCAAGACCAAAGAGCTGTCAAAGGACACCAGAAACAAAATTGTAGACCTGCACCAGGCTGGGAAGACTGAATCTGCAATAGGTAAGCAGCTTGGTGTGAAGAAATCAACTGTGGGAGCAATTATTAGAAAATGGAAGACATAAAAGACCACTGATAATCTCCCTCGATCTGGGGATCCACACAAGATCTCACTCTGTAGGGTCAAAATGATCACGAGAACGGTGAGCAAAAATCCCAGAACCACACGGGGGGACCTAGTGAATGACCTGCAGAGAGCTGGGATCAAAGTAACAAAGGCTACCATCAGTAACACACTACGCCGCCAGGGACTCAAATCCTGCAGTGCCAGACGTGTCCCCCTGCTTAAGCCAGTACATGTCCAGGCCCGTCTGAAGTTTGCTAGAGAGCATTTTGGATGATCCAGAAGAGGATTGGGAGAATGTCATATGGTCAGATGAAACCAAAATAGAACTTTTTGGTAAAAACTCAACTTGTCGTGTTTGGAGGAGAAAGAACACCATACCTACTGTGAAGCATGGGGGTGGAAACATCATGCTTTGGGGCTGTTTTTCTGCAAAGGGACCAGGACGACTGATCCGTGTAAAGGAATGAATGAATGGGGCCATGTATTATGAGATTTTGAGTGAAAACCTCCTTCCATCAGCAAGGGCATTGAAGATGAAACGTGGCTGGGTCTTTCAGCATGACAATGATCCCAAACACACCACCCGGGCAAGAAGCATTTCAAGGTCCTGGAGTGGCCTAGCCAGTCTCCAGATCTCAACCCCATAGAAAATCTTTGGAGGGAGTTGAAAGTCCGTGTTGCCCAGGGACAGCCCCAAAACATCACTGCTCTAGAGGAGATCTGCATGGAGGAATGGGCCAAAATACCAGCAACAATGTGTGAAAACCTTGTGAAGACTTACAGAAAATGTTTGACCTCTGTCATTGCCAACAAAGGGTATATAACAAAGTATTGAGATGAACTTTTGTTATTGACCAAATACTTATTTTACCGAGGAATTTACCAATTAATTCATTAAAAATCCTTCAATGTGATTTTCTGGATTTTTTTTTCTCATTTTGTCTCTCATAGTTGAGGTATATCTATGATGAAAATTGGAGACCTCTCTCATCTTTTAAGTGGGAGAACTTGCACAATTGGTGGCTGACTAAATACTTTTTTTCCCCACTGTATCCGAAATAAATAAAGATTCATTCATTCAGGTTAGCGGAACATGGGTTAATAATCAACCCGGCGAAATGCCAGTTCGGCGTGACGGGGATCGATTTTTTGGGCCACCGCATCTCACCAGAGTTAGCGATACCCTTGCTGGACAAGGTGCGTGCGGTGGCGAATTTTCCCCGGCCTCAGACGGTCAGGGCACTGCAGGAGTTTTTGGGGATGGTTAACTTTTATAACCATTTCCTCCCCCGTGCAGCTCAGCTCATGCAGCCATTGTACACCGCACTCAAGAAATGGAAACCGGTGGACAGAGTCGACTGGACTCCTGAGCGGGAGCAGGCATTCTCTGAGGTTAAAACAGCCCTGGCAAACGCCGCACTGTTGGTGCACCCTGACCCGGCAGCTCAGATAGCGCTCACTAACGACGCCTCGGACATGGTCATAGAGGCTGTCGTGGAGCAACACGTCGCCGGTTCTTGGCAGCCGCTCACTTTTTTTAGCAGGTCTTTGTGCGACAGTGAGCGTAAATACAACGCGTTTGACAGAGAGTTACTGGCTCTCCACCTGGCCATACGCCACTTCCAGTTCTGGCTGGAAGGGCACAGCTTCACTGCGTTCATGGACCACAAGCCGCTAACATACGCGATGGCCAAGGTTTCGGAACCATGGTCAGGCCGGCGCCCACCCTACGATGGCCCGTTTAGAGGGCTGGAACCAGGGGACAAACATTTTGTGTTAGACTTTGGGTGTTGCCGGGAGAAAATCTGTATAGACAGCCTTAAGCCCGCCTTTGTGGTGGCAGACGAGCAGGTGATGTTGGCTCGAGCTCCTCGGCATGGAAGACCCCCACTGAGAACTCCCCAGGTAAACGAGTCATCAGTGCAGTCACACGAGCATGCTGAATGTTCCTCCCCCTCCATTGTCCACCCACAGATGGATACACCCCCAGGAAACCCCCACCGGCACAGTAGTGCCGCGGAGCCGAAGACCCCCCGTTACAGCAGATATGGGAGGAGGCTGAAGCCGAAAGGACGTGAGTTAGTGCTCAGTCTGAGACTCTGGGGGGGGGGGGGGTGTATGGGGAACTCATGCTGTGATATTCATCTGAGACTGGAAGGAAGGGAGAGGCAGTAAATTCCTCTGCCGGAAGAGCATCAGAATCAGAATCAGAATCAGATTTACTGCCATTGTTCATGTAGTACACAAACTAGGAATTTGTCTTGGTACAATGCTGCAACATTAAACATGATAAAATAAAATAAATAAACTATACATGCAATAAGTGTAGAATAAGAATTAGTAATACTAGTCAGCAGTTTTAAATATATTAGCGAGCAGCAGATATTGTGGAGAACCATATAGTGCAGTCGGTAATGCAAAAGAAAACAGTGATGATTGACATGAGTCTGGTTGAGCTGCTGTACATAGTGCACGAGAGTCAATAAGTCACTTAGTGTTCAGCAGTCTGATGGCAGAGGGGAAGAAGCTGTTCATGTGACGGGAGGTTTTAGTCTGAATGGACCGAAGTCTTCTACCTGAGGGGAGAGGGGCAAACAGTACGTGACCAGGGTGTGAAGGATCGGCTATGATCCGGCCAGCACGCCTCCGGGTCCTGGAGATGTACAGATCCTGGAGAGATGGGAGCTTGCAGCCGATCACCTTCTCAGCAGTGCGCACGACGCGCTGCAGCCTTAGTCTGTCCCTGGCAGTGGCTTCTGCGTACCACACGGTTATGGAGGTGGTGAGGATGGACTCGATGATGGCTGTGTAGAACTGCACTAACATCTTGGTGGGTAGCTTGAGCTTCCTCAGCTGCTGCAGGAAGAACATCCTCTGCTGGGCCTTTTTGATGAGGGAGCTGATGGTCGGCTCCCACTTGAGGTCCCTGGTGATGGTGGTGCCTAGGAAGCGGAAGGAATCTGCAGTGGTGATGGGAGAGCCTGTGAGGGTGAGGGGGGGCAGAGGGGTTGTGACTTTCCTGAAGTCCACAATCATCTCCACTGTCTTCAGAGCGTTCAGCTGCAGGTTGTTGTTGGTGCACCAGGACGCCAGCTGGGCCACCTCTCTCCTGTAGGCGGACTCGTCGCTGTTGGAGATGAGCCCGATGAGGGTGGTGTCGTCTGCAAACTTGATCAGCTTGACAGACTGGTGGCTGGAGGTGCAGGAGTTGGTATAAAGGGAGAAGAGTAGGGGGGAAAGTATACAGCCCTGGGGTGATCCGGTGCTGATGCTGACGGAGTCTGAGACAGTCTTTCCCAGCCGCACATGCTGCCTCCGGTCCGTCAGGAAGTCGGTGATCCACCTGCAGAGGGAGTCAGGCACGTTGAGCAGGGACAGCTTGTCCCGGAGCAGAGCGGGGCGGATGGTGTTGAATGCAGAGCTGAAGTCCACAAACAGGATCCTGGCGTAGGTTCCCGGGGAGTCCAGGTGCTGCAGGATGGAGTGGAGGGCCAGGTTGACTGCGTCGTCTACAGACCTGTTAGCTCGGTAGGCAAACTGCAGCGGGTCCAGGAGGGGAGTGGTGATGGACTTGAGGTGGGGCAGGACCAGGCGCTCAAAGGACTTCATGACTACAGAGGTGAGCGCTACAGGTCTGTAGTCGTTAAGTCCAGTGATCCGTGGCTTCTTGGGGACAGGGATGATGGTGGAGGATTTGAGGCAGGTCGGCACGTGGCATAGCTTAAGGGAGGTGTTAAAAATGTCTGTGAAGACAGGAGCCAGCTCTTTCGCACAGTGTCTCAGGGTGGAGGGAGACACGCCGTCCGGACCGGGGGCCTTGCGCGGGTTCAGTCTGGAGAACTGTCTGTGCACATCCTGCTCACTGATGACAAGGGCAGGGGGGGAGGAGGGGGGGGCCGCCTTTGATGAAGTAGGGACCGTGGGGGCAGTGGAGCTGGGGGGAGGGGGGAGTTGGACACAGCTGACGAGGTGTCAAAACGGGCATAGTGTTGGGACAGTCTTTGACAAAGGGCTTTGTCATCCTGACCTTTAGGAGCCTGAGGCCGATAGTTGGTGATTTGCCTCAGTCCTCTCCACACAGAAGCTGAGTCGTTAGCAGTGAACTGCTGCTGGAGTCTCTCAGAATACACAGATTTAGCTCTCCTCAGCTCTCTGTTAAACCGATATTTGACCTCCCTGTAGCGGTCCCTGTCTCCACTTTTCAACGCTGCTTCCTTCTCCTTCCTGATCTGTCTGAGCTTAGCTGTGAACCAGGGCTTGTCATTAGAGTACCTCACCCTGGTGCGCGATGGAAGAATGCTCTCCTCACAAAAGTGGATATATGAGTTCACAGTGTCCGTGTACTCATCCAGATCATGCGTGGCTCCTTTAAACATGCCCCAGTCAGTTATTTCCATGCACGTTTCCAGCTTCTCCTCAGCTTCACTGGTCCATTTCTTCGTAGTACTCACAACAGGTTTAGTGAGCTTCAGTCTCTGTCTGTAAGTGGGAATGAGGTGGACCATCACGTGATCAGATAGTCCGAGCGCAGCGCGGGGAACAGCGCAATACGCGTCCTTCACTGTGGTGTAACAGTAATCCAGCGTGTTCTCTCCTCTGATGGGGCATTTAATAAACTGTTTGTAGCGGGGGAGATCGTGACTCAGATTGCTCTGGTAAAAGTCGCCAACCACAATAACCAGAGAGTCCGGGAAAGTGCGCTCCGTATGTTGTATGTGATATGCGAGCGTGCGCTGAGCTTCACACGCGTCCGCGTCGGGAGGGACGTACACAGCGGTGAGGATGAATGAAGCGAACTCCCGCGGGGAATAAAATGGCTTGCAGTTAATAAAAAGAAATTCCAGGGCGGGAGAACAGTGTTTGGAAATTACCATTACATCAGAGCACCAGCTGCTGTTGATGTAAAAGCAGACTCCTCCTCCTGAGGATTTACCGGAGAGCTCTGTGTCACGATCAGCACGAAACAGCTGAAATCCCTCGAGGAGCAGCACGCTGTCCGGTGTATTTTCCCTGAGCCAGGTCTCAGTAAAACAGAGGGCAGCCGAGGAAGAGAGGTCCTTAAAACGCATCAGCAGTCTCAGTTCATCTACCTTGTTAGAGAGAGAATTGGCATTGGACAGAAATATGCCAGGCAAAGCCGTGCGCGTGCCTCTCCTGCGGAGCCGTACGAGAGCGCCCGCTCGTCTTCCTCTCTTTCGCCGTCTCACTTTTCGAGCCAAACAATGAACCAGATCGGCGGCAGAAGCTAAAAAAAAAAAACTGGGAGATTTTTTTTTTTTTGTTACTTATTTGTACCCGTAGGTAGATTTGGTTTGCCATCTGGTGACAAGCCACTGGCTGCTGGTCGCTGCGTGCGCGAGCGCCCTAAACCTACATGTTTTTGGTATGCGGGAGGAAACCGGAGAAATCCCGGAGTAAACCCACGCAACACGGGGAGAACATGCAAACTCCACACAGCTCACTGTTGGTCGGGGGCTGGGATCGAACCCACGATCTCATGATCCCCGCGATCCCCCGGCCGAGGGTAAAACTGTGCTGCCACAGTGCTAAACCACTTCGCCACCGTGCAGCCCGTGCAGGGAGATGGGAGATTAAGCAACTGTGGGACAATAGGAACTGTGATAGCAGAAGGTATTGTGATGCAAGACCTCAGGCAGCAGGGGGAGTGAGTGTTGTGATATAAAGGAGAGACCCTGCAGCATGAGAGAATGCTTTTTCTGATTCTGAATGATGTGAGAGAGTGAATAAAGTTCATCTGCTGTGAATGCCTGGCTTGGTTATTCCTCTCTCCACAATAGTTCTGTTAATAAAGCTCCATTAACAGTGCTCACGCTCTGTTGTTACTGGCCCAATTATGGACACAGCAAAAGAGCTTAGGGAAAATGAATTGCTCAAAAAAAAAAATCCCGAAGAGTAAATGATTTTTCTAAGCTGGAGCAATGAGTAGAGGCGGGGCTACGAATTACTGCACTGAGACAGGTGGTCCATTAAAGCGCTCACCTGGAGGAGAAGACCACCAGAGCCTGTCGAAAGTAGGGATGGGCGATACCAGCATTTTTCCTTTCGATACAATACCATTTATTTATGGGATTTTTTCCTTCGATACCGATACTTTTTGCCCAAAATCACATGATAAGATAAGATAAGATAAGCCTTTATTAGTCCCGCAATGGGGAAATTCCAGGATTGCAACAGCACAGGGATTGCAATTTCATTAAGAACTTTATTGCAAGGGCAATATGAAATATGAATAAAACTCATGAACATAAACACTTGAATGAAATTTCATAAAATGGTAATAAAATAGAACAAGGAGCAAAGTTAATAAAAATTAAAACGTAATTTTTTTCAGTTACAATAAAAATAATTAAGACTTAAAATGAATGAAAAATTAATTCATTTTCTTCCGGTTCCGGCGCCACACGAGTTGGCTGCCTTTTGCAACAGCGGCTCAATTCTGAGTCTTTTTATCTTCCTTCTTTCTGATCCGGTGATAACTTTCTGATCCAGCACACCTTTCACTCTATATATATCACGGACACACAGATCGCTCCAAAGGTCTCCCGAGTCGGCGGACGGAGCCACTGTTTACAGCAGGAGACGATACAGCAGGGAAGAGCTAGCTAGCACTCAACCGCCACCCGGTGCTAACGGAGAAACTCGACATACCGGGGAACTTAAGTGAAAACGACGCGGGTGATGGGCTGGAGTTTAGACGGCGTGCAAGAAATATAAGACAGAATAATAAAGAGCGATGGCAAGAAGCAAGCAGACCGCCCATAAATCTACTGGAGGAAAAGCCCCCCAGGAAGCAGCTAGCCACCAAGGCTGCTCAAAAAAGCGTTCCGGCCACCAGCAGAGTGAAGAAGCCTCACCGTTACAGGCCCGGTACCGTGGCTCTGAGAGAGATCCGTCGCTACCAGAAATCCACGGAGCTGCTCATCCGTAAGCTGCCCTTCCAGCGCCTGGTGAGGGAGATCGCTCAGGACTTCAAGACCGACCTGCGCTTCCAGAGCTCCGCTGTCATGGCTCTGCAGGAGGCCAGCAAGGCCTACCTGGTGGGTCTCTTCGAGGACACCAACCTGTGCGCCATCCACGCCAAGAGGGTCACCATCATGCCCAAAGACATCCAGCTGGCCCGCCGCATCCACGAAGAGAGAGCTTAGACTTTCTGCTGCACATCCACCAACCACAATGCTCCGCACTGTGTGTCTATATATATATATATATATATTTATAGTAATATGTACATATGTATACTAGCTGCTCTTGTTTTTCTTGCCTTCTGATTGTTGCTCTGAGTGTTGCTATCCCTGTGCTGTTGCAATCCTGGAATTTCCCCATTGTGGGACTAATAAAGGCTTATCTTATCTTATCTTATCTTATTTGGTGAAGATTCTCAACTGGATTCAAGTATTTTTTACTTATGAAATGTTTCACCAGTCATCCAATCATTTTTTCAATTATAATAAAAATAATTAAGACTTAAAATGAATGAAAAATTACTTCAATTTCTTCATTTGGTGAAGATTGTCAACTGGATTCAAGTATTTTTTACTTATGAAATGGTTCACCAATCACCAATCATCCAATGGTGCTAGGCTTCAGGCCTGGCACCAGGCCTTACACGCATTCCTGTTGTTGTTGCTGCTTGAATTTTTCATCAACACTGAAATAGTCTTGGAAACAGACTCTTGTCTCCTTCCACTGCAAATTATCGCAAAACTGCAGCAAAATGCCACCTAAGCCAAAAGCAGAGGCCAAATCCGAGGAGGAATATGTGTCCCTCACACAGGTAAATGACTTACTACAGCAGCAAAAAGAACTGTTTTCTGCATTGTTAAACCAACAACAGGAAATTTTCAAAAGCCTCATCAAAGTGATCATGGACTCAGCTAATGCAAGAGTGGACACGATGACGAGAGTTGAAGGACATTAAAAACAGTCTACAGTTCACTCAAAAAGACATAGATGACATAAAAGCTGATTTGTCTAAACAAGCAGACCGCAACAATGTGCTGCAATCAGATGTTTCTAAAGTGTGTGACAGTCTGTTGACTATCACTAACAAATTTGAATACCTGGAAGGACAATAATCTAGTCTTTGGAGAAATAATCTAGTCTTTGATGGTGTTATGGAGGCACCAGGAGAGACCTGGGCCGACATGGAGGAGAAGATTAAAAATATTCTCATGGAGAAACTACAGTTACCACCAGGGATCGAGATGGAGAGAGCCCACCGCACCAGGAAACCTGGAGGAGAAAGACTGAGGCCCATTGTGGTCAAGTTCCTGAGGCACAAGGACAGGATGACCATTCTTCAAAGAGCCAAGTCCCTCAAAGGAACAAAAATCTTAATCAATGAGGACTTCACTGATTTGGTAAGAAGGAAGAGAAAAGAATTAATTCCAGAGCTGAAAGCTGCAAGAGCATGGGGGGACATTGCCTACTTAAGGTATGACAGACTCAGTATTCACCCACGCCATCCCTGTAACAGTACACCAGAATCAGTGGAGCCAAAAATTAACCAGAAATGATTGACATTTCATTATCATCTGAGAGACATAAACTGTGTATTTGTTTCCATTGACTGGAATAATTAAGATGCAAACTTTTATAGAAAACAACCTCATTTTTAAAGGGTATGAATATACTGAGCAAAAGCCACACAGTGTTGAATATGAAACTGATCCTGAAAATCACTTTTTCAACAGTATGAAACATCAGTGTAAATACTTTAGCTCAGACCAACTAAAAAAATACAATTTCTGACCAATCATTGTCAATAATACACTTTACTAGTAGAAGTCTCAACATGAATTCTTCCAAAATCCAGGACAGTTTGTTGCAATATAACACAAATTTTTCTGCTGTTGCAATTTCTGAGACTTGGCTAAAAAATGACCAACTTCATACAGTGCAAATGAGAGGCTATGACCTATATACCACAAGCAGGTCAAAAAAAAGGGGTGGTGGTGTTGCTTTATACATCAGGTCCTGCTACCAAAGCCAAGTTGCAGATAATATGTATTTTGAAATGGAAAACATCATGGAGTGTGTAACTGTGGAATTAATTACAACTACAAAAAACATCATAATAAATTGCATTTATAGAGCACCGGGTACCGATATTGACATTTTCAAAGAAAAATTGGCTGAGCTTTTCAGTGCAGTAGGTAATAAGAAGCTGGTATTTATCTGTGGAGACTTCAGTATTGACTTATTAAATCCAAATGGCCATATCCAAATAAGTGAATTCATAAATTCCATGTTTTGTCTGGTTTCTACCCTTCAATAACACATCCCACTAGAATAACAACACATTCAGCAACGATTATTGAGAACATTTTCACAAATGTCACTGAGGGGAATGTAACTGCTGGTCTTATTGTCAGTGATGTGACAGACCATCTGCCTGTTTTTTGTTTCTTCACACACTGGTGGAACACAGAACATTGAAATAGATCAGGTTTTTAAATGACTTGTAACAGAAACTGCAATCAACACTCTTAGAAATGATCTAAAAATACAAGACTGGAGCGGTGTTTATGTTGACGACATTGATACAGCATATGGAGAATTTGTCTGTATTTTATCCCAACTATATAATAAACACTGCCCTCTAGTGGTGAAGGAAACTAAAGTTAAATCCAGAGCTCAGCCTTGGATCACCAAGATGCAAAATGCTTTTACAAAGAAAAACTTATTTACGTTATACAAAACGTTTCTGAAATTAAGAACTGTGGAAGCAGAAAAGAAATACAAGACTTATAAAAATAAACTCATTAGTATTTTAAGATCGAGTAAAAAAACATATTACAGTAAATTATTGGAAAATAACAAAACTAATACATGTAATGTATGGAAGGTGTTAAATAATATAACAAAGAGAGGAAAACTAAATTCCAACCACATCTCTTATTTAAATTCAGAAAATGGAATAATCAGTGAAAATAGCTTGATCTCCAACACGTTTAATGAATATTTTGTTAATATAGGAAAAAAGATCGCCAACTCCACTGTATCATCAGCAAATACAAGTGGTGCTGACAATGTCATCAACATGAATGCTTACTCAATGTTTATGAAAGAAACGGATGAAAAAGAAATGCTTGACATTGTTAACAAATTCATAGACAAAAAAATCAACTGATTGTAATGATTTCAGTATGTTTTTGGTTAAATGTATTATTGATTGTATTGTTAAACACTTCACTTACATATGCAACATATCACTTACTGCTGGTAAATTTCCAAAGAAAATGAAAATAGCAAGAATCGTTCCTCTGTATAAGACTGGTGACAAACACTTATCGTCAAACTACAGACCCATCTCCTTGTTACCTCAGTTGTCCAAAATACTGGAAAAAATATTTGTTAAGAGACTAAATGATTTCATTGATAAACACAATATACTCTGCAAACAAAAGTATGGATTCAGGAAGAACTGGACCACCTCACTGGCATTCATGGACTTTGTAGAACAGATTACGGATGCAACAGATAGAAGAGAATACACAGTTGGAATATTTCTGGACTTACAAAAGGCGTCTGATACAGTTGACCATAAATTACTCCTCAGTAAATTACATAAGTATGACATCAGAGGAATTGCTTTTGACTGGTTACACAGCTATTTAGAAGAAAGATATCAATATGTTCATGTGAATAATACAGACTCTGAGTTGCTGAAGATGACGTGTGGGGTACCACAGGGTTCTGTGATTGGTCCATTGTTGTTTATTTTGTATATTAATGATTTCTGTTCTGTGTCTAAATTGCTCAAGTGTATTTTATTTGCAGATGACGCAACTTTTTTTGTAGTGGAGAAAATCTTAAGCAGCTTCTGGATTCAGTAGAAAATGAACTTAAACAAATCAGTCAATTGTTCACTGCCAATAAATTATCTATTCACCTTGGAAAAACAAAATGTATAATATTTGGAAACCGCAAATTATATAATCACAGAAAAATTAAAATAAACAATGTTGAAACTGACATATTTTTCGAAACCAAGTTCCTAGGGGTCATTGCTGATAACAAACTAAACTGGAAATCAAACATAAATTACGTCAAAACTAAAATGTCGAAATCTATTGCTGTACTGTTTAAAGTTAAGGATCTCCTGTGTCAGAAATCTCTTTGCGTTTTATATAATTCACTGATAGTTCCTTTTATGACACTGTGTGGAGATCTGGGGAAGCACATACAAAACAAACACAAACTTAATCTTTTTACTACAGAAAAAAGCCGTATGCATTGTAGCGTAAAATATGGAAAATTAATAAATAATAAATATGATCAGGTATGAATTATTTAATTTCTATTGATGTATTGGAATCTGAGATCAAATCTCATTTCATATACATCAGAAAAGTTAATAACACTCGTGGGGCACCAGCTTCTATCTCTAAGAAGCAATTTAATCTTTAATTTCACTTTATACCTGTTTAATCACTCAATAAATTAATAATCAGTCTCAAAAATTTTCCGTGAATTCGATACCTGTGCTTGAACAGACTCAGAATGAAATAAATTCTCAACAACTTCTCTCATTTTCACATATTTATTAAACGAAATGATTAACAGACATTGCAGTAATTTCATTAATCATAAAATCAATCTTGTAAATGATAGATTAACAATGTCAATATTTTCGGAACCAGGGTTAAACTGAGAAACCAATTTCTATCAGTTTGAGTTAACAGATTATGGAAACAACGCAAATTTATGGAGAAAGTTTACTAATTATATGAAAAGTCCAGGATTAATCTTAAGAAAATAAGAATGGAATTTTAATGAAAAGAAGAGTTATGTTAAGGGCTTCTTAATTTGCATCTGATCAGATACACAAATTATTACCGGACCTCAGACGTTTAATTCAGCAGATGAATTAAAGTTTTCAGCTCAAGTGATGATGGTTCTGTCGTCGTCCTCATGAAGTTTTGAAGTGTTGTTCAGGGGCAAAACCCAGAATATTTGTCCCACAAATATTCTCTTGACGATGAATGATATTTATGAAATCTAAGTTGGATCTTGATGGTTGAAATCCTGCAGAAGCGCGCTGATTCCTCAGCTGCGCGTGATGTGGGAGCTGCGTCTCCTCAGAGGCCTTCGATAATAATTAATTAAAGATATCTAATCCGATATCAAATTAAGGAGTTTCGGACTTTAGATAAAAATAATAGCTTCTGTTGTGTGATGGGTCAAAAAAAATATTATAAAAAATAAAGTCAAGATTAAAGTTTACATTAGAATTAAACAAACGGTGATTTTACAGAAAGTTTAACAAAGAA
Organism: Pholidichthys leucotaenia; assembly: GCA_020510985.1. Taxonomy (NCBI): domain Eukaryota; kingdom Metazoa; phylum Chordata; class Actinopteri; order Cichliformes; family Pholidichthyidae; genus Pholidichthys; species Pholidichthys leucotaenia. Next base: position 263,810,488 of record CM035839.1, read on the forward strand.
AAAGTGATGAGTAAAAATTGGAGTTTAACTCCGATTAAGAATTGAGCTCAAAGAAATAGGAATTCCTAGGCATTTAAGAGAAAAAGAAAAACATTAAAATACAAAGTTACATAAACAAATTACGAGTTATCTGCTCTGTGTTCAGAAAAGCGACACGTGGTAGAAGTCTATTTAAACGGTCCTTTGTTCTTTCTTGCTGTGTGTAGACAATAGAGAGAGACGAACGTCCAAAGAGATGAATCAGAGGCGAGAAGGGGCGAAGAAAAGGGCAAAAGAAACGATCCGGAAAGGGAGCAAAAAGAGAGCCAAAAGAGGCAGAGCAAAGAGTCTTTCGCCTTTTATAAGTTCTGTTGAGCTTCGCAGGCTTCCGGGATCTCAGCCAATGAGTGTCCTTCGTGGGTGTGCTCGATGAACTTTTAGTCCAATAACAAACAGTCTACAAGGGACCAATGAGATGAAGAAGGTGGGGTCTCTCTGAAGACTGATGAAATGTGATATCAGTCCAAATGAATACACACAATTTTAAATACACTGGAATATACAGTGATCCCTCACTTATCGCGGTTAATGGGTTCCAAAACCGACCGCGAAAAGTGAAAAACCGCGAAGTAGCGTCACCCCTAATGACGTCACCCATAAATAATATGTACGTTCATTCTCTCACTCTCTCATATGATACGTGTGTGTGTGTGTGTAAGTGTACATACATACGTAGATGTAAATAAAGTGTACATAAATATGTTTTTAGAACTCTTTTATTCTTATAACAAGATACGTAACTCAAGATGAAGATGATTTACTGCACAGGTTAATGAGAGCTTTACTGCTCCTCAGGTGATGCCTCATCGTCAGGTGCTAGAGGCACAGCATCGTCGAGGGCAGCTTCCGATAGAGCTGGAGAAGCTGCAGGAGGCGGCGTAGTGGCTCGACGGGAAGACTATTTCGCACAAAATGGCACAAGAGAACAGCAAAAAGTTCCACGCGGCGAGACTAAGCAACACGAGCGATAAAGAGCAATGAATGCGGTCTTCCTTCGCTGGGTGGGCGCTCGGCAGGGAGAGAAGCTGGGTAAAACGTCTCGGCCAATCAGCTTGCGGGGTGAAACGTCTCGGCCAATCAGCCTGCGAGATTCCCGAGCCGAGCCAACACGAGAACAGCGAACAGAGAGGTGGATTTTGAGTTGTGCGGGCTCTCCATGTTGATACCTGATGTTCTAATGTACTCTCCCTGCCTTCTGCTAGCGCCCACCCATTATTTCTCAATTTTGAATTTTTGATGAATATTTTTGAAAAATCCGCGATGCACTGAGGGCGCGAAAGGTGAAGCGCGAAGTAGCGAGGGGTGACTGTACACACTTATGTATAACTAAACTAACCTTCGTGTATCTTATAAGCCGTGTTTCTAAATCAACATGCAGGAATAAACATTCATTTAAGCATTAACATGCATATATATATATAAAATCACAGATTAATGCATTTCACACATATTATTGATTTTCCACATTAAAACATCAGAGTCCATTTGCTTTTCATAGTTCTGAAAAGAAGAAGGTTTAGAATTGAGTTTGTAATAATGTACTTTAAAGTTCACTGGTTAAATCCAGCATGTCCCAGAGTTTAAGGAAATTTTATTGAGTTGTGGGTCTGTGTGGCCAGGTCTGTTGCATGTTTATGGGGGCAATAAACCAGAGCCGGACATTGGGGAAATTCCTTAGGCTGGTTTTAACAAAGGAATGGGATTTCAGCTGTGGCCTGGAGGAAGAAAATCCATTTTTTGACTGTCTTACTCCTGGGTGAAACAAAATGTCTTTAGGCAGAAGAATAATTATTGCTGAGCCAAAGTGAGATGATGCTACAGCATTGTATCAAAGAAACCTTACCGTGAACCAACAAATCCAATATTCATTCAATTACTGTACATACTTTAAAATTTAGAGATCTGGTAGATTATAATGTCATTCAAATCATGTACAAAGCAAATAAATAATTCTCACCCTCTGCATAAACACTTTGAACTTCTTCCATCTGGTAAATGATTCCGGAGCATCAGAGGCAGAACCACCAGACTGATCAACAGCTTCCTTCCACAAGCTGTCAGGATGCTGAACAGTTGACCCGGAATCTCTCATACACACTACTGCACCTACGGACATTTTGTACATTATTTGTATATTATAGTTAGTTAGTTGTTTTTTTTTTCCCCAAATATGTCTCAGGGATGTGTGAATGGATGGGGGGGGGAGCTATGTGTGAGTGTGCCTTAAATCATGCTGCTTCTATTTATATGGATGCCGAGAGAAACGCAATTTCATCTTGCCTGCACTACAGTTGTATGTACAGCAATATGACAATAAAGTTTGATTTGATTTGATTTGAAAAAAGTGAAAGCAAATATGAGCTAAGAGGTAACTCTGTTTTTAATAAGCCAAAGGTTAGAACAAATGCAAAGTATCATTGCATGTCTGTCACTGGAGTTAAACTATGAAACTATTGCTCTGAAAATATTAAAACATGTTCAACTCTGAAGCAATTCAAAAAAATTGTACAAAGATGAGAAAATCTCTCAGTATCTCACTGTAAATGATAGGAGATAAACTTGTAATAACTTAAAGGTTTTTGTTTGTTTGTTTTTTGTCTACTTGTTCTATTTGATTTTCTTTGTTATTTTGGGTAAGACTTAAATTTTTATGTTATTGATTTTAAAATTGTAACGGGGTAGGCACTATATAAGCACTAGCTTCAGCCTGCACCCTTTCGGTTGTTCTTTTGTGTGTTCTTATTGTATTGTATGTGTGTTTATTATTATTACCAAATAAATACATTCATTCATTCATTCATTCATTCATTCATTCATTTTTTCAATTATAATAAAAATAATTAAGACTTAAAATGAATGAAAAATTAATTCAATTTCTTCATTTGGTGAAGATTCTCAACTGGATTCAAATATTTTTTACTTATGAAATGTTTCACCAGTCATCCAAATTCTATGGTAATACCAAACAGCATATATGCGTGATTTTTTTCCACAATGCAACATTTTTTAAATTTTATTATTTATTTATTTGCTGGGATAGGCTCCAGCACCCCCCACGACCCGAAAAAGGATTAAGCGGAAGAAGATGAATGAAAAATATTTATTTATTTATTTTTACACTATTATTTTACTTAAATAGTGTTATTTTGTTTATTACCTCCGTCAAGGAGGTAATGTTTTTACTGGCATTTGTCTGTCTGTCTGTTACCAGCATAACTCAAAAAGTTATGAACAGATTTTGATGAAATTTTCAGGAAAGGTGTGTAATGGCACGGGGAACAGATGATGAGATTTTGGTGATGATCTGAGAGTGCATACCTCCACCACAAGGCCTTTGTTTGTATTTGTGAAGCAGGATTACACAAAAACTACTGCATGGATTTGGATGAAATTTTCACCAGAAGTGGTTCTTGGGCTACAGAGGAACACATTATATTTTGGTGATGATCTGAGAATGCATACCTCAGCCAAGGCTCTTATCTTCTCATAGTGTGTTAGCAACAATACTCCAAAACTGATGGACAGACTTTGATGCAATTTTCACCACAAGTGGCTATAGGCCTACACACAAACCCATTACATTTTGGAGGTGATCCATGAGAAACGGAAGGAGCCTTGGTGGAGGTATGCGCTCTATGAGTGCTTTTCTAGTTTTGCAAATTTTATGCCGCTTGGTATCGCCACAGAATTTGGATGAATGGTGTAACATCTCAGAAGTAATACTTCTGCTGCCCCGACACTGCTGAGCTCACTCTGCACAGGAGCAAGTGCCTGGCTGCGCAGCTGCAGTGAGTCTTCGGCTCTGACATCTGATAGGCTGCCATAATCATGTGACACAGCAGACCATCTCTAAAAATATGCGTGGGCTGGTTTTTCACCGGTTTTCACACATAAATTCAATGTCTAAAACTCTCAGAAGTGAAGACAAATTGCACATTTTTAATTAACAAAGTGGTATCCGTTGAGGTTGGGGCCAAAGGAGGAGATCAGGTGCTGAACTGAACACACGTTTATTGACCAGGGCAGTGCAACCTAACCACACCAAACCGCAAAGCAGAGAGATGGCCAAGAGGCCGTCCCTCCTACATGCAGCCCTTTTAAGCCTTATTCATGTTTCATTTCCCTTCTAGTCCGCTTTGGTCCACGTGCGCTTTGGACGAGCCCAGCACGCACGTGGCACTGTTCATGCTCACTTTTTTCATCTACCCAGGCCAAGTGGTTGACGCATGTGCACAACCATCATTTGTAGTTTCACTCCTGCCCAATAGGTAGCACCAATGCACTGACGTGCCAGGATTTCATCAATGAAGAAACGCTGCTTGCTTTCTGCTGCTTGACTTCCCGGTTTTCACTCCTTTTCCACAAAGATGCTGCTGCTGCTGCTGCTGAAGTATTTATGTATTATTCATGTATGTATGTATGATTCTCCCGACTCCTCCTCCTCCGCAGCTGCTGCACCTCCCCTGGAAACCATTCTCCCCCCCTGCTGCTTTCTTGGGACACTCCAGTGGGAGATTGAGCAGAGGGTCCCGCAGGCACAGTCATCTGAACCCATCCTGGAGGGAGGCCCTCCAGACCAGCTGTATGTCCCCATGGCGCTACGAGGAGAAGTTATCCAGTGAGGGCATACCAGCTATTTTGCCTGTCACCCCGGTATCTCTAGGACCATAGACTTATTACGCAGAGTGTTTTGATGGTCCACACTGGGGAGGGATGTGCAGGAGTACGTCAAGGTTTGTCACATCTGCTCTGCAAACAAATCCAACTCCTTCCCTCCTGGGGGTCTCCTCCATCCCCTTCCGGTGCTGGGCCGCCCTAGGTCTCACATCACTTTGGACTTTGTCACGGGCCTCCCTCCATCCCAGGGGAATGCCATCATCCTCACTGTTGTCGACCGCTTCTCCAAGGTCGTCCATCTCGTCCCCCCCCCCCCCAAGTTACCATCTGCCATGGAGACGGCCGACCTGCTGACTCAGCATGTCATCCGGTTGCACAGTATTCCCATCGATATCGTCTCGGACCGGGGTCCCCAGTTCACACCCCAGGTATGGAAGGCATTCTGTCGCTGTTTGGGATCGTCCACCAGTTTGACGTCTGGATATCACCCCCAGATTAATGGTCAGGCTGAGCATGCCAATCAGTCCCTGGAGGCCACCCTACGGTGTGTAGCAAGCATCCTCTAACCCCACCACCTGGAGCACTCACTTGACCTGGGTGGAATACACTTTGAACTCAGCAATCTCCTCTTCCACTGGGCTTACACCATTCGAGGCGTCGATGGGATACACTCCACCGTTGCTGCCGATGGTGGAGAGGGGTCTTGCCGTTCCATCTGTGGAGGCCTGTGCGTGCTGGTGCCAACATCTGTGGAGGGCCTCGAGGGCTGCCCTCCTCCGCTCTGCGGAGCACAACAGACAGTACGCAGACCGCAGACAGGCACCAGCACCGAAGTACACAGTGGGACAGAGGGTTTGGCTGTCCACCAATCAGAAGCCGCTTAAGACTGAATCCAGGAAGTTGTCCCCCCGCTTTCTGGGTCCCTTTACCATCAAGTGGTTGATCAATGATGTCACTGTGCGGTTGGACTTGCCACCTTCTATGCATATACCGTGGGGCAAAAAAGTATTTAGTCAGCCACCAATTGTGCAAGTTCTCCCACTTAAAAGATGAGAGAGGTCTCCAATTTTCATCATAGGTATACCTCAACTATGAGAGACAAAATGAGAAAAAAAAATCCAGAAAATCACATTGAATGATTTTTAATGAATTAATTGGTAAGTTCCTCGGTAAAATAAGTATTTGGTCACCTACAAACAAGCAAGATTTCTGGCTCTCACAGACATGTAACTTCTTGTTTAAGAGGCTCCTCTGTCCTCCACTCGTTACCTGTATTAATGGCACCTGTTTGAACTCATTATCAGTATAAAAGACACCTGTCCACAACCTCAAACAGTCAGACTCTAAACTCCACTATGGCCAAGACCAAAGAGCTGTCAAAGGACACCAGAAACAAAATTGTAGACCTGCACCAGGTTGGGAAGACTGAATCTGCAATAGGTAAGCAGCTTGGTGTGAAGAAATCAACTGTGGGAGCAATTATTAGAAAATGTAAGACATATAAGACCACTGATAATCTCCCTCGATCTGGGGATCCACGCAAGATCTCACCATGTAGGGTCAAAATGATCACGAGAACGGTGAGCAAAAATCCCAGAACCACACGGGGGGACCTAGTGAATGACCTGCAGAGAGCTGGGACCAAAGTAACAAAGGCTACCATCAGTAACACACTACGCCACCAGGGACTCAAATCCTGCAGTGCCAGACGTGTCCCCCTGCTTAAGCCAGTACATATCCAGGCCCGTCTGAAGTTTGCTAGAGAGCATTTGGATGATCCAGAAGAGGACTGGGAGAATGTCATATGGTCAGATGAAACCAAAATAGAACTTTTTGGTAAAAACTCAACTTGTCGTGTTTGGAGGAGAAAGAACACCATACCTACTGTGAAGCATGGGGGTGGAAACATCATGCTTTGGGGCTGTTTTTCTGCAAAGGGACCAGGACGACTGATCGGTGTAAAGGAAAGAATGAATGGGGCCATGTATCGTGAGATTTTGAGTGAAAACCTCCTTCCATCAGCAAGGGCGTTGAAGATGAAACGTGGCTGGGTCTTTCAGCATGACAATGATCCCAAACACACCACCCGGGCAACAAAGGAGTGGCTTCATAAGAAGCATTTCAAGGTCCTGGAGTGGCCTAGCCAGTCTCCAGATCTCAACCCCATAGAAAATCTTTGGAGGGAGTTGAAAGTCTGTGTTGCCCAGCGATAGCCCCAAAACATCACTGCTCTAGAGGAGATCTGCATGGAGGAATGGACCAAAATACCAGCAACAGTGTGTGAAAACCTTGTGAAGACTTACAGAAAACGTTTGACCTCTGTCATTGCCAACAAACGGTATATAACAAAGTACTGAGATGAACTTTTGTTATTGACCAAATGCTTATTTTACCGAGGAATTTACCAATTAATTCATTAAAAATCCTTCGTTGTGATTTTCTGGATTTTTTTTTTTCTCATTTTGTCTCTCATAGTTGAGGTATACCTATGATGACAATTGGAGACCTCTCTCATCTTTTAAGTGGGAGAACTTGCACAACTGGTGGCTGACTAAATACTTTTTTGCCCCACTGTACATCTCATGTTCCATGTCTCCCGGATTAAGCCCCTCTTCGCCAGCCCCCTCTACCCTCCTCCAGACCCCCACCGCCCCCCAGATCATCGCTGGCCAGACTACGTAGACAGTGGAGAGGATCCTGGACGTGCGCCATCGGGGGCATGGATGTCAGTATCTCTTCCACTGGAAAGGATACGGTCCGGAGGAGAGGTCGTGGATCCTGGGATCATACATCTTGGATAAACGGATGATCCGGGCCTTCCATCACACCCACTGACGTCAGCCCAATGGGATGCCGGGGGGCATCCCTTGGGGATGGGGGGAGCACTGTGATGGTCTGGCAAGCGTGCTTCCCCTCCCCTCCTGTTCCTGGTTTCCTACTCCAGTGACGAGCACACCTGCATGATCATCCACCTGCTGCTCCTGATGAGCAGGTGTATTTAAGGCCCAGAGTGAGGGGAGCTCATCGCTGGATCATCTGGGTTTGCAGCCACGTTTTGAATTAAGCTTTGTCTCATCATTTGTATTTCCTGAGCTTATTCCTTGTATTTCCTGTCCCTCAGGTTGCTGCCACCCACAGGTTTTATGTTCCCCTGACCAGGAAGACCATCACGTCCACCCAGGTCCTGCCTTCCACCTGTCCCCGGCCCTTGTTGGAGTTCCCGACCGGGCTCCACTGCTCAAAGTGTGAGTGCGCTTTCCTGCATTATTCTCCCTTCGGAGAATCTGTCCCTCATCATCTCTGTCTGCTCTCTCCTGTAGGCTACGTGCGCTCCAGGGGCACCTGTATTATCTGGAAATTTAAGTTGACGTTCTTGTGTTTTGTTTTCTTTAGTTTTTGCACTTGATTTACTGTTGTGTTTTTTCAATAAAATTGTGAAACTTTTGTTGGAGTCTGAGTGATCGTTCTGGCAGCTCTGCGATTGAGTCTAACCCCGGTCTGAATCATGACTAAAGGTTTAGGAGTAAAGTGCACAACCTCTAGTAACTTAGCTAAATCACATGAAACTGACTGACAGCAGCTTTTTTTAGTACATATTTTCAATTCAGATAATTCTGCCTAATCTTGCAAAATAACCCGCTGTATTTAAAAGATGATAATTCAGTAATCAGTCCACTGAAGCCATAATCTCAGGTACGGCTGCACAGCTGGGCGGTGATATTTACACTGCAGCTTTCATCAGTGTGAATCAGCAGTTCTCCTTCCCTCCAAACATACTCTGACAGTCTTTTTAAAGCTGCTCTTTATATCATTATCCATTTAAATCTGTTCATTATAAGTTTAAACAATGTACCTTCCGATAGATATTCTGAATATTTACCTAATATGGCTAAAAAATGCTGTTAATACCCAGATTGTCACAGCTGCCATTCACACACTATTATAGAAAGGCCATTGTTTGGGACTATTCGGAGCTCCATGAACCACGTGACCGGGCAGCAGAGAGATCAAAAAGTGTCTCAACTACCATATGATATGGCTCTGCAAGGGCCTAATGGCAAGTTAAGGTGGCCCTGTTCCTCCCACTGTTTCTTGCCACCTTTCCACAGTCTGTGTGAGTCAAAAATGACCACAGATGGAGGCAGATAATTGATCTGGAACTTTTTTAGGCCAGGAAAGTGTCACTGTTGGCCATGGCACATGCCTTACAACTGAGAAGACAGCAAGGCAAAAATTTGCAGCATTATTAATCTCTCCCTTCACTTCCTGCTCCTCCTCCCTCCCTCTCCCCTGTGGTGCTTTTAAGGTCCCCCAGAAAACACATAACTACTGAACAACAACAGATACGAGAACATGGTGAACAAGACATAACATCAGACAGAACCCCACACGTCACACTGCCCCCACCTAAGAGGTTAGCTGTCTCCAGCAACCTAAGCATCCATGACAACGTCTCAAAAATGTCCCAGTAGGTGGATATTTGGACAATGGCAGCGTTCTGGCCTACCAGGTTCACCCACACCCTGGGGGGAATGCTGGGCTGTTTGAGACTGGTTTAAAGCTTCTGGCTCCTCACCCCTAGGATCCTTGAGTCAATAGGGTGCAAGGCGATCCCTGTGAAGCACCACCACCCGTCTCCGCTTGACCAGGCGTACTTGGTACACCACATCTGATGTTTCTGAAGCATCATGCAAGGCTCCACCCACTGGTTCATCAGTTTAGTATAAAATGTATAAAATATAAAATAACCGTTTCTCACAAAATCAAGTTAGCCAAAAAAAACAGTACTACAAAGAGGTGGAAGATTTGCAGGAATTAAACTCAAAGAATTGGTTTAAGTGTGTAAAAGCTCTCATGGGAATGGAGGAAGCTGGGCAGGCGGCTGTCTCACTGGACTCCAACACATTGCAGCTTGAGTGTGACATGCTGGCTAAGCATTTTGCTTCAGTACTGGACCAGGTGGATCACTCACTGCCATCTGTGGAAGAAATCAGTCATTTGTTGACAACGGCCATCATTCCACCTCTCAGCAATGGACAGGTCAGAACCAGACTCCATCAAGTTAATGCGTCTAAGGCAGCTGGACCGGACTGCATTCTTGCCTGGGTTTTAAAGACTTTTCCTGAAGAATTGGCACCTATTCTGTGTGATATTTTTAATTCATGCATCCAACATAATATTTTCCAAGTGTATGGAAAAAGGCACTGGTTAGAGCTATTCCAGTGAAAGCCAAGCCCACCTTCCTAGTAGACTATCGTCGAATCTTGTTGGTCAGCTGTGTTGGAAAAGTATTTGAAGGGATTCTAAAGGATGTTCTCCTCGAAGACACAGCTTCAAATATTGTCTCAACCTAGCATGGTTTTATGTCCAGAAGATCAACTGTTACTGCTCTGATTCACATTCTTCAATGCTGGCATGAAACACTCAACAGCAGTCCCAAGATGGATGTTCAGGCCATGTTTGTTGACTTTTCTCATGCCTTTGACACAGTTAACCACTATCAGCAGCTGAACTGTCAGATGCTCCCTCTGGCTTATTGTGAGGAGTTATTTGAGTGACAGAGAGCAAAAAGTGCAGTGGGGAACCTGTACATCCTCTTCTTGTCCAGTCTCAGCTGGTGTCCCCCAGGGTGGGATATTATCACCATTACTTTTTGTGATCTGTATTAACAGCCTGGACTTATGTCTTCCTTCCTCTGTTTTTCTTGCTAAATATGCTGATGATCTAACACTCACTGGGATATTGATGAGGTCATTACCTGGTCTGACTCAGAAGGCCTTGGACTCTGTGTCTGTATGGGGACAGGACTTGTCTCTGACTATAGAAGGAGCTAAGACCATGGATATGGTTATTAGGGCAAGAAGACAGACTCACATTCCCTGTCCTCCACTGCCAATGCTCTCTGGTCATATCATCAGTAGAGTCTCCACATTTAAGCTGTTTGGAGTTCAGATATCATCTGATTTGTCATGGGATGCTCATGTCAATTTCATGCTCTCTAAAACAAGACCCAGGATTCACTACCTTTGTGTGGCTGAAAGAGCTGGCCTCCCACCTGATGTCTTAAAACACATCTATCTGAACTTCATTCGTCGGGTTCTGGAATATGCCAGTCCAGTCTGGAGAGACCTGACTAAAGGTCTGTCTGAAGAGTTAGATAGAGTACGAAAGCGGTGCTGTAGAATAATTGGCATCCCATATTCCTCTCTTCCCACCCTCAGTGAGTGGTGAGATGAGGCTACTCTAAGTACCTTCACCAACATCCTGAGGGACAGCTCTTCACCTCTGCACAGCTTCCTATCTGCTGCCCCTCCAGATGTTCACTCTCTTGGGTGGCCCAGAGAACTTGTTGCACCCAGGAGTGAAACTAAAAGACATGAACTCTCTTTTATTCCCCATGCTTTTAAACTGTATTATAATTAACTTTGTTTTTGGGAGTGATGACTTTTACATTTAACTTCCTTTTAATTTGTGATAACAATCATGGTTTCTATTGTATGTTTGTCTCAATTTAGGATCCATGGTTTCAACAAGGTGTTGCCATGCTGTGTTTTCCTGCTATGACAAACTTCTAGAAAATGAAATGAAATTCAGTTACACTTCAGTTGCCACTTGTCTGAACAGCTATATCTGTCAGTGGCTCATTTAAACCATCTCTTCCATGTCTGCTACACATACAGCAGCTATCTGGAATGACATTTTGCTCTGTAGATCATGGAACCATCATATATAGTGTTGTATAGTGTTTGGCACATTATTGTGAAATGCAGTGTGGTGACGTGCACTTCCTGTCACATCGCTGCACTGTCCTATATAAGGCGGAGGGCGTCCATATTGCAGCCTCTTTGACCAGTGCCCTCTGCCAGGTGCCTGCCGTGTTATCGCTGTTCTCATCCATCAATAAAGCTGTGTTCGTCCAGTCATCTTGCCTTATCCTTCACCCAGGTAATTTACCATACATAACATTTGGCGATCAAGGATTAACTCATGGAGGCGTGTATTACACCACTTCGTTCCTTTCTCGAGCTCCTGGGTAAACTGCTGGTGCCTTGGCCTATGTGGTTTGAGGTTTTCCAGATGTACATCACCGCACTGGACCTCGGTAAGCTTGACAAGTTAAAAGCACGTGCGCTGCTTGTTCATAACCTGGGTATTGAGGGCCAGCCAGTCCTGCGCACACTTGGAGCTTCAGACTCTTTTGAAGGTGTTGTGGAGCTGCTAGCCAACCATTTCCACACCCCAGATAGCATGACTGTCTGGAGGATTTGTTTTCGGCAGCGACATCAGTGGGTAGGTGAGCCTATTCATCAGTTTGCTGCCGACTTGAGGCAGCTAGCTAGGGAGTGTTGCTTTGGGCCGTTGCAAGATGAAATGGTAGGTGACCAGCTGGAGGAGCACATAAGTAGTGCCGCTTTAAGGGCTAGGCTACTCACGGTGCCGAGTGACTTTACATTGGCCAGAGCTGTCGAGCTAGCTCTCCAGCTGGAGGCCGCAGACAAACTAGCTTCAGAGCTAACCTGGCACTGTAACCTACATGGCCCTGTGTGAAAAAGTGATTGCCTCCCTCCCCTTCCCCCCGTTAAAACATAAATTAACTGTGGTTTATCACACCTTTGGAAAGCTGAGTTCAATTTCTCCAGCCACACCCAGGCCTGATTTCTGCCACACCTATTTTCAATCAAGAAATCACTTAAATCAGACCTGCCTGACAAAGTGAAGTAGACCAAAAGAGCCTCAAAAGCTAGACATCATGCTGCAATCCAATGAAATTCAGGAACAAATGAGAAACAAAGTAACTGAGCTCTATCAATCTGGAAAAGGTTTGGAAAGCCATTTCTAAAGCTTTGGGACTCCAATGAACCACAGTGACAGCCATTATCCACAAATGGTAAAAACATGGGAACAGTGGTGAACCTTCCCAGGAGTAGCCGGCCGACCAAAATTACCCCAACAGCTCAGCGACGACTCATCCAAGAGGTCACAAAAGAGCCCACAACAACATCCAAAGAACTGCAGGCCTCACTTGCCTCGGTCAAGGTCAGTGTTCATGACTCCACCATAAGAAAGAGACTGGGCAAAAATGGCCTGCATGGCAGAGTTCCAAGACAAAAACTACTGCTGAGCAAAAAGAAGATAAAGGCTCCTCAGTTTTGGCAGAAAACATCTCGATGATCCCCAAGACTTTTAGGAAAATACAAGAATGTCCGGCCATCTGTTCATGACCTCAAGCTGAAGGGTACTTGGGTTCTGCAGCAGGACAATGATCCAAAAGACACCAGCAAGTCCACCTCTGAATGGCTTAAGAAAAACAAAATGAAGACTTTGGAGTGGCCTAGTCAAAGTCCTGACCTGAATCCGATTGAGATGCTGTGGCATGACCTTAAAAATGCAGTTAATGCTCAAAAACCCTCCAATGTGGTTGAATTATAACAATTCTGCAAAGATGAGTGGGCCAAAATTCCTCCACAGCGCTGTAAAAGACTCACTGCCAGTTATCGCAAATGTTTGATTGCAATCGTTGCTGCTAAGGGTGGCCCAACCAGTTATTAGGTTTAGGGGGCAATCACTTTTTCACACAGGGCCATATAAGTTTGGATTTTTTTCCCCCTTAATAATAAACACCTTCATTTAAAAACTGCATTTTGTGTTTACTTGTGTTATCTTTGTCTAATATTTAAATTTATTTGATGATCTGAAACATTTAAGTTGAGAAACCAGGAAGGGGGCAAACACTTTTTCACACCACTGTATATTAATATAAAGAGTATTGTATATATAAAGTGTCTAATTATAGATGACGAGAGCCTTTGGCATAAATAGATGCAGACCATTGCAGCAGATACATTAGAAGACATCTGATCAGTCTCAAATGTCTCTCATAATGTCCTCTGAGCCCAGAACAACATGAGGGTCAACTCAGACACACGTTATACCTTTATGGAAACAAGTTTGTTTGCCCTAAACTCCAAAACAAGGACAAAATTGTAACGGGTTGGACTGAAGTGAGACAAAAGGTGGAACACAGAATTGATTGACAGTTTCAGCTTTAAATCACAGAGCAGGTGGGTCATTTCGTCCCCAGAGGACAAAAGGTGCTGGCATTCAGGAGGACATTATGAGGAACATAAAAAGACTAATCAGCCTGCTAATGGCACATCAGAAGCAGAAGCGAGCTGCATATAAAACCATTTACTGCAGAAAAAACAATACAAGCTGACTGGACAGGATTGATTTTTTAATTCTACTGTAGGTCCAAACATCCGTACAAGGTAGCATTGTTTTAAAAAGAGATGAGAGGAGAAACTTTACTCACAGTAACATCCATCCATCCATCTTCTTCCGCTTAATCCTTTTCGGATCGCGGGGGGCTGAAGCCTATCCCAGCATCTTTGGGCGAGAGGCAGGGTCCACCCTGGACAGATCGCCAGTCCATCACAGGGCCAACATAGAGAGACAGACAACCATTCACTCTCACAGTCATACCTAAGGACAATTTAGAATCCCCAGTTTGATGCCAATTAACCTAACTTGCATGTTTTTGGCATGTGGGAGGAAACCGGAGAAATCCCGGAGTAAACCCACGCAGACACGGGGAGAACATGCAAACTCCACACAGATCACTGTTGGTCGGGGGCTGGGATCGAACCCAGGATCCCCCGTCCAAGGGTGAGTTGCTGTGCTGCCGCAGTGCTAACCACTCCGCCACTGTGCCGCCCTACTCACAGTAACAGTAAAAACAAAAAAATACACAATACTAATGACCTGTATTTACACAGGGTGGAAATAATGGAATAACAGGACCATAGCATGATTTCCTGGCATTAATTGTGAAGCATTAAATGATAAATATAGTGAAGAGCGTCAGATTCTTCCCTGACTTCAGGTGGTGTTCCAGTAAACAGCTGATTGAAAGGAAAAACGCAGCTGCTTGGATCGTGACATGTATTAATGAGCAGACTGTTAATGGTGGAGACATCACAAGGTCAATAAGCGCCTTTGCTTCTCTTACACACACACACACACACACACACACACACACACACACACACACACACACACAAACAGAGCCTAGAGCCACTGGAAGTTGAAATGACACATCTGCTGACCTTTGACCTTGAGCATAACCTGGATGCAGACCCTTGAGGATCATGTGTGTCAACCTGGTGAACACTGGGGCAGTTACCTTGGAAGTTGTTTTTGAAATCACATGGGGTCAGCATTGGGGTCAAAGGTCAAAAGGCACAAGAACATGTCACTTCAGCTTTCAGCAGGCCTGGGCTACACACACATACAAGACTTAAAAAAGGGGAATAATCCACAATGTGTGTACCGATCTGGATTTGACCCAAAATGTAACCGGTCCATCATTGGCCCAAGAGCCACCTCTGATGAAGATTTCATCAAAATCCTTCCAGTTGTTTTTATGTAACGGGCAAAAAAACGGGCTGCATGGTGGCGCAGTGGTTAGCACTGCGGCAGCACAGTTTACCCTTGGCCAGGGGATTGTGGGATCGTGGGTTCAATCCCAGCCCCCAACCAACAGTGATCTGTGTGGAGTTTGCATGTTCTCCCCGTGTATGCGTGGGTTTACCCCGGGATTTCTCCGGTTTCCTCCCACGTGCCAAAAACATGCAGGTTAGGTTAATTGGAGACTCTAAAGTGGCCCTAGGTGTGAGTGTGTGTGTGAATGGTTAAGGGATAGCGCCGTATCGTGGCTGCTTCATCCATCCAGGTGGTGGATGACCCTCAATTTCCCCTCTGGGGATCAATAAAGTATACTAAATCTAAAAAAAAAAAAAAAAAAAAAAACACAAATAACATACTGGGTGGAAAAATATCCCTTGGTGTGGAGAGGAGGATCTAGAGGGTCAACATTAGTCATAATTATCAGGAAAAAGTAGAGTAGCTGTCAATGTATTGTAGTCTTCTTCTTCTTCGTCGATCGCTAGATGGTCACACCAGCTGACCTGATGAATGCTGCCGTCCTGTGGAGGTCCCCGAGGTCCCCGTGCAGCTTTTGGTTCAGCGATGTGGGGTCAGGCCACGTAGCTCGTCTGAGTGCAGCGTGATCTGGGCAGTCTTGGAGGAGGTGTTCGCTGGTCATTTGGGCAGTACCACATGGGCATCTGTCTGATTGTCCAACTTTAAGTTTCTGGGGCATGTGGGCATGCATTCTGTTATGTCCAGTTCGGAGTCTGAACAGAACGACTTGGTCAGCCCTGCTCAGACTGTAGTAGTTGTCATCCTTGCAGAAGTTTGGGTGTTGCTGCTGCCACTTCTTGTGAGACAGGGCCTTAATATTGGTTTTCTCCTCACTGTAAGAGATCTGCCTGTCTTCCTGGTCTTTCTGCCCACCCTCCTTAGCAAGTCTGTCAGCCGTCTCATTTCCATAGACTCCACAGTGGGCAGGAATCCACTAGAGTGATACGTTCGCCTGTGTTGCTAGTTGAGACAGAGGGAGGGCGAGTTCATTCAGTTCTTTGTGTCGGGGGTCCTGAAGTGCATCCAAGACAGAGAGGGCATCAGTGAAGATGACGACCCGCTTGTGTGCCTTGTCTTGATGTTCCCTGACGTGGGCCGCTGCTGTTCTCAGGGCCTCTGCCTCAGCCCTGAAATTGGTGGAGTACTTTCCAGTCGCAATGGGAATGTGGGTCTCCTCGTCAGCGTACCTGATGTACACTCCGCCTCCTCCATTCCTGGTTGCTTCCATGGCAGAGCCGTCTGTGTAGACGTGAGTCCACTGTTCTTCAGGGTAGGCAGACCGAATGAACTCCAGGGCCAGCGACTTCCTCTCTTGGTCTGATTGTGTTCCTTTCTTCCCAATGCCCGATATGTCTATGCGTATGGCTGGGAAGTTCTGTCGCTTCCAGGAGGGAACAGATGCTATGGGTGGTGTTGGTGTGGGTATGTGGTCCATCAGTTCTGGGTCTCTCCTTTCAAGTGTCCTGCTCTGGTGGATGAAGCTCGATCTCTTAAGTCTCCCTTTTGTTGGCTTGCTCAGTCTGTCCTTCATGGGATGGTTTTCCAGTCTTTTGAATTTGGCAGCCTGGGTCAGTACCTTGACGTTTCTTCTGTCTTCCAGTGGTGCAAGGCCTGTTGTTGTCTCCAGCGCTTTGATAGGGGTACTGCGCATGGCTCCTGTCATCATTCGCATGGCTTGGTTTTGGAGTCTGTCCAGCTTCTCAGTGTTGCTTTTGGCAGCTGTTGAGGTTGCTGCCATACCATACTCCAGAACAGGCCGAATCCTTCCCACACAGAGCTTCTTCAGGACACCCTGGTCTGCACCCCAGTCTGTCCCTGACAGTTACTTCATTAGGGCCATCCTGATCTTTGCTCTTGCCTGGTTCTCGTGCAGCTGGTTCTTCCAAGTCAGTCTGCGATCCATGGTGATCCCGAGGTATGTGGGTGCATATTCAGCCTGAAGCTCATGGGAGTTGATCTGCAGTTTCACCTTCTGGGGTTGGGTGGACAGGGTGAAGACAGTGTATGTAGTCTTCCTCTCATTTAAGCTCACAAGCCATAACTTGGTCCATGCCTCTATCAGCCGGAGAACTTGATGCAGTCTGTAGTTTGCCGTCGCAATGCTTTCCTCACTGCACCAGAGGGCTAGGTCATCGGCGTAGATAGCACCTTGTACGTTCCTTGGCAAACTCTGGATGATGTTCTTGATGAATACAAGGAAGAGTGTTGGGGAGAGCACTCCTCCTTGTGGGACTTCTTCCCTCAACACCTTCTTCTTGCTGGAGTACTGTCTGACCTGGACTCTGGCTCTTCTGTTGTGCAGGTATTGGGCGATCCACTTGTACATGTGCCCAGCAACACCGCACTGGCACAGTTTCAGCTTGAGGCTGTCTTTCCATACCTTGTCGAACGCCTTTTCTAGGTCTTTAGAAGCAAAGTCAGATGAATTATGAAGCATATCTTTATAATAAACATACTCAGTATTGCTGAATGGTTTTAGTGTTACAATCCAAAGCTGGTTTAAAGGGTCGCTGTGATGTCATCTCTTTGGACATAAGGACATCCACAGTCCCCTGAAACAAAAAACACCAACGAGGAAGAATCAGCCACCTCTTTTACAGACATAACAGACACGCTTAGGGTGACATTTTGTAATCAAGTCCAAAACCACAGATGCTGCAACGCCATATCACTCCTTTAGGACAAAAGGTTTAAGAGGCAACAAAGACCGTTTGTCAGGGAAAAAACAAGGCAAAAGACTCAATTTTTTCATTCCATAATGCAATGCAGCACCCTCATCTACCACAATAAGAGCAAGTGAAGAAGACCCGTAGACTCCTGTCCAATCAGGTCAGAGGTCACTTGAACTGTGGTACGGCGCATCCCCATTTGTGAAAAATAAACCACATTTGGTCAGATTTGACCACTATGAACTTTTCAGCCCCCACCACACACACACACACAAAAACTATGAGATGGATTTGGATGAACGTTTTACCAGAGGTGACCCATGGTCTAAGGATGACTCCATTAGATCTTGGTTGTGATCTGGGTCAGGATGCAGATTCTGGATCACTTTTTCACCTTCTTTAACATTGTGAGCTGGTGCCTTGGTGGAGCGGAGCAGTGGAAACAGTGATCCAGAACTCACATCTTGACCCACATCAACTCCAAAATCTACTGGCTTCACTCTTGGGCCAAGGGCCACTTCTGGTGAAAATTTCATCCAAATCCATCCAGTAGTTTTCATATAATCCTGATAAGTGACAGACAGACAGACGTTCTGACAGCTTGGGCCTTGGTGGAGGTATGTGCTCTCTGAGTGCCCTCTAGTTTCATTCATTCTTTCAGAAGGTTTTATATCAGTTTGTTCAGATTGTGTTGGCCACCACAGCTAGAAAGGAGCCAGCTAACATTAGCAATATGGCATCAAAAAGTGACCTCATCAGTGAGAAAAGACTGAGGGTGGGGTGAACTGGGCCTCACGAGCATTTAAAGAGACATGCACTAAAATGAACCCTTCTGAAGGCTGCAAAAGATGCAGTCATGAAACACTGAGGAGTCTGGATCCATGCATGTCAGGCATTTCATCAAGACTTGTAGGAACTGTGTCAACGTGGAAAAAGTGCATTAAATGTCTCCTTTAAAATCTGTGTGAAGAGCACACTAGTTTCCTCCAATCTGAAAACTATTTGCTGTCCGTCTTCTGTTTAGTCTGGTTTAACCAATGAAAGCAGCCTTTACACCACAGTTGTGATCCAAGCACAGCACTGTTTATTGCTGCTGATGAAAATGACGTTTGTCAGTCAGCAACAAATGCAAGGCAGCAGTCTGTTTCATCCATGGTGAGAGCCAGAGACTGGGGTGAAGCCCATGGGTGGAGCTAGTCTCTCTGATGCTCAGTGAGGCTGGCATGGAGGGCCTGAGGGAGAAGCAGTGCACCATGGGAAGTCATGATGCTGCCACCGGCATAATGGCTCAGTGCAGCTCTGAGAGAGAGACTGAATCTATCTGCTCTGTCTGTTTGAGGAGCAGCCTGCAGAGCTGCTCTTTTATCTGCTGTCGCCTCCTTGTGGTAAAATTTAGCTATTACAATCCCATCAGCCAATTCCGTGTTTGATGCACATCTGTGAGCAGGGGGGGATGGAGGTGGGGGCAAAAAACAGAGAATTCTCCACACAGTTTCATCATAAACCTTTTTTATATCACGTTACATAACAGAATAAAATGCATCTGAAGCACCAATTTTAAATTTGCTACTTTTTCTGTTAAATTTGCAACTTTTTTCTTGTAAATTTGCATCTTTTTTCTTACGTTCATCAATTTTTCATAAACTTGCTGTGCTTTTATTGTAAATTTGCAACATTTTTCCTCATAAATTTGTAACTTTTTTCTAATAAATTTTCAGCTTTGTTTCTCACATTTAAAACTTTCTCAAAAACTTGCAGTGTTTTTATAATAAATTTGCTACATCCATCCATCCATCCATGTTCTTCCGCTTAATCCTTTTCGGGTCGTGGGGGGGCTGGAGCCTATCCCAGCATTTTTGGGCGAGAGGCAGGGTACACCCTGGACAGATCACCAGTCCATCGCAGAAATTTGCTATGTTTTTCTCATAAAATTAAAAAAAAATTTCACATCAATTTGCAACTTTTTTTCTGGTAAATTTGCAATCTTTTCATTTTAAATCTGCACCTTTTTTTCTTTTGAATTTGCAACTTTTTCTCAGAAATTTTCCATTTTTTAGTAAACTTGGAACTTTTTCTTACACTCAAAACATTTTCATAAATTTGCAGTGTTTTTATTGTAAATTTGTAAATTTTTATTGTTTTTATTGTAAATTTATGTTCCAAAGTTGTGTTCCAAGGTTGTCATAGCCAGGAGCGGCACTGGGGTTAAGCTCCCAGTGCTCATAAAATGCTACTTATGGCGTGCATCTCGAAAAGCCTCTGACAACAAAGTCCAACTCCTAGCCTGCCCATGTGGTTTAGTCTCTAAGCCCGGTGGAACTGCTTTTACTAATAGGAGAAGGGGCGAGGGCGGATCTCTGGCGCCTTAAAACCAGATGCTTCGGGTAGATGGTGGCTCGTCAACCTGGGAAGGTAGCCCATCTAGGGGAAGGTAAACCCTGATTTCAAACCTTCGCTGTCTTGCGGCATACCCGGTCATGGGAAAGGCTTCGGGAGTCAACCCTGAGGAAAAATCCGGAGTTGGAGCCCCTAAGGCAGTTCTATGTTGTGCTCAACGTCGTTCTGGCAGCTCCTGCAACGGCGCTGGTGCCAAACTGTAGCAACCCTGCTGTTCCTTTGGATTCATCAGTGACGTGGAGAGGGGGGACATGCTGCATGGGCAACATCTTGTCCTCCATATCTTCCTGCCCAGGCTTGAATCCTACCAACGCCCAACGCTGGAAGGTAGAACACCGGATCACTGGAGAGGACACTCCAGCTTCGCCTTTGGCGTAGACAAAACACGGGGAATGACAGTTACCGATTATAAGCTACCGCTCAATTGGCATAGAGCGCAGCGCCAGGGGTTGTTCCCGACGGTGGGAGGGATCATCGGATCTCACTGGACAGCTACCGCCCGCCTCAAGCTGGGCAGCCCCCAGCCAATAAGGTGTTGTCCAGCCACAGCTTGCTTTCCTCATTGGGTGCATGGGGATGAGGAGAAGTCCGAACAGCAGGCTGAGAACCTTCGCACCAGGCAAGACAATAAAACAAAAGAGACCAACTCTAAAACTGGGAACTTGGAACGTCCCCACTATGATGACAGGACTCGCTGCTAACCTCAAGGACATCAACGATACCAGGAAGACTGCCATCATCAATAATGAGCTGAAGAGACTGGGAGTGGATATCACCACTCTCCAGGAAACACGGTTAGCTGACGCAGGCACACTGAGAGAGAAGGACTACACGTTCTACTGGCAGGGAAAGGGCAGTGACGAACACAGGGAACACGGAGTGGGCTTCGCAGTGAAGAACACCTTGCTGAAGATGGTGGAACCGGGCAGCACTGGCTCTGCACGACTCCTCACCCTCCGCCTGAACACCACTCAAGGCCCAGTCACCCTCGTCAGTGTGTATGCCCCAACACTGACAGCCACACCAGAGGCAAAAGACGGGTTCTACGAGAATCTCGCAACAACTGTCAGGATCATTCCCAACTCTGAACAACTCATTCTCCTTGGAGACTTCAATGCCAGAGTGGGTGCTGACCACGACTCCTGGCCCTCCTGTCTTGGACGTTTCGGCGTGGGCAGAATGAACGACAACGGACAGCGGCTGCTCGAGTTCTCCACATATCACGATCTGTGCATCACAAACTCGTTCTTCAAGACCAAGCCCCAACACAAGGTTTCCTGGCAACATCCGTGCTCAAAGCACTGGCACCAGCTGGACTTGATCCTGACCAGGCGCACCTCACTGAAGAACGTGCTAATCACCCGTTCGTTCCAGAGTGCAGATTGCGACACAGACCATTCATTGGTGTGTTGCAAGGTCAAGCTGCAGCTGAAGAAATTCCATCGTGCTAGACAGCCTGGAAAGGCACGGATTGACACCAGCAAGATGGCTCAACCAGAACTTGTTGAGCAGTTTGTCTCCACCTTTGAGAAGGAACCTGGTGTACCACAAGAAGGAGAATCTGCAAAGCAGAAGTGGGTAGAGCTGCGAAACACCATCCACTGCACAGCCTTGGCTACCTTTGGGAGGAAGACCTTGAAGTTACAGGACTGGTTTGATGCCAAGTTGACCGAGATGACCCCCGTCATTGAAGCCAAGCGCTAGCACTTGCTGAGTATAAGAAGTACCCAAACGAGAAGAATCTCCAGATTCTCAGGGCTGCGAGAAGCAAAGTTCAACAGACTGCTCGGCGCTGCGCCAACGAGTACTGGACTCAGCTCAGCCAAGACATTCAAACCGCTGCCATAACAGGGAACATCCGTGGTATATACGATGGCATCAAGAAAGCACTTGGTCCGGCTCAGAGCAAGACGGCCCCCCTCAAATCCTCCACTGGGGAGATGATCACAGAAAAGAACAAGCAGATGGAGAGATGGGTGGAACACTACTCCGACCTCTACTCCAGACAGAACACCGTGACACCGTCAGTCCTTGATGCCATCGACTGCCTGCCATCCATGGATGAACTTGACGCCGAGCCAACCATTGACGAACTGAGCAAGGCCATTGATAGCTTGGCCGCTGGCATGGCACCCGGCAACGACGGCATACCCCCTGACCTGATCAAGCACTGCAAGACCGCCCTACTGCTGCCATTGCATGACATCCTCTGCCAGTGTTGGAAGGAAGGTGCCGTACCACAGGACATGAGGGACGCCAAGATCATCACCCTCTACAAAAACAAAGGGGAGAGAAGCGACTGCAACAACTACAGGGGCATCTCCCTCCTCAGCGTTGTTGGCAAAGTCTATGCACAAGTTGTTGTCGTTCGTCTACAGAAGCTTGCCGAACGTGTCTACCCCGAGTCTCAGTGTGGCTTCCGCGCTGAGCGATCGACGGTAGACATGATATTCTCCATCCGCCAACTCCAGGAGAAATGCAGAAAACAGAACATGCCCCTGTACGTCGCCTTCATCGACCTCACCAAAGCGTTCGATCTGGTCAGCAGAGAGGGCCTTTTCAAGATCCTGCCAAAGATAGGATGCCCACCAAAGTTGCAAAGCCTCATCGAATCGTTTCACACCAACATGCAGGGGATAGTGCAGCACGATGGCAACGTCTCAGAGCCATTCAACATACGCAGCGGAGTGAAACAGGGCTGTGTACTTGCGCCAACCCTCTTTGGGATTTTCTTTGCTATGCTCCTGAGGCATGCCTTCAGCACAGCAACAGAGGGAATCTACCTGCACACAAGATCTGACGGCAGGCTTTTCAACTTCGCCCGCCTGAAAGCCAGAACCAAAGTACGCGAGGCTCTAATCAGAGACATGCTATTCGCTGACGACGCTGCAGTCGCAACCCACACACAGCAGGAGCTTCAGACCCTGATGGACTGCTTCTCCCAGGCATGCAAGGACTTCGGGCTTACCATCAGCCTGAAGAAGACTAACGTCTTGGCGCAAGGCACGGAAGCACCACCAACCATCACCATCGACGACTACGAGCTGGAGGTCGTGAATCAGTTCACGTACCTGGGGTCCACGATCAGCAACAACCTCTCCCTTGTTACAGAGATCAACAAGAGGATTGGAAAATCAGCTTTCACACTCGCTCGCCTCACCACACGAGTGTGGGAGAATCCCAAACTCTCTGTCAAGACGAAGATGGCAGTGTATAACGCCTGCGTCATCAGCACACTGCTCTATGGGAGTGAGACATGGACAACATACACCCGGCAGGAAAAGAGACTGAACTCCTTCCACTTGCGCTGAATTCGCCACATCCTGGACATATCCTGGCAGGACAAAGTGCCCAACACAGAAGTTCTGTCACGCGCTGGCCTTCCCTCCATGTTCACTCTACTCAGGCAGCGCAAGCTCCGCTGGCTAGGCCACGTTCACCGTATAGAGGATGGCAGAATCCCCAAAGACGCCCTCTACGGAGAACTGGCAACTGGCAGGAGAGACGTTGGCCGCCCACAGCTGCGCTTTAGAGACGTCTGCAAGAGAGACATGAAGGCCCTGGAGATCAACACAGAGCGCTGGGAGGACCTTGCAACGGACCGCTCCAAATGGAGAGGCACCCTGACCAGACAGCTCAAGGCGGGTGAAGAGAGACTGACTGCTGCAGCAGATGAAAAAAGGACCCGCAGGAAGAACCGCCACAGACCCAGCAGCACGGAGACCACCCACAAGTGCGACCTGTGTGACAGGGACTGCCATTCGCGCATCGGCCTGTTCAGCCACAGGCGGTGCTGTTCCAGCAGAGTAGATGTTTAGGATTCTCTTCCATGGTCATCATAGACCGACGGAGACCGACGACGATATTGTAAATTTGTAACATTTTTTCTCATAAATTTAAAACTTCTCATAAATTTGCAAGTTTTTTGTGTAAATTTGCAACTTTTTTCCACACAAACTTGCTATTTTTTTCTTCACAAATTCACTCCTGTTTTGTTATAAATCTGCAACATTTTCTTGAATTTTTGACTTTTTTCTTCTAAATTTGGAAAATTCATATAGATGCTGGTTTAATTTTATTCTGTGTAATTGGTTACATTTTCTTTGATCATCTATACAGCGATTCAAGTTTTTCTGTTCTGGTTTTTCAGGGTTTGAACTCTCCTCTATTTCAAATGTAGGAGCCCCTAAAGTCAGTCTGGTGTAGGGCCCAGACCACAGTAACAGCGATAGTGTCCCCTCCACCTTTCCTTTGGAGAAAATGTTCTGTTTCTGCTCCCAGAACTGGTGAACTGAGTCAGGTCTGGAGGCCGCTTTGCTCCACACGTCTTTTCAGTTCTGCCCACTAATTTTCTCTGGGACTGACATCAGGGCTTCATGATGGCCACTCCACAACATTTACTCTGTTGTCCTGAAGCCACTTTGTAACTAATCTGGAGGGATGCTTAAGGTCATTGTCCGTTTGGAAGACCCATTTGCACCCAAGCTGACTGTTCCAGGCCTTGGTCTTGGAGTGATCTCAGTTGGTCCACCACTCCTGGGGAGGGGACCAATGGTCTTAAAGTTCCTCCATTTGTGCACAACCTGTCTTGCTGTGGATTGGTGGAGTCCAAACTCTTTAGAGATGAACCTGCAACTTTTTCCAGCCTGGTGAGCATCAACAACCCTTTGTCTTGTTCCTGCCACTGTACACTTCCACAAACACTTTGATAGACCTTTAAATACAACAGGGTGCCCACTCCCACCTGACTGTCATCCCACTGACTGAAAACACCTGAATAATTTCACCTTCAAATGACCTGCTGATCCTCGAGCTTCACAGACTTTTACCGCTCACAGATATGTAATATTGGATCATTTTCCTCAGTAAATACTTGTATGAAAATCTGATGACGTTTTAAGTCACATTTATGCAGAAATGTAGAAAATTCTGAAGGGTTCACAAACTTTCAAGCACCACTGTATGTCAACTTCTGACTCTGAAGAAAGAAATAAAAAATTCTCTCGGTATTCTTGCATTTTTGCATTTAGCAGATAAAAATAATTGTGGTAATCCTAACTATGGAATTGATTTGAAAACCCTTCATTGTTTCATTCTCTAGTTACGTTCACAAGGCAGGTGCTGACATTCACTTTCATTCAGACATTCACCAGAAAAAAATGGCAAATTTATAAGAAAAATGGTTACAAAATTATGAGAAAGACAAAAGTTGGAAATTTACAAGAAAAGTCTTAATTCAGAAGAAAACAGCTGAATCTTTACAAGAAAAAAGTTGGACATTTATTTTAAAAAGTCAAACCTTCATGAGGAAAAAGGTACCAAATTTACAAGGGAAAAGTAGTGATGAAAATGCAGATTTATTGCAAAAACCTATTAAAATACCACAAATTTACTATTATTCGGTGTCTGTTAGTACTAATATTTGGTGAGAGTAAAGGCGTTAATACTCAAGTAACTTTCTCTGTAATTTTTTGATTCTACTTTACATTTCTGTTGGCAACTCTTACTTGTACTTGAGTATTTAAAACCATAAGCTAATGCTATGCCAGCGTGGGTACCATTGCTGACCACTCAACCCTCCTCTGCATAAAACTCTCATAAAGTTGATGTGATGTCAGTCAGACAATTATAAAAACGTCAATTTGGCAATGAAAAATAAAGCTGGGGCAATTCAAATTCACAGAACCAGGATTATGTAGCTGTTAAAGCAGCACCATGGAGCGTTCTGGTTCTGGGTAGGAACACTGAAAAGACTACAACTATGGAGACTGTGACCTGATTGGTGTTGGGGAAACGTGACGTTCATCCTGTCAAAGGTTGATGGATCATCAAAATAATTTTGGAAACATTAATTTAAGGAGAAAATCTTAAATAGTGCTGCTTTAAAATCAGTCCAGTTAGTTTTAAATGTATACATTATATGGAAATTAATCTGGCTTGTTTATGACGTTTATTTCTTTTATGAAGCAACTGTTTTTTTCTCACTTCCGCCTCCAAAGAGAGCAGACGCTTCTTTTCTCTCTCTGCTCTAGCTCCCCACCTCCTCAACTAACTGGATCCCAGCTTGCTGTTGTCTGTCTGCGTCTGACTGCGGATTATCGAAAGAAATTATGGAATTAATAAGCTGGGCTTTGAACGCAATTGACACTATTTTTTCAACAAGGAAAAGTGCTCCGGGGCAAGCTGTTTGCCCCGCAGGGACGGCTCCAGCGGGCTATTTACGGGAGACAAGTAATTGGAGAATCTTGTGCCTGACTAATCTCTCTATCGAAGACATTGAAGATTTGTATGTCTTCGTAATAATGGTGATTGGGATCGTTCTGATTGGATCTGGAATTGTCCTGGTGTACCGCAAATTGCTGAAGATGGATACAACCTATCAAAATGCTGGCCAGGCGAGGTGCATCCATCAAATTGAAAAAATGGAGAAGACCCTGATAGCGACAAATGGAGAACTGTCTCGGAAGGTGGATTACATCATGATTATGCTTAGGTCTATCCACGACAGACTCAACGCCCCGCAATGAAGGATTAAGTACTGAATCTGCAGAAGAATATAAAGTTCCTTCTCTGTGATCAGTTCTATTTGGCTCAATTCCCTTACAAAAATCCTCCTGATCGTCTGCAGTCTCTCGTTTTTTCAAAACACTGAGCACATGGCCTTGGACAGCAGCTGCATGGACAATTGCCAAGGACAATTGCCAGTAGCCAGACAAAACATCTCCTGCCAAGTGTCCTTGTTGTTCTTACTGATACAACACTTTGCTTCAACATTACATTCATATTGATCCACAAACTGACAACAAGATGATTCACTCACTGCTCTCTTTGTGTCCTGTGAACTCTTTTTGTCTGCTGATGTGCATTGAGGGCTTTTTTTTTCTTTGTAATCATAATATTGATCATGTGACCAGTATTCTGAAATCAATGTTTTTTTTGCTCCTTCCCATTGTATTATTTCTTATGCTACCTGTACCCTCCTGTTGGCAGGCGCGTTTCAGACGCATGCCGCGTCACGGAAATGCAGGTTCATTTTCTGTGTCAAGTCAAATTCTCTCGTATGTTATCAGTGATCTGTTAATGTACTTGGCAATAAATCTTTTTCTGATTTCTGATTCTGAAAAAGAGGGATCAGATGCATTTTAGCGATGAGGTTTACTGTTATCATGATTATTATTAATTATTCCTGAAGGTTTTACAACCAAACATGAGATAATCTTACAAAATACTTCAGTGAAAGCAAAGAATCTCAGAGGGAAGTATGAATATGGTTTATTTAATGAAATAAATTAATAAAAAGCTCAAGGTTCTTTGTTATTTGATGAATTGCATACAGATAAGGGCTGTGTGATATGACCAAAATTTCATATCACGACATAAGTAATCCTATATCATGATATACATTTTCTGTAAATTCTACAGTTTAGATAATCACATAGAAAGGACCATCTCTCTCTTTTTATTGTTTACATGCACCTTTTCCCCTCATAATTTTGCAGTGTTAAATAGTTTTGTAATGTGCATGTGAGACTTGATTCTCACAAATTTGAGTTTTTTTTCTTCTAAATCAGATCATATGGATAAAAAGTAAACATCAATAAGTTAAACATTCCCTGAGCCAGAGGAGAAAAGCAAAAACAACAACAACAAAACCCCCCACAAAACATAAAAACTGTGAAAATGAGAAAATGACCCATCGCTGTTATCGACAGATATAAATTAGCTGTTAGTTTAAATGAATGAAAATTTCAGTGTGGATCCACAGCCTGATGCCTGCTATTCTGGCCTGATTTAACCTGTTTGCTTCTCAGTAAAAATATTTCCAATTGCCCATGATCTGAAAATCAAAGACACAAAAGGGAATGTAATAAAATACATCTGATGACTTTAACTTTATTCATTATCACTACTTGACTAATTAGAATTACTAAAAATCAAATAAATGACATTAAGAGCCAACTTGCTCCTCCCACCCATTTTACTGTGTTTATTATTTATTTTGCATGTATGTGTCACCATCATGCACTTTTGCAGCTTTAATACATTTTTTTTCAGACACAACTAAGAAACAGCAGTGATTTAAACCAAAGAAACAATGGTCTGATGCACTATAATGTTTCCAATTAGCACAACTTAGCATCGTCACTTAGCGTTTGCTGTTTTATAATTAGACATGGTGTTAACGTTACTTATCTCCTATTAAAACCAGGTTAGCGGACTATCCTCTCTGATGCAGCATGGTGGAAAACAGTCCCACATCCCTGGTAAACAGGAGTAGCAGCTATTTGAGCAAACCGGTAGTTTGGCGTTAGCAACCACGGACTGAAGCCTAGCCACCCACCACACACCTGTTCTGCAGCACGCACTGTGGGGGAGAGGCGGGGACTGACAAGTAGCGGTGAGGAGCTTTGCTGAAGAAACGGGAGTATCTTGGGGATTTGGGGTTTTTTGGGGAAGGAGTTTTTGCCTTTTTTTTAAAAAAGTTTTTTGGAGAGTGTTTTTGTGCTTTTTTATTGTTTTGGGGGGATTTTTTGCATTTTTTTTTTTTTTTAGTTTTTTTGGGTAAAAAAATATATCGGCCCACCGCCCAACATCGTCAGGCGGTGGAAGGAATACTTCGAAGATCTCCTCAATCCCACTGATACGCCTTCCACAGAGGAAGCAGGGTTTGGGGACGAGGGGGATAACTCGCCTATCACAGGGGCTGAGGTCGCCAAGGTGGTTAAAAATCTCCTTGGTAGCTGGGCCCTGGGGGTGGACGAGATTCGCCCTGAGTACCTCAAGGCCCTGGATGTTGTTGGGCTGTCATGGTTGACACGCCTCTGCAGCATTGCATGGAGGTCGGGGGCAGTGCCTTTGGCATGGCAAACCGGGGTGGTGGTTCCTCTCTTCAAAAAAGGGGACCGGAGGGTGTGCTCCAACTTTAGAGGGATCACACTCCTCAGCCTCCCTGGGAAGGTCTATGCCAAGGTACTGGAGAGGAGAGTCCGGCCGTTGGTCGAACCTCGGATTCAGGAGGAGCAATGTGGTTTTCGTCCTGGCCGTGGCACATCGGACCAGCTCTTTACCCTCTCGAGAATTCTTGAGGGTTCGTGGGAGTTTGCCCAACCAGTTTACACGTGTTTTGTGGACTTGGAGAAGGCATTTGACCACGTCCCTCGTGGATTTTTGTGGGGGGTGCTTCGGGAGTATGGGGTATCGGGCTTGTTGTTACGAGCTATTTGGTCACTGTACGACCGTTGTGAGAGTTTGGTTCGTATTGCCAACACTCGGTCGGAGTCATTCCCAGTGAGAGTTGGATTCCACCAGGGCTGCCCTTTGTCACCGATCCTGTTCATAATTTTTATGGACAGGATTTCTAGGCGCAGCCAGGGAATGGGGGGTGTCATGCTTGGTGACCACAAGATCTCATCTCTGTTGTTTGCAGATGATGTTGTCCTGTTGGCTTCATCCAGCAATGACCTACAGCTCTTGCTGGGATGGTTTTCCGCTGAGTGTGAAGCGGCTGGGATGAGAATCAGAACCTCCAAGTCCGAGTCCATGGTCCTCAGCCGGAAAAAGGTGGATTGTCCTCTCTGGGTTGGGGACAGGCTCCTGCCCCAAGTGGAGGAGTTTAAGTATCTTGGGGTCTTGTTCACGAGTGAGGGGAAAATGGAGCAAGAGATTGACAGACGGATTGGAGCAGCATCTGCAGTGATGCGGACGTTGTACCGGTCTGTTGTGGTGAAGAGGGAGCTGAGTTCTAAGGCAAAGCTGTCGATTTACCAGTCAATCTACGTTCCTACTCTCACCTATGGTCACGAGCTTTGGGTAATGACCGAAAGAACGAGATCGCGGATACAAGCGGCTGAAATGAGCTTTCTCCGTAGGATTGCTGGACTCACCCTCAGAGATAGGGTGAGGAGCTCAGTCATCCGGGAGAGGCTCAGAGTAGAACCGCTGCTCCTCCACATTGAAAGGAGTCAGTTGAGGTGGTATGGGCATCTGATTAGGATGCCTCCTGGACGTCTCCCACTTGAGGTGTTTCAGGCACATCCCACTAGGAGGAGACCCCGGGGCAGACCCAGGACACGGTGGAGAGACTATGTCTCCCTGCTGGTCTGGGAACGCCTTGGTATCCTCTCTGAAGAGCTGGAGCAGGTGGTGGGGGAGAGGGAAGTCTGGGCTTCTGTGCTTGAACTGCTGCCTCCGCGACCCGGACCTCCGGAAAAGCGGTAGAAGATGGATGGATAGTATTTTTGGGGAGGGGGTTGTTGTGTTTGTTTAGTTTTTTGGGCAGGGAGTTTTTGTGTTTTTTTTTGTAGTTGTTTTTTTGGGGGGAGGGGTTTTTTGTTTGTTTAGTTTTTTGGGGGAGGGAGTTTGTGTTTTTTTAGGTTTTTGTGGGAGATTTTTTGTGTTTTTTATTATTTTGGTGGTAGTTTTTTGAGTTTTTCCTAGTTTTTATTTG
Organism: Pholidichthys leucotaenia; assembly: GCA_020510985.1. Taxonomy (NCBI): domain Eukaryota; kingdom Metazoa; phylum Chordata; class Actinopteri; order Cichliformes; family Pholidichthyidae; genus Pholidichthys; species Pholidichthys leucotaenia. The sequence goes on from CM035839.1 coordinate 263,841,139, forward strand.
GGGGGGAGTTGTTGTGGGTTTTTTATTTTGGGGGGGGGGGGGGGTTTGCATTTTTTTGTTTTGTTTTGTTATTTTAGGGGGGAAGGAGATTTTGTATATTTAATTTTGGGAGGGGTTTTTGTGGTTTTTTTTTAGTTTTTTGGGGGGGAGTTTTTTTTTTTTTTTTTTTTTAGTTTTTTGGGAAAGGGTTTTTTGAAAAAATTCATATTTGTCTTATATTTGTGATTTGCTTTGTCTCAGAGTCTGTGTAAAAGTATCAAGGATGCAGCTGCATTAGTTATCATTTTGTTTTTAGTTCATTTTGTGCGGCTCCCATGTGACTGGTGCTGAGTGAGCATCATGGTTCTTGAGAAAGAGATAATCTGTACACAAAGTTTTGACCAGATGTGCTGGACCAATCATGATGGACAATTCCTTCTCCGCCTCTCAGATAACGGAGGGCTTAAAGAACTGAGTGATGCATGTCTGAGTCAGAATGGTGCACGAATTGGCTCTGAGACTATTTTTGCATTGTTTTCCACTGGCCAGTATAATTAAATTTGCTGAAACTCTGATCCCACCTGGTTTTTGACTGAAGGTTTAGAAGAATTTTTCTAACATACTTGGCACCCGAGGCACAGGGACTCAATATATCTCTCTTCCTGCTTTCCGCGTTTTGGGACCAACTCGGCTGTGCACGGCTGCGGAGAAAGCTCTCCCCCACCAGGACCAATGACACGGCTTTTGTGGAAGTGAGGCACGGTCCAGAGGCGCTTGGAGCAGAGCCGGAGAGTGACAGAGCCATCCTGCAGGTGGATCGCAGTGAGTAAATTTAATTGTTGATGACACCCGGTTCAAGTCCGCGGTCGGTCTGAGAATACACGTAAAAGAGTTGTAAGCCAAGCGCTTGATACCGCAAAATCCGAATAGGTTCGGACAAGGTAGAGGCTTGGGGGTCCTGGTTCGAGTCCACATAGAAGTTCATTTCTGCTGCATAAAGTGGACCCAAAGAGAGCGCGGGGTATCGATAAAAAAGCAATGCAAGATCTTTTTTACATCACAAGTGAGCATAGATTAAGAAAAAATCTCAATGTATGACCTTCTTTACATCACAAGTGAGCATCGATAAAGTGAGAGATAACCCTAAAAAAGGTAAACAGCGCTAATATAATAAGAATAAAGTCTAATGTGATCATAAGAACTAAAATACCTTAAGGCATAATTCAAAACAGGTCTAAAATAAAACAAAATAACTCTTTAAAAATATATACACGATAAAATAAAATAAAATTATAATAAAATAAAATAAATGCATTAAATAAATAACTGCAGTTTGTTTGTTCAGTTGTTTGCATGCTTGTTCGTGTGTATTTTTAATGTTTCATGGTGTGGTCTATATTAATCATATATCCCATAACCTACATATGTTTAAGCATGTGAGAGTGTTTCGTGATTACATATGTAAAGCGACTTCACACTTCAGAACAGGACAAAGGGTCTCAACCGCCAGTGAAGATCAAAGAGCATCCGAGGCACTGCGGTGGAGACCGGACGGGTTGCCCTGACCCCCCAGGGCCAGGTGGAGGAGTACGAAGACAAAAGAGGGGATTAAGATAGTGAGGGATGTCAGCTTTTGATATGCATGTCTTTTGTTATGTGCGAGTATAAGTTCGTAGAGCCGAAGGTGTTCGCTCTCTTACTTCTTCTGCTGCTGCACCTAGATGAGACTTGTTAGAGGAGCTGATAATAAACTTTGGTTTAAGAATCACATCGCCTCGTTATTTCAAGCTCCTCTACACTGGTGACCCTGACGCGAGAATGGACCAGAGGCGTTCCCCCGCGATCGACTCATCTGTGGCGACCCAGACAGACGCCGGCGCCCATGCAGACAGGGGAACAGATGGACGACGTTCCCCCACGGCAGAAGTGATAGAGAGGGCTCAACCGAGCACCAGCGCCGCTGAGAGAGCCGAGGGAAGGCACTCTCACCCTGCGGACACATCAGTGACGGTCCACACAAACGCCATCACCATCAAGCTGCCGGACTTCTGGCAGGAAGACCCCGCCTCGTGGTTTCAGCAAGCTGAAGCCCAGTTTGCACTTGCGGGCATCACGGCTGACGATACAAAGTTCTATCACATCGTCGCCAAACTCGACGCCGCCACTTCGAGATGTGCGCGGAGCATAATCCAGCGGCCGCCGGCCCAGGACAAATATAAAGAACTGAAAGCGACCATCGTGGCAAATTACGTCCCCTCAGCCGAGGAGAGAGCCGAGAGGATCCTGGTGGTCTACGGCCACAGAGGAGGCAGACCCAAGGCCCTCATGGAGGACTTGCTGCAACTTAAAGAAGAGGACAATGACAACTTCCTCTTCCATTTTATATTCCTCAGTACGCTGCCGCCACACATGAGAGGGACGCTTGCCAACATGCGATGCAGCACCCAGCAAGACTTCCGCACGCTGGCTCACGAAGCTCAACGGCTCGTCAACGCCTGCAAGGAGCACACACCCACAGCAGCATCCGCAGACCTCAACGCTGATGTCCGGAGCCACGAGGAGCCACAAATCACCGAGCAGAATCAGCCCGCGGTGACAGCGACATGGCCAGGACGCAACAGACGGAGCGACGTTTGTTATTACCACCACCGCTTCGCCGAGAAGGCTTACAAATGCGTTCCCCCCTGCAAATTCACGATTTCGGGAAAACGCCGAAGCCGAGAGCCGTTAACAGCGGTGGTTCTCGGCGAAAAAAGCAAGCTTTTATATGTGACGGACGGACACACCGGCAAGCAGTTCCTTATCGACACGGGAGCTCAACTAAGTTTTGTCATGCCCTCCCAAGCAGACCGGGCCATGGGCCCCCGGGGCAATGGAGCGGTGGCAGCCAACGGCTCCATCATCGACACTTTTGGCGAAAAGAGCCTGCCCCTCTGCATCCACGGCCGCAACTACAGATGGACATTTGTTGTAGCGGCGGTGAGTTTTAACTTGTTGGGCGCAGATTTTTTGTGTGCACATGGGTTATTAGTTGATCTAGCGAACAGACGCTTGGTTAATGCACTGTCCTTTGCTTCTATTCCCTGCTCAGCTCGACTTTCTCCACCACCCGTGCAGGCTAGCGTCACCACAGCAGGAGGTAAGTTTGATCAACTCCTCACCCAGTACCAGAGAACAGCCACACAAAGGCACCAAAGAGATAAGTAAATATGCACATTCTTACCATCCACACTCTCCTACAATTCAACCTATTAAACCTGACATTTATGATGTATATGCAGTCACTGAACAGTACCCCATGATTGAACTTTCAAATCCAGCTTATGCAGTGCCACCTGGGCATAATGAGGCCAATCCACACGCCCCGCAGTTTCAACCCACAATCTTAGTCTACAGATCATAGACTGATGCTGATTTCTCTGAGGCAGTTAAAGAAATCCCACATCTAAAAGATAAATCCCCACAGTTTTTTGAAGGGATGGCAAACCTTCTTGACAGCTTCAAACTAAATGGTCATGAGACAGAACGTGTTTACAGAAAAGTTTTAAAAGTTGATTGGTGTGCTGTGACAGGTGATTGGAGCTCAAAAGATACTACAGGTAATGTTTTTCCTCCAACAAATGCAGTGTTACAACAACGGGTGAGAGAACGGAATGATTGCATTGAGAATAAATGGCGAGTGAAGCATGATTGGACAAGAATTCAAAATACAGCTCAAAACAAAAGTGAAGGTGTGGAAGCTTACAGGACCAGATTGCAAGAAATTTTTGCTAACCATTCCGATTTAATTAAGCCTGCTAATGATACAGGTGTAGAACCTTATTGGCAGCATTTGAAAAGTGTTTTCCTACAAGACATGCACCCACATTTGGCTAAATATATCCACAAACATCTGGTTACATATCACACTTGTGCATTTGGTGATTTGCTAAAATATGCTAAACATGCAGAGTGATTGGAAGAGGAGAAGGGGGAAAAGGAAGATAAGGAATCAAAGACACGACCAACCCCTGTTTACATGATTGCTGACCCCATGGGGGAGGCCAAGGCTTCCCCCACCTCTGTCTTTTACCAGGGTCCACCTCGCGGGGGAGGAGGACGAGGGCAAAGGAGAAGGCATGGTCGCGGAGCTGCCTACCCACAACCATGGGGGCACGACGTTTGTCACCAATGTGGACAGCGAGGGCACTGGCAAAGGGTTTGCCCCGAGCGCCCGCTGTAGTGGGGAGAGGGAGCAGGATCTCGCATCCAGCCACCACCACAGCATCCACAGGACCACAACATATGAGTATCTGAACCGAAGCTAAGTACAACACATGACACTGACAATGATACAGCAGACATTTTTCATTTACCTTATTTTGACTTGATGCTAACAATGCAGTGTTTACCTGAAGTGACATTGGAGGTTCAAGAGATCCCCATAAGGTTTCTCTGTGATACAGGTGCATGCAGATCAGTGATTGCAGGGACAGATGTCAAAGGTTTCACAAAATCAGATCAAACAGTAACTGCCAAATCCGCAAACGGTATACTAAAAACAGAGCACCTTTCCAAAACTGTAAAGGTAAAACATCCGGTCACAGGTGACATTGCAGAAAGTTCATTCATACTATCACAGGCATGTCCCATTAACCTTTTGGGCAGAGATTTGCTCACAGCTCTCAACATTGCCATAATCCCAACAGAGAACGGTATGGGAGCATCACATTTCCCACATGTGGCAGAAGTGAATGTACTGCAGGATTTCAATGTGCCAAGGTACTGTTACTCCCTGCATTTGGTTTCGGACCGACCAAGCTCAGTGACATCAGACCTGCAAATGAAAGCTATGCAATATTTTGAGTCCAATGTCCCTACCACACAGCAGGCCACAGACCAACATTGTTGCAGTGTGTATGACAGACATCTGAGTGGCCCAGATCCAAATTATGAAAAAACATTCCTTGCAAATCCATCCTCCAGACTGGTGATTAAAAATCTGTATTGGTCACCAAGGGGCTATGTGGGAGCAGCTGTTGTGTTGTGTGATGAAGACAACAGACATTTTAAACCCTGGGAGGCACCCTACATCCCACTGATCAAACCCAAACACATGCATTGGAAGGATGTCAGACACTTTGTAACGACAGCAGAGGAAAGTGGTCAATCTTGGAAACAATCTCCTGATCCAAGAGTTCAATATTCCTCAAAATTGGACACCTATTTACTGCCGTTGAACTGGGTGACCACAGTGCAGAAAGAAGTCCAAATTGATGTCCCCAACTCACCCATGTGATCACTTTTTACATTAACAGAAGGAGAGGAACATGCACTCTCACAAATCCCAAATTCTCTGTGGCCAACAGGAAAGGCAGATGTAGACTTAATAAAAAATGCAGTATTGGTTAAAATAAATACTAAATCTCATTATAGGTCTTACCAAAGACAGTATCCTCTATGCCCTGAAGCACAAGAAGGCATTAAACCTGTCATAGAGGACCTAAAAGCAGGAGGTGTCATTATACCATGCCCAAATTCTCCATGTAACACACCTTTGTTTCCTGTGAGGAAGGCGGGTCCATCTTCCGGATGGCAAATGGTCCAGGACCTTCAGGCGGTAAACAAAGCAGTTATCCCAAAAGCTGTTTCAGTCCCCAACCCACACACTTTGTTGAACGACCTACAACCACAAATGAAATATTTCACAGCAATAGACATCAGCAACAACTTTTTCAGCATACCAATACATCTAGATCATCAATTTTAATTTGCATTCACATTTGAAAACAAGAGGTATGCATTCACCAGACTACCACAAGGTTACTGTGAATCACCAACCATTTTTTCCCAGGCAATGCCAGCAAATTTGACAAAGTTTGTCCTTCCTAATGGGAGCCAGTTGCTCCTTTATGTTGATGACATTTTGCTGGCATCACCTGTAGCATCATTTTGCTTTGGCTCATCAATAAAATAGACTTTGCATCTTAAAGACATTGTTTCACTCAGGAAAAGGCTAATCAAGAATTGCTTATTCATCTTAGGACCACTGTGGAAAACACATTCCTTTGTAAAGTGGTACGAGAGATAAGGATTCCATCTCATGCAAGAAACGGATTAACTTACATCATAAATAAACTGGAAACTTCCCCATCTAAGACAGGTTTATTGGTTATCAGTTATCTGACAGTCAACAGGCATCTCATAAACTTTAAATGCATTTCCTAAGGCCCTAGGATTATCCATATCTTGACACTACCCCTGATGGACGTCTCTGGAATAGACGCTCACTTTTGACTGTACATTGATGAACTGAAATTAACTCTCTTTCTTCAAGTTTCATTTCTCAGAACAATTCTAAGGACACTATTTGTTGAAGATCACTGCCTCTGTGGGACTCTGATATTCTGTGGACAATCCTTTGTGTTTGAAATGCTTATTAATCCTTGATTTTAAATATGTGCATGTTAAAATGTTTAAATGAAGGTTTATTCTCGCATGTTAATTTAAAAGCACTAGTTATAAAGTTGCATGAATCACTGAAGAAGGTTACATCTTATACACAAGTATATTAATGAATGTTCAGTATTAAGATGTGTGTATCAGGTTGCCAAAACATTTCTTAAGTCATATGACTGGTATCTGCCAGTCTCTGCTTTGCAACAGCTCTCTCAATATTATTGGTTGTTACAGACAAAGGACTGTTTGTTCATTGGACTAAAGATCATAAAACCTGCCCACGAAGAAAGACTGTTGGTTTAGGCTTATGTCAATCACCCTAACAGCGCGAAAGTTGTCTGAGCTATAAAGAGGGGAGACACCCTCCTTCAGATCAGAGCAGTTCAGAGAGTTTTTGTCTGTTCAGTCTTGCTATTGTCTTGAGAAAGTCTGTGTGTTTTAATGTTTTCTCTAAACGTCTGTGAATTAATTCTTTCTTTTGAGCTCAAACTTCATTATATGGAGTGAAACTCCATGCTTTCCAGATGTTCCTGTTCTTCTAACTTTTTATCCTGTTAAATGTTAAACATTTTTCTTAAATCCACCGTGTGTTTTGTGTTTTAAAGAGACTGATCTATCGCTTTGTATCCACACTGGAAGCTGTTTTCAACTCCACAACGTCAGAGTAACTTAAGATTTTTGTGGCTTGTGTTTATTTTTATCTTATCCCTCTAAATCTGGTTATCTGGACCAGATTTTTAATTATTTCTGAATTTATTTGGATTCTGGAGAATCCGCTGACCAATGAAAGCCCCGGACGCAGCTCCGCCACTAACGGAGTGAAGACAAAGGAGCCTTACTATCGCAGTCATAATTTCGTCTTATGACTGTGGACTTTGAAAGCTGCTGTACCTTGTCCGAATATCTGCTGGCAAGATATTCTGGTTTTGGTGCCATCTGCAAATAAAGCTTTAGGAGGCCCCTCAACAACAGGACTTCAGCAAGGATTCACGTGAGCCATATTCCTTGTTCCCTCTGCTGAATGACTTGCCCAAAGTTTGGAAATAATTCAAAATCTGATCAGATGCAAAATTAAAGAGAATTAATATTCTCTTTTCATTAAAATTAAATTTTACTTTCTTAAGAGTAGTCCAGAATTTTTCATATAAATAGTTAATTGTCTCCATAAATTTGCATCCAATGTTACACATAATTTTTCATTTCAACTCTTCCAAATTCATGTTAAAGTCCATGGTTTATAGATGTGCTCACATTGTTACTCTGTCCTCCATTATAAATTTAATGGGATGGCTCAATGCTGATCATTTCACCTGTTCACAAGTTATTTGAATGTAAGATCATTTAATCAGAGTTCATTTAATAAATCTATAAAATGAGAGAGGTTGTTAGGATTTATTCCTATTTCTGTGATTATTCTAAGCTCCAGTAGAACTCACTAATATTTTGAGACGGATTATTAATCAATTAATTCATGATTAAACAGGTCTAAAGTGAAACTAATTAATAAATTGCTCACATTTATTGAGCTGGTGCCCCTATATGAGTGTGTTACTCTCTATGTATGAGTGTTTGCGGTGACGGACCAAACACCTGTCCCCACATAATACACTTTTAAGTCTGAATTAAATAATCTTTATACCTGATCCTAATTATAAATTAAATATTGCTACACACATGATGATCACTGAAATTTTTAGCAGAACAAGGTCACAAAATCAACAAGGAAAAATTACAGTTGTGGAAAAAAGAAGTCAAATATTTAGGCCGCAATTTGTCAGCAGAAGGCAGACATGTTGACCCAGTTCGCTAACAAGCTCTTTTGGCAGGACCAAAACCCATCGCAAAAAGGGACATGATGTCACTTTTGGGTACTCTAAATTACTGTTGCTCTTGGATTGCAAATTATTCATTTGAAGTGCAACCCTTATCTGATTTCATCTACAAAACGCCCATGGCTCAGGTGGACAGAATTGAGTGGACACCTGAGGCAGAAGAGGCATTTGCTAAAATGAAAAAAAAAAAAAAAATTGGTCAGCATTGATGTCCTGGCACTCCAGTTACAAGAAGCCATTTGTACAAATAGCTAATTGTAGAGAGGGGCACATGACGTCAGTGCTCCTTCAGCCAAGTGGCACAAAAATGTGTCCAGTAGCATATTACTGCACAAGACTTGACCCTGTCAGGAGGGCACTGCCACCATGTGTGCAGGCTGTCATAGCCACCTCCATGGCAGTGCAGGCCTCAGCAGGGCTTGTTCTTTTTCATCCCTTGACCCTGAAGGTCACATATGCAGTATCAGTCATCTTGTCACAAAGTAAAATAGTCCTCTCACCATCCAGACACCTTGTATGCATGACAGTGCTATTATCACAGCCTCATTTAACCACTGAACGTTGCACGGTAACAAATCCAGTGAGCTTTTCGCAAATCTCAACAGAAGGTGAACCTCATGACTGTTTATCAGAAATTGAGAGTGAAACATTACCACACCCCGACTTACAGGACACACCTTTGGAGAAGGTGATGGCTCTTCCAAACGTGACTGTACTGGTTCAAACTTATCTGGTTTTGCAGTTGTCACCCATGATACCATTTTAAGAGCACAAAAACTCCCATCACATTATTTTGCACAGCCAGCTGAATTAGTTGCTGTAACTGAAGCTTGTAAATTAGGCCAAGGGAAAGCACTCATGGTGTACACTGACAGTCAGTATGCATTCTCTACCATCCATCACTTTGCACAACAGTGGAAGAAAAGAAGTATGATTACATCAACAGGGAAGCCAATCCAGCACAAAGACCTCATTTTGAAACTGCTAGACAGTGTCAAACTTCCATTATATTATAAATTAGCCATATGCAAATGTGTTGCACCCCATTGGTAACAGCCTTACTGGAAAAGACACAACACCAGGTTTTCTTCTGACACTGACAGAAAACTTATGACATTCTCACTGAGGCTCAGAAAACAGCACCACAAGCCGAAAATTACAGATGGATCCAAAAGGGAGCGATTTTTGACAACACCTCCAATCTTTACAAATGCAGCAAAAACAAACCCATTTTACCACGCAGACTGTTCCACCAGGCCTCCACTTTGCTACACGGGCTTCCCATGTATCAAAGGGGGGTATGATCTCTATGCTAAACAAATCTTTTACTGCTTATACCTTCAGCCAATTTGCTACTCAGTCTTGTAAGAAATGCCTAATTTGTGCAGAAAACAATGCTCAAGGGAACTTAAGGCCTGAAAAAGGCACCTTCCTTGCATCAGCTTATCCTTTTCAAAACATTTGCATGGATTTAATTGAGTTAGATAAATGTGAAGGCAAAAAATATTGTGTGTTTATTTGTGACATGTTTACCAAATGGACAGAAGCCTTCCCTTGAATTCACCCAAATGCTGTTATAGTAGCAAAGAAACCGTTAGCAGAAATTGTGCCCAGATTTGGAATACCTGAGAAGATTTACTCAGATAATGGAACACATTTTGTAAATCAGATTATATCACACGTAGGCACAGCACTCAACATTAACCTAAAAAAAAACCACTCAGCTTACCATCCACGATCTGCAGGATTGGTGGAACGCACAAATAGAACCATTAAAGAAAGGCTTAAGAAAAACAATGGCAGAAACATCACAAAACTGGATATATTGCCTACTCCTAGTTCTATTTTACATGAGAATAGTTCCCACCAAAGGGGGGTTATCCCTATTTGAAATAATGTATGGCAAACCCTACCTACTCCCACCATTAAGGGTATTTAATCCAGGTGATGAGGAGGTGTGCTTCGATGATTACATGCGAAGAATGTTGACTGATATATTGTTCATGCTGCTCTTCCCAGGAGGGAGCACGGTGAAGCACCCACCTTGGCCAAACCGGGGGATCTGGTCCTTATCAAAGTCATCAAAAAGAAAAACTGGGCTGACGCTCCCTGGCAAGGACCACACAAAGTCATCCTGGCGACACCAACAGCTGTAAAAGTCAAAAGACGTGACTCTTGGGTGCATTTGACACATTGCAAATCTTACCCCACTCACAACCCCCAACAAGAAACTATTTAATCCCTGTTCCCCCAGCAAGAAACTATTTGATCCCCATTCCCTCAGCAAGAAACTATTCAATCCTCATCCCTTCGACAAGAGACAGTTTCTATTTTAATCCCCATTGCAAACTCTGAAAAAAAAAATCCTCAACAAGGGACTGTTAAACTGTTTTTCTATATGTGTTTATATATTAAACACACACACACACACACACACACACACACACACACACACACACATATATATATATATATATATATATATATTGTATATGTGTTTTTTATATGTGTTTATATACTCATATATTTATTCCATCCAGCTACAATGCTCCGCACTGTTTATATATTTATATATCTATCCCATCTAGCTACAATGCTCCGCACTGTGTGTATATATATATATATATATATATATATATATATATATTTATATTTATATGTACATATGTATACTTGCTGCTCTTGTTTTTTTCTCTTGCCTTCTGATTGCTGCTCTGAGTGTTGCTATCCCTGTGCTGTTGCTGGAATTTCCCCATTGGGGGACTAATAAAGGCTTATCTTATCTTATATGGGTGTTGGCTGGCAGTTTGTCCAGTAACGACTTGTATAGCAAAACAGCTGTTGTTTATCATGGAGAGACAAAAGGCCAGAGAGAGAAGGTTAGTAACTGAAGGATGCGAATGGTACACCTGTTTTTTCATCATCATCATCCTTGTGGTGACACTTTTGTTTTGGTTATTTTTAGGGACCTCATTGTCCATCGATCGTAGGGCTAGATAAATTGCTCACACACACCACTGGCTAGAAGGTCCAGGTCATGAGGATCATGTTTATGCTGGTAATATGTGTAGAATGATCGAGAGTAGGCTTGTCTCCGTTGTACTTGGCTTTATTGACAGCTCGGCACCAGCATCCAGCATTTAGCATCTAGCATGGCAGACTCTGCTCTTTCACATCAGCTAAACATACCTTTCAGCGTAAAAGCCTAACAGTAGTAAAAACTACTGTGACCATTAACATTACTTCTACTTAATATAAATCATATTATGACATCTCACCCTCTTTTATATGTTATTTCTAATAACACAACGTGCATTAAACAGTATTCAATAAACCATAATAAACAATACACCACCAGAAAATATTTCAAATAGGCTTTCTTTACAAGCATAACATGTATCCTTAGGGGTTTGATTATGTTTTTTTTCTCTCTTTTCCTAGTAAACACATTTACCTAGTAAACATTTCTCCTAGAACTGAGATAATCATGTAAACAAACTTAAAGTGCAATAACTGTAATTACAGTGATCCCTCACTTATCGCGGTTAATGGGTTCCAGAACCGACTGCAAAAAGTGAAAAACAGCGAAGTAGCGTCACCCCTAATGACGTCACCCATAAATAATACATACGTTCATTCTCTCACTCTCTCTCTCATATGATATGTGTGTGTGTGTGTGTGAGTGTACATATATACGTAGATGTAAATAAAGTGTACATAAATATGTTTTTAGAACTCTTTTATTCTTATAACAAGATACGTAACTCAAGATGAAGATGATTTACTGCACAGGTTAATGAGAGCTTCACTGCTCCTCAGGTGACGCCTCATCGTCAGGTGCTAGAGGCGCAGCATTGTCGAGGGCAGCTTCCGATAGAGCTGGAGAAGCTGCAGGAGGCGGCGTAGTGGCTCGACGGGAAGACTATTTCCCACAAAAAGGCACAAGAGAACAGCGAAAAGTTCCACGCGGCGAGACTAAGCAACACGAGCGATAAAGAACAATGAATGCGGTCTTCCTTCGCTGGGTATGGGCGCTCGGCAGGGAGAGAAGCTGGGTAAAACGTCTCGGCCAATCAGCTTGCGAGATTCCCGAGCCGAGCCAACACGAGAACAACGAACAGAGAGGTGGATTTTGAGTTGTGCGGGCTCTCCGTGTTGATACCTGATGTTCTAATGTAGTCTCCCTGCCTTCTGCTAGCGCCCGCCCATTTTTTCTCAATTTTGAATTTTTGATGAATATTTTTGAAAAATCCGCGATGCACTGAGGGCGCGAAAGGTGAGGCGCGAAGTAGTGAGGGATCACTGTATGCCATTTCTAACTTTAAATGCAATTTTCTTAACTTAAATCTTATCAAATATTGCAATACACGTCACTCTTGAGCTCCAATAATGCATTGCAATATTTTTGTAACTGTATCCATAAAACAACATGGAGATTACAGTCAGCATACATCTTTTTTTCTTTACTTCCCCAAATCCCCCCCAAAGGCCGTATGTTTGACACTTCAGTGTCTGTCTACAGGTCTAGCCTGTTGACTGTTTGCACTCTCGTCTGGCTCTGGTGCGAAACTGTCCCAGTGCACGTGTGGGAGTGTGCACAAGACTTGTGACCTCACCTGGGCTAGGAGAAACAGTCTCTGGGGTGATGACACTTGCAGATTGGGAAATCACTCCAGCATCCTCAGCTGAAGCAGGAGGGGTGTCTTGGGAAAGTTGAGGAGGCATATCTGCCCGGAGATGGTGACAGTTCCGCCTCAGCACTGCTCCTTGCGATGTGTTGATGAGGTACGACCTTGGAGTAACACATTCTTTTGAAATGGCTGCTGATGTTGCCCAGGCCTTTTCCTGATCCAATTTGGTAAGGACTGCGTCACCTGGTCGAAGCGGTGGAAGAGGTTTGGCTCCACGATGGTGATTGTAATAGAAAGCTTGTTTCACCTTCTCACCAGCATCTTTTTGTCTAACAGTTTTTCTGTTAGGCCATTTTGGCCGCAGATTCTTCTCCAGTGTAGGGAGTGTCATTCTGATCTTTCTCCCCATTAAGAGTTCTGCTGGTCTGATTCCTGTAGTAGCACAGGGAGTTGATCTATACCACATGAGGGCTATTAATGGATCTTCTTGTTGGAGGATTCTCTTTGCAGTCTGTACTGCTCTCTCCGCATGACCATTTCCCTGAGGATGGTGAGGACTAGATGTGATGTGTCTGAAGTCTAGCTGTCTTGCCATCTCCTGAAGTTCTGTGCTGTAGAATTGAGGGCCATTGTCACTCACCACCTCATCCGGGATCCCAAACCTTGCAAAGGTTGCTTTGAGTCTCTGAATAACCTGAGTGCAGGTAGTGGATGGTAAGTGTAGCACTTCAAGGAACCGTGAGTAATAGTCAGATATGACAAGGTTGTTGTTTTTATTGTGTTCACAGAAGTCGAAGGCAATTCTTTTCCACGGACGATTGGGCAGAGGTGTGGAGATAAGTGGCTCCTTTTGTTGGGCCTGCTTCTGTCCTTGGCAGGTGTAGCACGACATCACTGTGTTTTTAAATTCTGCAGAAAGTCCCAGCCACCACACTGATGACTTTGCCCTGTCTCTACACTTATTCAGCCCCTGATCTCCATCATGTGTTTTCTCCAAGATGTCAGCTCTCAGTAACTGTGGAATGATAATCCTGCTCCCACGTATGAGCAAGCCATCAGCCTCTGATAGCTCATTTTTCACCTTTATGTATGCTCGGGTGTTCAGCGGGACATTCCCACTATGTTCTGGCCATCCTGTTCTCATGAGTTTGATGACAGTCTGCAGCTTGCTGTCGGCTGCGGTGGCCATTTTGATGCTCTCCATTCTGCTTGGGGATGCTGGAATGCCCTGTATCACTGAGGCTACATAGCATTTCACTTCGCTATATGTGACAGTCTCTTCCTTTGTGTAGGTTTGTGGGCTTCAGGACAGGGTATCAGCAATGAAGAGGGTTTTCCCAGGCACATATTCAGCCACTGGTTTGTACCTCATGAGTCTCATTAGAAGATGTTGACATCTCAGGGGAACATTGTCGAGATTCCTGTTGTTGATAAGCGGCACTAACGGCTTGTGATCTGTCTGAAGTCTGAACTCATCCAAGCCACAGAGGTATTTGTCAAACTTTTCGCAGGCCCATACGCCAGCCAGACACTCTTTCCCTATCTGGGCATAGCATGTTTTGGCTTCTGAGAGACGCCTGGAGCAGTATGCTATCAGCTTCCACTTTTCCACATGGAGTTGGAGTAGCACAGCTCCCAGTCCATAACTGCTGGCATTGACAGACACTGCTGTAGGCCTCGTGACAAGACAAAAGACTAGAACTGGAACATTTGTCAGTATTCTTTTAATGTCCTCAAAAGCTGACTGCTGTGAATGGCCCCAGACCCAGATGTTCTTGCTCTTTAGAAGCTCATATGATGGCTGCCCCACTGTTGCCAGGGCTGGGACAAACCTTCCCAGATAATTCACCATACCAAGAACTCTTTTAAGCTCCTGCACATTTCCAGGCGGTGGCAGCTGATGAATGGCCCCCACTTTTACGGGGTCTGGCCTGACCCCTGACTGGTGATGAGATGACCCAGGAAGCGAAGTTGGTTCTGTCTGAGAAAGCATTTCTCTTTGTTGAGCTTCAAGCCTGCTGACTCAACGCATTGCAACACCTTTTCGAGTTGGGCATCATGTTGCTCCATCGAGGTCCCGTACACTAGAATGTCATCCATGAAGACTTCCAGTCCTTCCAATCCTTCCAGAGTCTCCAGCATCTTTCGCTGGAAGATCTCTGGTGCACTTGTTATGCAGAAAGGTAATCTCTTGAAACAGTATCGGCTGAACAGTGTTATAAACGCTGTCAGTCTGCAGCTGTCTGGATGCAGAGGAATTTGCCAGAATCCACTGGCTGTGTCGAGGGAGAGCACTGTAGCTCCACTCAGCTTGGCTGTTATCTCATCCAGGGTTGGCAGAATGTAGTGTTCTCTTTTTACTGACTTGTTCAGTTTTGTTAGATCAGCACAGATCCTGGCTCTTCCTGTGTTCTTTTTCAGAACTGGAACCATGGGTGCACACCATTCAGTAGGTTGTGCCACTGGTTCAAAGATGCCATTGTTCTCCATCCTTTTTAGTAATCCTTTGACTTTCTGCAAGGGCACACAGCGTGCAGTGTACATAGCATATGGTACAGCGTCGTCCTTTAGCTCAGTTTTGACTGGATCAGTTTGTAGTGTACCATGCTCACCATAGGCTTGCAAATGGCTGGTGTGTAGTTTTACCTCATGTACTCGGCTCACCAGATTCATCCTCACTGATAAGGTCCGGCTGAGTAGATTGTTGACTCTGTGTCCACAGACTACATAAGCTGTGAGTGGGTCGCCCTTTCCTTTGTGACTGACTGTTGCATTGAATTGGCCCAGACACAACAGCTCACCTCCAGGGCTATCCAGAGGGATATCAGGTGATGCTAGTTTTCTGTCAGGAGTGTGTGAAATGTGTCCTCATTTATGATGGTGACATCAGCTCCTGTGTCAATCTTGAATTCCATTGGAACTGAATCCACATATAGCAACATAGTCCACTGTTCACTTTCCTCACTAGCATCACACACTAAACATAGTTATAAAGATGTCTGCTCAGCTCTCTCTGTCTCTGTGACCTCATTCACTGACCTGCTGTTCCTGCATACTCTGGCCCAGTGTCCCATTTTATGACAGTTGTGACATGTTGCTTTCTGTGCAGGACACTTTTCACTTTTCATCTCTGTTGTCTTTTCCCATATTTCCTATCATTTCCTCCCTATCTTCTGTCTTTTGACTTGCCTTGTTGTTGTGGTCTCCGGTTTGGGTTTTTCCATTTAAGCTGCACCTCCTGTACTGATCCCAGCTTGTCTCCCTGCAGGCTCACTTGTGCTGTGAACTCCGATTGTCTGATGGTCTGTTTTGTCTGCGCCAGCGTTGGGTCCGCTGTTAGTTGTAACTTGCGGGAGAGGTCCTTATCCAGTATCTCGACAACGATACGGTCGTGGATATTCTCTTCCCTGGTTGCACCAAACTCACAGTGCTCAGACAGGTTGTACAGGGCTCAGATAAAACACTCTGCTCCTTCCCCTGGTCACTTGACTCGATGCTGAAAACATACCCGTTTGTGGATAATATTCCTCCACGGGAAGAAGTACTTGTCAAACTTTCCCACCACAGTAGCAAAGTCATTGCGATCTCCTTCCACAGCAAGCGTGAATGACTTGTAAATGTTCTCGGCCTCATTTCCCATAGCATAAATTAGGCAGCTCACCTGCACTTCACCGTCACCTTTATTAAGTTTTGTGGTGCGTCTGTATCACTCAAAACGCTGTTTCCAGTTGGGCCACTCTGTCGGCTTATCAAAGGAAAAATTCGCTGGGGGGTTAAACTTCACCGTTTTCCACTTTCCGCCTTCTGTCTTTATATCTCTGAGAGTCAAACCACTTCTGACACTGTGTAGAATGATCGAGGGTAGGCTTGTCTCCGTTGTACTTGGCTTTATTGACAGCTCGGCACCAGCATCCAGCATTTAGCATCTAGCATGAGAGACTCTACCTTTTCACATCCGCTAAACATACCTTTCAGCGTAAAAGCCTAACAGTAGTAAAAACTACTGTGACCATTAACATTATTGCTGCTTAATATAAATCATATTATGACAATGTGTGGTGTAAGTATGCTAATTATACAGCCAAATCAGCTAATCGTTCACATTGCTTTGTGTGTTCTTTGCTCCCATTTTCAGCTGGTCAAATATCTGTCACTGCTAAACTAATGGAACTATCAAAAGCTGTTTGTTTCTTGCAAGAGGCTATGTATAGAAATTGTACAGCACGCAGTAATTTGAATCACACCTGTCACATTGCTTATGACTCCACTGACTGGAAACACGATGACACCCCTTACTTGGTAAAGGCAAGGTTAATCTCGTTGGGGAATTTCTCCTTTTGTCTAAAAGGGTGTGGAAACGTCTCTTTGGGCAGTTTACCACTTTCTAGGTGTGCAACAGTGCATAGTGCGTCTTGCCCCTGTACTGCTACCTGATGGACCATAGTAGTGGGCAAAAGCTGTCCTGAAGATCCTTTTTGTCAGTCTAGAAGTCTGGAAGGCAATGTCACCCTGCAGGAGCTCTGTGGCGCTGCCATTTGTGATTGTCCCAGGGATGGCATACATTGGTTAGAGGGGGTCAGTGGCTGTGTGACCATCATGCCTACTCACACCTGCCCATGAACTGGGGAATTGTGTGTGCCCCCGTAGTTGTGACTGATCATATCATCATATTGTCGGCAGGACAGGTGGGCAGGGTGAAGAAAGATGTCTTCTTTGCACTTCATGATCCCATCTGCGACACAGATGTGCCGAAGGAGTTTAACTTAGAAATCACAGGGCAGAAGGTACTTCATTCCGTTTCCCTGGATGGGAGTGGCTAAAAACACCTTGTGGATTGAAAGAACTAATTATAGATTACAGTCATTTGTGAATTTTTCTCTATCTGCTTATTTTTTTGGGGAGGGGGGTAGATGAGAAATTAACAGCTCTTAAGACTTATGCTGACCCACAACAGAATGGTTCTTGATCAAATAACTGCTGCCCAAGGGGGCGTGTGTGCAATTGTAGGTGATTATTGTTGTACTTTTATCCCTGAAAATTATGCAGATGGTCACATAATTGCCTTGGCCATACGCAACCTGACTACCTTACAGGCTGCCGCGGCCAAGGACAATGTTACTGATGAAAAAACCTGGTTAAGTTGGTTATATTCTTCATGGAGAAGTCTCATCATGAGCCTGTTAATGATTTTGGTGATATTATTTTTAGCCTTTTCTTGTGTCATTCCCTGTATCCATAGTATGATGATGAGACTTGCTCATGTTAACTTAGTGATGTACCATGGTGCAGTTGCCAGGGATGGTGGGGATGATGAACAAACAGCGTGAGCTCAAGGTGTCTCTCCATGACCCAAGTACAGAATAAAAGTTTGACTGACATGCAGAAAACCGAGAGGAGCTGCATGATCATGATGTGAAGTTGAAATGTACTACTTGTACATTTATGAAGTTTGAAACATTACCTTTACTTTTATTTTGTTTTTATGTTACTCTTATTTCTGTTTTTACATCTTATCATTACACTTATTATGATTATTGTTATGGTTTATATTGTTTTGTTTTATCCTTTATGCTTGTTTTTTATATCAGCTGCAATGACACATTGTCATGAATTGCCCTTTGGGGCAGCTAAACACAAAATACAAATGAGGCATGAAACGTACTGATAGCTCACCAGAGCAGGGCAGGGCTCTGGTGCTCTGGTGCTCTTGGCTCATGACAGAGCCCCCCTCTCAAGGGGTGGATGCCATACACCCCAGGGTATCATCAAAAGAAAAGGAAAGACCCTTCCCCTCCAATAGGAGCACAACAATAACCCACCACAGGAGGGTGGTGGGGGAACCAGGCCAAGAGGGAACGAAACAAACCCCGCTCAGGACCCACACCAGGAAAAACCCTCAACTCCCCTAAGCCCCCTGAACTGAGGAGCTGGACAGTTTAGGTGGGTGACCAGAGTCCCAGGCCTGACAGATGGCACGATGGAACAAGTCGGGTGGCTTTCCAGAGAACATGGGCCACCCAACTCTGCGGCACCATCTGTCGGGCGGTCTGCCAGAGTTTTTCAACCACCTGAACAGGATAGATGGTCCAGCAGGCAGCTGGACAAGCTGGCAGCTGGCATCTTCTGTGTTTTGTTTTGTTTTTTTAGTTTTGTGTTTTGTTAATTTTGAGGGAGTTTTGTGGTGTTTTTTTTAAGGTTTTAGGGAGGAGGGTTTTTTGTTTTAATTGTTTGGGGGAGTTTTGTGTATTTTTTTTATTTTGGGGGGAGTTCTGTGTTGTTGTTTTTTTATGGAGGAGGGTTTTTTGTTTTAATTTGGGGGGGGGAGTTTTTGTGCTTTTTTGGGGGGGGAGGTTTTTGTTTGTTTATTTTTTGGGGGAGGAAGTTTGTGTTTTTTAATTTTTGGAGGGTGAGTTTTTGTTTTTTTTAGTTTTTGAGAGGGGGGCTTTTGTGTTTGTTTTAATTTTTGGGGGGAGTTTTAGTGTGTTTTTAGCTTTTTTGGGGAGGGTGTTTTTGTGTTTGTTTAGTTTGTGGGGGAGGGAGTTTTTGTGTTTTTTTAGTTTTTTGGGGAGGGTCATTGTGTTTGTTTAGTTTTTTTGAGGAGGGAGTTGTCGGGTTTTTTTTAGTTTTATGGCTGGAGTTTGTGGGGGGGGGGTTATAATTTTTTGGGGAAGTTTTGTTTTTTGAGTTTTTTGGGGGAGTGTATTTTGTGTTTTTTTATTTTTGGGGAGGAGTTTTTTGTGTTTCTTTGTTGGGGAGGGATTATAAGGGGGGAGGGTTTTTTGTGGGATTTTTTTAAATTTGAGGGGCAGCTTTGTGTGTTTTTTTAGTTTTTAGAAGAGGGTTTTCTGTATTAGTTTGTTGGGGGAGTTTTTGTGTTTTTTGGCGGGGAGGTGGTTTAATGTTTGTTTAGATTTTGGGGGAGGGAATTTATGTGCTTTTTCATTTTTTGGGGGTGAGTTTTTGTTTTTTAGTTTTTTGGGGAGAGGGTTTTTTGCGTTTGTTTAATTTTGGGGGGAGGGAGTTTTTGTGTTTTTATTTATTTTTGGGGGGAAGGGTTGTTATGAGTTTTGTTTTATGGGGGAGTTTTTGTGTTTTTTTTAGTTTTTGGGGAGGGCCTGTTGTGTTTTTGGGGGGAGATTGTTGTATTTCTTAAGTTTGTTGGGGAGAGTTTTTTGTGGGGTTTTTTTTGTTGTTTTTGGGGAGGGCTTTTTGTGTTGTTTTTTTTAATTCTTGGGAGGGTTTTTTTGTGGGGGGGGGGTAATTTTGGGGGGAGGAATTGTTTGTGTTTTTGTTTTATGTTTTTTGGGGGGAATTTTTTGTGTTTCTTATTTTGGGGGAGAAGTTTTCTCGTGTTTTTTAGTTTTTTGAGGATTTTTTTGGGGGGGGATTTTCTCTGTTTACTTAGGTTTGTGGGGGGAGGGTGTTGTGTTTTAGTTTTTTGGGGGGAGTTTTTGTGGTTTTGTTTTAGTTTTTTGGGGGGAGGGGGTTTTGTGTTTATTTAGCTTTTTGAGAAATGTTTTTTTTTAGTTTTGGGGGAGGGAATTTTTGATTTTTTAGGTTTTGGGGAAGGGTTTTTTAGTCTTTGGGGAGGGAGATTTTAGATGGTTTTTTTAGTCTTTTTGGGGAAGGTTTTGTTGTAGGGCTATTTTGTTTTGGGGGGGGAGTTTTTGTGTTTTTTTTCAGTTTTTTGAGTGGAGGGGCATTTTGTGTTTGTTTAGTTTTTTGGGAGGGAGCTTTTGTGGGATTTTTTAGTTTTTTGGGGGGAGGGGGTTTAGTGTTTTTTAGTTTTTGGGGAGGAGATTTTTGTTGTTTTTTTCATTTTTTGGAGAGGGTGTTTTTCTGATTTTTTGGGAGGGAAGGAATTTATTGTATTTTTAATTTTTGTGGAGAGGTTTGTTGTGTTTTTTAGTTTTTTGGGGAGGGGTTTTTGTGGGGGGTTTTAGATTTTTTAGGGGAGAGGGTTGTTATGTTTGTTTAGTTTTTTGGGGAGGGAGTTTTTGTGTTTTATTTAGTTTTTTGGGGGCATTTTTTATATAGATTTTTTGGGGGAGGTATTTTTGTGTTTTCTTTTTTTCTTTGTTGGGGAGGGGTTATTTGTGTTTGTTTAGTTTTTTGGGGAGGAAGCTTTTGTGAGTTTTTTTTTAGTTTTTTTGGAGACAGGATATTATTTGTTTTTGGGGGAAGTTTTTGTGTTTCTTCAGTTTTTTGGGGGAGGAGTTTTTGTGCTTTTTATTTCTGGGGGGGGGTTAGTGTTTATATCTTTTTGTTTTTTAGGGGTGAAGGAATTATTTGTGTTTTTTATTTTGGGGAGAAGTTTTTTAAGTTTTTTGCAGAGGGTTTATTTTTTTGAGGGGGGGGGGGGGTTCTGTATATTTATTTTTTAGGGGGACGGTTTTGTGTTTTAGTTTTATTGGGGGAGTTGTGTTTTTTTAGTTTTTTTGGGGAGGAGGTTTTTTTTGTTTATTTAATTTTTTTGAGGACGGAGTTTTTGTGGGAGGTTTTTGTTTTGGGGGAGGGAGTTTTTGTTTTTTTAGTCTTTTGGGGGAGGTTTTTTGTGTTTGTTTAGTTTTAGGGGAGAGAGGTTTTGTGGCTTTTTTGTTTTTTGGGGGAAGTTTTTTTTGTGGGTTTTTTGGAGGGGTTTGTGGGGTTTTTTTTGTTTTTTGGGGAGGGGTTTTTGTGTTTTTTTTGTTTGTTTTTTTGGGGGAGGTTTTTTTCTGTTGTAGGAGTTTTTCTTTTTTAGTTTTTGGGGGAGGAGTTTTTTTGTTGCCTGAATGGCAGGGGAGGAAGCCATTCAGACCTGGTAGACCCAAACGTATAGTGAGGGTGTGCTGGGAGCGTCTGGCTGAGGCCCCTGTCCGGGAGGTCTTCAACTCCCACCTCCGGAAGAACTTCAACCACATTCCGAGGGAGTCTGGAGACATGGAGTCTGAATGGGCCATGTTCTCCACCTCTGTTGTTGAAGCGGCGGCCCAGAGCTGCGGCCGCAAGGTGGTCGGTGCATCTCGTGGTGGCAACCCCCGAACCAAGTGGTGGACACCAGTGGTGAGGGGGGCCATTAAGCTGAAGAAGGAGTCCCATCAAGCTTGGTTGGCTTGTGGGACTCCCGAAGCAGCTGAGGTGTACCGGCAGGCCAAGCAGAGTGCAGCTCGGGTGGTTGCTGAAGCAAAAACCCGGGTATGGGAGGAGTTCGGTGAGGCCATGGAACAAGACTTTCGGTCAGCTTCAAAGAGATTCTGGCAAACTGTTCGGCGGCTCAGGAGGGGAAAGCAGCTCCCCGTCCACACTGTGTATGGTGCGGATGGGACACTGTTGACTTCAACTGGGGATATCGTCAGGCGGTGGAAGGAATACTTCGAGGATCTCCTCAATCCCACTGATACGCCTTCCACAGAGGAGGCAGGGTTTGGGGACGAGGGGGATGACTCGCCTATCACAGGGGCTGAGGTCGCCAAGGTGGTTAAAAATCTCCTTGGTGGCCGGGCCCCGGGGGTGGACGAGATTCGCCCCGAGTACCTCAAGGCCCTGGATGTTGTTGGGTTGTCATGGTTGACACGCCTCTGCAACATTGTGTGGAGGTCGGGGGCAGTGCCTTTGGCATGGCAAACCGGGGTGGTGGTTCCTCTCTTCAAAAAAGGGGACCGGAGGGTGTGCTCCAACTTTAGAGGGATCACACTCCTCAGCCTCCCTGGGAAGGTCTATGCCAAGGTACCAGAGAGGAGAGTCCGGCCGTTGGTCGAACCTCGGATTCAGGAGGAGCAATGTGGTTTTCGTCCTGGCCGTGGCACATCGGACCAGCTCTTTACCCTCTCGAGAATTCTTGAGGGTTCTTGGGAGTTTGCCCAACCAGTTTACATGTGTTTTGTGGACTTGGAGAAGGCATTTGACCGCGTCCCTCGTGGATTTTTGTGGGGGGTGCTTCGGGAGTATGGGGTATCGGGCTTGTTGTTACAAGCTATTCGGTCTCTGTACGACCGTTGTGAGAGTTTAGTTCGTATTGCCAACACTCGGTCGGAGTCATTCCCAGTGAGAGTTGGACTCCACCAGGGCTGCCCTTTGTCACGATCCTGTTCATAATTTTTATGGACAGGATTTCTAGGCGCAGCCAGGGAATGGAGGGTGTCATGCTTGGTGACCACAGGATCTCATCTCTGTTGTTTGCAGATGATGTTGTCCTGTTGGCTTCATCCAGCAATGACCTACAGCTCTTGCTGGGACGGTTTGCCGCTGAGTGTGAAGCGGCTGAGATGAGAATCAGCACCTCCAAGTCTGAGTCCATGGTCCTCAGCCGGAAAAAGGTGGATTGTCCTCTTCGGGTTGGGGACAGGCTCCTGCCCCAAGTGGAGGAGTTTAAGTATCTTGGGGTCTTGTTCACGAGTGAGGGGAAAATGGAGCGAGAGATCGACAGACGGATTGGAACAGCATCTGCAGTGATGCGGACGTTGTACCGGTCTGTTGTGGTGAAGAGGGAGCTTAGTTCTAAGGCAAAGCTGTCAATTTATCAGTCAATCTACGTTCCTACTCTCACCTATGGTCACGAGCTTTGGGTAATGACCGAAAGAACGAGATCGCGGATACAAGCGGCTGAAATGAGCTTTCTCCGTAGGATTGCTGGACTCACCCTCAGAGATAGGGTGAGGAGCTCAGTCATCCGGGAGAGGCTCAGAGTAGAACCGCTGTTCCTCCACATTGAAAGGAGTCAGTTGAGGTGGTATGGGCATCTGATTAGGATGCCTCCTGGACGCCTCCCACTGGAGGTGTTTCAGGCACGTCCCACTGGGAGGAGACCCCGGGGCAGACCCAGGACTCGGTGGAGAGACTATGTCTCCCAGCTGGTCTGGGAACGCCTTGGTATCCCCTCTGAAGAGCTGGAGCAGGTGGCTGGGGAGAGGGAAGTCTGGGCTTCTCTGCTTGAACTGCTGCCTCCACGACCCGGACCTCCGGAAAAGCGGTAGAAGATGGATGGATGGATGGATGGGTTTTTTTGTTGGTTTTTTTTTTTTTCATTTTTTGGTGAGGGCATTTTTTGGATTTTTGTTTTTTGGGGAAGGAATTTTTTGTGTTTTTTATTTAAGAGAAAAATGTTTTGTGTTTTTTGGGGAGGGGTTTTTGTGGGTTTTTTTGAAGGGGAGTTTTGTGTGTTTTTTTCAATTTTGGGGAGGGTTTTGTGTTTTAGTTTTTTGGAGGGGTTGTGTTTTTTTTTAGTTTTTTGGGGTAGTCTATTTTGGGGGGGAGTTTTTGTGGGTTTTTTAAAAGTTTTTTGGGGAATGTTTTTTTTTGTGGAGTTCTTTTATTTTGGGGGAGGGAGTTTTAGTTGTTTTTTCATTTTTTTGGAGAGGGAGTTTTTTTTAAGGGGGAAGGATTTTTTTTTGTTTTTTTTTATTTGGGGGAGAAGTTTTTTTGTTTTTTAGTTTTTTGGGGAGAGTTTTTGTGGGGTTTTTTGGAAGGGGAGTTTTGTGTGTTTTGCTGTTTTTTGGTGGGAGGGTTTGTGTTGTTTTTTTGGTGGGGTTGTGTTTTTTTTAGTTTTTTGCAGAGGGTTTTTGTTTTTTGTGGGGTTTTTTTGGGGGGGGAGGGGTCTTTGTGTTTTAGTTTATTTGGGAGGAAGTGTTTGTGGGGTTTTTTTTAGTTTTTTGTGGGGAGTGTATTTTTGTTTTTGGGGGAGGGGGTTTTAGTCGGGGGGGGGTTCATTTTTTGGAGAGTTTTTTTTTTTTTTTTTTTTTTAAGTTAGACAGTAATTAAACCTCTACTTAAAAAAAAAAACCTTCACTTGATTCTGGGATTTTGGCCAATTATAGATCAATATCTAACCTTCCCTACCTTTCAAAGATCCTCGAAAAAGTAATCACCAATCGACATGTGTTTTTTAGAAAACAAGTCTATATTTGAGAAATTTCAGTCAGGTTTTAGGGAACACCACAGCACAGCGACAGCCTTAGTGAAAGTTACTGATGACCTCCTTATGGTATTTGACAAAGGACTTTTCCCTGTCCTTAGTGCTGCCTTTGACACCACTGATCACCATATTCTGCTAGACTTGAAAAACAAATTGGTTTGAAAGGAGCAACGCTAAGATGGTTCCAGTCTTATCGATCAGACCGTTCCCAGTTTGTTCGTGTCCATAACAAGTCCTTTTCCCAGACCATGGTTAGCTATGGAGTTCCGCAGGGATCTGTACTTGGACCAGTACTGTTTACATTATACATGCTACCTTTGGGAGATATTATGAGGAAGCATTCTATTCACTTTCATTGTTACGCTGACAACACTCAATTATATTTATCCATCAATCCCGATGATCCCAGTCATTTGGGTTCACTCCAGGAGTGTCTTAATTCAATTCAATTCAATTCAACTTTATTTATATAGCGCCATTTCACAACAACAGTCATCTCATAGCACTATCAACTGTAGGGGGAACCCCCACAGTTGCAGAAAGACCCCAGCAATCAGGCGATCCCCTGTGAGCAAGCACTTGGCGACGGTGGAGAGGAAAAACTCCCTTTTAACAGGAAGAAACCTCCAGCAGAACCAGGCTCAGGGAGGGGCAGTCATCTTCTGTGACTGGCTGGGGGGTGAGGGGAAAGAGAAGAAGAAAAGAACAGACATGTAGAGAGCAAACAGCACGATGGGGACTCAATCTATGGGAGAGAACAAATGTTAATGACCAGCAAAAAAAATATTTCATAGAGAGTGAGAAAAGGAGTGAGGCCCAGTGCATCACTGGAGGTCCCCCGGCTGACTAAACCTATTAGCAGCATAACTAAGGGAGGGTTCAGAAACACATGATCCCTCCCTAATTGTAGGCTATATCAAAAAGGTAGGTTTTAGCCCTATTCTTAAAAACAGAGATCGAGTCTGACTCCCGAATCCAGATTGGCAGCTGATTCCACAGGAGAGGAGCTTGATAACTGAAGGCTCTGCCTCCCATTGTACTTTTGGAGATTCTAGGTATTACAAGTAATCCTACATTTTGGGAGCGTAGTGCTCTGTTAGGATAATACGGTAGTATCAGATCTTTTAAATAAAAAGGAGCCTGATTGTTTAGAGCTTTGTAAGTAAGAAGAAGGATTTTAAACTTAATTCTAAACTCTATGGGAAGCCAATGAAGGGAGGCCAGAACGGGAGAGATATGATCTCTCTTTCTAGTACCTGTTAAAACTCTTGCTGCAGCATTTTGGATCAGCTGAGGACTTTTTAAAGATGTTTTAGGACAGCCTGATAATAAAGAATTACAATAATCTAATCTCGAGCTAACAAAAGCGTGGATCAGTTTCTCAGCATCACTCTGAGACAAGATGCTCCTAATCTTGGCAATATTACGCAAATGATAGAAGGCAGTCTTAGAAACAAATTTAATATGTGAATTGAAGGACAAATCCTGATCAAAAATAACTCCAAGGTTCCTCACAGAGCTATTAAGAGAAAGAGTAACCACATCCAAACTGAAAGTTTGATTTGGAAAGGAATTTCTAAGGTTTTTTGGACCAACAAGAATGACTTCAGTCTTATCTGAATTTAATAGCAGGAAATTACAAGTCATCCAAGCTTTGATTTCCTTAAGACAGGCTTCTAACTTGGCTAATTGATTACTATCATCTGGCTTCATTGACAGGTATAATTGTGTGTCATCAGCATAACAATGAAAATGTATACAGTGCTTTCTAATAATGTTGCCTAACGGAAACATATATAAACTAAAAAGAGTAGGGCCTAGCACAGATCCCTGTGGAACTCCATGACTGAGCTTTGAGTTGAAAGAAAACTCATTATTTACATGAACAAACTGGAACCTATCAGATAAATAAGATCTAAACCACTGCAACGAAGTTCCATTAAGTCCAACATAGTGTTCTAATCTATCAAGTAGAATATTATGATCGATAGTATCAAAAGCTGCACTAAGGTCTAAAAGGACAAGTACAGAAACTAGTCCATCATCAGATGCAATGAGGAGGTCGTTAGTGACCTTCGCCAAGGCTGTTTCAGTACTATGATGGATTCTAAACCCAGACTGAAACTCTTCAAGTAAACCATTTCCCTGCAGGTGGTCAAATAATTGCGTAGCAACAACTCTAAGATTTTTGAAATGAAAGGGAGATTAGAGATTGGTCTATAGTTAGCTAAAGCTCCTGGATCTAGCGTTGGCTTTTTGAGTAAGGGTTTAATTACAGCCATTTTAAAAGCCTGCGGTACATGGCCTAAAGTTAATGAAGAATTGATTATATGAAGAATAAGGCTACCAATAAGTGGGAAGACTTCTTTAAATAACCTGGTAGGAATAGGGTCTAAAAGACAAGTTGAAGGTTTGGATGAGGAAACTATTTTGTCTAACTCACAAAGGTCGATTGGAGTAAACTCATCAAGACAGACATCAATAGAAGGAGTTGTAGTAGTTACAGTATTTAAGTTAACTGTGGGAAGAATCTGATTGATTTTTATCTCTGATGGATGAAATTTTATTATTGAAAAAGTTCATAAAGTCCTGACTAGTAAGCTCTAAGGGAATGCTAGGATTGACAGAGTCCTGACTCTTTGTCAACCTGGCTACAGTACTGAAAAGAAACCTGGGATTATTCTTGTTCTCTTCTATTAATGCAGAGTAATAACTCGTTCTAGCTTTTCTAAGAGATTTTTTATAAATTAAAAGATGATTTCTCCAAGCTAAATAGATTTCATCTAAATTAGTGGACCGCCAATTTCTTTCTAATTGACGAGTCTTCTGTTTTAAGCTACGAGTTTCTGTGTTGAACCAAGGAGTTAGAAATCTCTGATTAGACTTCTTCTTTTTTAAGGGGGCCACCAAGTCTAGAGTCTGATGCAGAGAAGCTGAAACACTATCCACCATGTTATCAATTACAGAAGGGAGCAAGCTGTCTATAGCTTATTTCCGTTGTGTTGACACATGGCATAGAGGAAACAATCTGCATAAATTTGGTAACAGCATCATCTGAGAGGCCTCTACTGTAATAATATTTTTCTTTAGGAGCCAAATAGTCAGAAATAGTAAAATCAAAGGTTAACAGACAATGGTCTGACAGTACAGGGTTATGAGGAGACACTACAAGATTTTCTATTTCTATGCCATATGTCAGAACAAGGTCCAATGTATGGTGGAGGTAATGAGTAGAATTTCCTACTTTCTGAGAAAACCCAATCGAGTCTAATATTTGACATAACGTTCGGCTCAGGAGACGCACACACACAGGCTCAGAGTAGTTCAAACTGTTTATTAACAACAGGGATGTTTGGGTGCGTGTCTGCGGAATGTTAATGTGTTGGTGGTGGCGTCTGCTTCGGACCCAGAGGCAGGAGACCGTTCAGCCGGCAACCCTATGGGAGAAATCAGACACAGGGTGATGAGCACACACCAACACAGGAGGAGAATAGGCGAGGGAGAGAAGCTTACTTGTTAGGACAGATGACTGGCGCTTCAAGGATGGAAGCCCGGGAGACAGCCACCTGCAGGGCTCGGTGCAGCAGCGAGGAGAGACGAGGGACGGGGTTGTCCGCCGCCGAGGAATCCACCTGTGCACAGGGGAGCAGACTGGAGAGATGAGGTAAGTGATTTTCTTACCGGTGACGAGGATGCTGAAGAGAATGTGGTAGAAGCCCATGGAAGGGAAATGAAGTCTACGGCTTCAGACCGAAGCTCAGGGCGAGGCGGCTTATATCCCTCGCCGCTGATGACTGACAGGTGTGTGAGCAGGTGGCGCCGTTGATGAGCGGCGCGGCGTGACAATATTGAATTAAATGCCACATTAAGGCAGTCACTATCTACATCCACATGTATATTAAAGTCCCCTACTATAATTATTCTATCAGATTTCAGCACTAAATCAGCTAAGAAATCAGCAAATTCGGATAAAAATTCTGAGTAGGTTGATGGGGGACGATAAACTATGGCAAATAAAATTGGGTTTAACCTGAAATTGCTAAAGTGCCCAATACTGAGGACCAGGCCCTCAAAGGAATTATAACATGTTTTTTGCTTTACATTAACTAGTAATTTGGAATGGTAAATTGTTGCTACTCCTCCTCCACGACCAGAACTTCTGGGATTTTGACAGTTTAAATAACCAGAGGGAGTTGATTCATTTAAACCAACATAATCCTCTTGCCCTAACCAAGTCTCTGTAAGGGAAATTAAATCAATCTGATGATCAATTAACAGATCATGGACTAACAGAGACTTGGGAGTTAAAGACCTAATATTTAATAAACCACATTTAATTTTTAAATTATGAGGAGGAACAGAGGCCAATTCATTCAATTTAGAGGCTTTATGTTTAATTTGAGTTTTACCAATATTTTGCTTTATCACTTTGGGATGCTTATGCATTATATTTTTATTTACTTTGGAGGGAGCAGACAACGATTCTCTGATGGGGAGACAGGGGCTAAGCTGAGGGGTGGCGGATGAAGAGGAGCTGCAGAGAGGCGTGTAAGACTGCGACTCTGCTTCCTGGTCCCAACTCTGAGTAGTCAGGGTTTTGGAAATTTGGATAAAAAAGATGCCAGATTGTTAGATAAATGAGAAGCACCATCCAAAGTGGGATGAATGCTGTCTCGTCTCATAAGACCAGGTTTTCCCCAAAAAGAGCTGCAATTGTCAATGTAGCCCACGTCATTTTTAGGACACCACACAGACAGCCAGCGGTTCAAGGATGACGAGCGGCTAAACATGTCATCACTGGTCAGATTGGGGAGGGGCCCAGAGAATACTACAGTGGCAGACATCGTTTTTGCAAAGTCACACACCGATTCTATATTAAGTTTCGTGACTTCCGACTGCCGGAGACGGATGTCATTAACGCCGGCGTGAATAACAATTGTGGAATATTTACAGTTACTTTTAGCCAGCATTTTCAGATTTGACTCGATGTCGCCTGCTCTGGCCCCAGGAATGCATTTGACTATGGCCGCTGGAGTCTCTAGGTTCACGTTTCTGACTACAGAGTCGCCAATGATCAGAGTTTTTTCCTCAGCGGGTGTGTCGCTGAGCAGGGAAAAACGATTAGAAACGTGAACAGGTTGGTGGTGTACCGGGGCTTTGCGACTAGTCTTCCTTCTCACCGTCACCCACCCAGTCTCCTTGCTGCTGAGGAGAGCCGGGAGACTGCTGACAGGGGGGCCTAAGCTAGCTAGCTCCACTGCAGCTAAGGGGCGTCCGTCGAGATTAACTGGCGCAGACGGTGTTTCAATGCAGCGGAGCCGGGATTCCAAATCAGACAACCTCGCCTCGAGCGCCTCAAAAAGACAACATTTATTACATTTACCGTTATCACTAAAAGAGGCAGAGGTGTAGCTAAACATCTGACAGAGAGAGCACACCAGAGGAGGAGAGGAAAGAGAGCTAGTAGCCATAGCTAGTGGCTGGAGAGCAAACCACACAGGCAGACAGCAAAACAGGAAGTGACGATACGTTACCACAAGGAAGTGACGATCCAGCGACATTAAGGACATTAAAACCTGGATGAACAACAACTTTCTATTGCTGAATATAGATAAAACTGAAGTCATTGTTCTTGGCCCCAAACATGCTAGAAGTACTCTTTCTAGCAAGATAGCAACACTAGATTCAATTCAATTCAACTTTATTTATATAGCGCCATTTCACAACAACAGTCATCTCATAGCACTTTCAACTGTAGGAGGAACCCCCACAGATGCAGAAAGACCCCAGCAATCAGGCGATCCCCTGTGAGCAAGCACTTGGCGACGGTGGAGAGGAAAAACTCCCTTTTAACAGGAAAAAACCTCCAGCAGAACCAGGCTCAGGGAGGGGCAGTCATCTGCTGCGACTGGCTGGGGGTTGAGGGGACAGAGAAGAAGAAAAGAACAGACATGTAGAGAGCAAACAGCACGATGGGGACTCAATCTATGGGAGAGAACAAACAGATGTTAATGACCAGCAAAAATAAAATATTTCATTGAGAGTGAAGAAAGGAGTGAGGCCCAGTGCATTATTGGAGGTCCCCCGGCTGACTAAACCTATCAGCAGCATAACTAAGGGAGGGTTCAGAAACACATGATCCCTCCCTAATTGTAGGCTATATCAAAAAGGTAGGTTTTAGCCCTATTCTTAAAAACAGAGATCGAGTCTGGCTCCCGAATCCAGATTGGCAGCTGGTTCCACAGGAGAGGAGCTTGATAACTGAAGGCTCTGCCTCCCATTGTACTTTTGGAGATTCTAGGTATTACGAGTAATCCTGCATTATGGGAGCGTAGTGCTCTGTTAGGATAATACGGTAGTATCACATCTTTTAAATAAAAAGGAGCCTGATTGTTTAGAGCTTTGTAAGTAAGAAGAAGGATTTTAAACTTAATTCTAAACTCTATGGGAAGCCAATGAAGGGAGGCCAGAACCGGAGAGATATGATCTCTCTTTCTAGTACCTGTTAAAACTCTTGCTGCAACATTTTGGATCAGCTGAAGACTTTTTAAAGATGTTTTAGGACAGCCTGATAATAAAGAATTACAATAATCTAATCTCGAGCTAACAAAAGCGTGGATCAGTTTCTCAGCATCACTCTGAGACAAGATGCTCCTAATCTTGGCAATATTACGCAAATGATAGAAGGCAGTCTTAGAAACAAATTTAATATGTGAATTGAAGGACAGATCTTGATCAAAAATAATTCCAAGGTTCCTCACAGAGCTATTAAGAGAAAGAGTAACTGCATCCAAACTGAAAGCTTGATTTGGGAAGGTATTTCTAAGGTTTTTTGGACCAATAAGAATGACTTCAGTCTTATCTGAATTTAATAGCAGGAAATTACAAGTCATCCAAGCTTTGATTTCCTTAAGACAAGCTTCTAATTTGGCTGATTACTATCATCTGGCTTCATTGACAGGTATAATTGTGTGTCATCTGCATAACAATGAAAATGTATACAGTGCTTTCTAATAATGTTGCCTAACGGAAGCATATATAAACTAAAAAGAGTAGGGCCTAGCAGAGATCCCTGTGGAACTCCATGACTAAGCTTTGAGTTGAAAGAAAACTCATTATTTACATGAACAAACTGGAACCTATCAGATAAATAAGATCTAGAGACACAAGAGGACAACTGCATATGCCCTAATGGAATTTACAGAAAAAATATCAACAGCCATTGAAAATAAAGAGTATTCAGTTGGAGTATTCCTAGATCTTAAAAAAGCATTTGATACAGTAGATCATAATTTATTATTAAAGAAACTACAAAATTGTGGTATTAGAGGGGTAGCACTGTCCTGGTTAAGCAGTTACTTAAAGAATAGATATCAGTATGTATGTGTTAGCAACAAAAACTCAGAGTTGCTGAAGGTCACCTGTGGAGTCCCACAGGGTTCAGTTTTGGGACCATTATTATTCAATATGTATATAAACGATATATGTAAAGTTTCAGAAAAAATGGACTTAATATTGTTTGCCGATGACACTAATCTGCTATGCAGTGGAAACAATTTGGAACAACTTCTGGATACACTCGGAAAGGAATTAGGAAAGCTTAAACTGTGGTTTGATTCAAACAAATTAACGCTCAATTTAAGTAAGACAAAATTTATAGTCTTTAACAACCATCACGACAACCCAGTACCCAAACTCAATGTCAATGGTGTAGAGATTGAAAGGGTATCTGAAACTAAATTCCTTGGAGTAATAATTGATAACAAACTGTGTTGGAAGTCACATATTAATTATATTAAAGGTAAAGTATCCAAATCAATTGCAATATTACACAGAGTGAAATATTTGCTGAATCAACCCACACTATACACCTTGTATCATTCATTAATACTCCCATACATGACATATTGTAATGAAGTATGGGGAAATACATATAAAACAAACATATATCCACTCTTTATGCTTCAAAAGAGAGCTATTAGAATAATAAACAAAGCAGCTTACAGGGAACCAACAAACCCACTTTTTCTCAAACAAAAAACTCTCAAGTTGAAAGATCTGGTTGACTTTAAAACCGCAATAATAATGTTCAAAGTGAAGAATTTATCACTGCCCGCAAATATCCAAAAGTTGTTCCAAACAAGGGAGAAACGATATCACTTCAGAGGAACATGTATATTTCAAAAGCCTACAGTGAGAACAACCACCAAGCAACACTGTATTTCAGTGCAAGGAGTCAGATTATGGAACGATTTTGGACTTGAATTAAAATCATGTACAGCACTTGGACAATTTAAACAAAAACTAAAGGAAGAAATACTCCAAACATATTTACAAGATGACATGTAAACTCACATAAGGATTGACATATCCAGCCTGTGTTGTGTTGTAGCTTAGTTTTTTTTTTTCTCTCTGTGACACTTTGTCTTAGATTTGTTTTGAATAGTAACCACTTAACTTAGCTTAGCTTAGTTTTCTTTTTTTTCTCTCAGTCACATTTTGTCTTAGCTTTGTTTTAAATTGTAATCGCTCATGTCTTGTTTTCTCTTTTTTCTCTTTTGAATTCTTGGATGGAATATGGGTGGGCAATATAAACTGCGGCTTCAGCCATCACCCATTTCGGATAACTCACGTGGAATTGTATAGAAGAAGGAGTCTTTGTCTAATTTGACCTTGTTGTTATATTATACAGTTTCTTTTAACCTGTACTGTACTATCCGAAATAAATTCATTCATTCATTCATTCATTCATTCATTCATTCATCTAAACCACTGCAACGAAGTTCCATTAAGTCCAACATAGTGTTCTAATCTATCAAGTAGAATATTATGATCGATAGTATCAAAAGCTGCACTAAGGTCTAAAAGGACAAGTACAGAAACCAGTCCATTATCAGATGCGATGAGGAGGTCGTTAGTGACCTTCGCTAAGGCTATTTCAGTACTATGATGGATTCTAAACCCAGATTGAAACTCTTCAAGTAAACCATTTCCCTGCAGGTGGTCAAATAATTGCGTAGCAACAACTCTTTCTAAGATTTTTGAAATGAAAGGGAGATTAGAGATTGGTCTATAGTTAGCTAAAACTCCTGGATCTAGCATTGGCTTTTTGAGTAAGGGTTTAATTACAGCCATTTTAAAAGCCTGCGGTACATGGCCTAAAGTTAATGAAGAATTGATTATATGTAGAATAAAGCTACCAATAAGTAGGAAGACTTCTTTAAATAACCTGGTAGGAATAGGGTCTAAAAGACAAGTTGAAGGTTTGGATGAAGAAACTATTTTGTCTAACTCACAAAGGTCGATCGGAGTAAACTCATCAAGACAGACATCAGTTGAAGGAGTTGTAGTAGTTACAGTATTTAAGTTAACTGTGGGAAGAATCTGATTAATTTTATCTCTGATGGATGAAATTTTATTATTGAAAAAATTCATAAAGTCCTGACTAGTAAGCTCTAAGGGAATGCTAGGATTGACAAGAGTCCTGACTCTTTGTCAACCTGGCTACAGTGCTGAAAAGAAACCTGGGATTATTCTTGTTCTCTTCTATTAATGCAGAATAATAACTCATTCTAGCTTTTCTAAGAGATTTTTTTATAAATTAAAAGATGATTTCTCCAAGCTAAATAGATTTCATCTAAATTAGTGGAGCACCATTTTCTTTCTAATTGACAAGTCTTCTGTTTTAAGCTACGAGTTTCTGTGTTGAACCAAGGAGTTAGAAATCTCTGATTAGACTTTTTCTTTTTTAAGGGGGCCACCAAGTCTAGAGTCTGATGCAGAGAAGCTGTAACACTATCCACCATGTTATCAATTACAGAACACATGGCATAGAGGAAACAATCTGCATAAATTTGGTAACAGCATCATCTGAGAGGCATCTACTGTAATAATATTTTTCTTTAGGAGCCAAATAGTCAGAAATAGTAAAATCAAAGGTTAACAGACAATGGTCTGACAGTACAGGGTTATGAGGAGACACTACAAGATTTTCTATTTCTATGCCATATGTCAGAACAAGGTCCAATGTATGGTGGAGGTAATGAGTAGAATTTCCTACTTTCTGAGAAAATCCAATCGAGTCTAATATTGAATTAAATGCCACATTAAGGCAGTCACTATCTACATCCACATGTACACTACCGTTCAAAAGTTTGGGGTCACCACAGACAATTTTGTGTTTTCCATGAAAAGTCACACTTTTATTTATCACCATGAGTTGTAAAGGAACGTCCTGCCTGACGCCCTCTCCAGGCAGTTCGCCCCCGTGGAGTCGGAGGAGGCGCCCCACTCCATCCTGCCCAGGTCGTGCGTCGTGGGAGCCATCTCGTGGGACATCGAGAGCAAGATCCGGAAGGCACAGGAGGTGGAACCTGACCCTGGCGGCGGACCGGAGGGGAGGCTGTTCGTGCCATCTGCGGTCCGAGGAGAGGTCATCCACTGGCTCCACACCTCCAAGCTCACCTGTCACCCTGGCACCTCCCGGATGATAGATCTCCTCCAACGGTCCTTTTGGTGGCCAGGCCTGCGGAGGGATGCAGCCCGCTACGCCCGGGCTTGCCCAATCTGTGCCACCTGCAAGTCGGGAAATGCCCCTCCAGCGGGTCTGCTCCAGCCCCTGCCCATCCCTGGCAGGCCCTGGTCGCACATCGCACTGGATTTCGTCACCGGACTCCCTGTCTCCAACTCCTATGACACCATCCTGACCATCGTGGACCGCTTCTCCAAGGCCGTGCACTTCGTCCCCCTGCGAGGCCTCCCTACTGCCCTGGAGACGGCGGACCTCCTCGTCCAACACGTGGTCAGGCTGCATGGGATTCCGGTGGACGTGGTCTCGGACCGGGGCCCCCAGTTTTCATCTGAGGTTTGGAGGTCTTTCTGCAACGCCATCGGAGCCAAGGTGAGCCTCTCCTCCGGCCATCACCCCCAATCCAACGGGCAGTGTGAGAGGACCAACCAGGAGCTGGAGGCTGCGCTCCGCTGTGTGTCCAGATCCAAACCCACGTCCTGGAGCAACCATCTTGCCTGGGTTGAATATGCCCACAACACCGCTCGCTCTTCTGCTACAGGGATGTCCCCCTTCAAAGCGTCCCTGGGTTACGACCCCCCGCTGTTTCCGGAGCAGGAGAGTGAAGTAACTGTCCCGTCAGTTAGGGCCCATCTCAGGCAGTTCCGCTCCACCTGGGCTGCCGCGCGCCATGCGCTATTACGCACAGCGGAGCGCAACAGGACTGTGGCGGACCGACGTAGAAGACCTGCCCCGGCGTACAGAGTTGGGCAGCTTGTTTACATTTCCACCCAGGACGTCACTCTAAAAGGCGAGAGGAGAAAGCTGGCACAGCGCTTCATGGGTCCCTACCCCATCACCCGGATCATCAACCCGGTGGCTGTGCGCGTGGCTATTCCCCCCTCCCTCCGCATTCATCCTACTTTCCACGTGTCGAAGGTGAAACTGGCAGTTACTGACCCCCTTTGCCCTCCTCCTGCAGCGCAACCCGCGCCCCGGATGATTGGTGGCCATCCGGCCTGGTCCGCCTCCTCCATCCTGGACTCCCGGCGCCGGGGTCGTGGGTTGCAATACTTGGTGGACTGGGAGGGCTATGGGCCCGAGCATCGACAGTGGGTGCCCCCGTCGTTTGTGTTGGACCCATCGCTCATCGCGGACTTCCACCGAGCGCACCCGGATAAGCCATCGCCAGGAGGCGCTGCTAGAGGGGGGAGTACTGTCACGCTGCGCCATTCATCAGCGGCGCCACCTGCTCACGCACCTGCTACTCGTCAGCGGCGAAGGATAAAAGCCGCCTCGCCCTGAGCGTCGGCCTGAAGCCGTAGACTTCATTCCCCTTTCATGGGCTTCTACCACATTCTCTTCAGCATCCTCGTCACCGGTAAGAAAATCGCTTACCTCATCTCTCCAGTCTGCTCCCCTGTGCACAGGTGGATTCCTCGGCGGCGGACAATCCCGTCCCTCGTCTCTCCTCGCTGCTGCACCGAGCCCTGCAGGTGGCTGTCTCCCGGGCTTCCATCCTTGAAGCGCCAGTCATCTGTCCCAACAAGTAAGCTTCTCTCCCTCGCCTATTCTCCTCCTGTGTTGGTGTGTGCTCATCACCCTGTGTCTGATTTCTCCCATAGGGTTGCCGGCTGAACGGTCTCCTGCCTCTGGGTCCGAAGCAGACGCCACCACCAACACATTAACATTCCGCAGACACGCACCCAAACATCCCTGTTGTTAATAAACAGTTTGAACTACTCTGAGCCTGTGTGTGTGCGTCTCCTGAGCCGAACGTTATGTCACTTATAAGTTACATTAAGGTTAGCTTAGTTATACATAAGTGTGTAAAAGCATATTCCAGTGTATTAAAATTGTGTGTCCATGCGGACTGGTATCAAATTTTACCCAGCCTTCACTGAGCCCCAGCTTTTCCATCCTATTGGTCCCTCGCAGACAAAGCCTGTCATTGGACTAAAGTTCATCAAGCCCGCCCACGAAGAAGGCTCATTGGCTGAGATTCCGGTCAACCTGGAAGCCCGCGAAAGCTCAACAGAACTTATAAAAGGAGGAAAAACCCCTGCTACTTCCTCTTTTGACACGCTCTTTCGGCCTCTTTTCGTCTCTTTGAACTCCGCTCTTTGGACGCTCTTCTTTGTCCATTGTCTACACACAGCAAGAAAGAACTTTGGGAAGAACAAAGGACTGTCTGAACAAAGACTTCTCCCACGTGTTGCTTTTCCGAGCACAGAGCAGATAACTCGTAATTTGTTTATGTAACTTTGTATTTTAATGTTTTTTTCTTTTTCTCTTAAATGCCTAGGAATTCCTATTTCTTTGAGCTCAATTCTTAATCGGAGTTAAACTCCAATTTTTATTTATCTCTTTTTCTTTGTTAAACTTTCTGTAAAACCACCGTTTGTTTTAATTTTAATGTAAGTTTTAATCTTTACTTTATTTTTATAAATAAATTATAATAATTAATTAATAAATAAATTTTTATTTTATGGTCCACCTACACGTCGCTCCGCGCGGCTGATCTCCGCTCTGATTGGATCGCCCGCCTGCCACTCGCGCCTCTCCCAACCAATCGGAGCCTTTTGTCCTTCCAGCCCGCCCGCGTCACTGTAGCTCGCCGGCAGTTCTCCTCCTCTCTGTACGCAAGGATCCAAGATGTCGGCCACGTCCGTGTTCCCCATGTGTATGAGGGCGAGCCGGGGCCTCCTGCGGCTCCGGAGCGGGGCGGCGGCGGCAACCCCGGTACGGACGGCTTCGGCGGACCGGCCGGCGAGTGAAGCGAGCGGCGGGACCGGGGGACTGGCCCAGGCGATCCTCCAGGAGAGGCTCCAGCAGCAGCAGCAGCACAGTGAGCCTCCGACAAAGCCGTGGGAGAGGCGGATTCCTGGCTCCATGAGTGCTCCTGTGAACTACAGGCACCAACTGGGCCAGCGGAGAGGATGACCATGTCGTGGCCCGAGCGGAGTATGACTTCACAGCTGCATCTCAGGAGGAAATTTCAGTGCGGGCTGGGGCCATGCTCAACCTTGCTCCCAGAGGTGAGAGCTCTTCAGTGACAGCTGGTTAGGATTTTAAGTCTATATTATTTTTTTCCGGTTCCGGTTCCGCCGGACCGGCGGCGTCACACGAGTCGGCTGCCTGTTGCAACAGCCTTTTTTTTTTATCTTCCTTCTTCTTTCTACACCTTTCACTCTGTATATATATCACGGACGCACGGATCGCCCCGGGGGTCTCCCGGGTCGGCGGACGGAGCCACGGTTTGCAGCGGGAGACGTTACAGCGGGGAGGAGCTAGTGCTAGCTAGCACTTGGCCGCCGCCCGGTGCTAATGGGAAACTCGAAATACCGGGAGCTGTAGCGAAAACGAAGCGGGTGCCGGGCTGGAGTTTAGGCGGCGTGAAAGAAATATAAGACAGAATAATAAAGAGCGATGGCAAGAACTAAGCAGACCGCCCGTAAAATCTACTGGAGGAAGAAGCCCCCCAGGAGACAGCTAGCCACCAGGGCTGCTCGGAGAGGCGCTCCGGCCACCGGCAGAGTGAAGAGGCCTCGCCGTCACAGGTCCGTGGCTCTGAGAGAGATCCGTCGCTACCAGAAATCCACGGAGCTGCTCATCCGTAAGCTGCCCGTCCAGCGCCTGGTGAGGGAGATCGCTCAGGACTTCAAGACCGTCCTGCGTTTCCTGAGTTTCGCCGTCATGGCTCTGCAGGAGACCAGCGAGACCCACCTGGTGGTCTCTTCTTCGCTAAGGGGGTCACCATCATGCCCAAAGACTTCCAGCTGGCCCGCCGCATCCGCGGAGAGAGAGCTTAGACTTTCTGCTGCACATTCACCAGCCATAATGCTCTGCACTGTGTGTCTATATATATACATTTATAGTAATATGGACATATGTTTACTAGATGTTGTTTTTTCTTGCCTTCTGATTGTTGCTCTGAGTGTTGCTATCCCTGTGCTGTTGCAATCCTGGAATTTCCCCATTGTGGGACTAATAAAGGCTTATCTTATCTTATCTTATCTTAATATTTTTCTTGACCAATCACACACCAGAAGCTATTATTTTATCTAAAGTCCGAAAGTCTTTTTCTAATTTGAGATCTGATTAGATCTAATT
Organism: Pholidichthys leucotaenia; assembly: GCA_020510985.1. Classification (NCBI taxonomy): domain Eukaryota; kingdom Metazoa; phylum Chordata; class Actinopteri; order Cichliformes; family Pholidichthyidae; genus Pholidichthys; species Pholidichthys leucotaenia. Next base: position 263,880,529 of record CM035839.1, read on the forward strand.
ATTCTAGAAGACCTCTGGAGCCGCTTGTCTATGAAGGAGAAAACGCGCAGCTCTCTTCATCACACGCTGAAGAAACGTCGGCACCATCTGGCTCCGATCCAAGTTACAACTGTGGATCATACAGCCAAAATCCAGCCACTTCGACTGCTTGACTTTAAAGGTCAAACTGTGGACCCTGAAATATCTGCGGGCAGATATTTCCCCTAACATCCACGAAATCTTGGGCTGAGGAAACGAGGAATCACGTGAGCTGCAAACTTTAATTCCTCTGCTGAATTAAACGTCTGAGGTTCGGTAATAATTTGTATATCTAATCAGATGCAAATTAAGAAGCCCTTAACATAACTCTTCTTTTCGTTAAAATTCCGTTTTTATTTTCTTAAGATTAATCCAGGACTTTTCATATAATTAGTAAACTTTCCCCATAAATTTGCGTTGTTTCCATAATCTGTTAACTCAAACTGATAGAAATTCATTTCTCATTTAACCCTGGTTCCAAAAATATTGACATTGTTAATCTATCATTTACAAGATTGATTTTATGATTAATGAAATTACTGCAATGTCTGTTAATGATTTCATTTAATAAATATGTAAAAATGCGAGAAGTTGGTGAGAATTTATTTCATTCTGAGTCTGTTTCAAGCCCAGGTATTGAATTCATGGAAAAATTTTTGAGACTGATTATTAATTAATTTATTGAGTGATTAAACAGGTATAAAGTGAAATTAAAATTAAAATTGCTTCTTAAAGATAGAAGCTGGTGCCCCTACGAGTGTTATTGACTTTTCTGGTGTATATGAAACGAGATTTGATCTCAGATCCCAATACATCAATATAAATTAAATAATTTATACCTGATCATATTTATTAATTTCATATTTTTTCTATACTTAATTTCATCCAAACGCCCATCAGAATGTCAAAATGCATGTTGTCTTTCATGAATCTACATTCTTTTTCAGAGTAACACAAATTTTCTATTTTTTTAAATAGTTAATCACCATTTTCTTCATAAAATTGTATCCACTTTTCCTAACCAATGCTATTTTATGGTTTTTCAATTTTCAGTATACTGACAAATTAAACTATGCTTCATATGGGTCCACAACTGCTTGATTCATAAGTGGCTCAGTAATAGTCTATGATGCCCATGATACATGCGAATTCTCTGTTTTGAAGTTATCCAAATATGTTAACCTATTCTGACATTTCTTATTAAACCACTGAATGGGAGTACTCTTATGGGAGTAATTGTTTTGATTTAAGATAAGATAAGATAAGCCTTTATTAGTCCCACAACGGGGAAATTCCAGGATTGCAACAGCACAGGGATAGCAACACTCAGAGCAACAATCAGAAGGCAAGAAAAAAAACAAGCAAGCAAGAGCAGCTAATATACATATGTACATATTACTATAAAATATATATATACACACACACACAGAGACACACAGTGCAGAGCATTGTAGCTGGATGGAATAAATATATGAATATATGAACACACAGTGCAGAGCATTGTAGCTAGATGGAATAAATATGTAAATATATAAACACCCACAGTACAGAGCATTGCAGCTAGGTGGAATAAATATGCAAGTATATAAACACACACAGTGCGGAGCAATGTAGCTAGATGGAATAATATGTAGATATATAAAAACACAGTGCGGAGCATTGTAGCTAGATGGAATAAATATATAGATATATAAATATAAACACACCCAGTGCTGAGCATTGTAGCTAGATGGAATAAATATGTAAATATATAAACACACACAGTGCAGAGCATTGTTGCTAGGTGGGATGAAACAGCATAACCGTCTACTTAGTTATCCTACATGGTATGATTATGTGCCCATACATATTCTCACCCTCCATAGCGACCGGTATGTTCCTAGTTATATGCCGGAGAGGACCATTGTGTAAGTCTATTGCATCTTTTGCATTCAAAAAAACTATTAGTTTGTTACGTCTTTTTGCTATATTCTGCGAGCAGCCCTGCTTAGGTTGTACAGTCTGACAGCCGTTGGTAGGAAGGACCTACGAAACCTCTCGGTTGTGCACCTGGGATGATGTAGTCTGCTGCTAAATGAGCTCCTCAGTGCATCCAGTATGTCCTGCATAGGGTGGAACTCGGACTCCAGCAGAGATGACAGTTTAGCCACCGTCCTTCTCTCTCCTATCTCCTCCATCGGATCAAGGCGCTGCCCCAGGACAGAGCTAGCTTTCTTAATCAGTTTGTTCAGTCTCTTCCTATCGGCTGCAGTAATGCCACTGCCCCAGCAGACCATTCCAAAAGTGATGGCTGATGCCACCACCGTGTCATAGAATGACTTCAGCAGCGCCCCTAAAGACCTGAGTCTCCTCAGCAGGAGCAGCCTGCGCTGTCCCTTCTTGTAGAGTGCGTCAGTATTGTGTGACCAGTCTAGTTTATTGTTCAGATGAATACCCAGGTACTTATAGGATGTCACCATCTCGATGTCTGTTCCCTGTATATTTACTGGTGCTGTGAGGGGCTGCCCATGCCTGCGGCAGTCCACCACCAGCTCCTTAGTTTTCCTCGCGTTGATCTGGAGGCAGTTCCGATGGCACCAGTCCACAAAGTCCTGGATAAGCCCTCTGTACTCAGCTTCATCTCCGTTGGAGATGAGACCAACGATCGCAGAGTCATCAGAGAACTTCTGTAGATGGCAATGTGTTGTGTTGTGTGAGAAGTCCGCAGTATAAAGAGTGAACAGGAAGGGAGCCAGCACCGTTCCCTGGGGGGCCCCCGTGCTACTGATGATCGTGTCGGAAACACAGTCCCGGGTTCTCACAAACTGAGGCCGGTTCGTGAGGTAGTCCAGGATCCATGATGACAGGTGCTGGTCCACCCCTGCGCGCAGCAGCTTGTCCTTCAGGATCATCGGTTGGATGGTGTTGAAAGCACTGGAGAAGTCAAAGAACATGATCCTCACCATATTCCCGGGCTTCTCCAGGTGGGACAGAGAACGGTGAAGGAGGAAGATCACCGCATCCTCCACCCCAATGCCATGCTGGTAGGCGAACTGGAGTGGATCCATCGCTGGTTCCACCAGGGGGCGGAGATGAGCAAGGAGCAGTCTCTCCAGGGTCTTCATCAAGTGGGACGTCAAGGCCACCGGTCTGTAGCTGTTCAGGTCTTTGGGGTGGGAAGTTTTTGGTACAGGTACCACACAAGATGTTTTCCACAGCTGTGGTACCCTCCCCAGTTTCAGGCTCATGTTGAAGATATACGTCACAATCCCACACAGCTGGTCTGCACAGGACTTGAGGAGCTTTGCGCTGATGCCGTCCGGTCCCGACGCCTTCCTCGTCTTGATCTTCCTCAGCTCCGTCCTCACCTGGGTCTTGGTCAGGGTCAGGATGGGGGGCTGTGTGTTGGGAGTGGGGGGGGTGTCGGTGGAGTGGGGAGTGGGCAGCAGGACTTGATTTCTTAGAGGCAGCAGTGGTTGTTGTGCAGACAGGGGGGAGGGCAGTTGGTCAAATCTATTGAAAAACAGATTCAGGTTGTTCGCCCACTCCCTGCCCCCCGTGGCCTGGGGGGAGGTATTCTGGAGCCCCGAGATGGTTTTGAGGTTTCTCCAGACCCCGCTGATGTCGCTCTGTTGCAGCTTGTCCTCCATCTTCTTCCTGAAGCTATCCTTGCCTTCTCTGATCTTTCTCCTCAGCTCCCTCTGTACGGACTTCAGCATCTCCCTGTTCCCCGACCTGAAGATCCTCTTCTTCTCTCTCAGAAGTGTTTTTATCTCAGGGTTGATCCAGGGTTTGTTGTTTGAGTGACGCCGTATGGTCTTGGTGGGAACGGATTTGTCCACACAGAAGCTGAGGTAGCCCGTGAAGGTGTGAATGAGGCCATCGATGTCCTCACCATGTGGATCGCAGAGCTGCTTCCAGGCAGTGGCTTCAAAACAGTCCTTTAGAGTGTCCATTGTCTCCTCAGACCATAACTCCACAGTGTGCATGGCCGGAGGTTGTCTGTGCACTTGGGGTTTGTACACCGGCCGGAGATGAACCAAGTTGTGATCCGATCTCCCAAGTGGGGGGAGTTGTGATGAGGTGTACGCCTCCTTAGTGTTTGCGTAGAACAAATCCAGTGTTTTATTGTCTCTAGTGTGGCATGTGACATACTGGGTGAAAGTGGGCAGAATGGGAGACAGTGAAATGTGGTTGAAATCGCCTGAGATGAGGAGAAGAGCATCTGGGTGTTCTGTCTGCAGCCTGCTGGTTACTGAATGGATGACGTCACGCGCTGTCCCAGCGTTCGCCGTCGGATTTGCATAAACAACAATGCAGATCACGTGTGAGTGTTCTCTCGGGAGATATGTAGGCCTCATACTAACAGCTAGCAACTCAATGTCTTTGCTGCAGTGTCGTTGTTTAACAGTGATATGTCCCGGTCTGCACCAGTTGTTGTTAACATACATTATCACTCCACCGCCCCTTGCTTTGCCACTCTCTGGTGTTCGGTCAGCTCGTATCATGTGAAAACCCTCCAGCTCAATGTTAGCATCTGCTGCTAGTTCAGTTAGCCACGTCTCAGTAAACAAAAGGAGAGAGCACTCCCGGTAAGTGCTATCATAACGGGAGATAGCCGCTAGCTCATCTAACTTTCCCAGTATCGACCGTACATTTCCCATGACAACAGATGGAAGGGAGGGTCTGTACCTTATATTTTTTGTCCTCCGCCTTACTCCAGCCCGGCAGCCGCGACGCTTTCGCCTCAATTCTCTCGGTATGTCGAGTTTTTCCAGTGGGACCGGGTGGCGGTTAAATGCTAGCAGCTCTTCCCTGTTGTATCGTATCCTGCTATAAACAGTGGCTCCGTCCACCGGCTCAGGAGACATTTGGGACGATCTGTGTGTCCGTGATATAAGTGGGGTGAAAAAAAAAGTGATCAAAAGAGAGAGGAAGGGAAAAAAAACTCGGAATCGAGCCGCTGTTGCAAAAGGCAGCCTACTGGTGTGGCGCCGAGATGTTTCATGTTTCATTTCATGTCCATCTTCTTGACTATCAAGAGACAAGAACTCACGAGGGTTGTTTTTAGACTGATTCATAATTGGTACAAATAAAGAATTGCTAATAAAATTGTCCAATATATGGACTGGTGCCCTAATGAGGATTTGAGTGTAATGAAAGTAGATCTTCATTCCTACTCACATTCATATTTACATTAATACTTGTACCAACATTAAATTACCTATAAAAAAACCCCAAAAATCAACAACAAACTATTTCTGAAAACAGTAGCGCTTCTTTTTTTTTTGTCTCATTCTTTCTTTCCTGAAGCCCACCTGTGGTTTCATTCTGCTCCTTTGCTTCTCTCTTCTCCATCTTTTCTTTTTTCTTCAAACTAAAACCTTGGAAATGTTTGTTTTTTGTTGGACAACTGGCCAGAAGAGCGTTATATTCCTCTTTTAAATAGTCCAGCATCTCCTTCACATTTCTCTTGTCCTCTGTCTTTGTGTAAGTCTCTTTCAAAGGTTGGCAGATTTCCTTTAGATCTTTGAAGGTGTCTGTGAACTGATGCAGATGCTTTTTGGTTTCTTTGGCCATTCTCTCATGGGAATTTTCCAATTCTCTGATTTTCTCTTCTCGAGATTTTTTCTTCTGCTCCGTGTCTAAGTTCCTCACAAAGTTCACAATTTTTCAGCATGACTTTGGTCTTTACATCCTTTTAGACATATAACTTTGCAATTTAGATTATTTTACCATAGAAGCTTTGCCTCTTTAATCTTCTTGTTTCCTTTTTCCAAAGCTGTATTCTTTGCCATCAGAGGGTTATTTTCTTTTTTTAACTGCTCCATCATCTCCTTCACATTTCTGTTGTCATCTTTTGTCTTTTTATAAGTTTCATCCAAAACTTTGTTTCTTTCATCAAGACATTTCTTTGTCTTTATTAAGTCTTCAGCTTGTTCCAGATGTTTTTCATTTTGGTCTGCCAGTTTGTCATTCAAGTTCTCCAAGTCTCTGATTTTCTCTTCCAGAGCTTTTTTTTTCCTGCTCCATGTCTTTAAGTTGCTCAAGGAGTTCACAATTTGTCAGCATGACTTTGGCCTTTGTGTCGTCTACACATTTAACTTTGTCATTTAGATTACTTTCCAAAGAAGCTTCTCCTTTTTAATCTTGTTTTATTCTTCCAAAGCTGTATTCATTGCCATCAGAGAGTTATTTTCTTTTTTTAACTGCTCCACCATCTCCTTCACATTTCTGTTGTCGTCTTCTGTCTTTTTGTAAGTTTCTTCCAAAACTTTGTTTCTTTCATCAAGATTTTTCTTTGTCTTTATTAAGTCTTCTGCTTGTTCCAGATGTTTCATTTTTGTCTGTCAGTTTGTCATTCAAGTTCTCCAAGTCTCTGATTCTTTCTTCTCGTGATCTCTTCTCCTGCTCTGTTCTGGAGGTAGTCAAGGAGTTTGATATTCCATTCTCTCAGATGTCTAACTATTTCTTGAAGATGATTTTCCTCTAGAACTTTCTGCCTCTGTAGGTTTTTAACTCTCTTTTCTAAGGCTTTGTTTTTTGACAGTAAAGAGTTATTTTCTTCTCTTAATTGCTTGATCTCCTCCACCATTTCAAAATTCAAGTTTTCCAGGTCTCTGTTGGTCTTTTCCAGAGATCTTTTCTCATAATCTTTAATTTGAAATCCTCCTTGGAGTCGTTTGTTTTCAAATTTTAACATCACATTTTCGTGCTCTAAATATTTTATTCTGGCCTGAAGGTCCTTCTCTTGAAGCTCTTTCTCATCCCGAAGTTGTTTGATTCTCTCTTCCATGTGACGCAGTTGTCCGTTGCATATTTTCAGATCCCAAAGTGCACCCTCTTTACCTTTAAGGGTTTGTTTTTTAGTCTCAAAGACTTGAGGCAGCTTTTGGAATAAGAGATGTTTTAGGGCATCCTGGGGTGTTATTCTCTTTGATGGATTTAAGTGAAGCATGTGTTTAATCAAATCCAGCAGTAAATGTTGAGCATTATGCTGTGTATTCAATTCGCTCATCTGGCTTTCCATTTCATCTAAGCAGTGTAGTTTTGCCGCTTTACTGTCCAGTGGTTTTTCTCCAGTCTCCGACATAATCTCTTGAGTGTTTTTTAAAACCCACTGTTTTTTTCTTGCATTTGCATGCTTGGAAGCTCTGACTTTCTTGAAAAAGTCATGGGTAAATAAGCCATGATCCAGAACTGAATCAGGAGGCATACCTTGAATGAACACAATATTGCGCATAACTTCGTATGTTGTTCCACCTGGGTACATCATCCTTCCTGTGGCTAGCTCAGCAGCAATCAGACCCACTGCCCACATATCCACGGCCTCATCAAACCACCCACCGACTAAAACTTCTGGAGCCATGTACGAAATGGTTCCCCGACACACACCAGGTTTAGCTTGCCTGGGTTTTATGGCCACACCAAAATCAATAATTTTAACTCTTAATGGCCTTTCATGTCGATTCACAATCATTATGTTTTCTGGTTTTAAGTCGGCGTGTATAATTTCCAGTGATTTCAGGTGGTTGACTGTGTTGACAAGCTGGTGAATCACTGGAGTTAGGACCTCCACTGGAACCGGAAGAAACTTCTGTTCTGCCTGGAAATTGCGAAGGCTCTGGTCCAATAATTCAAACTTAAGGCACATCTGGTCGTTATTGTCGAAAAATCCGTAGAACTTCACAAAGTGTGGATTGTCTGGGTGTAGATATGACTTAATGTTATTCAAAATGATTATTTCTCTCCAAACTTGGTCAGTGTTTCTAGTCACTTTTACTGCTACCTTCTCTCCACTTTCAGTGTTTCGACATCTGGTTACAACACCAAATCCACCTTGTCCCAAGACATCTTCAATTTGAAATTTGCCACCCAAGATGTTTCCCTTCTGGATTGTCAGATGCATTACAGCTTGAGGTGAAATTGCTGCTATTTTGATCCAAGGACAAAATAGCTTGTCTGTATCTGGAATTTCCCAGTTTGGGATCTCTCTCCTATGATGGACTGGCGATCTGTCCAGGGTGTACCCTGCCTCTTGCCCAAAGATGGTGGGATAGGCTCCTGCCACCCCCGCAACCTGAAAAGGAATAAGCGGGAAGAAGATGGATGGATGGGATGTCTCTCTCTCTCTCTGTCTCTCTCTCTCTCTCTCTCTCTCTCTCTCTCTCTAAAAAATTGACAAAACTGTCAAAAATTCAATAAATTTGCAATCTGTTTGTAGATGTTAAAATATGAAGTTCAAATAATTGACTTACCTCTCTAACAGAGGATTTTTCAATGGTTCTGTCAGATCTCTGTTGACGATAGAGAAAGTGTCAGTGAGCTGTTTGAAGTCAATGAAGAAAAACTTCAGGTCACACTATGCCTTTATATACAGCATTCAATGTGATGTCACCCATGTGTGTGTGTGTGTGTGTGTGTGTGTGTGTGTGTGTGTGTGCGCGCGCGCATAGTAACAGTTACCATAGTAACACAGCACTGAATTGCAAACACTTGTCAGTTTGTGTTTTCTTTGTAGTTTGTATGCAGCAAAACATAAAAATCACAAAATATTCAGTCACAGCAGTACACAGAGTACCTTTTTTTTTTTTTTACTTTAAATGCTAATACCACACAGTTACTGAACTGTAGTGATGTGTGGGCAGGGCCAGACTGGGACAAAAATTCGGCCCTGCCATTTCTGGTTCAGGCAGCCACCATGATCGGTCAAACAACATTCACACAGACAGTCCAGTTAAATATGTGCATGTACTGTGCTATTGTTCAGCGCAATGGTAACGCTGAGTAGTACATGCAAAAAAGGCGACAGAATATAAAAGGAGAACAGAATAATTAGTTGCATGATCACATCATTTTCTGTTTGAAAGAAGCATGACTGGGAATATTTTAAAAATAAAGACCTTACAACAGCAGCTCCTTTAGTAACTCGCTCTCCTCTATAGCTCAACAATTACATTGAATCAGTTTGTTTCAGGGGTGGGCAACTGTTGGCCGCCGGGCTGCCTGCGGCCCGCCCCCTAATCTTCTACAGCCCACCAGTCCATTTCCAAAAATCAATTATTTATTTATAGTACGTTTGGAGCCACATTCTTAAATGCAATTAAATTTCTGAAAAAAAGGTTGAAAATTTATATGAAAGTTATAAATCTATGAGAATAAGGTTGCAAATCTAGGAGAAAAAAAAGTTGCACATCTACAGGAAAGAAATACTAAATTATAAGAAAAAAAAGTCAAAAATTCTAAAGAAAAAGTTTTTAATTTGGGAGAAAAAAGTCACAAATTTTGAGAAATTTGCAAATCTATGAGGAAAAACGTAAAAAAAAAATAGAAAAAAATATGAAAATTTACAGGAAAAATTTTCACCAATTTTTTTTTGCAAGAAAAAGTTGGAAATTTATGAGCAACAGTTGAACATTTACAGGAAAAAGTTGCAAATTTATGGAGAAAAAGTTGCATATCAGTAAGAAAAAGTTGCAGATTTATGAGGGAAAAACTTACAAATCTACAGGAACAAAATGCTTATTTATGAGAAAAAAGGGAAAAGCAAAAGTGAAAATTTAAATTTAAGAGAAAAACAGCTACAAATTTGAGAAAAAAGTTACAGATTTATGTAGAAAAAAAGTCGCAAATTTATGAGCTAAAGTTGAACATTTACAGAAAAAAGTTGCAAATTTATGGAGAAAAAGCTGCAAATCAGTAAGAAAAATGTTGCAGATTTATGAGGGAAAAGTTACAAATCTACAAGAAAAAAATGCTAATTTATGAGAAAAAAGTGAAAAGCGAAAGTGAAAGTGAAAATTTAAATTTAAGAGAAAAACAGTTACAAATTTGAGAAAAAAGTTGCAGATTTATGAGAAAAAAGTCACAGTTTTGAGAAAAAAGTTTATGAAAAAAAAGCTGAAAATTTGCAGGAAAAAATTTAGAATTTTATGAGAAAAAAAATTGCAAGTTTTTGAGAAAACACAAATTTACAAGAAAAATGATTGCAGATTAATTGCAAAAAAGTTGAACATTTACAGGAAAGAAATTGCAAATTCATGGGGAAAAGTTGCAAATCTACAATTAAAATATTGCTAAGTTATGAGAAAAAAAGTCACAAATTCTTAAAAGTTTTCAATTTATGAGAAAAAAGTCAAATTTACTAGAAAAAAGTTACAGATTTATGTGGAAAAAAGTTGCAAATTTATGAGCAAAAGTTAAACATTTACAGAAAAAAAGTTGCAAAATTTTGAGAAAAACACAAATTTACAAGAAAAAAATGTTGCAGATTTATTGTGAAAAAGTTGCAAATTTACAAGAAAATTGCAAATTTATGAAATATGCAAATTTACAGGAAAAAATATCAAATTTATGAGAAAAAGTTGCAAATTTATTGGAGAAAAGTTGCAGATTAATGTGTAAAAAGTTGCAGATTCATGAGGAAAAAAGTTGTAAATCCACAATTAAAAACTGCTAATTTATGAGAAAAAAGCCACAATTTCTTACAATTTTTAAATTTAGAAAAAGAAAGACCCCAGCAATCAGGCGATCCCCTGTGAGCAAGCGCTTGGCGACGGTGGAAAGGAAAAACTCCCTTTTAACAGGAAGAAACCTCTAGCAGAACCAGGCTCAGGGAGGGGCAGTCATCTGCTGAGACTGGCTGGGGGGTGAGGGGACAGAGAAGATGAAAAGAACAGGCATGTAGAGAGCAAACAGCACGATGGGGACTCAATCTAGAAGGAGTTTAGTAGAAGGAGTCTTTGTCTAATTTGACCTTGTTGTTATATTATACAGTTTCTTTAACCTGTACTGTATTATCCGAAATAAATAAATTCATTCATTCATTCATTCATCTATGAGAGAGAACAAACAGATGTTAATGACCAAAAAAAAAAAAAAAAAAAAAAATTTCATTGAGATGTCAAGAAAGGAGTGAAGCCCAGTGCATTATTGGAGGTCCCCTGGCTGTCTAAACCTATTAGCAGCATAACTAAGGGAGGGTTCAGAGACACATGATCCCTCCCTAATTGTAGGCTACATCAAAAAGGAAGGTTTTAACCCTGTTCTTAAAAACAGAGATCGAGTCTGACTCCCGAATCCAGATTGGCAGCTGGTTCCACAGGAGAGGAGCTTGATAACTGAAGGCTCTGCCCCCCATTGTACTTCTGGAGATTCTAGGTATTACAAGTAATCCTGCATTTTGGGAGCGTAGTGCTCTGTTAGGATAATAAGGTAGTATCAGATCTTTTAAATAAAAAGGGGCCTGATTGTTTAGAGCTTTGAAAGTGAGAAGAAGGATTTTAAACTTAATTCTAAACTCTATGGGAAGCCAATGAAGGGAGACCAGAACCGGAGAGATATGATCTCTCTTTCTACTACCTGTTAAAACTCTTGCTGCAGCATTTTGGATCAACTGAAGACTTTTTTTAGAGATGTTTTAGGACAACCTGATAATAAAGAGTTACAATAATCTAATCTAGAGCTAACAAAAGCGTGGATCAGTTTCTCAGCGTCACTCTGAGACAAGATGCTCCTCATCTTGGCAATATTATGCAAATGATAAAAGGCAGTCTTAGAAATCGATTTAATATGTGAATTGAAAAACAGATCTTGATCAAAAATAACTCCAAGGTTCCTCACAGAGCTATTGAGAAAGAGTAACTGCATCCAAACTAAAAGTTTGATATGGAAAGGTATTTCTAAGGTTTTTTGGACCAACTAGAATGTGTCAGGGTGGCCCTCACGGACCACCAGAAGACGCCACAGTCACCAGTGAGTTTTGCAGTGATGTTTATTAACAGTGCAGGTTAGGCAGGCATAGGAATTACACACAAAGGAAAAGGTGACGTCTGAGCCGGGGAGCGCCCGATGCGCCAGACGGAATAACAATGAAGGTTAAGTCTCACAGAACGTACCTTATAAGACGATAACCAGAAATGCTAACCGATGGGTTTACAGGAGATACCCGAGTCGGCTAATAGTGGACTACGGAGGTAAACAGAGATCAACAGGGATAAACAGAGACTGCCGCATCGGGGAGCATTCAGCACCTGCTTTTATCTCTGGCAGCTAATGACCCTGATGCAGCACAGCTGCTCCATTTGACAGCAGCGCAGCAGCTGACTTTGACAGCAGGGAGCTCCCCCGGGCGCTTTAACAATAAGAGCCCGAGGACTTGAAGGAATCCTCTGCTGCCAAAGCCAGGGAAATATGATACAAGACCCGAGTGTGGACAGAACCGACACTCGGGCTATGACAGTACCTCCCCCTCGAGGCCGAGCTCTGAGCGGCCCAAGTAACACCCAAGCCCCCCCCCCCACCCCCCCTAGGGTGGGCGGATGGGGCGCTGGCAGGAGGTAGAGAGACAAAAAAAAGGACAAGCAAGTAACAGGACCAACAAGGCAGTAGAGACAGAAAAAAAAACATACTCCCTTGAATGTTGGTTAACAAGAACAGAATCAGATAGGCAGTATATATGTTGGCAAACAACTAATTGACATTAAGTGGAGGGGAAAGAACCACCAAACACAGAAACAACAAAGGAGTGAGCCACAAAAATCACAAATCAACCCCCCCCCCCCCCCCCGCACACCCCAACAGTCTCACAGACGTAATCAGAACCCCAGGAAGGGTGCAGTCCTGACCCTGAGGGATGGGGGCAAAAGGTTTGGGGGGTGGTCCGACATCAAGTGGCCACAGAACAGGGAGGGGGAAAAAGGACAGTTCGGGCGGCCTACCCCGGTCCCATGCTCAGAAGCAGAGAGTTTCAGGCGGCCGGACCAGGTCGCCACACAGGGAGTCCAAAATGTCGGGAGGCCGACCCAGAGAGCCAAATTGGCGAGACAGTCTTTCACGCGGCCGACCCGCATCGCTAGCCCACCAGAACCGTTGGGTCGAAGTAGCCGGCGGTCCCGCTGAAAAGGGGAGAAACGAGGGAGAACCGGGCGAAGCGATCGGAACCCCAACGGCCCCAGGTGAAGATGGGTAGCGCTCCTCAGGGAGATGAGGAGGATGACGATGGTGATGAGGGTGAGAGGGGAACGAGCCTGTCCCGCATCCGGCGGCCGGGGATCTGCAGCTCCCTCACCGAATCCAGGACCTGCTGGTGCTGCACCCACGTCGGGCCCCGACTGGGCCGGAACCGAACCCACGGTGGACCCCGATTGGGCCTCCGGTGCACCCACGTCGGACCCCGATTGGGCTGGAACCGGACCCACGGTGGACCCCGATTGGGCCTCCGGTGCACCCGTGACGGACCCCGACTGGGTCGGCGTCGCACCAGACTCGACCTCCAACCCCGAAACCGGAACCTCTGGTGCAGCAGGCGAGAGCAGCCCCTCGCCGGCGACCCTGGGAGAAGGCTCAGGAGAGAAAGAAAACCCAGGATCAGGATCACCGGCAGCGCCAGAACCCGGCGAGATAAGCTCGGATGCAGCGGGCGGCTGCACCCAGCTCATCTCCCCTTGAGACAGGCAAAAATGCTCTAAGAGGTAAAAGAGAAAGACAAAGCAGAGCACTTGCCTGAACTCGGGTTCTGACGCCGTCCAGGACTGCGAAGATCCGGGCTCAGATGTCAGGAGGTCGTCTTCAGGCTCCCACTCAGCTGCGTCGGGCTCCGCAGCTGGCGCAATGGTGTGCGCAGCTTGAGAGTCCTCCGGCACCGATGTCCACGCTGATGGCCCACACGGCGTGGTGGCAGGAGAACCTTGACCCGCTGGACCGGACCGCTCCTCCGTGGAACCCCGGGGATGCTTCCTCACCGGCGCAGGCTCCACGCTGCAGTCCGCTCTCCTCCTCCGCCCACAGCGTAGCTGCAGAACCGGAACCAGGCTCTCCAGAACCGCAGGCCCCCTCCTCATCCAGCGACGTTGGCCTGGCGTCGAGGACCGCTCAGCGGAGGGAGACACAGAGGAAGCAGGGTTAATTCTTTCATCCACAGCAGGTGGAGGGAGCTCGGGGGGCTGCATACCCCGAACTCCACCCCCAGGAGTCAGACAAGGCAAAACAATATCGAGATGAGAGAAATTATCGTGCACTTGCCTCTCTCCTGGGGTTGAGATGGTTCCTGCTGTGGGGGACATCGTTCCTCCCTTTCCCCACTGGATGGCGACAGAGGGCCCCCTGGGAAGACGAGGTGAGGCCACTCGAGATGGTTCCGGGATGGGACTCGCGAAACGGAGCCCCCGAGACACACAGCAGCCGGGACAGGCGACGAGGAGGAGGGGGCGACAGCCGAGGTTAGCCGGGCATGGAGCACTGACGGGACAGCAGGCGAAGGCCCGGGAGGAGATGAGGCTGCGGGGATTCCCCTCTGACGAAGCGCAGGGGTGACAGCTGTGTGGGGGGTTGAGCCCTTGCGGCGACCCAGAACTGGATCCAGACGGGATTCTAGCCGAGGATTCTGCTGAGGAGAGCCTGCGTCGTTACGCTGACGTCGTCGGCGGCCCCCAGACGGCGCGTACTCCTGGTTCTGCTCTGGGACGGGAACGGAACAACGACGCAGGGAGCGAGGATGCTTTCTCCGCTGCTTCCTGCTCCTCTCCTCCAGCCCATGAAGTGACTCGCGTTGAGCGGCGAGTTCCTCCCACCTCGCTATCACCTCCGGGTGATCGTCAAACTCGAGGGGGAGATTGAGCAGAAATTCCTCAGCGTAGTTCAAATGTCTTTGAATGTCGCTGGGAGCGTCCCACAGCGTAGCGGAAAAGATGGTGCTGTCCACATTCTCCAGAGCTTCCGCTAGCTGCCTGCCCAGGCGCCGACCGCGGCCCCTGGATGACGTCATACTCCCAGCTGCAGACACTCAGACAGGTAGGAACAAACAGTCCAATACAGCAAAACTCACGGTGAATGGCGTCTCCGTGCGAAGCCTCTTCTCCGGGCGTTCTGGCGGCAGTCTACTGTCAGGGTGGCCCTCACGGACCACCAGAAGACGCCACAGTCACCAGTGAGTTTTGCAGTGATGTTTATTAACAGTGCAGGTTAGGCAGGTATAGGAATTACACACAAAGGAAAAGGTGACGTCTGAGCCGGGGAGTGCCCGATGCGCCAGACGGAATAACAATGAAGGTTAAGTCTCACAGAACGTACCTTATAAGACGATAACCAGAAATGCTAACCGATGGGTTTACAGGAGATACCCGAGTCGGCTAACAGTGGACTACGGAGGTAAACAGAGATCAACAGGGATAAACAGAGACTGCCGCATCGGGGAGCATTCAGCACCTGCTTTTATCTCTGGCAGCTAATGACCCCAATGCAGCACAGCTGCTCCGTTTGACAGCAGCGCAGCAGCTGACTTTGACAGCAGGGAGCTCCCCTGGGCGCCTTAACAATAAGAGCCCGAGGAGCTAGAAGGAATCCTCTGCTGCCAAAGCCAGGGAAATATGATACAAGACCCGAGTGTGGACAGAACCGACACTCGGGCTATGACAGAATGGCTTCAGTCTTATCGGAATTTAATAGCAGGAAATTACAAGTCATCCAAGCTTTGATTTCCTTAAAACAGGCATCTAACTTGGCTAATTGATTACTATCATCTAGCTTTACTGACAGGTATAATTGTGTGTCATCTGCATAACAATGAAAATGTATACAGTGCTTTCTAATAATGTTGCCTAACGGGAGCATATATAAACTAAAAAGAGTAGGGCATAGCACAGATCCCTGTGAAACTCCTTGACTGAGCTTTGAGTTGAAAGAAAATTCATTATTGACATGAACAAACTGGAACCTATCAGATAAATAAGATCTAAACCACTGCAACGAAGTTCCACTAAGTCCAACATAGTGTTCAAGTAGAATATTAT
Source organism: Pholidichthys leucotaenia (assembly GCA_020510985.1). NCBI lineage: Eukaryota > Metazoa > Chordata > Actinopteri > Cichliformes > Pholidichthyidae > Pholidichthys > Pholidichthys leucotaenia. The sequence continues at coordinate 263,896,314 of CM035839.1, forward strand.
GAGCAATAGTATCAAAAGCTGCACTAAGGTCTAAAAGGACAAGTACAGAAACAAGTCCATTATCAGATGCGATCAGGAGGTCATTAGTGACCTTCACTAAGGCTGTTTCAGTATTATGATGGATTCTAAACCTAGATTGAAACTCTTCAAATAAACCATTTCCCTGCAAGTGGTCAAATAATTGTGTAGCAACAACTCTTTCTAAGATTTTTGAAATGAAAGGGAGATTAGAGATTGGTCTATAGTTAGCTGAAACTCCTGGATCTAGCGTTGGCTTTTTGAGTAAGGGTTTAATTACAGCAGTTTTAAAAGCCTGCGATGCATGGCCTAAAGTTAATGAAGAATTGATTATTTGAAGAATAAAGCTCCCTCATGGATCGTCACCTTATTGTGATGGGGGGTTTGCGTGTCCCAGTGATCCCAGGAGCTATGTTGTCCGGGGCAATTTGCCTCTGATAGGGTCACCCAAGACAAACTGGTCCTGGGTGAAGGGCCAGACAAAGAACGATCAAACAGACTCTCATGATAAATTCTAGATCAAGGATTCAGTGTACCCTGCCCGGTATGGGGTTACCGGGGCCCCACCCTGGAGCCAGGCCTGGGGGAGGGGCTCGATGACTAGTGTCTGGTGGCCGGGTTTCCGCCCATGGGAACCAGCCAGGCTCAGCCCGAAGGAGTTACATGGGTCCACCCTCCAGTGGGCTCACCACCTGCAGGAGGGATCATGGGGGTCCGGTGCTATGTGGATTAGGTGGTGGTCAAAGGCGGAGACCTTGGCAGACTGATCCCAAGCTTTCTAAACTGGTTTTTGGTAAATGGAATGTCACCTCTCTGGTGGGGAAGGAGCCTGAGCTGGTGTACGAGGTTGAGAGATACCGGCTAGATATAATCGGCATCACCTCAACACACAGCTCTGGTTCCAGAACCAGTCTCCTGGAGAGGGGTTGGAGCTTGGCCTTTTCTGGAGTTGCCCCGGGCGAGAGGCGACGAGCAGGGGTGGGTATTCTTGTTCCCCCCCCCCCCGCTGCCTCTACATTGTGGAGTTTTCCCCGGTGGATGAAAGGGTTGCTTCCCTGCGCTTTCGGGTTGGGAAACTGGTCCTGACCATCATTTGTGCCTATGCACCAAATGATGTTTCAGAGTACTCACCCTTTTTGGAGTCTGTGACTGGGGTGCTGGAGGGTGCTCCTCTTGGGAGACTCCACTGCCCTGCTGGGGGACTTCAATGCGCACATGGGCAGCGACAGTGAAACCTGGAGGGGGATGATTGGGAGGAACGGCCTGCCCGATCTGAACCCAAGTGGTGTTCAGTTATTGGACTTCTGTGCTAACCACAGTTTGTCCATAACAAACACCATGTTCAAGCATAAGGGTGTCCATATGTGCACCTGGCACCAGGACACCCTAGGTCGCAGCTCGATGATCGATTTTGTTATTGTGTCATCAGACCTGCGGCCGTATGTCTTGGACACTTGGGTAAAGAGAGGTGCAGAGCTGTCAACTGATCACCACCTGGTGGTGAATTGGATCCGATGGCAGGGGAGGATGCCATTCAGATCTGGTAGACCCAAACGTATCGTGAGGGTGTGCTGGGAATGTCTGGCTGAGGCCCCTGTCCGGGAGGTCTTCAACTCCCACCTCCGGAAGAACTGCAACCACATTCCGAGGGAGTCCGGAGACATGGAGTCTGAATGGGCAATGTTCTCCACCTCTGTTGTTGAAGCGGCGGCCCAGAGCTGCGGCCGCAAGGTGGTCAGTGCATTTCGTGGTGGCAACTCCCGAGCCAAGTGGTAGGCACCAGTGGTGAGGGGGGCCATTAAGCTGAAGAAGGAGTCCTATCAGGCTTGGTTGACTTGTGGGACTCCCAAAGCAGCTGAGGTGTACCGGCAGGCCAAGCGGAGTGCAGCTCAGGTGGTTTCTGAAGCAAAAACCTGGGTATGGGAGGAGTTCGGTGAGGCCATGGAACAAGACTTTTGGTTGACCTCGAAGAGATTCTGGCAAACTGCCCGGCGGCTCAGGAGGGGAAAGCAGCTCCCTGTCCACACTGTGTGTGGTGCAGATGGGGTGCTATTGACTTTGACTGGGGATATCGTCGGGTGGTGGAAGGAATACTTCGAGGATTTCCTCAATCCCGCTGATATGCCTTCCACAGAGGAAGCAGGGTTTGTGGACGAGGGGGATGACTCGCCTATCACAGGGGCTGATTTCGCCAAGGTGGTTAAAAATCTCCTTGGTGGCCGGGCCCCGGGGGTGGACGAGATTCGCCCTGAGTGCCTCAAGGCCCTGGATGTTGTTGGGCTGTCATGGTTGACACGCCTCTGCAACATTGCGTGGAGGTCGGGGGCAGTGCCTTTGGCATGGCAAACCGGGGTGGTGGTTCTCTCTTCAAAAAAGGGGACCGGAGGGTGTGCTCCAACTTTAGAGGGATCACACTCCTTAGCCTCCCTGGGAAGGTCTATGCCAAGGTACTGGAGAGGAGAGTCCGGCCGTTGGTCGAACCTCAGATTCAGGAGGAGCAATGTGGTTTTCATCCTGGCCGTGGCACATCGGACCAGCTCTTTACCCTCTCGAGAATTCTAAAGGGTTCATGGGAGTTTGTCCAACCAGTTTACATGTGTTTTGTGGACTTGGAGAAGGTATTCGACCGCATCCCTCGTGGTTTTTTGTGGTGGGGTGCTTCCGGAGTATGGGGTATCGGGCTTGTTGTTACAAGCTATTCGGTCTCTGTACGACTGTTGTGAGAGTTTGGTTCGTATTGCCAACACTCAGTCAGACTAATTCCCAGTGAGAGCTGGACTCCACCAGGGCTGCTCTTTGTCACCAATCCTGTTCATAATTTTTATGGACAGGATTTCTAGGTGCAGCCAGGGAATGGAGGGTGTCATGCTTGGTGACCACAGGATCTCATCTCTGTTGTTTGCAGATGATGTTGTCCTGTTGGCTTCATCCAGCAATGACCTACAGCTCTTGCTGGGACGGTTTGCCGCTGAGTGTGAAGCGGCTGGGATGAGAATCAGCACCTCCAAGTCCGAGTCCATGGTCCTCAGCCGGAAAAAGGTAGATTGTCCTCTCTGGGTAGGGGACAGGCTCCTGCCCCAAGTGGAGGAGTTTAAGTATCTTGGGGTCTTATTCACGAGTAAGGGGAGAATGGAGCGAGAGACTGACAGACGGATCAGAGCAGCCTCTGCAGTGATGCGGACGTTGTACCGGTCTGTTATGGTGAAGAGGGAGCTGAGTTCTAAGGCAAAGCTGTTGATTTACCAGTCAATCTACGTTCCTACTCTCACCTATGGTCCCAAGCTTTGGGTAATGACAGAAAGAACGAGATCACGGATACAAGCGGCTGAAATGAGCTTTCTCCATAGGATTGCTGGACTCACCCTCAGAGATAGGGTGAGGAGCTCAGTCATCCAGGAGAGGCTCAGAGTAGAACCACTGCTCCTCCACATTGAAAGAAGCCAGTTGAGGTGGTATGGACATCTGATCAGGATGCCTCCTGGACGCCTCCCACTTGAGGTGTTTAGGGCATGTCCCACTGGGAGGAGACCCTGGGGCAGACCCAGGACTCGGTGGAGAGACTATGTCTCCCAGCTGGTCTGGGAACGCCTTGGTATCCTCTCTGAAGAGCTGGAGCAGGTGGCTGGGGAGAGGGAAGTCTGGGCTTCTCTGCTTGAACTGCTGCCTCTGCAACCCAGACCTCCGGAAAAGCGGTAGAAGATGGATGGATGGATGGAAGAATAAAGCTACCAATAAATGGGAAGACTTCTTTAAATAACCTGGTAGGAATAGGGTCTAAAGGCCCTTTTCCAATAGCCTCAGTTAGCCCTACACCGCACCACTCAGCCCGCGTTTGAGCATTTTCCATTAGCCCCAGCACCGGTTAGCAGGTACTTTTTTAGTACCTGATCCAGGGCAGGGTCTAACCGAGCTGAGTAGGGCTGAGTATGGCTGTGATATGACTTTAAGAGACTGGTCGCCGCTGATTGGTCAGGTCGTAACGTCACGAAAGCGACTTTTTCTGCTGAATTTACTCCACGACCGCCATTTGTAGTTGTTCAGCCAGTGAACACAGTGCGCCCCTTTAATACAGTATATTATATTAATATACTGTATAATATACTTATATAATAATATACTCCTAATATTATATATTAGGAGGTGCGCAATTTTCTTTCTATATTAGCCGACGATCGCATCCAGCGCGAGTTGGACGGATCTACTCGAAATGAAAAAATATACCAGCAGGTGTCCGAGCAGATGGGTTCCCAAGGGCACATCCGTACTGTCAAACAGTGTCGGGAGAAGCTGAAAAAGCTGAAAAGCGATTACCGAGCAGTGAAGGACCACAATGCTCGAAGTGCAGCGGATTGGAAGGAGTAGAAGTGGTTCGCTGAGAGACATTGGGCTCGACACGGCCACAGTCACGGCCACAGCCACGGCCTTAGAAACCGTGGATGGTGAGTGTTGTTTTGATATTGCACATCTTTTCGCCACTTTATCCTTTCTGTGCCAAGCTCACTGTTTTTAAGAAATAGGAAGGTTGTTAAGATTGTGGGTAATGGTTGTTACTGAGGCTTGCCTATTGTTTTGCAGCCAACTGCAGATTCACACTTGCTTTGTGTTAAGTATTAGCGCGAACAAAACGCTGAATTACGCTTATTGTATTCCGGTTAAAAACTTGAGAGTGTTGTGTACATGTTGCACTTTGGTGTTAAGTTTTAAATTGCGTGCATTTTCTTTCTAGAATCGCAGTTCATATCACAGGGGTCCACCTCAGTGGACATGGACACAGCAGACTCTCCTGGCGCTGCGTCTGCGTCTGCCGGAGCGCCAGCTGGATCGACTACGATGTCAGCCACATCACCAGCTCCATCTGGATCACGTTCAAGTGCCGGTAAGGCACAATAACCACAATTTTTTTTTTTTTTTTTTTGGGGGGGGAAACAGGTCCAGCAGAAACCAGGGTCGAAAATCCATCCATCCATCCATCCATCTTCTACCGCTTAATCCTTTACAGGTCGCGGGGGGGGCCTGGAGCCTAACAAGTTATGTACCAAATTGATTAATGCAATTTCCTGTAGCTGCATATTAATTAATTGAAAATGTCTTTTTAAATGTACAAAAAGGTTATTCTTTGGTCTTTACTTATCGGTGTTCCACAACCATTTTTAGGGGTGGTGATTGAAGTGTTGTTGTAACTCCTGTTTTATAAAAACAACTAAAGCTCATGAACTGCCGTTGAAATCAACATGCTTCATTGAAATGCTTCGCGTCAGCTGACTGTATTAATCCATTCAGATTTCTGCGGCCACACTACAAGCAACTAGTTTAAACATTACCCATCCATCCATCCATATTCTTAATCTTAATCCTTTTTAGTTTTGCAGGGGGCTGCAGCCGAAGACAGCACCCTGCGTGTTGCAAAATCTGCTCTACTGAGGGGCAGCAACATGACAGTTCAGCTTATATACAGCAATGAAGCATAATATAATAGTGACATTCCACCATAGACTTTCACCAGTGTAATTCCATAATATATGTAGTGATCCAGCTTTAACGACCATGTCTTTCTGTCTTTCCATCTACATTAGCGATGGTCAACATGCATGACGAAGAGATGCGGCTCTTGGAACGGCAACATGACCAGCGGCAAGAACACCATCAGGAGTACATGCAGCATTTGCGACAGGTGGCCGCAGATGTGCGGGCAGATGCGCGTGAAGCCCTGGAGCAGGACGCTGTGTTACGAAGGGAAGAGCTCGCAGAGATGTCATCATTCAACAGAGATTTCCTGACCCTATTTGGCAGGCTTGTGGACGCATTTAGCAGTCGGCGTGTCTAACCATGTCTCCCCACACCCAGTCTGTTTTTTTGTTTGTAAATTTTGTTTCTGGAATAAAATTGTATTGTTTGCATCAAAAGTCTGGTTTATCTGTTATGACACTGTATGAGAAAAGCCAATAATTACATACACATTCCATTCTCTGTTCACTCCACACGATGCTGTTCATCAGGTCAGGTGTATAGCCTTCTAATGGTAATTTAATTTTTAACAACATAACGAAACGTAATGTCTTGGTAGGTTTTTTTTTTTTATTTTAAACAAATTTGCAATGCAGAATCCATTTCTCTTGAACAGGTACATTTTTTATGTTATAAGCAGTTGTACAGGTGTGCTTGACCTTGTACAGTAGACACTGATAAAGGTAAGTACATGTAAGTTGAATGTTGCATCACCAGTCAAAATTTAATAAATTAAGAAGGAATCTAGCAAAAATTTGGCACTAATAACATTAGACACAACTGTGTTTTTGTTGCACACAACTGTTGTTACCAACAAGTTGTGCAAAATTTATATTCCCTTTTCCCAAAAATTGAAAATCAATTTGTAAGTAAAAGTGGGAGACCTTTACATGGGAATATGACATGTTATCAGCACAGGATTTATAGTTCCATTTGCATTTCCACCTAAGCAAAAGTGGCTTGTCAAGCTGGATTTTTGTGAAGATGGCCTGTGCGGTGTTTCTGCATGTAATTACATACCTGTCAAGTGATACGGTTTCACCGTATTTTAATACGGGGAAAATGCAATTTTAGCAAATATGGGCGTATTGCCATTTCTGTACGCCAAAGAGAAAAATATACGGGAAAAAAATTATTGAGAGTGTGGGGAGGAACACGTCGTGTGTGTGACCCCCACAGCGGGGCTGTCAGAGCGCTCAGCGTGAGCAATTATCACAACAGTGAGAAGTGTGGACTCATCATTAGGCTGATGGCTTTGCACCTTCTTAACAGATAAGCGTTATGAACAAGAGGACAGGTAGATGGACCATGCACAACATTTTATTTACAAAAAACATTTTTGAAATATGTATGCACATAAATGTGGGCGAAATAGACAAGTACTGCATCACAGCACAGCATCTCGTATATCGGCTCCCTGCTCCTCTGCTCCCTGGGTCGCTGCCACCACTGGTTCATCTACTGCATCATCCAATGTAGTGTCATACGTCTCTCCATGACTCTCACACAGATTGTGCAGAGCACAACAAGTCAGCACCATAAATTTCACCAGTTTCATGTCACAGTCATTCCTCTCTCCTTTCTCCTTCCTTCTCTCCTCGTCATCAGCCATTTTCTTTGTTGTGGAGGATTTGGTCGCGTGTTTCACGTCACGAGAGTGTGGCACCGCCTGCTGTTCAAGAAACCCCACCCACCGCAGGTGTGCCAGCAGTAATGTTGAAAAGCAACCAATGCAGAACCGAACCGAAGTGAGTAGAGTCGGGTTTTCTAATCGGGGCTAGTGGAAAAGCGCCTTAAAAGACAAGTTAAAGGCTTGGATGAGGAAACTATTTTGTCTAACTCTAAAAGGTCAATTGGAGTAAACTGATCCAAACAGATGTCAGTTGAAGGAGTTGTAGTAGTTATTGTATTAAGTTAACGGTGGGAAGTATCTGACTGATTTTATCTCTGATAGATGAAATTTTATTATTGAAGAAGTTCAAAAAGTCCTGACTAGTAAGCTCTAAGAGAATGCTAGGATTGACAGAGTCCTGACTCTTTGCCAACCTGGCTACAGTACTGAAAAGAAACCTGGGATTATTCTTGTTCTCTTCTATTAATGCAGAATAATAACTTGTTCTAGTTTTTCTCAGAGATTTTTTATAAATTAAAAGATGATTTCTCCAAGCTAAATAGATTTCATCTAAATTAGTGGAGCGCCATTTTCTTTCTGATTGACGAGTCTTCTGTTTTAAGCTACAAGTTTCTGTGTTGAACCAAGGAGTTAGAAAGTGTTGGAAGTGCTATGAGATGGCTGTTGCTGTCAAATGGCGCTATATAAATAAAGTTGAATTGAACTGAATTCAATTTATGAGAAAAAAGTCACAAATTTGAGAAAAAAGTTGTAGATTTATGTGGAAAAAGTTGCAAATTTATGAGAAACAGGTTTGAAAATTACAGGAAAAAAATGCAAATTTCTCAAAAAAAAAGGAGAAAATTCACAAGAAACAAAGCAAATCAATGAATAAAAAGTCACATTTTTAAGAAAAAAAAAAGTTACAAATCTATGAGAATAAGGTTGAAGATTTATGAGGAAAAAGTTGGACATTTATGTGGAAAAAGTTGAAAATTCACAAGAAAATTGCAAATTTATGAAAATATGAAAATTTACAGGAAAAAATGTCAAATTTATGAGAAAAAGTTTCAGATCACTGTGAAAAAAGCTGCAGATTCATGAGGAAAAAAGTTGCAAATCTACAATTAAAAAATTGCTAATTTATAAGAAAAAAGCCACAAATTTGAGAAAAAAGTTGCAGATGTACGTGGAAAAAGTTGCAAATTTATGCAAATAAGGTTGCAGATTTATGAGGAAAAAGTTGGAAATTCACAACAAAAAATGTGCAAATTAATGAGAAAAAAGTCACAATTTTTCATGAAAAAAGCTACAAATCAGTGAGAATAAGGTTGTGAATCTAGGAGAAAACAGTAGCAAATTTGAGGAAAAAAGTCATAAATTCTTTTAAAAAAAGTTTCATATTTATGAGAAAAGTCACAAATTTTTGAGATAAAAGTTGTAAATCAATGAGAAAAAGCAAAAAATTTGCAGTAAAAATATTGCAAATTTATGAGAAAAAGGTCAAATTTACAAGAAAAAAGTTCCAGATTTTTGTGGAAAAAAGTTGCAAAATTATGAGCAAAAGTCGAACCTTTACAGAAAAAAGTTGTAAATTTACAAAAAAAAAAGTGCCAATTTCTGAGAAAAAGTAGAAACTGTCTCATTGTTTTTGTATTTCTGCTTAGAACTGGTGGTTCAGAGTGCTGGTAGTTCTCTAACATGATCTGGAAAGGGTTCTGATTATATCGGGGACAATTGTCTCTTTTTTCCAGCTTTGGAGGGCCAATGTCCCCCCTGGATTTGCACCTCTGAACGGGGATGGCAGCTGAACAAGGGGCATGATTTGGGCTCGTTTTGCTAACCAGAGTGATGACGTCCCCCTCAGACCACCGACTATCTAGTGAAGCAAATTTCTCCTTGACGTTTAGAACAGCTCTGCAAAATGTTGGACTCACTCTGGGCTCCTGTGTAGTTATTGAGTGACACAGCAGTCACCTTCTGGCAGCCCGGTGGCGCAGTGGTTAGCACTGTGGCAGCACAGCAAGAATGTCACGGGATTGATTCCACCCCTGACCATCATGGGTTCGATCCCACCCCTACAGCATCAGTGACCCTTCTGTGTGGAGTTTGCATGTTCTCCCCATGTCTGCATGGGTTTACTCCGGGTATTCCGGTTTCCTCCCACATGCCAAAAACACGCAAGTTAGGTTAACTGGCATCAAACTGGGGATTCTAAATTGTCCTTAGGTCTGACTGTGAGAGTGAATGGTTGTCTGTCTCTCTGTGTTGGCCCTGTGATGGACTGGTGATCTGTCCAGGGTGGACCCTGCCTCTCGCTCAGAGGTGCTGGGATAGGCTCCAGCGACCCTGTGACCTGAAAAGGATTAAGCGGAAGAAGATGGATGGACAGTCACCTTCTAAAAGTTGCCATAGTAACCAAACATGCATTTTTAAAAACATTCTAACTCCCCCCCTCGCCGCCTTCTAATTGCCATGATAACCAAAGAATGTTTTAACAAAGACCTGAGCGCAATTTCTACATTTTGGCGCTAACGCAACAAAACCAATACCTTTAAGCCAAAATTTAAAAACTTTATTAAATCACTACACCACTGTCAAACTATTTTAAACGTTTCCTGCTAATTTCCATGTGGCAAAACCAACTAAAGACAGTTTCACTGCCAGCCTCTGTTTCTCAAACACAACACTGAAAATCTGACAGAAAAACCTTTAATTTAACCATTTTCTTCCAATTGTTCTAATTGAAACCATTTTAATTGTTTGTATGGAAGTTTACCAGCAAAATGGATCACCTACAGAGTTAATAATACTGTATCATTTCAGTCATTTCCTACCTGCTCTCTCTGGTCTCTGCTGGAAAACTGAAGACTCAGTCAGTTAGTGAAATCTCCGGTGAAAGCTCTGCTGATGTCTGCGAGGCATCCAAGTGCAGAAAGGGGCGAGAGAGCCTGTGCTTATATAGACTGGTGATGACATCATTCTGTTGCTATGGCTTCAATAATGGACACTGCTACTGCATATGGGAGACATCAATAATCAGAAGAGAAATATGGCATTAATTAGATTTATATACTGATTATAATTAGTAGGTTACTTATAACTTTTTAACAAGGGGGGATGGTAAATTAAGTACAAATTTGCAACAAAACAGAAGCAAAAACTTGATAAAAGATCCCAATTTAAAAAGTCACAAATTAAAATTTAATTACATAAATAGTTGCAGATACACAGGAAAAAGTTGCTAAATTACAAGAAAAAAAAGCTGCATATTTACAGGGGAGAAAAGTTGCAAAATTACTGGTAAAACGCAACAAAATCACAGGTAATAAAAGTTGCAAATTACAATTTATTATATAAACATTTACAGGAAAAGATTTGCATTTCCAGGAAAAAAAATGCAAATTTACAAGTAAAAAGTTGCAAAATTAAGAAGAAAAAGATATATATTTAAAGGTAAAAAGTTGCAAATTACAATTTAATTATAGAGAATAAAAATTTAACCACCATCCAGAGGAACATTGGAAATTTATGAGGAAAAAAGTAAAAAAAAAAATTATGGAAACAAAGTTGAAAATTTACAAGGAAAAAGTTGCAAATTTACAGTTGCAAAGTTTTTAATTTACAGGAAAAGGTTGCTAATTTACAAGAAAAAGTTACTAATTTACAGGAAAAACATAACTAATTTGCAGGAAAAAAGTTATTAATTTACACAAAAATAGGTGCTTGTTTACCAGGACAAAGATGCTAATGTGCTGGGAAAAAATGTAAATTTACCAGTAAATAATTTAAAATTTACAAAAAAAAAAATAGAGGTAAAAAGTTACAATTGTAGTCACAAATACAATGGAAATTTGTAAGATTTTTTTTCTATTTCTGCTTAAAATTGGTGCTTCATCGTCATTTGCTTCAGTTGTGTAAGATGATATAAAAGGTTTATGATGAATGGGGGTGGGGTGGCAGGTTAACAAGGGGGAGGATTTGGGCTCATTTTGCTAAAGTGGGGATGACGTCCCCTCTCATCCCCTTCACATCACCTACTGATGATAATAAATTACCAAGCAAAGTAAATTCTATTCTAACACTAGACAGTAACGCTGTCTAAAATATCACCTGTTACCAACTAAAATCTGACCAATCTTTAAAAAAAAGAAAAAATGTGCACTGAGACTCTGAGCTTTAAAATGTAGGCCTGTCAATATTAATAATAGGAGAGATTTTCTCATCAAATATGAACAATTTCTTATAATCTGTCGTATTTATCTATTTATTGAAGAAGTTTTCATAAATTTGTAACTTTTATCATGAACCTGTGTTCAGTGTAAAATGGTTATGCTATGTCCTCTGATGTTAAATCAATGGCTATATGTGCATGCAGCCAAAAAAATTATTATAATCAGATTTCTGAGGATCTCTGATGATTCAAGAAGTAATGTAAACAGACTAATCAGACAGCAGCCCATGTTGACTGTTGTGTTGGTATTAGGACATATTATGGTGTGACACGGATGGTGACATGATCCGGAGTATAAGAGGGCCACGAGGAGGAGAGGCGGTCTCTTCGACCACCTCTCAGCCTAGCGGGAGCATCTGTACATATACTGTGAGTCACTAATAAAGTCCTGTGTAGTTCACAAATCGCCACATCATTGTTCCACGCTTTATGGACATAACAGTTGGCGACGAGGGGAAAGCTATGGATACTGGCATGTCTTTGATTTGGCTGTTTTTGGGGTATCCGGGGGAGCCTCCAGTCCCTTGAGTGAGGTGGGTCACGGCGTTTCAGAATTATTTGGTGGCATTAAACCTTGATCAACTAAAGAAGGCACGGGCATGGGCAATTTTGGTCCACAATTTAGATATGGAAGGACAGCGTATCCTTGCTACCTTGGGTGCTAGCAATAGCTTTGACAATGTGGTTGAGCTAATGGTGCGATATTTTCACGTGCCTGCAAACGTCATCGTCAGGAGGATACAGTTTCGACAGCGCCTCCAGCAGATCGGCAAGTCAGTGTGTTATGTATGTAAATAGAAGGTATTAGTAAGATGGTGGCTGGGTTGGACGGGGAACGGGCAAGGGTGGTTAACTCAGGATCGTCACTTCCTTGTGGTAACGTATCGTCACTTCCTGTTTTGCTGTCTGCCTGTGTGGTTTGCTCTCCAGCTCTCCAGCCATTAGCTATGGCTACTAGCTCTCTTTCCTCTCCTCTGGTGTGCTCTCTCTGTCAGATGTTTAGCTACACCTCTGCCTCTTTTAGTGATAACGGTAAATGTAATAAATGTTGTCTTTTTGAGGCGCTCGAGGCGAGGTTGTCTGATTTGGAATCCCGGCTCCGCTGCATTGAAACACCGTCTGCGCCAGTTAATCTCGACGGACGCCCATTAGCTGCAGCGGAGCTAGCTAGCTTAGCCCCCCCTGTCACCGGTTCCCCGGCTCTCCTCAGCAGCGAGGAGACTGGGTGGGTGACGGTGAGAAGGAAGCCTAGTCGCAAAGCCCCGGTTCACCACCAACCTGTTCACGTTTCTAATCGTTTTTCCCCGCTCAGCGACACACCCGCTGAGGAAAAAACTCTGATCATTGGCGACTCTGTAGTCAGAAACGTGAACCTAGAGACTCCAGCGGCCATAGTCACATGCATTCCTGGGGCCAGAGCAGGCGACATCGAGTCAAATTTGAAAATGCTGGCTAAAAGTAACTGTAATTAATCCACAATTGTTATTCACGCCGGCATTAATGACATCCGTCTCCGGCAGTCGGAAGTCACGAAACTTAATATAGAATCGGTGTGTGACTTTGCAAAAACGATGTCTGCCACTGTAGTATTCTCTGGGCCCCTCCCTAATCTGACCAGTGATGACATGTTTAGTCGCTCGTCATCCTTGAACCGCTGGCTGTCTGTGTGGTGTCCTAAAAATGACGTGGGCTACATTGACAATTGGAGCTCTTTTTGGGGAAAACCTGGTCTTATGAGACGAAACAGCATTCATCCCACTTTGGATGGTGCTTCTCATTTATCTAACAATCTGGCATCTTTTTTATCCAAATTTCCAAAACCGTGACTACTCAGAGTTGGGACCAGGAAGCAGAGTCTCAGTCTTACACACCTCTCTGCAGCTCCTCTTCATCCGCCACCCCTCAGCTTAGCCCCTGTCTTCCCCATCAGAGAATCGTTGTCTGCTCCCTCCAAAGTAAATAAAAATATAATGTATAAGCATCCCAAAGTGATAAAGCAAAATATTGGTAAAACTCAAATTAAATATAAAGCCTCTAAATTGAATGATTTGGCCTCTGTTCCTCCTCATAATTTAAAAATTAAATGTGGTTTATTAAATATTAGGTCTCTAACTCCCAAGTCTCTGTTAGTCCATGATCTGTTAATTGATCATCAGATTGATTTAATTTCCCTTACAGAGACTTGGTTAGGGCAAGAGGATTATGTTGGTTTAAATGAATCAACTCCCTCTGGTTATTTAAACTGTCAAAATCCCAGAAGTTCTGGTCGTGGAGGAGGAGTAGCAACAATTTACCATTCCAAATTACTAGTTAATGTAAAGCAAAAAACATGTTATAATTCCTTTGAGGGCCTGGTCCTCAATGTTGGGCACTTTAGCAATTTCAGGTTAAACCCAATTTTATTTGCCATAGTTTATCGTCCCCCATCAACCTATTCAGAATTTTTATCCGAATTTGCTGATTTCTTAGCTGATTTAGTGCTGAAATCTGATAGAATAATTATAGTAGGGGACTTTAATATACATGTGGATGTAGATAGTGACTGCCTTAATGTGGCTTTTAATTCAATATTAGACTCGATTGGGTTTTCTCAGAAAGTAGGAAATTCTACTCATTACCTCCACCATACACTGGACCTTGTTCTGACATATGGCATAGAAATAGAAAATCTTGTAGTGTCTCCTCATAACCCTGTACTGTCAGACCATTGTCTGTTAACCTTTGATTTTACTATTTCTGACTATTTGGCTCCTAAAGAAAAATATTATCACAGTAGATGCCTCTCAGATGATGCTGTTTCCAAATTTATGCAGATTGTTTCCTCTATGCCATGTGTCAACACAACGGAAATAAGCTATAGACAGCTTGCTCCTTCTGTAATTGATAACATGGTGGATAGTGTTTCAGCTTCTCTGCATCAGGCTCTAGACTTGGTGGCCCCCTTAAAAAAGAAAAAGTCTAATCAGAGATTTTTAACTCCTTGGTTCAACACAGAAACTCGTAGCTTAAAACAGAAGACTCGTCAATTAGAAAGAAAATGGCGCTCTACTAATTTAGATGAAATCTATTTAGCTTGGAGAAATCATCTTTTAATTTACAAAAAATCTCTTAGAAAAGCTAGAACGAGTTATTACTCTGCATTAATAGAAGAGAACAAGAATAATCCCAGGTTTCTTTTCAGTACTGTAGCCAGGTTGACAAAGAGTCAGGACTCTGTCAATCCTAGCATCCCCTTAGAGCTTACTAGTCAGGACTTTATGAACTTTTTCAATAATAAAATTTCATCCATCAGAGATAAAATCAATCAGATTCTTCCCACAGTTAACTTAAATACTGTATCTACTACAACTCCTTCTATTGATGTCTGTCTTGATGAGTTTACTCCAATCGACTTTTGTGAGTTAGACAAAATAGTTTCCTCATCCAAACCTTCAACTTGTCTTTTAGACCCTATTCCTACCAGGTTATTTAAAGAAGTCTTCCCACTTATTGGGAGCTTTATTCTTCATATAATCAATTCTTCATTGACTTTAGGCCATGTACCGCAGGCTTTTAAAATGGCTGTAATTAAACCCTTACTCAAAAAGCCAACGCTAGATCCAGGAGCTTTAGCTAACTATAGACCAATCTCTAATCTCCCTTTCATTTCAAAAATCTTAGAAAGAGTTGTTGCTACGCAATTATTTGACCACCTGCAGGGAAATGGTTTACTTGAAGAGTTTCAATCTGGGTTTAGAATCCATCATAGTACTGAAACAGCCTTAGCGAAGGTCACTAACGACCTCCTCATTGCATCTGATAATGGACTAGTTTCTGTACTTGTCCTTTTAGATCTTAGTGCAGCTTTTGATACTATTGATCATAATATTCTACTTGATAGATTAGAACACTATGTTGGACTTAATGGAACTTCGTTGCAGTGGTTTAGATCTTATTTATCTGATAGGTTCCAGTTTGTTCATGTAAATGATGAGTTTTCTTTCAGCTCAAAGCTTAGTCATGGAGTTCCACAGGGATCTGTGCTAGGCCCTACTCTTTCTAGTTTATATATGCTTCCGTTAGGCAACATTATTAGAAAGCACTGTATACATTTTCATTGTTATGCAGATGACACACAATTATACCTGTCAATGAAGCCAGATGATACTAATCAATTAGCCAAGTTAGAAGCCTGTCTTAAGGAAATCAAAGCTTGGATGACTTGTAATTTCCTGCTATTAAATTCAGATAAGACTGAAGTCATTCTTGTTGGTCCAAAAAACCTTAGAAATTCCTTTCCAAATCAAACTTTCAGTTTGGATGCGGTTACTCTTTCTCTTAATAGCTCTGTGAGGAACCTTGGAGTTATTTTTGATCAGGATTTGTCCTTCAGTTCACATATTAAATTTGTTTCTAAGACTGCCTTCTATCATTTGCGTAATATTGCCAAGATTAGGAGCATCTTGTCTCAGAGTGATGCTGAGAAGCTGATCCACGCTTTTGTTAGCTCGAGATTAGATTATTGTAATTCTTTATTATCAGGCTGTCCTAAAACATCTTTAAAAAGTCTTCAGCTGATCCAAAATGCTGCAGCAAGAGTTTTAACAGGTACTAGAAAGAGAGATCATATCTCTCCGGTTCTGGCCTCCCTTCATTGGCTTCCCATAGAGTTTAGAATTAAGTTTAAAATCCTTCTTCTTACTTACAAAGCTCTAAACAATCAGGCTCCTTTTTATTTAAAAGATCTGATACTACCGTATCATCCTAACAGAGCACTACGCTCCCAAAATGCAGGATTACTTGTAATACCTAGAATCTCCAAAAGTACAATGGGAGGCAGAGCCTTCAGTTATCAAGCTCCTCTCCTGTGGAATCAGCTGCCAATCTGGATTCGGGAGTCAGACTCGATCTCTGTTTTTAAGAATAGGGCTAAAACCTACCTTTTTGATATAGCCTACAATTAGGGAGGGATCATGTGTTTCTGAACCCTCCCTTAGTTATGCTGCTAATAGGTTTAGTCAGCCGGGGGACCTCCAGTAATGCACTGGGCCTCACTCCTTTCCTCACTCTCTATGAAATATTTTTTTTTGCCGGTCATTAACATTTGTTTGTTCTCTCCCATAGATTGAGTCCCCATCGTGCTGTTTGCTCTCTACATGTCTGTTCTTTTCTTCTTCTCTATCCCCTCACCCCCCAGCCAGTCGCAGCAGATGACTGCCCCTCCCTGAGCCTGGTTCTGCTGGAGGTTTCTTCCTGTTAAAAGGGAGTTTTTCCTCTCCACCGTCGCCAAGTGCTTGCTCACAGGGGATCGCCTGATTGCTGGGGTCTTTCTGCAACCGTGGGGGACCCCCCTACAGTTGATAGTGCTATGAGATGACTGTTGTTGTGAAATGGCGCTATATAAATAAAGTTGAATTGAATTGAATTGAATTGAATTGAATTAACTACCGGTTTCCGGTGGTGACGCTACTCTAGGTATAAAGGATGTGGGCGGAAGAGGCTAGTCCTCTTTCGTCGTGGAACACCTGGCCTGCTGGAGAGTGCCGTAAGCTTGTGTGGTATTGTACATAGTGTCTGTAATGAAGCTCCGTAAACAGTGTTCACTGTATACTCATTATTGCCTTAATTATGGATGCAACATTTGGTGACGAGGTAAAAGCAGTAGTGGAAGGATCCATTGCCAGTTTCTGGCCATTTTTGGAAACCCCGGGCAAGCCGCCTGTACCTTGGCCCCGGTGGTTTGCTGCATTTACTTTCTTTCAAAGGTCTTTTTTATTATTATTAAGTGAAGTATCAATACAATACAAAGTATTGGAAATTTTCATTTTTGTTTTAACCAAACAGTGCAAAAATAGAATTTAAAACTAACAAATGTGGATGCTTCAAAACACAAAAACCATTAAGTAAACAATAATAATAAAAATACAAAAAAAAAAGAAAAAAGAAAAATTGTGTGTGTGAGGTGGGGGTGGGGTAAAGGGGATATGAGCTACTCAGAAACTATAATCGTGGGTCTTTCAAAGAAATCAAGAAACGGGCGCCATAATTTATAGAATTTGTTTTCAGAGCCACGAACTGTATATCTGATTTTTTCTAAATCCAAACAGGACATTATATCTTTTATCCACTGTAAATGTGAAGGGGGCGAAGAGTCTTTCCACTTCAGTAATACAGCACGTCTGGCCAATAATAATGAAAATTTGAATACTTTTAATTTGGAATTTGGCAAGACAAGTTCTGGAGCTACACCCAAAATGGCGCATAATGGATCAGGTTTTATTTGATATTGCAGGACTTCAGACATGGTGATAAAAACAGAATGCCAAAAATTCATCAATGAAGGGCAGGACCAGTACATGTGAAGCAAAGTGCCAGCAGCGCTACCACACTCTTCACAAGTTGGGTCTATATCCAAGTAAATACGTGCTAACTTAACCTTGGACAGGTGCACCCGGTGTACAATCTTAAATTGAATAAGAGCGTGACGAGCACACATTGATGCAGTGCGAACCTGGCCAAGAATAGAGTCCCACAGTTCATCACTAAAAGTAAAATTAAGATCTTGTTCCCAATTCAATTTAATAGCGGCCAGAGAAGAAGATTGTAAATTTGAAATTAAATTATATAAAACTGATATTACCCCCTTAGAAGTTGGTTTAACTAATAAAAAATCATCTAGAGGATTATCAGAAGGTTTTTGAGGGAATTGTTTTGTCATGGTTTGCACATAATGTCTGACCTGGAGGAAGCGGAAAAAAATGTGTAGAAGTGATGTCGAATTTAGTGGAAAGTTGAGAAAAACTTGCAAATTGTCCATCAAAATATAAATCCGCAAAAGATTTTAAACCTTTTCTGTGCCATATATGAAATGCACTATCAATAGTTGATGGGTAAATAAATGATTTGCAGCAATTGGACTTCTAATGGAGAAAAACTGAAGACCGAAATTTTCCTGAATTGAGACCAAATTCTAAGAGACTGACCAACTACTTTGTTATTACCCGGTGTAGACAAGGCAAGGGAAAGTGGTGAACCTAAAATTGCTGGTAGGGAGGTTTGATTGTCCACATGTGACTCCATAAGGATCCAAATGGGTGATTTGGGTTCCAGATAGAAATGTTTCCAATATAACATGCACCTGATATTTGCTGCCCAGTAGTAATATTGAAAGTCAGGCAGAGCCATGCCACCCACTGATTTGGGTCTTTGAAGAAAAACTTTCCTCAATCTCGGATGTTTACCATTCCAAATAAATGAGGTAATCAGAGAGTCCAAAGACTTAAAAAAGGATTTAGGAATAAAAATGGGGAGACACTGAAACAAATATAAAAACTTTGGAAGTAACATTTTTACAGAATTGATTCTGCCAATTAAGGACAAGGATAATGGGGACCATTTGGAAAGTATTAGCTTGCACTGGTCAAATAAGGGGAGAAAATTATTTTTAAACAAGTAATTAAATTGTTTAGTAACACATATCCCAAGATAATTAAAATGATCAATAACAACCTTGAAAGGAAAATTTTCAAGATCCTGAACTCGAATCTTTTCATTAATCGGAAACAATTCACTCTTATTGAAATTAATTTTATAACCAGAAAACCTACTAAAACTATCCAAAATGTTGAGTATAGCAGGTAATGAAGTAAGTGGGTTGGAGAGAAATAATAATTTGAAGCATTTACAAACTATTTGGTAGTATTGAACCTTGGCGAGCTGGAGAAGCTTCGCGCAAGGGCTGCTTTGGTCCATAATTTAGGCATGGAGGGGCAAAGGACACTGGAGAACCTTAGAGGGGCTGATAGCTTTGATGAAATGGTGGAATTAATGGCGTGCTACTTTCGCGCGCCGGAAAACGTCACGGTCCAGCGCATTCAGTTTCAACAGCGCAGCCAGCGGTCGGGGGAACCGGTGAAGAGATTTCTAGCGAGGGAGTGCAAGTTCGGACCCCTGGAAGATGATATGATATGGGACCAGCTGGTGGAACACATTCGCTATCCAGCTGCCCAGTCCAGGCTTTTGACTCATCTAGGTGAGCTGACGTTTGCCGCAGCTATCAAGCTCACTCAACAGTTCAAGGCAGCAGAGACTATCGCAAGGGGCCTGACTGAAGGGGCCACTCTGAGCCAAGATGAGTCTTGTGCTAAGGCGTTGTTATTGGACCCTGGAGATGAAGACAGCGGAGAGGAAGAATATGCCTCCGTGGTGTAAGTTAGGTCTGCCCCAGGTACGCCGCATTGTTATGGCTGTGGGTCCCCAAGTCACCACTATAAATCCAGGGTATGTCTGGGGAAAGGCAAGCATTGTGGGAAGTGTGGTTTGCTGAACCACTTTGCCAGGGCGTGTGCAAACTTTGAGCGAAGGGACCGGCAGGGTGAACCAGGTCCCGTGCAGAAGACTCCCATGATTGTCCACACCGTTTCCCTGAAGACTACGGGATGGATCGGGTGTGATGTAATGCTGGATGGCATCGAGGTTCCTCTGTTGGTGGATACGGGAGCTGTTATCGCCATTTTGAACCTGACGACCATGAAGAGTCTGTTTCCCCACCGACAAATCAGGAAGAAGGAGAGACATTACTTTGGCTATGGATGGAACAGACTGGCTGTTTTGGGATTTGTCGAAATGGAGGCACGGCATAAGTCTGTCGTGGTGCCCAGGGCCCGTGTTTATGTCACTGCTGCGGGCGTCAACATCATGGGGTGCAATCTTTTTTGTAGCCTGTGGTTCTCTATTGCAAATGTGTCAGGTGAGGAGTGGTCGGAGTGTGGACTTTGGGGCCGACTAGCTCCGGTGGTGGATGGCGAGGAGGTGTGGGACTCAGACTAGCTGGACACTACAAGTGGAGAGTACGTTCAGCGCCACGCGACGCCGCCCTGGGATGGACCCGATGCCGGTTACCAGTTTGCCCTGGATGAGGGAGCTGGATGGCATGCTGGGACCCCCGGGGTGGCCCATAAGGATGAGGTGCCTGTGCTGGAGACTGAGAGGGCGAGACCTGAGAGCGCAGTTGTGAAGCACTCACAACGATGGCCTGCCAAGAGGAAGATGAACCGGACCCGCGAATCAACCGGATTGATGAAGGAGGCCAGTCAGAACCAGAGTGATCCCAAGAAAAAAAGGGCTTCCCTGTGGGTTGGAGATGAGGTTCAGCCCAGGGTTGAGGCCCGGATGAGAGGAGATCATGGGTCATGCAAGCGATGCAATGACCAGAGGCGGTTCCAGGTGGAGGTTGTACGGAGCGATAGGTATCTACGCTTGTCGGACAAGACCTGGAGGCATCCAAATGAGCTGCATCTAGTGGTGGAGAAGAGGAGTCAATGCAGTGCGAGCCCGGAGGTCAAGAGACGGAGGCGTTTGGAAAGAGACCCATCCAAGGACTGATGGTGTTTTACTGTACATGTTTTGAGTTTAACCCAGGTCCTGCTGTATATAGTTGTACACTGCTGTATTGGTGCCCCGGATATTATTGGTTTAAAAAAAAAAGGTAAAGGAAAGAAAACATAGAAGGGATGAAATTTTATGAGTTAAATTTTATAACTTGTGTGTTTTTATAATGACAGAATTTTAGCAGCTAAAATACTCGTAGGTATTGTGTTGGGCATACTGAATAGCTATTCAGCATGCCCAACACATATTGTTTTATTCTATGTGCCCAGGTTTGTGGTGGGTGTTGGGGTGGGGGCTGCCAGTGGTGTTTCCTGTACATGTCGTGATTGTTGGGTTTTTTTTCTTATGTTCACAAGGAGCTCTTCAATGAGATTATTTTGGTTTAGGAACACAGCCTTTTAAGTTGGACTGTTTTAAGTGTGGCGGCAGAATAACCCGCCTAGCTGTGTAGGGGGTGCTGGCAGTCTACCTTGCCCCCCAGCCTTAGTTGTGTGAATGGATAGGCTGTTTGTTTCTTTTTGTACATATTTTTATAATTAGGGAGTGTGTCAGGTGCTAAATTTTGGGTGGGTTACCTGTATGCATGTCATTTTTTTTAAAGGGGAGGAAATGTTATGTATGTAAATAGAAGGTATTAGTAAGATGGGGGCCGGGTTGGACAGGGAATGGGAAAGGGTGGTTAACTGCTGGTTTCCGGTGGTGACGCCACTCTAGGTATAAAGGATGTGGGCGAAAGAGGCTAGTCCTCTTTCGTCGTGGAACACCTGGCCTGCTGGAGAGTGCCGTAAGCCTGTGTGGTCATCGGAGTCCTTTAACGGTGAGTTTTAATTTTTTTTTATTGTGCGTTTTTTCGCAAATATATTCGGTAAGACGCTCAGTTTATTTATGCAATAAAAAAGCTGTTCATTTGTGGATGGATCACTGCTTTATTGCAGCACACTGCGGACTAAAGCTTTTATTGTAATTATTCATGTGAACAATACGCTGAAATAAGCTTATGTATTCTTGTTAAAAACTATTGTCTTTTCTGTATATATTTTGTGCTGTATTTTATTGTGTGCATTTTCCTTGTAGAATCATCCCACGCGTCCGCCGCGACAGCCCGCACGGATTATTCAACCGAGCCTTCCTGACCCACAGCTGGCAGAGACGGATTAATTCTACCGAGCCTCAGCACTCAGTGGTCGGCGTGTATAAAATGTCGATTAACCTTCATGTTGTGTTGCAAAGTTTTTTTTTATTTTAATATTTTGTATATAATAAAATGGAATTGTTTTGGAAAGTGTGGTTTGTCTGTTATAACACTGAATTATAAAACAGTATAATTACATAGAAATTCCATTGCCTAGTCTGATCAAAATGATGCTGAGGGTCAACCATTGTAAAGGTAATGTAATTTTTAACTAGACCAAAAAAGAAATCTTTTTGTAAGCTTTCTGTTCTTTTTATTGAAATATCATAAAAAATTAGCGCCAAGTCAAAGGTACAAGTATATGTAAATTGAATGTTCTATCGGCATTCCAAATTCAGAGATTTACAATACTTTAGAAGGAGTGTAGCATCATCTAAACGGAAAATAATAACACTGTTGTTCCAAACGTTGACCTGAAGGTGAAAAACATGAATTTTTTTAATTCAGTACATCCAAAATGCCCTAGGATGTGGTGTTGGACAGTGTGCCACCGTCTCATTATTTAATACGAATAAAAACAAGTTTCAGCTCATTATTTCTAGGTCATTTGGCAGTTAATTCAAAACAAAAGTGACTTGTGTTGTTGCAGCTTAATTATGAGATAAAATTAATTGTGAGATAAAACCACAGAGCGAGCAAGGCAATAATCCTTGGATCCTCCATTTTTTGTCTCGTGTAAATAAGGACTCAGTCCAGTGCATAACATCACGGGAGTGTGGCCCCGCCTCGCTGAGAATCTGCTGCTGCCCCGCAACACTGTGCTAATGGAGACAGAAGCATTCCGAGCCGTACTGAAGTGAATCGAGCCGTACCGAGGTGTGCTGGGCTAGTGGAAAACAGGCAGTGAGGTTGAAGCCATGTCTCCTGTACACACACTACCTCTGGAACAACTTCTAGTTCATAAAGATACTTCTTGAGTTCTTGTCCTTTTGCTATAAGACTCCTCGCATTCCACTGTAGTATGTGTAGTACCATAATTAAGATCTTAAGTTTCACCACGTGCATTCTCCCCAGTTTCAGCTGTCAATAAAACATGTATCTGGTCAGCTTTGACAGCTTTCATATCTAGGAATCTTCTTGCTGCTTCCACAATGGTTTTGATTATGTCACTTTTCTTCTTAAACTGTGCTACAGCATCAATGGTGTAGCAGAAAAAAGCTACAAAGTTTGTCCTTTTAACTATCAATGTGTCATCATCTATTTTGCATTTGTGAATACAAAAATTCTTTGCAGTGGCATGATCTTGTGTTTGTGTGGGATTTCTTGATGGATGCGCTTCCCTTTGAACTGAACTTCTTTGAAGAAGGCCTTGTCATGAACTGGTTCAAGCCCAGTTGTGTGACGCTGTGGCTATTTTTGTTTAATTTCTCTTTGCGTGTTTTTGCATCCATTTACCATCAGGTGCTCTCAGGGAGCCTCTGGGGTTTGCTCGGCTCCCTGACAGCTCAGCCACACCTCCCTGTCCTGCCAGTCTTATCAGCTGTGTGTCATTATCGCTTTTCTCCTCTGTTCATGCATGCACACACACATATGCACGTTTCCTTTCATTCTTACACTCATGCACTCTCTTGCATGCATACACACACACACCCATTCATCCTCACTCTCATGCTTACAGATGTTATTTCACACAGCTGTTTCCACTCAGTCGTGGCCACTCATTCCCACACTCTCAATCTCACTACTCACACCGGCAATGTTTTTCCTCATTAGGTTTGGCATAAGAGTCTGTGACATAATTCAGCCAAGACATCATTAGAAAGGAGAACTACTGTGTTTTTATTCTGTGTAGACAAAAAATTCAATAATTTTTTCCCATATACTACCATAAATTACATCATGATGCAGCAGATTGCGATGTTCATTTGTCGAAATTGGGTCAAACGGTGCCGCCATATTGTGATGTCATGAGAGGAACCCAATATGTAAACAAGCATGGCTGAGTACACTGAAGCAGAGGAAGTTGTGAGCGATTTCAGCGAAGATTTGAGCAATTTGTCGATAGTTTTTGAGAAAGAAGCAGGACCGAGTGATGAAGAAGAGCGAGTTGGTTCTAACGAAGGACTGCAACCCTATTTATTTCAACCATATCGTTCAGGAAGCGACGATGACTCGCACATTTCAGAGGATGAAGGATCCGACGTGAAGGGCTAGAGATGGACATCGGTCGCCTCCAAAACACTGAATATTAATATACAGATAGATCTAAAAGAACTGGATGTTGTCACGCCGCGCCGCTCATCAGCGGCGCCACCTGCGCACACACCTGCTCATCATCAGCGGCGAGGGATATAAGCCGCCTCGCCCTGAGCTTCGGCCTGAAGCCGTTAGACTTCTCATGCATCGCTGTGAGTTCCTTCACCTTCAGCTATTCTCCCGGGTAAGAAGCTCTTACCTCCTTTTCTCTCTCGAGTCTGCTCCCCTGTGCACAGGTGGATTCCCCGGCGGCGGACATCGCCTCTCCATCGCCTATTCCTCGCTGCTGCACCGAGCTCTCCAGGTGGCTGTCTTCCGGACCTCGTCCTTCGCTGTGCCAGTCATCTGTGCCCTCCAAGTAAGCTCCTCTCTTGCTTGCAAATCTCCTGTGTTGGTGTGTGCCCGTCACCCTTCTCCTTTTGCTTTTCCCATAGGGTTGTCCGGCTGTACGGCCTCCTGCCTCTGTGCCCGAAGCAGACGCCGCCACCAACACATTTACATCCCGCTGACACACATTCATTCACTCCTGTTGCTAATAAACTATTTGAACTTCTCTGAGCCTGTGTGTGTGCGTCTCCTGAGCCGTGCGTTATGTCAGTACGGCTTCAGCAGAGCGGCTCGGCAGACGGCGGGCTCGCACACCGATTTTCCACTCTCGAGGCTCGAGTGGATCAGATAGCCTATCAGCAACAGGTGATTTTTAATCAATTATTAAATTTAACTAACCGGTTGGGCCGCTTGGACCCCCAACAGCCGTTCCCCCCGGCTCGTCAGGGTGGCGCGGCTCCTGCTGCTCCAGCGGCCGTCCAGCAGGCTCCGGGTGCACCGGTTCGGCTCACGCCCATTCCGACCCCCGCCCGCTTTAGCGGTAAGCTCGGCGGAGCGCGGGGGTTTATTATGCAGTGTGAGTCCGTTTTCCACCGTGTGCCCAGGGACTTTCCCTCAGATCATAGCCGAATTGGTTATATCGGGAATCTCCTGGAGGGGCGAGCATTAACATGGACCTACGCCGTAATGGCAAGGCCCAGTTATGCCACCCTCACATATGACCAATTCGTGAGACGCTTCCTGGAGGTCTTTGACCATTCTCCTACCGAGACGGTCCAAGTCGATCGGCTTCTCGCCCTCCAGCAGGGAAGCTGGTTGGCAGCGGACTACGCGGTCGACTTCCGGGTAGCGGCGGAGGAATTAGGCTGGGAGGAACGCTCCCTCTGCGGCCTTTTCCTCTGCAGTCTCAATGATGATCTGAGGGACGAACTGGCTGGGCGGGATATTCCTGAGACGCTAGCGGAGCTAACGTCCTTAGTGATTAGTTTGGACAACAGGCTGCACGAGCGCTCCTCGGGACAGAAGTCGTCTTCTTCTCACCCTCGTGGAGCCTCGCCGCGCCTGTTCCAAGCTCGCCCCCTGGCGGCGCCGCCACCATCGTGCCCCGAGGAGTCGGAGCCAATGGTGACGGGCTGGACAAAGCTTTCCCCTGCGGAGAAACAACGCCGCCGTGAGTTGGATCTCTGCATGTATTGCGGAGATGACCAACACACGGTGAAGCTTTGCCCACGGAAAGCCAGTCGGCGGGGTCCGCGAGTCACTGTGGGGGGTCTCGCGGATGTCAACCGGTTAAATCCCCTCACTCAATTAAAGCTGCCCATCCGTTTCTGCCACAACCCCATTGGGCATCTCACCCACGCACTGGTGGATTCGGGCGCAGAAGGCAGCTTTATTTCACAAAGCCTGGCAACCCGATTGGGCATCCGCTGCCAGGCGCTCAGAAACCCCATCTCCCTGGTCAACCTCTCTCGTGCCTCCCTTGGGAGAGTTACGCACCAGACCATCCCGGTCCCGGTGATCATCTCTGGTAACCACCGGGAGGAGATAACCTTTCTCGTCCTGCCCAACTCTGTGTCGCCCGTCATCCTGGGGTATCCCTGGCTACGCCTCCACAACCCTGTCCTGGATTGGAAGTCAGCCGGGGTGTCGGCATGGAGCACGTTCTGCATGGGCACCTGTCTTCAGTCCGCTGCCTGCTCTCCATCCACTTCTCTCCCTCCTACGGACGCTGCACCCCCGGACCTGTCTCTGGTGCCCCTGGAATTTCACGACCTGGGTATGGTATTCAGCAAGACCAAGGCCATGTCTCTCCCTCCTCATCGGCCCTATGACTGCGCCATCAACCTCTGCCAGGGGGCACCCTTACCTTCTGGTCGGCTCTACAGTCTGTCGGCGCCGGAGAAGGAGACGATGAACGCCTACCTAAAGGAGTCACTGAGTGCTGGGATAATCCGCCCATCGTCATCACCCGTGGGGGCAGGGTTCTTCTTCGTCGGAAAGAAGGACAGATCCCTCCGTCCTTGCATTGACTATCGGGCCCTAAATGACATCACGGAGAAGGATCGTTACACCCTGCCCCTCATGGACACCGCTTTCCACTCCCTCCAGGGGGCGACCTGGTTCACCAAGCTGGATCTACGCAGCGCATACCACCTCGTCCGGATCCGGGAGGGAGATGAGCGGAAGACAGCCTTCCGTACCCCGAACGGCCACTTCGAATACCTGGTAATGCCGTTCGGGTTGACCAACGCTCCTGCCGTCTTTCAGCGCCTCATCAACGACGTCCTCCGGGACTTCATCGGCCTCTTTGTGTTCATCTACCTGGACGACATACTCATCTTCTCCAAGTCCAGGGACGAGCACCAGGTCCATGTGAGGCGGGTCCTCCAAAGACTGCTGGAGAACCGGCTATACGTGAAGGCTGAAAAGTGCGAATTTTATGCTAAGACAACATTCTTCCTGGGATTCATCATCTCTCACGACCAGGTGCGTCCAGACCCAGAGAAGGTGAAGGCGGTGGTAGAATGGCCTACACCTGCGTCGAGGAAACAGGTGCAACAGTTCGTTGGGTTCGCGAACTTCTACCGCCGCTTTGTCCCAAACTTCAGTACCATCGTCGGACCGCTGACCCACCTCACGTCCCCTAAGGTCCCGTTCCGGTGGACCGAAGAGGCCGCAGCTGCTTTTCGGGCGCTGAAGGCGGAGTTCTCCTCCTCCCGGGTCCTTCGCCAGGTCGACCCCGCGCTGCAGTGCATCGTGGATGTGGACGCTTCGGACACAGGAGTGGGGGCGGTGCTATCCCAGCGGTCGCCTGATGACGGCGCCAAACGGCCCTGCGCCTTCTTCTCCCGGCGCTTGTCCCCGGCGGAGAGAAATTACGACGTGGGGGACAGAGAGCTCCTCGCCATCAAGCTCGCGCTGCAAGAGTGGCGTCACTGGCTAGAGGGGGCGGACCTGCCGTTCGTGGTCCTGACGGACCACAAGAACTTGGAGTACCTTCGATCTGCCAAGCGCCTGAACGCCCGCCAGGCGCGCTGGTCCTTGTTCTTCACCAGGTTCCAGTTTTCCATCACCTTCAGGCCTGGCTCCAAGAACGGCCTGCCCGACGCCCTCTCTAGGCAATTCGCCCCCGAGGAGTCGGAGGACACGTTCCACACCATCCTGCCCAGGTCGTGCGTCGTGGGAGCCATCTCCTGGGACATTGAGAGCAAGATCCGGAAGGCGCAGGAAGTGGAACCTGACCCTGGCGGCGGACCGGAGGGAAGGCTATTCGTGCCATCTGCGGTTCGAGGAGAGGTCATCCACTGGCTACACACCTCCAAGCTCACCTGTCACCCTGGCTCCTCCTGGATGATAAACCTCCTCCAGCGGTCCTTTTGGTGGCCGGGCCTGCAGAGGGATGCTGCCCACTATGCCCGGGCCTGTCCAATTTGTGCCACCAACAAGTCGGGAAATGCCCCTCCAGCGGGTCTGCTCCAGCCCCTGCCCGTCCCTGGCAGGCCCTGGTCGCACATCGCCCTGGATTTCGTCACCGGACTCCCAGTCTCCAACTCCTACGACACCATCCTGACCATCGTGGACCGCTTCTCCAAGGCGGTACACTTCGTCCCCCTGCGAGGTCTCCCCACTGCCCTGGAGACGGCGGACCTCCTCATCCAACACGTGGTCAGGCTGCATGGGATTCCGGTGGACGTGGTCTCGGATCGAGGGCCCCAATTTTCCTCTGAGGTTTGGAGGTCGTTTTGCAACGCTTTGGGAGTCAAGGTGAGCCTCTCCTCCGGCCATCACCCCCAATCCAACGGGCAGTGTGAGCGGACCAACCAGGAGCTGGAGGCTGCGCTCCGCTGTGTAACGGCGTCCAAACCCACATCCTGGAGCAACCACCTTGCCTGGGTTGAATACGCCCATAACACCGCTCGCTCTTCTGCCACAGGGATGTCCCCCTTCAAGGCGTCCCTGGGTTACGACCCCCCGCTGTTCCCGGTGCAGGAGAGTGAGGTAACTGTCCCCTCAGTACGGGCGCATCTCAGGCAGTTCCGCTCCATCTGGGCGTCAGTGCGCAATGCGCTTTTACGCACGGCGGAGCGCAACAGAGCCATGGCGGACCGGCACAGAAGACCTGCCCCGGCGTACAGGGTTGGGCAGCGAGTCTACGTGTCGACCCAGGACATTACCTTAAAAGGCAAGAGGAGGAAGCTGGCACAGCGCTTCATGGGCCCCTATCCCATCACCAGGATTGTCGACCCGGTGGCTGTGCGTGTAGCTATTCCCCCCTCCCTCCGCATCCACCCCACCTTCCACGTGTCCAAGGTGAAGCTGGCAGTCTCCGATCCCCTTTGCCCTCCTCCTGCTGTGCAACCCGCGCCCCGGATGGTTGGTGGCCATCCGGCCTGGCCCGTCTCCTCCATCCTGGACTCCCGGCGCCGGGGTCGTGGGTTGCAGTACTTGGTGGACTGGGAAGGCAATGGGCCTGAGCATCGACAGTGGGTGCCCCCGTCATCTGTGTTGGACCCATCGCTCATCGCTGATTTCCACCGAGCGCACCCAGGAAAGCCATCGCCAGGAGGCGCTGCTAGAGGGGGGAGTACTGTCACGCCGCGCCGCTCATCAGCGGCGCCACCTGCACGCACACCTGCTCATCATCAGCGGCGAGGGATATAAGCCGCCTCGCCCTGAGCTTCGGCCTGAAGCCGTTAGACTTCTCATGCATCGCTGTGAGTTCCTTCACCTTCAGCTATTCTCCTGGGTAAGAAGCTCTTACCTCCTTTTCTCTCTCGAGTCTGCTCCCCTGTGCACAGGTGGATTCCCCGGCGGCGGACATTGCCTCTCCATCGCCTATTCCTCGCTGCTGCACCGAGCTCTCCAGGTGGCTGTCTTCCGGACCTCGTCCTTCACTGTGCCAGTCATCTGTGCCCTCCAAGTAAGCTCCTCTCTCGCTTGCAAATCTCCTGTGTTGGTGTGTGCCCGTCACCCTTCTCCTTTTGCTTTTCCCATAGGGTTGTCCGGCTGTACGGCCTCCTGCCTCTGTGCCCGAAGCAGACGCCGCCACCAACACATTTACATCCCGCTGACACACATTCATTCACTCCTGTTGCTAATAAACTATTTGAACTTCTCTGAGCCTGTGTGTGTGCGTCTCCTGAGCCGTGCGTTATGTCAGATGTGCAACTTAGATCATGTACCTTTGCTATGTTGTAAATATCAACCATAGGCAATGATTTTGTGCATATATTTATGTAATTATTATTATTATGTAATTTTTTTTTCCACATAAGGCGATCATTATTTAATTGTTTGGTTTTAAGAAATTTTGGCTTCAGTTTATTTTTTTATTTCCCCGATCGGGTGGTCTGGGAAATAAAAAAAAAAGCTCAGATATTCAGTTTCGGTAGGCAATGAGATTTATAAAAATGAAAACTGAAAAAAGTAATATAACGTTTTTTTAACACAAAGTCGTTCCATTCGGAGTAAAGTCAACACTCGGCTTCAAAATTCATAGGGGAGGATTTTACTTTTGGCAAAAAAAATATAAAATCAAGTGTGCTAATTTTTTTTTTCTCTTGTCAGGGAAATTCTGGTCACGTCGGTGGGTTTGTAAACAAATCTATTAAATAACAATCGCCTAATTGTTAAAAGTCTTGAATCATATGTTATACGACATTATTTATGGGTCTTTACCGTCATAATGTGCAGATATGTACGTAAAGGTGAGTTCAAGATTCCATAAAAAGCAGTGTTCTGGTCAGATAAAATGTTGGATCTAATAGAATCAACCTTGCACCTGAAGTGGTCTGCAAAATTCTCACATAGAGAGTTGGATGCAAGGTTTGTGTTTTTATTAAAATCTGGGTTGATTAAGTGATCAATGGTTGCAAAAAAAACTTTAGGGTTATTGTTATGGGTTGAGATTAAGTTGGCAAAATACTCTGTTCTCAATGGCTTGACTGCATTATTGTATATTTTTAATTTATTCTGTAGTATTTGGTAATTGGGCAGCGTGGTGGCGGAGTGGTTAGCACTGCGGCAGCACAGCAACTCACCCTTGGCCGGGGGATCCTGGGTTCGATCCCAGCCCCCGACCAACAGTGATCTGTGTGGAGTTTGCATGTTCTCCCCGTGTCTGCGTGGGTTTACTCTGGGATTTCTTCGGTTTCCTCCAGCATGCCAAAAACATGCAAGTTAGGTTAATTGACATCAAACTGAGGATTCTAAATTGTCCTTAGGTATGACTGTGAGAGTGAATGGTTGTGTGTCTCTCTCTGTTGGCCCTGCGATGGACTGGCGATCTGTCCAGGGTGTACCCTGCCTCTCGCCCAAAGATGCTGGGATAGGCTCCAGCCACCCCGCAACCCGAAAAGGAGTCAGCCATCCTGCACTCTCTTTTCAGTTTTTGGATTTGGTTATTTCTCCATGGAGGCTTTGGTTTATTCCTAACTGTCCTTGTGATTATTGGGGCAACTCTGTCAATAGTTGATCTTAATTTACTGTTAAAATTACCAACAATAAAATCACAGGATGCAGATAAAATAACTGGGGGAGTGTTGTGTAAGAGTTTGATAAAATCAGCAGCCACTTCAGGTGTCAGATGGCGCTTCCTCACAGTTCGCACCGAGGTCTCCCATTGCATAAAACCAGTAATGTTAAAAAACACACAGTAATGGTCAGATACAGCCAAGTCAACAACAGAGGACACACTCGTGGGCAGGCCATGGCTAATGACAAGATCCAGAGTGTGTCCCCTGTTGTGAGTCGGCTGCATGACATGTTGAGTAAAATTCATGGACGTGAGCAGGTCATTAAAATCTTCTGACATATGGTCGCACTGCTTATCAGTGTGTAGATTAAAGTCACCGGAAATGAGAATAAAATTATATGAGGAGTGGATTATTGATAAAAAAACTCAAGAGAACTCATTAATAAAAACAGGGCAGTATTTGGGTGGTCTGTAAACTGTGACGCATAAAATTGCAGGACTGCTAAAGACAAAAGCGTGGTGCTCAAAATGTGGTATATTGATCAGGTAAAATTTTCTTTACTGCAAGTGAGGAAGACAAAATAGAAGCAGTAACCCCACCCTTCCTGCCCTTTCTTCTGGAAAAAACTGAACTAAAATTTGGTGGGAAGGCCTCAGTGAGAACCGCTGGTGCATATTGAATAAACAATTGCTGTTAATGTTATTAACAAGCTAAGTTGATGTTGGTCATTGTTTATATCAACTAATTGTAATAAAAAAAATTGTATTAATATTTTATTGAAGAAATATAAATTATCCACCATAGTATCAGTACGTGTCTATGGTTACCGTGGTAACGCACGGACAGGGTGGTTATTGGATCAGAGCTTTAGGGGTGCTGAGCACCCACTGAGCTCCACCACATACACCCTTTTCACACACACACATGCACGTTATTTTGTTAATTATCATTTTTCATACATCTCCTCCCTGCATTCTAGTTAGTGAACATCACTCTACATCATCATCTTATCTATAAATTCAAGAAATCTCTGTCAGTTTGTGTGTGTGTGTCTGTCTGTAGGATGTCATGCCTGCCTTCATGTCTTTATGATGTCCTATACAGTGATGGCTGCCTTGATGTCTAGTACATGAAGTCATATAGACCGTGAGGTCCTATGCCTGCCTTGATGTCTTTATGATGCCCACCAGGACTCCCGATGCCGTCATA
The DNA here is from genome assembly GCA_020510985.1 of Pholidichthys leucotaenia. NCBI lineage: Eukaryota > Metazoa > Chordata > Actinopteri > Cichliformes > Pholidichthyidae > Pholidichthys > Pholidichthys leucotaenia. Next base: position 263,928,452 of record CM035839.1, read on the forward strand.
TGCACAATAGGACGATGCCATCACATACACAACAGCACTGGCTACCTATGATGTATGCATGATGTCCGAGGATGCCTGCCTTGAAAATGGTGATCATGCTACTGCGAAACTTTGATGTAGACCATCAGGACTCGTGATGCCGTCATATAGACAATAGGATGATGCAGTCATATACACAATAAGACTGGCTACCAATGATGGAGGCATGCTGTCCTATGATGTCCTAGGATGCCTGCCTTGCAAATGGTCATCATGCTACTGCGAAATTTTGACCAACAAAACGGACATTGCAATGCCTCAAGATACATGATTAAACAAATACAGCCTCACCTGTTGGTTGCAACATCTGTGATTGGTGTCAATGCTGGACGCACTCTCCTCAGTCCACGAATCGGACTCACACCATCTGACAATATGTTGCAATTCACCTTGCTTTACAGTGTGTTGTTGTTTTCTGCACAACAGATTGCTTCAGCCATGCCCAATTCTACCTTGCTGCGAGCAGAGTTGCCAGATCAAGCACTCTTTGTATTCTTGCTCAAGATGAAGAAACTAAGCAAAAATGTCAGAAAGAATCAGAAATTCTTCTGATCTTTCTGAGCAATGTTGTTGTTTTAAAACAGGTGCTGACACACTAAAAATGTGGAACCTTGAAGAATGGCAGTCTACACTACAAATCTGTAAAATGCCGAGCAAAGCACTGATTTTATTCGGTTGCTCTGGTTTCTTGGTTTCTACAGGCATGCACGGGTCTGGCAAAACACGGTCCAAAGCCACTTTTTGCTCAGATTAGTTTTCAGGATCCTCTCCATGAACTGGAAATATGACGCACCTACCCCTCAACCAGTGGTCTGAACAAAGAAGAACAAGAAAAAGACCCACCAGATAGAGAGCAATATAGTAAGGAGAACTGCTGCACATCAGAAAAGATGCTGTGAAGATGAAACACCTCAGGTTCGAGTAGTACGCCGCAGGCATGACTGTGAACAACACAGCCGTCTGAGACAGGAGGACACCTTTCAGCACCGGGCGTGCAGAAATACTTGCTTATGCTTGGTTTCTACGGACATGGGTGGGTATGCACGGGTATGTACTAGTCACTATAAATTCAAGAAATCTGTCAGTTTGTGTGTGTGTCTTTGTGTCACGATCATAGCACATCATAGGACGACCTATGATGTCTGCATGATTTCCTTTGATGATCCTATGATATTAGGCAACATAGGACTCGCGATGCCATCATAAGACAATAGGACTGGCTATCTATGATGTAGGCATGATGTCCTATGATGCCCGCCTTGATGTCTTTATGATGTCATATAGACCATCACTCACCAAACAAGAGAAACTCATCGCCCGATTATGAATAGGACACAGCATTTTAAACCACACCCATTCGAAGCAGTAAATCTGGAAATCTCTTATCACCCGATTAACAATAGGACACACTACTTTAAACCACACCCATTCCAAGCAGTACATCATGTCTGTGTGTCACGGTCATAGCACATCATAGGACGGCCTATGATGATCCTATGATATCTAAAGCAACATAGGACTCGGTCATATAGACAATAGGACTGGCTACCTATGATCTAGGCATGATGTCTGCTTGATGTCCTATGATGCTCCTATGATGTCGGTGATCATAGGACCGACTACATGATGTCTATATGACGTCAGATAAACCGTCTCTATATGATGTCAGATGAACCGTAAGGCTGATGATCCTATGATCTCTGAAGGATGTCTATATGACATCATACAAACCGCAGGACTCCCTACAAGACATAGATATACAGTATAGACACAGGTAATCAACATAACACAGAACAGTAACAGGCAGGAGAAGAAGTAACAAGCAGGGGCAAATAGAGACGGCAGGGCCTGGTTACAGAAAACGGGATAGGCAGGACTGCACAGATAATCACACACAGGGGACCAGAGGGGAGACAAGACCAAGGCAATAATGATAATGATGATGATGATAATAATAAGATAAGCCTTTATTAGTCCCACAATGGGGAAATTCCAGGATTGCAACAGCACAGAGATAGCAACACTCAGAGCAACAATCAGAAGGCAAGAGAAAAAAAAAAAACAAGAGCAGCAAGTATACTGTACATATGTACATATAAACATAAATATATATATATATATATATATATAGACACACAGTGCGGAGCATTGTAGGTAGATGGAATAAATATGTAGATATACTGTATAAACACACACAGTACGGAGCATTGTAGCTAGATGGAATAAATATGTAAATATATAAACACAGTGCGGAGCATTGTAGCTAGATGGAATAATATGTAGATATATAAAAACACAGTGCGGCGCATTGTAGCTAGATGGAATAAATATGTAGATATATAAACACACCCAGTGCGGAGCATTGTAGCTAGATGGAATAAATATGTAAATATATAAACACACGCAGTGCAGAGCATTGTTGCTAGATGGGATGAAACGGCACAACCGTCTACAACTTAGGTTGTCACGTCTTTTTGCTATCTCTGCGAGCAGCCCTGCTTAGGTTATACAGTCTGACAGCCGTAGGTAGGAAGGACCTGCGAAACCTGTCGGTTGTGCACCTAGGATGATGTTGTCTGCTGCTAAATGAGCTCCTCAGTGCATTCAGTATGTCTTGCATAGGGTGGAACTCGGACTCCAGCAGAGATGACAGTTTAGCCACCATCCTTCTCTCTCCTATCTCCTCCACTGGGTCAAGGCGCTGCCCCAGGACAGTGCTAGCTTTCTTGATCAGTTTGTTCAGTCTCTTCCTATCGGCTGCCGTAATGCCACTGCCCCAGCAGACCACTCCAAAAGTGATGGCTGATGCCACCACCATGTCATAGAATGTCTTCAGCAGTGCCCCTTGTACACCAAAAGACCTGAGTCTCCTCACTAGGAACAGCCTGCGCTGTCCCTTCTTGTAGAGTGCGTCAGTATTGTGTGACCAGTCTAGTTTATTGTTCAGATGAACACCCAGGTACTTATAGGATGTCACCATCTCGATGTCTGTTCCCTGTATATTTACTGGTGCTGTGAGGGGTTGTCCTTGCCTGCGGCAGTCCACCACCAGCTCCTTAGTTTTCCTCACGTTGATCTGGAGGCAGTTCCGATGGCACCAGTCCACGAAGTCCTGGATAAGCCCTCTGTACTCAGCTTCATCTCGGCCAACGATCGCAGAGTCATCAGAGAACTTCTGTAGATGGCAGTGTGTTGTGTTGTGTGAGAAGTCCGCAGTATAAAGGGTGAACAGGAAGGGAGCCAAAACCGTTACCTGGGGGGCCCCCGTGCTACCGATGATCGTGTCGGACGCACAGTCCCGGGTTCTCACAAACTGAGGCCGGTTAGTGAGGTAGTCCAGGATCCATGATGACAGGTGCTGGTCCACCCCTGCGCACAGCAGCTTGTCCCTCAGGATCATCGGTTGGATGGTGTTGAAAGCAATAATAATGCTAATAAACAAACTAAGAGGAAGACCAATGAAGAAATAAATATGCAACACAGAATCTATCTATATATCACTCTTATCAATTCACTCTATAAATTCAAGAAATCTGTGTGTCATGATCATAGGACATCATAGGACAGCCTATGATGCTCCTATGATGTCCCTACACCTTGATGTCTTTATAATGTCATATAGACCATCAGGACCCGCGATGCCATCATATAGACAAAAGGACGATGCCGTCATATACACAATAGGATACAGCACTTTAAAGCGCACCCATTTGAAGCAGTAAATCTGGAAATCTTACAAAATGTCACTATAAATTCAAGAAATCTCGTCAGTTTTGCTGTAAATCTGGAAATCTTACTCATCACCTGATTAACAATAGGACACACTACTTTAAACCACACCCATTCCAAGCAGTACAGTGTCATGTCTGTGTCACAACCATAGCACATCACAGGATGGCCTATGATGGCTGCCTGACGTCCTATGATGATCCTATGATGATCCTATGATATCAGGCAACATAGGACTCGCCTATGATGTAGGCATGCTTCGTCTCCGTAGCCTGGGTCTGCTTGACCCATGCATGTGATGGTGGAGGATAGCAGACTGGTGTTATTAGCTGAGATCGACTGTCTGATGGAGGAGGAGCACCATATGAAGGAGGAACAGAGACGGGCCTTACTGGCGGAGATAGACTGCCTCATGGAGGAGGAGAGAGACTCAGCCAAGCAGTTTTTTCCTCCTGCTGTCTGGCCTGCAGCCACCTCACCCTCAGCCTTTACATCTGCCAAGGGTGAGGAGGCAGTTTTTTCTTCAGACTCTTCTCCCTCTGTGCCTGTTTGGGGGGCTTCTCCATGCCAATCGAGGAGCCCAAGCATGAGTCGGATGCAGACCAGAAGGAGAACGCACCAGACGCTGCTGGAGACGTCAAGAACCAGGCGAATAGGCAAATTCTTTCTCATTCGGGTTTTGCTATTAATGAACAATTTTGCCTGTTCCCTGGCCAAGAGACTCAGGGTATGCAGGCCCCTGAGTTCTCTGCTCCAGCGGCATGTCATAGTTCCTCACCGATTCTCCCCATATTCTCTCTGGGTGTTCCCGAGGGTTCGCTGATTCCAGAACCTAGTTGCCAGAGGGGGAAGGAACCAGAGGCCCTGGTAGATCCCATTCCGGGGTAAGCGGTGAGGCAGTCCCCAGCCGTCACGCCAGAAGAGCCACCGACATGGGAGACGGCATCTGGGGACTTAAGAGACCACAACCACCATCACGCCTGCAGCAGGGACCACCGTGGCAGAGTCACCCTGTGAGCCAGACCTCCAGCAGAGTGGGTCCAAGACGTCGTTGTCAGGATTGACAAAGTCCTGGACGGCGGTGGAGCTCAAGTGCAGGCAAGTTTTCTCTCCTGTTCCTCTCATCTCAGCTTTAGAATAATCTTGTCAGGTGCAGACCTCAGCTGCATTTGAACTCATCTCGCTGGGCTCCGCCACTGCCGGTGACCCTAACCAATTTTCCTCTCCTGTCATCCCTGAGCTTCTTCCTAGGATCCACCACTACCAGGGGTCCCTGGAAGTGACGACGAGGGTCCAACTTCCCCGGTGGAGGCTGACGTGGATGCAGCACCTACCGAACCTACAGAGCCATCGCATCTTGGATCTTGGTCGGAGTCCTGGACGGCGGTGGAGCCTGAGTTCAGGCAAGTGTGCTCCTTAATTTCTGTTTTGCCCATTTTGAGGCCACGATGCCCAGCTCTTGGTGAGGAGAGACAGGGGCAGCTCACCGCTGCTCCCAGGCTCACCTCCCCGGGCTCTGCCGCTGCCAGCGACCCTGACTCGGTCTCTCTCTCTTTCTCCCTGGTCTCGGAGTTCCTTGCCAGGGTCGCCGAACAGCAGCCAACGCCACCTGAGGCCACTGAGGATCCAGGTTCTCTGTCCAAGCTCATTGTGGAGGTCACTAAGGATGCTGGTGAGCTCCAGTCTGGAGCCACCGTGGGTGCAGCAGAACTCCAGCCGGAGTCCACTGCGGGTGCAGCAGAGCTCCAGCCTGGAGCCACCGCAGGCGCAGCCTTGGCCCAGCTGGGTCCCACCACGGGTGCGGCTTTGGCCCTGCTAGGGTCCTCCGCGAGTGCAACGGAGCTCCTGCCTGGAGCCACCGTGGGTGATGCTATGGCCCAGTTGGGGTCCACTGCGGGTGCTGCGATGTCCCAGACCAGGACCCTTGCGGATGCAACTATGATCCAGCCGGGTCTCACCACGGGTGCGGCTTTGGCCCAGCCGGGGTTCACCGCGGGTGCTGCTATGTCCCAGACTGGGACCCTCACGGATGCAACTATGACCCAGCTAGTAAACATACTATCAACTCGAATTAACTTGAGGTAAAAGTGGCAAACCCATTCATTCTCCATTGACTCGCTGACTGTTTTGGGTGTACTATATGGCGGCCAGGTGGCTTCACTTCTGGTGCTGTTCTCAGGGATTATCAGTTAACTCCTCCTCCTTCTCCTCCTCCTCTACTTCTTCTTCTTCTTCTTCTTTATGGCGAGAGGAGTGTCAGTGGAAGAGACAGGAAAAAACTGAGCGTTTGTGCTATACATATTTCTATCTTTTCTGTTCTTTTGTCACAACTGGTGGTTTATATTAGTTTGGGCTGTTAATCTAGTGGTGTTTGGCTGGTTTAGTTTTTGTGATTGGGTTTTTTTTTGTCAGCCAGGCTCTGTGGTGCTGGCCAGCGTTTCAGGTGCAATGGCCTTCTCCAGGCTGATGCAGAAGCACGGCATCAAAACTTGTGTCGGCTCTCTACACAGCATGGAGGAGGTCGCAGTTGCTGTTGGGGAGATTATTGGGCATGATGCCGTTAAATCCGCAGCCCGCATGAACGGGGCTGTTGTGTTGTTTGTGGAACAGGTGCACCAGGTTAATACTTTGATTGAGAGTGGAATCACAATAAACGGGACGTTTGAGTCAATCATGCCGCTGTCACAGCTGGCTAAAAAAAATAACACTCCAACGTTCCCCCATATATTAGTGATGACCTTCTTGTTAAAGAGCTGTCAAAGTTTGGAAAAGTGGTGTCACCTAACCTATTAGGAAAATTCTGTTGGGCTGCAAGTCTCCCCTGCTGAGACACATCATGTCCTACTACAGGCAGCTCTTTATGATCCTCAACAATAAGGTGGAGGAATTTATTTGTGTGTTTCAGGTGCAGGTGGTTGGTTTTGATTATGTTCTTTTTGCAACGTCTGCTACATTAAAATGTTTTGGGTGGGGTGAAGAGGGACATCTGGTAAAAGCCTGTCCTAACCGTGCCAGTTCCGCCCTGAGGGATGCGGCCGGGTCTACCACCGGTGGCGGGGGGGCCGCTCGCACTGAGCAACGAGCAGCCGCCGATTGGCCCACACGAGGGCCGGGGCCGGCCACCACCGAGCAGCACGGCGTCTCTGTGCAGGATGAGGATGCCAACATTACAGCTGAGGAGCTGCCGGAGGAGAGACAGAGTCCGGATGATAACAGCACTGTGATGAGTGATGAGAGGGTACAGGGTGTGGATGAAGCAGGTGAAGGGATTGGAGAAACAGGTGAGGTGGAAAATAAAGTGTGTGAGGTGGCAGACAGTGTTGTGGGTGAGGAGAAAGATGATTTGAGTGATGAGAGAAAAAAGGTTGTAGGTGAAGCAGGTGAGGTGGAGAGTAAAGTGGGTGAGGTGGTGGACAGTGTTGTGGGTGAGGAGAAAAGATGATTTGAGTGATGACAAAAAAAAAGGTTGTAGGTGAAGCAGGTGAGGTGGAGAGTAAAGTGGGTGAGGTGGTGGATAGTGTTGTGGGTGAGAATAAAGGTGATCTGAATGATGAAACAGCTGAGGCAGGTGGGGACACGAGTGAGCTGGGCAAAGGTGGTGCTTTAAATGGTGAAATTAGAGATGTGGGTGAGGGAACTAAAATATAAGTGGAGAGCTGTGTGCAGAAGCTGAGGTGGCAGGTGACTTGTGTACGACTGGTGAAGCATCAGGTCTGTGTGAGGATGGTGCTGCAGCTGATGTGGACGATATGGAGGCGTGTGAATCTGGACAGGTTTCTCTTAAGCGCCATAGAAGCAAAGCTCCACCTGTGTCTGCAGGTGGTAAAGCTGGTCGGCTGATGGTCCAGCAGAATGCTGTGAACAGTGGGGGTCTGTTTGACAGTCACAGTGAGGCCTGTCTGTCTGACAGCAGTGTGTTTTCACATAACAGTACACAGCTGCCTGTTAGTCAGGAGGACATCATTTATCCTGCAAAAATGTTCAAATTGTTTTTACAGCAGACCAAGGGCATGAATGGGCTGGATATACAGCAATATTTTTCTGATAAGCAGGCTTTTTATAACTCTGCCAGGCAGCTCATGAAAAGCAGAGCTGAAACAGACCTCACAGATCAGGAAATTTATAGACTGCAAAAACAGACAAATAAAGTCAGAAAACAAATTGGCCTTTAATGATGATGAAGAATATAGTGTTTTCTCTTTTACTTTTCTTCTTAATTGTTTTTTACTCTGGTTTTAATGCTCCTCTAACTGTTTTTTTTTTAAAGTGGGGAGTTTAAATGTAAATGGTGCCAGAGAACCAAAGAAAAGGGCACTGGTTTTTGAAACAGCAAAAATGAAGCACATTGATGTGTTGTTTTTACAGGAAACGCACAGTGACCCAAGCATAGAGGCAGACTGGAGTAAAGAGTGGGAAGACGAACTGATTTTAAGTCACAACACCACAGTCAGTGGAGGGGTGGGCTTTTTATTCTCCAGGAAGTTTGCTCCAACTTCTCTGGAGGTTGAGCATTTTATCAGAGGTAGATGTCTTTTAGCCAAAGCCTGTTTTGAACATTTTACTGCGCTTTTTATCAACATTTATGCTCCAACCAATGGCACTGAGAGGAAGAGTTTTTTTTAATGGGTGGGGATTTTAATTGTACTGAAAATGAGTTTTTAGATGGAAACCACACAGAGCCACATCCAGGTTCCCAACAGGCTCTGAGACAGCTGGTCTTTTCTCATGGCCTGGTGGATGTGTGAAGGATGCACACTGACTGCCAACAGTACACATGGTCTCACCTCAAAGAGGATAGGATGCCTTTAGCCCAACTGGATTGATTGTATTGTTTTAAGCACCACTGTAATGTTTTTAACCCTTTAGCTGCTGTATGGCGACTGGAATGGTTAAAGGGTGGTCAAGGACCCTAGTGGTCAAGAGTGGTAAAACATTTTTGTCAGTAAAATAGCTCAGATTTCCAAGCCTATAACTTTGAAAGTTACAAGAGATAATGGCTTACTGTCAATTAGAAAGATGTAGAATATGATCCAAAATTTCAGATAGGAATAAATTTATACATCTAATTTGCATAATATCACGGCAGCTATATAAATTACATAACTCAGTCAAGAAGTGGACTTTGGACATATTTACACAAAGAATGGTTTGGGGTTTTTTTTACATCGTTTTGTCTACAGGGGTATGTTTTTATCTAATCTTCAAAGTACGTATATGAACCAGACAATCAATAAAATGTAAAAAAAACAAACATATATTTGTTTCTTACCTGTTGCCGGGCGGGGGGGGGGGGGGGGGGGGCTCGCTCGCTCATGTGACCGGTCCATTTTCGTCCATCGTGGTCATTGTTTTGCATTTGCTCAGTCATTTCTTTTCTTGAAGAAGGTGGCAGAGTGAGTGGTCTCAATCTTGCAGGCTCTGCTTAAATAAATTTTTTTAGTTGTAATTCAGCCGGTCTGGATTTGGGTGTCAGACTCGATCTCTGTTTTTAAGAATTTTTAAGAATTTTTTGCGCTCGCTGTGAGAATTGGACTTTTGGGACTGCTCTCATTCGTGAGTAAACTGATTAGCATTTCTTTTCGTGGTTCACTGCTACGCTTTACCTGAAGCGTTTGCTAAGCTAATGCTATTGCTATAGCTAACGCCATAGCTAGTTGTAGCACCTAACACCGACACGGAGAAGCGACTCTGTCCCCGGTGATTGGGGCTTGCCGGAGGAACTAGCCGAGGCAGCAGTTGGACGGGAGCCGGATCGACGTTCAAGTGCAGCAGTGGTGGGAGACAGGGACCAGTGGAGGACCACCGGGGCCCCAGCCGGATAAGAGCCGGAGTTGGAGCCCAGTTGCAGCGGCGGGGCTTGGCGGAGGAGCTGCCAGGACCCCAGCTGGACAGGAGCAGGATCGGAGCTTGGCTACAGCGGCGGCGGGACTCGGTGAAGGAGCTGCCGGTACCCCGGCTGGACAGGAGCTTGGTTACGGCGGCGGTAAGCAGCGGGACTAGCAGTGGAGGGGGCTAGCTGAGGCCCAGCTGGATTCGAGGTCGGTCGGATCGGATACCGGCGACACCAGCAGAGATTGTTTTACTATCCACAGGTCAGTAAAAATGCCACCAAAGAAGGAGGAAATGGAAGAGATCAAAAAATCTCTGAACTTCTTGTCAGAAGAACTGACCAAAGTGGCTAGTCAGCAGGCTAAAATATTAGGGCTAATAGAAGAAGTCCGAGAATTAAAATTAACAATTAAGGAAAAAGACAAAAAAAGTTGCAGACTTGGAGCGACGCATCACGGATCTTGAACAATATTCTCGTATGGATGATCTAATTCTAAGTGGACTAGACATTAAATATCAATCATATATTCATGCTACAACAGGAATGAGAGGTGAGGAGGCTCCCGTAAGTGAATCAGTCTCCCTGGAAAACCAGGTGCTTCAGTTCCTTGATAGTAGAAATATAAAGGTCGAAGCAAATGCAATTTCAGCCTGTCATGCTTTATCCAGAAAGGATAATAAAACAAAGAAATCAATTGTGATGCATTTTGTGAACAGAAGGGTAAAGAATGACATACTGAGGCAGGCCAGAAAGCTACGGGGAACAGAAGTTTACCTAAATGAACATCTAACAAAAACTAATGCTGAAATAGCACGGCAAGCACGGATGCTGAAAAGACAAAATAAGATGAATCTTTTTTTTATTTCGGATAGATTAAAAGTACAGATTAAAAGAAACTGAATAATATAACAAAGGGGGGAAAAATCCAACAAGGTCAAATTAGACAATAACTCCTCTGATTATACAGTTCAATGTAAGTTATCTGAAATGGGTGATGGATGAAGCCGCAGCTTATATTGCCCACCCATATTCCATCCAAGAATTCAAAAGAAAAACAAAACAAGAGCGATTACAATTCAGAACAAAGCTAAGACAAAATGTGACAAAAAACTAAGCTACAACACAACGCAGACTGGATACGACAATCCTTATGTGATTTTACATGTCATCTTGTATATATGTTTGGAGTATTTCTTCCTTTAGTTTTTGTTTAAATTGTCCAGGTGTTGTACATGATTTTAATTCAGGTCCAAAATCGTTCCATAATCTGACTCCTTGCACTGAAACAGTGTTGCTTGGTGGTAATTCTCACTGAAGGTTTTTGAAATATACATATTCCTCTGAAATGATATTGTTTCTCCCTTATTTGGAACAACTTTTGGATATTTGCGGGCAATGATAGATTCTTCACTTTAAACATTATTACTGCAGTTTTAAAGTCAACCAGATCTTTCAACTTGAGAGCTTTTAATTTAAGAAAAAGTGGGTTTGTTGGTTCTCTATAAGCAGCTTTGTTTATTATTCTAATAGCTGTCTTCTGAAGAATAAAGACTGGATATATGTTTGTTTTATATGTATTTCCCCATACTTCAGTACAATATGTCATGTATGGGAGTATTAATGAATGATACAAGGTATATAGTGTGGGTTGATTCAGCAAATATTTCACTCTGTAGTATTGCAATTGATTTGGATATTTTACCTTTAATATAATTAATATGTGACTTCCAACACAGTTTATTATCAATTATTACTCCAAGAAATTTAGTTTCGGATACCCTTTCAATCTCTACACCATTTACACTGAGTTTAGATACTAAGTTGTTGTGATGGTTGTTAAAAACTATAAATTTTGTCTTACTTAAATTGAGCGTTAATTTGTTTGAATCAAACCACAGTTTAAGCTTTCCTAATTCCTTTCTGAGTGTATCCAAAAGTTGTTCCAAATTGCTTCCACTGCATAATAGATTAGTGTCATCGGCAAACAATATTAAGTCCATTTTTCTGAAACTTTACATATATCATTTATATACATATTGAATAACAATGGCCCCAAAACTGAACCCTGTGGGACTCCACAAGTAACCTTCAGTAACTGTGAGTTTTTGTTACCAACACATACATACTGATATCTATTCTTTAAGTAACTACATAACCAGGACACTGCTACCCCTCTAATACCACAATTTTGTAGTTTCTTTAACAATAAATTATGATCCACTGTATCAAATGCACGGGGAGAACACGGGGAGAACATGCAAACTCCACACAGATCACTGTAATAAATTGTGATCCACTGTATCAAATGCTTTTTTAAGATCCAGGAATACCCCAACTGAATACTCTTTATTTTCAATGGCAGTTGATATTTTTTCTATAAATTCCATTAGAGCAAATGCAGTTGTCCTCTTGTGTCTGAACCCATATTGCTGCTCACACAATAAATTATTCTTCAGTATGAAGTTGTCAATTCTCTCATAGAATATTTTTTCAAGTATCTTGGAAAATTGCGGCAATAGTGAAATTGGTCTATAGTTTGAGAATTCCCCTCTGTCACCCGTCTTGTATATCGGAATTACTTTAGCTATTTTCATTGCATTGGGAAATATACCTGTTTGGAGAGACAGGTTACAGATATACGTCAGTGGTTTCACTAAGCATTCAATAATAGTTTTGACTAAGAGCATGTCAATACCATCACAGTCCATAGATGTTTTACTTTTAAACGATTTAACAATTTCAATGACCTCTCTCTCGTCTGTGTTCTTTATGAAAATGGAGTCTTTTATAGCAGTGTTTTTGCTTATTGTATCACAACACGGAGAGCCCGCACAACTCAAAATCCACCTCTCTGACCACCGCTCCACTCCTCTCCGCCCACCTCTTCACCGCTCGGGAATCTCGCAAGCTGATTGGCCGAGACGTTTTACCTCGCAAGCTGATTGGCCGAGACATTTTACCCAGCTTCTCTCCCTGCAGAGCGCCTTCTTTATCGCTCGTGTTGCTTAGTGGCACTTTTCGCTGTTCGCTTGTGCCGGATCACCGTAATATCTATATCTAGAAACGCATCGCTTCCCGGTCGCTTTTCCTCCCCCTTTCTTTTCTTTCGTCGCCATGACAGCTTTCCTTGGCCACTGAACTGATCTTCCCAGGTGTTGGAAGTGTTTTGTAGTCGACTATCACGACAAAATGCACCAAAAACAACCAGTGTCGATGTGCTCGCAATGGTAAACATGGAGGACTGTGTCACACTCGTGACGTCACGCGGAACTCCGGCTGCACTTCCGGTTAATCGGCGGATTTGTCTGATTTTTCAGGGCGGGAAATTCAAAATCGCAATTTTCTCCAAGATTCCGGGATTTGTGGAGGGGGTGCCAATGATAAATTATCTTTATAATTGTATGTACTATCACCCAGTGCCGTTCAATGCCGTTCAGTTCAGTTCTACTTTAAAAGAGTTAAGTCCTGTAAAATTTTACCAGTTGGTTTTACTGATCATGTTCTTATTGTGTGTCAGGTTTTTGTAAAGAATTTTGCCCCCAAGAGTGCATATTGGCATTTTAACTCAGTTTTAACATTTGATAAAGGTTTCAAAGAGGCTTTAAGATTTTTCTGGACTGCTTTTAGACAAAGGAAAAAAGATTTTACGTGTCTTAGGCAATGGTAGGACCGTGGTAAGACAGAAATTAAACTATTGTGTCAGCAGTAGACATTCAATGTCACACATGACACCTGTAGATCTATCAGAGACCTGGAGATAGATACGTATTGTAGAGTTAGAGACCTCTCGTGAGTCCACAGGAAATCGAGGATGTGTTGAAGTCCTCAAATACAAAAAAAAGACCTTAGCCCAGCTGTTGGACACTAGAGTACAAGGCGCCCTAGTCTGGTCCCAAATTCAAAACATCACTGAGATGGATGCTCCCTCTAGCTTCTTCTTCAGTCTGGAGAAGAAGCATGGACAAAAAAAAGGTAATCCACTCCCTGGTCTCCAACACAGGGCAGGAACTGATTGAGCCTGAACAAATCAGAACGGACGCCATTGAGTTTTATTAATCTCTGTACACCAGTGACTACAGGGAGGACAATGGCCTGATGGAGGGGTTCTGCAGTGGACTACCTCAGGTCTCTGAGGAGACCAACTCAACAGTTAGACCGGCCTCTTCAGTTGCCTGAATTGTTTGCTGCCCTTCAGCGCATGAAGGGGAGGAAGGCTCCGGGAATAGATGGCCTCACTGTGGAGTTTTTTAAAGCTTTCTGGGACATTTTAGCATCTGACATTCTGGTGGTCTTTAATGAAAGTTTGTGCTCAGGCTCTCTGCCGACGTCCTGCCGCAGGGCTGTGGTCACCCTCCTGCCAAAAAAAGGAGATTTACAGGACGTAAAAAACTGGCGGCCCATGCCCCTCCTCTGCACGGATTACAAGATTTTGTCCCAGGCTTTGGCTAACAGGTTGAGAGAAGCTATGGAGAAGGTCATCCATTGGGACCAGACGTACTGTGTACCGGGCAGGTCCATGGTAGACAATGTCTGCCTAATTCGAGATGTTGTGGAAGCCTCCAGCTTGTTGGGTATAAACACTGGTCTGATTTTTCTAGATCAGGAAAAGGCTTTTGACCGCGTTGAGCATGACTTCCTCTGGAAGGTCATGGAGAGGTGTGGGTTCAGCGCTGGTTTCATAGCAAAGATCCAGGTATTATATGCTGGTGTTGAGAGTATACTGAAAGTCAATGGCAGTTTATGTGCTCCTTTCAGAGTGCATAGAGGCATCCGGCAGGGTTGTGCTTTGTCTGGCATGCTCTATGCACTCTCCCTAGAACCCCTCCTCCATAAAATACACACAAGTATTGATGGCCTCGCCTTACCTGGTTTTAGTAGAAAAATTGTTTTATCCGCCTATGCGGATCATGTAATTATTTTTATTAAAAATCAGATTGACGTTAATGTTTTAATTGATTTAACTGGTGCCTTCACCCTTTTATCAGCAGCAAGGGTGAACTGGAGAAAAAGTGAAGCCCTTGCTGTCGGCGATTGGCTTGGTGGCCTCTCAGTTCTGCCACAGGACATGGCATGGAAAAAAGATGGCATAAAATACCTGGGGGGTTTTCTTGGTAATGATGTCATGGTCCGGAGAAACTGGGAGAACATGGGTGAAAAAATTGAAGGCAAAATAAATAAGTGGAGATGGCTGCAGATGTCCTACAGAGGGAGGGTGGTTGTGCTAAATTACCTTGTTGCCTCCCTGCTTTGGCACCGATTAACCTGCCTAGACCCCCCCCATCAGGTTTACTGTCCCAGATCTAGACAAAAATTGTGAACTTTTTCTGGGACAATTTACACTGGGTGCTACAGAGGGTGCTGTTTTTGCCCATAGAGGAGGGGGGACAGGGCCTCATACACCTGGCCAGCAGAACTGCCACCTTTAGGTTACAGTTTGTGCAGAGGTTTCTGACGGGGAATCCAGCAGATCTAATGTGGAGGGAAGTGGCCAGGTGCATCTTCAGGCTTGTGAGTAATCTGGGATTGGATTATGCTCTGTTTTTAACTAATTCAAAATGTTCAAATTTAAGTGGATTGCCTCCATTTTATCAAAGTGTTTTTAAGTTCTGGAACCCTTTTAATGCTAAATGATGCAAAAACTCTGACTCTCCTTTTTGGCTCTTGAGGGAGCCGTTGATTCATGGAGCAAGGTTGGACATCTGCACTGAGACCACTCCTGGGCTGATGGCAGCACTCCTGAGGACAAAGACTGTGACTCTGCAACATCTGGTGAATGCAGCAGGACCAACGTTAATGGGCTCCCTGGCTGTAGCTACCTTACTGAGTATCTGGTCTGCCAGAGTGGCTCAGAGGGTCCTGGAGCTTTGGAGGTAGAGTCTCAATGGGAGGGAAAGATGGCTTCTGGTGGACCACAGTGGAGGAGCCACTGAACCCAGCCACGGTGACCCTTTCCTAGAGATCTCTATGAGCCCTGATCTTTGTGACCTAACTGGACATTTGTTAAGAACACACAACTCCAAACAGCTGACCTTACACAATGCCGACAAAAAAACGCTGTACATCAATTGTGTTAAGGTCATTAACAGAGCAGGACTGCACAGCAGACCCTCCATTGTGTGGACTGAGAAGCTGAGTGGGGAAGGGGTGAGTCCACAGTGGAGAGTTCTGTACAAACCTCCAATTAAAAAAGGGACAGCTGATCTCCAGTGAAGAATTTTACATGGAGCAACTGCCTCAGATGCTTTTATTTCTGTTCTTAATCCTGCTGTTTCAAACCAGTGTCCTTTCTGCAATCTCCAAGAGACTGTGTTTCATGTTTTTGGTGAGTGTAAGAGGCTTACAGTGCTCTTCACTCTTTTAACAAAAGTTTTTAATTTGGTGAAAATTTTTCTGTGGGTCATTTTATTTATGGTGCAGGACACCAAAAAGCAAGTAAAGAAAAGTGGCAACTGCTGAATTCTATTATTGGTGAAGCCAAGCTGGCAATACATGTTAGCAGAAAAAATAAAGTGGAAGGCAAACCAGTTCAAGAGCCGGCCTCTGTGTGGCGCTGCAACATCTGGTCCAGACTGAGACTGGAGTTCAGCTTTTTTAAGATGACTGGGAACATGGATGGTTTGAGGCAAACATGGTGTTATAGAGATGTTCTTTGTCATGTATGTGAGAATGAACTGTGTGTTGCAAATTTTTTAGTTGGCTGATTTATTTTATGTGTTCAACATGTTTTAGAAATTATGTACGCACATTTTACTTTGCTTTGCTTTGATGTCCTAGTAAATATATAAATAAAGTCCATCCATCCATCTATCTTCTACCGCTTAATCCTTTTCGGGTCACGGGGGGGGGGGGGCTGGAGCCTATCCCAGCATCTTTGGGTGAGAGGCAGGGTACATCTTGGACAGATCGCCAGTCCATTGCAGGGCCAACACAGAGAGACACACAACCATTCACTCTCACATCTATACCTAAGGACAATTTAGAATCCCCAGTTGATGCTAATTAACCTCACCTGCATGTCTTTGGCATGTGGAAGGAAACCGGAGTTCCCGGAGTAAACCCACACAGACGTGGGGAGAACATGCAAACTTTACAAACATTACAAACAAAATAAAGTGTTTGTGAAAATCAGAAACCTTCTTCTTCTTCTTCCTCTTCCTATTCTCCTCCTCCTCCTCCTTCTTTCGTTTTTTTGTGAGGGCAACAAGCGTAAAGGTGCATTTCCGCCATCCAGCGTTGGAGTGTGGGCCAGACATTGCTACCCAGCCAAACTCAAGAGATTATAAAACAAACAAACAAAAAACTATATCCTATTAAATAGCCCCACATCTTTAAGGTAAATAACTTCTTTAACCCAATCCCCAATACCATGCTTACAGTCCGGTCTGACCTCCTCCACCCACTGCAAAGCAATAATTATTGCCACCATCTCTGCTGTAAACACAAATGTATTGTTGGAGAGTCTTTTTGCGATGGTCACTTTAAATTCTGGGATGTATACTCCATCTCCAACAGAGCCCTCTTTATTCTTTGAACCATCAGTATAGAGCTGCAAGAAGTTATAGTAGTTGTTCCTGTGGTAAATGCTTGTTTTAACACCAACTTCACTCATATGCCAATCCTTTTTCCTCATTAGCAGACTAGCGTCTACTTCTATTCCTGGAAACAGCCGAGGGGGAACATTGCTCACTGGACTGGTGTTAGCTCTATCAGAATCAGAATCAGAATCAGAATCAGATTTATTGCCATTGTTCATGTAGTACACAAACTAGGAATTTGTCTCGGTGCAATGCTACAACATTAAAACATGATAAGATAAAGAGATAAACTAAAAAAAAATAATTAAAGACTAAAACCATGCAATAAGTGTATAATAATAATAATAATAATAATAATAATAATGAGTAATACTAGTCACAGCAGTTTCAAATAAATTAGCAAGTAGCAGATGATGTGCAGTCGATAATGCAACAGAAAAACAGTGATGAATGACATGAGTCTGGTTGAGCTGCTGTATATAGTGCACGAGAGTCAATAAGTCACTTAATGTTCAGCAGTCTGATGGCAGAGGGGAAAAAGCTGTTCATGTGCCGGGAGGTTTTAGTCTGAATGGACCGAAGTCTTCTACCTGAGGGGAGGGGGGCAAACAGTACGTGACCAGGGTGTGAAGGATCGGCCATGATCCGGCCTGCACGCCTCCGGGTCCTGGAGATGTACAGATCCTGGAGAGATGGGAGCTTGCAGCCGATCACCTTCTCAGCAGTGCGCACGACGCACTGCAGCCTTAGTCTGTCCCTCGCAGTAGCTCCTGCGTACCACACGATTATGGAGGAGGTGAGGATGGACTCGATGATGGCCGTGTAGAACTGCACTAACATCTTGGTGGGTAGCTTGAGCTTCCTCAGCTGCCGCAGAAAGAACATCCTCTGCTGGGCCTTTTTGATGAGGGAGCTGATGGTTGGCTCCCACTTGAGGTCCCGGGTGATGGTGGTGCCCAAGAAGCGGAAGGAATCAATAGTGTGCAGCCCATACATTCTGGTCCTACTTTCAGTTGTCCACCCAAACCCGTGTCCCTGGAAATTAGAGTATTCCCAGCAGTCTTGTAGTGTTGTTTTTGAAATATTTGCTTCGTCACTTCCTTTCAGCTTGACCCAGTATGATAATGCAAGTTTATCTCCTCTCAAATCCATTGGCATTTCTCCTGCTTCTATTAAAACTGTATTGTTTGGTGTTGTTTTGATGGCTCCAATGCACAGGTGAAGCACTCTATGCTGCATTCTATTTTTTTCCAGAGTTGTCTTTGCTGCTGCTCCATAAATCATGCATCCGTAGTCTATTGTCGATCACATTAGTGCTCTGTAAATGTCAATTAATGCCTGTTTATCTGCACCCCATTCATGTCCAGCTACAGCTTTTATGAGATTAATGACTTTTTTGCACTTTTGTCTCCAGATATTCAACATGAACTCTCCATGTGTATGTACTATCAAACCACAGTCCTAGATATTTGAACTCACTGACTTTCTCTATTGGTTGATTATATAATGTTAATGGTTCTGTACCAGTTCTGCATTTTTTTGTGAAAGTCATATAGCAGGTTTTACTGTTTGAAAATTTAAATCCCCAGTCATATGACCACTTTTCCACTTTCTCCATTGCTTTCCTGATGTTTTTGAACACAGATTTCTCATTTCTTCCCCTCGTCCATATGGCTCCATCATCTGCATATAGTGCTGTTTTGATGGATCCCTCTTGATCCTCAAACATATCATTAATCATTATATTGAATAAAAAAGAGCTTATCACACTCCCCTGAGGAACACTATTTTCTATTTCAAAGTCATTAGAAACTTCTGATCCTACTTTAACCCTAATTGTCCTGTGTGTTAAAAAAAAATCCATTATCCAATTATACATCCTACCACCAATGTCCATTTTATTCAATTTCATAAGAAGACCGTCCCTCCACAGTGAGTCATAAGCCTTTTCAATATCCAGATAAACTATAACCATTACTTCTTTCATTTTGAGGGTCTTTTCAATATCATTACATACCCTAACTAGAGCATCCACTGTGGATCTTCCTCTTCTAAAACCATTCTGATAGTTGTTTATTAATCGTTTTTGCTCTAGTACATACAGTATGACAGTCTGTAAACTAGCACCTTCTCCATCCATTTCCCTAAATGTGACGTTAATGCTATTGGCCTGTAGTTGACTGGATGAGCTGGTTCTTTCCCTGGCTTATTAAATGGTAAAATTACAGCCTTTTTCCACCCACTTGGGATAACCCCCTCCTTCCATATCCTGTTAAACAATTTCAGCACCAGTTCCATTGCTTGCATAGGCAACTGCTGGAACATAGCATAGCTTAACTGATCATATCCTGGAGCTGTGTATCCACTATCTTCCTGCCCTTCAGAGAGAACGGTCGCTTTTTCTTCTGCTCCCTCTTTCACCCTCCTCACCCTCCCTAACTGAGAATCCCAGCTTGCTGTCTTGTCTGCGTCGTTGTTCTTCTGGCTGAATCTTGATCCAAATGAAAAAAATGGATTTGGTGAGCGGCTTTAATAAAATTAACAACTTTTTACATAAATTTGGGCCAGGGGGAGCCCCTATGGAGAGATCCATGGATTGGAACACATGTGTCTGCATGATTCGACTGATGATGTGGAAACATCTATCTGGTTTGGCACGATCACAGGATTTTTCTGCTGATTGGCTCTGGAGTTTTCCTGGTGTATCGAAAATTTAACTAGAAGAGCTAATCAAAGCGGTCCCGGCGTAGCTGCTTCTTCAACAATTCGACTAGATGGGGAGAGCACTAACTAACGGCAAGACTAACATGAAAATTACCATCTGGCATGCACTGTAGAGAGATGGACTCTGCCGGACATGCTTCCCATGTTTAGAAGGGAAACATCTGGAGTCGTTTTGGTGCCCTCCAAGAATGGATTCAAAGCCTATGTATGGAAATTATGAACACAGGATTGCAAGAGCTGTAAATTCTATGCTCTGAGTGATCTGTGTTATCAGACCTTGAATTCGGTGCCCTGTTGACTATTTTCCTCCTGGATTAAGACAAAACAGAAGATTGTGCTTTTCTTCATAAACATTCTGGTGGGCTGCAATCTGAACTCTCAAGGACAGTGACTGGCTCAGGAAATTTCCATCTGCCATGCCTCAAGAACATGCTTCCGAGTTTCAGACACTAAGACATAACGTCTCGGCTGGAAGAGATTTGCTGCCTCCAGTAACTGATAAACACCCACCTGCATTCAACATACACGAACACACTGATTCACATATACTGAATTACATCCATTCATTCACTGATTCTCTCCGACTTTTGATTCTGTTGTCTGCTAAATGTGCATTGAGGGTTTTTTTTCCTGCAATCAAAATTTCGCTCACTCACTGAGCGCCATTTTGATAAAACATGTTTTTTTTCTCTCGCCTACTGTGTCATATCCCTTCCCTTTTTCTTTCTTCATGACTGGCGCCTAGCGGCTGCCCTGACCTTGGATGCGCTCTGCAGAGCGTGCCCAAATGCCAAGTCACGTTTCGTTACCTTGTATTCATACATGTGTAATGACAATAAAGTTGAATCTCATCTCATCTCATCTCATCTTGCAAAGCTCTCTTAAGCTCTGACATTGAGAGCTTGAGGTCTAACACAGTCATGTCCTCTTTCACTTCATTTTTTAAGTTTGCATTTTCTCTGAGGTTTATGTTGCTTTTGCTGTCTATGGCTCTCACCAGGATGGTCTCCTCTATGCACTGCTGCAAATACTTTACCTAGGACTTCTGCCTTTTCTTTGTCTGATACAGCCATGTTGTCTCCATCTACTAAAGCTGGAATTTTAACTGATACCCTTTTCCCACTCATTTTGTAAGCATACCCCAGACATCACCTAGTTCTGTTTTCCTACCAAGGGTGGAACAAAATTCTCTCCATGTTGACCTTTTCCGTGAAATCCTTCGAGCTACTGCCCTTTTCTTTTTATACTCTATTAAGTTTTCACTAGTCATATTCTTCCTCAGCTGTCTGAATGCCTTGTGTCACTCTTTTATTGCAATACTACATTTGTCATTCCACCTGGGTACAACCTTCTTTCTACCCTGTGCTGTTTTCTTAGGTATACTTGCTATTGCAGCATTCAGAATATGATTGGTTACCTGACTTGAACACTCTTCTATGCCACTTTCTAATGTTACCAAATGACACGATTGAACACAGTATTGCCTAAATTTTTCCCAATCTGCCTTGTCAAAACACCATCTTGTAAAGCATCTTCCCTCTTGTATACATACTTCAGTTTTATAAGTATTGGGAAGTGATCACTTCCCATAGTTTCCCATTGTCCTGTTCATAACCGTCCATTCACAGGTGCTCACTAAAGAATCAGATAAAAGAGTCAGGTCAATACATGATAATGTGCCCCTATGCACCCTGGTACCCTCACCACTGTTTAGACAAATTAAAGATCTTTCATCTAACATCTCTTCCACAACATTTCCATTGTTATCTGTATGTGTGCTTCCCCACAAGCTATTGTGGGCATTAAAAGTCTCCACACCATACTTCGTTCATATGCCCTTCCCCTGCCATAGCACTGAAAATATCTGCTGTTAACTTCCTACATGGGTTGTAATAATTAGTTTAATATTTCCTTGTCCATTTGGCCTACACATTTCAATAATATTACACTCTATATCCTCGGGAGGGAATCACCCTATACGCCAGGCCATCTTTAATGAAAGTGGCAAATCCTCCTCCATTTACAGTGTTAATACTATCCTGTCTGATTCAACTGTATCCTGGAATAACAAAATCTATGTGAGGTTGAAGCCATGTCTCGTGTTTCTCACTCTATTAAAGCAAGAAATCTGTGCGTGTGTGTCTGTCTGTCACGTTTATAAGACATCATAGGACAGCCTATGATCTCTGCCTGAACATCATAGGATGTCCTATGAACTCAGGCATCATAGGACTCTATAGGACTCTCATGCGATGCCTACATGACGGCACATAGACAAATGTGTCATTATGATGTCATATAGGACTCTCATGTCTTTATGATGTCATTTACAGTGAGTCCATGCCGGAAAGCCTCTTTTTGCTCAGATCTATTTTCATGATCCTGTCCATGAACTAGAATTACGACGCACCTCCTCAACCAGTGGTCTCAACGAACAAGAAGAAGATGATCCACCAGATGGACAGCAATAGAATGAGGAGAACTGCTGCATGTCAGAAAAGATGCCATCAAGATGAAACACCTGATGTTCCAGCAGTACGTCGCACCCGTCTGACAGGAGGACACCCTTCACCGGCATAGGGTACGACAGACAAGGGATGCACAAACAGACAGGAAACATGTGGCAGTGCGCCATGCACATGCTGAGTCACTTGAAACCCAAATTGCCCACAAAGTGAGTAACGCTACACACCAGGCAAGGCACAGACAAGCTGAGACTGAGGAGATGTGGAATAGTCGGATGACCAGGGACAGTGTATTCCATGCAAGGCACAGAGAAGCTGAGACCGAGGAGATGCGGAATAGTCGGACTCGCGATGCCTATATGATGGCACACAGACAAATGTGTCTTTATGATGTCATATAGGACTATCATGTCTTGATGAGGTCATATACAGTGAGTCCGTACCAGAAAGCCTCTTTTTGCTCAGATCTATTTTCATGATCCTGTCCATGAACTGGAATGATGATGCACCTATCCCTCAACCAGTGGTCTCAATGAAGAAGAGGAAGAAGATGACCCACCAGATAAGATAAAGTGCAATAGAATGAGGAGAGCTGCTGCACGTCAGAAAAGATGCCGTGAACATGAAACACCTCAGGTTCCAGCAGTACGCTGCAGGCATGACTGTGAACAACACAGCTGTCTGAGATAGGAGGAGACTCTTCAGCCACGGGCATGCACAAATACTTGCTTATACTTGGTTTCTATGGGCATGGACAGGTATGCACGGGTATGTACTAGTTCCAAAAAATACAAATAAATAGAAACTGAATAGAAAAACAAGGGAGGTGTGACTGACAAAGGAACTGATGGAATATATGATCTGTCATATAATTTCATGTCTCTGGCTATCCTCCCAGCTTAAAATGCAAAACTCTCCCTTTAGATCTTTTCTCCTTCCCAACATGGCATCAAAACTCTAGCTGTAGGATGTTGATCCTGAGTTTGCCCTTGCAGATTGACCCAGTAATTCATCATTATCTGTTTACGTCTGATACTTAATGGCATTTCCCCCATTTCCACTTGAAGAGCAGCAACAGGGGTTGTTTTAAGTGCACCACAACAGATCCACAATGCTTGGGCCTGGGTGACATCTAACTTATTCAAAATGGTTTTGGATGCAGATCTATATACAGTACATTCATAGTCCAATACAGACCTAATTAAAGCAACATAAATGTTTTTAATAGCAGCTCTACTAGCACCCCACTCTGCCCCTGTTAAGCACCTCATTACATTCAACACTTTTTTTATTGTCATATTTTGAATACGCTCCCTCCAAGTTAAGTTAACGTCAAACCAGGCACCCAAAAATCTGAAAACTTTGACTTGCTCTATTTCCTGAGCTTACATTGTTAACTGAGTATCAGCTACCCTTTTTCTTGTAAATTCAACAACCTTTGTTTTTTCCACAGAAAATTTAAATCCCGAAGAGTATGACCACCCTTCCACAGTACGTATTGCCTCTTCATTTTCCCTCTTATATATTTAAAATCACTCCCTCTTTACCATAATGCTCCATCCTCAGTAAATAAGGAATGACCAATGTCATTATTCACACAGGAAAAAACATCATTTATCATAATAGAAAAAAGTACTGGGCTTATAACACTACACGGGGGGGGGGGGGCTTTTTCCACCAAATAACTAACTGACAAGGCTTTCTACCCACTCTAACTTGAATGTACCTGTAATGATCAGTGTTTACCACTAGGCGTCGCTGCTACCTTGTTACCGCTTGTTGGAATGATGCACTCAGTAGAATAAGAAACGGCCAACATGGGAGCCGATGTGAAAGTGTCTGAGTGAGCTGCCGCTAAAAATAAAGTTACGTTGGTTCAACTGCAAGTCTCTTCTCTCCTCAACGAACACGAACACAATATGGTACCAGGAGTAAACTGCATGAACTGAGCGACCACGTGAGAAGTCGTCATGGAGTTGAAGCCGCCGGAAAACCTGAAATTGGCAGGTAACGTGGATGAAAAATGGCGGGCATTCAAGCAGCAGTTCAACTTGTATGTCACGGCCATGGGACTGGACACGAAGCCGGACTTGAGAAAGGTAGCACTTTTGCTGAACTTAGCGGGGCCACAGGCCATTGAAGTGTACAACACGTTCGTGTTCGGAACGGGTGAAGACCCAAATAAGCTGGATGTCGTGCTCGCTAAGTTTGATGCTCACTGCACTCCTAAGAAAAACGAGACATATGAAAGATACATGTTTAGATCTCGTATGCAGCAACAGAGTGAGCCCTTTGACAGTTTTTTGACCGCTCTCCGTTTGAAAGCACAATCCTGCAATTTTGGGACATTGAAGGACTCAATGATCAGAGATCAAATTGTTTTTGGTGTTGAGGACAAAAAGTTAAGAGAGAGACTGCTTCGTGAGACGGAGTTGACGCTGGAGATGGCTGTTAAACTCTGCCAGGCAAGCGAACTGTCCCAGAAGCACATGAAAACGTTCTGCGGCATGCCAGGCGCCACACCTCCGAGTGAAGGAGCAGCGGTCGGCGCCGTGTCATCTCAGAGCGGGAGGCGTCGCTCATGGGCCGGGACTGCACAGCGGACCGAGGATCCCACGTTCTTCTGCAAGCGTTGCGGATTACAGCACAAGCCAAAGCAATGCCCAGCGTTTGGTAAAGTATGCTCCAACTGCCATGGAAAGAATCATTTTGCAAAGCAATGCTTCACCAAAAGAAAGGAAGGAAAGAAAGGCAAAAACGTGAATGTAGTCGAAGACACAGACTTAAGTGACACTTTCTTTGTGGGCATCGTTGACTGTGAAAATGAAGAAGAAAAAGTCAACAGCATTACCAATGAGGACAAGTGGACCACTCCTCTGCTGGTTAACGGGACTATCGTCACTATGAGACTGGACACTGGTGCAAAAGCTAACCTCATTAGCATGTCTGATGTAAAGGAAATGCAGGTTAAGCCACACATATACAGAAAGAAATCAGGGTTGAAAGATTACAATGGGCAACCCATACAGTGTTTTGGTACCTGTAAACTGAATGTTGTTGTTAAAGGTAAAGTGCACAATGTAAACTTTTCTGTTGTGAATGACAAATGTGAATCACTGTTGGGTGATAAAAGCTGTGAAGAGCTAGGGTTAGTGAAAAGAGTGTACTGCATTGAATCAGATTCCAAGTGTGACACTAACGCTATTGTGCAAAACTTTTCTGATGTGTTCAAAGGTTTTGGCACACTGCCCTTTACATATAAAGTCCAGCTAAAAGAAGGCACCCAACCAGTTGTGCACGCACCACGTAGGGTCCCAGCTCCACTGCGTGAAGCCCTCAAACGAGAACTGGACAGGATGACCAACTTGGGCGTGATCAAAAAGGTGCAAGAGCCCACAGACTGGGTCAACTCGATGGTCGTCACAAAGAAAAAGAATGGTGAGTTGAGAATGTGCATGGACCCAAAAGATCTAAATGAGAACATTAAGCGCGAGTACTACCAAATCCCCACACGTGAGGAAATAGTCAGTGAGATGGCAGGAGCTAACTACTTCACAAAGCTCGACGCTTCTCAGGGTTTCTGGCAGTTAAAACTGGATGAGAGCAGCACTAAGTACTGTACTTTTAACACACCTTTCGGTAGATACTGTTTTCTTAGGCTGCCATTTGGAATAAAATCTGCACCAGAAATATTCCACAGAGCGATGGAACAGATCATTGAAGGCCTAGAGGGAGTCAGAGTTTACATAGATGACATTATTGTATGGGGCTCGACTCTCCAAGAGCACAACCAGAGACTTAACAAAGTGATGGAGCGCATTCAGAAGTACGGGCTGAAACTCAATAGAGCCAAGTGTGAGTTTGCAGTACAAGAGATTCTCTTCCTCGGAGACAAACTCACAGCTCAAGGCATACAACCAGATGGCGATAAAGTGAAAGCAATACTGAACATGCCAAGACCAACAGACAAAACGGGCGTGTTACGCATCATGGGAATGGTAAATTTCATAGGCAAATTTATTCCCAACCTCACAGCAAAGACGTCATGCATCCGAGAGCTCTTACACAACGACTGTGACTTTAAATGGGCCGAAAAACATGAGCAAGAGTGGCAAAGACTTAAGCAAACTCTTACCAGAGCACCAGCATTAGCCTACTATGACCACCGGAAAAAGCTCAAAGTGTCAACTGACGCGTCCAAAGATGGCATCGGAGCAGTGCTCCTACAGGCAGAAGGAGAGTACTGGAAACCAGTAGCCTATGCGTCAAGGGCTATGACAAAGTCTGAATGCAAATATGCCCAGATTGAAAAGGAGTGTTTAGGCGTTTCCTACGGGCTGGAGCGGTTTCACAGTTATGTCTATGGACTGCCGTCTTTTACTGTGGAAACTGACCACCGCCCACTCGTCTCCATTATCAAGAAGAATCTTAACGAAATGTCCCCACGGATCCAACGCCTAATGATGAAAATGCAAAGGTACGATTTTGAACTGGTTTATACACCGGGAAAGCACCTGATACTCGCAGATGCCTTGTCCAGAGCACCTGCTGAAAAGTGTCTGAGTTCCACAGATGAGGATATTGAAAATCACATCAACATGGTGTCGTGTGCTCTGCCAGTATCTGACACAAAGTCGAAACAAATAGCTGAGGTGACATCACAGGACACCGAGCTACAGCGTGTCATTCAGAACATGGACGAGGGATGGCCTGCAGGATCTTGCCCTCGCTATTACCATGTCAGAGGAGATCTCAGTTTTGTTGATGGACTATTACTGAAGAAAGGAAGAATAGTCATCCCTGAGGCTCTAAGACCAGATTTGTTAAACAGGATACATGAAGGACACCTTGGGATTGAAAAATGTAAAAGGAGAGCAAGGGAGTCAGTGTACTGGCCTGGACTAAACAAAGACATCGAGACGCTTGTGAGTAGTTGTGAAACGTGCCAGAAACACCGAAGTAAACAAAGCAAAGAGCCAATGGTGATATCTGAAAGTCCTGCATCCCCTTGGCACAAAGTAGGGATAGACCTGTTTCACCTTAAAGGCAAAGACTACTTAGTAGTCATGGACTACTTTTCCAACTTTCCAGAAATGGCACTACTCTCAAGCACTACATCAGCCTGTGTGATCACTCATACCAAATCCACATTTGCTCGGCATGGCATCCCACACCTTGTGGTGACAGATAATGGACCATGTTTCAGTAGCAGGGAATGGCAGCAGTTTGCAGAACAGTATGAATTTCGGCATGTGACGTCAAGCCCACACTATGCACAATCAAATGGACAAGCAGAAAAAGGCGTCCACATTCTGAAGCAACTGCTTAAGAAAGCTGCAGACAGCAACTCGGATCCATACTTGGCTCTACTCAGTTACCGCGCCTCTCCACTTCAGTGCGGACTGTCACCTGCTGAGCTACTAATGAACAGAAAGCTGCGTACAATGCTTCCCAGCTACCCAAATGCTACTTCACAAAGGAAAGATACAAAACTCAGAAACAAGCTTGAGAAGCAGAAACTGAAACAAAAGACATTCTATGACACTTCAGCCAAACCACTCTCTCCACTGGCCAACAACAACCCAGTTAGGATCGAGGATGCATCTGGCTGGAACACTAAAGGAGTTGTATTACAGGAAGTTGCTCCAAGATCATTCACAGTGAGAACCGAGGATGGACAGGTGCTCAGGCGCAATCGCCGCAGTCTCCTCAAGACTCCACAAGCACCTGGTGGGCCCAATAATGCTCACCCAGAATCTCCCACAACCACACCTCTTATGAACTGTGAAGCAAATGTTCCACCTGACAAAGATGAACCGAGAAGATCAAAACGAGAAATAAAGAAACCAGATAGGTTGGACTTATAAGAAAAAAAAAAAAAAAAAAAAGCAAAAAGCAAAGAATAAGAAAAATGTAACAGATGTTAATTTCTTTGGGCATGTTGATTCAGGGAGAACTGAAATTTGTGTTTTGTATTAGTCCATTCATACTGAATACATATACACTGTTTTGCATCAATGTTTATTAATGTTTATTTACCTCAAAGAAAGGGGGATGTAATGATCAGTGTTTACCACTAGGCGTCGCTGCTACCTTGTTACCGCTTGTTGGAATGATGCACTCAGTAGAATAAGAAACGGCCAACATGGGAGCCGATGTGAAAGTGTCTGAGTGAGCTGCCGCTAAAAATAAAGTTACGTTGGTTCAACTGCAAGTCTCTTCTCTCCTCAACGAACACGAACACAACAGTACCTATTAAACAAAAAATCTTTGATCCAGTTAAATGTTCTCCCAGAAATTCCTGTCATACTTAGCTTAATCATTAGCCCCTCCTTCCACAACATGTCATATGCCTTTTCCACATCAAAAAACACTGCAATTACCAACTCTATTAACTTGAGCTTTCCGTATCTCTGTCTCCAAACACACAACAGGATCCATAGTTCCCCTTCCTTTTCTAAATCTGCTCTGATGCGGTGACAAAATTCCTCTACTTTCAATTCCCAAATGTGATGTTAGAGCTATAGGTCTGTAGCTCACTGGGTGTGTGGTTTCCTGGTTTTCTTACAGGAACAATCACAGCCTCTTTCCATGCAGTTGGGAGCTTTCCCATTTCCCAGACTTTGTTGTAGACTTCCAATAGCTTCCTCATTGCCAATGTCCCTAAATGTTTTAGCATAATGTAACAGATATTGTCAGGGGATGTTAATCCTGATTTGTTGATTGCTCTTTCCATTTCATCTAGAGTGAAAGGAGAATCCAGAGAACTACTAAAGATAAGATAAGATAAGATAAGATAAGCCTTTATTAGTCCCACAATGGGGAAATTCCAGGGTTGCAACAGCACAGGGATAGCAACACTCAGAGCAATAATTTAGAAGATAAGAAAATAAAATAAGAGCAGTGAATATACATATGTACACATAAATATATAAATATATACTGTATATATACACAGTGCGGAGCATTGTAGCTAGATGGAATAAACAGCATAACTGTCTATTTAGTTACCCTTCATGGTATGAATATGTACCCATGCATATTGTCACCCTCCATAGCGACTGATATTGTCCTAGTTGTATACTGGAGGGGACCGTTTGTGTAAGTCTGTTGCGTCTTTTGCATTCAATACTATTAGGTCGTCACGTTTTTTTGCTATCTCTGCGAGCAGCTCTGCTTAGGTTATACAGTCTAACAGCCATAGGTAGGAAGGACCTGCGAAACCTGTAGGTCACGCATCTAGGATGATGTAGTCTACTGCTAAATGAGCTCCTCAGTGCGTCCGGTATGTCCTGCATAGGGTGGGACTCGGACTCCAGCAGAGATGACAGTTTAGCCACCATCCTTCTCTCTCCTATCTCCTCCACTGGGTCAAGGCGTTTCCCCAGGACAGAGCTAGCTTTCTTGATCAGTTTGTTCAGTCTCTTCCTATCGGCTGCTGTAATGCCACTGCCCCAGCAGACCACTCCAAAAGTGATGGCTGATGCCACCACCGTGTTGTAGAATGTCTTCAAGAGCACCCCTTGTACACCAAAAGACCTGAGCCTCCTCAGTAGGAACAGCCTGCACTGTCCCTTCTTGTAGAGTGCATCGGTATTGTGTGACCAGTCTAGTTTATTGTTCAGATGAACACCCAGGTACTTGTAGGATGTCACCATCTACATCCTAGTCGATGTAGATGGTGTCTAACTAACTAACTAACTAACCTGCACTTATATAGCGCTTTTCTAGTCACAAAGACCATTCAAAGCGCTTTCATTAATACTAACCCTCTATTCTAAGGGCCTATAGGAAACAGATATCTAGGGACAATTTAGAACAGCCAATTAACCTAACATGCATGTCTTTACCTAGGGCCACTTTAGAGTCTCCAATTAACCTAACCTGCATGTTTTTGGCATGTGGGAGGAAACCGGAGAAATCCCGGAGTAAACCCACGCAACACGGGGAGAACATGCAAACTCCACACCGATCACTGTTGGTCGGGGGCTGGGATCGAACCCACGATCCCACGATCCCCACAATCCCCCGGCCAAGGGTAAACTGTGCTGCCGCAGTGCTAACCACTGCGCCACCGTGCAGCCTACAGGAGCCACCGTGCAGCCACCTAAGTCTACAGGAAAGTCGAACCTTTCCTCCAGAACCCCAGGATGTGCTAAACTCATCCTATTTCTTCCTCTTTTACCTTCTTCAGTAAAATTGCTTGAGCTATGAATTTGAGTCAGAGTCTTTGCTATAATTGTTGCTTTTTCCTCATCAGTTACTGCAGGCACTCCCTTACTTTTTAGCACCGGGTACTGCCATTCCCTCCTAACTCCCCTCATAGCCTTGATCATATTCCATACATCTCCCACAGCTGTTGATCTACCTATAGTGCTACATAATTTCTGCCAGCTTTCTCTCTTAGCCTTCCGGATAGTTTTTCTGGCTTTTGCTAGTGCCCTCTTATAATTAACCAAGTTCTGTAAATTACGAGTTCGTCTTAAGACCCTAAGTGTCTTATTCGGCTCTTTTGCACTCATCTGTCCACTAAAGGCCCTTTTCCACTAGTATCGCCTTGGCCTTACTTACTTCTACTCTACTCACTTTCTCGCCCTTTCCACTGCACCCAGCACTGTTTAACCGACACTATTTTTGTGCCTGTTAAGAGGCAGGGTATAAGCATGCGAAAGCGAGCCGAGATGTGACGTCAATAGACTGCTAGCCGCTGATTGGTCAGGGCGTAACGTCACGAAAGCGCCTGTCTTCGTTGAAATCTTTACGACCGCCATTTGCAATCACGGACTAACTCGATCACGGAGTAAATATGATATTAATACAGACAGCGTTGTAGGTTTTGCGGAAATCTACACCGTGGTCCAACGAAGAGGTGCGGGGTTTTCTCTGCTTGGTGGCAGATTGCTGAGGCCACAGTAAAAATAGATGATTTTAAATGTAAGCCAGCCCTTGTAAAATCGACTTTACATCAGTGCAGCTACATGAAAATTGTGGTTAAATACAACAATGAAGTACTTTATTGTCACATTGGAATTGGAATCGCTCCTGTTTTGTTTTTCTTTTGAATTCTTGGATGGAATATGGGTGGGCAATATAAGCTGCAGCTTCAGCCATCACCCATTTCAGATAACCTATGTTGAACTGTATAATCAGAGGAGTTATTGTTTAATTCGACCTTATTAGATTTTTTTCCTCTTTGTTATATTATTCCATTTTCTTTTAATCTATCCGAAATAAAGATTCATTCATTCATTCACATTCCACCACTGGCTTTTAGCAACAAGTGTATTTCCCAAATATGTTTTAAACTTCCTTTATTTAACCACCACCCATTTCTGTCTTTTGTCTAGGCAAGAGGTAAACGATCGATCCACCCCAAACTGGACCTTGCGTCACTATTTACAGAGATGCAGGCCTAAGATCTGCTGATCTGAGACCAGTGTGAGCTGCACATCCCAGCTGCTGAGTGAACCAGTCTTACAGTTTGAGTTTTGCACATTCTGAATAATCTGGAATTTGCTGCTGATTGTAATAAACAATGTAGTGACTTACGTGTTTGCATCATGATTTCTATTTTTGTCTGTTAATACACTGGTGGGAAAAGAGTCAATAGTACAAACCATTAATGGGTGACCTTGAAAATAATGGCTCATTTTTAAGAAATTTAGGTCACATGGTGGTAACCTTCACATATAAAAAAGAGACATCTGCAAAAACTTCAGAGGTTTATTGTCAGTGAAATACTACATGAATGCATGTAGTACATGCATGTATGCATGTATACATACATGTATGCATACATACATGTATACATACATACATACATACATACATGTATGCATGTATTCATGCATCAATGCATGTATAGTACATTGTTGATGCAGAGAATATATATTTCTACAGTACATGTATCTAGTAAATCAAGCATTTTCCATGTAACCTTGTGACTGCATTATTTTAATTGCTTTTAATCCTAGATCAAGTTTGTTTTGGCCTAAAATGCATCATAACTGTCAAATATATCTAATTATACCTAACTCAGTACTGTTTACTTTTTGAATATATATTTTGTGGCTAATATAGTTATTAACCTGGCGATCAAGTTGTGTCATCTGATCATTTTTTGCTATGACACCATCTCAGACTCAGTGCAGCTGGAGAAGGTACGTCCATGATGTCTCAACAGTCTCTCCATGATTTTCACGCAGATCAGAGCAATTTTTTTCCCACAATATTTTTATTGAACCTTTTTTTTTTTTTACAAACAGCACACACAGTCAGACACTAACACAAAAGTAATTTAAAAACTAAAAAGAACAATAACAAAATAACAAAAAAGGGTAATAAAAACAACAACCATTAACAAAAACAAGTCATCAACAATGCTCCTCTGTTTAGTCTAGGTAATCTGTTACATAAGAATACATAATATACATTCACCAGCTTGGAATTTGCAAGGTCCACACATATCATTCACCTTCTTCTTCAGAAGTTATGTTTAATTTTTTTACATAATCAATGAAAGGTCTCCATATATTCTCAAACACATTTTCCTTTGATTTCAGTATGTATGTTATTCTTTCTAGTGGAAGGTTGGTAACATCTGTCTTAACCACTGAGTCACATCTTGTCTATGAGTTTTTCCACAGTAATGCAAACCATTCTTTGGCATTAAGCAAACTGAGGTCTATGAATGTTCTTTCACTCTTATTAAAGTTATGTTTTTCTGGATACAGACCCAACAAAAACAGTTTAGGGTTCAATGTGAATTGTTTTGAAATTATTTTTTTCAATTGTTACCCTCACCTCTTCCCAAAACATTCTGATTTTTCTACATTCCCATAAACAGTGAAATAGGGTTCCTTTACTTAGATCAGAGCAATTTTTTGCACAGGAAATAAACCAGACATTCTTAAGCTCTACAACCACTGATCGTTTGTGAAGCTGTGCTGACATCAGTGACAGGCTGTGCTGAACGCCAGACTGACCGTATATTTTGTGGCTAATATAGTTATTAACATGGCGATCAAGTTGTGTCAGCTGATCATTTTTTTTCTATGACCATCTCAGACTCTGCTGCAGAAGCAGGTACGTCCATGATGTCTCAACAGTCTCTCCATGATTTTCACGCAGATCAGAGCAATTTGTTGTACAGGAAATAAACATTTCTACAGACATTCTTTTTTTTTTTATTTAAGTTTTTGTAAAGGGTATACAGGTCGTTACAGCAATGCATTGTTTACATTTTCATCACATGTTCCCTTATTTTCTGATATCTGACAACATTGGAAGATTAATTCTTACAACACCCCTTTTTTTTTTAAGTGAAAGAAAAAGTGAAATTAAAGAGAAAAAAAACAAAACAAATAACAAAAAAAACCAAACAAACCAGTAAAAAACAAACAAAAAGAAAAAGTAAGTAAATAAAGATAAAAGAGCATCTGAGTAGCTTTGGAACAAAGAGCGGAACCATTATTGAAATGGTATTTGTCAAAGATTAGATCTAATGGAAGACACATATGCGGTCCAGGGTTGCCAAAAGTTCATGAACCCATCCATGTCCTGTCTCAGTGCGAATGTCAACTTTTCCATCGAGTAAATGTCTTGGATCACGTTAGTCCAATCTTCAGGTGTAGGACAGTCCTTCAACATCCATTTTTTAGTTAGAGCTTTTTTGCTTGCCAATATTAAAACATTGAATAAGTATTTTTCTCCTCGTCTTTCCAGTGAGTCCGGTAGTAAACCCAAATACAAAGTTACAAAAGAAAAGGGAACTGTAATTTTGAATATTTTCCCCAATATTGTCTGTACCTTGGTCCAATATTGGTGGATAACTGGGCATGACCAAAACACATGAAAATGATTTGCAGTCTTTTCACCACACAAGCGCCAACAGTTCAATCCCTTATGGGTATATTTGTTTTGTGCAGGTGTTCTGAAAAATCTTGCCAAGTTTTTCCATCCAAATTCTCTCCACTGCAGGGATGAGGTACTTTTCCATTACTGTTTATTTAGCTTTTCCCATATTTCCAGTTGTAAAGTGAAATTCCCCTCTTTTTCCCATCTCTCTTTTATATAAGATGTGTTGTCTCCTTTTAAGTCTTGAAGACCTTGGTATATTTTAGAAATGTATCTGATCCCTGGGATCCCTTTATATGCCATTAAGAAGACCTTCAGAACACCTGACTGGGCCCTTTCCAAAACCTCCTTTTTAAGTATATTGTTTATGTGGTGTCTAAGCTGAAAGAACCTGAAAAGGTCTTGATTTATTAGGCCTTGTTTTTTCAAATCTTCAAAACTTCTTAAGATTTGCCCTTTAAAAAAATCGTAATATTTTATCAGCCCTTTCTCCTTCCACTTTTTAAATCTGGTGTCTGTTTTATTAGGAGTAAAGTCCTGATCATAGGCAATCCATTGCAGAAGTCGATAGGGCTCTTTAGTTTGATTCTCTCTGACTATCTTAAACCAAATTTTTAGCGGGGTCTCTATCCACGGGTTAGTGTTATTCAAAAGCTTAGGTAAGGCATTGTTCCCTATTATCGCCTGTAGGGGGATGTCACTTGTTATTTGGCATTCGATCTCCTTCCATTGTGCAGTGTAGACTGGGTTACATATCTCTACTAAAGTTTTAATTTGTGCGGCTTTAAAGTACTCCCTGATATTTGGCAGCGCGAGCCCACCTTTGTCTTTGTTTAGCTGTAGGGTTCTATATCTGATTCTAGGTCTCTTGCCCTGCCATATGAATCTTGAGATCCTTCTGTCCAGCTCCTGCCATGTTTTTTTGGGAGGTTCTACCGGTATTGTTTGGAAAAGGTATAGAAGACGTGGAAGTATATTCATTTTGACTGCTTCAATTCTTTGTGCAGTACCCAAGAATGGTATCATATTCCATCTTGCTAGGTCAGATTTTATTTTTGTCACCAGTGGATCATAGTTTAGTGATATAATTTTGTTGAGTTGTTTCGGGATATTGACCCCCAGATATTTCATAGATTCCGACTCCCAGTTAGTTTTGAGTTTGCTTAGTGAATAATGATTTGGGTCATAGTTGAATGTTAAAACTTGGATTTTATGCATGTTTAATTTGTACCCTGATAAATCTCCATACTCTGAAAAAACTGAGGTTAGTTCTGGTAAAGAAGTGTTCGGCTGCCCTAGGTATATTAAAATGTCATCAGCAAAGAGTGCTATTTTATGTTCCTTCTGACCAAGTGTAATACCTTGAATTTTTTGGTTTTGTCTTATCCATTGGCTCAGAGGTTCTATGAAGATTGCAAAGAGCAGTGGAGACAGGGGGCAGCCCTGACGACATCCTCTTTCCAGTTCAAAAGAAGATGATAAAATACCGTTAATCCTTATTTTAGCTGTTGGTTTTTTATATAATGCCTGTATAGTTCTAATGAAGTTGTTATGAAAATTGAAACTGGATAAGATTCTATATAGAAAAGACCAGTCAACCGAATCGAATGCTTTTTCAGCATCTAATCCCAATATGACTGCATTTAAGTTATATTTTTTTATATGATGAATTATGTGTAAAGTGCGTCGAATGTTGTCTTGTGTCTGTCTTTGTCTTATAAAACCTGTTTGGTCTAAATGAATTAGGTCTGTCAGTATATTTTCTAACCTTTTGGCAAGGATAATGGTAAAAAGCTTATAGTCCTGATTTAGTACACTGATTGGTCTGTAGTTGGAGCACTCTAGTTTATCCTTTTCAGGTTTAGGTATAACTGCAATGACCCCTTCTCTCCAGGAGGGGGGGATTTCCCCTGTGTGGAGGACATAATTAAATGTTTTCAGGAGGAGAGGAGATAGTTGCTGTTTAAAGGTTTTGTACCACTCTGCTGTATAGCCATCAGCTCCTGGGGATTTGTTAGCTTTAAGTTTCATAATTGCTTTTTCCAATTCTTTAGGATGTATTTCTGACAGTAGTGTTTTATTTTGTGACTCCGTAAGTTGGGGAAGGTTTAATGTGTTTAGGAATGCCTCGGATGCGTTTTTATGTTTTTTGTGGGAGTATAAGTTCTTATAGTAATTCTCGAAGTTTTTAAGAATATCCTGAATTCTGAATTTTATTTCCTTTGATACTGGGTCTCTGATTTTGTAGATTGCTCTTTCTGTTTGATGTTTCCTCAATTTATAGGCTAGCAATTTTGCCGATTTACTGCCTGCTTCATAGTATTTTTGTTTCAGAAATGTAAGTTTCTTCTGGATTTCTATTGTGTAGATCTCATTTATTTGGTTTTTAATTTCCTTAATCTTGAGCGAGTCAGTAGAATGAGTGTTGCCTTTGTGTTCTTTTTCTAGGTTCCTAAGTTCTGACTCTAATGTGGATAGTTTTTCTTGTCTTAGTTTCTTTTGGGTTGCCAGTTTTGCAATAATCTTTCCTCTTATTACAGCTTTGCATGCATCCCACAGTATTAAAGGGGATACTTCTCCATTATCGTTATCTTCCAAATATCTGAGAATATCTGATTCCAATTCATCTTTCAATGGTCCTTTCAGGACATTTGAATTTAACCTCCAAGAAAATGTATTATTTGTGTATTTTTGGATATTTAAGTCCATGTAGATCGGACTGTGGTCGGAGAGATCCATCAGTCCTATTTTACATGTTTTTACTCTTCCAATGTCTCTATTAAACATAAAAAAATAGTCAATCCTTGAGTAAGATGAATGTGGAGTTGAGTAAAATGTATAGTCTTTTACACTGGGGTTGAGTTCCCTCCACACGTCACAGATTCCCAATTCTTTTAGTAGCATCCGAGTCTTCCTGTTTTGGGTGTTATTTTGATGTGGGGAATTACCAGAAGCATCCCAGTATGGATTCAGTCTAAGATTGAAGTCCCCACCACATATCACTAAACCTTGAGCTTTAGTTATCATTAGGTCGAATACATTTTTATAAAATTTCCAGTTAGCCCCTGGGGGAGCATACACATTCAGCAGGGTGATATCTTCTCCCTCTAGCCGCCCAGTTACCAAACTGTATCTCCCTTCTTTATCTTTGTGTTCTGATGTTTTTTCAAATGTAATTTTGGTTGATATCAATGTCGCTACTCCCCTCCTCCTCCCTGATTTATATGAAGATGAAGAGATCATTTTAAACCCTTGTCTACTGAGTTTATTGTGTTCCACATCTGTTAGGTGGGTTTCTTGTAAAAATATTATTCCTGCTTTGTCTTTTTTCATTTTGCCTAGAATCTTGGATCTTTTAACTGGATTCAGGATTCCTTTTACATTATATGAAATTATTTTGGTTACACCCTGTTTCTCCATTGTGTTGTTTTGTTTAGTATAACTGTGTGGTGGCCCTCTTTTGTGCTACTCAGAAACTGAAAGAACATTAAAAACAAGAAAAACATTAAGAACATAGTGTAAAAAACTTTAAAACAAAAAGCTGTCATAAGAACTTCCTGAGCTGAGGTCTTTTTAAAGACCCTGTAAGAGCCTTGATGGAGTGAAGGCCCTGAGGGAAATTCCTCAAACTCTGTTACGTGTTGAGGGCCCTCTCTTACCACTGAAAGTAGTCCCATGCTTTTAACGTGAGTTTCAGAACCCAATCCAAACTTGTAATGATTTTTTTTTTTCCTTTTATGCCTAAACCCTGTGAAATTGTGTGCACCCTCCCACCCCCATCACATCCAACATTCACACAAAAACAGTATTTGTTAGTATGAGGAGAACATGTGGATTATTGTCACATTTCTATTTTAACAAGGTTTTTTTTTTTTTTTTTTTTTTATTACAAAGACTTATTTGTTTCAAATAATATGATTGTTCCATGAAATGTTTTACCACATGCTGAATATGCATCTCCTTTAATGTTTGTTACCTTGTATGAGGGGGGTTGGATGTGCGGATTGATTCAAGAGAAAAGAAAAAAAAAAAAAGGTCGCTATTCCAACCTGAAAACGGATAGTTTATCCGCGACGCTCTGGTGCTGGGTTTCCCGCTGCTGGTCCGTGGATTTTGAGGGTCTTTGTGTTGTCCATGTTTGCGCTTTGATCTTCTCACTCGGGTCTGCTGCGGGTTTAAATACCGTTACCGGGAGCCCTCTTTTCGCCATGTCAGCTGTTGCTTCTTCCGCCGAATTATAGAGACACGTTTCATCGCCGTAGAAGACCCTTAACTTCGCAGGAAATGGTGTCTGAAAGCGCAATTTCTTCTCTCTTAACACCTTTTTCGCGTCATTGTATTCCCTGCGCTTTTTAAGGACCTCCGGGGCGTAATCGTGTTCCACGTAGACTTTTCTCTCCTGGTGCATAAATCCTTTTTTCTGCCAGGCCAGTCTTACAACCTCTTGTTTTATTTTGAAATTGGAAAATCTTACCAACACCGAACGTGGGGGCGCTTCCGCCGCCGGCCTAGCGGCTAATGAACGATGTGCCTTTTCTATCTTCAAGTCGGTGGTTTGTGGAATATCCAATTTCTCTCTTAGTAAAGATTCCACGCATTCTGCCATTGAGTTAAAACCATTTTCGGTTCCTTCTATCAGACCATGAATTCTTATGTTGTCTCTTCTTTGTTTTCCTTCTTGGTCGGTTAGCTTAGCCTCTATAGCTGCTTGTCTTTTGCGTAGGTCTAGCACAGAATCTTCGAGCACTTTTATTCGATCCTCTGTTTCCAAGATTCGGTTCTCGGCCTGGTCCACTCTGCTGTTTGTCCTTTTCAATTCTTCTCTGAATTCCCGAAATTCGGCCGTAACTTCTCGGCGAAATCGTCGTAGCTCCTCAAATAGTGATTTCAGGCTAACCCTTTTGTTAGCTATCACCAGTTCCTCGTCTTCTGAACGGAGATCTTCCAGTTCAGATTCTCCGGCCGATACGTGTCCTGGCCTGGAGAATTTCAGTTTCTTCTGTTTTCCTTTAGACATGATGATTTTGTCTTTTGATTTTCACTCCTCCAAAAATCCGTTAAGTTTGATTTTCAAGGTGTTATCCTGGATTGGGTCTGAGAGCTTCAGTGTTAAGCTGCAGTCGCCATGGCGTCCAGACCGGAAGTCTCTACAGACATTCTTAAGCTCTATAACCACTGATCGTTTGTGAAGCTGTGCTGACATCAGTGACAGGCTGATGACATCAGTGACAGGCTGTGCTGAACGCCAGACCGACCGTTTGAAGCGGTAATTTCCCCACAACAAAGCCATCTGAAACACACAGCGTACATATTTTAGTACCTAACAGCGATAACTTGCAGAGATTACAGTGTAGTACGACGTACTTATAGCAAACTAGCATTAGCAACATTAGCTTACCGTCACACATGACCTAGTTTGTATCCTCACGTCTTCAGCTCTCCCAGAAGCTGCAGAACTATTCCAGAGTGTTTCGTCTCACTGCCTGTACCCTTGTCTGGCGGTCCTTTTTGGCATTTACGGTGAAAAAAGCCACAGACCGAGGAGTCGCCTTGTAAAGCCGCCATGTTGTGTTTGGCTTGGGTTGCGTGTTTTACGTCACGGGAGTGTGGCGCCGCCTTGCTGTAAAAAAAATCCCGCCCACCACAGCTTAACCCCGCTTTACCCGGCTGCTATGGAGACACAACCGCGGCCGAAACGAGTAGTAATGAAACGAAACGAGGCGAGTCGAACTGGGCTAGTGGAAAAACGGCATAAGGAACTGCTTTCTTTAACATTTTACCTTTACTTTTAGAGATGGATTGATTAGCTGCTTCAAGAAAAATAGTTTTAATTTTATTCTCCACACTCTCAATGTCTTCATTAGCATCTACTTGGAGTAAGTCTCGCTCACAGATAAATTTAAATAGTTTCCGATTAGCAGTGGTAAAAACCCATCTCCCTTTTTTATGTCCACTTACCCTATTCATCAAAAAAAAAAATATTACAGTACACTGGGAAATGGTCACTTCCTACAGAGGACTCCTCTAAAACCTCCCACTCACACACACCTGCAATACTACTAGTCACCAAAGTTAAGTCAAGAACTGAACCACTCCTCGTATGTACATCAATCCTAGTTGCTCTACCATCATTTAAACATACTAGATTCTTCTCTTCCAAAAGTTCTTCAATTGTCTCACCATTTATGTCTGTATGACAGGGCAGCACGGTGGAGCAGTGGTTAGCACTATGGCAGCACGGTGGCTCACCCTTGGCCATGGGATCCCGGGTTCGATCCCAGCCCCTGACCAACAGTGATCTGTGTGGAGGTTGCATGTTCTCCCTGTGTCTGCGTGGGTTTACTCCAGGATTTCTCCGGTTTCCTCCCACAGGCCAAAAACATGCAGGTTAGGTTAATTGGAGACTCTAAAGT
This sequence comes from Pholidichthys leucotaenia, assembly GCA_020510985.1. Classification (NCBI taxonomy): domain Eukaryota; kingdom Metazoa; phylum Chordata; class Actinopteri; order Cichliformes; family Pholidichthyidae; genus Pholidichthys; species Pholidichthys leucotaenia. The sequence continues at coordinate 263,969,043 of CM035839.1, forward strand.
GGCCCTAGGTGTGAATGTGTGTGTGAATGGCAAAGGGATAGCGCCGTACTGTGGCTGCTTCATCCATCCAGGTGAATGCCCTGAATTTTCCCTCTGGGGATCAATAAAGTATGCAAAATCAAAAATCAAAAAATGATTTGCTCCCCATAATACATTTTGAGCATTAAAGTCCAGTATTACCACCCTGCTTCCATCGATCCCCTCCATTTGAGATAATTAATTCAATATCAGCTTCTTACAAGGATTATAAAAATTTACGACTACTAATTCTCCCCCTTTTGTCCAAATTTCAACAACCACATATTCCATCTCAGCACCTTTACCTAGCTCTCTGAACTGAATTCCCTCCCTCACGAATGTTGCACATCCACCTCCCATTCCCTCCCTTCTATCATTCCGAATTGAGACATATCCCACTATTTTAAAATCCAGAGTGGGTTTCAACCACATCTCCTGGACAAAGATAACATCTGGTTTGACAGAAAGCTCCTCAATATACCTTTTAAATTCCTGTCCGTTAGCCAGCAAGCTTCCCACATTCCATTGAACCAAAATGACCATTAATGCAACTCCTATCCAAGCCATGCTTGATCCTGACTTGTCTGACTACTAAGATCATTCCTCACCTCCTCCCAAGTTAATCCACTGAAACCAAGATGATGAGCTGCTGCTTTCACTATTATTTGAATTCTCTCAGTTTTAGACTTGAGTTCCATTGTGGCATTCACAACTCTTGCTGTAAAAATAAGTTTCTTCAGATCAACCTAGATTTCACCATTCTTTCCCAGTTCTCTTTCCCTTACAAGCAGCCTCCCCCCAGTCCATTGTCCATTCCCTCCTCTCTGGTTCATCCTTTTCACTGCTTCAGCATAGGAGATTTTATTCTGCACTCTGACCTGCAGAATAAAATTCTGGGGGCACACACAGTCCCCCAGCGGGGTCCGGGGCAGAGCCCCGGTGGGGGGGCAAGGGGGGCAAAGCCCCCCGAAGCTCCTGGGTTTTTATGATTTTTAAGTACCAGAACTGTGCTTAAATGACATAAAACTAACAGCTGAATGCCACTTATTACTGTATAATATTGACTTATGTTCCAAGAAGAGAGCATTCCTAAAATATTCCAACAAGCATTATCCATCACATGCTTTAACACTTGATCAAATCAAAATCAGTTAATTTTATCTATTCCATAATAGAAATAAAATTCCAACATACCATTACTTTTTATAATTTCAGCATTCATTTCAGATCACCAGTTTCAATCTCCATTGAGTCTTGAGCAGTTCATTTTGCACAATCACTGATGTAGCCAAGTCTTAGAAATATTCAAAAGTTATGAGTCAATGTCCACTGTGCACTGTCAATTTCAAACTGTTTGGAATCATAAAAATAATCTAACTAAATTGTTTTGCTATTTTTTCCTCCTCAACATCAATGTCAGGGCGCTGCATGAGTTTTGGGGGATGGTTAACTTTTATTACCGTTTCCTCCCCCGCACAGCCCAGCTCATACAGCTGTTGTACGCCGCACTCAAGAAACGGAAACCGGCGGACAGAGTCGATTGGACTCCTGAGCGGGAGCAGGCGTTCTGCAGTTAAAACAGCTCTGGCAAACGCTGCACTACTGGAGGCTCGGACATGGGCATAGCGGCCGTCGTGGAGCAATGCACTGCCGGTTCTTGGCAGCCGCTCACCTTTTTAGCAGGTCTTTGCACAACAGTGAGCGTAAATACAGTGCGTTCGACAGAGAGTTAATGGCTCTCCACTTGGCCATACGCCACTTCCAGTTCTGCCTTAAAGGGCGCACCTTCACTGCGTTCGTGGACCACAAGCCGCTAACGTACTTAACGTACTTTATCTTCCTGGAAGATAAAATAAAGCAGAATTCGGCGAATTAGAGGAAATCACATCCCTGAGAACGCCGCCATGAATTTTTGACAAAGCATACAACGAGTCATTTGATTGGTCCAATCGTTTGCAACTATCCAATCGCAGGTCTGTTTACAATACAGCAGTAGCTTGAACACAACACATCCGGGTTATCGCGGGAGACTTCCGGGGAAGCGCTGAGCGCTTATGTAATCATGTTGATTTTTGCTAAAATCGGTAACAATAAGGTACCTTACCCCCCTAAAATTTTCTCAACGGATTTAGACGATTCACAGAAATGATCAATTTGAAAATAAATCGGCGGAAATCCGCGGATCGGCGGAAAATTGCCATCCCTGTACTTTTTACTTTGAACCGCCCAATCTCCCTCATTTTGTCAGCTCTCTGCCTTTGCTCCTCACTCCTACACACAATCAGTAGACTTCCATCCCTCAGCACCTTTGCCATGTATATTTCTCCAACTTGATTTTTCAGTATTGTTGTCAACTTAACTGGGCTCATTGTGGATATCCCCTGTTCTTCCTCAAACCTCACAATAATTTTGAATTCAGATCCTTCCTGCACTCCTCCCTCAGCGCCACCACCACCACTTCCACTATTCCTGACTTTCTTCGCATTACTTTCAGGAAGGTAATTTTCTTTTTTCTTTCCCTTTTCCACGTCCCTGCCCAGTATCCATACTGTCATCACTGTCCCATAAATCAGAATCTCCCCAGTCTGGCCCATTCACAACGCTGTTGTGCCGACCCGCCACACATTCTTTGAAAACGTTTCTCTTCCTTATTCTTCCATGCTTACAAACTCCAGTCACTACACCTGACTTCTTTGCCAAATCATCTGACAAATTTCTCTGGTCTTTTTTCAGAGATCTAACCATCAATCACTCAGATTAGGAAGATGCTCGCCTGGTGCGTTTCTTGACTGTTGAACTTCGCAGCAGTTAACCGCCCTTCACAAAATGTCTCCATTTGAAACAGCCTGTGACCATGGCCCCTCCTCCGTGCACATGGGCGCCCTTTTTTAGGGGTTGCTGTAGCACCGCAAAATTTAAACTCTGCACCCCTAAAAATTGGAATGAGAAAAGTTGTGATTATTAAATTGTAGTTCATCTTTGACAAGCTGAAATAACACCCAAAACATATTGAGTAGTTTGTCGTTTAAACTTTTTTAAAGTGAAAATGACTCGCCCCCTTCCCCGCCCCCTGCCACACAAATGGTATGATCCCTCCTCCCTGCAGCAGCCTGGCACGCACAGAGAAGCCCCTCCCTCCCTTTCTCAACGGTGGGAAATGATAGGACAGGAGGCTGCTACAGCTGTTCTATAGGTAGCACACTCAATATGATGTGTGACGCCAGCCTCAGCTAGAATATTCTGCAGTATTATCAATAGTTTTTGGGTCTGTCTGAATTTATTCCGTAAGAGTAGGTTGTATACAGGCAAACATTTACGTTTCAAAGTACGTGAGGTTTTCACCTGGGGTGGGGATTAGAAAATAGGCTATAAATAGCCTACAACATAACAGAAAATATTGCATCTTTGCTCATTTTATTTTTGATTTTTAATTTATGAGGAAAAACCATAATACCACCATAATACCAGTCCTGAAGAAGCCTGTCCCATCCAGCTACAATGATTACCAGACGGTAGCACTGACCCCCACTATATTGAAATGCTTTGAGCGGCTGGTCATGCAGCACATCAAGTCCACCCTGCCTCCCTCTCACAACCCATTCCAGTTTGCATACACGCTGAACAGATGCACACAAGATGCCATCGCTGCTGCTCTCCATCCAGCCCTCACCCACATGGATTCAAAAAACTTGTATGTGCGCATGCTGTTCTTCACCCATCTGTAACTGGGTGCTGGACTTTCTTACAGGGAGGCCACAGAACATGCGGATTGGCAGCAACACCTCCTAGACCGTCACACTGTGCACAGGGACCCCACAAGGGTGCGTGCTCATCCCGCTGCTCTTCACCCTGCTGACCCATGACCGCGTGCAAGCCTACAACATCAACCACATTGTCAAGTTTGCAGACGACACAACGGTAGTAGGCCACATCACCAAAAACAATGAGACCAACTACAGAAACGAGGTGAGCCAACTGGTCCAGTGGTGTAAAGTGTTCAAGTAACCCACGACTTGGCCCCGACCACCAAAGAGGTCTGTGAGTGATCGACTGACTCACCATTATCACCCCTATGAGAAAAAGGTGGGGTGTGGAGAGTGTTGGAAATGAGGAGGCCAGTTTACGAGCAGACGAAATTTATTAACACTCTCTCATCAGACATACATATAAAAAGCATGAAACAGCCAAACCAGGTTTCTCCTTATAAACTCAACAGATCATCTCACATCTGCATGACATTTCACATCACACTGCATGACATCTAACCCCACAATACATTTCCCTTAAACCCCCAGCTCCCTCTTCCTGCCAACTCCCCATGACGTCCCTGTCTATTATTCTCTTATGTTTAATCACTGCATCCTGACTGAGACGCTGTCTGCTGACTCCTCTACAATATGCATTGCTACACCCCCCCCCCTCCCCCGCCAGACAGAGTTTCAGTCAGCACGTCTTTTGGGCTTCAGTCTCCTCCCATATCTGCTGTAACGGGGGTCTCTGTGCCGGTGGGGGGCTGCTGGACGTGTGTCTGACTGCGGGTGGGCCAAGGCGAGGGGGGGGACTTCGCTCTGCCCGTGTGGCTGTCCTGGTGAATCGTTTGCCTGGGGAATTCTCAGTGGGGGTCTTCCACGCCGAGGGGCCCGAGCCAGCAGCACTTGCTCGTCCGCCACTACAAAGGCAGGCTTAAGTCTGTCTATGCATATTTTCTCCCAACGCCCCCCCAAGTCTAGCAAAAAATGCTTGTCCTGTGGAGTGTGTCAATAACGAGGCGGATTTGACGCAGACAGTTTATTACACATCTCACACATAAGCGTAGTCAGAAAAGAGGGCATCTCAGACAAGACTCTTCTCTTAAATACTCAGGCCTTCCTTCAGCAGCTTCTACACATAAAAGGTCACATTGCATTCACTTCCTTAATCCTTTAACATCCTCCTAGCAGTCTCTGATACACAAAAGATCACACTGCATTCGTCCTTCACACCTCCCTGTTATCTCCAAGGGAAACTCTGGGAAACTCTGCTCTTTGTTCTAGTCTAAGATGCTACACCATTATGCACTCTCTAAAGTCCCCTGTTTCCAGCATTCTGAGTGGGCCATCATAGGGTGGGCGCAATGGAGGGTGGTGGGCATCGTGTCTGACGTACACGAACTCTGCATTCTTCAAAGTTTTTGGCACAAAAGCGCGTGGAAAACAGTGGTGGGCCGGGCCGGGCAGCATGCCTGTGTCTGCACTACACTGCAAACGCTGAGACGGGCAGCTGTCCAGTGCGGGATTATCTGGCAAGAATTCCCCGGGCAGCCGCAGTGGCTGAGAAAAAACCAGCTTAGCCGGGGAAGCCTCCAAATCCTCTTTTGGCGCAGAACGCACCCCAATAAAACTCACGGCAACCGGTCTACCCAATTTGCATCCGTCAACGAAGCCCTGAGTGCTGCTTTCAGTGACCTATGAAAACACTCACATAACCCATTTGCCTGTCGGTTGTACGCTGTTCTGCGGTGAATTGCAACACCCAGGCTGCGGGCCATCGCGGACCAAAGTTCAGACACAAACTGAGGGCCCCTATCGGACGTGATGTCCGACGGGATTCCAAAACGCGCCATCCATGTTGTCAAAAAAGCGCGTGCCACGTCTGCGGATGTGGTTGCTGCCAGCGGGACTGCTTCTGGCCAGCGTGTGGTGCGGTCCACCACTGTCAGAAGGTGCGTGCACCCCTGCGATGGCGGGAGGGGGCCCACGAGGTCCACGTGAACATGGTTGAATCTTTTAGCCAGTATACTAAACAGCTCCAAAGGAGCCTTCGTGTGTCTGTGTACTATGGCTCGTTGGCACGCTACGCAGGCTGCCGCCCACTCTTTCACTTGTTTGCACAGGCCTGGCCACACGAATTTCACTCCCACCATTTTGACTGATGTGCGCACTCCTGGGTGCGCCAGAGCGTGAACTGACTCAAACACGTGGCGGCGCCACGCGACCGGGACCACAGGGCGCGGGCGTCCCGTGGAGACATCGCAGATTGGGGGGGCTGCCGTCTTGCAGTACTCTGCTCTCCAGCCTTAACTCTGTTGGTCCAGGCTGGAGCACGAAACACGTTCGTATCGCTAATCTGCTCTGTGGCCATGGCTGGATAATCTATCCCCACGCAGACCGGGACCACAACCGCGTGCGAGAGACAGTCAGCCACCACATTCAGTTTACCCGACACATGCTGAATATCTGTCGTAAACTCCGAGATCGTGGCCAGCTGTCTCTGCTGCCGGCCCGACCATGGTTCCGAAACCTTGGCCATCACAAATGTCAGCGGCTTGTGGTCCACGAACGCGGTGAAGCTGCGCCCTTCCAGCCAGAACTGGATGTGGCGTATGGCCAGGTGGAGAGCCAGCAACTCCCTGTCAAACGCGCTGTATTTACACTCACTGTCGCGCAAAGCCCTGCTGAAAAAAGCAAGCGGCTGCCAAGAACCGGCGACACGTTGCTCCACGACAGCCCCTATGGCCACGTCCGAGGCGTCGGTAGTGAGTGCTGTCTGGGCTGCCGGGTCTGGGTGCGCCAACAGTGCGGCGTTTGCCAGGGCTGCTTTAACCTCAGAGAATGCCTGCTCTCGCTCCGGAGTCCATTCGACTCCATCCGCGGGTTTCCGTCTCTTGAGCGCAGCGTACAATGGCTGCATGAGTTGAGCTGCGCCGGGGAGGAAACGGTTCTAAAAGTTAACCATCCCCAAAAATTCCTGCAGCACCCTAACCGTCTGAGGCCGGGGAAAGTTCGCCACAGTGTGCACTTTGTCGGGCAAGGGTATCGCTCCCTCCGGTGAGAAGCGGTGCCCCAAAAAATCAATCCCTATCACGCCGAACTGGCACTTCGCCGGGTTGATTATTAACCCGTGCTCCTCCAACCTCTGGAAAACCGTCCTGAGGTGGGTTGCGTGTTCGTCTTCGGACACACTGGCTACTAGGATATCATCCAGGTAGACGAACACAAACGGGAGATCGCACAGCACCGCGTCCATCATGCGTTGGAATGTCTGTGCCGCTCCTTTTAACCCAAATGGCATGCGCAGGAACTCGAATAAACCGAACGGAGTTATTACCGCTGTTTTGGGTACGTCCTCCGCGCGCACTGGGACCTGGTGGTAACCGTGGACCAGGTCTATTTTAGAAAAAATGCGTGCTCCGGCGAGGTGAACGGAAAAATCCTGAATATGGGGAATCGGGTAGCGGTCGTGTGCTGTGGTGTTATTCAACCTGCGGAAATCACCGCACGGTCGCCACGACCCCTCAGCCTTAGGGACCATGTGTAGCAGGGATGCTCATGGGCTGTTTGATCGCCTGATGATGCCCAGCCTTTCCAGGTTGGCAAACTCCTCGCATGCTATGGCCAGTTTAGCTGCATCCAAGCGCCGAGGTCGTGCGAAAATGGGCGGCCCGGTGGTGGTGATAAAGTGCTCCACCCCATGTTTAGCAATGGCCGCCGAAAACGTTGGGACCGTGAGTACTGGGAACTGAGTGAGCAGTGTGTGGAACATACCGCCTGGAGCTGTGACGCTGGCTTGTGTTACTGGCCCGGACCCTCGAGCTATACAGGGGAGAGAGTCAAAGGACAGTGCATTAACCAGGCGCCTGTTAGCAACATCAACTAGTAAACCATGTGCACACAGAAAATCAGCTCCCAGGATTGGGAACTTCAGTGCTGCTATGACAAAAGTCCACTCGTATGTACGGCCATGTAGGGATAAAACCAGTGTTCTCTCACCAAAGGTCTTAATGTCCGAGCCGTTTACTGCCACCAGCCCGGGGCCGCTAGGTCCTGCTAGCCGGTTGGCGTAGGACGGCAGGATGATGCTCTTCTGGGCTCCGGTGTCTACGAGGAACCGTCTCCCAGAGCGCGAGTCCGTCACGTAGAGCAGCTTGTTCTCTTCACCGGCAGTCGCAGCTGCTACCGACTGCCGGCTTTGGCGTTTCCCGAGCGCTTGAATTGGCACGGTGGCACGCATCTGCATGCATTCTCTCCAAAGCGGCGGTGGTAAAAGCAGAGCGCGTCTCTCTGGCGCTCCTGGGCCCCCTCTGCCACTACCGTCGGTGGCTCCTCGCCTCCTCTGGTCGTCTCACTGGGTACCGCCATCACCACGTTGACTGCGGGCGCTCTGGTGGTGAGGATGATCCAGTCTGCCTCCTGGGCTAGCACACGGTAGTCACGCGTGGCCAGCAACGGTGAATTGGCCAGGACCGCTCTCGCCTCTGTTGGAAGATTCCGGAGGAAAAGGTGGGCAAACAGAAAATGCCCATTGTCCGTGCCCATTAACGCCAACATCTTCTCCATCAGATCGACGGCCGAACCATCTCCTAACTCGAAACGCCTCAGGAGCCTCTCTGCTCTCTCACAGTCCGAGAGCGTGTAGCGCCGGGTTAGCGCCGCTTTGAGAGTCTCGTATCTGTCGTGGGCTGGTGGCTGGTCGAGCAGGCTCACTACCTGCTGAGCTGTGCGAGCGTCCAGCACTGCGACCACATGGAAAAACTTGGTGTCGTCTGCCGTTATTCCCCGGAGGGCGAACTGGGCCTCGGTGTGGTGGAACCAAGAGCACGGGTTGTGCTGCCAAAAGTCCGGTAGCTTGACTGCAACAGCGCACGCGTTGCTGGGGGTTCCCGTCCGGGCCGTCTGTGGGATGCTTGCCGCGTTGCTGGGGCTTCCCGTCTGGGCCAACTCCGGAGTTCTTGCCTCGTGTTCCATAATACGTCTAGGGTCACCAGTGTGGAGAGTGTTGGAAATGAGGAGGCCGGTTTATGAGCAGACGGAATTTATTAACACTCTCTCATCAGACATACACAAAAAATGCATGAAACAGCCAAACAAGGTTTCTCCTTATAAACTCAACAGATCATCTCACATCTGCATGGCATTTCACATCACACTGCATGACATCTAACCCCACAATACATCTCCCTTAAACTCCCAGCTCCCTCTTCCTGCCAACTCCCCATGACGTCCCTGTCTATTATTCTCTTGTGTTTAATCACTGCATCCTGATTGAGACACTGTCTGCTGACTCCTCTACAATATGCATTGCTACAGGGGTACCCAGCTTGCTATAGCGCAAATCGCTGTATTCATGTATGTAATCAGCAGGATAATCCATAATCCATAATCACTGTATTGATCTATGTGACCATTATGTACTTTTTTAAATGCACAAAAAAAAGGGTTTTATGAGTTCAGATTGTGAAACATGTTTTTCAGACATTGTTGACAGGAAAGCAGAGATGGGCCTCAGAAAAGAGGAATAGAAAGAAGCCACTTGGCTTGGTTTGTGGAAGGATAGCTAAGTTGGGATAACTGAAATGTAATACTGTATGTGAAGGTGAAGTGCTGACATGAGGGAAACTGCATGATGAGAATAGATGGGGTACATTGTGGGAATGTGAAAAGGATGAGACTGATCTCTCTCAAAGCAGCTTTATTCACATTCGCCATCATCTCAACGAAGAAAGAGAAAATCACAGGAAACTCTCGTCCCTTAAATACCCGGGACTCTCACAGCTTACAAGTCAATTTGCATCACAAGTCACATTGCATTATAATCACGTCACTTTGCATCACAAGTCACATTGCATTATAATCGCCAGTAACAATGCATCTCCTCTATAATCTCTTAATATCACCCCCACAGTCTCAGGCCTTGTATACCAAAGCTAACACCTTCCAGCTTCCTGTTATCTCCAAGGAAATTCTGTCTTTGTTCTTATCTCAAATGTGAGGCCTTAAATAAGTCACAAAGTAGGTCACGTGTGGCCACCCCCCCCCAAACATTTAGATCGAACAACAGAGTAACAGTTTGCATGCTGTGATAACATCATTGTACATCAATCCACATGCTGCTTGGGCCTCAGTCTTCTCCCGTATCTGCTGAACCAGGTTTCACCGCCTCCACGGCGCCGTCATGCTGGGGAGCTGCTGTCTGAGGGTGCAAACTTTCTGTCAGTCTCTGCGAGTGATCTGGGGGAATATTACTCTGGGAAACACCCCGTGGTGGCCTGCCACGTCGAGGGGCCCTTGCCAACAGCACTTGCTCATCCGCCACCACAAAAGCGGGTTTGAGTCTGTCTATGCCAACCTTTTCCCTCCTACCCCCCAAATCTAGCAAAAAATGCTTGTCCCCAGTTTCCAACACTCTGAACGGCCCATCATAAGGTGGTCGCAGTGGTGTGCAATGCGCGTCATGTCTGATAAAAACAAACTCTGCATTTTTCAAAGCTTTAGGCACAAAAACGCACGGAAAACTGTGGTGCACGGGGCCGGGCAGCGTGCTTGATTCTATGTTACTCCGCAACAGCTGAGACGGGGAGGTGTCTGGAGCCGGGTTATCTGGGAGAAACTCCCCAGGCAGCCGAAGTGGTTGTGCAAACACGAGCTCCGCTGGGAAGGCTTCTAAGTCCTCTTTAGGCGCAAAACGCAACCCCAATAAAATCCACAGTAACTTGCCTACCCAATTTGCATCCGTCAGTGATGCTCTGAGAGCCGCTTTCAATGACCTATGAAAACATTCGCATAACCTGTTAGCCTGCGGATTGTACGCGGTTGTGCGGTGAATTGTGACACCCAGGTTGCGGGCCATTGTCGACCAAAGTTCGGACACAAATTGAGGGCCTCTGTCGGACGTAATGTCCGATGGAACACCGAAGCGCGCCACCCAAGTTGTTAAAAACATGCGCGCCACCTCCTCGGCCGTGGTTGATGCCAGCGGAGCCACTTCAGGCCAGCGCGTGGTGCAGTCCACCATTGTCAGAAGGTGTGTGCACCCTTGTGATGGCGGGAGGGGGCCCACGAGGTCCACATGAATGTGATCAAGCCTCTTGGCTGGAATGTGAAACGGCTCCAAAGGAGCCCTCGTGTGCCTGTGTATTTTGGCTCGTTGACACGCCATGCAGGCTGCTGCCCACTCTTTAACTTGTTTGCGAAGACTCGGCCACACAAATTTCTCTCCTGCCATTTTGACCGACGCGCGCACTCCAGGGTGCACCAAAGAATGAATCAAGTCAAAAACGTGGCGGCGCCACGCGGCCAGTACTACTGGACGTGGCCGTCCAGTGGAGACATTGCAGATTAGAGGGCGCATACCGTCTTGCAGCACCCTGTTCTCCAGCCTTAACCCTGTTGGTCCAGACTGGAGCGCGCGCACATCCACGTCACTAACCTGCTCCGTGGCCATGGCTGCGTAATCTATCCCTACGCTGACTGGAGCCGCCACGGCGCGCGAGAAGCAATCTGCCACTACATTCAGTTTGCCCGCCACATGCTGAATATCAGTGGTAAACTCTGAAATCGCGGCCAGCTGTCTCCGCTGCCGGCCTGACCACGGTTCGGAAACCTTGGCCATCGCGAATGTTAGCGGCTTGTGGTCAACGAACGTGGTGAAACAGCGTCCTTCCAGCCAGAACTGAAAGTGGTGGATGGCCAAATGGAGAGCCAGCAGCTCCCTGTCAAACGCGTTGTATTTACGTTCACTATCTCGCAAGGTCTTGCTGAAAAAGGCGAGGGGCTGTCAAACCCCGGCTACGTGCTGCTCCACGACCGCCCCTATGGCCACATCAGACGCGTCAGTAGTGAGCGCTATGCGGGCCGTTGGGTCTGGGTGTGCCAACAATGCAGCCTTTGCCAAGGCTGCTTTAACCTCCGAGAACGCTTGTTCCCGCTCCAGGGACCACTCGACCTTATTCGCGGGTTTCTGTTTTTTGAGCGCGGCATACAGCGGTTGCATGAGTTGCGCCGCTCGGGGGAGAAAACGGTTATAAAAATTCACCATTCTCGAAAACTCCTGTAACGCCCTGACCGTCTGCGGCCGGGGAAAATCTGCTACCGCGCGCACTTTGTCAGGAAGCAGAACCGCTCCTTCGGGGGAGACGCGGTGTCCTAAAAAATCAATCTGTGCCACCCCGAACTGACACTTCGCTGGGTTGATTATTAACCCGTGATCTCCCAACCTCCGGAAAACTGTGGCTAGGTGGTTTTCGTGTTCGTCTTCGGACGCGCTGGCTACCAAAATATCGTCTAAGTAGACGAACACGAAAGGGAGATCGCGTAGCACCGCGTCCATCATGCGTTGGGATGTCTGTGCGGCCCCTTTAAGCCTGAATGGCATGCGTAAAAACTCGAATAGGCCAAATGGAGTTATTACCGCTGTTTTGGGTATGTCCTCAGCGCGCACTGGGACTTGGTGGTAACCGCGGACCAAATCGATCTTAGAAAAAACATGAGCCCCTGCCAAATGAACGGAAGAATCTTGAATATACGGGATTGGGTAGCGGTTGTGCGCTGTAGTGTTGTTTAACCTGTGGAAATCCCCGCAAGGTCGCCATGATCCATCAGCCTTCGCGAACATGTGTAGCGGGGAAGCCCACGGACTTTTTGAACGCCTGATAATGCCCAATCTCTCCAGGTTGGCGAACTCCTCACGCGCTATGGCCAGTTTAGCTGCGTCCAAGCGCCGAGCTTTTGCAAAAACGGGCGGTCCGGTAGTGGTAATAAAATGCTCCACCCCGTGTTTAGCGACTGTTGCCGAAAATGTGGGGACCGTGAGTGCTGGGAACTGAGTGAGCAGTGTGTGGAACTTACCGCTTGCAGCTGTGACGTTGGCTTGTGCTGTAGGTGGGGTCACTCGCGCTGTACAGGGAATAGAATCAAAAGAAAATGCATTAACCAGGCGCCTGTTAGCGAGATCAACCAATAAACCATGTGAGCACAAAAAATCAGCCCCCAACATATTGAAATTCACTGCTGCTATAACAAAAGTCCACTCAAATGTACCACCGTGTAGAGACAGAAGCAGAATCTTCTCACCAAAGGTCTTAATCGCCGAGCCGTTCGCTGCTGTCACCCCGGGACCCCTGGAACCTGCTAGTCTGTCCGCGTAGGAAGGTGTGATGAAACTCAACTGGGAGCCTGTGTCCACGAGGAACTGCCTCCCCGAGCGTGCGTCCAACAAGTAGAGCAGCTTGTTCTCCTCCCCGAGGGCCGCGGGTGCTACCGACCCCCCGGTCTTGGTGTTTCCCGAACGCTGAAACTGGCACGGTGGTACACACTTGCGTGCCCTCTCTGCGAAACGGCGATGGTAGAAACAAAGGACGTTTCCTCCGCGTTCCCTGGCTCTCGCCGCCGCCGTCGTCGGTGGGTCTGCTACTGCTGCCCCTGGCCCCCTGCCATCTGCGGTCGTTGCGCCGAGTTCCGCTGCTGCAGCCATGGCCGCACGCTGTCTGCTGGCGTTGACAATTCGCTGCGCCTCCCGGGCCAGCGCGCGGTAGTCCCGCTGGGCCAACAACGGCGAACTGGTCAGGGTCGCTCTCGTCGCTGACGGTAGGGTCCTGAGGAAGAGGTGGGTGAAGATGAAGTGGTCATCATCTGAGCCTTTCAACCTCAGCATCTTCTCCATCAGATTAACGGGCGTGTCATCTCCCAACTCAAGTCAGCGCCAGGAGTCTCTCTGCTCGTTCCTCGACGGAGGGGGTGAAGTGCGAATTTTGTGTCGTCTACCGATATTCCCCGGAGGTTGAATTGTGCCTCAACCGCGTGGAACCAGGAGCGCGGATTGTTCTGCCAAAAGTCCGGTAGCTGGACCGTAGCGGCATTCACTTGGCTGGGGGCTCCTGACGAGGCTGGCCCCGGGGAACTTTCCCGTTGTTGCATGCTATGTCTTGGGTCACCAGTGTGGGAATGTGAAAAGGATGAGACTGATCTCTCTCAAAGCAGTTTTATTCACATTCGCCATCATCTCAACGAAGAAAGAGAAAATCACAGGAAACTCTCGTCCCTTAAATACCCGGGGCTCTCACAGCTTACAAGTCAATTTGCATCACAAGTCACATTGCATTATAATCACATCACTTTGCATCACAAGTCACATTGCATTATAATCGCCAGTAACAATGATTCTCCTCTATAATCTCTTAATATCACCCCCACAGTCTCAGGCCCTGCATACCAAAGCTAACACCTTCCAGCTTCCTGTTATCTCCAAGGAAATTCTGTCTTTGTTCTTATCTCAAATGTGAGGCCTTAAATAAGTCACAAAGTAGGTCACATGTGTGGCCACAACATGGCACATGGCCACATACTGGGACTCATGTGCATGTGTATTACAGAAGGTGTTTTTTTTTTTAACCAACCAATCATAAGTGGCCAAAAAAGCATGGGGAGATATGGGAACTGTCCAATAAGAGCCTATATAGATAGGTGGATGAACAGTATATAAACTGGGTACAAAAGCACCAAAAATGTTCATTTTCGGGCGGACTTCAAGATCCACCGTCATGTAGCAAGGACCGAAGACTGCTGAAGAAAATGTTCCAGTTTCCATCAGAGCTCTTCAAGTTTTGAGAAGAATTCAACTCGCTACAAGAGAAAATCACTCAAGTAAGAAGAGGAAGTGCAGACTTGTGGCTGGCAGCTGCCCCACCCCCCTCCTTACTACGCACCGGAGCTGCGGGACTTCTCCTTCCCAGACCGGGGTAGGGGTCTGAGGCTTCCATCGGGAAGTCGCTCTCCCTCCTAGCCGAAGAGGAGGAGACACGGGGAGACTGCCCGCGTGGCTGGCTGGCTTTCAGGCATTTTTAACCATTTTCCCATCCTCTCCACAGCTTTTTAGATATTTAACCACAAATTCATTAGGTGATTTTGCTATTCAAATTATTCAGTTATTTTTGGGGTGATTTCTAATTTTTTGATTAATTAATTTTTCTATGAGTTTTAATTATTCTGATTAAGTTTTTCTATTTTTGATTCAATTGATTGATTTTTCAACAACATATAACCATTTTGCTGTGCTTTGCAAACCTTTAATAAATCTTACTGACATAACGTTCGGCTCAGGAGACGCACACACACAGGCTCAGAGTAGTTCAAACTGTTTATTAACAACAGGGATGTTTGGGTGCGTGTCTGCAGAATGTTAATGTGTTGGTGGGGGCGTCTGCTTCGGACCCAGAGGCAGGAGACCGTTCAGCCGGCAACCCTATGGGAGAAATCAGACACAGGGTGATGAGCACACACCAACACGGGAGGAGAATAGGCGAGGGAGAGAAGCTTACTTGTTTGGGCAGATGACTGGCGCTTCAAGGATGGAAGCCCGGGAGACAGCCACCTGCAGGGCTCGGTGCAGCAGCGAGGAGAGACGAGGGACGGGATTGTCCGCCGCCGAGGAATCCACCTGTGCACAGGGGAGCAGACTGGAGAGATGAGGTAAGTGAACTTCTTACCGGTAAAGAGGATGCTGAAGGGAATGTGGTAGAAGTCCATGCAAAGGAAACGAAGTCTACGGCTTCAGGCCGACGCTCAGGGCGAGGCGGCTTTTATCCTTCGCCGCTGACGAGTAGCAGGTGCGTGAGCAGGTGGCGCCGCTGATGAATGGCGCGGCGTGACACTTACAGCATATACGTATACATATACAGACAGTAAAGGAGTCTTTGATCACTGCTTGAGTCCACATTTTTCTGGTTTTTCAAGTGGGTGTTTTTACAAGAGGTGTAACAGTTTTGTGAGCTTTTAAGGGTTACTCTGTGAAGGTAATTTAAAACAGGTCTCCTATAGATCAATTTTCCTGATCTTAAACAACTACCCAGATTAACAAGAGCAACAAGGCCACAAAGGAGCTGCCATTAATACAAGGGTGCACCTTAGACTATTGGCTGGACAGGTCACTCAGTCAGAGCTCTGGGTACAGGTGAGAGGAGACTGTCTTGTAGATGGAGGCAGTGAAGCTGGGTTAGTCCTTCACTTACCAGCCACACACTGTGACAGAATTCCCTGTGAAGAACCTCTTCTTGGGAGTGCAGCTAGTGAACCTGACCTCAAGCTTGGGATACGAGGTCAAGGGTCTTTTACAAAGTGGCATCCCTGGGTGGGCCCCGAAGGAGCACCGGGGTTCAGAAAAGGCTGTTGGGCTTGAAAAGCCTGAGAAGCTAAGGGAGGTTCAGCAGTCAAAGGGAGACTGCTGTAATGTCCAAGTGGTCCTGATCTAGGACACAGGTGGGCAGAGCCCTGCCTGTGTCCTGCTACTACAGTAGTAGCCTGTGTGGGAGCACCATGACAGAAAACCTTCAAAAAATTGACAGGCTATGTGGGAGCACCAGGCTGCACAGCCCTGTCACAGAGCTGACAGGGCTAGGAGCATTGCAGCAGCCAGACCTGACAAGGTCTAGGTGGGGGTGTAGTGACCTAGATCTATCCCCTCATCCCTGTGTCCTGAGGCACTAAGGGGAGGCTTTGAAGGGAAGACAGTCAACAACCTGCAGGAAGATGGAAGATCAAGAAGGGCGAGAGCAGGGGGAAAACCCTGGCTCTGAACAAGTAAATTCACAGGTTTTGCCAGAAGGCGCCTCTGAGGGTTCTGTGCTAGCAGAGCTCTCCGAGGAAGCCGCAGGCAGAGAAGGCGCCTCTGGGGGTTTTATATTACCAAAGTCCTCCTAGGAAGCCACAGATGGTGCAGAAGCACCTGAAATGAAGACGCTGAATCAGCGTGCCTATATTAAGGTGGGAGTTATGCTGCATACTGGTGAACCACTCACCTGGAGCAGTAAATTACTGCATGAAATGAGTCAGATCTATGCCCAAGCAGGCATGAACATCACCCCTGAGAAATTGGGGGAACACATCAGTGAGGAGGTGCTGAAGACGGGTCAGCATTTCCTGCTAGCAAATTATCAAGGAGTGCCTACATTGGTGGTGGGATCCACCTGTTGCTCGAAAGAAAGAGATTGGCAAATGGCTGCAATGGTGGGTGAGTCCACAACAGCAGCTGGAAAAAGACCGCTATGAGGTGGTGAAGCTGTACAGCTCCTGTCATGCTCTTGACCCACTAGTTAAAATGGTGGCCAGGGAGATGCGGGTGTCGGCAGCTCTCATCAAAGAAGATACTCAAGCGGCAAGAAGATATGAGGAGTTTACTCCTCAGCTGAAGGGACTGAAGCAGTACGACAAAAGGTTTAAAGCTCACCAGCAGCCTCATCAGCCTAAACTTGACATCAGCAGCGATGAAGGAACAGAGTATAAGGGCTATGAAAAGGGCCCTACGAGCATTTGCACCTGCTCTGAAGCGAGGGGGAGCGATGACAGCAAACATGCATCGGAGAATTCATCTTCTTCTGATGAAGGGGGAAATGAGAAGGTAATGGTTAAAATAGCTTCTTCAGGTGAAAATAATGAGATTACTTCACTTACAAAAACAGCTGAGCGAATAGCTGTTAATTTGGAAGAACTTAAACAAGAGTTAACCCCGTGGCAGCAGCGGTATAGGGGGGCAACGGGAAAGAGTCCCTCTGCAGGTTGGCAGAGGGAGAAGCACCGCCACTTTACACCAGCAGAGAAGAGGTCACTGGCACGCAATGAAGAATTGTTAGCAGGGCTACAGGAGCTGGTGAGAAAGAAAAAGGGACAAACGCCTCACAGCCCGGAATGGGCAGGGCACCCCTTTACCACAAGATTTCCTGCTGAGGAGTCGCCTCAGCCACAGCAGCAATTGGGTCGGGTAAACCCTGTGCCGTTCCTGGCAGAAACTTTGACCACACCAGCAACAGTGGTAAAAGGTAAATTTAAGGCCTTTGGGCTTGTGGGGGCCGCACGCTCATCGACCTCTGAGCCCTGTCACCAACCGGGGGGAGGGGGGGCAGGGACTATGGAAGAAATCCCACTCAAAAAGCTGAATCCTATTTAGACACCCTACCAGCGCTGCTCCCATCCCTGCCCCAAGAAGCTCACCTGCTCCTGAGAAAGGGGGCGAGTCGGGCTTATCAACTGGTGGCTAGGCCCTGGAAATTGCCTGCTGAAATCCTAGTAGTGATCACTGATCATGAGTTAAAGATAAGAAATGCCACCTTCAGAAAAGAACTCCATGCAAGGACAGGCCGTGACTATCACAAGGAGCTCCAGGCTGTCAGAAAAGAGCGCTTTGATGACAGACGTGAAGAGAAAACTATAGAAGTAATAAGTGGGAGTGATCTCCCCTTCCACATGATTCTTCTGGTTCCTATCGCAGAATACAAAAAGGGTAAAAGTGTTGAAGATTATCGGGCACTCATAACTGCACGACTAACTGACGCCTTTGTCCGAGCCTCCCAACTTGAGCAGAGAAGAGTAGTGATGGCACTCAGAGGGGTGCTCGCTGGGCCTCTCCTCTGGGTTGAAGTGGAGGAAGCAGTGACAGCAGCCGTAAAATATCATCTGGCCCGGTTAGAAAATTGGAATACATTAAATAAGTTAATCATGGTGGTTTCACCAGAACAAGATGAAGAGAGGTGTCTAAAAGAAAGTGCTGCTCTCAAAAGGAAGAAAGAAAACACATCCAGCAGCAAAGAAACTCTGCTCACTCAGAACCAGCAAGGTGAAGGTAAGCAGGTCACAGGACAAGGTGGCACAACAAGTCAACTGAGTCACCCTCAGTCACCTTCAGTCATGCCCCCACCAAAAGAGTCAAGAGGAGGGGGTATGAGCAGCGGGTGCCGCGACCCTGCATGCTGGGTTCCCTTGACCAGCTTGGGGGAGTTACAGCAAAACCTCCTCTACACCTCAAAAGGATGAGCCACCGCCCGACCCTCACAGATAAAGCCGACCATCTCGAGGGGCAGAGAGCCCCTTAATCCAACAAATAGACCCCTTCAACAGGCTCAGGTGGGGGTGTGGATGGCACACAGGCCAGAAATTTATCCTGCAGACTCTCCAGGGTTCCCCGACAGGAGCTATGGTAAGGCGGCATGTCAAGGGGGCAGGGGGGAGCAGGAGTATGAGGACTCTGAAGAAAAACCCCCAGACCCAGACGGAGAAGAACAGCACCCATCTGAGAAAAATAACCTCGACAGTGATGATGAAAGTGTACTATCTCAAGAGCAGCCATCGCAACCTCTCTGGTATCTGAGGGTCGGCCGCCACAGGTGTGAAAAGGTTTCAGAAAACATGGCCCGTGACATCAGTTTTGGCCCTATAGAGGCAAAAGATCACCGCAAGGCATACATGCCTGAAGTAGGACAAACAGAATTTGACATCCCAGCATACTGGGGTGAACAACAAGAGGCATTTAAAACCCTGCCAGTAACAGCTGCATATGTTGAGTGGGCAAATTTATTAATGATGCCATCCTATGCTAAAGTAGACAAGGCTAAAAAACTCACCAAACCATTCAGAAAAGCCTTCTTTGAAATAACACATGATGTTACAGCTGTGGACAAAATTGTTGGTACCCCTCTGTTAAGGAAAGAAAAACCCACAATGGTCACAGAAATAACTTGAATCTGACAAAAGTGGTAATAAATAAAAATTCTATGAAAATTAACCAATGAAAATCAGACAATGCTTTTGAATTGTGGTTCAACAGAATTACTTTAAAAAACAAATTCATGAAACAGGCCTGGACAAAAATGATGGTACCCCTACGAAAGATTGAAAATAATGTGACCATAGGGACATGTTCAACCAAGATGTGTCCTCTAATTAACATCACAGGTATCTACAAACTTGTAATCAGTCAGTCGGCCTATTTAAAGGGTGACAAGTAGTCACTGTGCTGTTTGGTGACATGGTGTGTACCACACTAAACATGGACCAGAGGAAGCAAAGGAGAGAGTTGTCTCAGGAGATTAGGAGGAAAATTATAGACAAGCATGTTAAAGGTAAAGGCTATAAGACTATCTCCAAGCAGCTTGATGTTCCTGTGACTACAGTTGCACATATTATTCAGAAATTTAAGATCCACGGGACTGTAGCCAACCTCCCTGGACGTGGCTGCAGCAGGAGACGGATAATACGAATGGTAACAAAAGAGCCCAGAACAACCTCTAAACACATTCATGATGAACTCCAAGGTCAAGGTACATCAGTGTCAGATCGCACCATCCATCGTTGTTTGAGCCAAAGTGGACTTCATGGGAGACGACCAAGGAGGACACCACTGTTGAAAACAAATCATAAAAAAGCCAGACTGGAATATCCCAAACTGCATGCTGACAAACCACAAAGCTTCTGGGAGAATGTCCTATGGACAGACGAGACAAAACTGGAACTTTTTGGCAAAGCACATCAGCTCTATGTTCACAGACGCAAAAATGAAGCATACCAAGAAAGAACACTGTCCCTACTGTGAAACATGGAGGAGGTTCTGTTATGTTCTGGGGCTGCTTTGCTGCATCCGGCACAGGGTGTCTTGAATGTGTGCAGGGTACAATGAAATCTCAAGACTATCAAGGTATTCTAGAGAGAAATGTGCTGCCCAGTGTCAGACAGCTTGGTCTCAGTCGCAGGTCATGGGTCTTGCAACAGGATAACGACCCAAAACCCACAGCTAAAAACACCCAAGAATGGCTAAGAGCCAAACATTGGACTATTCTAAAGTGGCCTTCTATGAGCCCTGATCTAAATCCTATTGAACATCTGTGGAAGGAGCTGAAACAGGCCATCTGGAGAAGGCACCCTTCAAACCTGAGACAACTGGAGCAATTTGCTCATGAGGAGTGGGCCAAAATACCTGCTGAGAGGGGCAGAAGTCTCATTGACAGTTACAGAAACCGTTTGATTGCAGTGATTGCCTCAAAAGGTTGTGCAACAAAATATTAAGTTAAGGGTACCATCATTTTTGTCCAGGCCTGTTTCATGAGTTTGTTTTTTTAAAATAATTCTGTTGAACCACAATTCAAAGGCATTGTCTGATTTTCATTGGTTAATTTTCATAGAATTTTTATTTATTACCACTTTTGTCAGATTCAAGTTATTTCTGTGACCATTGTGGGTTTTTCTTTCATTAACAGAGGGGTACCAACAATTTTGTCCATGACTGTACATAAAAAGACATTGTTAAAACTTTTAAAGGGGTCACTGACTGCACTTTTTCCACATTTTAACAGCTTACTCATGTCTTAATGAAATATTTGAGACATATTTTGTTCACATTTTCTTGAATTTTTTTAATTAATGAAGCAAATTAGTTTTTTGTTTTTCCTGGCTTTCTTGAAACACTGTTTTAAAGGGTACTTGTAGTGAATTTTAATCAAAAGCCATTTCAAAGGATCAAATATGATACTAGTGGTTCCGTCCAGTAATTTTGGTCACAATTCCTTCTCAAATACACACGAGTTTCAAGTCACTGCTCTGTCAGTCAGTCATGGTCAACGACATCTTGTCTCCTCCATGGCCAGTTTCAGCACGGTAGTGACACACAGTCGTTGCTTTGTGCAACTGAGAAGGCTGCAGTATAGCAGTCAACAAAGTTTTAACATCAGAATTTAACGTAATTTTTTACAACCATGTACAAGTAAATCTACCTGCATATAATGTAATGAAATAAAATTGTAGTATATCAAGACTTATTCATTTTCTGAAGTTACTTGACTGGGAACTTGCCTGTTCTTCAGGTCCCCTTCAGCTGCCTGGTCCCCGGAGGTAATTGTGGATCATGCCGTCAATGAAGGCCATTTCCAAGGATGGTTTGTGCTGTATATATCCGTGCAGATTTTGCACCGTTTTCAACTCAGATCTCAAACCACTGAGCATCTGCGGTAAAGCCAGAATCAACGAGTGTACTGTACTTCACTTCCGGCCGGCGATGGCTGCTCCCCATTGGTTTTGACTGAACGGTTTTCATGGGATAAAATTATTCATAATACTGACTCTAGGAGGTTATTTTTACTGAATAAATACATTTTTGCTTTGTAAGTAATACCTAAAGCAGGGTCAGTGTTGTTATACTGACCAGTTCTGCTTTTGTCAGTAGATTTGTCAACATCCTGGTGTACAAATGCATGATCACAGATTAAGCTAAAACCAAACATGACAGAAAAACATGTAGTCACATTCCCCCTCTAAATTTAATTATTTTCAAATGTTAATTTGACAAGCTGCTGTGCGCAGGGGTGGACCAGCACCTGTCATCATGGATCCTGGACTACCTCACTAACCGGCCTCAGTTTGTGAGAACCCGGAACTGTGTGTCTGGCACAATCATCGGTAGCACGGGGGCCCCCCAGGGAACAGTTTTGGCTCCCTTCCTGTTCACCCTTTATACTGCGGACTTCTCACACAACACAACACACTGTCATCTACAGAAGTTCTCTGATGACTCTGCAATCGTCAGCCTCATCTCCAACGGAAATGAAGCTGAGTACAGAGGACTTATCCAGGACTTCGTGGACTGGTGCCATCGGAACTGCCTCCAGATCAACGCGAGGAAAACTAAGGAGCTGGTGGTGGACTACCGCAGGCAAGGACAACCCCTCACAGCACCAGTAAACATACAGGGAACAGACATTGAGATGGTGACATCCTACAAGTACCTGGGTGTTCATCTGAACAATAAACTAGACTGGTCACACAATACCGACGCACTCTACAAGAAGGACAGCGCAGGCTGTTCCTACTGAGGAGGCTCAGGTCTTTTGCTGTACAAGGGGCGCTGCTGAAGACATTCTACGACACGGTGGTGGCATCAGCCATCACTTTTGGAGTGGTCTGCTGGGGCAGTGGCATTACAGCAGCCGATAGGAAGAGACTGAACAAACTGATCAAGAAAGCTAGCTCTGTCCTGGGGCAGCACCTTGACCTAGTGGAGGAGATAGGAGAGAGAAGGATGGTGGCTAAACTGTCACCTCTGCTGGAGTCCGAGTCCCACCCTATGCAGGACATACTGAACGCACTGAGGAGCTCATTTAGCAGCAGACTACATCATCCTAGGTGCACAACTGAGAGGTTTCGCAGGTCCTCCCTACCTACGGCTGTCAGACTATATAACCTAAGCAGGGCTGCTTGCAGAGATAGCAAAAAAACGTGACGACCTAATAGTACTGAATGCAAAAGATGCAATAGACTTACACAATGGTCCCCTCCAGTATATACAACTAGGACAATATCGGTCGCTACGGAGGGTGACAATATCTATGGGTACATATTCATACTATGTAGGATAACTAAGCAGACGGTTATGCTGTTTATTCCATCTAGCTACAATGCTCCGCACTGTGTGTTTATATATTTATATGTACATATGTATATTCGCTGCTCTTGTTTTTCTTGTCTTCTTGATTGTTGCTCTGAGTGTTGCTATCCCTGTGCTGTTGCAATCCTGGAATTTCCCCATTGTGGGACTAATAAAGGCTTATCTTAGCTTACCTTATCTTAATTTGAAAGACTAAGGCTAGTGCTTCCTTTCGGACCTAAGGCTCCTAAAGGTCAGGATGACAAAGCCCTTTGTCAAAGACTGTCCCAACACTATGCCCGTTTTGACACCTCGTCATCTGTGTCCAACTCCCCCCCTCCCTCCAGCTCCACAGCCTCCACATTCCCTACTTCATTTAAGGCACCCCCCCCTCCTCCCCCCCTCCCCTTATCATCAGTGAGCAGGATGTGCTCAAACAGTTCTCCAGACTGAACCCGCGCAAGGCCCCCGGCCCAGACGGCGTGTCTCCCTCCACCCTGAGACTCTGTGCGAAACAGCTGGCTCCTGTATTCACAGACATTTTTAACACCTCCCTTAAGTTATGCCACGTGCCGTCCTGCCTCAAATCCTCCACCATCATCCCTGTCCCCAAGAAGCCACGGATCACTGGACTTAATGACTACAGACCTGTAGCGCTCACCTCTGTAGTCATGAAGTCCTTTGAGCGCCTGGTTCTGTCCCACCTCAAGTCCATCACCACCCCTCTCCTGGACCCGCTGCAGTTTGCCTACTGAGCCAACAGGTCTGTAGACGATGCAGTCAACCTGGCCCTCCACTCCATCCTGCAGCACCTGGACTCCCCGGGAACCTACGCCAGGATCCTGTTTGTGGACTTCAGCTCCGCATTCAACACCATCTGCCCCGCTCTGCTCCGGGACAAGCTGTCCCTGCTCAACGTGCCTGACTCCCTCTGCAGGTGGATCATCGACTTCCTGACGGACCGGAGGCAGCATGTGCGGCTGGGAAAGACTGTCTCAGACTATACTAGCATCAGCACCGGATCACCCCAGGGCTGTGTACTTTCCCCCCTACTCTTCTCCCTTTACACCAACTCCTGCACCTCCAGCCACCAGTCTGTCAAGTTGATCAAGTTTGCGGACGACACCACCCTCATCGGGCTCATCTCCAACGGCGACGAGTCCGCCTACAGGAGAGAGGTGGCCCAGCTGGCGTCCTGGTGCAGCAATAACAACCTGCAGCTGAACGCTCTGAAGACAGTGGAGATGACCACTGCTGATTCCTTCCGCTTCCTAGGCACTACCATCACCAGGGACCTCAAATGGGAGCTGACCATCAGCTCACTCATCAAAAAAGCCCAGCAGAGGATGTTCTTCCTGCGGCAGCTGAGGAAGCTCAAGCTACCCACCAAGATGTTAGTGCAGTTCTACACAGCCATCATCGAGTCCATCCTCACCACCTCCATAACCGTGTGGTACGCAGGAGCCACTGCCAGGGACAGACTAAGGCTGCAGCGCGTCGTGCGCACTGCTGAGAAGGTGATCGGCTGCAAGCTCCCATCTCTCCAGGATCTGTACATCTCCAGGTCCCGGAGGCGTGCTGGCCGGATCATAGCCGATCCCTCACACCCTGGTCACGTACTGTTTGCCCCCCTCCCCCTCTGGTAGAAGACTTCGGTCAAACCTCCCGTCACATGAACAGCTTCTTCCCCTCTGCCATTAGACTGCTGAACACTAAGTGACTTACTGACTCTCGTGCACCATGTACAGCAGCTCAACCAGACTCATGTCAATCATCACTGTTTTCTTCCTGCATTACCGACTGCACTATATAGTTCTCCACAGTATCTGCTGCTGGCTAATATATATTTTAACTGTTGACCAGTATCACTTAATCTTATCCTACACTTTATTACATGTATAGTTTATTTCTCTTATCTTATCATGTTTAATGTTGCAGCATTGTACCGAGACAAATTCCTAGTTTGTGTACTACATGAACAATGGCAATAAACCTGATTCTGATTCTGATTCTGATTCTGATTCATTTCCTGTAAATTCATTACATGACCACAAGCTGTGCCATTGGCTCATTGGTATAGAAGATCTTTGAGATGGGAGCTCACTAAAGTCATTGGAGAAGACATGGTCATGTTTTAACATACATCCAATTAAATGATGATCAAATGTTTGACAACTATTTCAGCAAATTATTTTAACTGATTTAATATATTAGTTGCTGTAGTAGTTTGTTGTTCGTTATCTTCCTTATCTGGGTCAATATTGCACAGAATACTTTCAAGTGTTTTGGTTAGTAACAGATTTTAAAGTTGTTGTTTTTTAATTATCATTCCTGTATTAACTCTAGGACCCAAGTGCCTCTACAGTGATGAAGAGAGACATAACCATAAGATGCTTCATAGAGTATACAGGAGAGAGTGGACAGGAGCTCATCTCTGACTATTCTGTAAGTATGTTTAAAGGAGCCCCAGGATAGCAGATTAGCTTAACATCATAAAGTGAAATCTGTTTTTGTCATATGTGTTTGATTTGATTACACTGGCATTTCAATAGACTGAAATCCTTAATTTTTTATGCCCCGTCAGTCGAAGATCAAAGGGGTTAAAAGACCGAGGGGATTATGTTATGGGACAGTCTGCTCAGCTGTCTGTGCCACTTTTGTGAAAAAATCTCCTCCTACAGTTTTGTTCACATTGTTTTGAAACTTGGTAACACGGTTTGATATATGCTGATGTTAATAGTGAAATTTGGCTCTGATCAGATGATTTTTGCATCAGTTATAGGCCCTGACTTATGATGTCTTACTTTACCTTGGTTATTAGACAGTTAATGTCTTGTGGAAGGGTCGGGGTTTGACGGAAAGGGTTTAGAGCGAAGCTAAAGCTTGTAGTGTACAGTGCATCCGGAAAGTATTTACAGCGCTTCACTTTTTCCACATTTTATGTTACAGTCTGATTCCAAAAGGAATTAAATTCATTTTTCCCTCAAAATTCTACACACAATACCTCATAATAACAACATGAAAAAAGTTGAGATTTTTGCAAATTTATTAAAAATAAAAAACTAAGAAATCACACGTACATAAGTATTCACAGCCTTTGCCATGAAGCTCAAAACTGAGCTCAGGTTCATCCTGTTTCCACTGATCATTCTTGAGATGTTTCTACAGCTTAACTGGAGTCCACCTGTGGTAAATTCAGTTGATTGGACATGATTTGGAAAGGCACACACCTATCTATAGAAGGTCCCACAGTTGACAGTACATGTCAAAGCACAAATCAAGCATGAAGTCAAAGGAATTGTCTGTAGACCTCCGAGACAGGATTGTCTCGAGGCACAAATCTGGGGAAGGATACAGAAAAATTTCTTCTGCTTTGAGGGGCCCAATGAGCACAGTGGCCTCCATCATCCATAAATGGAAGAAGTTCGGAACCACCAGGACTCTTCCTAGAGCTGGCCAGCCATCTAAACTGAGTGACTGGGGGAGAAGGGCCTTAGTCAGGGAGGTGACCAATCCCAGCCCCTGACCAACAGTGATCTGTGTGGAGTTTGCATGTTCTCCCCGTATCTGCATGGGTTTACTCCGGGATTTCTCCAGTTTCCTCCCACAGGCCAAAAACATGCAAGTTAGATTAATTGGAGACTCTAAAGTGGCCCTAGGTGTGAATGGTTAAGGGATAGCGCCGTACCGTGGCTGCTTCATCCATCCAGGTGGATGCCCTCAATTTCCCCTCTGGGGATCAATAAAGTATACAAAATCAAAAAAAAAAAAAAAAACAAGAACCTGATGGTCGTTCTGTCAGAGCTCCAGCGTTTCACTGTGGAGAGAAAAGAACCTTCCAGAAGGACAACCATCTCTGCAGCCATCCACCAATCAGGCCTGTAAAGTGGCCAGACGGAAGCCACTCCTTAGTAAAAGGCACATGGCAGCCCACCTGGAGTTTGCCAAAAGGCACCTGAAGGGCTCTCAGACCACAAGAAACAAAATTCTCTTCTCTGATAAGACATAGATTGAACTCTTTGGTGTGAATGCCAGGAGTCATGTTTGGAGGAAACCAGGCACCGCTCATAATCACGCCAATGGGTGTGTGGCAGCATCATACTGTGGGGATGTTTTTCAGTGGCAGGAACTTGGAGACTAGTTATGATAGAGGGAAAGATGAATGCAGCAATGTACAGAGTCATCCTGGATGAAAACCTGCTCCAGAGCACTCTTGACCTCAGACTGGGGTGACTGTTCATCTTTCAGTAGGACAACAACCCTAAGCACACAGTCAAGATATGAAAGGAGTGGCTTCAGGACAACTCTGTGAATGTCCTTGAGTGGCCCAGCCAGAGCCCAGACTTGAATCCAATAGAACATCTCTGGAGAGATCTGAAAATGGCTGTGCACCAACGCTTCCCATCCAACCTGATGGAGCTTGAGAGGTGCTGCAAAGAGCAACGGGCCAAACTGCCCAAAGATAGGTGTGCCAAGCTTGTGGCGTCATATTCAAAAGGACTTGAGGCTGTAATTGCTGCCAAAGGTGCATCAACAAAGCGTTGAGCAAAGGCTGTGAATACTTATGTACATGTAATTTCTTAGTTTTTTTAAAATCATATTATAATTTAAGAAAATCTCTGTGTGTCTCTGTGTGTGTGTGTGTGTTCCGCTCATATCTCTCGAACTGTTCATCAGACTGGCCTCAGATTTTATAAATGCTTGGCTGAGGTCACAAATGTGTGCATCCCCCGAATTTCAGCCTCCCCGGATATGCAGAAGTTTAGGAGGGGAAATCTTTAATGAACGTCCATAGGGGAGCTGTGGGCTTTCTTAGCTATGACATTATAGATGCACAGATGTTGCCATAGTTACTGTTGCCAGGCAGACACATCATCAAAGATCAAAGGCAGGCATCACTGAACGAGTGGTGACATCAAAGATCAAAGGCAGGTTTCACCATGGTTACTGTTGCCATGGTAACCATGCCACATATCAAAGGCAGGCATCACCATGGTTACTGTTGCCATGGTAACAGTAACTTTCTACGGGCATGCAGAAATGCTTGCTGACACTTGCTTTCTACGGGCATGCACAGGTATACGCATTATATTTAATGAGCTGAAATGTTGCTAAATTATTTGAAGTGCTAGAACACTATGTAGAATGCTGAAGCACTTGAGCTGAAATGCTGCGAAATTATTAGCTGAAGTGCTATGACACTATGTAAAATGCTGAACAGTTTTTGCTGAAAGGCTAAAAATGCTCAAATAGCTAAAAAATGCTAAATTTGAGCCATAAACTATAAAAATGCTAGTGTACATGCTTAACCCTCAAGCGACCAAGCTATTTTACGAACTGAAATGACCAAGTGGGGTCATTTATGACCCCATTGTGCTCTGTACAGGGATCCTTATTATAAATGGCTGGTTGGAGGTTTATCATACCAAAACTACTCCCTGTATTTAAGACAGGTATTTTATAATGATCTAATGTAAAATGTGTTTGCTAATAATACTTTTATTGCAAGAAATAACCAAAACGCAGACTGTAAGAACAACATTACATTTATTTAGACAGTCCTTGTCAGTTCACTCTTGGAACATCATCATCATCATCATAGTTATTATCATCATAGTAACAATAATAGTCATCATAGTCATCATATCATCATCACGATGATGATGATACCCATTATTGTAGTTACGATGATGATCATGATACCTATTATGGCATTTTGCGTAATGGCAGTTTTCTTGTGGACGGTGATCCGGATCACCACCAAAATCTAATCATCTGTAGGATACCCCATTTCTGACAATCTGTGAAAATTTCATGAAAATCCGTCCATAACTTTTTGAGTTATCTTGCTAACAAACAGACAAACAAACAGACAAACAAACAGACAAACAGACAAATCCAGACAAACAGACAAATGTCAATCTTGCTATCCTAGGTCTGTTAGCCATGGTTCACTGCAATACAATATAAAGTACTGATTAGAAGTGGAAACCGGGGTGGTGGCTCAGTTGGTAGAACATCCCCCCCACACCCGGGAGGCAGGGGTTCAAATCCCGGCCGGGTCATACCAAAGATCATATAAAAATGGTGCTTTCTGCCTTCTAGCGTGGTGCTCCGCATAATGGAATGGGGAAAGTAAAGTTACACACAGAGCTACCAGAGGACTGACCCCCCGCTGTAGCTTTCACTACTTACAGTAGCTGTGTGGCCTAGGGTCAGAGAAACGGAGATAGATGACGCCACAGCGCGTGACGTCATCCATTCAGTAACCAGCAGGCTGCAGACAGAACACCCAGATGCTCTTCTCCTCATCTCAGGCGATTTCAACCATGTTTCACTATCTCCCATTCTACCCACGTTCACCCAGTATGTCACATCCCACACTAGAGACAATAAAACACTGGATTTATTCTACGCGAACACTAAGGAGGCGTACACCTCATCACAACTCCCCCCACTCTGGAGAACGGATCACAACTTGGTTCATCTCCGGCCGGTGTACAAACCCCTAGTGCACAGACAACCTCCGGCCATGCATACTGTGGAGTTATGGTCTGAGGAGACAATGGACACTCTAAAGGACTGTTTTGAAGCCACCGCCTGGAAGCAGCTCTGCGATCCACATGGTGAGGACATCGATGGCCTCATTCACACCTTCACGGGCTACCTCAGCTTCTGTGTGGACAAATCCGTTCCCACCAAGACCATACGGCGTCACTCAAACAACAAACCCTGGATCAACCCTGAGATAAAAACACTTCTGAGAGAGAAGAAGAGGATCTTCAGGTCGGGGAACAGGGAGATGTTGAAGTCCGTACAGAGGGAGCTGAGGAGAAAGATCAGAGAAGGCAAGGACAGCTTCAGGAAGAAGATGGAGGACAAGCTGCAACAGAGCGACATCAGCGGGGTCTGGAGAAACCTCAAAACCATCTCGGGGCTCCAGAACACCTCCCCCCAGGCCACGGGGGGCAGGGAGTGGGCGAACAACCTGAATCTGTTTTTCAATAGATTTGACCAACCGCCCTCCCCCCTGTCTGCACAACAACCACTGCTGCCTCTAAAGAAATCAAGTCCTGCTGCCCACTCCCCACTCCACCAACACCCCCCCACTCCCAACACACAGCCCCCCATCCTGACCCTGACCAGGACCCAGGTGAGGACGGAGCTGAGGAAGATCAAAGCGAGGAAGGCGCCGGGACTGGACGGCATCAGCGCAAAGCTCCTCAAGTCCTGTGCAGACCAGCTGTGTGGGATTGTGACGTATATCTTCAACATGAGCCTGAAACTGGGGAGGGTACCACAGCTGTGGAAAACATCTTGTGTGGTACCTGTACCAAAAACTTCCCACCCCAAAGACCTGAACAGCTACAGACCGGTGGCCTTGACGTCCCACTTGATGAAGACCCTGGAGAGACTGCTCCTTGCTCACCTCCGCCCCCTGGTGGAACCAGCGATGGATCCACTCCAGTTCGCCTACCAGCATGGCATTGGGGTGGAGGATGCAGTGATCTTCCTCCTTCACCGTTCTCTGTCCCACCTGGAGAAGCCCGGGAATATGGTGAGGATCATGTTCTTTGACTTCTCCAGTGCTTTCAACACCATCCAACCGATGATCCTGAAGGACAAGCTGCTGTGCGCAGGGGTGGACCAGCACCTGTCATCATGGATCCTGGACTACCTCACGAACCGGCCTCAGTTTGTGAGAACCCGGGACTGTGTGTCCGACACGATCATCAGTAGCACGGGGGCCCCCCAGGGAACGGTGCTGGCTCCCTTCCTGTTCACTCTTTATACTGCGGACTTCTCACACAACACAACACACTGCCATCTACAGAAGTTCTCTGATGACTCTGCGATCGTTGGCCTCATCTCCAATGGAGATGAAGCTGAGTACAGAGGGCTTATCCAGGACTTCGTGGACTGGTGCCATCGGAACTGCCTCCAGATCAACGCGAGGAAAACTAAGGAGCTGGTGGTGGATTGCTGCAGGCATGGGCAGCCCCTCACAGCACCAGTAAATATACAGGGAACAGACATCGAGATGGTGACATCCTATAAGTACCTGGGTGTTCATCTGAACAATAAACTAGACTGGTCACACAATACTGACGCACTCTACAAGAAGGGACAGCGCAGGCTGTTCCTGCTGAGGAGACTCAGGTCTTTTGGTGTACAAGAGGCGCTGCTGAAGTCATTCTATGACACGGTGGTGGCATCAGCCATCACTTTTGGAGTGGTCTGCTGGGGCAGTGGCATTACTGCAGCCGATAGGAAGAGACTGAACAAACTGATTAAGAAAGCTAGCTCTGTCCTGGGGCAGCGCCTTGATCCGATGGAGGAGATAGGAGAGAGAAGGACGGTGGCTAAACTGTCATCTCTGCTGGAGTCCGAGTTCCACCCTATGCAGGACATACTGGATGCACTGAGGAGCTCATTTAGCAGCAGACTACATCATCCCAGGTGCACAACCGAGAGGTTTCGTAGGTCCTTCCTACCAACGGCTGTCAGACTGTACAACCTAAGCAGGGCTGCTCGCAGAGATAGCAAAAAGACGTAACAAACTAATAGTTTTTTGAATGCAAAAGATGCAATAGACTTACACAATGGTCCCCTCCGGCATACAACTAGGAACATACCGGTCGCTATGGAGGGTGAGAATATGTATGGGCACATAATCATACCAGGTAGGATAACTAAGTAGACGGTTATGCTGTTTCATCCCACCTAGCAACAATGCTCTGCACTGTGTGTGTTTATATATTTACATATTTATTCCATCTAGCTACAATGCTCAGCACTGGGTGTGTTTATATACTTGCATATTTATTCCACCCCTCATGGATCGTCACCTTATCGTGGTGGGGGGGTTTGCGTGCCCCAGTGATCCCAGGAGCTATGTTGTCCGGGGCAATTTGCCTCTGATAGGGTCTCCCAAGACAAACTGGTCCTGGGTGAAGGGCCAGACGAAGAACGATCCAACAGACTCTCATGATAAATTGTATATCAAGGATTCAGTGTACCCCGCCCGGTATGGGGTTACCGGGGCCCCACCCTGGAGCCAGGCCTGGGGGAGGGGCTCGAAGGCTAGCGTCTGGTGGCCGGGTTTCCACCCATGGGACCCGGCCGGGCTCAGCCCGAAGGAGTTACATGGGTCCGCCCTCCAGTAGGTTCACCACCTGCAGGAGGGATCATGGAAGTCCGGTGCTATGTGGATTAGGTGGCAGTCAAAGGCGGAGACCTTGGCGGACTGATCCCAAGCTTTCTAAACTGGCTTTTGGTACGTGGAATGTCACCTCTCTGGTGGGGAAGGAGCCTGAGCTGGTGTACGAGATTGAGCGATACCGGCTAGATATAGTCGGCCTCACCTCAACACACAGCTCCGGTTCCGGAACCAGTCTCCTGGAGAGGGGCTGGAGCTTGGCCTTTTCTGGAGTTGCCCCGGGCGAGAGGCGACGAGCAGGGGTAGGTATTCTTGTATCGCCCCACCTTGCTGCCTCTATATTGGAGTTTTCCCCGGTGGACGAAAGGGTTGCTTCCCTGCGCCTTCGGGTTGGGAAACGGGTCCTGACCATCATTTGTGCCTATGCACCAAATGATGTTTCAGAGTACCCACCCTTTTTGGAGTCTGTGACTGGGGTGCTGGAGGGTGCTCCTCCTGGAGACTCCATTGTCCTACTGGGGGACTTCAATGCGCATGTGGGCAACGACAGTGAAACCTGGAGGGGGGTGATTGGGAGGAACGGCCTGCCCGATCTGAACCCGAGTGGTGTTCAGTTATTGGACTTCTGTGCTAACCACAGTCTGTCTATAACGAACACCATGTTCAAGCATAAGGGTGTCCATATGTGCACCTGGCACCAGGACACCCTAGGCCGCAGGTCGATGATCGATTTTGTTATCGTATCATCAGACCTGCGACCGTATGTCTTGGACACCCGAGTAAAGAGAGGTGCAGAGCTGTCAACTGATCACCACCTGGTGGTGAGTTGGATCCGATGGCAGGGGAGGAAGCCATTCAGACCTGGTAGACCCAAACGTATAGTGAGGGTGTGCTGGGAGCGTCTGGCTGAGGCCCCTGTCCGGGAGGTCTTCAACTCCCACCTCCGGAAGAACTTCAACCACATTCCGAGGGAGTCTGGAGACATGGAGTCTGAATGGGCCATGTTCTCCACCTCTGTTGTTGAAGCAGCAGCCCAGAGCTGCGGCCGCAAGGTGGTCGGTGCATCTCGTGGTGGCAACCCCCGAACCAAGTGGTGGACACCAGTGGTGAGGGGGGCCATTAAGCTGAAGAAGGAGTCCTATCAAGCTTGGTTGGCTTGTGGGACTCCCGAAGCAGCTGAGGTGTACCGGCAGGCCAAGCGGAGTGCAGCTCGGGTGGTTGCTGAAGCAAAAACCCGGGTATGGGAGGAGTTCGGTGAGGCCATGGAACAAGACTTTCGGTCGGCTTCAAAGAGATTCTGGCAAACTGTTCGGCGGCTCAGGAGGGGAAAGCAGCTCCCCGTCCACACTGTGTATGGTGCGGATGGGACACTGTTGACTTCAACTGGGGATATCGTCGGGCGGTGGAAGGAATACTTTGAGGATCTCCTCAATCCCACTGATACGCCTTCCACAGAGGAAGCAGGGTTTGGGGACGAGGGGGATGACTCGCCTATCACAGGGGCTGAGGTCGCCAAGGTGGTTAAAAATCTCCTTGGTGGCCGGGCCCCGGGGGTGGACGAGATTCGCCCCGAGTACCTCAAGGCCCTGGATGTTGTTGGGTTGTCATGGTTGACACGCCTCTGCAACATTGCGTGGAGGTCGGGGGCAGTGCCTTTGGCATGGCAAACCGGGGTGGTGGTTCCTCTCTTCAAAAAAGGGGACCGGAGGGTGTGCTCCAACTTTAGAGGGATCACACTCCTCAGCCTCCCTGGGAAGGTCTATGCCAAGGTACTGGAGAGGAGAGTCCGGCCGTTGGTCGAACCTCGGATTCAGGAGGAGCAATGTGGTTTTCGTCCTGGCCGTGGCACATCGGACCAGCTCTTTACCCTCTCGAGAATTCTTGAGGGTTCGTGGGAGTTTGCCCAACCAGTTTACATGTGTTTTGTGGACTTGGAGAAGGCATTTGACCGCGTCCCTCGTGGATTTTTGTGGGGGGTGCTTCGGGAGTATGGGGTATCGGGCTTGTTGTTACGAGCTATTCGGTCTCTGTACGACCGTTGTGAGAGTTTAGTTCGCATTGCCAACACTCGGTCGGAGTCATTCCCAGTGAGAGTTGGACTCCGCCAGGGCTGCCCTTTGTCACCGGTCCTGTTCATAATTTTTATGGACAGGATTTCTAGGCGCAGCCAGGGAATGGAGGGTGTCATGCTTGGTGACCACAGGATCTCATCTCTGTTGTTTGCAGATGATGTTGTCCTGTTGGCTTCATCCAGCAATGACCTACAGCTCTTGCTGGGACGGTTTGCCGCTGAGTGTGAAGCGGCTGGGATGAGAATCAGCACCTCCAAGTCCGAGTCCATGGTCCTCAGCCGGAAAAAGGTGGATTGTCCTCTCCGGGTTGGGGACAGGCTCCTGCCCCAAGTGGAGGAGTTTAAGTATCTTGGGGTCTTGTTCACGAGTGAGGGGAAAATGGAGCGAGAGATCGACAGACGGATTGGAGCAGCATCTGCAGTGATGCGGACGTTGTACCGGTCTGTTGTGGTGAAGAGGGAGCTTAGTTCTAAGGCAAAGCTGTCGATTTACCAGTCAATCTACGTTCCTACTCTCATCTATGGTCACGAGCTTTGGGTAATGACCGAAAGAACGAGATCGCGGATACAAGCGGCTGAAATGAGCTTTCTCCGTAGGATTGCTGGACTCACCCTCAGAGATAGGGTGAGGAGCTCAGTCATCCGGGAGAGGCTCAGAGTAGAACCGCTGCTCCTCCACATTGAAAGGAGTCAGTTGAGGTGGTATGGGCATCTGATTAGGATGCCTCCTGGACGCCTCCCACTTGAGGTGTTTCAGGCACGTCCCACTGGGAGGAGACCCCGGGGCAGACCCAGGACTCGGTGGAGAGACTATGTCTCCCAGCTAGTCTGGGAACGCCTTGGTATCCCCTCTGAAGAGCTGGAGCAGGTGGCTGGGGAGAGGGAAGTCTGGGCTTCTCTGCTTGAACTGCTGCCTCCGCGACCCGGACCTCCGGAAAAGCGGTAGAAGATGGATGGATGGATGGATATTTATTCCACCTAGCTGCAATGCTCCGTACTGTTTTTATATATTTACATATTTATTCCATCTAGATACAATTCTGCACTGTGTGTTTATATATTCATATATTTATTCCATCCAGCTACAATGCTCTGCACTGTGTGTCTGTGTGTGTGTGTATATATATATATTTTATAGTAATATGTACATATGTACGTATATTAGCTGCTCTTGCTTGTTTTTTTTTTTTCTTGCCTTCTGATTGTTGCTCTGAGTGTTGCTATCCCTGTGCTGTTGCAATCCTGGAATTTCCCCGTTGTGGGACTAATAAAGGCTTATCTTATCTTATAGGTGCCGCCCATATACACCTTCAGGTGTGAAGGGATTAACTAACTATTAGAAGTGGAACATTTGAATAAAATTTATAAAACCAATGTTTAAAAACCAGTGCTTCTCTTCGGGGTCATAAATGACCCCACAAGAGTTTACGATGTCTACGCCACACCAATTGGTTGATCCCTGCAAAAAACTATGAAAGTGTGTAGGATTAGTAGACTGACAAATTCATGCTAGGAAAGAAAATTTGGATAAAAAATAAAGAGACGGCACATTAAATTATATGGCTGGGGTCGTAAATGACCCCACTCGGTCGCTTGAGGGTTAACAGTCTAAACTTGAAAAATGTTAACATAAAAGCAAAAATAGCTTAATGTTGTAGGAAGTTAGCTCAAAAACTGCTCAATATAAGTGTAAAACTTAAAAATGCTTTGCTTCCTTACTACGCCTTCTCCTTATCAGAGAAGTCATCTTGGCTAACGGGAGCTTTGATTTCTTGCTTCCTTTACGTCACTTGTGTTTTAAACAAACAGTTAAGTTATTCAGAAATGAACCTTGACTTGTGCTGAAGTGTATTGAGACAATCAATGTGGACTGAGTTCTCAAGACAAATCTCATATACAACAAAAAAGAAAAAATATACTTTTTACCTTGTAAGACTGCTGTGTGTGGTGATCAGCAGGTCAAATTGTACTGCCACCAACTGCTCTAAAACAAAAATCTGTCAGATCACAGGAGCCTCTGTGATGCTGTCACTGATGATGTCACAAAGGCATTCTAAGAACTGAAATGGAATGTTTACTATTGCAAAGCAACAGGTAACCATGGTGACTTGGCTGATGATTCATCACTCTATATATAATTCAAGAATCTCTGTGTGTGTCTTAAAGTTTTTAATTTAAGATAAGATAAGATAAGCCTTTATTAGTCCCACAATGGGGAAATTCCAGGACTGCAACAGCACAGGGATAGCAACACTCAGAGCAACAATCAGAAGGCAAGAAAAAACAAGAGCAGTTAGTATACATATGTACATATAAATATATAAATACTGTATATAAACACACAGTGCGGAGCATTGTAGCTAGATGGAATGAACAGCATAACCGTCTACTTAATTATCCTACATGGTATGAATATGTACCCATACATATTGTCGCCCTCCGTAGCAACCGGTATTTTCCTAGTTGTATACCGGAGGGAACCATTGTGTAAGTCTATTGCATCTTTTGCAGGAAAAGGTTGCTAATTTACAAGAAAAAGTTACTAATTTGCAGGGTAAAAGTTAACTAGTCAATTACATGGGGAAATTTATCCCAAATTTATCAGCTAACACAATAGCTCTTAGAAGCTTGTTAGAGACCAATACAATGTGGCAGTGGATGGCAGAGCATGCCAGAGAATGGGAGTGGCTCAAAAGTAGTCTAATAAAGGAGCCAGTGTTAAAATTCTATGATCAGGACAAACTGCTAAAAGTGTCCACAGATGCGTCCAAAGCCGGCCTAGGAGCTGTGCTATTGCAAAAACATGACACAGAGTGGTATCCAGTCGCATACGCATCGCGCACCATGACAAGCGCAGAAAAAAATTACGCGCAAATAGAGAAAGAGACTCTAGGTGCAGTGTTTGGATGTGAGAAGTTTCATGAATATGTGTATGGACGGTCAGTAATACTAGAAACAGACCACAAACCACTGATTGCGATCTCACAGAAGCCACTGGGTGACGCACCACCGCGCATCCAGCGTCTAATGTTAAGATTACAGAAATATGACTTGAAATTTGAGTTTACACCAGGCAAGCAACTAATTGTAGCCGATGCGCTGAGTAGGGCTAGCTTGAGCAACACCAGCAGCACAACAGAGGAAGCTGTGCAAATACATGTAGACTCTATTAAGGCACACATGCCAGTGTCAGATGCAAAATGGACGAAGATAGTGAAAGAAACACAAAAGGATGAGAAACTAAAAAGAGTAATGGAACAGATACATCAGCCAGGACAGGTTATGATTGACAAGCCATACCAACACTTTAAAGGTGAACTGTCTGTGTTAGATGGGGTTCTGTTAAAAGGTACAAGGATAGTCATACCTACCTCCATGAGATCAGAAATGGTTAAATTAGTGCATGAGGGGCATTTGGGTATTGAAAAGTGCAAAAGATGTGCACGTGATGTTTTGTATTGGCCCAACATGCACAAGGACATTGAGGCATATGTGCAGCGCTGTGACATTTGCCAGCGCCACAGGTATCAACAGCCAAAGGAGCCTATGAGGCCCCATGAGAAACCTCAAGGGCCATGGAGAAAAGTGGGCATGGATCTATTTCAGCTTAAGGGCAAGGACTATCTGTTAGTCATGGACTATCATTCCACCTACCCAGAGTTTGCAGGGTTGAGTGACACAACAGCAGAAAAGGTGATTGCACATACAAAGACAATGTTCGCACGCCATGGAATTCCAATGACTGTTGTAAGTGATAACGGACCACAATTCACGAGTCAGTGCTTCAAAGACTTTGCAGACACATATGGGTTCAAGCACGTGACCTCAAGCCCTCTGTACCCACAGCCAAATGGGTTAGCAGAGAAAGGGGTGCAAATTGTGAAGCGCATACTGAAAAAGGCTGCAGACAATGCAGAAGACCCACATCTGGCGATCCTGAATTACCGAGCATCACCACTGGAGAATGGACTGTCCCCAGCAGAAATGCTCATGAACAGAAAACTCAGAACGCGACTTCCATCAGCATCTCAGGTGATGGAAAAGAGAGATGTGAGGCGTGATGAGAGGCAAACTGAACTGTACAACAGAACAGCACGACCTCTGAGACCACTTGCACATGAGGACATAGTGCGAGTGAGATGTGATGGAGAATGGGGACCGCTGGCAAAAGTGGTCAAGGAAACAACTCCCAGATCATATGAAGTCATCACAGAGCATGGGAAAACAATGAGGCGAAACCAACGTCACTTACTGAAAGTGCCTCAGACAAAAATGAGAGTCACAGACAGTGAAATAAGCGACATGCCAATTTACAGCCAAACCAAACAACCAGAAATGGCTGAGAACCAAAACTTAGAGACAGACAATAACGAACAGACTGAGGTGACACAAATCAGAAGATCACAAAGGCAAATTGTGAAACCGAAAAGATTGATTGAGGAAATGTAAGGAGTACTGAAATGAAAAAAAAAAAAAAATGTGTTGATATTGAATTGTAAACAGAGGAAAAAAATGTGTTGATGTTGAATTGTAAACAGAGAAAAATTGAACTTGTGATTCAGAGTACAAGGTTAAAAAAAAAATGTAAATAGAAATGGAGTTTATTTTGTATATAGAAATTTGAGAAAAAGTTTATAGTAGGACGACCTTTTACTTGAAAAAAAAGGGAGATGTATTGATATGTGAAGTTCATATGGAGTCACCACTAGAGGGCAGTATGACCCCGGCCATGACCTGACGATAAAAGGAGTTGTACTTGAGTCACTGTGTGGTTAGTTGTTATTTGCACTTGAAGTGACAAGTAAAAAGTCCTAACTGACACCCGGTGTGTGCGCCTCGTCATTACATGTTCCAGGAGAACATTACAAGACTGGTACTATAACTGATTGTTTCCATGCCTTTGGAATCTTCCCAGTTTCCCAAACTTTATTAAATAGCTTTAATATTGTTTGAAGTGCACTCTCCTCCATGTGCGACAACATCCTATAACATACACCATCCATATACGCCGCCTTGCATGGCAGTGACCCCTCTGATTCTATATATGTGTGTGATTAACATTGTAATTCAATTCAATTCAATTCAACTTTATTTATATAGCACCATTTCACAACAACAGTCATCTCATAGCACTTTCAACTGTAGGGGAAACCCCCACAGTTGCAGAAAAACCCCAGCAATCAGGCAATCCCCTGTGAGCAAGCGCTTGGCGGCGGTGGAGAGGAAAAACTCCCTTTTAACAGGAAGAAACCTCCAGCAGAACCAGGCTCAGGGAGGGGCAGTCATCTGCTGTGACTGGCTGGGGGGGTAAGGGGATAGAGAAGATAAAAAGAACAGACATGTAGAGAGCAAACAGCATGATGAGGACTCAATCTATGGGAGAGAACAAACAGATGTTAATGACCAGCAAAAAAAAAATAAATAAATATTTCATTGAGAGTGAAGAAAGGAGTGAAGCCTAATGCATTATTGGAGGTCCCCCGGCTGTCTAAACCTATTAGCAGCATAACTAAGGGAGGGTTCAGAGATGCATGATCCCTCCCTAATTGTAGGCTATATCAAAAAGGAAGATTTTAACCCTATTCTTAAAAACAGAGATCGAGTCTGACTCCCGAATCCAGATTGGCAGCTGGTTCCACAGGAGAAGAGCTTGATAACTGAAGGCTCTGCCTCCCATTGTACTTTTGGAGATTCTAGGTATTACAAGTAATCCTTCATTTTGGGAGCATAGTGCTCTGTTAGGATAATACAGTAGTATCAGATCTTTTAAATAAAAACGGGCCTGATTGTTTAGAGCGTTGTAAGTAAAGGTAGGTTTTTTTCTAAAGCCCATCCAGGGACAAGAGTTGCAAATTAGCTAATAGCTATACACTCTTTGTGCAACACATCAGATTGATTGTCATTTGATTAATTGTCTATGTTTATTGCACTGTCCCTGTCAAATAAACATATAATATAATATAAGAAGAAGGATTTTAAACAATTCTAAACTCTATGGGAAGCCAGTGAAGGGAGGCCAGAACCGGAGAGATATGACCTCTCTTTCTAGTACCTGTTAAAACTCTTGCTGCAGCATTTTGGATGAACTGAAGACTTTTTAAAGATGTTTTAGGACAACCTGATAATAAAGAGTTACAATAATCTAATCTAGAGCTAACAAAACCGTGGATCAGTTTCTCAGCATCACTCTGAGACAAGATGCTCCTAATCTTGGCAATATTATGCAAATGATAGAAGGCAGTCTTAGTCATGGATTTAATATGTGAATTGAAAGACAGATCTTGATCAAAAATAACTCCAAGGTTCCTCAAAGAACTATTAAGAGAAAGAGTAACTGCATCCAAAGTAAAAGTTTGATTTGGAAAGGTATTTCTAAGGTTTTTTTGGACCAACAAGAATGACTTCAGTCTTATCTGAATTTAATAGCAGGAAATTACAAGTCATCCAAGCTTTGATTTCTTTAAGACAGGCTTCTAACTTGGCTAATTGATTACTATTATCTGGCTTCATTGACAGATATAACTGTGTATCATCTACATAACAATGAAAATGTATACAGTGCTTTCTAATAATGTTGCCTAACATAAGCATATATAAACTAAAAAGAGTAGGGCCTAGCACAGATCCCTGTGGAACTCCATGACTGAGCTTTGAGTTGAAAGAAAACTCATTACTGACATGAACAAACTGGAGCCTATCAGATAAATAAGATCTAAACCACTACAACGAAGTTCCCATTAAGTCCAACATAGTGTTC
This sequence comes from Pholidichthys leucotaenia, assembly GCA_020510985.1. Classification (NCBI taxonomy): domain Eukaryota; kingdom Metazoa; phylum Chordata; class Actinopteri; order Cichliformes; family Pholidichthyidae; genus Pholidichthys; species Pholidichthys leucotaenia. The sequence continues at coordinate 264,009,978 of CM035839.1, forward strand.
TAATCTATCAAGTAGAATATTATGATCGATAGTATCAAAAGCTGCACTAAGGTCTAAAAAGGCAAGTACAGAAACAAGTCCATTATCAGATGCGATAAGGAGGTCATTAGTGACCTTCACTAAGGCTGTTTCAGTACTATGATGGATTCTAAACCCAGATTGAAATTCTTCAAGTAAACCATTTCCCTGCAGGTGGTCAAATAATTGCGTAGCAACAACTCTTTCTAAGATTTTTGAAATGAAAGGTCCGGTTTCCGTCCCCACCACAGCACAGAAACGGCCCTTCTTAAAATCACAAATGACTTGTTAATGTCAGCAGACTCTGGACTCCTCTCCATCCTCATCCTTCTTGACCTGACTGCAGCCTTTGATACCATTTCTCACCCCATCCTCCTCCATAGACTGGCATCTCTCGGTTTTTCTGGTACTGTTTTAAACTGGTTCACATCCTACCTTTCTGACCGCTCCCAATTCATCCAGTTAAAATCATACACATCCCAGCCATCGTCCATCTCTTCTGGTGTCCCCCAAGGTTCAGTCCTTGGTCCAGTTCTGTCCATCATTTATCTTCTCCCTATTGGTCATATTTTCCGTAAATTTAATATTCAATTCCATTGTTATGCTGATGACACCCAGCTGTATCTTTCCTCCAGACCTACCTCCAACCTCCCTCCCACCTCCCTCTGTGACTGCCTCCATGAACTCACTTCCTGGTTTTCCTCTAACTTTCTTAAACTTAACAGTGATAAAACAGAAGTCCTCTTAGTCGGTTCAAAATCCACCTTTTCAAAGTCAAACAGTATCACCATCACCATTGACAACACAACTGTTTCCCCCTCCCCTCAAGTCAAAAACCTTGGGATAATTTTGGACGCCACCCTCTCCTACAAATCCCACATCAATAATGTCACCCGGTCAGCATTTTTCCATCTACGTAACATCAACCGTCTCCGTCCCTCCCTCACCCCTGCCAGCACCGCCATCCTGGTCCATTCTCTCGTTACCTCCCACCTGGATTATTGTAACTCCCTTCTTTCTGGTCTCCCCCTCAAATCTCTTAAAAAACTTCAACTGGTTCAGAATGCTGCCGCCCGGATCATTACCAGAACTCCATTCACCCATCATATCACCCCGGTTCTGCAGCACCTCCACTGGCTCCCCATCAAACACCGCATTGACTATAAAATCATCCTCCTCACTTACAAAGCCCTCCATGGCCTCGCCCCCCCATACCTGGCTGCACTCCTCTCCGTCCATACACCATCCAGAACTCTCAGATCATCAACTACCATCAACCTAATTTGAGAGGAGACTTAAACTTTACAAAACCCAAGATACGAACAACCAAGAAAAGTATGTGCATATCTGTCTGTGGGGTGGATTTGTGGAACAGTCTGGAGCCGGAACTGAAACTGTGTACAAACAGAAATCAATTCAAAAAGAGGTATAAACACTATTTAAGATAAGATAAGATAAGATAAGCCTTTATTAGTCCCACAATGGGGAAATTCCAGGATTGCAACAGCACAGGGATAGCAACACTCAGAGCAACAATCAGAAGGCAAGAAAAAACAAGAACAGCTAGTAAACATATGTACATATTACTATAAATATACTGTATATATATATATATATATATAGACCCACAGTGCGGAGCATTGTGGTTGGTGAATGTGCAGCAGAAAGTCTAAGCTCTCTCGCCGCGGATGCGGCGGGCCAGCTGAAAGTCTTTGGGCATGATGGTGACCCTCTTAGCGAAGAAGAGACCCGCCAGGTAGGCCTCGCTGGCCTCCTGCAGAGCCATGACGGCGAAGCTCAGGAAGCGCAGGTCGGTCTTGAAGTCCTGAGCGATCTCCCTCACCAGGCGCTGGATGGGCAGCTTATGGATGAGCAGCTCCGTGGATTTCTGGTAGCAACGGATCTCTCTCAGAGCCACGGGCCTGTAACGGTGAGGCTTCTTCACTCCGCCGGTGGCCGGAGTGCTTTTCCGAGCAGCCTTGGTGGCTAGCTGCTTCCTGGGGGGCTTTTTCCTCCAGTAGATTTTACGGGCGGTCTGCTTGGTTCTTGCCATCGCTCTCTATTATTCTTATTCTTATTATTACTATTATTTGCTGAAAGGATATTTGTTAGAAGGGTAGTATTTATATGTACGATTCATTATGTTCACTCTGGGACATTATGGGACACTATGGAATGGTGGGTGGGACAGCACTGTGTGTATCTGTGTTGTTTGAGGCTGGTTTTGATGTATGGACATCAATGTATGTTAGGATGGATGGGTGTTAATGTTGATTTGTAAAAAATACAGTAAATTGTTTACTTGGGGTCTTAAAGGTGGTAATTTGTATATAATTCACATGGGTGTATTTATGGAAAAGAGGAGATGGAATTAATAAGTGTTCACTTCTTCCTTCTCCCTTTCGAACACTGTATACTGTTACTTTATTGCATTTGTCATTTGTTTGTTTTTGTTATACTTTTTTTTGTTCGAAATAAAGTATCTATCTATCTATCTATCTATCTACCTCACTGTCCCTCCTGCACGCACGACCACCATGGGCCTCCGATCATTCAGCTGCACCGCCCCCTGCCTCTGGAACTCCCTCCCACCGGACCTCAGGAATTTAAACTCACTTTCCACCTTCAAATCCTACCTCAAGACTTTTCTGTTCACTCAGGCCTATACTTTGTGATTCTTGTACTTGTGATGTGTTTTTAAATGTGTTTTATTGATTGTTTTATTCTTGTACGGCGTCCTTGAGTGCCTTGAAAGGCACCTTAAATAAAATGCATTATTATTATTATTATTATTAAAGGGAGATTAGAGATTGGTCTATAGTTAGCTAAAACTCCTGGATCCAGCTTTGGCTTTTTGAGTAACGGTTTAATTACAGCCGTTTTAAAAGCCTGCGGTACATGGCCTAAAGTTAATAAAGAATTGATTATTTGAAGAATAAAGCTACCAATAAGTGGGAAGACTTCTTTAAATAACCTGGTAGGAATAGGGTCTAAAAGACAAGTTGAAGGGTTAGATGAGGAAATTATTTTGTCTAACTCTAAAAGGTCAATTGGAGTAAACTCATCAAAACAGATATCAGTTGAAGGAGTTGTAGTAGTTACTGTATTTAAGTTAATGGTGGGACGAATCTGATTGATTTTATCTCTGATGAGAAACATAATTTCGTTCTACTGTACATGATTGGCTGTATGGATTTGAATGACAATAAAGATGGCTTATCCTTATCTTTCTCTGGTGAAGACTGCTTCAATTTCAATTTCACAATACCGACGCACTCTACAAGAAGGGACAGCGCAGGCTGTTCCTACTGAGGAGGCTCAGGTCTTTTGGTGTACAAGGGGCGCTGCTGAAGACATTCTACGACACGGTGGTGGCATCAGCCATCACTTTTGGAGTGGTCTGCTGGGGCAACAGCATTACAGTAGCCGATAGGAAGAGACTGAACAAACTGATCAAGAAAGCTAGATCTGTCCTGGGGAAACGCCTTGACCCAGTGGAGGGGATAGGAGAGAGAAGGATGGTGGCTAAACTGTCATCTCTGCTGGAGTCTGAGTCCCACCCTATACAGGACATATTGAACGCACTGAAGAGCTCATTTAGCAGTAGACTACATCATCCTAGGTGCGCAACCGAGAGGTTTCGCAGGTCCTTCCTACCTACGGCTGTCAGACTGCATAACCTAAGCAGGGCTGCTCGCAGAGATAGCAAAAAAACATGACGACCTAATAGTATTGAATGCAAAAGACGCAACAGACTTACACAAATGGTCCCCTCCAGTATACAACTAGGACAATATCAGTCGCTACGGAGGGTGACAGTATGTATGGGTACATATTCATACTATGTAGGATAACTAAGGAGACGGTTATGCTGTTTATTCCATCTAGCTACAATGCTCCGCACTTTGTATATACTGTATATTTATATATTTATGTGTACGTATGTATATCCACTGCTCTTATTTATGTTTTTCGTATCTTCTTAATAATTGCTCTGAGTGTTGCTATCCCTGTATTGTTGCAATCCTGGAATTTCCCCATTGTGGGACTAATAAAGGCTTATCTTATCTTATCTTAATTTCATACTAGCCCTTTTCAATTCTGATAGAGTGAATGGCAAATCTATCCTGTCCCTTGAAGTATTCTTCCTTTTGTTTACATATGAGTGTTTGGATAAAGGGCTTTCCCTGCTTTATCTAATTGTGTTTGGTTGGTTTTTTGAACTATGAATCTTCACTAAAGTTTGTGTCAAAAGTTCTGCTTTGTCTATATATTAACAGCTATGTTTTTTCTTTCTCTGTAGGAGTGTGTTCAAGAATTGGACAGTTAGCACAAAACCATATAAAATACATCAGAAGATTAATTAACCCCTCTAACTGGCCCAGGTGCCATTTTGCAACATAACCCCTAGTGGTCAAGAGTGGTAAAGAATTTTTGTCAACAAAATAGTTCAGATTTCCAAAGCTATAACTTGAAAGTTGCAAGAAATAATGGCTTACTGTCAATTAGAAAGATGTAGAATATGTGTTATGATCCAAGCGCCGATCTCGTCCGCGCTCGGGTCATACATCATCTCCTGCAGGCTTGACAGCAGTGTTACCTTCTGGCCCTCCGGGCTCTTATTATGACAGCGCTCGGAGGAGCTTCCTGCTGTCAAAGCCTGCCAGCTGTGCTGCATTCAGGGCTCATTAGTGGCCGGCTTTTAAGCGGACGCTGAATGCAGCCCAATGCAGTAGCCTCGTCAAACATTCCTTTGTTAGACGTCGAGCGAGCGTTCCTCGTCCCGGACGTCAATATTCCTCTTTTTCCTCATCTACGATTACCCCTCGTCCTTATCAGGTATTGTAAGTGTGCTTGCTCAGCCTTACAGTCTCTGTTCCTCGTTGTTGTGTGTTTTAGCCCACCGTGGCCTATTACTTTGTCACTTTGTGTATTATCTTCTGTTTCATCGCCATTAATAAACATCATTGCAAACTCACCGGTGACCTGTGGCGTCTTATGATGGCTCACGAGGGCCACCCGTGACAGTAGGCTGCTGCCAGACTGAGACACCTGTCGCCGTGAGTTTGCATTTGGACTTTGCTCTTTCCTGTCTGGGTACTGCGTGCTGGAAGCATGCCGTCGCGGAGGGGCCGCGCTCGGAGTCAGAGCTACGAGCTGGCGGACACCCTGGAATACGTTGATGAAACGTTCATCTCCGTCTCCCTCCTCGACTATGACAGCGATGTGCGCTGGTACCTGGACTGTGCTGAGGATGTGTTGAATCATCTCCCCCTCTACGCCGACCACCCCGAAGTCAGCGTGAGGAGGGATGACATTGCCACACAGCGCGAGATACTCCGCATGATGGAGGAGGACTACAGGGGTAAGCAGAGGAGGAGGCATCCCCGCTTCCCGCTTTGGGATCCCGTTCCTGCCCTCAATCCAGTTCTGGAGTTTGCACCATCCAGGGGCCGTCGAAGATGTCGGCACCACGGCCATAGTCAACCTCAGCCAGATCCGGATCCTGTTCCGGGCCGCCTGAGAGACTCAATCCCACAGTCAGCTGCTTCCTCGGCATCTCGCCAGGAGGGAATCCCCGCAGCCTCTTCCCCCAGGTCATCTTCTCCTGCTGTCCCGTCAGCGCTCCGTGCCCGGTTCGTCTCGGCTGTCACCCCCTCCTCCTCGACGCCTTCCCCGACTGCTGTGAGTGCCCAGAGTCCTGTTCCAGCGAGCCCCGTCCCAGATCCATCACGAGTGGCTCCCCCTCGTCCTCCCAGGGGGCCCTCTGTCACCGTCCGGTGGGGAAAGGGAGGAGCAACGTCCGCTACAGCAGGCACCATCCTGCCTCCGGGAGACAGGCAAGTACAAGTTCACTCATCTCCTCTTAATTGTGATTTGCCTTGTCTGACTCCTGGGGGTGGAGTTCGGGGTTCGCAGTCCCCCGAGCTCCCACCACCTGCTGTAGCTTCTATTATTAAACCCACTGCCTCTGTGTCTCCCTCCGCTGAGCGGTCCTCGACGTCAGGCCAACGTCGCCTGATGAGGAGGGGGCCTGCAGTTCTGGAGAGCCTAGTTCCAGCCCCGCAGCCACGTCGTGGGCAGAGGAGGAGAGCGGACTGCAGTGTGGAGCCTGCGCCGACGACAAAGCGTCCCCGGGTCTCCACAGATGAGCGGTCCGGTCCAGCGGGTCGAGGGTCCCCTGCCACCTCGCCGTGTGGGTTGTCGGCATGGACATCAGTGCCGGAGGGTCCTCAGGCTGCGGAAGCCACCATGCCAGCTGCGGAGCCCGACATAGCTGAGTGGGAGCCGGAAGACAACCTCCTTCCGTCTGAGCCCGGATGGTCGGAGTCCTGGGCAGCGACAGAACCCAAGTACACGCAAGTGCTCTACTTTGTTTTTCCCCTTTCTAATCTGGAGCACTTTTGCCTGTCTCTCGGAGAGACGAGCCAGGGGCAGCCATCCGCTGCGCCTGAACTCGTCTCACTGGGCTCTGTCGCTACCGGTGATCCTGATCCCGGTTCTTTTCTCTCTCCTGAGCCTTCTCCCAGGGTCACTGGCGTGGAGCTGATTCCGGTCGCTGTGCCAGAGGTTTCGGGTTTCGGGGTTGGAGGTCGGTTCTGGTGCGGCGCCGACCCAGTTGGGGTCCGACGCGGGTGCAGCCAAGGCCCAATCGGGGGTCATCATGGGTGCAGCCGTGACCCAATCGGGGTCCGATGCGGGTGCAGCCGTGACCCAATCGGGATCCATCGCGGGTGCAGCCGTGACCCAGTCGGGGTCCATCACAGGTGCAGCACCAGCAGAAGTCAAGGTCGGTGAGGGAGCTGCAGATCCCCTGCCACCAGACACTGGACAGGCTCATCATCATCATCCTCACCCTCAGGATCTACATCCCAGCTCGTCTCCACCGGGGGCCGTTGGGGTTCCTAATACTCCACCCGGCTGTCCCTCGTCTTTCCCCTCTCCAGGGAGGCCGTCTTCAATCTCTCCCCTACGGTTCTGGTGGCTGAGTGATGCAGGTCGGCCGCCTGATGAGCTGTTCCGCCAGTTTGGCGTTCTGGGTCGGCCACCCGACAAACTTTCTTGTCCATTCGGCGACCTGGCCCAGCCGCCAGAAGAATTGTGTTTCCTGGCTTGGGACTGGGGTAGGCCGCCCGAACTGTTCCTTTTCCCCCTGCCAGCGATATGGACGCTAGACGCAGGGTGGCCCCCCCAAACTTTCGGCTTTCATGCCGTGGGGTTTATACTGCCTTCATGCTTCATGCAGGCTGTTCCTGCTGAGGAGACTCAGGTCTTTTGGTGTACAAGGGGCGCTGCTGAAGTCATTCTATGACACGGTGGTGGCATCAGCCATCACTTTTGGAGTGGTCTGCTGGGGCAGTGGCATTACTGCAGCCGATAGGAAGAGACTGAACAAACTGATTAAGAAAGCTAGCTCTGTCCTGGGGCAGCGCCTTGATCCGATGGAGGAGATAGGAGAGAGAAGGACGGTGGCTAAACTGTCATCTCTGCTGGAGTCCGAGTTCCACCCTATGCAGGACATACTGAATGCACTGAGGAGCTCATTTAGCAGCAGACTACATCATCCCAGGTGCACAACCGAGAGGTTTCGTAGGTCCTTCCTACCAACGGCTGTCAGACTGTACAACCTAAGCAGGGCTGCTCGCAGAGATAGCAAAAAGACGTAACAAACTAATAGTTTTTTGAATGCAAAAGATGCAATAGACTTACACAATGGTCCTCTCCGGCATACAACTAGGAACATACCGGTCGCTATGGAGGGTGAGAATATGTATGGGCACATAATCATACCATGTAGGATAACTAAGTAGACGGTTATGCTGTTTCATTCCATCTAGCAACAATGCTCTGCACTGTGTGTGTTTATATATTTGCATATTTATTCCATCTAGCTACAATGCTCCGTACTGTGGGTGTTTATATATTTATATATCTACATATTATTCCATCTAGCTACATTGCTCCGCACTGTGTGTGTTTATATACTTGCATATTTATTCCACCTAGCTGCAATGCTCCGTACTGTGGGTGTTTATATATTTACATATTTATTCCATCTAGCTACAATGCTCTGCACTGTGTGTTCATATATTCATATATTTATTCCATCCAGCTACAATGCTCTGCACTGTGTGTCTGTGTGTGTGTGTATATATATATATTTTATAGTAATACGTACATATGTTTATTAGCTGCTCTTGCTTGCTTGTTTTTTTTTTTTTTTTTCTTGCCTTCTGATTGTTGCTCTGAGTGTTGCTATCCCTGTGCTGTTGCAATCCTGGAATTTCCCCGTTGTGGGACTAATAAAGGCTTATCTTATCTTATCTTATCTTATCTTCATCCCTGAGTTGCATTTCTGTCCTCCTGTAACCTTTTGGGATGTGCGGGGGATCTTGTATTTGTTATTGTGCATCTCACCCCTTCCTAGCGGGTGTTTTCTTTGTTCATCTTTCCTCTGTTAAATGTCCATTCGTTGCCTGTAACAGTTGGTGTGTTTTTGCGTTTGGGAATATGGTATTTTCTGTTGTCGTGCCCTGTAATTGTTTTATTTTTCAGTCTGCCTTGACCATGGTTTGTGTTCTTGTGAATATCCTGTTCGCCGTTATTTTGCCCTGTGATCGTCTTCTTTACACTCAGCCCTGGTTGTAATTTGTGCATGGGAGTGTCGTTTTTTTTTTTTTCCCCTCTCTGTCTGCCTGCGCACTCCTGTTGTCGTCATGGGTTTTTTTGGTCTATGCTGGTTCGCTCCCCCCTGGCCTGTTCCCCCTACCGCCCACCCTGTGGGGGGGGGGGGGGGGGGCTTGGGTATCATTGGGCGTTCAGAGCCCGCCCTCAAGGGGGAGGTACTGTTATGATCCGAGCACCGATCTCGTCCGCGCTCGGGTCATACATCATCTCCTGCAGGCTTGACAGCAGTGTTACCTTCTGGCCCCCCGGGCTCTTATTATGACAGCGCTCGGGGGAGCTTCCTGCTGTCAAAGCCTGCCAGCTGTGCTGCATTCAGGGCTCATTAGTGGCCGGCTTTTAAGCGGACGCTGAATGCAGCCCAATGCAGCAGCCTCGTCAAACATTCCTTTGTTAGACGTCGAGCGAGCGTTCCTCATCCCGGACGTCAATATTCCTCTTTTTCCTCATCTACGATCACCCCTTGTCCTTATTGGGTATTGTAAGTGTGCTTGCTCAGCCTTACAGTCTCTGTTCCTCGTTGTTGTGTGTTTTAGCCCACCATGGCTTATTACTTTGTCACTTTGTGTATTATCTTCTGTTTCATCGCCATTAATAAACATCATTGCAAACTCACTGGTGACCTGTGGCGTCTTATGATGGCTCGCGAGGGCCATCCGTGACAATATGATCCAAAGTTTGAGATAGGAATAAATTTACTCATCTGATTTGCATAATGATGCGGCTGGAATATCGAATTACATAACTCAGACAAAGGTGGACTTTGGACATATTTACACAAAGAATGGTTCTGTTTTTTGACACTGTTTTCTCTACAGGGGTATGTTGTTATCTCAAAGTATATGAACCAGAAAATCAGTACAATGTAAAGAAACAAAGAAATTCGTCACTCACCACTGGAGAAGGGGGGCTCACCCGTTGGTGTGGTGGCTGTGTTTTTGTCCATCGTGGTTGTTGTTTTGTGTTCTGTCGCTCATTTGCGCTCTCTCCCACATCTACAAAATCTTGTGATTATCCCACGTCAATTTTGCTTGTATCCCGCGGCAATTTTTCATGTACGAAGCCGTTTATGTGACAATGCTTGACGATGCATGGTGGCCATATTGGTCTTGTGAGCTCAGAGGAGGAAAAAGGAAGAAGAATAAGAAGGATTTCTTCTTCTTTGGTGTATTCCGTGTCAGCCATGATTCCTCCAATGCATGCCTGCCACCCTCTGAACTGGCAGATCAGTACAAATTGTCAGTACAGCTGGGGAGTTAAAGAGATGTTAGAGTGAGTTGACAAGCACCGTTGCTGTGCTGTGCCACAGGGGGCGTGCAACTTGTCCATGAAATGTGGCCAGTTACAAGGTTAATAATCACATAAGAAGGACTATTTCACAACTTATCTGTTTATTTGAAGCATGCAGAGAATAATCACAGCTGGGAGGTCTTGGTTCCAGCACAACCTGACAGACTCAAGGACCCCCAAAAACAATGAATGGTAAATGGCGTTCACTTATATAGCACTTTTTCTTCTCATCTAAGATGACCAAAGCACTTTACAGATCCTGCAATTCACCCATTCACACACACCAGGCCACCAGGAGCAACTAGGGGTTCAGTGTCTTGCTCAAGGACACTTTGACAAGCAGATAGCAGATAGAGCGGGAATCAAACCCATGACCCTCCGACTAGTCGTCGGTCACACTACACCTGCGCCACCACCGCTACATGTACTCGTAAAATCGAGTACATATAGCTTCTTTTCTGGGGCAGTCCCCAGACCCCAACAATGGCTCTTTCTTCTTAAGGATTGCTGACTCCATCAGATGCCTTCTCCTCCACAAACGGTCACTGGCCAGGTGCATCTTTCTGCCGCTCCACTATCTCTAATTGCAACCCTGAACCCAGGTTGACCTCCTCCCTTTTTATGTGTGAACAGAAGCAGTCCTTTTTTGCCAAGCGATGGAGGGTGTGTGTGTGCAGAACTAAAAGCCCACATCCTGTTATGTTAAGCGTGTAACAGTGCAAAAAACTTCACACAGCAAAAAGCACATTGTGTAAAAAATATTTAATATCCTAATCTTATCTAAACATTTCTACCACAGCTATTTCCCCATTACTGTCTAACATTGGTATTTTGTACTCTCTTCTAATACCACTCATTTTCTTAATCATTCCCCTGATAGCTGCATTTCTCTTCCTATAGTATTACAGTACTGTCTCCAAAATAAACGCTTAGCTGTTTTAATTGTTTTCCTGACGATTGCCTGACACCATTTGTACTCAATCACTGCTTCCAAAGTATGACACTTTTTCACTTGTCTGAATGCCCTATTTCTATTTTTGATAGCTTTATTACAATTATCATCCCACCAGGGAAGATTCTTTCATTGTCTATAACCTGTACTTTTTGGTATTGTTTGATTTGCAGACTCTATTATAATCGCACTGACACTTTTACTAAATTTCTCTCCATCAATAATGTCCTCACTATTTAGCTACTCACATCTAGACTTACACAGATATTTAAAATTTATCCCAATCTACCTTATCCAATTTCCATCTTGTGCCAGACTGCATCCCTTGTTCTCCCGCTTCTAGACCAGTTTTAACTCTTATTGGGTAATGATCACTCCCACTAGTTGGGGGGCGGCAGTGGCTCAGGAGGTAGAGCCGGTCATCCAATAACCGCATGGTTGGCGGTTTGAATCCCGCTCTCCCCGGATATCCTGCCGTTGTGTCCCTGGGCAAGACACTTCACCCCCAATTGCTCCTGGTGGGTCTGGAAGTGCCATGTTAGGTAGCATGCCGCCATCAGTGTGTGAATGTGCGTGTGAATGGGTGGATAGCAGGATCTGTAAAGCGCTTTGGTCATCAAGAGATGAGAATAAAAGCGCTATACAAGTGAATGCCATTTACCATTAGTTGACCGACTTAATGGCTCCCAAGATGTGATTCCTGCAATGGCATTTGAAACTAAAGTTAGGTCTAACACACTTTCTGAGACTAGATTACTGCTAAATCTAGTACCTTTCCCCATTATTCATGCATATTAAGTCCCTGTCCTCTAAAAAATCCTCAATTACTGTGCTATTTATATCTATATTCCTGCTACCCCAAAGCGTGTTATGTGCAGTAAAATCCCCACACCAAACCATCTTACCCTGTGCTTGTCTATTTACAACATTCAAAGTGTCAACTGTCAATCTGGACATGGACATGGACATGGATTATAGTAATTAATAATTGTGATTTCGTCTTTTACTGCCCATATTTTTTACCATTAATGATTCATGTTCTTTCCCTATGTCCATTATTTTGTAATTTCAGAATCAGAATCAGAATCAGAATCAGGTTTATTGCCATTGTTCATGTAGTACACAAACTAGGAATTTGTCTCGGTACAATGCTGCAACATTAAACATGATAAGATAAGAGAAATAAACTATACATGTAATAAAGTGTAGGATAAGATTAAGTGATACTGGTCAACAGTTAAAATATATATTAGCCAGCAGCAGATACTGTGGAGAACTATATAGTGCAGTCGGTAATGCAGGAAGAAAACAGTGATGATTGACATGAGTCTGGTTGAGCTGCTGTACATGGTGCACGAGAGTCACTTAGTGTTCAGCAGTCTAATGGCAGAGGGGAAGAAGCTGTTCATGTGACGGGAGGTTTTAGTCTGGATGGACCGAAGTCTTCTACCAGAGGGGAGGGGGGCAAACAGTACGTGACCAGGGTGTGAGGGATCGGCTATGATCCGGCCAGCACGCCTCCGGGTCCTGGAGATGTACAGATCCTGGAGAGATGGGAGCTTGCAGCCGATCACCTTCTCAGCAGTGCGCACGACGCGCTGCAGCCTTAGTCTGTCCCTGGCAGTGGCTCCTGCGTACCACACGGTTATGGAGGTGGTGAGGATGGGCTCGATGATGGCTGTGTAGAACTGCACTAACATCTTGGTGGGTAGCTTGAGCTTCCTCAGCTGCCGCAGGAAGAACATCCTCTGCTGGGCTTTTTTGATGAGTGAGCTGATGGTCAGCTCCCATTTGAGGTCCCTGGTGATGGTAGTGCCTAGGAAGCGGAAGGAATCAGCAGTGGTGATGGGAGAGCCTGAGAGGGTGAGGGGGGGCAGAGGAGTAGTGACTTTCCTGAAGTCTACAATCATCTCCACTGTCTTCAGAGCGTTCAGCTGCAGGTTGTTATTGCTGCACCAGGACGCCAGCTGGGCCACCTCTCTCCTGTAGGCGGACTCGTCGCCGTTGGAGATGAGCCCGATGAGGGTGGTGTCGTCCGCAAACTTGATCAACTTGACAGACTGGTGGCTGGAGGTGCAGGAGTTGGTGTAAAGGGAGAAGAGTAGGGGGGAAAGTACACAGCCCTGGGGTGATCCGGTGCTGATGCTAGTATAGTCTGAGACAGTCCACTCAATCTCAGTCCACAATTTGTTCCATTATGCACAAAAGTTGCTGCACCCCCTCCTCTACCAGTTTCCCTGTCGTTCCTTATAGATGTGTATCCTTGAATGACAAAATCCAACTGAGGTTTTAGCCATGTTTCCTTGCATATCAGATATAAACTTTTTGAATTCTTGCCCATTTGATATTAAACTTCTGGCATTCCACTGCATAATCATGATTACCATTATGACCCACTTGCCCATGATGTCTGTGAACTTAAAGATCCCCCACTTAACCTCTTGCACTCTGGTGTACCGCGGGTGGGCACGTCTCTGCGTCCTAGAGCGCACGAGGACGCACGAGGGTGCTGCGTCCTAGAGCGCACTGAAAAAAAAAGCTGCATTTCCGTTCTTCCACTACAGACATAGCCGCGAACAGAAAGCCAAAGGAGTGCTTTGATTGGTTTAGATGTGATTGACCTCTCATTCGACTAATAAGAGCCTTGAATTGGGTTTCTGAAACTTTGAAGAACCAATGACTGAAAACCTAGCCAGAATGACCCGCCTACCAACGGCTGCGAATACAGCCAGCCAATTGAAGCACAGAAGTTCGAAAGCTGTTTTGTGTAAGGCTGGGTGACACACAGGCGTTCGCCAGTCTTTTTTTCTTACTACTGTTCTTATTTGTTTAGAAAAATCGTTCGCCAAAACCGCAATCATGGAAGCGCAAAACCTCAATAATGGAATTATGGTTTGACCGGGTCGCATGACCAGAACCACGAGTCCGTAACAAGTGGACCAGCGTCATGTTCGTCTGACAATGAGGAAGAGAAGTTGGCCAGCGACTTTGCTGTTGTGGACAGGTAAGTGTTATAAACTAAATTATTCTTTATCCCTGAAAATTGTAATCCAAATGACTTTTGACCGATCGGTAAATTACAACTGTGCGTTCCGGGTCCGTCATGTTGCGAACGGTCCCCCCGTCATGTTGTGAACGCCCCCCCCCCCCGCTACTCTTCTGTAGCGGAATGCAGATATATTGCAGATATTTTAGTCCAACTGTGCGTAGTAGACCGCGGCGCACCGTCACCGCTTTCCGTCATGTAGCGATGGGCGATGTCCGTCCTCTGTAGCGGGGGTGGGGGGTGGGGGGTGGGAGTTGTTATCTTCTACATCACAAATATTTTAGTATAATTTTTAGTGCACTGTAGGTTATTTTTTCTTGTAAAAAAAAGCCGCACATTTTTTACATGGCATGCTTCTTTGTGTGTGGGGGCTTGTTTGTTCATTCATTCATTCATGAATGAATAAACAACCCCCCCCCCACACACACACACACAGCTCTTCACCTTTCATTAGAGCCCAAGATGAAGCTTCTATACTGAATCATTCAAAAGTTACAGACGTTTTTCCAAACTGTGCCATTTGGCACAATTTGGCACAAAATTTTGACCTCAGCTGGATAACACTTGGTTCTACATTTCTGTTGCATTTTCCAGCCAGTATCTGAAGCTGTGTGTTATTTGCAAGCATTTGTATCCAAAAAAACACCCAGGCGAAATTTATTTTCTTCAAGTTCAGTATGTTTAGATGACTGTTACTCAGTGGCAGGAGCACTTAGAGAGATTATGACTGTTTTGCCAAAAAATTCAAAGTGTTTTCTTTTAAATGAGACCAACCCCATGAAGATGCTGCAAAGGGTTGAAGAACAGCTTTTGATTTACTTTGGGTACGTTATTTTTAGGCGTTTTTAGGGAAGTTGACCAGAGTGCAAGGGGTTAACAAGTCCTCAACTGCTCCCCAATGTAGCCCCTTAATGCCAAGATCTGAAGAAGATTGAACTCACTCAATTTTTCTATTGGTTGATTGTTTAATGTTAATGGTTCTGTAACAGTTCTGCATTTTGTTTTTTATTTTTTTATTTTTTTTTGTGAAAATCATATTGCAGGTTTTGACATGTTTCGGGACCCAGGAGACAGACACTGACACAGGCAAATTAGTGAACAATAATCTTTATTAGAGTGAAAGGGTGTGTAGTGCAAGCGTGAGCGTGTGGATAGTATCCTGGTCACTGGAACTGAGCACTCTGGACGGAGACCCGGCAACCCTGGAACATATAAGCACAGACCATTACTTTTGTCCCACGCTAATGACAAGCTATCAGTAGTGAGGCTTACTTGGGAGAAGTGCAGGTTACGTCCTGCTGAGAACCAGCGGCTGTGCAACGTGGAGGTGAAGGCGTCCGGTAACGAGCTGAGGCTTCCACCTGTGACTGAGACGAGGACAGGTCTTCCAGTGACTCCGGCTGTGACACCACAGACCGGGGCAATGACAAACCAGCTGATGACAAGACGAGTGATTCCACAGAACGTGGTGACGATGATAATCCAGACGATGACAAGGCGGGTGATTCCACAGAGCGTGGTGACCATGACAATACAGACGACGACGAGGTGAGTGATTCCACAGAGCGTGGTGACGAGGTCACAACAGATGACGATGACACAAACTCCACCGGTAACGGTGGCCAGTACTCCTGTAACTGATACAGTAATAATTCAGGAATTTGTGGAGCCAGACGTACCGGTAGTCGTGGTGGTAGCGAGCCGCTACGTGAGCGAGTTGGCGTAACCCCGTCAGCTGGGGACGCAGGTCCGCCGCCAAGGGAGTCCACCTGTGCACAGGGGTAGAGGTTAGGAGTAGAGTAGCAAACAGCTCTCTTACGTGCTTAACTTTGAACTGATGTCCTTGACGAGGCCAGAGACGTTCTAGACGAGGCCAGAGAAGATTCTGACGAGGCAGTTCCTGACGAGACAGCTTCAGACGAGACAGCTTCCGACAAGACAGCTTCTGACGAGACAGCTTCTGACGAGACAGCTTCTGATGAGACAGTTTCTGACGAGGCAGTTTTTGACAAAACAATTCTTGACGAGACAGACTCTGACGAGACAAGATAATACCTTGACGAGGCCAGAGAACGGAGTTCTGGTTCTTTCTCAGACGAGGAGGACAGCCGACTCCGTCCCGGGCTGTCAGCAACGCTGGCTTTTAACAGCTGCTGATTAACCCCTGTGGATCTGTGCGCAGCTGGAGTTAATGATGCTAATGACGGCCCAGAGGCCGCCATGACAGTACTCCCCCCTCTAGCAGTGCCTCCAGGCACCTGCCCAATCCTACCTGGATTCGCCCGGTGAAAGTCGCGAATCAGCTGCTTATCCAAGATCAACGCTGGGCGAATCCAAGACCGATCCTCCGGTCCAAAGCCCTCCCAGTCCACCAGATACTGAAGGCCACGACCCCGCCTACAAACATCCAAGATGGCAGTCACCCCCCAGGCCGGATGGCCATTGATCATCCTCGGGGGTGGGGGTGCCGCGGGAGCAGGGCACAGGGGGTCAGAGACGTACGGCTTGACCTGGGAGACATGAAAGGTGGGGCAGATACGCATCGAAGAGGGGAGAGACAAGCGCACAGACACAGGGTTAACAATACGATTAATGGTGTAGGGACCAATAAAGCGTTTAGTCAGCTTATGCTTTTCAGCCGGCACACCAATATTCCGGGTAGATAACCAAACCTTCTGACCCACCTTATACTCCGGGGCGGGTCTCCTATGCCGGTTGGCCACCTGGATATTACGTTCAGTAGTTTTCAACAAAGCTTTGCGAGCGAGGAGCCACACTCGCCGGCAGCGTTTAATATGTGCCTGGACAGAAGGAACCGCTACCTCCTTCTCCTCCTCAGAAAACAACGGAGGATCAAACCCACAAGAGGCTTTAAACAGGGAGACGCCCGTGGCCGTGGAGATCGTAGCGTTGTGAGCGTACTCAATCCAGGGCAGGAACTTGCTCCAGGAAGATGAGCAGGAGGAGATGACACAACGGAGGGCGGCTTCCAGCTCCTGATTAGCCCTCTCACACTGACCATTACTTTGGGGGTGATAGCCAGAAGAGAGGCTGGCAGTGGCTCCTAGTGCCGTGCAGAAGGCCTTCCAAACTTGAGATACAAACTGGGGTCCTCGATCGGACACAATATCCGTAGGGATGCCATGAAGATGTACCACGTGTGGCACCAGGAGGTCCGCAGTCTCCTGGGCCGAAGGCAGACCCTGAAGTGGCACAAAATGGGCCGCCTTCGAAAACCAGTCCACAATGGTTAATACTGTGGTGTAGTCATCTGAAGTGGGTAACCCAGTCACAAAGTCCGTTGCTACATGAGACCAGGGGCGTGAAGGAACAGGTAACGGATGTAGTAAGCCTGCCGGGGGAGATGACGACGTCTTCCCGGTGGCGCACTGAGCGCAGGCCCGGATGTAGCCAACAACATCCTTCCGCAACCCTGGCCACCAGAAGGTCCTTTGAAGAAGATCCACAGTTCGACCCACTCCAGGATGACAAGCCAACTTGGAAGCGTGACCCCACTCAATCACCTTGCCTTGGACAGCGCGTGGAACAAACAAGCGGCCCAGCCCCCCCCCCCCCCCCCAGGGTCCGGCTCAGTCTTCTGGGCCTGGCGAACCATCTTGCAGATTCCCCAGGACAGGGCGCCCACGACGCAGGAAGGCGGCAGGATAGGGGTCTCCTGATCCTCGGAGGATGGGGGGTCAAACTGCCGGGAGAGAGCGTCCGGCTTACTGTTCTTGCTTCCCGGCCGGTACGTGATAGTAAAATTAAACCGGCCGAAGAAGAGGGACCAGCGAGCCTGGCGTGCATTCAGGCGCTTAGCCGTTCTGAGGTACTCCAGGTTACGGTGATCAGTCCAAACCACGAACGGCTGAGCAGCCCCCTCCAGCCAATGTCTCCATTCCTCCAAGGCCAATTTCACAGCCAGTAACTCCCTGTCCCCGATGCTGTAGTTTCTCTCTGCAGGGGAGAGACGATGAGAGAAAAAAGCACAAGGGCAAATCTTACCATCCATGGGAGATCGTTGGGAGAGTACTGCTCTGACTCCCGCATCAGACGCATCCACCTCCACCAAACATTGAAGCTTCGGGTCCACCTGGGTAAGGACTCGGGACGAGGCGAACTCCCTCTTGAGCTTCTCAAATGCATCGGCTGCTTCCTTACTCCAGCAAAATGAAATCTTAGGGGAGGTGAGAGCAGTCAAAGGACGGGCAATATTACCAAAGTTAGGCACAAACCTCCTATAAAAATTTGCAAACCCCAGGAACCCTTGAAGCTGCTTTCTGGAGGTGGGTGCAGGCCATTCCACCACTGCCTTGACTTTGGCAGGGTCAGGAAGCACCTGGTTCCGAGCAATAATAAATCCAAGGAAAGAAGTCTGATCAGTATGAAATTCGCATTTCTCGGCCTTGACGAACAGCTGGTTCTCCAGGAGGCGCTGTAATACTCTAGTGTGCGGGAGAAGATGAGGATATCATCGAGATAAACGAAAACAAATGAGTTCAAGAAATCCCGTAGTACATCGTTGATTAAACGCTGGAAAACGGCTGGGGCGTTAGTTAACCCAAACGGCATTACCAGGTACTCAAAATGACCGCTGGGGGTCCGGAAAGCCGTTTTCCACTCATCACCTTCTCTAATGCGCACAAGATGATAAGCATTCCTGAGGTCCAATTTAGTAAACCATGATGCCCCCTGGAGGGAGTCAAACGCAGTGTTCATCAAGGGCAGTGTATATTTATCCTTGACCGTTATTTCATTCAGCCCCCGGAAGTCAATACAGGGGCGTAGTGAACCGTCCTTCTTTCCAACAAAAAAAATCCGGCCCCCACGGCCGACGACGACGGGCGAATAATACCAGAGACCAAAGATTCCTTAATGTAAGTGTCCATGGCCTCGCGCTCCGGGGCTGATAGGCTGTAAAGGCGGCTAGCAGGTAGAGGGGCCCCAGCCTTCAGATTAATGGCGCAGTCATACGGACGATGGGGGGGGTAAGGACAACGCCCGAGATTTGCTGAACACTTGCCCCAAATCATGATAAACCTCTGGTACCTTAGATAAATCCGGTGGAGATGAATCGGGCAGAGGCATCTTCACAGATGGGGCGCACGCCGCTGATTGGAGACAGGCACTAAGGCAAAACGTACTCCATGCCGTTATTCTCCCAGCTTGCCAGTCAATAGTGGGGTTATGTAGGCGCAGCCAGGGATATCCCAGAATAACAGGCGAAGAGGAAACGGGCAGCACTAGGAACTGAATCTCCTCCCTGTGATTTCCTGAGACAATTATAGACACAGGTGCTGTCTGAAGGTTAATGGTAGTCAACGACGCCTTCGACAGGGTAATCAATCTAACAGGGGGTTCTAAAGACTGACAACTGAGGCCCATCCGGGTTGCCAGGTCTCTAGAAATGAAATTTTGCTCAGCTCCAGAATCAATTAACGCTAGTGTTGAGTGTTCAGTGTGAGTATGAATGAGTCTGAGGGGTAAATGACAACAAGTAAGGGGTTCCTCTGTGTTCTTGCCCGTGAATCCCCCTACTGCGATCCACGGGCCTTCCCTTTTAACTTACTAGGACATTCAGAAACCCCATGTGACTCCTTCCCACAATAGAAACACAGGCCTTGATCCCTACGGCGCTGTTTCTCAACTGCAGACACCTTAGAATGACCAACAATCATGGCTTCCTGATCCGGGGCCTTCTCTGACGCGGGTAAAGCGAGAGGAAGTGAGACAGGGACACGAGGGCGGGGTTTAACTGGACGGGAAGTAACTCGCCGACCAGCCGCCCGTTCCCTTAACCTACTATCGATACTAACTGCTAAAGCAATTAAATCTTGCAAGTTATCTGGTTTATCCCGTGCCGCTAACTCATCCTTTAGCTCGTTGCTAAGGCTGTGTAGAAAAATGCCACAAAGAGATGGCTCCCCCCACCCAATCTCTACGGCCAAAACCCGGAAGTTGATGGCGTAATCTGCAGCTGATCTCTTTCCCTGCTGTAGGCTTAAAAAACGTTCAGTCAACACCTCTCCCCTATCCGTATGATCAAATACAGACAGAAATTCTGACACAAACTCCTGGTAGGTAAGCTGAGAATAGCTAGGTCTAGCTATGATCGAATATGCCCAGTCCAAGGCTCTACCTGCCAGCAAATTTATGACATAGCCTATCCGGCTAGAGTCGAGAGAAAAATCCCCCGGCACACGCAGAAAAACTGATTCACACTGTAAGATGAATCCTCGAGCTTCACCGAGTTTTCCGCTGAACCGGGCAGGTGTTGGAATAGGAGTGAGGCGAGAGGACGAGGAGGTGTTAGCTAGTCCTGACGCTAAGCCTGCAGGGGTTGAGGTATTTGCGGTCGGGGGAAACGTTTGGTGTCCCTCCAAACGATCCAGCCGACCATTAATTTGAGTTAATTGGTTCAAGATTACTGTCTGCTGATGGGCAAGCAAATCTACCCGGGCGCTAAGAGTGTTAATTAAGCGCGACAGTGAGCTGTCCGCTGGGTCAACGTGACGGAGTCCTACTGACATGTTTCGGGACCCAGGAGACAGGCACTGACACGGGCAAATTAGTGAACAATAATCTTTATTAGAGTGAAAGGGTGTGTAGTGCAAGCGTGAGCGTGTGGATAGTATCCTGGTCACTGGAACTGAGCACTCTGGACGGAGACCCGGCAACCCTGGAACATATAAGCACAGACCATTACTTTTGTCCCACACTAATGACAAGCTATCAGTAGTGAGGCTTACTTGGGAGAAGTGCAGGTTACGTCCTGCTGAGAACCAGCGGCCGTGCAACGTGGAGGTGAAGGCGTCCGGTAACGAGCTGGGGCTTCCACCTGTGACTGAGACGAGGACAGGTCTTCCAGTGACTCCGGCTGTGACACCACAGACCGGGGCAATGACAAACCAGCTGATGACAAGACGAGTGATTCCACAGAACGTGGTGACGATGATAATCCAGACGATGACAAGGCGGGTGATTCCACAGAGCGTGGTGACCATGACAATACAGACGACGACGAGGTGAGTGATTCCACAGAGCGTGGTGACGAGGTCACAACAGATGACGATGACACAAACTCCACCGGTAACGGTGGCCAGTACTCCTGTAACTGATACAGTAATAATTCAGGAATTTGTGGAGCCAGACGTACCGGTAGTCGTGGTGGTAGCGAGCCGCTACGTGAGCGAGTTGGCGTAACCCCGTCAGCTGGGGACGCAGGTCTGCTGCCAAGGGAGTCCACCTGTGCACAGGGGTAGAGGTTAGGAGTAGAGTAGCAAACAGCTCTCTTACGTGCTTGACTTTGAACTGATGTCCTTGACGAGGTGAGAGACGTTCTAGACGAGGCCAGAGAAGATTCTGACGAGGCAGTTCCTGACGAGACAGCTTCAGACGAGACAGCTTCCGACAAGACAGCTTCTGACGAGACAGCTTCTGATGAGACAGTCTCTGACGAGGCAGTTCTTGACAAGACAATTCCTGACGAGACAGCTTCTGACGAGACAGTTTCTGACGAGGCAGTTTTTGACAAAACAATTCTTGATGAGACAGACTCTGACGAGACAAGAGAATACCTTGACGAGGCCAGAGAACGGAGTTCTGGTTCTTTCTCAGACGAGGAGGACAGCCGACTCCGTCCCGGGCTGTCAGCAACGCTGGCTTTTAACAGCTGCTGATTAACCCCTGTGGATCTGTGCGCAGCTGGAGTTAATGATGCTAATGATGGCCCAGAGGCCGCCATGACAGGTTTTACCGTTTGAAAATTTAAATCCCCACTCAAATGACCACTTTTCCACTTTCTCCATTGCTTTCCTGATGTTTTTGAACACAAATTTCTCATTTCTTCCCCTCATCCACATGGCTCCATCATCTGCATATAGTGTCATTTTGATGTATCCCTCTTGATCCTCAAACATGTCATTAATCATTATGTTGAATGAAACTGGGCTTATCACACTCCCCTGAGGAACACCATTTTCTATTTCAAAGACGTTAGAAACTTCTGACCCTACTTTAACCCTAATTTTCCTGTTTGTTAAAAAAATACACTTTCCAATTATACATCCTACCACCAATGCCCATTTTATTCAGTTTGATAAGAAGTCCATCCCTCCACAGTGAGTCATAAGCCTTTTCAATATCCAGATAAACTACAACCATTACTTCCTTCATTTTGAGAGTCTTTTCAATATCATTACTTACCCTAACTAGAGTATCCATTGTGGATCTTCCTCTTCTAAAACCATTCCGATAGTTGTTTATTAATCATCTTTGCTCTAGTACATATGACAGTCTGTAAACTAAGACCTTCTCCATCCATTTCCCTAACTGTGACGTCAATGCTATTGGCCTGTAGTTGTCTGGATCAGCTGGAGCGTTCCATGGCTTATTAAAAGGTAAAATTACAGCCTTTTTCCACCCGCCTGGGATAACCCCCTCCTTCCATATTCTATTAAACAATTTCAGCATCAGTTTCATTGATTGCATAGATAACTGCCGGAACATAGCATAGCTTAACTGATCATATCCTGGAGCTGTGTATCTACTATCTTGCAAAGCTCTCTTAAGTTCTGACATTGTGAGCTCAAGGTCTAACATAGTCATATTCTCTTTCATTTCCTTTTTTTTAGTTTCCACTTTCTCTAAGTTTATGCTCTCTTTGCTGTCTATGACTCGCACCAAGATGTTCTCCTCTATGCACTGCTGCAAATGCTCTACCTAAGACTTCTGCCTTTTCTTTGTCTGATGCAGCCATCTTGTCCCCATCCACTGTCACGATGGCCCTCACGGACCATCACAAGATGCCTCAGTCACCAGTGAGTTTGCAGTGATGTTTATTTACAGTGCAGGTTAGGCAGGCATAGGAATACACACAAGGAATGGGCACGTCTGAGCCGGGGAGCGCCCAATGCGCCAGACGAATAACAATGAAGGTTAGTCACACTGAACGTACCTTACAAACAGGACCATTAACAGGAATCAACAGAGATAAACAGGAATTAACAGGAACATAACAGAGCATAACAGAGACTGCCGCATTGGAGGACATTCAGCACCAGCTTTTATCTCTGGCGGCTAATGACCCCAATGCGGCGCAGCTGCTTCCCAATGACAGCAGCGCAGCAGCTGACTTTAACAGCAGGGAGCTCCCCTGGGCGCCTTCACAATAAGAGCCCGAGGAGCAAGAAGGAATCCTCTGCTGCCAAAGCCAGGGAAATATGATATGAGACCCGAGTGTGGACAGAACCGACACTCGGGTTATGACATCCACTAAAGCTGGAATTTTGACTAAACATACCCCAGACATCACCTAATTCCGTTTTCCCACCAAGGGTGGAACAAAGTTCTCTCCATGTTGAGCTTTTCCTGTTTTTAATAATCCTTCGAGCTACTGACCTTTTCTTTTTATAATCTATTAAATTTTCACTATTCATATTCTTCCTCAGCTCTCTGAATGCCTTGTTTCACTCTTTTACTGCAATACTACATTCCTCATTCCACCAGGGTACAGCCTTCTTCCTACCCTGTGTAGTTTTCTTAGGTATACTTGCTATTGCAGCATTCAGAATATGATTAGTTACCTGACTCGAACATTCTTCTATGCCACCGTCTAATGTTACCAAATGACATGACTGTACACAGTATTGCCTAAATTTTCCCCAATCTGCCTTGTCAAAACACCATCTAGTAAAAGAGCTTCCCTCTTGTATACATACTTCAGTTTTAATGACTGTAAGTATTGGGAAGCGATGACTTCCAATAGCTGTACTGTTCATAACGGTCCATTCACAGGCGCTCACTAAAGAAACAGATACCAGAGTCAGGTCAATACATGATGATGTGCCCCTGTGCACATCCACCCTGGTATCCTCACCACTGTTGAGACAAATTAACGATCTTTCATCTAGCATCTCTTCCACAACATTTCCATTGTTATCTGTATGTGTCCTTCCCCCACAAGCTATTATGGACATTAAAGTCCCCATACCACACCTCTTTCATATGCCCTTCCCCTGCCATAACACTGAATATATCTGCTGTTAACTTCCCACATGGGTTGTAAAAATTAATCAGCTTAATATTTCCTTGTCCATTTGGCCTACATATTTCAATAGCATTACACTCTATATCCTCAGGGGAGGGAATCACCCTATATGCCAGGCCATCTTTAATGAAAGTGGCACATCTTCCTCCAGTTACACTGTTAATTCTGTCCTGTCTGATTGAACTATATCCTGGAATAACACAATCTAAGTGAGGTTGAAGCCATGTCTCCTGTACACACACTACCTCTGGAACAACTTCTAGTTCATTAAGATACTTCTTGAGTTCTTGTTCATTTGCTATAAGACTCCTCGCATTCCACTGTAGTATGTGTAGTACCATAATTAAGATCTTAAGTTTCACCATGTGCATTCTCCCCAGTTTCAGCTGTTAATAAAACATGAATCTGGTCGGCTTTGACATCTTTCATATCTAGGAATCTTCTTGCTGCTTCCACAATGGTTTTGATTACATCACTTTTCTTCTTAAACTGTGCTGCAATATCAGTGGTGTAGCATATACTGTATACGTATATATATACACTACCGTTCAAAAGTTTGGGGTCACTTAGAAATTTCCTTATTTTTGAAAGAAAAGCACTTTTTTTCAATGAAGATAACTTTAAACTAATCAGAAATACACTCTATACGTTGCTAATGTGGTAAATGACTATTCTAGCTGCAAATGTCTGGTTTTTGGTGCAATATCTACATAGGTGTATAGAGGCCCATTTCCAGCAACTATCACTCCGGTGTTCTAATGGTACAATGTGTTTGCTCATTGCGTCAGAAGGCTAATGGATGATTAGAAAACCCCTGTGCAATCATTTTAGGTCTGCAATGCTGTAATTGCTGCAAATGGAGGATTCTTTGACGAAAGCAAAGTTTGAAGGAAAAAATTATTATTTCAAATACAAATCATTATTTCTAACATTGTCAATGTCTTGACTATATTCTCTATTCATTTTACAACTCATGGTTTTAAATAAGTGTGACTTTTCATGGAAAACACAAAATAATTGTCTGGGTGACCCCAAACTTTTGAACGGTAGTGTATATATATATATATACAGTATATATATATATATATATATATATATATATATATATATATATATATATATATATATATATATATATATATATACTTATTTGGGGGGGGGGGGACAACAAATGACTGTCTAACTGTTTCTCTATGCCAGTGTCAGCTGAGGACTTGGCGTCCAGTAACGACCTCTGCTAATAGAGAAGCAGGCTGTTTGTTTATCATGACAGAGGGAAAAAAAATACAAGGGAAGGAAAGGTGCGGTTAGTGTTGTTATCATCCTCTAGTAATACTTAATATTGGTTAAGTTGTTCCAATGCTTATACACTGTAGAGAATTGTTAGGTTTGCTCCTTAATAACATTGACAGTTAGGCAAAATATCTTTATTGCTAAAATAATGCAGCTACTACAGGTTGTTTTGGGTTTTTTTGTTTTGTTTTTAGAGAGGCTATATACAGAAATAACATAGCAAACTTCATTTTGAATCACACCTGACACAACACATCACTCCACTGATTAGAAACATGATGACACTCCTTACTCGGTGAATGCAAGGTTAATTTCATCAGGGAACTCCTCTTTTTGAAGGGGGGATGTCCCCTTTTCAACACTTTAACACTCTCTGAGTATGCAACAGCTTACAGTGTGTCTCTCCCCTGTACTGCTACCCTGCTTGATCAACAAAGCGAACAAGTGTTATACCAAGGATCTACATTGTCAGAGGTCATTGAGTCATTGGGCTTATTCGCATCTGGCTGGACACTGGGCAGATCTGTGTACCTCGTTTTGGCAACTGACCATACCCACATCATGTCGGCAGGGCAGGTGGGCAGGGTGAAGAGAGATGCTTTTCTACCACATGATGCCATTCATGAAGCATGAGTGCAGTTTCAGATGAAAAGTACAGGAGTGAGGTTTTCTTCATTGTTTCTTTGAATGAGAGTAGAAACAAAATACCTTAGGGATTAAAACACTTAATTGTAGATTACAATTATTTACAAAATTATGACAAAGGATAGAATGGTCCTTGATTGACTAATTACCACCCGTAGGGGTGTAGGCCCTATTATAGGAGATTATTGTATTACTTCTATCCATGAAAATGATGCAAATGATCATATTAATACCTCAGATAATCATAGAAGTTAGTGTTTCTCTCAATGGAGAAGTCTCATCATAAACTTGGTAATGATTTTTATAACTTCAGATTTTTCTTGTGTGAGTCCTTAATATGATGATGGGGATGGTGAGGGGGGCAATACTGGCCTGAGGATGTTTTTGAAGGTCGCAATATAATTTAAGGCTGTTTTTAAGGCTGTTTCATATTATTTTCTATGTTCTTATTTGACACTGTCTGAGATTACTTTTGGTCACATCACATATATTCACTTTTGATATATTCTATACACGTTTTTAACTTGCAACAACATACAGTGGGGCAAAAAAGTATTTAGTCAGCCACCAGTTGTGCAGGTTCTCCCACTTAAAAGATGAGAGAGGTCTCCAATTTTCATCATAGGTATACCTCAACTATGAGAGACAAAATGAGAAAAAAAAATCCAGAAAATCACATTGAAGGATTTTTAATTAATTAATTGGTAAATTCCTTGGTAAAATAAGTATTTGGTCACCTACAAACAAGAAACATTTCTGGCTCTCACAGACCTGTAACTTCTTCTTTAAGAGGCTCCTCTGTCCTCCACTCGTTACCTGTATTAATGGCACCTGTTTGAACTCATTATCAGTATAAAAGACACCTGTCCACAACCTCAAACAGTCAGACTCCAAACTCCACTATGGCCAAGACCAAAGAGCTGTCAAAGGACACCAGAAACAAAATTGTAGACCTGCACCAGGCTGGGAAGACTGAATCTGCAATAGGTAAGCAGCTTGGTGTGAAGAAATCAACTGTGGGAGCAATTATTAAAAAATGGAAGACATACAAGACCAGTGATAATCTCCCTCGATCTGGGGCTCCACGCAAGATCTCACCCCGTGAGGTCAAAATGATCACAAGAACGGTGAGCAAAAATCCCAGAACCACACGGGGGGACCTAGTGAATGACCTGCAGAGAGCTGGGACCAAAGTAACAAAGGCTACATCAGTAACACACTACGCCGCCAGGGACTCAAATCCTGCAGTGCCAGACGTGTCCCCCTGCTTAAGCCAGTACATGTCCAGGCCCGTCTGAAGTTTGCTAGAGAGCATTTGGATGATCCAGAAGAGGATTGGGAGAATGTCATATGGTCAGATGAAACCAAAATAGAACTTTTTGGTAAAAACTCAACTTGTCGTGTTTGGAGGAAAAAGAACACCATACCTACTGTGAAGCATGGGGGTGAAAACATCATACTTTGGGGCTGTTTTTCTGCAAAGGGACCAGGACGACTGATCTGTGTAAAGGAAAGAATGAATGGGGCCATGTATCGTGAGATTTTGAGTGAAAACCTCCTTCTATCAGCAAGGGCATTGAAGATGAAACGTGGCTGGGTCTTTCAGCATGACAATGATCCCAAACACACTGTCCGGGCAACGAAGGAGTGGCTTCGTAAGAAGCATTTCAAGGTCCTGGAGTGGCCTAGCCAGTCTCCAGATCTCAACCCCAGAGAAAATCTTTGGAGGGAGTTGAAAGTCCGTGTTGCCCAGCGACAGCCCCAAAACATCACTGCTCTAGAGGAGATCTGCATGGAGGAATGGGCCAAAATACCAGCAACAGTGTGTGAAAACCTTGTGAAGACTTACAGAAAACGTTTGACCTCTGGCATTGCCAACAAAGGGTATATAACAAAGTACTGAGATGAACTTTTGTTATTGACCAAATATTTATTTTGCCAAGGAATTTACCAATTAATTCATTAAAAATCCTTCAATGTGATTTTCTGGATTTTTTTTCTCATTTTGTCTCTCATAGTTGAGGTATACCTATGATGAAAATTGGAGACCTCTCTCATCTTTTAAGTGGGAGAACTTGCACAATTGGTGACTGACTAAATACTTTTTTTCCCCCACTGTATAACAGCATGTAAATTCTTACACATATCCTTTTATTAATTCATTCACTTTATTATTTTTCTTTTAATCCTGATGCTTTATTAAGCATCAAGGGGGAATATGATAGACAAATTCCATATTATCTATACTATTATTGATATTTATAATGTATTATTATATTTGAGAAGTATCATACCTTTCATATGCCATGTTTAATGTTTATATGTGCATTGCGTATAGGATAAGTTTATATATTCTTGGCCTGTTTCTGTGAGCTATTTCAGAGAGTTCAGACAGGGTTAGTACATGCGTAAGGAATGAGCTAAGCCATTTGTTATAATCTCTTTGACATGTCCTGTTTCGGGTCACAGGAATGCACAGGAACTCCTCATCTTATAGATTAGTGTTTCATGGACATTCTGTTAGTTTTATGGATCTCATGTCTTCATGACTCATGTCTCCAGAGTGTCTGACGTCCGCCTGGATGAGCTCAGTTATCAGGACTGTCCCGTTCTGTCTCTTCCCTTATCCTCATCCGCCCTCTCCTTTCTCCTACCTACAGACGTGGACAAAATTGTTGGTACCCCTCTGTTAATGAAAGAAAAACCCACAATGGTCACAGAAATAACTTGAATCTGACAAAAGTGGTAATAAATAAAAAGTCTATGAAAATTAACCAATGAAAATCAGACAATGCTTTTGAATTGTGGTTCAACAGAATTATTTTAAAGAACAAACTCGTGAAACAGGCCTGGACAGAAATGATGGCACCCTTAACTTAATATTTTGTTGCACAACCTTTTGAGGCAACCACTGCAATCAAACGATTTCTGTAACTGTCAATGAGACTTCTGCACCTCTCAGCAAGTATTTTGGCCCACTCGTCATGAGCAAACTGCTCCAGTTGTCTCAGGTTTGAAGGGTGCCTTCTCCAGACGGCATGTTTCAGCTCCTTCCACAGATGTTCAATAGGATTTAGATCAGGGCTCATAGAAGGCCACTTTAGAATAGTCCAATGTTTGACTCTTAGCCATTCTTGGGTGTTTTTAGCTGTGTGTTCTGGGTTATTATCCTGTTGCAAGACCCATGACCTGCGACTGAGACCAAGCTGTCTGACACTGGGCAGCACATTTCTCTCTAGAATACCTTGATAGTCTTGAGATGTCATTGTACCCTGCACAGATTCAAGACACCCTGTGCCAGATGCAGCAAAGCAGCCCCAGAACATAAGAGAACCTCCTCCATGTTTCACAGTAGGGCCAGTGTTCTTTTCTTGGTATGCTTCATTTTTGTGTCTGTGAACATAGAACTGATGTGCTTTGCCAAAAAGTTCCAGTTTTGTCTCGTCTGTTCATAGGACATTCTCCCAGAAGCTTTGTGGCTTGTCAACATGCAGTTTGGCAAATTCCAGTCTGGCTTTTTTATGATTTGTTTTCAACAGTGGTGTCCTCCTTGGTCGTCTCCCATGAAGTCCACTTTGGCTCAAACGATGACGGATGGTGCGATCTGACACTGATGTACCTTGACCTTGGAGTTCACCGTGAATGTGTTTAGAGGTTGTTCTGGGCTCTTTTGTTACCATTCGTATTATCCATCTCCTCCTGCGGCCACGTCCAGGGAGGTTGGCTACAGTCCCATGGATCTTAAATTTCTGTATAATATATGCAACTGTAGTCACAGGAACATCAAGCTGCTTGGAGATGATCTTATAGCCTTTACCTTTAACATGTTTGTCTATAATTTTCTTTCTAATCTCCTGAGACAACTCTCTCCTTTGCTTCCTCTGGTCCATGTTTAGTGTGGTACACACACCAAACAGCACAGTGACTACTTGTCACCCTTTAAATAGGCCAACTGACTGATTACAAGCTTGTAGACACCTGTGATGTCAAATAGAGGACACATCTTGGTTGAACATGTCCCTATGGTCACATTATTTTCAATCTTTTCTAGGGGTACCATCATTTTTGTCCAGACCTGTTTCATGAGTTTGTTTTTTAAAATAATTCTGTTGAACCACAATTCAAAAGCATTGTCTGATTTTCATTGGTTAATTTTCATAGAATTTTTATTTATTACCACTTTTGTCAGATTCAAGTTATTTCTGTGACCATTGTGGGTTTTTCTTTCATTAACAGAGGGGTACCAACAATTTTGTCCATGTCTGTATATACAGTATATCAGACTTAGAAGAATGGATCCTTTAGAGATTCTAGGTGTGTCTGAATGTCATGCCTTGTAACCTCTCCCCCAGGTGGCCAGTAGGGTGATTCCTTATATTTTTGTAATAAAATGTACATAAATTCAACTTTCCGCCTGATTATTTGAATTTGAATAATTTAAGCTCAAAATTATTCTAACACCTAATTAGTGGAACAGAATCAATTCTCTTATTAACCTCCAGTAAAACAGATTTCTTTTAGGTTCCTGCTACGAGGGTGAGCAGTACTTTGTAACCATCAGACACCAAAGATGCAAGCACAAACATTTATTTCACAATTAGTGCAAATATGACCTTAAAAATGAGAGGGCCTTTAAAAAGGCAAAAGTCATTAAAAACAATCTTATTAGTCCCAGGGGATTGCTGTCACACTCCAGGGCCTTGTCCTTCAATACCGTCGATTGAGTCACACAAAGGGGTCATTTCTACTCAAACCTCCAGCAACAGTCAGTGTATTGGATTAAAGGAACTCACAGCTTTGGGCAGAAGCTCCTGAAACCCAAATCCGGAAGTTGGGATCAGTGTGGCGACGTTCCAGAGGGAGCTGCATCACGCTACACCCAGCGCTGCTTGCTTTACTTGTGACCTCCAAATAAATGTTCTGTGGAGAGTGTAAATAACGAGACTGATTTATGAAGCAGACGACTTTATTCACTCTCTCATCAGTCATACACAAGAAAAGCATGTCACAATACCCCATGGGTTCTCCTTTTATACCAACTGCTCATCTCACATCTGCATGACATTTAACATCACAATACATTCATCCTTTCTCACGCCAACTCCTTCTTCCTGCTATCTCACCATGATCTCCCTAGCTATTGTTCTCCTCTGTTTACCCTCTGCATCCAGTCTAAGATGATTAACCCAGTCTCTAACCCCCCCCCCCCCCCCGAATCTCAGACAGAGTTTCAGTCCTCACGTTCTTTTGGCTTCAGTCTCCTCCCATATCTGCTGTAACCAGGGTTTACTGCCTCCGCGGCGCTGCTGTGCCGGCAGGGGGCTCCTGGGAGTGTGTCTGTCTGCGGGTGGGCCATGGCGAGGGGGGAGGAAACTTCGATTTGCCCGTGTGGCTGCCCTGATGAATCGTTTACCTGGGGAGTTCTCAGTGGGGGTCTTCCACGCCGAGGGGCCCGAGCCAACAGCACTTGCTCGTCTGCCACTACAAAGGCAGACTTAAGTCTGTCTATGCATATTTTCTCCCGACGACCCCCCAAGTCTAACAAAAAATGCTTGTCCCCTGTTTCCAGCACTCTGAACGGGCCATCGTAGGGTGGGTGCAATGGAGGGCGGTGGGCATCGTGCCTGACAAACACGAACGCCGCGTTCTTCAAAGTTTTTGACACAAAAGCGCGTGGAAAACAGTGGTGGGCCGGGCCGGGCAGCCTGCCTGTGTCTGCACTATGCTGCAAACGCTGAGACGGGCAGCTGGGATTATCTGGCAAAAATTCCCCGGGCAGCCGCAGTGGCTGAGAAAAAACAAGCTCTGCCGGGGAAGCCTCCAAATCCTCTTTTGGTGCGGAACGCAACCCCAATAAAACCCACGGCAACCGGTCTACCCAATTTGCATCCACCAGCGAAGCCCTGAGCGCTGCTTTCAGTAACCTATGAAAACGCTCACATAACCCATTGGCCTGTGGGTTGTACGCCGTTGTGCGATGAATTGCAACACCCAGGCTGCGGGCCATCGCAGACCAGAGGTCAGAAACAAACTGAGTGACATAACGCACGGCTCAGGAGACGCACACACACAGGCTTAGAGTAGTTCAAAGAGTTTATTAACAGCAGGGGAGAATGAGTGCGTGTCTGCGGGATGTAAATGTGTTGGTGATGGTGTCAGCTCCAGGCACAGAGGCAGGTGACCGTACAGCCGAGCAACCCTATGGAGAGAGCACAGGGAGAGAGTGACGGGCATACACCAACACAGGAGGAATTTATGGCGAGAGAAGGACTTACTTGGTGGGTCAGGACAGCTGGCACAACAAGGGGGTGAGGCCCGGAAGACAGCCACCTGGGGAGCTCCGTG
The DNA here is from genome assembly GCA_020510985.1 of Pholidichthys leucotaenia. Classification (NCBI taxonomy): domain Eukaryota; kingdom Metazoa; phylum Chordata; class Actinopteri; order Cichliformes; family Pholidichthyidae; genus Pholidichthys; species Pholidichthys leucotaenia. Next base: position 264,042,300 of record CM035839.1, read on the forward strand.
CAGCAGCGAGGATTGGGCGATGGAGAGGAGATGTCCGCCGCTGGGAAATCCACCTGTGCACAGGGGAGAAGACTGAAGAGAAGAGGTAAGCGATCTTCTTACAACAATGGTTACGCTGAAGGGAAGTATGCTCACAACGGTGAGGGACGAAGTCTGACGGCTTCAGGCCGAGCCTCCGGGCGAGACGGCCTTTATCCCTCGCCGCTGATGATTGTCAGGTGCGTGAGCAGGTGGCGCCGTTGATGAATGGCGCGGCGTGACAGTACTCCCCCCTCTAGCAGCGCCTCCTGGCGATGGCTTATCCGGGTGCGCTCGGTGGAAGTCCGCGATGAGCGATGGGTCCAACACAAACGACGGGGGCACCCATTGTCGATGCTCGGGCCCATAGCCCTCCCAGTCCACCAAGTATTGCAACCCACGACCTCGGCGCCGGGAGTCCAGGATGGAGGAGACGGACCAGGCCGGATGGCTACCAATCATCCGGGGCGCGGGTTGCGCTGCAGGAGGAGGGCAAAGGGGGTCAGTGACTGCCAGTTTCACCTTCGACACATGAAAAGTGGAATGGATGCGGAGGGAGGGGGGAATAGCCACGCGCACAGCCACCGGGTTGATGATCCGGGTGATGGGAAAGGGACCCATGAAACGCTGTGCCAGCTTCCTCCTCTCGCCTTTTAATGTGACGTCCTGGGTAGACACATACACGAGTTGCCCAACTCTGTACGCCGGGGCAGGTCTTCTGTGCCGGTCCGCCACGGTCCTGTTGCGCTCCGCTGTGCGTAAAAGCGCATGACGCGCGGCAGCCCAGGTGGAGCGGAACTGCCTAAGGTGCGCCCTAACGGAGGGGACAGTCACCTCGTTCTCCTGCGCTGGAAACAGCGGGGGGTCGTAACCCAGGGACGCCTTGAAGGGGGACATCCCCGTTGCAGAAGAGCGGGCGGTGTTGTGGGCATACTCCACCCAGGCGAGATGGTTGCTCCAGGACGTCGGCTTGGATCTAGTAACACAGCGGAGCGCAGCCTCCAGCTCCTGATTGGTCCTCTCACACTGCCCGTTAGACTGGGGGTGATGGCCGGAGGAGAGGCTCACCTTGGCTCCGATGGCGTTACAAAAGGATCTCCAAACCTCGGATGAAAATTGGGGGCCCCGGTCCGAGACCACGTCCACCGGAATCCCGTGCAGCCTGACCACGTGTTGGACGAGGAGGCCCGCCGTCTCCAGGGCAGTAGGGAGACCTCGCAGGGGAACGAAGTGCGCCGCCTTGGAGAAACGGTCCACAATGGTCAGGACGGAGTCAAAGGAGTTGGAAACGGGGAGTCCGGTGACGAAGTCCAGTGCGATGTGCGACCAGGGCCTGCCGGGGACGGGCAGAGGCTGGAGCAGACCCGCTGGGGGGGCATTTCCCGACTTGCTGGTGGCACAGATTGGGCAAGCCCGGGCGTAGCGGGCTGCATCCCTCCGCAGGCCTGGCCACCAAAAGGACCGCTGGAGGAGGCTGATCATCCGAGAGGTGCCGGGATGACAGGTGAGCCGGGAGGTGTGGAGCCAGTGGATGACCTCTCCTCGGACCGCAGATGGGACGAACAGTCTTCCCTCCGGTCCGCCGCCAGGATCAGGTTCCACCTCCTGCGCCTTCCGGATCTTGTCTTCAATGTCCCAAGAGATGGCACCGAGGACGCACGACCTGGGCAGGATAGTGTGGGGCGTCTCCTCAGCCTCCACGGGGGTGAACTGCCTAGAGAGGGCGTCAGGCAGGCCGTTTTTGGAGCCCGGCCTGAAGGTGATCGAGAAGCGGAACCTGGCGAAGAACAAAGACCAGCGCGCCTGGCGGGCATTCAGGCGCTTGGCAGATCGTAAATACTCTAAGTTCTTGTGGTCCGTCAGGACCACAAACGGCAGGTCCGCCCCCTCTAGCCAGTGGCGCCACTCCTGTAAGGCGAGTTTAATGGCCAGGAGCTCTCTGTCCCCCACATCGTAGTTCCTCTCCGCCGGGGACAGGCGCCGGGAGAAGAAGGCGCACGGCCGTTTGGCGCCATCGTCAGGTGACCGCTGGGATAACACTGCTCCCACTCCCGTGTCCGATGCGTCCACCTCCACAATGCACTGCAGCGCGGGGTCGACCTGGCGAAGGACCCGGGAGGAGGAGAACTCCGCCTTCAGCGCCCTAAAGGCAGCAGCGACCTCTTCAGTCCACCGGAACGGGACCTTCGGGGACGTGAGGCGGGTCAGCGGTCCGACGATCGAGCTGAAATTTGGGACAAAGCGGCGGTAAAAATTGGCGAAGCCAACAAACTGTTGCACCTGCTTCCGGGATGCGGGAGTAGGCCACTCCACCACCGCCTTCACCTTCTCTGGGTCTGGGAGCACCTGATCTTGAGCGATGATGAATCCCAGGAAGGATGTGGTCCTAGCGTAGAATTCGCATTTCTCAGCCTTCACGTACAGACGATTCTCCAGCAGTCTTTGGAGGACCCGCCTCACATGGACCTGGTGCTCGTCCCTGGACCTGGAGAAGATAAGGATGTCATCCAGGTAGACGAACACAAAAAGGCCGATGAAATCCCGGAGGACGTCATTAATGAGGCGCTGAAAGACGGCAGGAGCGTTGGTCAGCCCGAACGGCATGACGAGATACTCAAAGTGGCCGTTCGGGGTACGGAAGGCTGTCTTCCATTCATCTCCCTCCCGGATCCGGACGAGGTGGTAAGCGCTGCGTAAATCCAGCTTGGTAAACCAGGTCGCCCCCTGGAGGGAGTGAAAGGCAGTGTCCATGAGGGGCAGGGTGTAACGGTCCCTCTCAGTGATGTCATTCAGCGCTCGGTAGTCTATGCAGGGGCGGAGGGATCCGTCCTTTTTCCCGACAAAGAAAAACCCTGCCCCCACGGGTGACGACGATGGGCGAATAATCCCAGCGCTCAGAGATTCCTTCAGGTATGTATTCATGGTATCCTTCTCCGGCGCCGACAGGCTGTAGAGCCGACCAGATGGCAGGGGAGCCCCCTGGCGGAGGTTGATGGCACAGTCATATGGTCGATGCGGGGGAAGAGACATAGCTTTCGATTTGCTAAATACCATACCCAGGTCGTGAAATTCTGGAGGCACCAGTGACAGGTCCGGAGGTGCTGTATCCGCCACAGGGGGAGCCGCGGATGGGGAGCAGGCAGCGGACTGAAGGCAGGTGCCCATACAGAAGGTACTCCATGCCGATACCCCAGCGGACCTCCAGTCCAGGACAGGGTTGTGGAGGCGTAGCCAGGGATACCCCAGGATGACGGGCGACACAGAGTTGGGCAGGACGTAAAATACCATCTCCTCCCGGTGGTTCCCTGAGATGATGACTGGGACGGGCATGGTTTGGTGAGAAACTCTCCCAAGGGAGGCACGGGAGAGATGGACCAGGGAGATGGGGTGTTTTAATGCCCGACAGCGGATGCCCAATCGGGTTGCCAGGCCTTGTGAAATGAAGCTGCCCTCTGCGCCCGAATCCACCAGTGCGTGGGTGAGGTGCCCAGTGGGGTTGTGGCAAAAACGGATGGGCAGCTTTAATTGAGTGAGGGGACTTTGCCGATTGACGTCCGCGAGGCCCCCTACAGTGACTCGCGGACCCCGCCGTTTGGCTTATGTGGGCAAAGCTCTATCGTGTGTTGACTGTCTCCGCAATACATGCAGAGACCCAACTCACGACGGCGCTGTCTCTCTGCCGAGGAGAGCTTTGCCCAGCCCGTCACCATCGGCTCCGACTCCTCGGGGCACGATGGTGGCGGCGTCGCCAGGGGGCGAGCTTGGGGCAGGCGTAGCGGGACTCCCCGAGGGCGAGAAGCAGACGGCTTCCGTCCTGAGGAGCGCTCGCGCAGCCTGTTGTCCAAGCTGATAGCCAGTGAGGTTAGCTCCGCTAACGTTCCGGGGATATCCCGTCCAGCCAGTTCATCCCTTAGATCACTATTGAGGCTGCGGAGAAACAGGCCGCAGAGGGAGCGCTCCTCCCAGCCCAATTCCTCCGCCGCTACCCGGTACTCGATGGCATAATCCGCGGCCGACCGGTTTCCCTGCTGGAGAGCGAGAAGCCGATCGACCTGGACCGCCTCGGAACGAGAATGATCGAACACCTCCAGGAAGCGCCTCACGAACTCGGCATAGGTGAGGGTGGCATAACTGGGTCTCGCCATGATAGCGTAGGCCCAAGTTAGAGCGCGCCCCTCCAGGAGGTTCCCTATGTAGCCGATTCGACTGTGATCTGAGGGAAAGTCTCCGGGCACACGGTCAAACACGGACTCACACTGCATCACAAACCCCCGCGCTCCGCCGAGCTTTCCGCTAAAGCGAGCGGGGGTCGGAATAGGTGTGAGTCGGGCCGGTGCCACTGGAGCTGGCTGGACGGCCACCGGAACAGCAGGAGCTGCGCCACCCTGAGGAGCCGGGGGGAACGGCTGCTGGGGGTCCAGGCGGTCCAATCGGCCAGTGATAATTACTAATTGATTTAGGATGACCTGCTGTTGATAAGCAATTTGATCCACTCTAGCCTCGAGAGTGGTAAGCCGGTGTGCGAGCCCGCCGTCCGCCGAGCCGCTCTGCTGAAGCCGTACTGACATAACGCACGGCTCAGGAGACGCACACACACAGGCTTAGAGTAGTTCAAAGAGTTTATTAACAGCAGGGGAGAATGAGTGCGTGTCTGCGGGATGTAAATGTGTTGGTGATGGTGTCAGCTCCAGGCACAGAGGCAGGTGACCGTACAGCCGAGCAACCCTATGGAGAGAGCACAGGGAGAGAGTGACGGGCATACACCAACACAGGAGGAATTTATGGCGAGAGAAGGACTTACTTGGTGGGTCAGGACAGCTGGCACAACAAGGGGGTGAGGCCCGGAAGACAGCCACCTGGGGAGCTCCGTGCAGCAGCGAGGATTGGGCGATGGAGAGGAGATGTCCGCCGCTGGGAAATCCACCTGTGCACAGGGGAGAAGACTGAAGAGAAGAGGTAAGCGATCTTCTTACAACAATGGTTACGCTGAAGGGAAGTATGCTCACAACGGTGAGGGACGAAGTCTGACGGCTTCAGGCCGAGCCTCCGGGCGAGACGGCCTTTATCCCTCGCCGCTGATGATTGTCAGGTGCGTGAGCAGGTGGCGCCGTTGATGAATGGCGCGGCGTGACACTGAGGGCCCCTATCGGATGTGATGTCCAACGGGATTCCAAAACACGCCACCCATGTCGTCAAAAAAGCGCTCACCATGTCCGTAGACGTGGTTGCCACCAGCGGGACTGCTTCTGCAGCATGTGGTGCGGTCCACCACTGTCAGAGGGTGCGTGCACCCCCGCGATGGTGAGAGGGGGCGCTCGAGGTCCACATGAACATGGTCGAACCTCTTAGCCGGTATATGAAATGGCTCCAAAGGAGCCTTCGTGTGTCTGTGTACTTTGGCTCGTTGGCACGCTACGCAGGCTGCAGCCCACTCTTTCACTTGTTTGCGCAGGCCTGGCCACACGAACTTCGCTCCCACCATTTTCACTGACGCGCGCACTCCTGGGTGCGCCAGAGCGTGAACTGACTCAAACACGGGGCGGCGCCACGCGACTGGGACCACCGGGCGCGGGCGTCCCGTGGAGACGTCGAAGATTAGGGGGGGCTTGCAGTCTTGCAGTACTCTGCTCTCCAGCCTTAACCCTGTTGGTCCAGACTGGAGCGCGCGCACGTCCGTATCGCTAATCTGCTCTGCGGCCATGGCTGTATAATCTATCCCCACGCAGACCGGGGCCACTACTGCGCACAAGAGGCAGTCCACCACCACATTCAGTTTACCCGACACATGCTGAATATCGGTCGTAAACTGCGAGATCGTGGCCAGCTGTCTCTGCTGCCGGCCCGACCATAGTTCCGAAACCTTGGCCATTGCGAATGTCAGTGGCTTGTGGTCCACAAACGTGGTGAAGCTGCGCCCTTCCAGCCAGAACTGGAAGTGGCATATGGCCAGGTGGAGAGCCAGCAACTCTCTGTCGAATGCGTTGTATTTATTTGTATTTACGCTCACTGTCGCGCAAAGTCCTGCTGAAAAAAGCGAGCGGCTGCCAAGAACCAGTGACACGTTGCTCCACGACGGCCCCTATGGTCACGTCCGAGGCATCGGTAGTGAGCGCTATCCGGGCCGCCGGGTCTGGGTGCGCCAACAGTGCGGCGTTTGCCAGGGCTGTTTTAACCTCAGAGAATGCCTGCTCTCGCTCCAGAGTCCATTCGACTCTATCCGCGGGTTTCCATCTCTTGAGCGCGGCGTACAATGGCTGCATGAGTTGAGCTGCGCGGGGGAGGAACCGGTTATAAAAGTTAACTATCCCCAAAAATTCTTGCAGTGCCCTGACCGTCTGAGGCCAGGGAAAATTCGCCACGACACGCACTTTGTCGGGCAAGGGTATCGCTCCCTCCGGTGAGACACGGTGCCCCAAAAAATCAATCCCCGTCACGCCGAACTGGCATTTCGCCGGGTTGATTATTAACCCGTGCTCCTCCAACCTCCGGAAAACCATCGTGAGGTGGGTTACGTGTTCGTCCTCGGACACACTGGCCACCAGAATATCATCCAGGTAGATGAACACAAACGGGAGATCGCGCAACACCGCATCCATCATGCGTTGGAATGTCTGTGCCGCTCCTTTTAATCGGAATGGCATGCGTAAAAACTCAAACAAGCCAAACAGAGTTATTACCGCTGTTTTGGGTACGTCTTCCACACGCACTGGGACCTGGTGGTAACCGCGGACCAGGTCTATTTTAGAAAAAATGCGTGCTCCGGCGAGGTGAATGGAAAAATCCTGAGTATGGGGAATCGGGTAGCGGTCGTGCACTGTGGCTTTGTTCAATCTGCGGAAATCACCACACGGTGACATAACGTTCGGCTCAGGAGACGCACACACACAGGCTCAGAGTAGTTCAAACTGTTTATTAACAGCAGGGATGTTTGGGTGCATGTCTGCGGAATGTTAATGTGTTGGTGGTGGTGTCTGCTTCGGACCCAGAGGCAGGAGACCGTTCAGCCGGCAACCCTATGGGAGAAATCAGACACAGGGTGATGAGCGCACACCAACACAGGAGGAGAATAGGCGAGGGAGAGAAGCTTACTTGTTTGGACAGATGACTGGCGCTTCAAGGATGGAAGCCCGGGAGACAGCCACCTGCAGGGCTCGGTGCAGCAGCGAGGAGAGACGAGGGACGGGGTTGTCCGCCGCCGAGGAATCCACCTGTGCACAGGGGAGCAAACTGGAGAGATGAGGTAAGTGATCTTCTTACCGGTGACGAGGATGCTGAAGAGAATGTGGTAGAAGCCCATGAAAGGGAAATGAAGTCTACGGCTTCAGACCGAAGCTCAGGGCGAGGCAGCCTATATTCCTCGCCGCTGATGACTGACAGGTGTGTGAGCAGGTGGCGCCGTTGATGAGCGGCGCGGCGTGACACACGGTCGCCACGATCCCTCGGCCTTAGGGACCATGCGTAGCTGGGATGCCCATGGGCTGTTCGATCGCCTGATGATGCCCAGCCTTTCCAGGTTGGCAAACTCCTCGCGCACTATGGCCAGTTTAGCTGCGTTCAAGCACCGAGGCCGTGCGAAAACAGGCGGCCCAGTGGTGGTGATAAAGTGTTCCACCCCGTGTTTAGCGATGGCCGCCGAAAACGTCGGGGCCGTGAGTGCTGGGAACTGAGTGAGCAGTGTGTGGAACTTACTGCCTGGAGCTGTGACGTTGGCTTGTGTTATTGGCCCGGCCCCTCGAGCTGTACAGGGGAGCAAGTCAAAGGACAGTGCATTAACCAGGCGCCTGTTAGCCACATCAACTAGTAACCCATGTGCACACAGAAAATCAGCTCCCAGGATTGGGAAACTCAATGCCGCTATGACAAAAGTCCACTCGTACATACGGCCGTGTAGGGATAAAGTCAGTGTTCTCTCACCAAAAGTCTTAATGCCCGAGCCGTTTACTGCTACCAGCCCGAGGCCGCTAGGTCCTGCCAGCCGGTCGGCGTAGGACGGCAGGATGATGCTCTTCTGGGCTCCGGTGTCTACGAGGAAGCGTCTTCCCGAGCGCGAGTCCGTCACGTAGAGCAGCTTGTTCTCTTCACCGGTGGTCGCAGCTGCTACCGACTGCCGGCCTTGGCGTTTCCCCAGCATTTGAATTGGCACGGTGGCACACATCTGCGTGCGTTATCTCCGAAGCGGCGGTTGTAGAAGCAGAGCGTGTCTCTCTGGCACTCCCTGGCCCCCGCTGCCGCTATCATCGGTGGCTCCTCGCCTCTGCTGGTCGTCTCGCTGGGTTCCGATGCTGCCGCGTTCACTGTGAGGGCTCTGGTGGTGAGGATGATCTGATCTGCCTCCTGGGCTAGCGCACGGTAGTCACGCGCGGCCAGCAACGGCGAATTGGCAAGAACTGCTCTGGCCACTGTTGGGAGGTTCCGGAGGAAAAGGTGGGCAAACAGAAAATGCCCGTCGTCCGTGCCCATCAACGCCAACATCTTCTCCATCAGTTTGACCGCCGAACCATCTCCTAACTCGGAGTGCCTCAGGAGCCTCTCTGCTCTCTCACAGTCCGAGAGTGTGTAGCGTCGGGTCAGCACAGCCTTAAGAGCCTCATATTTGTCGTGGGCTGGAGGCTGTTCGAGCAGGCTCGCTACTTGCTGAGACGTGCGAGCGTCCAGCGCTGCAACCACATAGTAATACTTGGTGTCGTCTGCCATTATTCTCCGGAGGGCAAACTGAGCCTCGGTGTGGTGGAATCAAGACCGGGGGTTGTGCAGCCAAAAGTCCGGTAGTTTGACCGAAACAGCGCACGCGTTGCTGGGGCTTCCTGTCCGGGCCGACTCCGGGGTTCTTGCCTCGTGTTCCATAATTCGTCAAGGGGTCACCAGTGTGGAGAGTGCAAATAACGAGACTGATTCATGCAGCAGACGACTTTATTCACTCTCTCATCAGTCATATACAGAAAAAGCATGTCTCAATACACCATGTGTTCTCCTTTTATACCAACCGCCCATCTCACATCTGCATGACATCTCACATCACAATACATTCATCCTTTCTCCCCCCAACTCCTTCTTCCTGCTATCTCACCATGATCTCCCTAGCTATTGTCCTTCTCTGTTTACCCTCTGCATCCAGTCTGAGATGATTAACCCAGTCTCTCTACAAGCAATGCTTTTCTAAACTCAAACTGGTGAAGAACAGTCTCAGATCCACAATGGGACAGGACAGACTGAATCATTTGACTCTGTCAATTGAAAGTGATCTGGTGCGAAAATTGGACCTTAGTGATCTGATCAAGGACTTTGTTGCAAAAAAAATCTAGAAAAGTGGGCACTACATCGGTCATTGATGGTGTTTTTGGTCTGTAAGCACACAACACTGATGTTGTGACTGATGAATGGCATTTAGATTAATGCTTTAAAAAGATTGTTGCTGTATTGTCTGGATGTGTTTTTTCTGTTATTATAGATTCATTCCCCCAAATGCATAGTTAAACAAGAAATTCTTCTTTATGCAAGCCTTTTTAAAGGTTCAGCAGTTCACTTCAGACCAATAGTTGCATTTTGCAGCTGAAAGCTATAACAGCATATTTGCAATAATTTCAACTTGAGGATCTTTTTTAAAATTGTACTTTAGTCAGTACTGCAGTACTTTTATTTTGTGTAATGTTCAGTAATAGACGCTAACGTGTGCATGGCATTAAAGGCAAAGCAGTGTTTTTTCTGGTTTCATGCTGTAATTTCAGCTTAGTTCAGCTGTTACTATGCTCTTATATAGCATGCAATTACATTTTTCCCCACGAAGGGCCCTGTGTTGTTTGGCCACAGTTTCCAGTCATTCCAGTATTGATGTTCCTTTTTGCTTTTACATTTGTCTGTTGTTAATCAGGATTAACAACAGACAAATGTTAATTTGTTAATTTGTTAATTTGTTAATCCTGATGGTTCCAAGGTTGTCATAGCCAGGAGCGGCACTGGGGTTAAGCTCTCAGTGCTCATAAAATACTCCTTATGGCGTGCGTCTCGAAAAGCCTCTGACAACTAAGTCCAACTCCTAGCCTGCCCGTGTGGTTTAGTCTCTAAGCCCGGCGGAACTGCTTTTACTAAAAGGAGAAGGGGCGAGGGCGGATCTCTGGTGCCTTAAAACCAGATGCTTCGGGTAGATGGTGGCTCGTCAACCTGTGAAGGTAGCCCATCTAGGGGAAGGTAAACCCTGATTTCAAACCTCTGCTGCCTTGCGGCATACCCGGTCACGGGAAAGGCTTCGGGAGTCAACCCTGAGGAAAAATCCGGAGTCGGAGCCCCTAAGGCGGTTCTATGTTGTGCTCAACATCGTTCTGGCAGCTCCTGCAACGGCGCTGGTGCCAAACTGTAGCAGCCCTGCTGTTCCTTTGGATTCATCAGTGACGTGGAGAGGGGGGACATGCTGCATGGGCAACATCTTGTCCTCCATATCTTCCTGCCCAGGCTTGAATCCTACCAACGCCCAACGCTGGAAGGTAGAACACCGTATCACTGGAGAGGACACTCCAGCTCCGCCTTTTGCGTAGACAAAACACGGGGAATGACAGTTACCGGTTATAAGCCACTGCTCATTTGGCGTAGAGCGCAGCGCCAGGGGTTGTTCCCGACGGTGGGAGGGATCATCAGATCTCACTGGACAGTTACCGCCCGCCTCAAGCTGGGCAGCCCCCAGCCAATAAGGTGTTGTCCTGCCACTGCTTGCTTTCCTCATTGGGTGCATGGGGATAAGGAGAAGTCCGAACAGCAGGCTGAGAACCTTCGCACCAGGCAAGACAATAAAACAAAAGAGACCAACTCTAAAACTGGGAACTTGGAACGTCCGCACCATGATGACAGGACTCGCTGCTAACCTCAAGGACATCAACGACACCAGGAAGACTGCCATCATCAATAATGAGCTGAAGAGACTGGGAGTGGATATCGCCACTCTCCAGGAAACACGGTTGGCTGACGCAGGCACACTGAGAGAGAAGGACTACACGTTCTTCTGGCAGGGAAAGGGCAGTGACGAACACAGGGAACACGGAGTGGGCTTCGCAGTGAAGAACACCTTGCTGAAGATGGTGGAACCGGGTAGCACTGGCTCTGCACGACTCCTCACCCTCCGCCTGAACACCACTCAAGGCCCAGTCACCCTCGTCAGTGTGTATGCCCCAACTCTGACAGCCACACCAGAGGCAAAAGACGAGTTCTACGAGAATCTCGCAACAACTGTCAGGATCATCCCCAACTCTGAACAACTCATTCTCCTTGGAGACTTCAATGCCAGAGTGGGTGCTGACCACGACTCCTGGCCCTCCTGTCTTGGACCTTTTGGCGTGGGCAGAATGAACGACAACGGACAGCAGCTGCTCGAGTTCTGCACATATCACGATCTGTGCATCACAAACTCGTTCTTCAAGACCAAGCCCCAACACAAGGTTTCTTGGCAACATCCGCGCTCAAAGCACTGGCACCAGCTGGACTTGATCCTGACCAGGCGCACCTCACTGAAGAACGTGCTAATCACCCGTTCGTTCCAGAGTGCAGATTGCGACACAGACCATTCATTGGTGTGTTGCAAAATCAAGCTGCAGCTGAAGAAATTCCATCATGCTAGACAACCTGGAAAGGCACGGATTGACACCAGCAAGATGGCCCAACCAGAACTTGTTGAGCAGTTTGCCTCCACCTTTAAGAAGGAACTTGGTGTACCACAAGAAGGAGAATCTGCAAAGCAGAAGTGGGAAGAGCTGCGAAACACCATCCACCGCACAGCCTTGGCTACCTTTGGGAGGAAGACCTCGAAGTCACAGGACTGGTTTGATGCCAAGTTGACCGAGATGACCCCCATCATTGAAGCCAAGCGCTCAGCACTTGCTGAGTACAAGAAGTACCCAAACAAGAAGAATCTCCAGATTCTCAGGGCTGCGAGAAGCAAAGTTCAGCAGACTGCTCGGCGCTGTGCCAACGAGTACTGGACTCAGCTCAGCCAAGACATTCAAACCGCTGCCATAACAGGGAACATCCGTGGTATGTACGATGGCATCAAGAAAGCACTTGGTCCGGCTCAGAGCAAGACGGCCCCACTCAAATCTTCCACTGGGGAGATGATCACAGAAAAGAACAAGCAGATGGAGAGATGGGTGGAACACTACTCCGACCTCTACTCTAAACAGAACACTGTGACACCATCAGCCCTTGATGCCATCGACTGCCTGCCATCCATGGACGAACTTGACGCCGAGCCAACCATCGACAAACTCAGCAAGGCCATTGATAGCTTGGCCGCTGGCAAGGCACCCGGCAATGACAGCATACCCCCTGACCTGATCAAGCACTGCAAGACCGCCCTACTGCTGCCATTGCATGACGTCCTCTGCCAGTGCTGGAAGGAAGGTGCCATACCACAGGACATGAGGGACGCCAAGATCATCACCCTCTACAAAAACAAAGGGGAGAGAAGCGACTGCAACAACTACAGGGGCATCTCCCTCCTCAGCGTTGTTGGCAAAGTCTATGCACGAGTTGTTCTCGTCCGTCTACAGAAGCTTGCCGAACGTGTCTACCCCGAGTCTCAGTGTGGCTTCTGCGCTGAGCGATCGACGGTAGACATGATATTCTCCATCCGCCAACTCCAGGAGAAATGCAGAAAACAGAACATGCCCCTGTACGTCGCCTTCATCGACCTCACCAAAGCGTTCGATCTGGTCAGCAGAGAGGGCCTTTTCAAGATCCTGCCAAAGATAGGATGCCCACCAAAGTTGCAAAGCCTCATTGAATCGTTTCACACCAACATGCAGGGGATAGTGCAGCACGACGTAAACGTCTCAGAGCCATTCAACATACGCAGCGGAGTGAAACAGGGCTGTGTACTTGCGCCAACCCTCTTTGGGATTTTCTTTGCTATGCTCCTGAGGCATGCCTTCAGCACAGCAACAGAGGGAATCTACCTGCACACAAGATCTGATGGCAGGCTTTTCAACCTCGCCCGCCTGAAAGCCAGAACCAAAGTACGCGAGGCTCTAATCAGAGATATGCTATTCGCAGACGACGCTGCAGTCGCAACCCACACACAGCAGGAGCTTCAGACCCTGATGGACCGCTTCTCCCAGGCATGCAAGGACTTCGGGCTTACCATCAGCCTGAAGAAGACTAACGTCTTGGCGCAAGGCACGGAAGCACCACCAACCATCACCATCGACGACTACGAGCTGGAGGTCGTGAATCAGTTCACGTACCTGGGGTCCACGATCAGCAACAACCTCTCCCTTGATACAGAGATCAACAAGAGGATTGGAAAATCAGCCTTCACACCCGCTCGCCTCACCACACGAGTGTGGGAGAATCCCAAACTCTCTGTCAAGACGAAGATGGCAGTGTACAAAGCCTGCGTCATCAGCACACTGCTCTATGGGAGTGAGACGTGGACAACATACACCCGGCAGGAAAAGAGACTGAACTCCTTCCACTTGCGCTGAATTCGCCACATCCTGGACATATCCTGGCAGGACAAAGTGCCCAACACAGAAGTTCTGTCACGCGCTGGCCTTCCCTCCATGTTCACTCTACTCAGGCAGCGCAGGCTCCGCTGGCTAGGCCACATTCACCGTATGGAGGATGGCAGAATCCCCAAAGACGTCCTCTACGGAGAACTGGCAACTGGCAGGAGAGATGTTGGCCGCCCACAGCTGCGCTTTAGAGACGTCTGCAAGAGAGACATGAAGGCCCTGGAGATCAACACAGAGCGCTGGGAGGACCTTGCAACGGACCGCTCCAAATGGAGAGGCACCCTGACCAGACAGCTCAAGGCGGGTGAAGAGAGACTGACTGCTGCAGCAGATGAAAAAAGGACCCGCAGGAAGAACCGCCACAGACCCAGCAGCACGGAGACCACCCACAAGTGCGACCTGTGTGACAGGGACTGCCATTCGCGCATCGGCCTGTTCAGCCACAGGCGGTGCTGTTCCAGCAGAGTAGATGTTTAGGATTCTCTTCCATGGTCATCATAGACCGACGGAGGCCGACGACGATATTGTAAATTTGTAACATTTTTTCTCATAAATTTAAAACTTTTTTTTTCTCATAAATTTAAAACTTCTCATAAATTTGCAGGTTTTTTGTGTAAATTTGCAACTTTTTTCCAAACAAACTTGCTATTTTTTTCTTCACAAATTCACTCCTGTTTTGTTATAAATCTGCAACATTTTCTTGAATTTTTGACTTTTTTCTTCTAAATTTGGAAAATTCATATAGATGCTGGTTTAATTTTATTCTGTGTAATTGGTTACATTTTCTTTGATCATCTATACAGCGATTCAAGTTTTTCTGTTCTGGTTTTTCAGGGTTTGAACTCTCCTCTATTTCAAATGTAGGAGCCCCTAAAGTCAGTCTGGCGTAGGGCCCAGACCACAGTAACAGCGATAGTGTCCCCTCCATCTTTCCTTTGGAGAAAATGTTCTGTTTCTGCTCCCAGAACTGGTGAACTGAGTCAGGTCTGGAGGCCGCTTTGCTCCACACGTCTTTTCAGCTCTGCCCACTAATTTTCTCTGGGACTGACATCAGGGCTTCATGATGGCCACTCCACAACATTTACTCTGTTGTCCTGAAGCCACTTTGTAACGAATCTGGAGGGATGCTTAAGGTCATTGTCCGTTTGGAAGACCCATTTGCACCCAAGCTGACTGTTCCAGGCCTTGGTCTTGGAGTGATCTCAGTTGGTCCACCACTCCTGGGGAGGGGACCAATGGTCTTAAAGTTCCTCCATTTGTGCACAACCTGTCTTGCTGTGGATTGGTGGAGTCCAAACTCTTTAGAGATGAACCTGCAACTTTTTCCAGCCTGGTGAGCATCAACAACCCTTTGTCTTGTTCCTGCCACTGTACACTTCCACAAACATGTGATGACACTTTGATAGACCTTTAAATACAACAGGGTGCCCACTCCCACCTGACTGTCATCCCACTGACTGAAAACACCTGAATAATTTCACCTTCAAATGACCTGCTGATCCTCGAGCTTCACAGACTTTTACCGCTCACAGATATGTAATATTGGATCATTTTCCTCAGTAAATACTTGTATGAAAATCTGATGACGTTTTAAGTCACATTTATGCAGAAATGTAGAAAATTCTGAAGGGTTCGCAAACTTTCAAGCACCACTGTATGTCAACTTCTGACTCTGAAGAAAGAAATAAAAAATTCTCTCGGTATTCTTGCATTTTTGCATTTAGCAGATAAAAATAATTGTGGTAATCCTAACTATGGAATTGATTTGAAAACCCTTCATTGTTTCATTCTCTAGTTACGTTCACAAGGCAGGTGCTGACATTCACTTTCATTCAGACATTCACCAGAAAAAAAATGGCAAATTTATAAGAAAAATGGTTACAAAATTATGAGAAAGACAAAAGTTGGAAATTTACAAGAAAAGTCTTAATTCAGAAGAAAACAGCGGAATCTTTACAAGAAAAAAGCTGGACATTTATTTTAAAAAGTCAAACCTTTATGAGGAAAAAGGTACCAAATTTACAAGGGAAAAGTAGTGATGAAAATGCAGATTTATTGCAAAAACCTATTAAAATACCACAAATTTACTATTATTCGGTGTCTGTTAGTACTAATATTTGGTGAGAGTAAAGGCGTTAATACTCAAGTAACTTTCTCTGTAATTTTTTGATTCTACTTTACATTTCTGTTGGCAACTCTTACTTGTACTTGAGTATTTAAAACCATAAGCTAATGCTATGCCAGCGTGGGTACCATTGCTGACCACTCAACCCTCCTCTGCATAAAACTCTCATAAAGTTGATGTGATGTCAGTCAGACAATTATAAAAACGTCAATTTGGCAATGAAAAATAAAGCTGGGGCAATTCAAATTCACAGAACCAGGATTATGTAGCTGTTAAAGCAGCACCATGGAGCGTTCTGGTTCTGGGTAGGAACACTGAAAAGACTACAACTATGGAGACTGTGACCTGATTGGTGTTGGGGAAACGTGACGTTCATCCTGTCAAAGGTTGATGGATCATCAAAATAATTTTGGAAACATTAATTTAAGGAGAAAATCTTAAATAGTGCTGCTTTAAAATCAGTCCAGTTAGTTTTAAATGTATACATTATATGGAAATTAATCTGGCTTGTTTATGAAGTTTATTTCTTTAATGAAGCAACTGGTTTGAAAAAGAGGGATCAGATGCATTTTAGCGATGAGGTTTACTGTTATCATGATTATTATTAATTATTCCTGAAGGTTTTACAACCAAACATGAGATAATCTTACAAAATACTTCAGTGAAAGCAAAGAATCTCAGAGGGAAGTATGAATATGGTTTATTTAATGAAATAAATTAATAAAAAGCTCAAGGTTCTTTGTTATTTGATGAATTGCAGACAGATAAGGGCTGCGTGATATGACCAAAATTTCATATCACGACATAAGTAATCCTATATCATGATATACATTTTCAGTAAATTCTACAGTTTAGATAATCACATAGAAAGGACCATCTCTCTCCTTTTATTGTTTACATGCACCTTTTCCCCTCATAATTTTGCAGTGTTAAATAGTTTTGTAATGTGCATGTGAGACTTGATTCTCACAAATTTGAGTTTTTTTTCTTCTAAATCAGATCATATGGATAAAAAGTAAACATCAATAAGTTAAACATTCCCTGAGCCAGAGGAGAAAAGCAAAAACAACAACAACAAAACCCCCCACAAAACATAAAAACTGTGAAAATGAGAAAATGACCCATCACTGTTATCAACAGATATAAATTAGCTGTTAGTTTAAATGAATGAAAATTTCAGTGTGGATCCACAGCCTGATGCCTGCTATTCTGGCCTGATTTAACCTGTTTGCTTCTCAGTAAAAATATTTCCAATTGCCCATGATCTGAAAATCAAAGACACAAAAGGGAATGTAATAAAATACATCTGATGACTTTAACTTTATTCATTATCACTACTTGACTAATTAGAATTACTAAAAATCAAATAAATGACATTAAGAGCCAACTTGCTCCTCCCACCCATTTTACTGTGTTTATTATTTATTTTGCATGTATGTGTCACCATCATGCACTTTTGCAGCTTTAATACATTTTTTTTCAGACACAACTAAGAAACAGCAGTGATTTAAACCAAAGAAACAATGGTCTGATGCACTATAATGTTTCCAATTAGCACAACTTAGTATCGTCACTTAGCGTTTGCTGTTTTATAATTAGACATGGTGTTAACGTTACTTATCTCCTATTAAAACCAGGTTAGCGGACTATCCTCTCTGATGCAGCATGGTGGAAAACAGTCCCACATCCCTGGTAAACAGGAGTAGCAGCTATTTGAGCAAACCGGTAGTTTGGCGTCAGCAACCACGGACTGAAGCCTAGCCACCCACCACACACCTGTTCTGCAGCACGCACTGTGGGGGAGAGGCGGGGACTGACAAGTAGCGGTGAGGAGCTTTGCTGAAGAAACGGGAGTATCTTGGGGATTTGGGGTTTTTTGGGGAAGGAGTTTTTGCCTTTTTTTTAAAAAAAAGTTTTTTGGAGAGTGTTTTTGTGCTTTTTTATTGTTTTGGGGGAATTTTTTGCATTTTTTTTTTTTTTATTTTTTGGGTAAAAAAATATATCGGCCCACCGCCCGATATCGTCGGGCGGTGGAAGGAATACTTCAAGGATCTCCTCAATCCCACTGATACGCCTTCCACAGAGGAAGCAGGGTTTGGGGACGAGGGGGATAACTCGCCTATCACAGGGGCTGAGGTCGCCAAGGTGGTTAAAAATCTCCTTGGTGGCTGGGCCCCGGGGGTGGACGAGATTCGCCCCGAGTACCTCAAGGCCCTGGGTGTTGTTGGGCTGTCATGGTTGGCACGCCTCTGCAACATTGCATGGAGGTCGGGGGCAGTGCCTTTGGCATGGCAAACCGGGGTGGTGGTTCCTCTCTTCAAAAAAGGGGACCGGAGGGTGTGCTCCAACTTTAGAGGGATCACACTCCTCAGCCTCCCTGGGAAGGTTTATGCCAAGGTACTGGAGAGGAGAGTCCGGCCGTTGGTCGAACCTCGGATTCAGGAGGAGCAATGTGGTTTTCGTCCTGGCCGTGGCACATCGGACCAGCTCTTTACCCTCTCGAGAATTCTTGAGGGTTCGTGGGAGTTTGCCCAACCAGGTTACATGTGTTTTGTGGACTTGGAGAAGGCATTTGACCACGTCCCTCGTGGATTTTTGTGGGGGGTGCTTCGGGAGTATGGGGTATCGGGCTTGTTGTTATGAGCTATTTGGTCTCTGTACGACCGTTGTGAGAGTTTGGTTTGTATTGCCAACACTCGGTCGGAGTCATTCCCAGTGAGAGTTGGACTCCGCCAGGGCTGCCCTTTGTCACCGATCCTGTTCATAATTTTTATGGACAGGATTTCTAGGCGCAGCCAGGGAATGGGGGGTGTCATGCTTGGTGACCACAAGATCTCATCTCTGTTGTTTGCAGATGATGTTGTCCTGTTGGCTTCATCCAGCAATGACCTACAGCTCTTGCTGGGACGGTTTGCCGCTGAGTGTGAAGCGGCTGGGATGAGAATCAGAACCTCCAAGTCCGAGTCCATGGTCCTCAGCCGGAAAAAGGTGGATTGTCCTCTTTGTGTTGGGGACAGGCTCCTGCCCCAAGTGGAGGAGTTTAAGTATCTTGGGGTTTTGTTCACGAGTGAGGGGAAAATGGAGCAAGAGATTGACAGACGGATTGGAGCAGCATCTGCAGTGATGCAGACGTTGTACCGGTCTGTTGTGGTGAAGAGAGAGCTGAGTTCTAAGGCAAAGCTGTCAATTTACCAGTCAATCTACGTTCCTACTCTCACCTATGGTCACGAGCTTTGGGTAATGACCGAAAGAACGAGATCGCGGATACAAGCGGCTGAAATGAGCTTTCTCCGTAGGATTGCTGGACTCACCCTCAGAGATAGGGTGAGGAGCTCAGTCATCCGGGAGAGGCTCAGAGTAGAACCGCTGCTCCTCCACATTGAAAGGAGTCAGTTGAGGTGGTATGGGCATCTGATTAGGATGCCTCCTGGACGTCTCCCACTTGAGGTGTTTAAGGCACATCCCACTGGGAGGAGACCCCGGGGCAGACCCAGGACACGGTGGAGAGACTATGTCTCCCAGCTGGTCTGGGAACGCCTTGGTATCCTCTCTGAAGAGCTGGAGCAGGTGGTGGGGGAGAGGGAAGTCTGGGCTTCTCTGCTTGAACTGCTGCCTCCGCGACCCGGACCTCCGGAAAAGCGGTAGAAGATGGATGGATAGTTTTTTGGGGGAGGGGGTTGTTGTGTTTGTTTAGTTTTTTGGGCAGGGAGTTTTTGTGGGTTTTTTTTTTGTTGTTGTTGTTTTTTGGGGGGGGGGGTTTGTTTGTTTAGTTTTTTGGGGGAGGGAGTTTGCGTTTTTTTAGGTTTTTGTGGGAGATTTTTTGTGTTTTTTATTATTTTGGTGGTAGTTTTTTGAGTTTTTCCTAGTTTTTATTTGGGGGGAGTTCTTGTGGGTTTTTTATTTTTTGGGGGGGGAGTTTTTTTGCATTTTTTTGTTTTGTTTTGTTATTTTAGGGGGGAAGGAGATTTTGTATATTTAATTTTGGGAGGGGTTTTTGTGTTTGGTTTTTTTGTTTTTTGGGGGGGGGAGTTTTTTGTGTTTTTTTTTTTTAGTTTTTTGGGAAAGGGTTTTTTGAAAAAATTCATATTTGTCTTATATTTGTGATTTGCTTTGTCTCAGAGTCTGTGTAAAAGTGTCAAGGATGCAGCTGCATTAGTTATCATTTTGTTTTTAGTTCATTTTGTGCGGCTCCCATGTGACTGGTGCTGAGTGAGCATCATGGTTCTTGAGAAAGAGATAATCTGTACACAAAGTTTTGACCAGATGTGCTGGACCAATCATGATGGACAATTCCTTCTCCGCCTCTCAGATAACGGAGGGCTTAAAGAACTGAGTGATGCATGTCTGAGTCAGAATGGTGCACGAATTGGCTCTGAGACTATTTTTGCATTGTTTTCCACTGGCCAGTATAATTAAATTTGCTGAAACTCTGATCCCACCTGGTTTTTGACTGAAGGTTTAGAAGAATTTTTCTAACATACTTGGCACCCGAGGCACAGGGACTCAATATATCTCTCTTCCTGCTTTCCGCGTTTTGGGACCAACTCAGCTGTGCACGGCTGCGGAGAAAGCTCTCCCCCACCAGGACCAATGACACGGCTTTTGTGGAAGTGAGGCACGGTCCAGAGGCGCTTGGAGCAGAGCCAGAGAGTGACGGAGCCATCCTGCAGGTGGATCGCAGTGAGTAAATTTAATTGTTGATGACACCCGGTTCAAGTCCGCGGTCGGTCTGAGAATACACGTAAAAGAGTTGTAAGCCAAGCGCTTGATACCGCAAAATCCGAATAGGTTCGGACAAGGTAGAGGCTTGGGGGTCCTGGTTCGAGTCCACGTAGAAGTTCATTTCTGCTGCATAAAGTGGACCCAAAGAGAGCGCGGGGTATCGATAAAAAAGCAATGCAAGATCTTTTTTACATCACAAGTGAGCATAGATTAAGAAAAAATCTCAATGCATGACCTTCTTTACATCACAAGTGAGCATCGATAAAGTGAGAGATAACCCTAAAAAAGGTAAACAGTGCTAATATAATGAGAATAAAGTCTAATGTGATCATAAGAACTAAAATACCTTAAGGCATAATTCAAAACAGGTCTAAAATAAAACAAAATAACTCTTTAAAAATATATACACGATAAAATAAAATAAAATTATAATAAAATAAA
This sequence comes from Pholidichthys leucotaenia, assembly GCA_020510985.1. NCBI lineage: Eukaryota > Metazoa > Chordata > Actinopteri > Cichliformes > Pholidichthyidae > Pholidichthys > Pholidichthys leucotaenia. The sequence continues at coordinate 264,063,099 of CM035839.1, forward strand.
ATAAATGCATGCAAAATAAATGGGGCGGCAGTGGCTCAGGAGGTAGAGCAGGTCGTCTTATAACCCGATGGTTGGCGGTTCGAATCCCGCTCTCCCCAGATATCCTGCCGTTGTGTCCCTGGGCAAGACACTTCACCCGCATTGCCTCCAGTGCCCATAACACTGGGTATGAATGTGTATAAATGTATAAAATGTTCGGTGGTGGCCGGAAAGGCCGTTGGCGCAGATTGGCTGCCACGTTTCCGTCAGCCTGCCCCAGGGCAGCTGTGGCTGCAGAAGTAGCTTGCCACTACCATTGTCTGTCTGGAGTGAATGAATAATGTACCTAATTGTAAAGCGTCTTTGAGTATATATGATAAAGCGCTATATAAAACCGATGCATTATTATTATTATTATTAAATAAATAACTGCAGTTTGTTTGTTCAGTTGTTTGCATGCTTGTTCGTGTGTATTTTTAATGTTTCATGGTGTGGTCTATATTAATCATATATCCCATAACCTACATATGTTTAAGCATGTGAGAGTGTTTAGTGATTACATATGTAAAGCGACTTCACACTTCAGAACAGGACAAAGGGTCTCAACCGCCAGTGAAGATCAAAGAGCATCCGAGGCACTGCGGTGGAGACCGGACGGGTTGCCCTGACCCCCCAGGGCCAGGTGGAGGAGTACGAAGACAAAAGAGGGGATTAAGATAGTGAGGGATGTCAGCTTTTGATATGCATGTCTTTTGTTATGTGCAAGTATAAGTTCGTAGAGCCGAAGGTGTTCGCTCTCTTACTTCTTCTGCTGCTGCACCTAGATGAGACTTGTTAGAGGAGCTGATAATAAACTTTGGTTTAAGAATCACATCGCCTCGTTATTTCAAGCTCCTCTACACTGGTGACCCTGATGCGAGAATGGACCAGAGGCGTTCCCCCGTGATCGACTCATCTGTGGCGACCCAGGCAGACGCCGGTGCCCATGCAGACAGGGGAGCAGATGGACGACGTTCCCCCACGGCAGAAGTGATAGAGAGGGCTCAACCGAGCACCAGCGCCGCTGAGAGAGCCGAGGGAAGGCACTCTCACCCTGCGGACACATCAGTGACGGTCCACACAAACGCCGTCACCGTCAAGCTGCCAGACTTCTGGCAGGAAGACCCCGCCTCGTGGTTTCAGCAAGCTGAAGCCCAGTTTGCACTTGCGGGCATCACGGCTGACGATACAAAGTTCTATCACATCGTCGCCAAACTCGACGCCGCCACTTTGAGATGTGCGCGGAGCATAATCCAGCGGCCGCCGGCCCAGGACAAATATAAAGAACTGAAAGCGACCATCGTGGCAAATTACGTCCCCTCAGCCGAGGAGAGAGCCGAGAGGATCCTGGCGGTCTACGGCCACAGAGGAGGCAGACCCAAGGCCCTCATGGAGGACTTGCTGCAACTTAAAGAAGAGGACAATGACAACTTCCTCTTCCATTTTATATTCCTCAGTACGCTGCCGCCACACATGAGAGGGACGCTTGCCAACATGCGATGCAGCACCCAGCAAGACTTCCGCACGCTGGCTCACGAAGCTCAACGGCTCGTCAACGCCTGCAAGGAGCACACACCCACAGCAGCATCCGCAGACCTCAACGCTGATGTCCGGAGCCACGAGGAGCCACAAATCACCGAGCAGAATCAGCCCGCGGTGACAGCGACACGGCCAGGACGCAACAGACGGAGCGACGTTTGTTATTACCACCACCGCTTCGCCGAGAAGGCTTACAAATGCGTTCCCCCCTGCAAATTCACGATTTCGGGAAAACGCCGAAGCCGAGAGCCGTTAACAGCGGCGGTTCTCGGCGAAAAAAGCAAGCTTTTATATGTGACGGACAGACACACCGGCAAGCAGTTCCTTATCGACACGGGAGCTCAACTAAGTTTTGTCATGCCCTCCCAAGCAGACCGGGCCATGGGCCCCCGGGGCAATGGAGCGGTGGCAGCCAACGGCTCCATCATCGACACTTTTGGCGAAAAGAGCCTGCCCCTCTGCATCCACGGCCGCAACTACAGATGGACATTTGTTGTAGCGGCGGTGAGTTTTAACTTGTTGGGCGCAGATTTTTTGTGTGCACATGGGTTATTAGTTGATCTAGCGAACAGACGCTTGGTTAATGCACTGTCCTTTGCTTCTATTCCCTGCTCAGCTCGACTTTCTCCACCACCCGTGCAGGCTAGCGTCACCACAGCAGGAGGTAAGTTTGATCAACTCCTCACCCAGTACCAGAGAACAGCCACACAAAGGCACCAAAGAGATAAGTAAATATGCACATTCTTACCATCCACACTCTCCTACAATTCAACCTATTAAACCTGACATTTATGATGTATATGCAGTCACTGAACAGTACCCCATGATTGAACTTTCAAATCCAGCTTATGCAGTGCCACCTGGGCATAATGAGGCCAATCCACACGCCCCGCAGTTTCAACCCACAATCTTAGTCTACAGATCATAGACTGATGCTGATTTCTCTGAGGCAGTTAAAGAAATCCCACATCTAAAAGATAAATCCCCACAGTTTTTTGAAGGGATGGCAAACCTTCTTGACAGCTTCAAACTAAATGGTCATAAGACAGAACGTGTTTACAGAAAAGTTTTAAAAGTTGATTGGTGTGCTGTGTCAGGTGATTGGAGCTCAAAAGATACTACAGGTAATGTTTTTCCTCCAACAAATGCAGTGTTACAACGGGTGAGAGAACGGAATGATTGCATTGAGAATAAATGGCGAGTGAAGCATGATTGGACAAGAATTCAAAATACAACTCAAAACAAAAGTGAAGGTGTGGAAGCTTACAGGACCAGATTGCAAGAAATTTTTGCTAACCATTCCGATTTAATTAAGCCTGCTAATGATACAGGTGTAGAACCTTATTGGCAGCATTTGAAAAGTGTTTTCCTACAAGACATGCACCCACATTTGGCTAAATATATCCACAAACATCTGGTTACATATCACACTTGTGCATTTGGTGATTTGCTAAAATATGCTAAACATGCAGAGTGATTGGAAGAGGAGAAGGTGGAAAAGGAAGATAAGAAATCAAAGACACGACCAACCCCTGTTTACATGATTGCTGACCCCATGGGGGAGGCCAAGGCTTCCCCCACCTCTGTCTTTTACCAGGGTCCACCTCGCGGGGGAGGAGGACGAGGGCAAAGGAGAAGGCATAGTCGCGGAGCTGCCTACCCACAACCATGGGGGCACGACGTTTGTCACCAATGTGGACAGCGAGGGCACTGGCAAAGGGTTTGCCCCGAGCGCCCGCTGTAGTGGGGAGAGGGGGCAGGATCTCGCATCCAGCCGCCACCACAGCATCCACAGGACCACAACATATGAGTATCTGATCCGAAGCTAAGTACAACACATGACACTGACAATGATACAGCAGACATTTTTCATTTACCTTATTTTGACTTGATGCTAACAATGCAGTGTTTACCTGAAGTGACATTGGAGGTTCAAGGGATCCCCATAAGGTTTCTCTGTGATACAGGTGCATGCAGATCAGTGATTGCAGGGACAGATGTCAAAGGTTTCACAAAATCAGATCAAACAGTAACTGCCAAATCCGCAAACGGTATACTACAAACAGAGCACCTTTCCAAAACTGTAAAGGTAAAACATCCGGTCACAGGTGACATTGCAGAAAGTTCATTCATACTATCACAGGCATGTCCCATTAACCTTTTGGGCAGAGATTTGCTCACAGCTCTCAACATTGCCATAATCCCAACAGAGAACGGTATGGGAGCATCACATTTCCCACATGTGGCAGAAGTGAATGTACTGCAGGATTTCAATGTGCCAAGGTACTGTTACTCCCTGCATTTGGTTTCGGACCGACCAAGCTCAGTGACATCAGACCTGCAAATGAAAGCTATGCAATATTTTGAGTCCAATGTCCCTACCACACAGCAGGCCACAGACCAACATTGTTGCAGTGTGTATGACAGACATCTGAGTGGCCCAGATCCAAATTATGAAAAAACATTCCTTGCAAATCCATCCTCCAGACTGGTGATTAAAAATCTGTATTGGTCACCAAGGGGCTATGTGGGAGCATCTGTTGTGTTGTGTGATGAAGACAACAGACATTTTAAACCCTGGGAGGCACCCTACATCCCACTGATCAAACCCAAACACATGCATTGGAAGGATGTCAGACACTTTGTAACGACAGCAGAGGAATGTGGTCAATCTTGGAAACAATCTCCTGATCCAAGAGTTCAATATTCCCTCAAAATTGGACACCTATTTACTGCCTTTGAACTGGGTGACCACAGTGCAGAAAGAAGTCCAAATTGATGTCCCCAACTCACCCATGTGATCACTTTTTACATTAACAGAAGGAGAGGAACATGCACTCTCACAAATCCCAAATTCTCTGTGGCCAACAGGAAAGGCAGATGTAGACTTAATAAAAAATGCAGTATTGGTTAAAATAAATGCTAAATCTCATTATAGGTCTTACCAAAGACAGTATCCTCTATGCCCTGAAGCACAAGAAGGCATTAAACCTGTCATAGAGGACCTAAAAGCAGGAGGTGTCATTATACCATGCCCAAATTCTCCATGTAACACACCTTTGTTTCCTGTGAGGAAGGCGGGTCCATCTTCCGGATGGCAAATGATCCAGGACCTTCAGGCGGTAAACAAAGCAGTTATCCCAAAAGCTGTTTCAGTCCCCAACCCACACACTTTGTTGAACGACCTACAACCACAAATGAAATATTTCACAGCAATAGACATCAGCAACAACTTTTTCAGCATACTAATACATCCAGATCATCAATTTTGGTTTGCATTCACATTTGAAAACAAGAGGTATGCATTCACCAGACTACCACAAGGTTACTGTGAATCACCAACCATTTTTTCCCAGGCAATGCCAGCAAATTTGACAAAGTTTATCCTTCCTAATGGGAGCCAGTTGCTCCTTTATGTTGATGACATTTTGCTGGCATCACCTGTAGCATCATTTTGCTTTGGCTCATCAATAAAATAGACTTTGCATCTTAAAGACATTGTTTCACTCAGGAAAAGGCTAATCAAGAATTGCTTATTCATCTTAGGACCACTGTGGAAAACACATTCCTTTGTAAAGTGGTACGAGAGATAAGGATTCCATCTCATGCAAGAAACGGATTAACTTACATCATAAATAAACTGGAAACTTCCCCAACTAAGACAGGTTTATTGGTTATCAGTTATCTGACAGTCAACAGGCATCTCATAAACTTTAAATGCATTTCCTAAGGCCCTAGGATTATCCATATCTTGACACTACCCCTGGTGGACGTCTCTGGAATAGACGCTCACTTTTGACTGTACATTGATGAACTGAAATTAACTCTCTTTCTTCAAGTTTCATTTCTCAGAACAATTCTAAGGACACTATTTGTTGAAGATCACTGCCTCTGTGGGACTCTGATATTCTGTGGACAATCCTTTGTGTTTGAAATGCTTATTAATCCTTGATTTTAAATATGTGCATGTTAAAATGTTTAAATGAAGGTTTATTCTCGCATGTTAATTTAAAAGCACTAGTTATAAAGTTGCATGAATCACTGAAGAAGGTTACATCTTATACACAAGTATATTAATGAATGTTCAGTATTAAGATGTGTGTATCAGGTTGCCAAAACATTTCTTAAGTCATATGACTGGTATCTGCCAGTCTCTGCTTTGCAACAGCTCTCTCAATATTATTGGTTGTTACAGACAAAGGACTGTTTGTTCATTGGACTAAAGATCATAAAACCTGCCCACGAAGAAAGACTGTTGGTTTAGGCTTATGTCAATCACCCTAACAGCGCGAAAGTTGTCTGAGCTATAAAGAGGGGAGACGCCCTCCTTCAGATCAGAGCAGTTCAGAGAGTTTTTGTCTGTTCAGTCTTGCTATTGTCTTGAGAAAGTCTGTGTTTTAATGTTTTCTCTAAACATCTGTGAATTAATTCTTTCTTTTGAGCTCAAACTTCGTTATATGGAGTGAAACTCCATGCTTCCCAGATGTTCCTGTTCTTCTAACTTTTTATCCTGTTAAATGTTAAACATTTTTCTTAAATCCACCGTGTGTTTTGTGTTTTAAAGAGACTGATCTATCGCTTTGTATCCACACTGGAAGCTGTTTTCAACTCCACAACGTCAGAGTAACTTAAGATTTTTGTGGCTTGTGTTTATTTTTATCTTATCCCTCTAAATCTGGTTATCTGGACCAGATTTTTAATTATTTCTGAATTTATTTGGATTCTGGAGAATCCGCTGACCAATGAAAGCCCCGGACGCAGCTCCGCCACTAACGGAGTGAAGACAAAGGAGCCTTACTATCGCAGTCAAAATCTCATCTTATGACTGTGGACTTTGAAAGCTGCTGTACCTTGTCCGAATATCTGCTGGCAAGATATTCTGGTTTTGGTGCCATCTGCAAATAAAGCTTTAGGCGGCCCCTCAACAACAGGACTTCAGCAAGGATTCACGTGAGCCATATTCCTTGTTCCCTCTGCTGAATGACTTGCCCAAAGTTTGGAAATAATTCAAAATCTGATCAGATGCAAAATTAAAGAGAATTAATATTCTCTTTTCATTAAAATTAAATTTTTACTTTCTTAAGAGTAGTCCAGAATTTTTCATATAAATAGTTAATTGTCTCCATAAATTTGCATCCAATATTACACATAATTTTTCATTTCAACTCTTCCAAATTCATGTTAAAGTCCATGGTTTATAGATGTGCTCGCATTGTTACTCTGTCCTCCATTATAAATTTAATGGGATGGCTCAATGCTGATCATTTCACCTGTTCACAAGTTATTTGAATGTAAGATCATTTAATCAGAGTTCATTTAATAAATCTATAAAATGAGAGAAGTTGTTAGGATTTATTCCTATTTCTGTGATTGTTCTAAGCTCCAGTAGAACTCACTAATATTTTGAGACGGATTATTAATCAATTAATTCATGATTAAACAGGTCTAAAGTGAAACTAATTAATAAATTGCTCACATTTATTGAGCTGGTGCCCCTATATGAGTGTGTTACTCTCTATGTATGAGTGTTTGCGGTGACGGACCAAACACCTGTCCCCACATAATACACTTTTAAGTCTGAATTAAATAATCTTTATACCTGATCATAATTATAAATTAAATATTGCTACACACATGATGATCACTGAAATTTTTAGCAGAACAAGGTCACAAAATCAACAAGGAAAAATTACAGTTGTGGAAAAAAGAAGTCAAATATTTAGGCCACAATTTGTCAGCAGAAGGCAGACATGTTGACCCAGTTCGCTAACAAGCTCTTTTGGCAGGACCAAAACCCATCGCAAAAAAGGACATGATGTCACTTTTGGGTACTCTAAATTACTGTTGCTCTTGGATTGCAAATTATTCATTTGAAGTGCAACCCTTATCTGATTCCATCTACAAAACACCCATGGCTCAGGTGGACAGAATTGAGTGGACACCTGAGGCAGAAGAGGCATTTGCTAAAATGAAAAAAAAAAAAATTGGTCAGCATTGATGTCCTGGCACTCCAGTTACAAGAAGCCATTTGTACAAATGGCTAATTGTAGAGAGGGGCACATGACGTCAGTGCTCCTTCAGCCAAGTGGCACAAAAATGTGTCCAGTAGCATATTACTCCACAAGACTTGACCCTGTCAGGAGGGCACTGCCACCATGTGTGCAGGCTGTCATAGCCACCTCCATGGCAGTGCAGGCCTCAGCAGGGCTTGTTCTTTTTCATCCCTTGACCCTGAAGGTCACATATGCAGTATCAGTCATCTTGTCACAAAGTAAAATAGTCCTCTCACCATCCAGACACCTTGTATGCATGACAGTGCTATTATCACAGCCTCATTTAACCACTGAACGTTGCACGGTAACAAATCCAGTGAGCTTTTTGCAAATCTCAACAGAAGGTGAACCTCATGACTGTTTATCAGAGATTGAGAGTGAAACATTACCACACCCCGACTTACAGGACACACCTTTGGAGAAGGTGACGGCTCTTCCAAACGTGACTGTACTGGTTCAAACTTATCTGGTTTTGCAGTTGTCACCCATGATACCATTTTAAGAGCACAAAAACTCCCATCACATTATTTTGCACAGCCAGCTGAATCAGTTGCTGTAACTGAAGCTTGTAAATTAGGCCAAGGGAAAGCACTCATGGTGTACACTGACAGTCAGTATGCATTCTCTACCATCCATCACTTTGCACAACAGTGGAAGAAAAGAAGTATGATTACATCAACAGGGAAGCCAATCCAGCACGAAGACCTCATTTTGAAACTGCTAGACAGTGTAAAACTTCCATTATATTATAAATTAGCCATATGCAAATGTGTTGCACCCCACTGGTAACAGCCTTACTGGAAAAGACACAACACCAGGTTTACTTCTGACACTGACAGAAAACTTATGACATTCTCACTGAGGCTCAGAAAACAGCACCACAAGCCGAAAATTACAGATGGATCCAAAAGGGAGCGATTTTTGACAACACCTCCAATCTTTACAAATGCAGCAAAAACAAACCCATTTTACCACGCAAACTGTTCCACCAGGCCTCCACTTTGCTACACGGGCTTCCCATGTATCAAAGGGGGGTATGATCTCTATGCTAAACAAATCTTTTACTGCTTATACCTTCAGCCAATTTGCTACTCAGTCTTGTAAGAAATGCCTAATTTGTGCAGAAAACAATGCTCAAGGGAACTTAAGGCCTGAAAAAGGCACCTTCCTTGCATCAGCTTATCCTTTTCAAAACATTTGCATGGATTTAATTGAGTTAGATAAATGTGAAGGCAAAAAATATTGTGTGTTTATTTGTGACATGTTTACCAAATGGACAGAAGCCTTCCCTTGAATTCACCCAAATGCTGTTATAGTAGCAAAGAAACCGTTAGCAGAAATTGTGCCCAGATTTGGAATACCTGAGAAGATTTACTCAGATAATGGAACACATTTTGTAAATCAGATTATATCACACGTAGGCACAGCACTCAACATTAATCTAAAAAAAACCACTCAGCTTACCATCCACGATCTGCAGGATTGGTGGAACGCACAAATAGAACCATTAAAGAAAGGCTTAAGAAAAACAATGGCAGAAACATCACAAAACTGGATATATTGCCTACTCCTAGTTCTATTTTACATGAGAATAGTTCCCACCAAAGGGGGGTTATCCCTATTTGAAATAATGTATGGCAAACCCTACCTACTCCCACCATTAAGGGTATTTAATCCAGGTGATGAGGAGGTGTGCTTCGATGATTACATGCGAAGAATGTTGATTGATAGATATATTGTTCATGCTGCTCTTCCCAGGAGGGAGCACGGTGAAGCACCCACCTTGGCCAAACCGGGGGATCTGGTCCTTATCAAAGTCATCAAAAAGAAAAACTGGGCTGACGCTCCCTGGCAAGGACCACACAAAGTCATCCTGGCGACACCAACAGCTGTAAAAGTCAAAAGACGTGACTCTTGGGTGCATTTGACACATTGCAAATCTTACCCCTCTCACAACCCCCAACAAGAAACTATTTAATCCCTGTTCTCCCAGCAAGAAACTATTTGATCCCCATTCCCTCAGCAAGAAACTATTCAATCCTCATCCCTTCGACAAGAGACAGTTTCTATTTTAATCCCCATTGCAAACTCTGAAAAAAAAAATCCTCAACAAGGGACTGTTAAACTGTTTTTCTATATGTGTTTATATAGTAAACACACACACACACACACACACACACATATATATATATATATATATTGTATATGTGTTTTTTATATGTGTTTATATACTCATATATTTATTCCATCCAGCTACAATGCTCCGCACTGTTTATATATTTATATATCTATCCCATCTAGCTACAATGCTCCGCACTGTGTGTATATATATATATATATATATATATATATATATATATATATATATATATATATATATATATATATATATATATTTATATGTACATATGTATACTTGCTGCTCTTGTTTTTTTCTCTTGCCTTCTGATTGTTGCTCTGAGTGTTGCTATCCCTGTGCTGTTGCAATCCTGGAATTTCCCCATTGTGGGACTAATAAAGGCTTATCTTATCTTATATGGGTGTTGGCTGGCAGTTTGTCCAGTAACGACTTGTATAGCAAAACAGCTGTTGTTTATCATGGAGAGACAAAAGGCCAGAGAGAGAAGGTTAGTAACTGAAGGATGCGAATGGTACACCTGTTTTTTCATCATCATCATCCTTGTGGTGACACTTTTGTTTTGGTTATTTTTAGGGACCTCATTGTCCATCGATCGTAGGGCTAGATAAATTGCTCACACACCACTGGCTAGAAGGTCCAGGTCATGAGGATCATGTTTATGCTGGTAATGTGTGTAGAATGATCGAGAGTAGGCTTGTCTCCGTTGTACTTGGCTTTATTGACAGCTCGGCACCAGCATCCAGCATTTAGCATCTAGCATGGCAGACTCTGCTCTTTCACATCAGCTAAACATACCTTTCAGCGTAAAAGCCTAACAGTAGTAAAAACTACTGTGACCATTAACATTACTTCTACTTAATATAAATCATATTATGACATCTCACCCTCTTTTATATGTTATTTCTAATAACACAACGTGCATTAAACAGTATTCAATAAACCATAATAAACAATACATCACCAGAAAATATTTCAAGTAGGCTTTCTTTACAAGCATAACATGTATCCTTAGGGGTTTGATTATGTTTTTTTTCTCTCTTTTCCTAGTAAACACATTTACCTAGTAAACATTTCTCCTAGAACTGAGATAATCATGTAAACAAACTTAAAGTGCAATAACTGTAATTACAGTGATCCCTCACTTATCGCGGTTAATGGGTTCCAGAACCGACTGCAAAAAGTGAAAAACCGCGAAGTAGCGTCACCCCTAATGACGTCACCCATAAATAATACGTACGTTCATTCTCTCATTCTCTCTCTCATATGATACGTGTGTGTGTGTGTGAGTGTACATACATACGTAGATGTAAATAAAGTGTACATAAATATGTTTTTAGAACTCTTTTATTCTTATAACAAGATACGTAACTCAAGATGAAGATGATTTACTGCACAGGTTAATGAGAGCTTCACTGCTCCTCAGGTGACGCCTCATCGTCAGGTGCTAGAGGCGCAGCATCGTCGAGGGCAGCTTCCGATAGAGCTGGAGAAGCTGCAGGATGCGGCGTAGTGGCTCGATGGGAAGACTATTTCGCACAAAAAGGCACAAGAGAACAGCGAAAAGTTCCACGCGGCGAGACTAAGCAACACGAGCGATAAAGAACAATGAATGCGGTCTTCCTTTGCTGGGTATGGGCGCTCGGCAGGGAGAGAAGCTGGGTAAAACGTCTCGGCCAATCAGCTTGCGAGATTCCCGAGCCGAGCCAACACGAGAACAGCGAACAGAGAGGTGGATTTTGAGTTGTGCGGGCTCTCCGTGTTGATACCTGATGTTCTAATGTAGTCTCCCTGCCTTCTGCTAGCGCCCGCCCATTTTTTCTCAATTTTGAATTTTTGATGAATATTTTTGAAAAATCCGCGATGCACTGAGGGCGCGAAAGGTGAGGCGCGAAGTAGCGAGGGATCACTGTATGCCATTTCTAACTTTAAATGCAATTTTCTTAACTTAAATCTTATCAAATATTGCAATACACGTCACTCTTGAGCTCCAATAATGCATTGCAATATTTTTGTAACTGTATCCATAAAACAACATGGAGATTACAGTCAGCATACATCTTTTTTTCTTTACTTCCCCAAGTCCCCCCCAAAGGCCATATGTTTGACACTTCAGTGTCTGTCTACAGGTCTAGCCTGTTGACTGTTTGCACTCTCGTCTGGCTCTGGTGCGAAACTGTCCCAGTGCACGTGTGGGAGTGTGCACAAGACTTGTGACCTCACCTGGGCTAGGAGAAACAGTCTCTGGGGTGATGACACTTGCAGATTGGGAAATCACTCCAGCATCCTCAGCTGAAGCAGGAGGGGTGTCTTGGGCAAGTTGAGGAGGCATATCTGCCCGGAGATGGCGACAGTTCCGCCTCAGCACTGCTCCTTGCAATGTGTTGATGAGGTACGACCTTGGAGTAACACATTCTTTTGAAATGGCTGCTGATGTTGCCCAGGCCTTTTCCTGATCCAATTTGGTAAGGACTGCGTCACCTGGTCGAAGCGGTGGAAGAGGTTTGGCTCCACGATGGTGATTGTAATAGAAAGCTTGTTTCACCTTCTCACCAGCATCTTTTTGTGTAACAGTTTTTCTGTTAGGCCATTTTGGCCGCAGATTCTTCTCCAGTGTAGGGAGTGTCATTCTGATCTTTCTCCCCATTAAGAGTTCTGCTGGTCTGATTCCTGTAGTAGCACAGGGAGTTGATCTATACCACATGAGGGCTATTAATGGATCTTCTTGTTGGAGGATTCTCTTTGCAGTCTGTACTGCTCTCTCCGCATGACCATTTCCCTGAGGATGGTGAAGACTAGATGTGATGTGTCTGAAGTCTAGCTGTCTTGCTATCTCCTGAAGTTCTGTGCTGTAGAATTGAGGGCCATTGTCACTCACCACCTCATCCGGGATCCCAAACCTTGCAAAGGTTGCTTTGAGTCTCTGAATAACCTGAGTGCAGGTAGTGGATGATAAGTGTAGCACTTCAAGGAACCGTGAGTAATAGTCAGATATGACAAGGTTGTTGTTTTTATTGTGTTCACAGAAGTCGAGGGCAATTCTTTTCCACGGACGATTGGGCAGAGGTGTGGAGATAAGTGGCTCCTTTTGTTGGGCCTGCTTCTGTCCTTGGCAGGTGTAGCACGACATCACTGTGTTTTTAAATTCTGCAGAAAGTCCCAGCCACTACACTGATGACTTTGCCCTGTCTCTACACTTATTCAGCCCCTGATCTCCATCATGTGTTTTCTCCAAGATGTCAGCTCTCAGTAACTGTGGAATGATAATCCTGCTCCCACGTATGAGCAAGCCATCAGCCTCTGATAGCTCATTTTTCACCTTTATGTATGCTCGGGTGTTCAGCGGGACATTCCCACTATGTTCTGGCCATCCTGTTCTCATGAGTTTGATGACAGTCTGCAGCTTGCTGTCGGCTGCGGTGGCCATTTTGATGCTCTCCATTCCGCTTGGGGATGCTGGAATGCCCTGTATCACTGAGGCTACATAGCATTTCACTTCGCTATATGTGACAGTCTCTTCCTTTGTGTAGGTTTGTGGGCTTGAGGACAGGGTATCAGCAATGAAGAGGGTTTTCCCAGGCACATATTCAGCCACTGGTTTGTACCTCATTAGTCTCATTAGAAGATGTTGACATCTCAGGGGAACGTTGTCGAGATTCCTGTTGTTGATAAGCGGCACTAACGGCTTGTGATCTGTCTGAATTCTGAACTCATCCAAGCCACAGAGGTATTTGTCAAACTTTTTGCTGGCCCATACGCCAGCCAGACACTCTTTCCCTATCTGGGCATAGCATGTTTTGGCTTCTGAGAGACGCCTGGAGCAGTATGCTATCAGCTTCCACTCTTCCACATGGAGTTGGAGTAGCACAGCTCCCAGTCCATAACTGCTGGCATTGACAGACACTGCTGTGGGCCTCGTGACAACACAAAAGACTAGAACTGGAACATTTGTCAGTATTCTTTTAATGTCCTCAAAAGCTGACTGCTGTGAATGGCCCCAGACCCAGATGTTCTTGCTCTTTAGAAGCTCATATGATGGCTGCCCCACTGTTGCGAGGGCTGGGACAAACCTTCCCAGATAATTCACCATACCAAGAACTCTTTTAAGCTCCTGCACATTTCCAGGCGGTGGCAGCTGATGAATGGCCTCCACTTTTACGGGGTCTGGCCTGACCCCTGACTGGTGATGAGATGACCCAGGAAGCGAAGTTGGCTCTGTCTGAGAAAGCATTTCTCTTTGTTGAGCTTCAAGCCTGCTGACTCAACGCATTGCAACACCTTTTCGAGTTGGGCATCATGCTGCTCCATCGAGGTCCCGTACACTAGAATGTCATCCATGAAGACTTCCAGTCCTTCCAGTCCTTCCAGAGTCTCCAGCATCTTTCGCTGGAAGATCTCTGGTGCACTTGTTATGCAGAAAGGTAATCTCTTGAAACAGTATCGGCTGAACAGTGTTATAAACGCTGTCAGTCTGCAGCTGTCTGGATGCAGAGGAATTTGCCAGAATCCGCTGGCTGTGTCGAGGGAGAACACTGTAGCTCCACTCAGCTTGGCTGTTATCTCATCCAGGGTTGGCAGAATGTAGTGTTCTCTTTTTACTGACTGGTGTTCAGTTTTGTTAGATCAGCACAGATCCTGGCTCTTCCTGTGTTCTTTTTCAGAACTGGAACCATGGGTGCACACCATTCAGTAGGTTGTGCCACTGGTTCAATGACACCATTGTCCTCCATCCTTTTTAGTAATCCTTTGACTTTCTGCAAGGGCACACGGCGTGCAGTGTACATAGCATATGGTACAGCGTCGTCCTTTAGCTCAGTTTTGACTGGATCAGTTTGTAGTGTACCATGCTCACCATAGGCTTGTAAATGGCTGGTGTGTAGTTTTACCTCATGTACTCGGCTCACCAGATTCATCCTCACTGATAAGGTCCGGCTGAGTAGATTGTTGACTCTGTGTCCACAGACTACATAAGCTGTGAGTGGGTCGCCCTTTCCTTTGTGACTGACTGTTGCATTGAATTGGCCCAGACACAACAGTTCACCTCCAGGGCTATCCAGAGGGATATCAGGTGATGCTAGTTTTCTGTTAGGAGTGTGTGAAATGTGTCCTCATTTATGATGGTGACATCAGCTCCTGTGTCAATCTTGAATTCCATTGGAACTGAATCCACATATAGCAACATAGTCCACTGTTCACTTTCCTCACTAGCATCACACACTAAACATAGTTATAAAGAGGTCTGCTCAGCTCTCTCTGTCTCTGTGACCTCATTCACTGACCTGCTGTTCCTGCATACTCTGGCCCAGTGTCCCATTTTATGACAGTTGTGACATGTTGCTTTCTGTGCAGGACACTTTTCACTTTTCATCTCTGTTGTCTTTTCCCATATTTCCTATCATTTCCTCCCTATCTTCTGTCTTTTGACTTGCCTTGTTGTTATGGTCTCCGGTTTGTGTTTTTCCATTTAAGCTGCACCTCCTGTACTGATCCCAGCTTGTCTCCCTGCAGGCTCACTTGTGCTGTGAACTCCGATTGTCTGATGGTCTGTTTTGTCTGCGCCAGCGTTGGGTCCGCTGTTAGCTGTAACTTGCGGGAGAGGTCCTTATCCAGTATCTCGACAACGATACGGTCGTGGATATTCTCTTCCCTGGTTGCACCAAACTCACAGTGCTCAGACAGGTTGTACAGGGCTCAGATAAAACACTCTGCTCCTTCCCCTGGTCACTTGACTCGATGCTGAAAACATACCCGTTTGTGGATAATATTCCTCCACGGGAAGAAGTACTTGTCAAACTTTCCCACCACAGTAGCAAAGTCATTGCGATCTCCTTCCACAGCAAGCGTGAATGACTTGTAAATGTTCTCTGCCTCATTTCCCATAGCATAAATTAGGCAGCTCACCTGCACTTCACCGTCACCTTTATTAAGTTTTGTGGTGCGTCTGTATCGCTCAAAACGCTGTTTCCAGTTGGGCCACTCTGTCGGCTTATCAAAGGAAAAATTCGCTGGGGGGTTAAACTTCACCGTTTTCCACTTTCCGTCTTCTGTCTTTATATCTCTGAGAGTCAAACCACTTCTGACACTGTGTAGAATGATCGAGAGTAGGCTTGTCTCCGTTGTACTTGGCTTTATTGACAGCTCGGCACCAGCATCCAGCATTTAGCATCTAGCATGAGAGACTCTGCCTTTTCACATCCGCTAAACATACCTTTCAGCGTAAAAGCCTAACAGTAGTAAAAACTACTGTGACCATTAACATTACTGCTGCTTAACCACTTGCACTCCGTTGTTCCGCGGGCGGGCAAGTCTCTGCATCCTAGGGCGCACGAGAGCGCACTCGTGCGCCCTCGTACGTATGATAAGGATATTGATGGTGGTGGTGTAGGTGGTGTGGCCTCCAAGCGCCACTGAAAAAAAAATCTGCAAACACAGCTGCGAACAGATTAGTCCATCTGATTGACCTCTCATTCGACTAATAAGAGCCTTGAATTGGGTTTCTGAAACCTTGAAGAACCAATGAATGAAAACCTAGGAAGGAGGACCCGCCTCCCAACGCTTTGAATGCAGTGAGCCAACTGAAGCAGAGAAGTTCGTGAGCTGTTTTTTTTTTAAGGCTGGGTGAAGACTGACTGCTGCAGCGGATCAAAAAAGGACACAGGAAGAGCTCCACAGACCCAGCAGCATGGAGACCATCCACAAATGCAACCTGTGTGACAGGGAGTGCCATTCGTGGATCGGCATGTTCGGCCACAGGCGGTGCTTATTTTGTATTGGTTCCAGCAGAGTAGACGTTATGATTTCTTCCATGGTCATTATAGACCGATGGAGGCTGATGACGAAGGCTGAGTGACACACACGCCTTCGCCAGTCTTTTTTTAATTACTACTGTTATTTGTTTTGAAAAATCGTTCCCCAAAAACCGCAATCATGGAAGCACAAAACCGCAATAATGGAATTATGTTTTGATCGAGTCGCGAGACCAGAACCAGAGCGGACCAGCGTCGCGTTCGTCTGACAATGAGGAAGACAAGTTCGCCAAGACTCCGCTGTGAAGAGGTAAGGTGTTATAAGCTAAATTATTCTCTATCCCTGAAAATTGTAATCCAAAATGACTTTTGACCGATCAGTAAATTACAGCTGTGCGGTTCACGAAGTCTGAAGTTCATGCGCCGCGGTACAAGGGGTTGCTCGCAGTGTACAGGCTGTGAACGCCCCCCCACCCCCGCTATTCTTCTGCAGCGAGGGGGGGGGAGCCGCGGTGACTGCACTGCTGTCCTACATCACCACATAAGGCTAATCCGTTGTGTAGCGATGGCTAAAGTCCATCCTCTGTAGCGAGGGGGGGGGACAACCCCCCCCCACACACACACACACAGTAGCGAGGGGGGGGGGCCGCTGTGACAGAGTGTAATCTGTCATGTAGCGAGGGCCGAACTCTGTCCTTGATAGCGGGGGGGGGGGGAGACGACCCCCCCACACACACACACGCACAGACACAGCCCTGAGTGTAACCTTTCCTTTGAGCCTAAAATGAAGCTTCTACATTGAATCATTCAAAAGTTACAGACGTTTTTCCAAACTGTGCCATTTGGCACAATTCGGCACAGTTCCAAAACGCCTGGGAACAGCCTGAGAACAAAGCTGTGTAAAATATTCATTTTTTGTGGTATTGTTACCAAATTTGGATCTCAGCTGGATAACACTTGGTTCTACATTTCTGTTGCATTTTCCAGCCGGATTGGACAGCTGTGTGTTATTTACAAGCATTTGTATCCAAAAAAACACTGTGTCCAAATTTTTTTTCTTCAAGTTCAGTATGTTTAGATGACTGTAACTCAGTGGCCGGAGCACGTAGAGAGATTATGTTTTTTTTGCCAAAAAATTCAAAGTGTTTTCTTTTAAATGAGACCAACCCCATGAAGATGCTGCAAAGAGTTGAAGAACAGCTTTCGATTTACTTTGGGCACATTATTTTTTGGCATTTTTAGGAAAATTGCCCGGAGTGCAAGTGGTTAATATAAATCATATTATGACAATGTGTGGTGGAAGTATGCTAATTATACAGCCAAATCAGCTAATCGTTCACATTGCTGTGTGTTCTTTGCTCCCACTTTCAGCTGGTCAAATATCTGTCACTGCTAAACTAATGGAACTATCAAAAGCTGTTTGTTTCTTGCAAGAGGCTATGTATAGAAATTGTACAGCACGCAGTAATTTGAATCACACCTGTCACATTGCTTATGACTCCACTGACTGGAAACACGATGACACCCCTTACATGGTAAAGGCAAGGTTAATCTCGTTGGGGAATTTCTCCTTTTGTCTAAAAGGGTGTGGAAACGTCTCTTTGGGCAGTTTACCACTTTCTAGGTGTGCAACAGTGCATAGTGCGTCTTGCCCCTGTACTGCTACATGATGGACCATAGTAGTGGGCAAAAGCTGTCCTGAAGATCCTTTTTGTCAGTCTAGAAGTCTGGAAGGCAATGTCACCCTGCAGGAGCTCTGTGGCGCTGCCATTTGTGATTGTCCCAGGGATGGCATACATTGGTTAGAGGGGGTCAGTGGCTGTGTGACCATCATGCCTACTCACACCTGCCCATGAACTGGGGAATTGTGCGTGCCCCCGTAGTTGTGACTGATCATACCATCATATTGTCGGCAGGACAGGTGGGCAGGGTGAAGAAAGATGTCTTCTTTGCACTTCATGATCCCATCTGCGACACAGATGTGCCGAAGGAGTTTAACTTAGAAACCACAGGGCAGAAGGTACTTCATTCCGCTTCCCTGGATGGGAGTGGCTAAAAACACCTTGTGGATTGAAAGAACTAATTATAGATTACAGTCATTTGTGAATTTTTCTCTATCTGCCTTTTTTTTTGGGGGGGGGGGGGTAGATGAGAAATTAACAGCTCTTAAGACTTATGCTGACCCACAACAGAATGGTTCTTGATCAAATAACTGCTGCCCAAGGGGGCGTGTGTGCAATTGTAGGTGATTATTGTTGTACTTTTATCCCTGAAAATTATGCAGATGGTCACATAATTGCCTTGGCCATACGCAACCTGACTACCTTACAGGCTGCCGCGGCCAAGGACAATGTTACTGATGAAAAAACCTGGTTAAGTTGGTTATATTCTTCATGGAGAAGTCTCATCATGAGCCTGTTAATGATTTTGGTGATATTATTTTTAGCCTTTTCTTGTGTCATTCCCTGTATCCATAGTATGATGATGAGACTTGCTCATGTTAACTTAGTGATGTACCATGGTGCAGTTGCCAGGGATGGTGGGGATGATGAACAAACAGCGTGAGCTCAAGGTGTCTCTCCATGACCCTGTCACCATGGGGTGAGACGCCGGCTCGGCGCTCAGCCCATGCTCCTTTTATCCCTGCCTCTCATTGGGCAGTGCCTCAGCTGGTTCCCAGCTGTCAGTGTCACGGGACGGCTGGGGCCAATTAATCCTCATCAGCTGGGGCGCTGTTAATGAGTATAAAGAGGAGCAGCTTCGATCATTCGGGGCTGCGACATAAGCACTGCTAGGCTGAAGCCCCTTCGTCTGGTGTCAGCCTTAACTCCCCTTGCAGCATTCCGGTGTTTGTATCCCGCTGTGAGTATGCACGTCTTGTTACCCCCATGTCCGGTACGAGCTACCTACCCCTGCGCTGTGCAGCCTGAGAATGTACGTCTGTATGAGTGTCTGTGCTCTCCTTATCCCTTACCCAGAATAAAACATCTCGACTCACTGGCTTGTCCCTGGCTCTGATTGCCCGGCTCCCTAGAGCCGGATATGACAGACCCAAGTACAGAATAAAAGTTTGACTGACATGCAAAAAACCGAGAGGAGCTGCA
The DNA here is from genome assembly GCA_020510985.1 of Pholidichthys leucotaenia. Classification (NCBI taxonomy): domain Eukaryota; kingdom Metazoa; phylum Chordata; class Actinopteri; order Cichliformes; family Pholidichthyidae; genus Pholidichthys; species Pholidichthys leucotaenia. Next base: position 264,082,696 of record CM035839.1, read on the forward strand.
TGATCATGATGTGAAGTTGAAATGTACTACTTGTACATTTATGAAGTTTGAAACATTACCTTTACTTTTATTTTGTTTTTATGTTACTCTTATTTCTGTTTTTACATCTTATCATTACACTTATTATGATTATTGTTATGGTTTATATTGTTTTGTTTTATCCTTTATGCTTGTTTTTTATATCAGCTGCAATGACACATTGTCATGAATTGCCCTTTGGGGCAGCTAAACACAAAATACAAATGAGGCATGAAACGTACTGATAGCTCACCAGAGCAGGGCAGGGCTCTGGTGGACCCTAGGAGAAAACAACCAAGACTGCGGCGATGAGAAAATGAAAATACAGCCCTTAAACAGGGTTAAAAACCATTTACAAAATCAATGACAGGTGTGGGTTATCTGAGCGGGCAGGAGAAAGCAATGAAACATAATTAGGACCAGCTGGGGGCAGTGAGAAAGGAGCGAACCGAAGCTGACAGGGCAACACCCACATGGAGCACCATGCCACTGACAGCTGTCAACCAGCAAAAGAACAACAGTGAAGATATAAGGAATAAAATATCAACCCAAGCAGACAAAAATATAAAAATAAAATACAAAATAAAAGTGTAACAAAACTAGAACAGAAACAGGAAAATGGCAAACAGTACACAAATACAGCAACCCCAAAAAACACAAAATACAGCAAACATGTAAATATAATGAAAAAGCCATGAGACCAACCCTGGTGGAAACCTCCAGCTCTTGGCTCATGACAGAGCCCCCCTCTCAAGGGGTGGATGCCATACACCCCAGGGTATCATCAAAAGAAAAGGAAAGACCCTTCCCCTCCAATAGGAGCACAACAATAACCCACCACAGGAGGGTGGTGGGGGAACCAGGCCAAGAGGGAACGAAACAAACCCCGCTCAGGACCCACACCAGGAAAAACCCTCAACTCCCCTAAGCCCCCTGAACTGAGGAGCTGGACAGTTTAGGTGGGTGACCAGAGTCCCAGGCCTGACAGATGGCACGATGGAACAAGTCGGGTGGCTTTCCAGAGAACATGGGCCACCCAACTCTGCGGCACCATCTGTCGGGCGGTCTGCCAGAGTTTTTCAACCACCTGAACAGGATAGATGGTCCAGCAGGCAGCTGGACAAGCTGGCAGCTGGCAGCTTCTGTGTTTTGTTTTGTTTTTTTAATTTTGTGTTTTGTTAATTTTGAGGGAGTTCTGTGGGGGGGGGTTTTGACTTTAATTTTTTTTTTTTTTTTTTTTTTAGTTTTAATTTTGTGGGTTTTTTTTTAAGGTTTTAGGGAGGAGGGTTTTTTGTTTTAATTGTTTGGGGGAGTTTTGTGTATTTTTTTATTTTGGGGGGAGTTCTGTGTTGTTTTTTAGGGAGGAGGGTCTTTTGTTTTAATTTGGGGGGGGGAGTTTTTGTGCTTTTTTGGGGGGGAGGTTTGTGTTTGTTTATTTTTGGGGGGAGGAAGTTTGTGTTTTTTAATTTTTGGAGGGTGAGTTTTTGTTTTTTTTAGTTTTTGAGAGGGGGGCTTTTGTGTTTGTTTTAATTTTGGGGGGGAGTTTTAGTGTGTTTTTAGCTTTTTGGGGGAGGGTGTTTTTGTGTTTGTTTAGTTTGTGGGGGAGGGAGTTTTTGTGTTTTTTTAGTTTTTTGGGGAGGGTCATTGTGTTTGTTTAGTTTTTTGAGGAGGGAGTTGTCAGGGTTTTTTTAGTTTTATGGCTGGAGTTTGTGGGGGGGGGGGGTTATAGTTTTTTGGGGAAGTTTTGTTTTTTGAGTTTTTTGGGGGAGTGTATTTCGTGTTTTTTTATTTTTGGGGAGGAGTTTTTTGTGTTTCTTTGTTGGGGAGGGGTTATAAGGGGGAGGGTTTTTTGTGGGATTTTTTTAAATTTGAGGGGCAGCTTTGTGTGTTTTTTTAGTTTTTAGAAGAGGGTTTTCTGTATTAGTTTGTTGGGGGAGTTTTTGTGTTTTTTGGCGGGGAGGAGGTTTAATGTTTGTTTAGATTTTGGGGGAGGGAATTTATGTGTTTTTTCATTTTTTGGGGGGTGAGTTTTTGTTTTTTAGTTTTTTGGGGAGAGGGTTTTTTGTGTTTGTTTAATTTTGGGGGGAGGGAGTTTTTGTGTTTTTATTTATTTTTTGGGGGAAGGGTTGTTATGAGTTTTGTTTTATGGGGGAGTTTTTGTGTTTTTTTTAGTTTTTGGGGAGGGCCTGTTGTGTTTTTGGGGGGAGATTGTTGTATTTCTTAGTTTGTTGGGGAGAGTTTTTTGTGGGGGTTTTTTTGTTGTTTTTGGGGAGGGCTTTTTGTGGGGGTTTTTTTAATTCTTGGGAGGGTTTTTTTGTGTGGGGGGGGTAATTTTGGGGGGAGGAATTGTTTGTGTTTTTGTTTTATGTTTTTTGGGGGAAGGAATTTTTTGTTTTTTATTTTGGGGGAGAAGTTTTCTCGTGTTTTTTAGTTTTTTGAGGATTTTTTTGGGGGGGAATTTTCTCTGTTTACTTAGGTTTGTGGGGGGAGGGTGTTGTGTTTTAGTTTTTTGGGGGGAGTTTTTGTGGTTTTGTTTTAGTTTTTTGGGGGGAGGGGGTTTTGTGTTTATTTAGCTTTTTGAGAAATGTTTTTTTTTTAGTTTTGGGGGAAGGAGTTTTTGATTTTTTAGGTTTTGGGGAAGGGTTTTTTAGTCTTTGGGGAGGGAGATTTTAGATGGTTTTTTTAGTCTTTTTGGGGAAGGTTTTGTTGTAGGGCTATTTTGTTTTGGGGGGGAGTTTTTGTGGGGGGGGTTTTTCAGTTTTTTGAGTGGAGGGGCATTTTGTGTTTGTTTAGTTTTTTTGGGAGGGAGCTTTTGTGGGATTTTTTAGTTTTTTGGGGGGAGGGGGTTTAGTGTTTTTTAGTTTTTGGGGAGGGGATTTTTGTTGTTTTTTTCATTTTTTGGAGAGGGTGTTTTTCTGATTTTTTGGGAGGGAAGGAATTTATTGTATTTTTAATTTTTGTGGAGAGGTTTGTTGTGTTTTTTAGTTTTTTGGGGAGGGGTTTTTGTGGGGGGTTTTGTGTGTTTTTTGGGGGGGAGGAGGACTTGTGTTTTAGTCTTTTGGGAGGTTGTGGGGGGTTTTAGATTTTTTAGGGGAGAGGGTTGTTATGTTTGTTTAGTTTTTTGGAGAGGGAGTTTTTGTGTTTTATTTAGTTTTTGGGGGGCATTTTTGTATATAGATTTTTTGGGGGAGGTATTTTTGTGTTTTCTTTTTTTCTTTGTTGGGGAGGGGTTATTTGTGTTTGTTTAGATTTTTGGGGAGGAAGTTTTTGTGGGGTTTTTTTAGTTTTTTTGGAGACAGGATATTATTTGTTTTGGGGGGAAGTTTTTGCGTTTCTTCAGCTTTTGTGGGGGGGTTTAGTGTTTTATCTTTTTGTTTTTTAGGGGTGAAGGAATTATTTGTGTTTTTTATTTTGGGGAGAAGTTTTTTTGTTTTAAGTTTTTTGCAGAGGGTTTATTTTTTTGAGGGGGGCTTCTGTATATTTATTTTTTAGGGGACGGTTTTGTGTTTTAGTTTTATTGGGGGAGTTGTGTTTTTTTAGTTTTTTTGGGGAGGAGGTTTTTTTTGTTTATTTAATTTTTTTGAGGAGGGAGTTTTTGTGGGGGGGGTTTGTTTTTGGGGAGGGAGTTTTTGTTTGTTTAGTTTTTTGGGGGAGGTTTTTTGTGTTTGTTTAGTTTTAGGGGAGAGAGGTTTTGTGGCTTTTTTGTTTTTTGGGGGAAGTTTTTTTTGTGGGTTTTTTGGAGGGGTTTGTGGGTTTTTTTGTTTTCTGGGGAGGGGTTTTTGTGGTTTTTTTTGTTTGTTTTTTGGGGGGAGGTTTTTTTTCTGTTTTAGGAGTTTTTCTTTTTTAGTTTTTGGGGGAGGGGTTTTTTGTGGCCTGAATGGCAGGGGAGGAAGCCATTCAGACCTGGTAGACCCAAACGTATAGTGAGGGTGTGCTGGGAGCGTCTGGCTGAGGCCCCTGTCCGGGAGGTCTTCAACTCCCACCTCCGGAAGAACTTCAACCACATTCCGAGGGAGTCTGGAGACATGGAGTCTGAATGGGCCATGTTCTCCACCTCTGTTGTTGAAGCGGCGGCCCAGAGCTGTGGCCGCAAGGTGGTCGGTGCATCTCGTGGTGGCAACCCCCGAACCAAGTGGTGGACACCAGTGGTGAGGGGGGCCATTAAGCTGAAGAAGGAGTCCCATCAAGCTTGGTTGGCTTGTGGGACTCCCGAAGCAGCTGAGGTGTACCAGCAGGCCAAGCGGAGTGCAGCTCGGGTGGTTGCTGAAGCAAAAACCCGGGTATGGGAGGAGTTCGGTGAGGCCATGGAACAAGACTTTCGGTTGGCTTCAAAGAGATTCTGGCAAACTGTTCGGCGGCTCAGGAGGGGAAAGCAGCTCCCCGTCCACACTGTGTATGGTGCGGATGGGACACTGTTGACTTCAACTGGGGATATCGTCGGGCGGTGGAAGGAATACTTCGAGGATCTCCTCAATCTCACTGATACGCCTTCCACAGAGGAGGCAGGGTTTGGGGACGAGGGGGATGACTCGCCTATCACAGGGGCTGAGGTCACCAAGGTGGTTAAAAATCTCCTTGGTGGCTGGGCCCCGGGGGTGGACGAGACTCGCCCCGAGTACCTCAAGGCCCTGGATGTTGTTGGGTTGTCATGGTTGACACGCCTCTGCAACATTGCGTGGAGGTCGGGGGCAGTGCCTTTGGCATGGCAAACCGGGGTGGTGGTTCCTCTCTTCAAAAAAGGGGACCGGAGGGTGTGCTCCAACTTTAGAGGGATCACACTCCTCAGCCTCCCTGGGAAGGTCTATGCCAAGGTACTAGAGAGGAGAGTCCGGCCGTTGGTCGAACCTCGGATTCAGGAGGAGCAATGTGGTTTTCGTCCTGGCCGTGGCACATCGGACCAGCTCTTTACCCTCTCGAGAATTCTTGAGGGTTCGTGGGAGTTTGCCCAACCAGTTTACATGTGTTTTGTGGACTTGGAGAAGGCATTTGACCGCGTCCCTCGTGGATTTTTGTGGGGAGTGCTTCGGGAGTATGGGGTATCGGGCTTGTTGTTACGAGCTATTCGGTCTCTGTACGACCGTTGTGAGAGTTTAGTTCATATTGCCAACACTCGGTCGGAGTCATTCCCAGTGAGAGTTGGACTCCGCCAGGGCTGCCCTTTGCCACCGATCCTGTTCATAATTTTTATGGACAGGATTTCTAGGCGCAGCCAGGGAATGGAGGGTGTCATGCTTGGTGACCACAGGATCTCATCTTTGTTGTTTGCAGATGATGTTGTCCTGTTGGCTTCATCCAGCAATGACCTACAGCTTTTGCTGGGATGGTTTGCCGCTGAGTGTGAAGCGGCTGGGATGAGAATCAGCACCTCCAAGTCCGAGTCCATGGTCCTCAGCCGGAAAAAGGTGGATTGTCCTCTCCGGGTTGGGGACAGGCTCCTACCCCAAGTGGAGGAGTTTAAGTATCTTGGGGTCTTGTTCACGAGTGAGGGGAAAATGGAGCGAGAGATCGACAGACGGATTGGAACAGCATCTGCAGTGATGCGGACGTTGTACCGGTCTGTTGTGGTGAAGAGGGAGCTTAGTTCTAAGGCAAAGCTGTCGATTTACCAGTCAATCTACGTTCCTACTCTCACCTATGGTCACGAGCTTTGGGTAATGACCGAAAGAACGAGATCGCGGAATCAAGCAGCTGAAATGAGCTTTCTCCGTAGGATTGCTGGACTCACCCTCAGAGATAGGGTGAGGAGCTCAGTCATCCGGGAGAGGCTCAGAGTAGAACCGCTGCTCCTCCACATTGAAAGGAGTCAGTTGAGGTGGTATGGGCATCTGATTAGGATGCCTCCTGGACGCCTCCCACTTGAGGTGTTTCAGGCACGTCCCACTGGGAGGAGACCCCGGGGCAGACCCAGGACTCGGTGGAGAGACTATGTCTCCCAGCTGGTCTGGGAACGCCTTGGTATCCCCTCTGAAGAGCTGGAGCAGGTGGCTGGGGAGAGGGAAGTCTGGGCTTCTCTGCTTGAACTGCTGCCTCCGCGACCCGGACCTCCGGAAAAGCGGTAGAAGATGGATGGATGGATGGATGGGTTTTTTTGTTGGGTTTTTTTTTCATTTTTTGGTGAGGGCATTTTTTTGGATTTTTGTTTTTTGGGGAATGAATTTTTTGTGTTTTTTAAGAGAAAAATGTTTTGTGTTTTTTGGGGAGGGATTTTTTTGAAGGGGAGTTTTGTGTGTTTTTTTCAATTTTGGGGAGGGTTTTGTATTTTAGTTTTTTGGAGGGGTTGTGTTTTTTTTAGTTTTTTGGGGTAGTCTATTTTGGGGGGGAGTTTTTGTGGGTTTTTTAAAAGTTTTTTGGGGAATGTTTTTTTTTTGTGTGGAGTTCTTTTATTTTGGGGGAGGGAGTTTTAGTTGTTTTTTCATTTTTTTGGAGAGGGAGTTTTTTTTAAGGGGGAATGAATTTTTGGTGTTTTTTTTTATTTGGGGGAGAAGTTTTTTTGTTTTTTAGTTTTTTGGGGAGAGTTTTTGTGTGGTTTTTTGGAAGGGGAGTTTTGTGTGTTTTTGCTGTTTTTTGGTGGGAGGGTTTGTGTTGTTTTTTTGGTGGGGTTGTGTTTTTTTTAGTTTTTTGCAGAGGGTTTTTTTTTGTGGGTTTTTTTTGGGGGGAGGGGTCTTTGTGTTTTAGTTTATTTGGGAGGAAGTGTTTGTGGGGTTTTTTTAGTTTTTTGTGGGGAGTGTATTTTTGTTTTTGGGGGAGGGGGTTTTAGTCGGGGGGTTCATTTTTTGGAGATTTTTTTTTTTTTTTTTTAAAGTTAGTAATTAAACCTCTACTTAAAAAAAAAACTTCACTTGATTCTGGGATTTTGGCCAATTATAGATCAATATCTAACCTTCCCTACCTTTCAAAGATCCTCGAAAAAGTAATCACCAATCGACATGTGTTTTTTAGAAAACAAGTCTATATTTGAGAAATTTCAGTCAGGTTTTAGGGAACACCACAGCACAGCGACAGCCTTAGTGAAAGTTACTGATGACCTCCTTATGGTATTTGACAAAGGACTTTTCCCTGTCCTTAATGCTGCCTTTGACACCACTGACCACCATATTCTGCTAGACTTGAAAAACAAATTGGTTTGAAAGGAGCAACGCTAAGATGGTTCCAGTCTTATCGATCAGACCGTTCCCAGTTTGTTCATGTCCATAACAAGTCCTTTTCCCAGACCACGGTTAGCTATGGAGTTCCGCAGGGATCTGTACTTAGACCAGTACTGTTTACATTATACATGCTACCTTTGGGAGATATTATGAGGAAGCATTCTATTCACTTTCATTGTTACGCTGACAACACTCAATTATATTTATCCATCAATCCCGATGATCCCAGTCATTTGGGTTCACTCCAGGAGTGTCTTAATTCAATTCAATTCAATTCAACTTTATTTATATAGCGCCATTTCACAACAACAGTCATCTCATAGCACTATCAACTGTAGGGAGAACCCCCACAGTTGCAGAAAGACCCCAGCAATCAGGCGATCCCCTGTGAGCAAGCACTTGGCGACGGTGGAGAGGAAAAACTCCCTTTTAACAGGAAGAAACCTCCAGCAGAACCAGGCTCAGGGAGGGGCAGTCATCTGCTGCGACTGGCTGGGGGGTGAGGGGAAAGAGAAGAAGAAAAGAACAGACATGTAGAGAGCAAACAGCACAATGGGGACTCAATCTATGGGAGAGAACAAACAAATGTTAATGACCAGCAAAAAAAATATTTCATTGAGAGTGAGAAAAGGAGTGAGGCCCAGTGCATCACTGGAGGTCCCCCGGCTGACTAAACCTATTAGCAGCATAACTAAGGGAGGGTTCAGAAACACATGATCCCTCCCTAATTGTAGGCTATATCAAAAAGGTAGGTTTTAGCCCTATTCTTAAAAACAGAGATCGAGTCTGACTCCCGAATCCAGATTGGCAGCTGATTCCATAGGAGAGGAGCTTGATAACTGAAGGCTCTGCCTCCCATTGTACTTCTGGAGATTCTAGGTATTACAAGTAATCCTACATTTTGGGAGCGTAGTGCTCTGTTAGGATAATACGGTAGTATCAGATCTTTTAAATAAAAAGGAGCCTGATTGTTTAGAGCTTTGTAAGTAAGAAGAAGGATTTTAAACTTAATTCTAAACTCTATGGGAAGCCAATGAAGGGAGGCCAGAATGGGAGAGATATGATCTCTCTTTCTAGTACCTGTTAAAACTCTTGCTGCAGCATTTTGGATCAGCTGAAGACTTTTTAAAGATGTTTTAGGACAGCCTGATAATAAAGAATTACAATAATCTAATCTCGAGCTAACAAAAGCGTGGATCAGTTTCTCAGCATCACTCTGAGACAAGATGCTCCTAATCTTGGCAATATTACGCAAATGATAGAAGGCAGTCTTAGAAACAAATTTAATATGTGAATTGAAGGACAAATCCTGATCAAAAATAACTCCAAGGTTCCTCACAGAGCTATTAAGAGAAAGAGTAACCGCATCCAAACTGAAAGTTTGATTTGGAAAGAAATTTCTAAGGTTTTTTGGACCAACAAGAATGACTTCAGTCTTATCTGAATTTAATAGCAGAAAATTACAAGTCATCCAAGCTTTGATTTCCTTAAGACAGGCTTCTAACTTGGCTAATTGATTACTATCATCTGGCTTCATTGACAGGTATAATTGTGTGTCATCAGCATAACAATGAAAATGTATACAGTGCTTTCTAATAATGTTGCCTAACGGAAGCATATATAAACTAAAAAGAGTAGGGCCTAGCACAGATCCCTGTGGAACTCCATGACTGAGCTTTGAGTTGAAAGAAAACTCATTATTTACATGAACAAACTGGAACCTATCAGATAAATAAGATCTAAACCACTGCAACGAAGTTCCATTAAGTCCAACATAGTGTTCTAATCTATCAAGTAGAATATTATGATCGATAGTATCAAAAGCTGCATTTAGGTCTAAAAGGACAAGTACAGAAACTAGTCCATTATCAGATGCAATGAGGAGGTCGTTAGTGACCTTCGCCAAGGCTGTTTCAGTACTATGATGGATTCTAAACCCAGACTGAAACTCTTCAAGTAAACCATTTCCCTGCAGGTGGTCAAATAATTGCGTAGCAACAACTCTTTCTAAGATTTTTGAAATGAAAGGGAGATTAGAGATTGGTCTATAGTTAGCTAAAGCTCCTGGATCTAGCGTTGGCTTTTTGAGTAAGGGTTTAATTACAGCCATTTTAAAAGCCTGCGGTACATGGCCTAAAGTTAATGAAGAATTGATTATATGAAGAATAAGGCTACAAATAAGTGGGAAGACTTCTTTAAATAGCCTGGTAGGAATAGGGTCTAAAAGACAAGTTGAAGGTTTGGATGAGGAAACTATTTTGTCTAACTCACAAAGGTCGATTGGAGTAAACTCATCAAGATAGACATCAATAGAAGGAGTTGTAGTAGTTACAGTATTTAAGTTAACTGTGGGAAGAATCTGATTGATTTTATCTCTGATGGATGAAATTTTATTATTGAAAAAGTTCATAAAGTCCTGACTAGTAAGCTCTAAGGGAATGCTAGGATTGACAGAGTCCTGACTCTTTGTCAACCTGGCTACAGTACTGAAAAGAAACCTGGGATTATTCTTGTTCTCTTCTATTAATGCAGAGTAATAACTCGTTCTAGTTTTTCTAAGAGATTTTTTTATAAATTAAAAGATGATTTCTCCAAGCTAAATAGATTTCATCTAAATTAGTGGACCGCCAATTTCTTTCTAATTGACGAGTCTTCTGTTTTAAGCTACGGGTTTCTGTGTTGAACCAAGGAGTTAGAAATCTCTGATTAGACTTCTTCTTTTTTAAGGGGGCCACCAAGTCTAGAGTCTGATGCAGAGAAGCTGAAACACTATCCACCATGTTATCAATTACAGAAGGAGCAAGCTGTCTATAGCTTATTTCCGTTGTGTTGACACATGGCATAGAGGAAACAATCTGCATAAATTTGGTAACAGCATCATCTGAGAGGCCTCTACTGTAATAATATTTTTCTTTAGGAGCCAAATAGTCAGAAATAGTAAAATCAAAGGTTAACAGACAATGGTCTGACAGTACAGGGTTATGAGGAGACACTACAAGATTTTCTATTTCTATGCCATATGTCAGAACAAGGTCCAATGTATGGTGGAGGTAATGAGTAGAATTTCCTACTTTCTGAGAAAACCCAATCGAGTCTAATATTGAATTAAATGCCACATTAAGGCAGTCACTATCTACATCCACATGTATATTAAAGTCCCCTACTATAATTATTCTATCAGATTTCAGCACTAAATCAGCTAAGAAATCAGCAAATTCGGATAAAAATTCTGAGTAGGTTGATGGGGGACGATAAACTATGGCAAATAAAATTGGGTTTAACCTAAAATTGCTAAAGTGCCCAATACTGAGGACCAGGCCCTCAAAGGAATTATAACATGTTTTTTGCTTTACATTAACTAGTAAATTGGAATGGTAAATTGTTGCTACTCCTCCTCCATGACCAGAACTTCTGGGATTTTGACAGTTTAAATAACCAGAGGGAGTTGATTCATTTAAACCAACATAATCCTCTTGCCCTAACCAAGTCTCTGTAAGGGAAATTAAATCAATCTGATGATCAATTAACAGATCATGGACTAACAGAGACTTGGGAGTTAAAGACCTAATATTTAATAAACCACATTTAATTTTTAAATTATGAGGAGGAACAGAGGCCAATTCATTCAATTTAGAGGCTTTATGTTTAATTTGAGTTTTACCAATATTTTGCTTAATCACTTTGGGATGCTTATATATTATATTTTTATTTACTTTGGAGGGAGCAGACAACGATTCTCTGATGGGGAGACAGGGGCTAAGCTGAGGGGTGGCGGATGAAGAGGAGCTGCAGAGAGACGTGTAAGACTGCGACTCTGCTTCCTGGTCCCAACTCTGAGTAGTCAGGGTTTTGGAAATTTGGATAAAAAAGATGCCAGATTGTTAGATAAATGAGAAGCACCATCCAAAGTGGGATGAATGCTGTCTCGTCTCATAAGACCAGGTTTTCCCCAAAATGAGTTCCAATTGTCAATGTAGCCCACGTCATTTGCAGGACACCACACAGACAGCCAGCGGTTCAAGGATGACGAGCGGCTAAACATGTCATCACTGGTCAGATTGGGGAGGGGCCCAGAGAATATTACAGTGGCAGACATCGTTTTTGCAAAGTCACACACCGATTCTATATTAAGTTTCGTGACTTCCGACTGCCGGAGACGGATGTCATTAATGCCGGCGTGAATAACAATTGTGGAATATTTACAGTTACTTTTAGCCAGCATTTTCAGATTTGACTCGATGTCGCCTGCTCTGGCCCCAGGAATGCATTTGACTATGGCCGCTGGAGTCTCTAGGTTCACGTTTCTGACTACAGAGTCGCCAATGATCAGAGTTTTTTCCTCAGCGGGTGTGTCGCTGAGCGGGGAAAAACGATTAGAAACGTGAACAGGTTGGTGGTGTACCGGGGCTTTGCGACTAGGCTTCCTTCTCACCGTCACCCACCCAGTCTCCTTGCTGCTGAGGAGAGCCGGGAGACCGCTGACAGGGGGGCCTAAGCTAGCTAGCTCTGCTGCAGCTAAGGGGCGTCCGTCGAGATTAACTGGTGCAGACGGTGTTTCAATGCAGCGGAGCCGGGATTCCAAATCAGACAACCTCGCCTCGAGCGCCTCAAAAAGACAACATTTATTACATTTACCGTTATCACTAAAAGAGGCAGAGGTGTAGCTAAACATCTGACAGAGAGAGCACACCAGAGGAGGAGAGGAAAGAGAGCTAGTAGCCATAGCTAGTGGCTGGAGAGCAAACCACACAGGCAGACAGCAAAACAGGAAGTGACGATACGTTACCACAAGGAAGTGACGATCCAGCGACATTAAGGACATTAAAACCTGGATGAACAACAACTTTCTATTGCTGAATATAGATAAAACTGAAGTCATTGTTCTTGGCCCCAAACATGCTAGAAGTACTCTTTCTAGCAAGATAGCAACACTAGATTCAATTCAATTCAACTTTATTTATATAGCGCCATTTCACAACAACAGTCATCTCATAGCACTTTCAACTGTAGGGGGAACCCCCACAGATGCAGAAAGACCCCAGCAATCAGGCGATCCCCTGTGAGCAAGCACTTGGCGACGGTGGAGAGGAAAAACTCCCTTTTAACAGGAAGAAACCTCCAGCAGAACCAGGCTCAGGGAGGGGCAGTCATCTGCTGCGACTGGCTGGGGGGTGAGGGGACAGAGAAGATGGAAAGAACAGACATGTAGAGAGCAAACAGCACGATGGGGACTCAATCTATGGGAGAGAACAAACAGATGTTAATGACCAGCAAAAATAAAATATTTCATTGAGAGTGAAGAAAGGAGTGAGGCCCAGTGCATTATTGGAGGTCCCCCGGCTGACTAAACCTATCAGCAGCATAACTAAGGGAGGGTTCAGAAACACATGATCCCTCCCTAATTGTAGGCTATATCAAAAAGGTAGGTTTTAGCCCTATTCTTAAAAACAGAGATCGAGTCTGACTCCTGAATCCAGATTGGCAGCTGGTTCCACAGGAGAGGAGCTTGATAACTGAAGGCTCTGCCTCCCATTGTACTTTTGGAGATTCTAGGTATTACGAGTAATCCTGCATTATGGGAGCGTAGTGCTCTGTTAGGATAATACGGTAGTATCAGATCTTTTAAATAAAAAGGAGCCTGATTATTTAGAGCTTTGTAAGTAAGAAGAAGGATTTTAAACTTAATTCTAAACTCTATGGGAAGCCCATGAAGGGAGGCCAGAACGGGAGAGATATGATCTCTCTTTCTAGTACCTGTTAAAACTCTTGCTGCAGCATTTTGGATCAGCTGAAGACTTTTTAAAGATGTTTTAGGACAGCCTGATAATAAAGAATTACAACAATCTAATCTCGAGCTAACAAAAGCGTGGATCAGTTTCTCAGCATCACTCTGAGACAAGATGCTCCTAATCTTGGCAATATTATGCAAATGATAGAAGGCAGTCTTAGAAACAAATTTAATATGTGAATTGAAGGACAGATCTTGATCAAAAATAATTCCAAGGTTCCTCACAGAGCTATTAAGAGAAAGAGTAACCGCATCCAAACTGAAAGCTTGATTTGGGAAGGTATTTCTAAGGTTTTTTGGACCAACAAGAATGACTTCAGTCTTATCTGAATTTAATAGCAGGAAATTACAAGTCATCCAAGCTTTGATTTCCTTAAGACAAGCTTCTTATTTGGCTGATTACTATCATCTGGCTTCATTGACAGGTATAATTGTGTGTCATCTGCATAACAATGAAAATGTATACAGTGCTTTCTAATAATGTTGCCTAACTGAAGCATATATAAACTAAAAAGAGTAGGGCCTAGCAGAGATCCCTGTGGAACTCCATGACTAAGCTTTGAGTTGAAAGAAAACTCATTATTTACATGAACAAACTGGAACCTATCAGATAAATAAGATCTAAACCACTGCAATGAAGTTCCATTAAGTCCAACATAGTGTTCTAATCTATCAAGTAGAATATTATGATCGATAGTATCAAAAGCTGCACTAAGGTCTAAAAGAACAAGTACAGAAACCAGTCCATTATCAGATGCGATGAGGAGGTCGTTAGTGACCTTCGCTAAGGCTATTTCAGTACTATGATGTATTCTAAACCCAGATTGAAACTCTTCAAGTAAACCATTTCCCTGCAGGTGGTCAAATAATTGCGTAGCAACAACTCTTTCTAAGATTTTTGAAATGAAAGGGAGATTAGAGATTGGTCTATAGTTAGCTAAAACTCCTGGATCTAGCATTGGCTTTTTGAGTAAGGGTTTAATTACAGCCATTTTAAAAGCCTGTGGTACATGGCCTAAAGTTAATGAAGAATTGATTATATGTAGAATAAAGCTACCAATAAGTAGGAAGACTGCTTTAAATAACCTGGTAGGAATAGGGTCTAAAAGACAAGTTGAAGGTTTGGATGAAGAAACTATTTTGTCTAACTCACAAAGGTCGATCGGAGTAAACTCATCAAGACAGACATCAGTTGAAGGAGTTGTAGTAGTTACAGTATTTAAGTTAACTGTGGGAAGAATCTGATTAATTTTATCTCTGATGGATGAAATTTTATTATTGAAAAAATTCATAAAGTCCTGACTAGTAAGCTCTAAGGGAATGCTAGGATTGACAGAGTCCTGACTCTTTGTCAACCTGGCTACAGTGCTGAAAAGAAACCTGGGATTATTCTTGTTCTCTTCTATTAATGCAGAATAATAACTCATTCTAGCTTTTCTAAGAGATTTTTTATAAATTAAAAGATGATTTCTCCAAGCTAAATAGATTTCATCTAAATTAGTGGAGCACCATTTTCTTTCTAATTGACGAGTCTTCTGTTTTAAGCTACGAGTTTCTGTGTTGAACCAAGGAGTTAGAAATCTCTGATTAGACTTTTTCTTTTTTAAGGGGGCCACCAAGTCTAGAGTCTGATGCAGAGAAGCTGTAACACTATCCACCATGTTATCAATTACAGAAGGAGCAAGCTGTCTATAGCTTATTTCCGTTGTGTTGACACATGGCATAGAGGAAACAATCTGCATAAATTTGGTAACAGCATCATCTGAGAGGCATCTACTGTAATAATATTTTTCTTTAGGAGCCAAATAGTCAGAAATAGTAAAATCAAAGGTTAACGGACAATGGTCTGACAGTACAGGGTTATGAGGAGACACTACAAGATTTTCTATTTCTATGCCATATGTCAGAACAAGGTCCAATGTATGGTGGAGGTAATGAGTAGAATTTCCTACTTTCTGAGAAAACCCAATCGAGTCTAATATTGAATTAAATGCCACATTAAGGCAGTCACTATCTACATCCACATGTACACTACCGTTCAAAAGTTTGGGGTCACCACAGACAACTTTGTGTTTTCCATGAAAAGTCACACTTTTATTTATCACCATGAGTTGTAAAGTGAATAGAAAATATAGTCAAGATATTGACAAGGTTAGAAATAATGATTTATATTTGAAATAATAATTTTTTCCTTCAAACTTTGCTTTCGTCAAAGAATCCTCCATTTGCAGCAATTACAGCATTGCAGACCTAACATGAATGCACAAGGGTTTTCTAATCATCCATTAGCCTTCTGACGCAATGAGCAAACACATTGTACCATTAGAACACTGGAGTGATAGTTGCTGGAAATAGGCCTCTATACACCTATGTAGATATTGCACCAAAAACCAGACATTTGCAGCTAGAATAGTCATTTACCACATTAGCAATGTATAGAGTGTATTTCTGATTAGTTTAAAGTTACCGTATCTTCAGTGGAAAAAAAGTGCTTTTCTTTCAAAAATAAGGAAATTTCTAAGTGACCCCAAACTTTTGAACAGTAGTGTATATTAAAGTCCCCTACTACAATTATTCTATCAGATTTCAGCACTAAATCAGCTAAGAAATCAGCAAATTCAGATAAAAATTCTGAGTAGGTTGATGGGGGACGATAAACTATGGCAAATAAAATTGGGTTTAACCTAAAATTGCTAAAGTGCCCAATACTGAGGACCAGGCCCTCAAAGGAATTATAACATGTTTTGTGCTTTACATTAACTAGTAATTTGGAGTGGTAAATTGTTGCTACTCCTCCTCCACGACCATTACTTTTGGGATTTTGACAGTTTAAATAACCAGAGGGAGTTGATTCATTAAAACCAACATAATCCTCTTGCCCTAACCAAGACTCTGTAAGGGATATTAAATCAATCTGATGATGAATTAACAGATCATGGACTAACAGAGACTTGGGAGTTAGAGACCTGATATTTAATAAACCACATTTAATTTTTAAATTATGAGGAGGAACAGAGGCCAAATCATTCAATTTAGAGGCTTTATGTTTAATTTGAGTTTTACCAATATTTTGCTTAATCACTTTGGGATGCTTATATATTATATTTTTATTTACTTTGGAGGGAGCAGACAATGATTCTCTGATGGGGAAGACAGGGGCTAAGTTGAGGGGTGTCGGATGAAGAGGAGCTGCAGAGAGGCGTGTAAGACTGCGACTCTGCTTCCTGGTCCCAACTCTGAGTAGTCAGGGTTTTGGAAATTTGGATAAAAAAGATGCCAGATTGTTAGATAAATGAGAAGCACCATCCAAAGTGGGATGAATGCTGTCTCGTCTCATAAGACCAGGTTTTCCCCAAAATGAGCTCCAATTGTCAATGTAACCCACGTCATTTGCAGGACACCACACAGACAGCCAGCGGTTCAAGGATGACGAGCGGCTAAACATGTCATCACTGGTCAGATTGGGGAGGGGCCCAGAGAATACGACAGTGGCAGACATTGTTTTTGCAAAGTCACACACCGATTCTACATTAAGTTTCGTGACTTCCGACTGCCGGAGACGGATGTCATTAATCCCGGTGTGGATAACAATTGTGGAGTATTTACAGTTACCTTTAGCCAGCATTTTCAAATTTGACTTGATGTCACCTGCTCTGGTCCCAGGAATGCATTCCTGGGGCCAATGCAAATAGATGGCATTGTACATTTTCTGTTAGGAATCTTGGAGTTGTCTTTGACCAAGATATGTCTTTCAGCTCTCATATACAGCAAACCATTAAGACTGCCTTCTTCCATCTGCATAATATTTTAAAAATTAGGTCCATCCTGTCTCACAAAGATGCAGAAAAACTTGTCCACGCCTTTATCACCTCTAGGTTAGACTATTGTAATTCACTTTTATCAGGTTGTCCTAATAAGTCCATAAGGTTTCTCCAACTCATTCAGAATGCAGCTGCACGTATCCTAATGAGAACAG
Source organism: Pholidichthys leucotaenia (assembly GCA_020510985.1). Lineage (NCBI taxonomy): Eukaryota > Metazoa > Chordata > Actinopteri > Cichliformes > Pholidichthyidae > Pholidichthys > Pholidichthys leucotaenia. Next base: position 264,099,623 of record CM035839.1, read on the forward strand.
GGAGAAGAGATCACATTACCCTAGTTTAAGTTTCTTTACATTGGCTCCCAATAAAATATAGAATTGAATTCAAGATATTGCTCCTAACTTATAAAGCCCTTAAGGGTATGGCTCCTTTTTATCTGCAAGAACTCATAGTTCCCAATCATCCAACAAGAGCTCTGTGCTCCCAAAAATCCAAACTACTAGTGGTCCCCAAGGTCTCCAGAAGTAGAATGGGAGGTAGAGCTTTCAGCTATCAAGCTCCCTTCCTGTGGAACCATCTTCCCAGTTGAGTTCGGGGAGCAGACACTCTTTCTTTATTCAAGAGAAAGTTGTCTTTGATAAGGCCTATAGTTAAAAATGTTGCCGCTGCCAGGCCTCCACTAGCATGTGCAGCCTAACCAGGCTTGATACTGCAATGTCTGGCTTTGAATATTGTATTTGTTACGTTTGCTTTGAATATAGCTACTGCCAGGCCTCCTACTTTTTACCTCTTTTTTCAACCCAGCTGGTCATCCTCTATGAGCTATGGTTCCACTTGAGGTTTCCGCCCGTTAAAGGAAAGTTTTTCCTCACCTGTGTCGCCACAGTGCTTGCTCTCAGGGGTCTCTGCTGGATTCTATAAATTTGAGAGTGTGGCCTAAACCCACTCTTTTCTGTAAAGTATCTTAAGATAAACTGTGTTGTGATTTGGCGTTATATAAATTGAATTGAATTGTGCTTTTTTTGGGGGGGGGGTTGTTTGTTTGTTTTTTGTTTGTTTTTTTGAAACTGTTTTTTGTGTTTGTGTAGTTTTTTTGGAAGGGAATTTTTGTGTTTTTTTTAATTTGGGGGGAGGGTTTTGTGTATTTTGAGGTTTTGGGGGGAGGTTTTTTTGTGTGTTTTTTGGTGAAATTTTTTTGTTTGTGTCCTTTTAGTTTTTTTGGGGGGGGGGGGTTGTGGGGGTTTTTTGTTTGTTTTTTTGAGGAGGTTTTTTTTTTAGTTTTTTTTGGAAACTGGTTTTGTGTGTTTATGTAGTTTTTTGGGGAGGGAGTTTTTGTGTTATTTAGTTTTTTGGGGGGATGGTTTTGTGTATTTTTAGTTTTTTGAGGGGAGTGGTTTTTTGGTGGAGTTTTGTTTTTTAGTTTTTTGAGGGAGGGGGGTTTATGTTTATGTAGTTTTTTGGGTAGGGAGTTTTGTTTTTTAGTTTTTGGGGGGCAGGGGTTTTTTAGGTTTTAGTTTTTTTCAGGATGGAGTTTTTATGTTTTTGGGGGGAGGGGTTAAATGTGTTTTTTTTAGGTTTTTGGGGAGGGTTTTTTAATTTTGAGGGAGGGGTTTTAGTGGGTTTTTTGATTTTTTTGTAGAGGGAGTTTTTTGTGTTTTTTAGGGGGGAGGAATTTTTTGTGTTTTTTTATTTTGGGGAGAGGTTTTTGTTGTTTTTTTAGCTGTTTGGGGAGGGTTTTGTGACTTTTTTTGGAAAGGGAGCTTTGTGTGTTTTGTTGTTGATTTTGGGGGAGGGTTTTGCATTTTTGCTTTTTGGGGGGGGTTTGTGGGGTTTTTTTTAGCTTTTTGCTGAGGGGGTTTTTGTGTTTGTTTAGTTTTTGGGAGGTCATTTTTGTTTTTTGTTTTTTTAGTTTTTTAGGGGAATTTTTTTTTTTTTTACTTTATTTAGGGAGGAGGTTTTTGTGTTTGTTTAGTTTTATGGGGACGGGGTTTTGTGCTTTTTTAGTTTTTCGGGGGAGGGTATTGTGTTTATTTTTTTGCAGAGGGGGTTTTAGTGTTTGTTTTATTTTTTGGGGGAGGGGGGCATTGTGTCCTTTCAGTTTTTTGAGGAAGGGTTTTTAATGGTTTTTTTGTTTATTTTGGGGATTTTTGTGTTTTATCTATTTTTTTAAAGTGTTTTTTGTGTTTGTGTAGTTTTTTGTGAGGGAGTTTTTGGGGGGTTTTTTAATTTTTTTGAGGGAAGGTTTTGTGTGTTTTTAGTTTTGGGGGAGACTTTTGTGTTTTTTTGGTAGAGTTTTTGTAGGAGGGGGTTTTCTTTTTGTGTAGTTTTTTGGGTAGGGAGTTTTTATGTTTTTTGGGGGGGTTGTTTTTTCAGGATGTAGTTGGTGTTTTTTTTAGTTTTCTGGTGGAGGGATTTGTGGGGGGGGGGTTCTTTTGTGGGGGAGTTTTTATTGGGGGAGTTTATGTTTTTTGTAGTTTTTTTGGAGGTGGGTTTTTTTTGACTTTTTGATGAGGAGGGTTTCTAATTTATTTATTTTTTTCATTTTTTGGAGAGGGAGTTTTGTTTTGTTTTTAGTTTTTTAGGGGGAGTGGGGTTTTTTTGTAATTTGAATTTTTATTGGGTTTTCAATTTAGAAAATAAAGCAAACAAACAAACAAACAAACAAAAAACAACATCAAAAACAAATATACCCAGTGAGAGGATAAAACATTCCATTTCCACCCTAATACTCCTAAGATGATTGGCTTAATCTACAACACCTATAAAGGTAAGATAGGATCCCCACTTATTGTAAAAGCTGTCCATCCTGTCCAGAAGTTTATATGAAAGGCGTTCTAGTGCAGCAAGCTTGCCCAACTCCCTGAGCCATTGAGCTACGGGTGGGGCAGAGGAAGATTTCCAGTAAGAAGTGATCAACTTTCAGCCCACCATCAGAGCAGTCTGAATCCACTCGGCATCAGAGATTGGTTCCTGAATAGTTGATGGATCCCCAAGGACAAAAAGTCTCTGAGTAAATGGCACTTCTTGCTTAACAATTGTCATAATATGTCTATTGATCTGCAACCAAAAGTCCTGTATTACCGGACAACTCCAGATCATATGGATTAATGTCCCCTCCCCCTGTAGACATCTCCAGCAGCTTGAAGAATGAACGAGATTCGCTCTCATCATTTTACGAGGTGTCCAGTAAAATCGATTCAAAATTTTAAATTGAAACAAGTCTGGTTTTCAATTCCCTAGACACTTTCTTCCCATTCTTTAAAATATTTGCCCATTCAACATCAGTAAATTGTGAATTCAGATCTTTTTCCCATACGTGTTTAAGGGATGAAGAATCTTTTTTTGAGCTCTTAAGGCGCATTAAATAAAAATTTGAGGCCTTACATCTTTTACCACAGGAACTCAATGCCTGGATGAGCCAATCTACATCAGGAGGAGGAGTAGTTGTAGATCCAAAGACTTGACACAGCAGATGTCGAAGTTGTAAATATTTCCAAAACTGATTCTGTGGTAGTCCATACTGTGCCCGTAGAACATCAAATGATTTGAGAGCTCCCCCTTCATATAGATCTTTTAACATCAAGATGTCCTTTTTCACCCAGATTTTCCACATAAATGGGGATTTTCCAATATGGAGACTTGGGTTAAGCCAAATAGAAGCCATAGAATGTAGATGAGAGCTAAACTCTAGTATAGAAGCAACCCTCTTCCAAACGTATTGTAAAAAGGATACAATAGGATGCGACTGGAATTCAGAAGGAAGTTTGATTGTGATTAGATGTACTAGGAGAAGAGGGCTGCTCAGATAACTCTCCAAATAAAACCAAGGGGGAGCTCTCTCGGGGGGGAGAGCCCAATGAATCAAATGTCTAAGACTAAAAGCGTAATGACATAAAACTAAATTTGGGACCCCCAAACCTCCTGAATCTGTAGACTTTTGTAATCTTTTCAACTTTGATCTAGGGCGCTTACCATTCCATAAAAACTTATTGCACAACCTATCAAACTGTCGAAAATAACCAACTAGGATCCTAAGAGGAAGAGATTGTAGAAGGTAATTAAATCGGGGTGCACAAATCATCTTAATAACATTGACCTTGCCTCAAAGAGACAAAAAAAAGAGGCGACCACCTTTCTTTGTCTATTTTAAATTTTTCGAGCAAAGGCTCAAAATTAATCTGAATCAGATCTGATAAAGTGTAAGGAAACAGGATGCCAAGATATTTAATTCCTTATTTTGGCCAAGAAAAGCCTATATTTTGACCAAATGTAAACAGTGTTTTAGGGCAATAAGATGTTAGAGGGAGAATTTCTGATTTTATCCAGTTAACTCTCGTCGTCGTCGGCCTCCGTCGGTCTATGATGACCATGGAAGACAATCCTAAACGTCTACTCTGCTGGAACAGCACCGCCTGTGGCTGAACAGGCCGATGCACACCGGTGTTCTACCTTCCAGCGTTGGACGTTGGTAGGATTCAAGCCTGGGCAGGAAGATATGGAGGACAAGATGTTACCCATGCAGCATGTCCTCCCTCTCCACGTCACTGATGGATCCAAAGGAACAGCAGGGCTGCTATAGTTTGGCACCAGCGCCGTCGCAGGAGCTGCCAGAACGATGTTGAGCACAACAGAGAACTGTCTTAGGGGCTCCGACTCCGGATTTTTCCTCAGGGTTGACTCCCGAAGCCTTTCCCGTGACCGGGTGTGCCGCAAGGCAGCGGAGGTTTGAAATCAGGGTTTACCTTCCCCTAGATGGGCTACCTTCCCAGGTTGACGAGCCACCATCTACCCGAAGCATCTGGTTTTAAGGCGCCAGAGATCCGCCCTCGCCCCTTCTCCTATTAGTAAAAGCAGTTCCGCCGGGCTTAGAGACTAAACCACACGGGCAGGCTAGGAGTTGGACTTAGTTGTCAGAGGCTTTTCGAGACGCACACCGTAAGGAGCATTTTATGAGCACTGGGAGCTTAACCCCAGTGCCGCTTCTGGCTATGACAACCTTGGAACCTATAACCAGACAAACGTGAGAATTGGTTAATAATTTTAAGGAGAGCTGGAATTGATTTTTGAGGTTGTGTAATCAGTACCAATGCATCATCAGCATACAACATTATCTTATGGGTACTGCCATGGACCTGAATACCTGGAAAATTGCCGTCTTTGCGGATAGCAACAGCTAATGGTTCTAATGCCAAAGCGAAAAGCAGGGGACTTAAAGGGGAGCCCTGGTGCGTACCCCTATAAAGTCTAAAAGGCTGTGATGTAACTCGATTTGATATCACTGAAGCTCTAGGTTCATTATATAATAATTTAATCCAAGAAAGAAACTTTGAACCAAAACCAAAAGTCTCTAAAGTCGCAAAGAGATACTGCCACTCAACCCTGTCAAATGCTTTTTCAGCATCCAGGGAGAGAGCTGCTACTGGAGAGAGGTGTGCAAGTGAGGGATCATTTTGAACTGACCATATGATATCAATAAATCGCCTAGTATTGTCTGCCGCACCCCTGGAACGAATAAAACCCACCTGATCAGGATTTATAAGGGATATCATTACTTTATCTAATCTTAATGCCAAAATTTTGGAGAGAATTTTACAGTCACAGTTTATAAGACTAATTGGTCTATAATTCTTACACTCTAACGGATCTTTATTGCTTTTTAAAATAAGCGAGATGAAAGCCTCTGTTAAAGAAGGGGGCAGACGGCCTTGTTCAAAAGATTCCGCAAACATTTCTAAAAGTAAAGGAGAAAGCTCGTCAACACTGGCTCTGTAAAATTCTACAGTGAATCCGTCAGGGCCCGGTGCCTTTCCAGTCGGGAGGCTCTTAATAACTTTCACAATTTCCTCTTTAGTAATTGGGGCGTCAAGCAAGCCTATTTGTTCCTTCATTAGGGAGGGCAAAGACAGGGATGACAAAAATGCATAGACCTCTTGAGATCCAGCCTCCATTTCAGAAGAATAAAGCGAAGTGTAAAATTCTCTGAAAGCACCATTAATTTCATTTAAGTCTGACACCAGAGTACCATCCTGTGTCCTAATAGCAGATATAGTACACTGAGCTTCTTTCATTTTAATATATCTAGCCAGCATTTTGCCAGCTTTGGCCCCCTCCTCAAATTGTTTATGCCTAAGGCGAAATAGGGAAAATTCAACTTTTTGTGTTAGAATTGAATTCAGCTCATACTTAAGCTTCAGAAGGGGTGACAAATTTACTAAATTTGTGTCCTGTTTGAATGAAGTCTCTAATATGGCTATTCTCCTCTCCAAATCAGTCTGTTTAGCAATGTTAGTTTTCTTTTTAAAAGATGCATATTGAATAATATGTCCCCTAATAAATGCCTTAAAAGCCTCCCAAGCAACACTGGCAGAGGGAGCAGAATCCCAATTTGTCTCAAGATATAAGGAGATCTCTGCTTTCAAAGAGGACACAAAATCTGGATTAAGAAGAAAGCTTGAATTAAGCCTCCATCTAGAATTTTTTTTTAACTGACAAGGCGGGATCATATGTAAAAAAACAGGGGCATGATCTGATAGTATTATGCTACCAATGAAGCTCGAATTTACAGAAAAAACAGAGAATTTTGACATTAAAAAGTAATCAATCCTGGAAAACACATTATGAGCAGTGGAATAAAAAGTGTAATCCCTTATGGACGGATTAAAAAACCGCCACACGTCTACCAAACCAATTGCATTGCACATGCCTTTCAATGTAGAGCCAGATTTAGATGAACGCTGTGAGGGGGTGCTCCGATCTAAAATGTTGTCCATGACCTGATTAAAATCCCCACCTACTAAAATGGGATAATTACCCATTTCACTTAATTCGTGTTCCAGTTGTGCAAAAAATGCACAACTGTATTTGGTGCATAAACATTAGCGAGTATCCTATGGCCCTGAATTTCTATAAGAATTATAAGGAGTCGTCCATCACCATCACTAACCTCTTTTAGACACTTGAACTGCAAATGTTTATGAAAAAGGATTGCCACCCCCCTGCTCTGGCTATTACCACAAGACGCAAACCCATGGCCCACCCAGTCCCAACAGAGTTTTTTAGATTCTGTTTTAGTAAGGTGGGTCTCCTGAAGCAATGCTACATCCACTTTTTTTGATTTAATAAAAGCCAAAAAATTTTTCCTCTTAATTGGGTGGTTAAGGCCTTTAACATTCCAAGTAATGAGGTTAAGAAAGCTCTGACAATTAGCCGACATCATAAACGGTACATATTACCATCCAAAATATCCAGCAATTCTCCACCAAAAACCCCCTCACTGGGCAAAAGACAAACACAATAAAAATTAAAAATACAAAAAAAAGAAACGAAAACCACTTAATCATAAAGTAACATAAACGGTGACCTAAAACCAATGTCACCCATCGGTGCACAAAAACAGCACCAACCAAAAAAAAGAAAATAAAAAACTCTAGGACCGTGACTGTGAACAGTGCAACAAACTTAGGGAGAGCCGCAACATCACAGCAGCCTCATGCCTACAGATAATACAGCGTGGGCAGTAAAAAAAAAAATTTAAAAATGGAACCTTACATTAATACTGCATCAAATCCTACGTCAAAAATATATAACAAATAAACATATATCATATATTCATACCATTGTTCATCAATGTCTCACGGTAGTGAGAGAATCAGGTTCAGTGCTTTCTTAGGGTCAGTGAACTCCTGTTTACCACTTGCCAACTTCACAACGAGAACTGCAGGATACCTGAGAGAGAATGCAATTTTCTTCTGGTGCAGCAGGTGTTTACACTGCTTGAACGCTGCCCTCATCTCGGATACTCGTCTGGAATAATCCGGGAAAATCATGATGTGATGACCATTCCAATCCAGCTTTCCCATCCCGCGCGCTGCCTCCACAATACGCTCCCTATCCTGGAAGCGCAGAAGTCGAATCAGGATAGCCCTGGGTGGCTGGCCGTCTGGTTTGCGTCTGGCGAGGCTCCGATGCGCACGGTCAATTTCCAGCCCTCCAGGGAACTCAATTTTCAATAGATCTGGGATAGCTTTGCGCATGAAGGTAAGGGCATCTGACTTTTCACAGTTTTCTGGAAAGCCGATAAAGCGTAGATTGTTTCGGCGTGATCTATTTTCCAAGTCGTCCAGCTTCAGAAGTAAATCTTCCACCTGCGTCTGGGTTGTGGGGGGATTAGCATCCAGAGCTACATTAGCATCCTCAAGAAAGGCGATGCGAGATTCCACATCTCCCAGCCGGGTGGCTAACTCCGTTACCTTGGTGTCCACCGCCCTCGTTGACGCCTCAATAGGGTTAAGTTTAGCGTCTTGCCTCTCCAATATTTCTTTCAACAGTGTATAGATCTTAGAGATGTCCTCCGCCATTTGGTCTTTGGCAACACCTGCACCTGTTGAAGGTGGCGGAGAGGGAGGAGGGCTCGTTGTGGTATCGCCAGCTTTAGCCAGATTTTCCTTGCTAGCACCGGCTTTGGAGCGAATATTTAGTTTCTGTTGTTGCGTTGGCATTTTAATCCTGTTCTCCACAAATCCAGTCTCAATGCAAAGCGTAGTAGTAGCAATAGTTCCAGCCGAGGAAACAAGAGAAACACGCCCTTGTAGAAGAAAAAAAGGCTGTCTGCACTGCGGTGCTTCTCACCTAAGCAGCCATCTTCACTGCCCACGTCTCCAATTGGGGGGAGTGTTTTTTGTGTTTTTTGGTGGAGTTTTGGTGGGGGGGGGTTTTAGTTTTTGGGGGAGGGGTTTTATGTTTGTGTAGTTTTTTGGGTAGGGAGTTTGTTTTCTAGCTTTTTGGGGCAGGGGTTTTTTGGGTTTTAGTTTTTTTCAGGATGGAGTTTTTGTGGGTTTTTTTTATAGCTTTCTGGTGGAGGGATTTGTGTCTTTTTAGCTTTTTGAGGGGAGTTTTTTTGGGGGTGAGTTGAATGTTTTAGTTTTTTGGGGAGGGGTTTTTATTTTGGGGAGGGGGTTTTAGTGGGTTTTTTCATTTTTTGGAGAGGGAGTTTTTTGTGGGGGTTTTTTAGGGGAGGAATTTTTTGTGTTTTTTATTTTGGGGAGAGGTTTTTGTTGTGTTTTTATGTTTTTTGGGGAGGGTTTTTTGTGGGGTTTTGCGGAAAGGGAGTTTTGTTATTGATTTCGTGGGAGGGTTTTGTGTTTTTGTTTTTTGGGGGGTTTGTGTTTTTTTAGTTTTTTGGGGAGGGGGGTTTTGTGTTTGTTTAGTTTTTTGGGGACAGGGTTTTGTGTCTTTAGTGTTTTTGGGAGAGGGTATTGTGTTTTTTAGTTTTTTAGAGGGTGGGAATTTTTTTGTTTTTTTAGTTTTTTGCAGAAGGTTTTTTGTGTTTATTTAGTTTTTGGGGGAGGGGGGCTTGGTGTCCTTTTAGTTTTTTGAAGGGGAGGGTTTTTAGAGGGATTTTTTGTTTATTTTGGAGGTTTTAGTTTTTTTTTATTATTATTATTTTTTTTTAACTTTTTTGTGTTTGTGTAGTTTTTTGGTGAGGGAGTTTTAGTGTTTTGGGGGTTTTTTTGTTTTTTCGGGGTGTGGGGCACATATGTTGGTTTCATATGCTCCACAGATATATTACTGTATGTTTATTGTGTGCTTCACGTCTCAGGGGAACAAAGGGACTGAGCCTCCTAGGGGTAACGGGAGGGTGTGAGATTTGGCCTTTTGTTCCAAGGAGATAGCCTTGAGAGATTTCCTAACCACCAGACTAGGGGGTGGATGGCGTTAAGATCGGGGAAAGTTACATTGTGACTGGGATTAAGTACCATGTGACTGTATGTTTGATTAAACACCATGTGACTGTAGGTTTGATGTCTTGGGTATAAAAGGACAGATGTGAGAAGATTCATCCTCTTTTTCTGCTTTGGAATGTTGGAGTATGTGATTGTAAATAAAGCTGAACCTGAGGAATAAACTCAGTCTCGTCCTTCAACACATCTCCACACTGGTGACCTTACGACGAAGCATGAGCAGGAGTAATTCTCCCGAGCCGGACTCATCAGAAGCCAGCCTGATGAATGCCGCCACATTCCAGCTGCCGGACTTCTGGCAGAATAGTCCGCGCTCCTGGTTTAGCGCGGTCGAGGCGCAGTTCAACCTCCGGAGGATCTCGAGAGATGACACAAAGTTCTACCATGTGGTGGCGAAGCTGGACAACCACACAGTCCAGAGGGTGGAGAACCTGGTCAACCACCCACCGGACAGCGACAAGTACAGCGCATTGAAGGCTGCGCTTATCAGCCACTTCACCCCCTCGGTGCAGCAGCGAGCAGAGAGGCTCCTGGCGTTGACGGAGTTTGAGAACGACAGATCTGTAGACCTGATGGGGAAAATGCTGAGGTTGAGAGACTCCGAAGATGACAGCTTTATCTTCACCCACCTTTTCCTCAGGACCCTACCGCCAGCGCTGAGAGTGACCCTGGCCCATTCACCTCTGTTGGCCCGGCGAGACTACCACGAGCTGAGCCAGGAGGCGCAACGACTCGTCGACGCCCACAAACGGAGCGCGGCTTCGGCCGTGGCAGCAGAGCTAGGCACAACGTCCGGAGACGGCACGGAGCCAGAGGCTGCAGCACCAGACTCACCGACGACGGCAGCAGCAAGGGCCAGGCGACACGGAGCGGACGACGTCCTTTGCTTCTACCATCGCCGCTTTGCAGAGAGGGCGTGCAAATGCATTCCACCGTGCCATTTCAAGCGCTCGGGAAACGCCAAGACCGGGGGTCGGTAGCAGCTGCGGCCCTCGGGGAGGAGAACAAGCTGCTCTACCTGAAGGATGCACGCTCGGGGAGGCATTTCCTCGTGGACACAGGCTCCCAGCTGAGCTTCATCACGCCTTCCTACGCGGACCGGCTGGCGCCTTCCAGTGGTCACCGGGTGTCAGCAGTGAACGGCTCAGCGATTAAGACCTTCGGGGAGAGGACTCTGCTTCTGTCTTTGCAGGGCCGTGCATCTGAGTGGACTTTTGTTGTAGCGGCAGTCAATTTCAACATGTTAGGGGCTGATTTTTTGTGCTCACATGGTTTATTGGTTGATCTTGCTAACAGACGTCTGGTTAATGCACTCTCCTTTCACTCTATTCCCTGCACAGCTCGAGTGGCCCCGCCAACTGCACAAGCCAACGTCACAGCTGCAGGTGGTAAGTTCCACACACTCCTCACTCAATTCCCAGCACTCACGGTCCGAACGTTTTCGGCGACAGTGGCTAAACATGGGGTGGAACATTTTATTACTACCACCGGCCCACCCGTTTTTGCAAAAGCTCGGTGCTTGGACTCAGCTAAACTGACCATAGCACGCGAGGAGTTTGCCAACCTGGAAAGACTGGGCATCATCAGGCGTTCGAAGAGCCCATGGGCTTCACCGCTGCACATGGTCCCAAAGGCTGATGGCTCGTGGCAACCTTGCGGTGATTTCCGCAGGTTGAATAACGCCACAGCGCACGACTGCTACCCAATCCCGCACATCCAAGATTTTTTGGTTCATTTGGCGGTGGCGCGCATTTTTTCTAAAATAGACTTGGTACGTGGTTACCACCAGGTTTCAGTGCGCGCTGAAGACATACCCAAAACAGTGGTAATAAGTCCTTTTGGGCTTTTTGAGTTTTTGCACATGCCGTTTGGGCTTAAGGGAGGGGCGCAGATGTTCCAACGCATGATGGACGCAGTCCGGCGCGATCTCCCTTTCGTGTTCGTCTACCTGGACGACATTTTGGTAGCCAGCGCGTCCGAAGAGGAACACGAAAGCCACCTCACAGCAGTTTTCCAGAGGTTGGCAGAGCACAGGTTAATAATCAACCCAGCGAAGTGTCAGTTCGGGGTGGCGCAGATTGATTTTTTGGGGCATCGCGTTTCGCCAGAAGGAGCGGTCCCTCTGCCCGATAAGGTGCGCGCAATAACAAATTTTCCCCAACCACAGACGGTCAAAGCGTTACAGGAGTTTTTGGGAATGGCTAATTTTTATAACCGTTTCCTCCCCCGCGCAGCGCAGCTCATGCAACTATTGTATGCTGCACTAAAAATACAAAAACCCACGAATAAAATCGAATGTTCTCCTGAGCGGGAGCGCACATTCTCTCAAGTCAAATCAGCCCTGGCAAACGCTGCGTTGTTGGCACACCCAGTCCCAACGGCCCGCATGGCGCTCACTACTGACGCGTCAGATGTGGCCATAGGGGCGGTCGTTGAACAGTACATGGCTGGGGCCTGGCAACCGCTCGCGTTTTTCAGCAAAACCTTGCGCGATAGCGAGCGAAAATACAGGGCGTTCGACAGGGAGTTGTTAGCTCTACTCTTGGCCATCCGCCACTTCCAGTTCTGGCTGGAAGGATGCCGTTTCACCGCGTTCGTGGACCACAAACCGCTGACTTGCGCGATGGCTAAGATTTCGGAACCTTGGTCGGGCCGGCAGCAGAGACAGCTGGCTGCAATATCGGAGTTTACTACCGATATCCAGCATGTGGCAGGTAAATATAATGTAGTGGCAGACTGCCTCTCACGTGCTGTGGCGACTCCAGGCCCCGTGGGGGCAGACTCTGCAGCCATGGCCGCAGACCAGGGTAGCGACACGGAAGCGCCCGCGGCCCCGGTCCGCGTAGGGATAGATTATGCAGCCATGGCCGCGGAGCAGGTTAGCGACGCGGACGTGCGCGCGCTCCAGTCTGGACCAACAGGGTTAAGGCTGGAGAACAGGGTGCTGCAAGACGGTATGCCCCCCCTAATCTGCGATGTCTCCACGGGACGACCGCGTCCGGTTGTGCCAGCCGCGTGGCGCCGCCGTGTTTTTGACTCGATCCATTCTCTGGCGCACCCAAGGGTGCGCGCGTCGATCAAAATGGTAGGAGAGAAATTTGTATGGCCGTGCCTGCGCAAGCAAGTCAAGGAGTGGGCGGCAGCCTGCGTGGCTTGTCAGCGAGCCAAAATACACAAACACACTAGAGCTCCCTTGGAGCCTTTTCACATCCCGGCTAAGCGATTTGATCACGTACATGTCGACCTCGTAGGCCCCTTCCCGCCGTCACAGGGGTGCACACACCTTTTGACAATGGTGGACCGCACCACGCGTTGGCCGGAAGTGGTCCCACTGGCATCAACCACAGCCGAGGAGGTGGCGCGCATGTTTTTAACAGCATGGGTAGCGCGTTTTGGAGTTCCGTCGGACATTACGTCCGACAGAGGTCCTCAATTTGTTTCCGAACTTTGGTCAGCAATGGCCCGCAGCCTGGGGGTAACGATCCACCGCACTACCGCTTACAACCTGCAGGCTAATGGTTTATGCGAATGTTTCCAGAGGTCATTGAAAGCAGCCCTCAGAGCGTCGCTTACGGATGCAAATTGGGTGGACAGGCTACCATGGGTTTTATTGGGGTTGCGTTCTGCACCTAAAGAGGATTTAAAAGCCTCCCGAGCTGAGTTAGTTTTTGCGCAGCCACTCCGGCTGCCCGGGGAGTTTCTCCCGGATAATCCTGCGCCAGAGTGCCCCCCCGCTCAGCGATTGCAGAGCGACACAGGATCGAGCACGCTTCCTGGCCCAGTTCATCACAGCTTCTCGCATGTTTTTGTGCCTAAAGCTTTAAAAGATGCAGAGTTTGTTTTTGTCAGACATGATGCCCATCGCCCAAACTTGCGCCCGCCTTATGATGGACCATTTAGAGTGCTGGAAACAGGAGAGAAGCATTTTTTGCTAGATTTGGGAGGCAGAAAGGAAGTGATTGGCATAAACAGGCTCAAACCCGCTTTTGTGATGGCTGACGAGGCTGTGCAGTTGGCGAGGGCCCCCCGGCGCGGCAGACCCCTAGAGGGCATTCCCCAGAACACCCACAGAGATTGACTAACAGTTCTAACCCACAGGCAGCAGCCCCATAGCAGGAGGACACTGCGGAGGCAGTAAAGCCGGCTTACAGCAAATACGGCAGAAGACTAAAGCCTAAGCGGCATGTGGACTGATATGTAGTGATTTTATTATGACATGCATCTTTAGTTATGATTGTTCCATCTTAGACGTTTGGGGGGGGGGGGGTCATGTGGGGCACATATGTTGGTTTCATATGCTCCACAGATATTTTACTGTATGTTTATTGTGTGCTTCACGTCTCAGGGGAACAAAGGGACTGAGCCTCCTAGGGGTAACGGGAGGGTGTGAGATTTGGCCTTTTGTTCCAAGGAGATGGCCTTGAGAGATTTCCTGACCACCAGAGACTAGGGGGTGGATGGCGTTAAGATCGGGGGAAGTTACATTGTGACTGGGATTAAGTACCATGTGACTGTATCCATCCATCCATCCATCCATCTTCTACCGCTTTTCCGGAGGTCCGGGTCGCGGAGGCAGCAGTTCAAGCAGAGAAGCCCAGACTTCCCTCTCCCCAGCCACCTGCTCCAGCTCTTCAGAGGGGATACCAAGGCGTTCCCAGACTAGCTGGGAGACATAGTCTCTCCACCGAGTCCTGGGTCTGCCCCGGGGTCTCCTCCCAGTGGGACGTGCCTGAAACACCTCAAGTGGGAGGCGTCCAGGAGGCATCCTAATCAGATGCCCATACCACCTCAACTGACTCCTTTCAATGTGGAGGAGCAGCGGTTCTACTCTGAGCCTCTCCCGGATGACTGAGCTCCTCACCCTATCTCTGAGGGTGAGTCCAGCAATCCTACGGAGAAAGCTCATTTCAGCCGCTTGTATCCGCGATCTCGTTCTTTCGGTCATTACCCAAAGCTCGTGACCATAGGTGAGAGTAGGAACGTAGATTGACTGGTAAATCGACAGCTTTGCCTTAGAACTAAGCTCCCTCTTCACCACAACAGACCGGTACAACGTCCGCATCACTGCAGATGCTGCTCCAATCCGTCTGTCGATCTCTCGCTCCATTTTCCCCTCACTCGTGAACAAGACCCCAAGATACTTAAACTCCTCCACTTGGGGCAGGAGCCTGTCCCCAACCCGGAGAGGACAATCCACCTTTTTCCGGCTGAGGACCATGGACTCGGACTTGGAGGTGCTGATTCTCATCCCAGCCGCTTCACACTCAGCGGCAAACCGTCCCAGCAAGAGCTGTAGGTCATTGCTGGATGAAGCCAACAGGACAACATCATCTGCAAACAACAGAGATGAGATCCTGTGGTCACCAAGCATGACACCCTCCATTCCCTGGCTGCGCCTAGAAATCCTGTCCATAAAAATTATGAACAGGACCGGTGACAAAGGGCAGCCCTGGCGGAGTCCAACTCTCACTGGGAATGACTCCGACCGAGTGTTGGCAATGCGAACTAAACTCTCACAACGGTCGTACAGAGACCGAATAGCTCGTAACAACAAGCCCGATACCCCATACTCCCATACCATGTGACTGTATGTTTGATTAAACACCATGTGACTGTAGGTTTGATGTCTTGGGTATAAAAGGACAGATGTGAGAAGATTCATCCTCTTTTTCTGCTTTGGAATGTTGGAGTATGTGATTGTGAATAAAGCTGAACCTGAGGAATAAACTCCGTCTCGTCCTTCAACACATCTCCACAGGGGGAGGGTTTTGTGTGTTTTTAGTTTCTTTGGGGGACTGTTTTTTGTGTTTTTTCATGGAGTTTTTGTGGGAGGGGTTTTCTTTTTGTGTAGTTTTTTGAGTAGGGAGTTTTGTCGGGGGGTTGTTTGTTTTTTGGGGGCAGGTTTTTTGGGGGGTTTTAGTTTTTTTCAGGATGGAGGGTTTTTTGTGTTTTTTTTTTATTTTGAGAAAGAGTGTTTTTCATTTTGGGGAGTTTTTTGTTTTGTTTTTTTTTAATTTTTGATGGGAGTTTTTTGTGTTTTTATTTTTTGATGAAGGAGTTTTTTTGTGATTTTTTGACGGAGATTTTTTATGTTTTGACGAAGGAGATTTTTTTGTGTTTTTTATTTTCTTTGATGATTTTTTTGTGTGTGTGTTTTATCATTTTTTTGATGAAGGTTTTTGTGGTTTTTGAAAAAAAAAATTGATGGCTTTTTGTGTGTTTTTGTATTTTTTCAATTGAGTTTTTTTTTTTTTAATTTTTTGATGGAGCTTTTTGGTGTTGTTTTATTTTTTGATGAGTTTTTGTCATAATTTGCCCTTCAGGGGCAGGAATGTGAGACCAACGTGCTGTACTGTTTGTTAGTGCAGTTTATTAATTCAAAGGGCAACACAAAGCTCAACAGAGTGCTCAAAAAACAACAATGCAAAATGAGAGGGAGATTACTTACAAAATTACCGGCCAATGCAAAGCAATGTTCTGGTGGAGATGTGGACAGAAAGGCCAAAGCGGCGACAAAACAGAAATAAAAATAGAGTCCTTAAATAGGGCTCAAAACCCATCACATAATAACTGACAGGTGTAGGGACCTGAACGGCCAGGAGAAAGCAATGATACATAATCGGGATCAGCTGGCTAGTGAGAGGGAGGTAAACCAGAAACTGACAGCTGACAGGGCACACCCACACAAAGCTTCACGCCCCTGACAGCTGTCAACAGGAAAAAGGACAATACTAGAGATATAAAGGAATAAAATACCATACCAAAGTATAGCTATAAATGAGTACAGAAAATAAAAATATAACACAAACACAAACCGAATAATGACAAGCAGACATAAATACACAAACCCACAAGGGCATAAATAGCAACAGATGAGTAAATAAACAGAAAAAGCCATGAGACCGAGTCTGGTGGAATTGTCCAGCACTCGGCTCATGACAGAGCCTCCCTGTCAAGGGGTGGACCCCAGACACCCCATGGTAACACCAAAAGAAAACAAAAGAGCCCCCCCCCCCAAGCAGGGAACCACAATGACCTACCCAGGGTGGGTGGTGGGGGGAACAGGCCAGGAGGGATCAAAACAAACCCCGCTCAGGACCCACACCAGTAAATTACAATGGATCAAGCCCCCCGGGCCAAGGAGCTGGAGAGTTCAGGGGGGCGACCAAAGTGCCAGGCCTGGTGGACAGTGAGGTGGTCCGAGTGGGGTGGCCTGCCAGAGAGCATGGGCCATGCAACCCAACAGCTCAGTCTGTCAAGCGGCCGACCAGAGTTCTTAAACCACTTGAATAGGAGAGGTGGCCCGTGAGGCGGCTCCCCTCAGACCCAATGTTGGGAAGGAGAGCCAAGGAGGGGGAACCACAATGGCGCCTGGCGCAGGAAGGGGAGCCATGATGGCATCCAGCAGAGAAGGAGGGGAAACCTCAACGGCTTCCAGCAGAGGAGGAAGGGGAACCATGATGGCATCTGGCAGAGGAGGAAGGGGAACCACGACAGTGTCTGGCGAAGGAGGGGGAATCATGATGCCCTTGGTCTGGCCAGCAGCACCCTCGGTGGTCCCAGATTGGGATAAGGTAGCACCCGCGGAGGCTCCAGACTGGGGTGAAGCAGCACCCATTGTGGCTCCGGGCTGGAGCAGCACTGCACCCATGGTGGCTCTGGGCTGGAGCGACACTGCACCCACGGTGGCTCCGGGCTGGAATGACGCTGCACCCGCAGTGGCTCCATACTGGAGCAAGGCAGCATCCATGGTGGCTCCGGGCTGGAGCAAGGCAGCACCTGTGGTGGCTCTGGGCAGGAACTGAGCTGCACCCTCGGTGGCCCCGGGCGGGATCGGAGCTGCACCCTTCGTAGCTCCGGGCGGGGGTGGGGCTGCACCCTCGGTCGCTCTGGGCGGGAGCAAGGCAGCACCCTGCAGTGGCTCCGGGTAGGAGTGGAGCTTCACCCTGTGGTGGCTCCAGGCGGGAGCGGAGCTACACCCTCGGTGGCTCCGGGCGGGAGCAGAGCTGCACCCTCAAAGACCTCAGTCGGAGGGGAAGCAGCACCCACGGAGGTCCCGGATTGGGACCGAGCGCCCGCAATGACCTCAGCGGGAGGATCTGGATCCTCAACGATTTCAGGCAGCAAACCTGGTCTTACAGAAACCTCTGATAGCACTGGAACATTCTCGGTGACCCTGCAAGAAAGCTCAGATAACACAGGCAAAGACACAGTGTCAGGGTCACCGGCAGCGGCAGAGCCCAGTGAGGTGAACTCAGGTACAGCTTATGACTGCACCTGCATCTCCTCACCACGAGCCAGACAAGATCTCTCCAGTACAGATATAAGGAAAACAAAGGAGAGCACTTTCCTGAGCTCGAGCTCCACCACCGTCCAGGACTCTGTCGATCCAGGTGATGGTACTCTGGGCTCGGCCCTCTGGAGGTCCAGCTCCAACTCTGCTGTGGCAGCCCCTGAAGTAGGCTTGGTGGTGGATGCAGTCTCTCCGGCCCCAGGCAAAATGACCCATGCAGAAGGGTCGTCCGGCGTGGCGGCTGGGTTTCAGCTCACTGTTGACGCAGGACTCCACGTAGCCAAAGTCAGGGGACGCTTTACCATTGGTGCCGGCTTCAGGTCGCAGAGAGTGTTCTCCCTCCGTCCAGGGTGTGGTTGTGGGACTGGAACCAGATCCTTCAGGGCCGCAGGCTCCTCCATCGTCCGGTGGCTCTGTTCCGTGGCCGGCGGACACTCAGGGGCAATAGGAGGAGACACGGAGAGGGCAGATGAGAAAATGATAACTGCAGCAGGTGGTGAGAGCTCAGGGGACTGCTTACCCTGAGCCTCTCTGCCAGGAATCAGGCAAGGCATATCATCATAAAATGAAGTGCAGTGATGCTTCAGCGGGTGTTATGTTAACCCTCTCCGTGGTTACGGTGGAGTTGAGTCCCTCAGAGGATTGTAGAAGAGCAGCCCCAGGAGACACAGAGGCCGATGGAACCGGGGAAAACACAGTCAGCCTCCTGACAGCAGAGGAGGGCACTGGGGAGAAGCAAGAGACAGCAGCTGCGGAGGGGAGGAGCTGACAATTCAGCCAGAGACAAAACACAATGGTTACGCACTGCTGAGAGAGGCTTCTGTATTGGTGTCGGGGAATAAGCTGTCCGAGAGGCGGGCTTATTCCTGGATGTTGCTGGATGACGATGTTCTGGTAGAGCTGATGAAGCATGAGGAGAAGCAGGCGCACTGGAGGCGAGGCAGGGCGTCTTCCATGGAGTGCGCTTCCGTGTGGGTGCTGGGTTCGATGGAGGCAGCCCCCACGTCAGCCCTGGGAAGGATTGCTGCATGGTGGCGAGCGTAGCCAACACGTCCGTGAACTCAGGATATTTCTTCAGCCCAGGATGTGCCTTCATTCTCCCGACCACTGCCTCCATGTTCGGCTGGATTCTCTTCGGGCTACGAGAGGCGAGCGCGCCAGAGACACAGTCCTGGATAAAAAGAGCCGCCCACTGTTCCTCCAGACTGGGACCTCCGGCCGCTGACTCTCCTTTGTTGGCCGAGACTCGGCATGCTGGGGACATGTTAAAACTCCACAAAAAGGTGGGAGAAACACATAAAAAGCAGCTGGGTCTCTACTGGTCACCGCTTTCTGTCATAATTTGCCCTTCAGGGGCAGGAATGCGAGACCCACGTGCTATACTGTTGGTTAGTGCAGTTTATTGATTCAAAGGGCAACACAAAGCTCATCAAAGTGCTCAAAAAGCAAAGATGCAAAATGAGAGGGAGATTACTTACAAAATTACCCGCCAGTGCAAAGCAGGACTCTGGTGGAGATGTGGATAGAAAGGCCAAAGCGGCGACAAAACAAATAAAAATAGAGTCCTTAAATAGGGCTCAAAACCCATCACATAAGACCTTGACAGGTGTAGGGACCTGAACGGCCAGGAGAAGGCAATGATATATAATTGGGATCAGCTGGCTAGTGAGAGAGAGGTAAACCAGAAACTGACAGCTGACAGGGCACACCCACACAAAGCTTCACACCCCTGACAACTGTCAACAGAAAAAGGACAATACTAGAGATATAAATGAATAAAATACCATACCAAAGTTTAATTATGAATGAGTACTGAAAATAAAAATGTAACACTAACACAAACTGAAAAATGACATGCAGACGTAAATACACAACCCCACAAGGGCATAAATAGCAACAGATGAGTAAATAAACAGAAAAAGCCATGAGACCAAGTCTGGTGGAATTGTCCAGCACTCGGCTCATGACAGTTTTTTTGTGGGTTTTTTTAAATTTTTTTTTGATGCAGTTTCTTGGAGGGGGGGTAGTTTTTGGGGTTTTTTATTTTTGGGGGGAAGAAGTTTTTTGTGTTGTTTTTTTGTTTTTTGTTTTTTTTTGGGGGGGGAGGATTTTTGTTGTGAGGCTGAGTGCAGTGTTTCCACCGTGCTTATGCTCTGTTTGTTTCTGATGATTTCCTGTATTTTCTCAGTTTTGTGTGATTACTTTTCTGTGTGCTGATTCTGGATTTACAATGTGTTTTTAGCGTGTCTGTTGTCTCTGTAATTCTTGTTATTATTTTTGTGTCAGTTCTGTAGGCGTCTTTATCTAGTTCTTAGTTGTAATATTAGGTTTGACATGAGCTCCTCACCTCTTCCGCCAGTCTGCCTTGTTTTGTTTCATCCTGTATTTTTAGTCAGGCACCTTTTGTCGTTTTCTGTTGTGCTTCTGCCTTCCTTGTCATTGGTTCAAGTTCACAGGTCATCTCAGCTGACATCTGTCAAATATAGGTCATTTCCCCGCTCATGTGATTCACACCTGCAATCATTTGTGTTCATTAGTTTCATGTTCTATTTAAAGACCGTTGTTTCTGTCACTCGTTGCTGGAGTCTAATCAACCAATTCCTGTCAGAACCCTTTTCCCATTCTGACACCCATCCTGCTTATTCCTTGTGTCGTCTCATTTGTAAGTTTTCATTTTGTGCACTGTTTGAACTTGTGTTTCTTTATTAAATACCACAAACAGCAGTTCAGCGCTTGGGTCTGCTTTCTGCCCCACAGTGGCCCATTTGTGACTCTTTTTTTTTTTCCACTTTTTGGGGAGCAGAGTTTTTTTTTTGTTTTTTTGGGGGGGGGGAGTTTTTTGTTGTTTTCTTAGTTTTTTTGAGGAGAAGGAGGGTTTTTTTATGTTGTTTTTTTTTCTGTCCGGGGGTTTGCCTTTTTATTATTTTTTTTTTCGGGGAGGAGGGTGGATTTTTTTTTTTTTTTTTTTTTTTAGTTTTTTGGGGGGAGGGTTTTTTGTTGTTGGTTTTTTGCTTTTTAGGTGGGAAGGAGTTTTTGTTGTTTTGGGGTTTTTTTAGGTTTTTTTTGGTGGGGGGGTTGGCTTGTGGTTTAACCCCAAAATTTTGTAATCTGACAAGGGAAGACTTTGCCTCTGGGAAGAGAAGAGGTTGGACTCTGTAGTGTGACCTTGACTGTCAATTTATTAAAATCATTCTATGCTGAAGGAAAATTGTTTCACCTCAAAGATCTGGACATGAACTGCTTTTCTGACCCAAGGACTAGAGCTGTAACACTATCCATCGGCCATAAAGTGGAAGTTAATCCCTTTCTCCAAGACTCTGGCAATGTTCCAAATTGATAGACTTATGGGTGACATAGTCCAGACGTGTGGGGAAGCCAAGACTCTCCAGTAGACAACCAGACAGTTTCACAGTGCCATCTGGTGGATGAATCAAGAATATTTAACTTTTTCCCTTTGCAGTGGAATTTATGCATTATGGACAATGAACTAACTCATATTCTTTCTCTTAAGGCAGTACCTGCTCCTGAAGACATGGTTGAACTCTGGGGATGGATAATGTGGTTTCAAATGCTTTTATTGATATGATTTTGATATGTTCTGCTTATTTTCAGGAAGATATTAATGTTTGCATGCTGACTATCACAAATTAATCTTACAGTTACAATGTAGAGATATTGTGTGTTCCTTTATCAAGTAGAATATCTTAGTTGAAGGAATTTATGCTTTATTCACCACCCATACTTTAGGATATCAAATGTCTCTTATCTCTGGTCTGTGGGGGACCCCCTCCTCTTTCTTTAGGAGATCATAGCTGCACTTAATTGACCAACAGAACCCCAGACTTCACTGCATTTTCCTTTTTAGGTGGAGTTTATGACCTTTGTTGAATGAAGCTCAAGACCCACAGTCTGTCATGCTCTGCGAAACTTTTTTCTTTTCTTTAGAATTAATTTTTCTTATTTTAATCTTCTTTTTCTTTAAATCACTGTACAAGAAGATTTTGTTTGATTTTTTCTAAGCTTAAACCGACTCATTCAATTCAATTCAACTTTATTTATATAGCACCATTTCACAACAACAGTCATCTCATAGCACTATCAACTGTAGGGGGGAACCCCCACAGTTGCAGAAAGACCCCAGCAATCAGGCGATCCCCTGTGAGCAAGCACTTGGCGACGGTGGAGAGGAAAAACTCCCTTTTAACAGGAAGAAACCTCCAGCAAAACCAGGCTCAGGGAGGGGCAGTCATCTGCTGCGACTGGCTGGGGGGTGAGGGGATAGAGAAGAAGAAAAGAACAGACATGTAGAGAGCAAACAGCACGATGGGGACTCAATCTATGGGAGAGAACAAACAAATGTTAATGACCAACAAAAAAAAAAAATATTTCATAGGATGGATCAGCTGAAGACTTTTTAAAGATGTTTTAGGACAGCCTGATAATAAAGAATTACAATAATCTAATCTCGAGCTAACAAAAGCGTGGATCAGCTTCTCAGCATCACTCTGAGACAAGATGCTCCTAATCTTGGCAATATTACGCAAATGATAGAAGGCAGTCTTAGAAACAAATTTAATATGTGAATTGAAGGACAAATCCCATTCAAGCCATATACATCAGAAGAAATGGGTCTGTGGCGTGTTTTGTCCCAATTGGACTTTCTGATCAAACTTTGCACAATAAACTAATTCCTTCTTCAGTGCATCAGAGGAGACCTTGCCCAGTTTGCTGAAGAACAGCCTTTGCGATCTCTGGAGTAGGCCATAACAGTGGTAAGGTGTCATGAATCTGGGTTTGGCTGTTCCAAACCCAGCTCTGACTTATTGTTATGTTTTGCCCTATTTTTCACCTGGCGCTTCAGGGAGCTATTGGGCCTCCCCTCCCTGACAGCTTGGGCACGCCCCCGCCTCCTGTCAAGTGCCATCAGCTGTCCTGTCACGGGTGTTCACACACATACACACTTACACACACACACACACACACACATGCACACGTTCCATTCATTCCCACTCATACACTCATGCACGCTCTCTCACACACCAGGCCCAATCAAGTTCAACCCACACTTTCTTGCACCGGCAATCTCTTTCCTCGTTAGCTTCAGAAGTATTTATTCATTGCATTAGTGGAAAGAGATTGTCGGCGCATTCACCTCCATACGCGGCAGCTAGTTCTCCACATATGTGTTGTCATTACCTTGTTTGTATTCAGCCCAGCACTTTAAGTTCGGTTAACCCCTTGGTGTTACCGGCTGACCCTGCTCACCTTCTTCATCCTCCAGACTGCACGGATCACCCCGGAATCGCTCCAGCCCTGTAAGTGTCATGATCCCCTTTCCCTTTGTGCTTATAGCAGTCCTGCGGCACTAGGCTTCCTATTGACTGGGCTGTAGCACATCCGGCTGGCGCCCTGCATGTCAGGTGGCCTTAATCTCATCATCTGCATTTCTCTGTATTTTTGTGGTTAAGCTGAACTGTTAACTTTGTGACTAAGTTTAATAAATATGGCACCTTCTACTCACGCGATTGGGTTTTTCATTCTCTCCCTCGTGCACCGTACAATGGTACACGGGGGACTGTGACAGTAAGGAGTCTGTCTATCAGCCTCTCCATCAACAGAATCCACGGACATTCAGCTGAATCAAGGTTGGCATGTGGGGCCTGCTACCCACCGGGACGCAAAGTTTCTGTGGCTGACAGTCTGTTGTTTAATTTACCTTAATTATTCAGAATATTCCTGGTATAAGTTCTTTTAACTTATGTAGCATCATCTCACTTTGGCTCAGCAATAATTATTCTTCTGCTTAAAGACATTTTGTTTCACCCAGGAGTAAGACAGTCAAGAACTGATTTTCTTCCCCAGGCCACAGCTGAAATCCCATTCCTTTGCTAAAACCAGTCTAAAAGAATTCAACCTATTTCCTCCTGTGCCCCTTTATTGCCCCCATAAACATGGAACAGACATGGAGCCCCTCATTGCCACACCGATCCACAGCTCAATCCACAGCTCAATAAAATTTCCTTAAACTGTGGGATATGCTGGATTTAACCAGTGAACTTTAAAGTACGTCATTACAAACTCAATTCTAAACCTTCTCTTCTTTTCAGGACTATGAAAAGCAAATGGACTCTGTTTTTAATGTGGAAAATCAATAATATGTGTGAAATGCATTAATCTGTGATTTTATATATATATATATATATATATATATATATACAGTATATATATACTGTATATATATACTATATACAGTATATATGCATGTTAAAAATGTTTAAATGAATGTTTATTCCTGCATGTTGATTTAGAAGCACTGCTTATAAGTTACATTAAGGTTAGCTTAGTTATACATAAGTGTGTAAAAGCATATTCCAGTGTATTAAAATTGTGTGTCCATGCGGACCGGTATCAAATTTCACCCAGCCTTCACTGAGCCCCAGCTTCTCCATCCTATTGGTCCCTCGCAGACAAAGCCTGTCATTGGACTAAAGTTCATCAAGCCCGCCCACGAAGAAGGCTCATTGGCTGAGATTCCGGTCATCCTGGAAGCCCGCGAAAGCTCAACAGAACTTATAAAAGGAGGAAAACCCCCTGCTACTTCCTCTTTTGACACGCTCTTTCGGCCTCTTTTCGTCTCTTTGAACTCCGCTCTTTGGACGCTCTTCTTTGTCCATTGTCTACACACAGCAAGAAAGAACTTTGGGAAGAACAAAGGACTGTCTGAACAAAGACTTCTCCCACGTGTTGCTTTTCCGAGCACAGAGCAGATAACTCGTAATTTGTTTATGTAACTTTGTATTTTAATGTTTTTTTCTTTTTCTCTTAAATGCCTAGGAATTCCTATTTCTTTGAGCTCAATTCTTAATCGGAGTTAAACTCCAATTTTTATTTATCTCTTTTTCTTTGTTAAACTTTCTGTAAAACCACCGTTTGTTTTAATTTTAATGTAAGTTTTAATCTTTATTTTTATAATATTTTTCTTGACCAATCACACACCAGAAGCTATTATTTTATCTAAAGTCCGAAAGTCTTTTTCTAATTTGAGATCTGATTAGATCTAATTATTCTCGAAGACCTCTGGAGCCACTTGTCTACGAAGGAGAAAACGCGCAGCTCTCTTCATCACACGCTGAAGAAACGTCGGCACCATCTGGCTCCGATCCAAGTTACAACTGTGGATCATACAGCTTGGGCTGAGGAAACGCCGAACGAGGAATCACGTGAGCTGCAAACTTTAATTCATCTGCTGAATTAAACGTCTGAGGTTCGGTAATAATTTGCATATCTAATCAGATGCAAATTAAGAAGCCCTTAACATAACTCTTCTTTTCGTTAAAATTCCGTTTTTATTTTCTTAAGATTAATCCAGGACTTTTCATATAATTAGTAAACTTTCCCCATAAATTTGCGTTGTTTCCATAATCTGTTAACTCAAACTGATAGAAATTCATTTCTCAGTTAACCCTGGTTCCAAAAATATTGACATTGTTAATCTATCATTTACAAGATTGATTTTATGATTAATGAAATTACTGCAATGTCTGTTAATCATTTCATTTAATAAATATGTAAAAATGAAAGAAGTTGGTGAGAATTTATTTCATTCTGAGTCTGTTTCAAGCCCAGGTATTGAATTCATGGAAAAATTTTTGAGACTGATTATTAATTAATTTATTGAGTGATTAAACAGGTATAAAGTGAAATTAAAATTAAAATTGCTTCTTAAAAATAGAAGCTGGTGCCCCTACGAGTGTTATTGACTTTTCTGGTGTATATGAAATGAGATTTGATCTCAGATCCCAATACATCAATATAAATTAAATAATTTATACCTGATCATATTTATTAATTTCATATTTTTTCTGTACTTAATTTCATCCAAACGCCCATCAGAATGTCAAAATGCATGTTGTCTTTCATGAATCTACATTCTTTTTCAGAGTAACACAAATTTTCTATTTTTTTAAATAGTTAATCACCATTTTCTTCATAAAATTGTATCCACTTTTCCTAACCAATGCTATTTTATGGTTTTTCAATTTTCAGTATACTGACAAATTAAACTATGCTTCATATGGGTCCACAACTGCTTGATTCATAAGTGACTCAGTAATAGCCTATGATGCCCATGATACATGCAAATTCTCTGTTTTGAAGTTATCCAAATATGTTAACCTATTCTGACATTTCTTATTAAACCACTGAATGGGAGTACTCTTATGGGAGTAATTGTTTTGATTTCATGTCCATCTTCTTGACTATCAAGAGACAAGAACTCACGAGGGTTGTTTTTAGACTGATTCATAATTGGTACAAATAAAGAATTGCTAATAAAATTGTCCAGTATATGGACTGGTGCCCTAATGAGGATTTGAGTGTAATGAAAGTAGATCTTCATTCCTACTCACATTCATATTTACATTAATACTTGTACCAACATTAAATTACCTATAAAAACCCAAAAAAAATCAACAACAGACTATTTCTGAAAAAGAAACAGTAGCGCTTCTTTTTTTTTTTGTCTCATTCTTTCTTTCCTGAAGCCCACCTGTGGTTTCATTCTGCTCCTTTGCTTCTCTCTTCTCCATCTTTTCTTTTTTCTTCAAACTAAAACCTTGGAAATGTTTGTTTTTTGTTGGACAACTGGCCAGAAGAGCGTTATACTGTATTCCTCTTTTAAATAGTCCAGCATCTCCTTCACATTTCTCTTGTCATCTGTCTTTGTGTAAGTCTCTTTCAAAGGTTGGCAGATTTCCTTTAGATCTTTGAAGGTGTCTGTGAACTGATGCAGATGCTTTTTGGTTTCTTTGGCCATTCTCTCATGGGAATTTTCCAATTCTCTGATTTTCTCTTCTCGAGATTTTTTCTTCTGCTCCGTGTCTAAGTTCCTCACAAAGTTCACAATTTGTCAGCATGACTTTGGTCTTTACATCCTTTTAGACATATAACTTTGCAATTTAGATTATTTTACCATAGAAGCTTTGCCTCTTTAATCTTCTTGTTTCCTTTTTCCAAAGCTGTATTCTTTGCCATCAGAGGGTTATTTTCTTTTTTTAACTGCTCCATCATCTCCTTCACATTTCTGTTGTCATCTTTTGTCTTTTTAAAAGTTTCTTCCAAAACTTTGTTTCTTTCATCAAGACATTTCTTTGTCTTTATTAAGTCTTCAGCTTGTTCCAGATATTTTTCATTTTGGTCTGCCAGTTTGTCATTCAAGTTCTCCAAGTCTCTGATTTTCTCTTCCAGAGCTTTTTTTTCCTGCTCCATGTCTTTAAGTTGCTCAAGGAGTTCACAATTTGTCAGCATGACTTTGGCCTTTGTGTCGTCTACACATTTAACTTTGTCATTTAGATTACTTTCCAAAGAAGCTTCTCCTTTTTAATCTTGTTTTATTCTTCCAAAGCTGTATTCATTGCCATCAGAGAGTTATTTTCTTTTTTTTAACTGCTCCACCATCTCCTTCACATTTCGGTTGTCGTCTTCTGTCTTTTTGTAAGTTTCTTCCAAAACTTTGTTTCTTTCATCAAGATTTTTCTTTGTCTTTATTAAGTCTTCTGCTTGTTCCAGATGTTTCATTTTTGTCTTGTCAGTTTGTCATTCAAGTTCTCCAAGTCTCTGATTCTTTCTTCTCGTGATCTCTTCTCCTGCTCTGTTCTGGAGGTAGTCAAGGAGTTTGATATTCCATTCTCTCAGATGTCTAACTATTTCTTGAAGATGATTTTCCTCTAGATCTTTCTGCCTCTGTAGGTTTTTAACTCTGTTTTCTAAGGCTTTGTTTTTTGACAGTAAAGAGTTATTTTCTTCTCTTAATTGCTTGATCTCCTCCACCATTTCAAAATTCAAGTTTTCCAGGTCTCTGTTGGTCTTTTCCAGAGATCTTTTCTCATAATCTTTAATTTGAAATACTCCTTGGAGTCGTTTGTTTTCAAATTTTAACATCACATTTTCGTGCTCTAAATATTTTATTCTGGCCTGAAGGTCCTTCTCTTGAAGCTCTTTCTCATCCCGAAGTTGTTTGATTCTCTCTTCCATGTGACGCAGTTGTCCGTTGCATATTTTCAGATCCCAAAGTGCACCCTCTTTACCTTTAAGGGTTTGTTTTTTAGTCTCAAAGACTTGAGGCAGCTTTTGGAATAAGAGATGTTTTAGGGCATCCTGGGGTGTTATTCTCTTTGATGGATTTAAGTGAAGCATGTGTTTAATCAAATCCAGCAGTAAATGTTGAGCATTATGCTGTGTATTCAATTCGCTCATCTGGCTTTCCATTTCATCTAAGCAGTGCAGTTTTACCGCTTTACTGTCCAGTGGTTTTTCTCCAGTCTCCGACATAATCTCTTGAGTGTTTTTTAAAACCCACTGTTTTTTTCTTTCATTTGCATGCTTGGAAGCTCTGACTTTCTTGAAAAAGTCATGGGTAAATAAGCCATGATCCAGAACTGAATCAGGAGGCATACCTTGAATGAACACAGTATTGCGCATAACTTCGTATGTTGTTCCACCTGGGTACATCATCCTTCCTGTGGCTAGCTCAGCAGCAATCAGACCCACTGCCCACATATCCACGGCCTCATCAAACCACCCACCGACTAAAACTTCTGGAGCCATGTACGAAATGGTTCCCCAACACACACCAGGTTTAGCTTGCCTGGGTTTTATGGCCACACCAAAATCAATAATTTTAACTCTTAATGGCCTTTCATGTCAATTCACAATCATTATGTTTTCTGGTTTTAAGTTGGCATGTATAATTTCCAGTGATTTCAGGTGGTTGACTGTGTTGACAAGCTGGTGAATCGCTGGAGTTAGGACCTCCACTGGAACCGGAAGAAACTTCTGTTCTGCCTGGAAATTGCGAAGGCTCTGGTCCAATAATTCAAACTTAAGGCACATCTGGTCGTTATTGTCGAAAAATCCGTAGAACTTCACAAAGTGTGGATTGTCTGGGTGTAGATATGACTTAATGTTATTCAAAATGATTATTTCTCTCCAAACTTGGTCAGTGTTTCTAGTCACTTTTACTGCTACCTTCTCTCCACTTTCAGTGTTTCGACATCTGGTTACAACACCAAATCCATCTTGTCCCAAGACATCTTCTATTTGAAATTTGCCACCCAAGATGTTTCCCTTCTGGATTGTCAGATGCATTACAGCTTGAGGTGAAATTGCTGCTATTTTGATCCAAGGACAAAATAGCTTGTCTGTATCTGGAATTTCCCAGTTTGGGATCTCTCTCCTATGATGGACTGGCGATCTGTCCAGGGTGTACCCTGCCTCTTGCTCAAAGATGGTGGGATAGGCTCCTGCCACCCCTGCAACCTGAAAAGGAATAAGCGGGAAGAAGATGGATGGATGGGATGTCTCTCTCTCTCTCTCTCTCTCTCTCTCTCTGAGTGGGTGTGGTCGTGAGTGCGAGCTGAGAGCGTGTGACAGCGTGAGTGAATTATTTCAAACTTTTCTCTATCTTTTTGTGTTTAAGGTGTTTTTTTGTTAAATAATCTTAATTTTTGTTGTTTTCTGTAGCTGGGGTGGGGTAGGCGTTTTGGGAGGGGGGTTTCTGCTGCCAGCTCTGCTGGTCAGCATGGTTTTGGAGCGAGGCTCCGGGTTTGAGAAGCTGACATGCCGGCATGCTGTCAAACTGACACCAGCTGTCAGTTGCTCAGTGGAGGAGTGTAGTCTGGCTGTGGGGGAGCTGGTCGGTTATGAAAGCATTAGATCAGCTTCGAGAATGAATAGTGCCGTGGTGATTTTCCTTGATAGTGTTGAAAAAGTTAACCAGGTAGTGGAGAGCGGGGTTGTGATTAAAGACACACTGGTTCCTGTTCTGTCTCTGGTGAATCCCGCAAAGAGAATTACGATCTCAAATGTCCCAACATTTTTAAAGAATGAGCTGTTGGAGAAGGAGCTGTCGAGACACGGGCAGCTTTTGTCCCCCATTAAGTACATCCCTCTCGGTTGTAAGTCCCCGCGTTTAAAACATGTCATGTCTTTTAGGCGACAGGTGCTCATGATTTTAAAGAATAGCGAGGAAAGCCTCAACCTCGTATTTAAATACCGGATTGACGGCTTTGATTACACCATCCACGTCACCTCTGACAATATGAAGTGTTTCGGCTGCGGAATGGAGGGACACTTGATTCGATCGTGCCCTCAGGGAGTGGGGGGTGATCACTCGGGGGAGGCCGCTAGTGCGGCCTCGGGGCCGTCTGGCGGCGGAGCGGCTTTGCCGCTCTCTGAGGCTGGTGGCGCTGCCGCGCCGTCGGGCGCTTCGGCCGAGGCCGCGGGGCCATCTGGCGGCGGCGCGGCTTCGCCGCCCTCCGCAGCCAGCCTGTCAATCATAAATGAAACCGCAGCAAAAGTTAAAGCACATCGCAGGGCTGCTGCACAGACCAACATTGTGGACAAGGGTGAGATTACCGAGAGGGATCACGCTGAGGGTCAGACAGATGAGCCAAATGAGGCCCAGGTAGATGGTGGGACTAGAAAAATGGATATAAAACCACAGCACAGGGTGAGTGAAAGACAGGAAGAGACAGCAACCAGGGTGGCTGAGTCAGTGTTGGAGGACGAGGATGACATTGAAATAGATTAAGAATTATGTAAAATCTCAATCAAGCGGAAGAATTTGGAAACCAAACAGCAGAGGAGCAAAGTGAAAAGGGTTGTCAAAGAAAGTTCTGAGGTTTCTCTATCTCAGCCAGATTCTTATGCTGGGTCTGAGATAGAGAGTGATGGTGAAAGTAGTGATGATGTGGCCAGTGGAGGTGGTTACCCCTTCACAAAAATACAGAAGTTTTTGCAGGACACTAAGGGATCCAGAATGGTTAAAGTTGAAAATTTCTTCCCCGATCTAAAACGTTTTGTTGACTCTGCTCGGGCCTACATGAAAAATAGGGGAGAGCTTGAGCAGGAAAGTTTTACTGATCAGGAGGTCTACAGACTAAAAAAGCTTGTGCTAAAAGTTAAGAACCAAATTGCCCAGGATGTTTAGTCTTTTATCGCTCATTCTTTCTTTTCTGTTTTTGTGTTGGTTTTACCCTTTTATATGCATGTGCAGTTTTAATCTTGGCACACTCAACATCAATGGAGCAAGAGAAATGTCTAAGCGAGCATGTGTTTTTACTCTTGCAGAATGCAAGAAAATTAATGTTCTGTTTGTTCAGGAGACTCATAGTTCTGAGGACAATGCTGCTGACTGGGGGAGGGAATTTCGAGGGGAAATTATTCTTAGTCATAAAAGCAGCAGTAGTGGTGGAGTGGGTATTTTATTTTCTCGAGATTTTATTCCACTTTCTTATGACATTGATGAGGTAATTGCAGGCCACATTTTAAAAGTTCGAGCTGTTTTTGAGAATGTGAAAGTTGTTTTTATAAATGTGTATGCTCCAACCATAGGCACAGAAAGATTGGCCTTTTTAAATATTTTAGATGACACGATCAAAAATTGCAGTAATGATGACTTTTTATTTGTGGGTGGTGATTTTAATTCAGGGGTGGGCAGTGAGGGCCATTCCACTGCAGGTTTTTTGTTCCACCCAGTCTCTTCAGCAGGTGTGTGCTCTGATCAGCTTCAAGGATTGATTGAAAACACCTGCTGAAGAGACTGGGTGGAACAGAAAACCTGCAGTAGAATGGCCCTCCATGGCACATGATTGCCCACCCCTGTTTTAATTGCACAGAAAATCCTCTTATGGATAGGAATCACCCAGAGCCACATGCTGCATCCAAGAAAAGTTTAAAAGGTCTCATAGAAGCTCATGATCTGTGTGATGTGTGGAGGGATTTTCATGGCAAGGCTAGACAGTACACGTGGAGCCATAGAAAGGACGATATTCTGTCCTTAGCTAGACTGGATAGGGTTTACAGTTTTAAGCACCATTTTAGCATTTTTAAAAGTGCTTTTATAGTCCCTGTTGGCTTTACAGATCACTCTCTGGTTCAGTGTTGTGTTTTTATCAAGAATATAAAGTGCAGTAGTGCATACTGGCATTTTAACACATCACTTTTATCGGATAACAGTTTTAAAACTGCTTTTATGTTTTTTTGGAGTAATTTTAAATTAACAAAATCAAGTTTTAGTTCTTTGCAGCAGTGGTGGGATGTAGGGAAGAGCCAAATAAAGAATCTGTGCCTACAGTACACTCGCAATGTCTCTGGAGACTTGGCCAGGTCTGTCAGGGACCTGGAGAGAGAAGTAGTGGAGCTGCAGTCTTTGGCAGGCTCCACAGGAGAAAGAGGACATTTTGAGGCCCTCAATGGCAAAAAGTCTGTTTTAACTGACCTACTAGGTGTGGCCGCCAGGGGCGCTGTAGTACGCAGTAGGTTCCAGAACATCGCACTAATGGACGCTCCATCTCATTTTTTCTTTGGTTTGGAGAGGAAGAATGGTCAGAGGAGGATGATCCACTCTCTCAGCTCCGAGGACGGGCGGCTAATCCATGAGTCTGCGGAGATCCGTCGCTTTGCAGCTGCTTTCTACAAAGATCTTTTTAAGAAAGAATTTGTTGGGAATCCACATGTGCTGAGTCATTTTTTGACGGACTTGCCAAAAGTGATGGCTAGCATGAATGCGGAGCTGGAGAGTGGGATCACTCTGCAGGAACTAGCAGTAGCTGTCCAGTCTCTTCAGTGTGGAAAAGCCCCAGGGATAGATGGTCTACCATCGGAGTTCTACAAGGCGTTCTGGTCTGAGATCTGTGAGGACTTGCTGGAAGTACTGTCTGACAGTCTGCGGAAGGGTCACCTGCCCCTAAGTTGTAGGAAAGCAGTCCTCACCCTCCTTCCCAAGAAAGGCGACTTGAAAGACATTAAAAACTGGCGTCCGGTGGCCCTCCTCTGTACTGACTATAAAATTCTCTCCAAAGTGTTGGCTACCAGGCTGAGGAAGGTGATGGAGCAGGTCATACATGTAGACCAGACCTACTGTGTACCTGGTAGGTTGGTTACAGACAACATTTTTTTAATTCGTGATGTTTTGGACCTCTCCAGCTCATTGGTCAAGGAACTTGGTCTTATTTCAATAGACCAAGAAAAGGCGTTTGACCGAGTTGAACATCCATACCTGTGGCAGACACTAGAGGCCTTTGGTTTCAGCTCAGGGTTCATCGCCAAGATCCAGGCTTTGTATAGAGACATTGAGAGTATTCTTAAGATTAATGGTGGTTTGAGTGCTCCTTTCAAAGTTGAGAGGGGTGTCCGACAGGGCTGCCCCCTCTCAGGTATGCTGTACTCTCTTGCCATCGAGCCCCTTCTTTGTAAACTAAGGCAAGGCCTCACTGGTTTTAAAATGCCCAACTCTGACTCTGTTTTTAAAGTGTCTGCCTATGCTGATGATGTTGTTGTTTTTACAAGAAATCAAAATGATGTAGACTACCTTTTAAGAACTGTTAATCTTTTTGGTGAGTGCTCCTCAGCGAGAGTGAATTGGGGTAAGAGTGAAGCTGTTGTGGTGGGGGGGAGACCACAAAAAATTGCCCTACCTGGTGGCCTTTCGTGGACACAAGGTGGTTTTAAATATCTTGGTGTGTTTTTAGGAAATCAGACTTTGACTGAGAAAAATTGGGAGTGTTTTTTAGAAAAAACTGAAGGAAGACTAAAAAAATGGAAATGGATTCTGCCAAACTTGTCCTTCAGAGGTCGTGTTTTAATTATCAACAACTTGATTGCTTCAATGCTGTGGCATCGACTGTCTTGTCTGGACCCTCCACCCAATTTGCTGGCCAGAGTGCAATCTATAGTCGTGGACTTTTTCTGGAACCGTCTTCACTGGGTTCCATAGAGTATCCTGTTTTTACCGAGGGAAGAAGGTGGTCAAGGGCTCATCCATCTGGCCAGCAGGGGGGCTGTCTTTCGCCTGCAGTTCATTCAGCGACTGCTGAGTGGCCCCCTTGACCTTGTGTGGAGACCTATTGCCAGGGCTGTCCTGGCTCGCTGTGGAGGGCTTGGACTAGAGGAGTCGCTGCTTTTAATGGATTTAAGGGGCCAAAAACTCCCAGAACTTCCCCAGTTTTACCAAAGTGCTTTTAAAATCTGGGGACTTTTTAAAAAGAACTCTCCCCAAGCTTCCTTGTCGCCTTTCTGGCTTTTAAAGGAACCACTTGTGTTCGGGACCCGTTTTGATGTGGGCAATGTTTTAGGACCTTCTGTTTTAAAAAAGTTTATTTCTGCAAAGGTTACAACGCTGGGACATTTGGTGAATTTATGTGGTCCTAACTTGGACAATGCTGTTGCCCTGTGCTCGGTTCTTGGCGTTTCTTCAGTCAGAGTTATAATGAACTTGTTGAAAGATTGGAGAGACTGCCTGTCCGCAGAAGAACACTCTGCTATTGTTTTACACTGCGAAAACTCTGTGCAAACTGCTGATGAACCTTTTCCTTTTAGTGTTTTATCTCCTGATTTTAAAGATGGCACTGGTGTGTTTTTAAACTCTGAGCACATTAACATTTGTGACTCTCCTGGTAAAAAAATGTATGGACTTTTGGTGAAAATTCTAAATGTGAATAAGTTAAAAGGTCAAGTTGATACACCATGGAGGAAACACTTGCGTCTGGGTCCAGAGGTGAGGC
Source organism: Pholidichthys leucotaenia (assembly GCA_020510985.1). Taxonomy (NCBI): domain Eukaryota; kingdom Metazoa; phylum Chordata; class Actinopteri; order Cichliformes; family Pholidichthyidae; genus Pholidichthys; species Pholidichthys leucotaenia. The sequence goes on from CM035839.1 coordinate 264,133,904, forward strand.
CTGCCTGGAGAGCACTCTATAAACCACCATTAGCTAAGAAGGTTGGAGACCTACAATGGCGAGTTTTACATGGTGCTGTGGCTGTAAATGTTTTTATCTCTCTTTTAAACCCAAATGTTGTTGAGGTTTGTCCATTTTGTCCTCAGAAAGAAACTGTGTTCCATTGTTTTCTGGACTGTAACAGACTGCAATTGTTGTTTGTTTTTTTGGGGAAGCTGTTTTATCTGTTTGGAGAAGTCTTTTCCCTGCAGATTTTTATCTTGGGCTTTCCATATAGACAGAGGACTAAGAAAAAGAGTGAACTCTTAAATTTCATCCTGGGTCAGGCTAAAATGGCTATTTATGTTAGTAGGAAAAGAAAAATTGAACAAATGCTGGATTGTAATGTAAAAGACATGCTGGTTGACATGATCAAGACTCGAATAGTGATTGATTACAATTACTATCATCTGATGCAAAATGTTGAAACTTTTGAGGCTATGTGGTGCTTTAAGCACATCCTGTGTTGTGTTAAGGAGGGGAAAATTACCTATGGTATGGTCCTGATGTAAGAAGCAAGTTTTTTTTTTAGTTTTCCTGGTTTGGTTACTTATGTCTTTGATTTCTTGTCAGTGAGTCATTTTACTTTTCCATTGCTTCTTTTAGTTGTTTTAATTGTTGTGTTTTTCTGTTGAACTTGTGACAATAAAGGTGTGTTGAAAAATCAAAAAAAAATCTCTCTCTCTCTCTCTCTCTCTCTCTCTCTCTCTCTCTAAAAATTTGACAAAACTGTCAAAAATTCAATAAATTTGCAATCTGTTTGTAGATGTTAAAATATGAAGTTCAAATAATTGACTTACCTCTCTAATAGAGGATTTTTCAATGGTTCTGTCAGATCTCTGTTGACGATAGAGAAAGTGTCAGTGAGCTGTTTGAAGTCAATGAAGAAAAACTTCAGGTCACACTATGCCTTTATATGCAGCATTCAATGTGATGTCACCCGTGTGAGAGTGTGTGTGTGTGTGTGTGTGTGTGTGTGTGTGTGCGCACGCGCGCCAGTGGTCACTCCCGTAGTAACAGTTACCATAGTAACACAGCACTGAATTGCAAACACTTGTCAGTTTGTGTTTTCTTTGTAGTTTGTATGCAGCAAAACATAAAAATCACAAAATATTCAGTCACAGCAGTACACAGAGTACCTTTTTTTTTTTTACTTTAAATGCTAATACCACACAGTTACTGAACTGTAGTGATGTGTGGGCAGGGCCAGACTGGGACAAAAATTCGGCCCTGCCATTTCTGGTTCAGGCAGCCACCATGATCAGTCAAACAACATTCACACAGACAGTCCAGTTAAATATGTGCATGTACTGTGCTATTGCTCAGCGCAATGGTAACGCTGAGTAGTACATGCAAAAAAGGGGACAGAATATAAAAGGAGAACAGAATAATTAGTCGCATGATCACATCATTTTCTGTTTGAAAGAAGCATGACTGGGAATATTTTAAAAATAAAGACCTTACAACAGCAGCTCCTTTAGTAACTCGCTCTCCTCTATAGCTCAACAATTACATTGAATCAGTTTGTTTCAGGGGTGGGCAACTGTTGGCCGCCGGGCTGCCTGCGGCCCGCCCCCTAATCTTCTACAGCCCACCAGCCCATTTCCAAAAATCAATTATTTATTTATATCACGTTTGGAGCCACATTCTTAAATGCAATTAAATTTCTGAAAAAAAGGTTGAAAATTTATATGAAAGTTATAAATCTATGAGAATAAGGTTGCAAATCTAGGAGAAAAAAAAGTTGCACATCTACAGGAAAGAAATACTAAATTATAAGAAAAAAAAGTCAACAATTCTAAAGAAAAAGTTTTTAATTTGGGAGAAAAAAGTCACAAATTTTGAGAAATTTGCAAATCTATGAGGAAAAACGTAAAAAAAAAAATGTCAGAAAAAAATATGAAAATTTACAGGAAAAATTTTCACCAATTTTTTTTTGCAAGAAAAAGTTGGAAATTTATGAGCAACAGTTGAACATTTACAGGAAAAAGTTGCAAATTTATGGAGAAAAAGTTGCATATCAGTAAGAAAATGTTGCAGATTTATGAGGGAAAAACTTACAAATCTACAGGAACAAAATGCTTATTTATGAGAAAAAAAGGGAAAAGCAAAAGTGAAAATTTAAATTTAAGAGAAAAACAGCTACAAATTTGAGAAAAAAGTTACAGATTTATGTAGAAAAAAAGTCGCAAATTTATGAGCTAAAGTTGAACATTTACAGAAAAAAGTTGCAAATTTATGGAGAAAAAGTTGCAAATCAGTAAGAAAAATGTTGCAGATTTATGAGGGAAAAAGTTACAAATCTACAAGAAAAAAATGCTAATTTATGAGAAAAAAGTGAAAAGCGAAAGTGAAAGTGAAAATTTAAATTTAAGAGAAAAACACTTACAAATTTGAGAAAAAAGTTGCAGATTTATGAGACAAAAGTCACAGTTTTGAGAAAAAAGTTTATGAAAAAAAGCTGAAAATTTGCAGGAAAAAAGTTAGAATTTTATGAGAAAAAAAACTGCAAGTTTTTGAGAAAACACAAATTTACAAGAAAAATGATTGCAGATTAATTGCAAAAAAGTTGAACATTTACAGGAAAGAAATTGCAAATTCATGGGGAAAAGTTGCAAATCTACAATTAAAATATTGCTAAGTTATGAGAAAAAAAGTCACAAATTCTTAAAAGTTTTCAATTGATGAGAAAAAAGTCAAATTTACTAGAAAAAAGTTACAGATTTATGTGGAAAAAAGTTGCAAATTTATGAGCAAAAGTTAAACATTTACAGAAAAAAAGTTGCAAAATTTTGAGAAAAACACAAATTTACAAGAAAAAAATGTTGCAGATTTATTGTGAAAAAGTTGCAAATTTACAAGAAAATTGCAAATTTATGAAATATGCAAATTTACAGGAAAAAATATCAAATTTATGAGAAAAAGTTGCAAATTTATTGGAGAAAAGTTGCAGATTAATGTGTAAAAAGTTGCAGATTCATGAGGAAAAAAGTTGCAAATCCACAATTAAAAACTGCTAATTTATGAGAAAAAAGCCACAATTTCTTACAATTTTTAAATTTAGAAAAAGAAAGACCCCAGCAATCAGGCGATCCCCTGTGAGCAAGCGCTTGGCGACGGTGGAAAGGAAAAACTCCCTTTTAACAGGAAGAAACCTCCAGCAGAACCAGGCTCAGGGAGGGGCAGTCACCTGCTGAGACTGGCTGGGGGGTGAGGGGACAGAGAAGATGAAAAGAACAGGCATGTAGAGAGCAAACAGCACGATGGGGACTCAGTCTATGAGAGAGAACAAACAGATGTTAATGACCAACAAAAAAAAAAAAAAAAATTTTCATTGAGAGTCAAGAAAGGAGTGAAGCCCAATGCATTATTGGAGGTCCCCTGGCTGTCTAAACCTATTAGCAGCATAACTAAGGGAGGGTTCAGAGACACATGATCCCTCCCTAATTGTAGGCTACATCAAAAAGGAAGGTTTTAACCCTGTTCTTAAAAACAGAGATCGAGTCTGACTCCCGAATCCAGATTGGCAGCTGGTTCCACAGGAGAGGAGCTTGATAACTGAAGGCTCTGCCCCCCATTGTACTTCTGGAGATTCTAGGTATTACAAGTAATCCTGCATTTTGGGAGCGTAGTGCTCTGTTAGGATAATAAGGTAGTATCAGATCTTTTAAATAAAAAGGGGCCTGATTGTTTAGAGCTTTGAAAGTGAGAAGAAGGATTTTAAACTTAATTCTAAACTCTATGGGAAGCCAATGAAGGGAGGCCAGAACCGGAGAGATATGATCTCTCTTTCTACTACCTGTTAAAACTCTTGCTGCAGCATTTTGGATCAACTGAAGACTTTTTTAGAGATGTTTTAGGGCAACTTGATAATAAAGAGTTACAATAATCTAATCTAGAGCTAATAAAAGCGTGGATCAGTTTCTCAGCGTCACTCTGAGACAAGATGCTCCTCATCTTGGCAATATTATGCAAATGATAAAAGGCAGTCTTAGAAACCGATTTAATATGTGAATTGAAAAACAGATCTTGATCAAAAATAACTCCAAGGTTCCTCACAGAGCTATTGAGAAAGAGTAACTGCATCCAAACTAAAAGTTTGATATGGAAAGGTATTTCTAAGGTTTTTTGGACCAACTAGAATGTGTCAGGGTGGCCCTCACGGACCACCAGAAGACGCCACAGTCACCAGTGAGTTTTGCAGTGATGTTTATTAACAGTGCAGGTTAGGCAGGCATAGGAATTACACACAAAGGAAAAGGTGATGTCTGAGCCGGGGAGCGCCCGATGCGCCAGACGGAATAACAATGAAGGTTAAGTCTCACAGAACGTACCTTATAAGACGATAACCAGAAATGCTAACCGATGGGTTTACAGGAGATACCCGAGTCGGCTAACAGTGGACTACGGAGGTAAACAGAGATCAACAAGGATAAACAGAGACTGCCGCATCGGGGAGCATTCAGCACCTGCTTTTATCTCTGGCAGCTAATGACCCCGATGCAGCACAGCTGCTCCATTTGACAGCAGCGCAGCAGCTGACTTTGACAGCAGAGAGCTCCCCCGGGCGCTTTAACAATAAGAGCCCGAGGAGCTAGAAGGAATCCTCTGCTGCCAAAGCCAGGGAAATATGATACAAGACCCGAGTGTGGACAGAACCGACACTCGGGCTATGACAGTACCTCCCCCTCGAGGCCGAGCTCTGAGCGGCCCGAGTAACACCCAAGCCCCCCCACCCCACCTCCCCTAGGGTGGGCGGATGGGGCGCTGGCAGGAGGTAGAGAGACAAAAAAAAAAGGACAAGCAAGTAACAGGACCAACAAGACAGTAGAGACAGAAAAAAAAACATACTCCCTTGATTGTTGGTTAACAAGAACAGAATCAGATAGGCAGTACATATGTTGGCAGACAACTAATTGACATTAAGTGGAGGGAAAAGAACCACCAAACACAGAAACAACAAAGGAGTGAGCCACAAAAATCACAAATCAACCCCCCCCCCCCCCCGCACACCCCAACAGTCTCACAGACGTAATCAGAACCCCAGGAAGGGTGCAGTCCTGACCCTGAGGGATGGGGGCAAAAGGTTTGGGGGGTTGTCCGACATCAAGTGGCCACAGAACAGGGAGGGGGAAAAAGGACAGTTCGGGCGGCCTACCCCAGTCCCATGCTCAGAAGCAGAGAGTTTCAGGCGGCCGGACCAGGTCGCCACACAGGGAGTCCAAAATGTCGGGAGGCCGACCCAGAGAGCCAAATTGGCGAGACAGTCTTTCAGGTGGCCGACCCGCATCGCTAGCCCACCAGAACCGTTGGGTCGAAGTAGCCGGCGGTCCCGCTGAAAAGGGGAGAGACAAGGGAGAACCGGGCGAAGCGATCGGAACCCCAACGGCCCCAGGTGAAGATGGGTAGCGCTCCTCAGGGAGACGAGGAGGATGACGATGGTGATGAGGGTGAAGAGGGGAATGAGCCTCTCTTTACCCGAGTGTCCAAGATATACGGTCGCAGGTCTGATGACACAATAACAAAATCGATCATCGGCCTGCGACCTAGGGTGTCCTGGTGCCAGGTGCACATATGGACACCCTTATGCTTGAACATGGTGTTCGTTATAGACAAACTGTGGTTAGCACAGAAGTCCAATAACTGAACACCACCCAGGCTCAGATCGGACAGGCTGTTCCTCCCAATCACCCCTCTCCAGGTTTCACTGTCGTTTCCCACGTGCACATTGAAGTCCCCCAGTAGGACAATGGAGTCTCCAAGAGGAGCACCCTCCAGCACCCCAGTCAGAGACTCCAAAAAGGTTGGGTACTGTGAAACATCATTTGGTGCATAGGCACAAATGATGGTCAGGACCCATTTCCCAACACGAAGGCGCAGGGAAGCAACCCTTTGGTCCACCGGGGAAAACTCCAATATAGAGGTAGCAAGGTGGAGGGATACAAGAATACCCACCCCTGCTCGTCGCCTCTCGCCCAGGGCAACTCCAGAAAAGGCCAAGCTCCAGCCCCTCTCCAGGAGACTGTGTGTTGAGGTGAGGCTGACTATATCTAGCCGGTATCTCTCAACCTCATACACCAGCTCAGGCTCCTTCCCCACCAGAGAGGTGACATTCCACGTACCAAAAGCCAGTTTAGAAAGCTTGGGATCAGTCCGCCAAGGTCTCCGCCTTTGACTGCCACCTAATCCACATAGCACCGGACCCCCATGATCCCTCCTGCAGGTGGTGAGCCCACTGGAGGGCGGACCCATGTAACTCCTTCGGGCTGAGCCCGGCCGGGTCCCATGGGTGGAAACCCGGCCACCAGACGCTAGCCATCGAGCCCCTCCCCCAGGCCTGGCTCCAGGGTCGGGCCCTGGTAACCCCATACCGGGCGGGGTACACTGAATCCTTGATATAGAATTTATCATGAGAGTCTTTTGGATCGTTCTTAGTCTGGCCCTTCACCCAGGACCAGTTTGTCTTGGGTGACCCTATCAGAGGCAAATTGCCCCGGATAACATAGCTTCTGGGATCACTGGGGCACGCAAACCCCCCCACCACCACCACCACGATAAGGTGACGATCCATGAGGGAGATTAGTGGAACAGAATTAATTAATTCTCTACTACTAAGTACTGCTCTCTGTTACTAAGTACTGCTCATGTTGCTCCCCTGGGTAGCGGCCCAGGAGGAGGCAACGTGGATGTGGAAGTAAACCCTCCTGTGATAGGAGAATAGACAGAACTCGTTTCGTGCCGTTATTTCACACAGAGAAGTTTATTCTTCATCCAAATCATTCACATGACCAAAATCAACTGACTAGTATTTACTATCAAAGTCCATAGTTTCTCTCTTATTATCTGATCACATCACCATTAAACAAAACACAATCATGTCCATTTATCACAATTTTCGATGTGACATTAACTGTATAGATTTAGATTTAGTATACTTTATTGATCCCCAGAGGGGAAACTGAGGGTCATCCACCACCTGGATGGATGAAGCAGCCACGATACGGTGCTATCCCTTAACCATTCACACACACATTCACACCTAGGGCCACTTTAGAGTCTCCAATTAACCTAACCTGCATGTTTTTGGCATGTGGGAGGAAACCGGAGAAATCCCGAGGTAAACCCACACATACACGGGGAGAACATGCAAACTCCATACAGATCACTGTTGGCCGGGGGCTGGGATCGAACCCACGATCCCACGATCTCCCGGCCAAGGGTAAACTGTGCTGCCGCAGTGCTAACCACTGTGCCACCGTGCAGCCCGTATACTTAACATTTTTAACAAATTACCTTAACATGAAATGAATTATTGTTTTTATCTCCTTCCCATGTATATAACTTTTAACTTGTTCAAATATTTATATTTTAAACAATAACCCATGAATTTACATTTAAATTAATCATTTTAAGCACTGTCATAAATGTACAGTATGTGGTGTTATTCTTAACAATGCACTGACCTGGCCACTGTGTATCTAATACACTTTTACAATAGTATTCCTGGTATTCGGTAATACACCCAAAATATGCACACTTGGTGACAAATAAAACCAGTAAATGTCATACTGTATGAAAAACGTTTCATAAATGTCTTTAAATAAAGTAATCAAATGGTTCCTAACATGTGAGCAGATTTCACTCTTGTGGCACGTCCCATACACTCGATCATTAACATTAGCAGGTTAGCTTATACAACAACACATCAACTTTAACAGAAATACCCTTACAAACCCGCTTTTCGCCTCACACTTATCACAATATAATCTCGGACATCTTAGGACTCTTACAGTTTATATTGCACTCTTGAATTATTAGTGTTTACCAACCTGTGATAGGAGAATAGACAGAACACGTTTTGTGCCGTTATTTCACACAGAGGAGTTTATTCTTCGTCCTCCGGTGCACGAGTCTACTCTCTATCATTGTGCGACATGCGCCATCTATTGGTCGGCGTATGGAACTGCACTCAACTCACATGAGTTATAATGGAACCAGGTGGATTACAAATGCATTGTAGAAAAATAAAACAATTAAAGAATAAAATAAAAATTGTAGGGGTGCCTGTTTTTTTTAATTTTTTTTATCCAAATGTCTTTTTAGCACCTTTTACATAACTATTAACTATTTCCAAACCTCTACACTCTCCCCCACTTCAAATAAATGTCTCCCAACATTTCATGTTCTAGGGTGACTTAATGCATGAGAGTGTACCAGTTATAACCATGGGACTGAGGTTGGGTGGGGTATTGGAATGGCATATAGTTTTGAGTTAGCGGCACAGGGGTAGGGAGTAAGAGAGGTCTTACGTCTGCAGTCCAAGGCTGGTGCAATGGCTGTCCCAGGACGTCGTAGGTAAGTCTCTCTACTGGCCTTGCTCTCCGCTGTGACCTTCTCAGTTCCTCCTGTTCTCCATTATCTCAATCCATCACCTCCACTTGTCCTTGACGTTCTTCCTGCAGCAAAGCTGGTCCATCCATTTGCTCCTCAGCATCCTGCTGAACGGGGACCGGTTCCTGTCTTACTGGTGGGCAGAACTCTCTAGCTGTCACACGAAGCCTTTGCTGATTTTGAGGATTTTGCTCTGGCATGACAGGTACTGGTTGCTGAGTGTGTTGGTCTGGGAGATTTGAGGCATTTTGCTGAGGATTTACGAGTCTGTAACATGGGATTTGGCTACGGAGGATGTAGCGGTAAGTATTTTCCTCTTCTTCCTCCGAGCTGTCATTGTCTGTGTTGTCACTGTTCGGATTTGTCTCTGTCCTCTTCTTCCGTTTCTGTTTTGTCTTTTCTTTTGCAGGCAGTTCTTCTTCTAAAGGTAAGTCATTTGCAGGCAACAGCAGGTTTCTGTGTAACACTCGCATCACTTTGCTGCCTCTCTCTGCTTGTACTTTATAGACTGGTCCATCTCCCACTCTCTCAACTACGCGATGTACTGCTGACTCCCAGTAAGCGCACAGTTTCCCTGGACCTCTTCTTTCAGAGAGGTTTTTGACCAACACCCTGTCGCCTGGTTGGAGTGTGACACCTTTTAAGCGTTTGTCGTACTGCTTTTTGCCTTTATCTGAAGACTTTTGACTGTTGTCTGCAGCAATTTTGTAAGCAATACGCATCCTATCAGCCCACTTTTTGGCATAGGTTTGATGGTTGTGTGTGTCAGTGTCTTTTGTCTGATTCAATAGTAGATCTACAGGCAACCTTGGGACTCTGCTGTATAAAAGGAAAAATGGAGAATAGCCTATTGACTCGTGTCTTGTACAATTGTAAGCATGTACAATTTGGGGTAGGTGCTCCTTCCATTCACTTTTTTTCTCCTCCTGTAGGGTACGAAGCATTTGGAGTAGTGTACGATTCAGGCGCTCCACGGGGTTGCACTGCGGATGGTATGGAGTGGTTCGTGAGTGAGAAATTCCAGACAGTTGTTGTAATCTGTGGAAAAGACTGTTTTCAAACTCACGTCCTTGATCGTGATGCAACTTCTCAGGGTACCCGAAACAAGGAATAAAATCCTGAAATATCTTTTCTGCGGCTGTTTTGCCTGATTTATTCCTTGTAGGGTATGCCTGTGCGAAACGAGTGAAATGGTCCACTAGTATGAGGATGTACTCATACCCTCCTTTACTTGGCTCAAGATGTAAGTAGTCGATGGAGATTAACTCAAAGGGAGCACTGGTTGTGATAGATCCCATTGGAGCTCTCTGGGGAACATTTGGGCGTTTTTGTTTGATGCACCGACATTTTTTTTGTTACATAATCTTCAACATCTTGTTGCATATATGGCCAATAGAAAGGTTCACGGGCCAGATGTATCACCTTATCACACCCTATGTGACCCATGCCATTGTGTAAACTCTTTAACACCATCGGCCTTAGCTGTTCAGGTAGGACCAGTTGTTTGTTGTGCTCTGTTTTTCTGTACAATAATCCATTGTCAACTTCCAACTTGTTCCACTCATACAGTAGTCTCCATGTTTGTTTACTTATTGTCCGTTTATCTTTATCGTTTGGTGTCCATCCTTTGAGTTTGAGTGAGATTACTTCTCTAATTGACTCATCATCTTGTTGAGCAGCGTTGATGTCTTTAGGTGTCATGCTCAAAACACTGTCAGTTGGCACATTGTTGTCATTAGAACTCAGTTGTAACACAGCTATCCATGGTACATCACTGTTTTGTGCTGCCTTACTCCTTTGCCACACTGCGGACACTACTTCCTGTAAAACTGTCTCTGTGAACTCATTCATCTGCTCTTGCAGATCTAATGGGTGTCTGGATAACATATCTGCATCTGCATTCCTTTTCCCTGGCCTATACTTGATATCAAAATGGAAGTCAGCCAACTCCCCAACCCACCTATGACCCACTGCATTCAACCTGGCTGAACTGAGGACATAGGTTAAAGGATTGTTATCCGTATAGACAGTAAAAGTCGGTGCATAATACAGATAGTCACGGAATTTGTCGCAGATGGCCTACTTGAGAGCTAGAAACTCTAATTTACCAGAATGTAAGTGATAATTCTTCTCGGCAGGTGTGAGAGTTCTGGATCCATAGCCAATCACCTTAAGTTTGTTTTCTTGTTTTTGATATAAGACGGCTCCCAGGCCTTTGTTTGACGCATCTGTATGCAATACAAATGGAAGGTCCAAGTTGGGATAGGCTAGAATGGGAGGATTAGTCAGAATGTCCACAAATCTTGACACAACTTCCTGATGTTCACTGGTCCATATTATTGGTGTGCGAGAAGGAAGCTGGTTTTTGTCTCCTTTCTTTGTTTGTCCTTTACTCCTTTTTGGTGCTGGTTTATTGTCATTGCTTGTTTCCTTAGTGCTCTGGAGGAGTTCAATCAAGGGTCTCGCCAGACGTGAAAAATCTTGAATAAAGGATCCGCAATAACTGAGAAAACCCAGTAACGTTCGGAGTTCTCCGACTGTACGAGGTTTCTTGTCTTTCCGAGCGAAAACAGCGTCCAAGTCTTTTGGGTCAATCCGGACTCCTTCTCCCGACACTAGTCTACCCAGGTAGCGAACTTGGTTTTTGAACAGTTCACATTTGGCTGGCCGAAGTTTTATTCCGTGTTGTCGCATTTTGCACAAAACCTGTTTAAGGTGTTCTACATGCTCATCAAAGGTTTTGGAGTAACACAGTACAGGCTGTCAGACTGTACAACCTAAGCAGGGCTGCTTGCAGAGATAGCAAAAAGACGTAACAAACTAATAGTTTTTTTTGAATGCAAAAGATGCAATAGACTTACACAATGGTCCTCTCCGGCATACAACTAGGAACATACCGGTCGCTATGGAGGGTGAGAATATGTATGGGCACATAATCATACCATGTAGGATAACTAAATAGACGGTTATGCTGTTTCATCCCACCTAGCAACAATGCTCTGCACTGTGTGTGTTTATATATTTACATATTTATTCCATCTAGCTACAATGCTCTGCACTGGGTGTGTTTATATTTATATATCTATATATTTATTCCATCTAGCTACAATGCTCTGCACTGGGTGTGTTTATATTTATATATCTATATATTTATTCCATCTAGCTACATTGCTCCGCACTGTGTGTGTTTATATACTTGCATATTTATTCCACCTAGCTGCAATGCTCCGTACTGTGGGTGTTTATATATTTACATATTTATTCCATCTAGCTACAATGCTCTGCACTGTGTGTTCATATATTCATATATTTAGTCCATCCAGCTACAATGCTCTGCACTGTGTGTCTGTGTGTGTGTGTGTGTGTGTATATATATATTTTATAGTAATATGTACATATGTATATTAGCTGCTCTTGCTTGCTTGTTTTTTTTTTTTTCTTGCCTTCTGATTGTTGCTCTGAGTGTTGCTATCCCTGTGCTGTTGCAATCCTGGAATTTCCCCGTTGTGGGACTAATAAAGGCTTATCTTATCTTATCTTACATCGTCCAAGTAAGGCATGCAACACTCGTCTCTGATCCCTTCTAACACCCCCTCCATACACCTTTGGAATGCAGCCAGTGCGTTTGACAACCCGAATGGAACCCGCACCCACTCATATAGTCCCCAGGGTGTGCTAAAAGCAGTTAAATGTCTTGATTTCTCACTTACAAAACCCTGATGGTAGGCACTTCCCTGATCCAATATGGAAAACCAGGAGTTACCCCCAAGACTGTCCAGTAGATCTTGTATCCGTGGTAACGGATGCCTGTCAGGTATGGTTTTTCGGTTCAGCTCACGAAAATCAACACACAAGCGCAAATATTGTCCTTTTTACGTACACACACTACTGGCGACGAGTTGTTTGACACTGATTTTCTGATCCAGCCCCTGCTTAAAAGGTTTTGAACATACTCCTTCACCTCTTTATACAGTGGTCTTGGAATGGAGTTGTAGCTTTTCTGCACAGGTGTGTTGTCAGTGGTGCTGATTTTTAGCTGTAGTCCAGGGATACATCCAATGTCTCCCTCATCATGAGCAAACACATCAGACTGTTCATAGAGCATCTGCCGAACCACCTCCCGATCACCCTCTGAGAGATGGTCTAAATTGACATTAGGGTGCCATCTCAGGTGTGAGGGAGCAGTGCTTAATGTTTCTTCACCCTCGCCTTGGCTGTCACATGTCACTTGAGCAGAGTGACAAAATGGCTTGTCTGTAGTTTTGGTTGCATTTTCAGCACTGGAACAAACATTTACAGGTTTGTATTCAGTGATCTCTGAAATAAGTCCTAAAACAGTCTTTGGATTTAGAAAAATGTTGTGCTTTGTTGAGTTTTGGAATGGGATTTTGACAGTTTTTGAAGCACCAGCGGATACATCAATAAGAGCTGGGAATAACTCCAATCCATCCGGTAAGTTACATTTCACAGCTGGCTCAAACAACATTTCTCCTCCTCCAGGAAATGCTCTGATGTGACATTTTACCATACAGATTTGGTTACTGTGAACAGTGAGTCCTTTTTTCCCAACTCTCACCACTGGACTTTCTGGTTCATTTTCTATTGACTTGGTGTGGACAACAGAAATGAGTGATTCAACATTACCTTTCTGGACCTTTAAAGTCTCCGACAGTAAGCCCACTAAGATAATATTGTCACTTTGTTCACTGTTTGCCATTATTATCTCTTGGATCACATTAAAGCCCAGCAGCGGAGTGCTTAAGCGCTGCTGACTGACAAGCATTAGAACATACAAGGATACAGAACCATACTGTGAACTTGTGATCTCGAGCAGGACATCTATCCACCCCTCGAACGGAACATCCGTTCCATTGGCTGCGGTGATTTCGAGTGGATGGCCTGGGAGTAGGCTCTCGAGTGGCTGTATTTTCACATTTGGTAAGGCTGCTTGTACCCATGACTTTTCAACAATGCTTACTTGTGCCCCACTGTCCAATAACATCTGTAGGTTTACTCCATTTAACCGGCAACTGATCATACACCTACTGCCAATGAGCTGTGCCACACGCTTTGTGTTGGGTAACTTTTGGGACTTGGCAGTAGTCTGTTCGGAGTTCAGTCTTTTAGTGTTGTGGGACTCTGCTGGTGGTTCAGTCACTGGTGGTCCCTCCCCAGCGACCTCCTCCAGTTTCCCGACACATTGCTTTTCTGAAGGCGACCTATAGCTCTGTGCCCCTCCTTTCCATATTGAAAACAGTGTGTGCAGCGCTCAGTCTCTTGGGTGATACACTTTTGGCACTTTCCTTTCACTGCGGGTTTCAGTGCTGGCTGTTTAGGGACAGGTGCTGTGGGACTGGTGTTTACTGTATTTACCATTGGGGTTAGGGCCTTTTCTAAACTCTTGGTTAGGGAGGAGACCTGTGCCGTCAGCTCCTGGATAGCTACACGATTAGCTTGAACTTCAGTGTGCATTTTAATAGAGCTTTTATCTGTCTCTACCTGTGCCGCATTAACACTGGTGACTTTCTGTTTGTAACTTTGTCCCAACCTACTTAATCTCTCTGTCTCTTCACTAACAGAATTTGCTATGAGCTCCAGGATGGAGTCATCTGTGACACTGGTGCTTGAGATGTGAGGTTTAAGGTCTCTCCTGACATAAGAGTATTTTTCATTCAAACCCTGATACAGTGAATGGATAAACACACCTTGTACCAACTTGTTGTCATAATGAAGCCCACTACTGTTTTTAGATGCAATCAACACACGCTGTTTTAGCCCCATAAGTCTATACATAAACTGTTGTGGTGTTTCTTTGTCATTTTGCTTAGCATTACTCAGCTCCTGAAATAATTCAGTGCTGCTTTTCTCGCGTAGACATGTCCTTAAGAAATGTTTTAACTCAGCTACAGTAAGGCTATCTTTGGTTACAAGCATATCTTTAAAGGTACCAGGCTTAATTATCTTAAACACCATTCTGATAATCTCAGCCTCTGTGAACCCTTCATTTAGCCCTTCATTAAGCTGTTTGCACAAGTTATTGTAACTCAAATCAGAATTAAAATCAGAGATTTGACCACCATGAATCTTGTACTCTCTACGTGGCAACAGTGACGTAAGTTCAGTCAGTCTGACTAACCCTGGGTCAGGAACTACAGATGGTGATGTTGGATGGTTCTTCTCTGATGGTGCTGCAGCTCCAGTGGTCACAGGAACTACTATGACCGGATCATCGTCGGGTGGCACCTCTGCATCCACTTCTCCAGCTGCTGTGGGCGACTGCAGTTCAATGATGAGGTCACGGAAAGCAAGCAGGCGAGACATCCCCTGGTCCTCAAGGCTCTTCAGTTGTGGACTTCTCAGCGAGTCAACAATGAAGTCGAAGAGTTCCACTTGGGTCGATTCTGCACCTGGCAAATCTTCTCCCGCTTCATCCTTGAATGACCCGGCCAGCTTGTAAAGAACGTTTCTGCAGCGGGCAATGGTCAGCTGGTGAAGCTCTTGCTGGATTTCCCATCTCAGGTCATGTAGAGCAGACATGGCTGTGGTTTCCTGTAGTCAGTCGCTTAGGTTGATGGTTCAGGAACAGGTGGTCAGCATCCCTTGGTTCTTCAATGATTAGTGCCAGACCAGTAGGTGGCGCTAATCCCGGACGAGCCCCCAAAATTGTTCCTCCCCAGGGTAGCGGCCCAGGAGGAGGCAACATGGATGTGGAAGTAAACCCTCCTGTGATAGGAGAATAGACAGAACACGTTTCGTGCTGTTACTTCACACGGAGGAGTTTATTCTTCATCCAAATCATTCACATGACCAACATCAACTGACTAGTATTTACTATCAAAGTCCATAGTTTCTCTCTTATTATCTGATCACATCACCATTAAACAAAACACAATCATGTCCATTTATCACAATTTTCGATGTGACATTAACTGTATACTTAACATTTTTAACAAGTTACCTTAACATGAAATGAATTATTGTTTTTATCTCCTTCCCATGTATATAGCTTTTAACTTGTTCAAATATTTATATTTTAAACAATAACCTATGAATTTACATTTAAATTAATCATTTTAAGCACTGTCATAAATGTACAGTATGTGGTGTTATTCTTAACAATGCACTGACCTGGCCACTGTGTATCTAATACACTTTTACATTAGTATTCCTGGTATTCAGTAATACACCCAAAATATGCACACTTGGTGACAAATAAAACCAGTAAATGTCATACTGTATGAAAACCATTTCATAAATGTCTTTAAATAAAGTAATCAAATGGTTCCTAACATGTGAGCAGATTTCACTCTTGCGACACGTCCCATACACTCGATCATTAACATTAGCAGGTTAGCTTATACAACAACACATCAACTTTAACAGAAATACCCTTACAAACCCGCTTTTCTTCTCACACTTATCACAATATAATCTCGGACATCTTAGGACTCTTACAGTTTATATTGCACTCTTGAATTATTAGTGTTTACCAACCTGTGATAGGAGAATAGACAGAACACGTTTCGTGCTGTTATTTCACACAGGGGAGTTTATTCTTCGTCCTCCGGTGCGCGAGTCTACTCTCTATCATTGTGCGACATGCGCCATCTATTGGTCGGCGTTCAGAACTGCACTCAACTCACATGAGTTATAATGGAACCAGGTGGATTACAAATGCATTGTAGAAAAATAAAACAATTAAAGAATAAAATAAAAATTGTAGGGGTTGTGGCTTATATTATTCATATATCCATACCTACATATGTATAGACATAAGAGGAATGTTTAGAGATTGCATATGTAGAATGACCTCACGTCTCAGAGCAGGACAAGAGGTCTCGACCACAGGCAAAGATCAAGGAGCAAATGGAGACGCAGCGGTGGAGACCTGAACGAACTTCCTGATCCCCCAGGGTCAGGTGGAGGAGAGAGAGGACAATGGAGAGGGATTACGCTGATGCGGGATGTCGGCTTTGATATGCAATGTCTTTTGTTGTGTGTGGGTATAAGTATGAAGGTCTGACTGCGCTCAGCTCTTCATTCTGCTTCTGCATCGAGATGAGACATGTTAGGGACTGGAAGCTGATAATAAAACTTGATTTATAAAATCACTTCGCTTCCTCATTTCAAGCTCCCTACATTGGTAACCAGACATGAGGAAGGACCAAAGACATTCTCCCACTACAAGCTCATCAGAGGCAACCCAGGCAAGCGCCGTCGCCAACTCAGACAGGGGAACGGATGGAAGACGTTCCCCCACAGCAGAATCGTCAGAGAGGGTTCAACCGAGCACCGTCCCCAGCCCCGCCGCGAGAACGGAAGAAAGGCGTTCTCGCCCTACAGACTCAGAGGCGGCACAGGCAAGCGCCGTTGCCGTCAAACTCCCAGAGTTCTGGCAAAATGACCCGAGCTCGTGGTTCCAGCAGGCTGAGGCTCAGTTTGCACTGGCGGGGATTATGGCGGATGAGACTAAATTTTATCACATCGTCGCCAGACTCGATGCCGCCACATCAAGATGCGCGCGGAGCGTGATACAACAACTGCCCGCCCACGACAAATACAAAGAACTGAAGGCGACCCTCATCGAGAGCTTCGTCCCCTCGGCCGAGGAAAGGGCCGGGAGGATTCTGGCGATTTACGGCCACGGAGGACGCAGACCGATGGCCCTCATGGAAGACATGCTGCAGCTGAGGGAGGCAGACAATGACAACTTCCTCTTTCAGCATATCTTCCTCAGCACTCTGCCGTCGCACATGAGAGGGATCCTGGCCAACATGCGGTGTAGCACACAGCAGGACTTCCGCGCGCTGGCCCGAGAAGTGCAGCGGCTCATCAACTCCTGCGGCGAACAGATGGCCACAGCAGCATCGGCAGACCTCGGCGTGGAAGCCCAGAGCAGCGGAGAAGCACAGACGACGGAGCAGAACCCGCCCACCATGGCAGCGACACGACCAAGGCGCAGCAAGCGGAACGACCTCTGCTACTATCATCAACGTTTCACCGAGAGGGCGTACAAATGCGTGCTCCCCTGCAATTTCAAGAGCTCGGGAAACGCCAAAGCCGGGAATCGTTAGCAGCTACGGCTCTCGGCGAGACAAACAGGCTGCTCTACATGACTGACGGACGCTCCGGGAGACAGTTCCTCATTGACACCGGAGCTCAGGTGAGCTTCATCACCCCGTCCAATGCAGACTGGGCAACAGGACCCTGGGGAAACGGAGCAATGGCAGCTAACGGCTCGACCATCGACACTTTAGGTGAAAGAAACCTGCCTTTGTCCATTCACGGACGCAACTATAGGTGGACATTTATTATAGCGGCGGTGAGTTTTAACTTGTTGGGCGCTGATTTCTTATGTGCACATGGGTTGTTAGTCGATCTTGCAAACAGACGCTTGGTTAATGCACTGTCATTTTCTTCTATCCCCTACTCAGCTCGAGTCTCTCCACCACCCGTGCAGGCCAGCGTCACCACAGCAGGAGGTAAGTTTGACCAACTCCTCACCCAATTTCCAGCACTCACAGTTCCCAAATTTTCAGCAACAGTAGCGAAACACGGAGTTGATCACTTCATCCCCACAACAGGCCCACCTGTTTTTGCCAAAGCTCGGTGCTTAGATGCGACCAAGCTCGCCATAGCACGCGACGAGTTTGCCAGCCTGGAAAAACTGGGCATTATTCGGCACTCGAAAAGCCCTTGGGCATCACCACTACATATGGTCCCGAAAACCGACGGTTCTTGGAGACCTTGCAGTGATTACCGCAGATTAAACAATGCGACAGCGCATGACTGCTACCCAATCCCCCACATCCAAGATTTTTCACTACATCTGGCGGGTGCGCGCATTTTTTCTAAAATAGACCTGGTCCGCGGCTACCACCAAGTTCCGGTCCGACCGGAGGACGTTCCTAAAACGGCTGTAATAACCCCTTTTGGTCTTTTTGAATTTTTGCGAATGCCGTTTGGCCTCAAAGGCGCTGCTCAAACTTTTCAGCGTATGATGGATGCAGTATTACGTGACCTCCCCTTTGTGTTCGTCTACCTCGACGATATTCTGGTAGCCAGCACGTTGGAGGAAGAACACGGACAACACCTCACTATGGTTTTTCAGAGGCTAGAAGAGCACGGGTTAATAATTAACCCAGCCAAATGCCGATTCGGCGTGTCACAAATTGATTTTTTAGGACACAGAGTTTCACCAGAAGGGGCAGTCCCATTGCCGGACAAAGTACGCGCGGTAGCAAATTTCCCCTGACCACAAACGGTGAGATCGCTACAGGAATTTTTAGGAATGGTAAATTTTTACAACCGTTTCCTCCCTCGCGCAGCTCAACTCATGCAGCCCCTATATGCCGCGTTCAGAAAACAAAAACCCTCCAAAGCGGTCGAATGGACCCCGGAGCGGGAACGCGCCTTCGCGGAAGTAAAAAGAGCACTAGCGGATGCCGCATAGTTGGTCCACCCCGATCCCTCGGCCCGCATAGCGCTGACCACAGACGCTTCAGACCTGGCCATAGGGGCGGTTGTGGAGCAACATGTCGGCGGAACCTGGCAACCGCTAGCATTTTTTAGTAAATCCTTAAACCAAACTGAGCGCAAATATAGCACTTTTGACAGAGAGCTGCTAGCGCTTCATTTATCCATCCGCCATTTCCAGTTCTGGCTGGAAGGGCGGCGTTTCACGACTTTTGTAGACCACAAACCACACACTTTTGCGATGGCTAAAATTTCAGAACCGTGGTCAGGCAGGCAACAAAGACAGCTGGCTGCAATTTCAGAGTTTACCACAGATATCCGACACGTGGCAGGCAAACTTAATGTGGTGGCAGATTGCCTCTCCCGCGCCATGACATCGTCAGGACACGAGGAAGCAGATTATACTACCGCAGCCACAGAGCTCATGGCCAACGCGGACGCGTACGCGGCCCCAATTCACGTAGGGATAGATTACGCGGCCATGGCAGCAGAACAAAGCAGTGACGCGGACGTGCGCACGTTCCAGTCTGGACCAACAGGGTTAAGGCTGGAGGAAAGGGGTTTGCGTGACGGTGTGCCCCCCCCTAATCTGCGACGTGTCAACCGGTCGACCTCGCCCGGTAGTCCCAGCCACATGGCACCGCCGCGTTTTTGACTCGGTGTGCACCTCGGTGAAAATGGTCGCGGAGAAATTTGTTTGGCCAGGCCTGCGTAAAAATGTAAAGGAGTGGGCGAGGACTTGCATGTCTTGCCAACGCGCCAAAATTCACAAACACACAAAAGCTCCTCTAGAACCTTTCCGAATCCCAGCCAGGAGGTTTGACCACGTACACGTCGACCTCGTGGGCCCACTACCGTCGTCGCAGGGGTTCACACACCTTTTAACAATGGTAGACCGTACTACACGCTGGCCAGAAGCGGTCCCGCTGGCGTCAACCACAGCTGCGGAAGTCGCTCGCGTTTTTTTAACAACCTGGGTGGCGCGTTTCGGCGTCCCATCGGACATCACGTCCGATAGGGGGCCCCAATTTGTCTCAGAACTGTGGTCAGCCATGGCCAGCAGCTTAGGGGCAACAATCCATCGCACCACCGCGTATCACCCTCAGGCTAACGGGTTATGCGAGCGTTTTCATAGGTCTTTAAAGGCCGCCCTCAGGGCCTCACTGACGGATACAGATTGGATGAATAAACTTCCCTGAGTTTTATTAGGGTTGCGTTCTGCGCCTAAGGAGGATCTAGACGCCTCCCCGGCAGAATTAGTTTTTGCACAACCTCTCAGGCTCCCGGGTGAGTTCTTACCAGAACATCCAGAGCGGGCACCTACCAGCCCTGAGGCCCCTAAACAGCATGGGACCGGACACGCTCCCCGGACCCGTACATCACTCTTTTCCGCGGGTTTTTGTTCCCCAAGCTTTGAAAAACGCCGAGTTCGTTTTTGTTAGACACGAAGCTTTAAAACCAACCCTCCGCCCACCATATGACGGACCGTTTAGAGTGCTGGAACCTGGTGATAAGCATTTTGTACTTGATTTAGGGGACAGAAAAGAAACAGTCAGCATTGACAGACTTAAACCTGCTTTCATGTTGAGCGACAAACCTGCACGGGTGGCGAGAGCACCTTGACGGGGTAGACCCCCCAAGAGAAACAACTCAGCCCCCCCCGCAGGGACCAAATAACCACTCTCCTCCCCAAGCTGCAGATCCCTTACAGGACGGCCCCGCCAGGACGCCAAAGCGGGCCTACAGCAGATTCGGGAGAAGATTGAAACCCAGACGACACATAGACTGATGTACAATTGACAAAGGGTTGTTAACTATGCTGTCAGATTGTGCCGTTACAGTTTTAAGGCTGACTTATGACATAAACTAAACTGTTGTTGTTACCACTGAATTTTTAACAGGAGCATGCTACATAGCTTGAAGGTTAACATGACTGCTGAAGATATTTTTCCTTTTTCCTGTTGAGATGAATAACGGTATAATATGTCATGGATGTTATCTTAAGCTGTAAACTTAATTTGATTGTCCTTTTCTTAAACGTTTGGGGGGGGGGGGCCTGTGGATTATATTATTCATATATCCATACCTACATATGTATAGACATAAGAGGAATGTTTAGAGATTGCATATGTAGAATGACCTCACGTCTCAGAGCAGGACAAGAGGTCTCGACCACCGGCGAAGATCAAGGGGCAGACAGAGACGCAGCGATGGAGACCTGAACGAACTTCCTGATCCCCCAGGGTCAGGTGGAGGAGAGAGAGGACAATGGAGAGGGATTACGCTGATGCGGGATGTTGGCTTTGATATGCAATGTCTTTTGTTGAGTGTGGGTATAAGTATGAAGGTCTGACTGCGCTCAGCTGTTCATTCTGCTTCTGCATCGAGATGAGACATGTTAGGGACTGGAAGCTGATAATAAAACTTGATTTATAAAATCACTTCGCTTCCTCATTTCAAGCGCCCTACAGGGGTGCCATTTTTTTTTTTAATCCAAATGTCTTTTTAGCACCTTTTACATAACTATTAGCTATTTCCAAACCTCTACACTCACCCTTGCAGCAGGAACCAAAAAGAAATCTGTTTTACTGGAGGTTAATAAGAGAATTAATTAGTGGAACAGAATTAATTAATTCTCTTATTAACCTCCAGTAAAACAGATTTCTTTTTGGTTCCTGCTACGAGGGTGAGCAGTACTTAGTAACCATCAGACACCAAAGATGCAAGCACAAACATTTATTACACAAGGTAAAACAAAATAAAATCACAAATAGTGCAAATATGACCTTAAAAATGAGGGAGCCTTTAAAAAGGCAAAAGTTATTAAAAATGTTATCAGTCCCAGAGGCTTGCTGTCACGCTCGCCTTGTCCTTCAATACCCTTGATTGAGTCTACACCAAACCGGCCCACACATCCAGGAGTCTTCCTCACCCACACCTAAAAGAAAGGAAAGTGGCCAGCAGTCTATTCTTCACACAAAAGGGTCAGTTCTACTCAAACCTAGTGATGTTATGCTCAACACCGCGTACTTGACACTGACTCGAGTAATATAACGTGGAAGTGTCGTGAGCAGAGTGTCGAGCACTGTATTAACATGCACACAGTCACATGACCATAGCGAGTGAGGCCTCGTTGTGTCGGTCACATCACATGATTTGATGGCTAGCGGGAAGTTTGAGAGGGAATTAGTTTTTTTTTGTTTGCTTTGTATTGTTTGCTTCTGCCATCCAATTTTGAATAGACCTCGGGTGATCAAATGCTCAAAAAAAAGTATTGAGATTTTTTTCAGGTTTTTCAACTCAGATGCAGTTCTGACAGTCAGTCACCAGATGGCAGTCTTTATTAGCCGTTTAATAACACTGTGTCGCTCATGAAGCTATTGTCTCAAAGTTGCTGTTTCATGAGGCCTTGGTTTTAACATCGCTACTTCTGACCCCGTCACACTGGGACTGCCTGGAAGCTGCTGCACACTCTCCAGCCACCTGGGAAGACTGTGAGCGGCAGTTCAGGAGAAGAAGGACTTTCTCAATGCGGGTCTCTCCCTGCTTATATAGAAGATGGGAAAACCCACCCCTGCATTCCCATTGGGCCATGTGGGCAGCCTGTAGCAGTCAGCTGGCTGGTTCAGGCTGTCAGTCAATGCCCGAGTTCCCCACTAATTGTGTCCAGCTGTGTTCAGTCATTCAGAAGCATGCATGTAAAAGAAACAAGAAAACACTGCACTCCAAATAATCCTATCAACAGCAAGAAAAGTATAAACATGCAAAAGTATAACAATCAACATACACATAAGATTAAACAGTATGTCCAAAACACAGCATGATACTCAGCATGACAAAAGCAATGGAAAATGCACAAGAGAGGTGAAAAAGAGAGTGCAAACAGGGTGGAGTAGATGAGTGTCAGGGGTGATTTGTGACAGAAAGGTACCAGCAAGAGTGAAAGGGAAGATTTATAAGACGGTAGTGAGACCTGCTATGATGTATGGTTTTGGAGATGGTGGCGCTGACAAAAAGACAGGAGGTGGCAGAGTTGAAGATGCTAAGATTTTCATTGGGAGTGACTAGGAGGGACAAGATTAGAAATGAGTATATCAGAGAGACAGCTCAAGTTGAGCGGTTTGGAGACAAAGTAAGAGAGGCAAGGCTGAGATGGTTTGGACATGTGCAGAGGAGGGATAGTGGAGATATTGGACAAAGGGTGTTGAAGATGGAGCTGCCAGGCAGGAGGAAAAGAGGAAGACCAGAGAAGATTGATGGATGTATTGAAGGAGGACATGGAGAGGGCTGGTGTTACAGAGGAAGATGAAGGGATGGGAGAGATGGAGGCAGATGATCCTCTGTGGAGACCCCTGAAGGGAGCAGCTGAAAGAAGAAGAAGAAGAAGAAGAAGAATACTGTAAAATCACAACATTATTACAACAAGATACAGTACTTTTACATTAACTTGAATGACGCTATTGTAAAACTACAGTGTTTTATTGCTAAATTACAGTAGGCTGCTGTACCTTATCAGAATAAATAATTGTAATTTAACATTTTTACTGTAGAATTACCACAACTTAGTAGCCAGTAAGTTACTGTAAATTTATGGGATATATGCTCCATTGAAATACTGTAATTTTATTCATAAACAGTGTTTTTACATTAATGCATTGACACATTTTTCTATACATTTGAAAAATACGCACAAATACTGTAATTCTTCAACTTTTTTGTAAATTTAGTAAATTACAAACCATAAATGTGAAAGCTAATTTCAAACAGACAACTAAACAATGACAAATACATAAAATAATTTAATTAATAATAATAATAACATAAAAGTTAAATAATTTCAAAATAAAAATGAAGAAACAAATAATCATTGTAAAATGATAATTAAATTATTAGAATTTTTAAAGCAAATAAAAACAAATAAAATAAAACTGCCTGTATTAACAAAAAAAATGCCATAAAATTTTGAAAATACAGGCAATGTACCATCGTGATTTTTGTCAACACAGAAACAGAATAAAGAACATTCAGTCTGAGTATAACTACAACATCACTGCCACATGTAAATAATAAGTCCAAGGTCACGGCCGAGTCAGCTGAAGGAAAAGACCCAAGTCCGGGCAGTGAAAACAAGAATGCTTTACCAAAGACTTTTATAACAAATTCTTTTAAAGTCAGGAGTTTTGTTTTTGAGATGAAATATTTCATGTAAGATTGTTATTTTTTGTTTGATATTTAAGAAGTTTGCTTTAAAACTATTGTCCTGCCAATCCGTATGAGGATTGAGGCAAAACCGCAAGCAAAAAACAGGATTCAAAACGAAAGGAAATTCAAGAAAAAAAAGGAAAAGTCTGGGCACTGAAAACAAAAGAATGCTTTATCAAACCAAGACTTTTGTAACAAATTTTGCTTAAGTCATGAGTTTTGTTTTTGAGATGAAATATTTTATGCAAGATTGTTATTTTTTGTTTGATATTCAAGAAGTTTTAATAACAGTCTTTGACTCCTCCGTGGCGCAGGAGAATCCCCACCCCTTCCTCACAGCCCTGACGTTACACTGTCCCCCCCGGACTGCTTTCTGTCTGAAGAATAATAAAGTCCAACTCAAAAGTCCAATACAAATCCGTCCGGCATTGGGGTGGCCGCCATTGTTGGCAACCAGCATGCACAGTCCCAACCAGTGGCTCTCCAGCCTTGGTGACTGTCCCTCTTTCCGCTCTGGGCAGAAAAAGTCCAGCAAAGTCCCTCCCCTGGCAGCGGGAGTTATACACTCACTTCTGTCGACTCCCCGCCACTACCGTGGTCTCCCAAGCCAGTCCGGGTACCGTATGCAGGTGTCCTCTCGAAACGGAATGAATAATCTAACCCCGGTTTGCCATCCATCTCATACTGCTGCAGGGGGGGGCCTGGGATTGCTGCGTCTGTCCTCTCTGAGCTGTGCAGGTGGCACAGCGGTGGACATGGCCTTCACGTCCCAATGACACCCCGGCCAGTAGAACCAAGCCCAAAGCCGCTGTAGAGTCTTCCTCGCTCCAAAGTGGCCCGCCCCCACCAACCCATGAACCAATTGGAGCACCTTGGGGTGGAGCTGTCAGGGGACCAGCAGCTGCCAGACGTGACGCTGCCCAGCTGGAGACTGGCACCGCCGATAGACAACACCCTCGTGACACAGAGGTTGGACCACTGGGAATGCAGGGCCTTGGTCTCTGAGTCCAGCGCAGACACAGCCTTTCAGGCGGGCCACTGGTCCATTTCCAGCCACTGCCAGACCTGGGAGATGACAGGATCTCTATCCTGCTCGCTCCAAAGCTGCTGCACCTCAAGGGCCTCCATGATGTCATCGCTGGGGAGAGCTGCCCGATGATCTGAAGAAGCACTGCAAACAGCTGCACTATCCCGGTCCGTCGTGTTCTGGAGAGCCTGTGAGACTGCTGGGTCACGATCCTCTGCCTGTGCTGACGACACCGGCCCTCTGATCACACGGGCCTCCTGGTTCCTCATCTGGCTATTGCCACAGAGCGTGATGGTCTGTCTGAGCCCCCAGCAAGAGAGAAGAGCTGGCGGTGTCGATCTTCGTGCCCCATGCTGCAAGCAGATCTAGTCCAATGATGCACAGGTCCTGGATGTCAGCCAGCCAGAATGGGTGGTTTGTGCTCTGACCGGCCACTCCCACCCCAAGGACCTGTCACCCCCCCAGCCTGGCGCGCTCACCGGTGGCGGTGAGGACGCAGCGCTGGGTAGGTTCCCACCCATGTGGTCTGAGTCCATCTATACCGGGCACCACCCCAGGTCGGACCAGGGAGATGGTGGAACCGGTGTCCATCAGGGCCCGGGTTGGTGTGCTATCCAGGCTACACTGTAGATACAGCCCTGGTGATTGTCCAAGTTGGCCCAGTCGTCCATTGGGGAAAATGTCTGTGGGAGGTGGCAGGTCCCCATCTGTGCCACCTCACTCTAGGGTTAAAGCTGGTGAGGAGGCTGGTTGTAGCGGGGTGGGTGCCGAGCAGTAGCGCGCCATGTATCCTGGTTTTCTGCAGTGGAAGCATCCCTCCTTGTGCTGCCATCGTTGTACTCTCGCCAACCGTGTAGCTGTGGTCCGGCATAATTCCCATTCCTCCTCGTCCTTAGTCTGAGCTTTGGCCTGGAATGCTCTCTGCCTCAGTGATGACACGTTAGCTGCATAATCCACCATCGGCTCCACCAGCTCTGCTTCTGCCACGGCCATCTCACAGCTGCTCACTGCGTGGATCTGGATGCGTTCCTGGAGCCGGGCTGGGTGGAGCCCCCTGATGAAGTTCTGTACAGCAAGCTTCTCCACCTCCTCCGGCTCGAAATCCGGGTAGCCACGCTGTGTCAGCAGCCACACGTCCACTGCATAGGTTCCCAGGCTCTCCTGGTTGTCCCGCTGGCAGCTGGCCAGCTGTTCCCGGGCATGATTGGCATGGGCCGCTTTCCCGAATCACCTCTGCAGCGCTCCTTGTAGCACTGGCCAGCTGTGCTGCTCCACAGGCCTGAGATCAGACAGCGTGCAGAGAGCTCTGCCCTCCAGAGCCAGTGCAACCTGTACAACTGTCTCTTCTGGTGTCCAGCCATTCAGCACCGTGGCCAGTTCGACCTGGACCAGGTAATCGTCCAGCAGGGTTTCACACCAAAGTAGGGAAGTTTTGGTGGTTGGCGGGTCAGTGGGATGGTCCCCTCCCTGCTGATTGCTGCCCTCGTTTGTAGTGGGATCATTGGGTTGTAGCTCCCACATTGGTGCCCCCCGCCCTGCCTTGAAAAAGGCAGAGGACGCAGCACGCTTACGCCTTCTGATCCGCTCTGCCCTGACAAGGGCAGAAATTGGGGTACGGTTTCTCCTTGTGGTCCACTTCTCCATTCGTCACAGCAAGCATCTCTGGGGGCTGGCGTGTCTGCTCTGTAGTTCATCTCCCTCTCTATCTGGGCGGCGAGCTGCACGAGCTGCCAAATCTCCGCCTTGATCCTCGCTTCCATCTCTCAGTAATCCTACTCCTGGCACTAGTGTGACGTTGCAAGGGTTCACGCAATAAGGAGAGATGACTGTGATGCAACAGGCTTTATTCTTCACTCACTCATGACTTCTTCTTCTTTTAGTTTTGATTGGCGGTTGGCAGCCATCTTACAGGTGCATTACCGCCACTGACTTGATTATCATCACAGTATATCTTTGTATAAGGAGTTCTGAACAACTCCTTATGTGTGAAAAAATTATCCGTCCTTGGACTGTGTCCTTGGCGGAGTCAGTGGAGTGGCTGTGCCACCCAGCCTTCATTGTTTAGTGGTGCACAGAGCGGCGGCCATTTACACAGACCCTCGTCTCACTCATGGTGACACGGACACATGATTGATGACATATAGGGAAACAACGATATCACAGCTGGTCTTATTACACAGTTATAATGGCACAGCAATAACACTTAGAACACACGGATAACAGTCTTTGAATCCTCTGCAGCGCAAAGAATGCTGGGAAAAATACCCCCCCCCCCCACAGCCCCGACGTTACAGAATGCTTTATCAAGCAAAGAATTTTACAACTAATTTGTTTAAAGTCTGGAGGAGGGGGGGGGGGGGTTGTTTGGTTTTTTTGTAACTTTGATTTTTATTCATTTTTCATCATACATATTACATTCAGATCACAGTCTCTGTATTTAAAAAAAGAAGCTAGAAGAAGAAAAAAAAAAAAGAGGAAAAAAGGGGGGGGTGGACAAATGTTGGAGCATCAAGTTTTTAGTTTCCATCTCTTAATTCTTCTGTTTTTTCCAGCGTCTTTGGTTATTCTTTCAATTTCTGTCTCGTTGTTGCACTTTGTAGTGTGTCCATTTCCGCCATTTTTTTTCATATAGTCCTTCTTGCATTCTTTGTCGATATGTTAGTTTTTCCATCATACGAATGTCCTCAACAATGTCAGTCCATTGCTCTTGGTCAGGAAGAACTTCTGATCGCCATTTTCTTGTGATTGTTTTTTTACATGCAATCAGCAAGATTTTAACTAAATATCTGTCCTCAGCCTGTATTACATTGTCTCTTTTAAGATCACATAAGTACATCAGGTTACAGTTCATTGGTATATTATATCCTAATATCCTCTGTATTGTCACATGTATAGATTTCCAGAATGATGAGATTTTGCAGCATTTCCAAAACATATGTAAGTTGTCTGCATTTTGAGTCCCACAGCCCCTCCAGCATAAAGATTGGGTATTTGTATATTTTCCTTGAATCTGTGGTGTAATGAAAAAGCGAATCAGGTTTTTCCATCCAAATTCTCTCCATGTCCTTGAACTTGTTGATGTGTGTTGTGTTTTCCATATTTCTTGCCAGTTTTCTTCTGTTATGTTTAAATTTAGCTCTTTCTCCCATTTCTCCTTTATATAGTTACTTGAATGTTTGTTTGTCATAAGTTTCTGATATAGCTTTGAAATAATTCTTATTTTATTTCCTGTATATGAGCTTAAAATGGATTGTATAATCTCACTCACATCTGTTTGGAGGTTATGCCTAATCTTCCTCATATAATAATCCCTCATCTGCAGATATCTGAAGAATTCCGATTTTTCTAGCTTAAATTTTCTTCTGATGTTTACAAAGCTCCCGAGATCTTTTTTTCCCCATATTGCCCCATGCTGTGATTCCCTTGTTCACCAGATTTTTGTATCCCCCATCTTGCTTTGCCAGTTCAAACTGACTGTCAAATGCTACCCATTTCAATAGTTTTATGTCCTCCTTTATATTATACTTTTGTACTATTTTATACTACAGTTCCAAAGTAAATTTAGTGATTGGGTCTATTTGTTTGATTTACTTATATGCATCTTTATCTCCTATTATGCTTTGTACTGGGAGTCCCTCAATTTCCTTTTCCATTTCTTTCCTTTTTGCCTCATATCCTCCGTCGCACCAACATATGATATATCTTATTTGTGCTGAGTAGTAATATTCCTTTAGACTCGGTAGGCCCATAAAGTCTGGAGTTTTGCTTTTGAGATGAAATATTTTGTATAAGATTGTTATTTCTTGTTTGATATTCAAGAAGTTTTCTTTCAGTCTTTCGTCTCAAATCTAATCCCATAGAAAATGTTTCCAGTTTACCTCAGATTCAGCCTTAGATCATATTTAATGTAACCTTTATTTATACAATATTAGGATATTTTGTGGCTCCACGCTCATGTCTCTCAGCAGTTAATCTGCCCTCCAGATTCTCGGTACTAGAGACGCCACTGCTCCTCCTCACAGGCACCATTAAGAATTAACAGAACTAATGAAACTTTAGCTTCGACTCTTCTCCATGGGCCCTGGAGAACAGCGGACAGAACGCCGGGTCCTTTTCGGAGAAGCTCGCCGTGTATCGGCAGTTTTCGGCTGTTTTCCCGAGGCACACGAGCCTTTCCGAAAAGTAACTCGTGGTCTACTTCGATTGGTCCAACGCTCGTCCAATGAGCCGCGGCCATCTGTGCGGGGCTGGGCACCCATAAAGGCTCCGGCTCCGTCTCCTCCGGGCCCGAATAGCTGCCCTCCGCTGCCGGCGTCGCTCTCTGCGGATCCCGAGCCCGGACACATGAAGCCTTCAGCGGGGATGCTGGCGGTGCTCGCCTGCATGGCTGTAGCGGCGGACGCTGCGGTGTTCTGGAAGGAGCAGTTTGACGATGGAGGTGCTGTATCAGTGTCTGGGCCTCTGATCTGCTCACTACACCGAGGCCACGTTAGTGTCCTCACCATTGTTCAGTGTCACATTCGGAATCAAACGTTCTGCTTTAATGTGACCCGTTAACAGGGCGAGACCTCCTCATGTTCTGTCGAAGTGCCCATTTAGAACGTTAACCAAAACCGGAGGAAGCCAGCAGTCAAGCCTGCGTTAGAACTAGTTAATAGAGCTCAACACTGCGGCTCTGCACGTTGTTTCACTTCTGGTTTGCTCAGCCGTGCTCTAAGTGCGGCTCGTGTTTTATTTATTGATGTCTGTAAACCTTTGAGGTCAAATGTGTGCTGGAACAAAGAGCAAAAGTTGGACTCAAGTGTAGAAGTGCGTGGAGTGAAGCATCCATCCATCCATCTTCTACCGCTTAATCCTTTCGGGTCGCGGGGGGGCTGGAGCCTATCCCAGCATCTTTGGGCGAGAGGCAGGGTACACCCTGGACAGATCGCCAGTCCATCACAGGGCCAACACAGAGAGACAGACAACCATTCACTTCCACATCCATACCTAAGGACAATTTAGAATCCCCAGTTTTGATGCCAATTAACCTAACTTGCATGTTTTTGGCATGTGGGAGGAAACCGGAGTGCCCGGAGTAAACCCACGCAGACACGGGGAGAACATGCAAACTCCACACAGAAGGGTCACCGATGGTCTGGGGGTGGGATCGAACCCACGATGGTCAAGGGTGGAATCGATCCCATGACCTTCTTGCTGTGCTGCCA
Source organism: Pholidichthys leucotaenia (assembly GCA_020510985.1). NCBI lineage: Eukaryota > Metazoa > Chordata > Actinopteri > Cichliformes > Pholidichthyidae > Pholidichthys > Pholidichthys leucotaenia. Next base: position 264,164,246 of record CM035839.1, read on the forward strand.
CTGTGCTAACCACTGCGCCACCGTGCTGCCCGGAGTGAAGCAACCGTGTGCTTATGATGGGAATAATTAACCAACCGTGTGCTTATGATGGGAATAATTAACCGCATCAGTTCCAGATGTGCTAATGTGACGGTGTCTACCGTGAATGGCTGTAACCAGTTCAGTTGTCTTGCTGTTTGTTGTTTTCAGATGGATGGAAGGGTCGGTGGCTGGAGTCCAAACACAAATCAGACTATGGCCAGTGGAAAGTGACTGCTGGGAAGTTCTATGGGGATCCTGAGGCTGATAAAGGTACCTCTTCAGGGTGTTCCTGGTTTACAGATGAGGGGCGAGGGAAGTTGATTCATTTACATGTTGCTCTGGTTCATGTCATGCAAATGCAGGTAAAACAGGTTTGTACTCAGAAGACGAGCAGGGCTGGACTATCCTGGCAGGGAACTCTGAAAATTCCCTCTGTCTGGACTGGGAGCCAGTTCAGGGAGGTTTCCCAGTTGGTCACTGGAAGTGGTCAAATGGTCTGCCCCCTGAAGTTCAATTTCTGACCACAAACATTTACCAGCACATTTTCACAAAAACCAAGATATATTCCTCCATGAAAGCCGCTATTGTGCCTCTACTTATTTTCTGCACTGGGAGTAATTCTTTATTATTTTATAAAGAATTGTCTCTCGTCTTGACCAAATCTATCTTCTACCTCCATAACGAACAGTCAGCCGTCATCTGACAGTGCTGCAGCCCTTCAGTCATGGGGCAATTGTCCGTTGGTAGTACAACCTTGACTTTCTGACAGACGTGACCTGCTCACATTGCACAAATACGTGTTGACATAAGATTTTTTTTTTTTTTTTCCATCTGCAACCAGGCATCCAGACCAGCCAGGATGCCCACTTTTACGCCCTGTCAGCCCGCTTTGATCCCTTCAGCAATGAGGGAAAATCCCTGGTTATTCAGTTCACCGTCAAGCATGAGCAGAAGATCGACTGCGGAGGAGGCTACGTCAAGCTGTTCCCCACAGACCTCGACCAGAGCGACATGCACGGAGACTCAAAGTATTACATCATGTTCGGTGAGTGGCAGACTGCAGCTGTCTTGGAAGGATGCCTGATTAAAGAAAAGTTGCATCAGAGGGAGTGCAGCATCAATGAATATCCCAGCCAGTATGTCCCTGTGGGCCCCACCAGAGGTTAATGGGAGTTGTCTTATGGGTCCGTGTGTGTGTGTGTGAGTGCCCATGTGGACTTTACCTGTGGCACTGGTGAGCGGGGAATCTGTAGCACTGGAGCCATCGGCAAAATGACAAGAAAAAAGGCACAAACTTACGAGGAAAAAAGTCTCACATTTTCAAGAAAAATAAATAGTAAAATTACTTTAAAAAAAAGTTACAAACTTACAAGAAAAATGTAGCAAATTTACAAGAAAAAAGTCACAAATTTACACTACCGTTCAAAAGTTTGGGGTCACCCAGACAATTATTTTGTTTTCCATGAAAAGTCACACTTATTTACCACCATGAGTTGTAAAATGAATAGAAAATATAGTCAAGACATTGACAAGGTTAGAAATAATGATTTGTATTTGAAATAATAATTTTTTCCAGATACTCAACCTGCTCAAAGGAAGGTCAGTTTTATAGCTTCTCTAACCAGCTAAACTGTTTTCAGCTGTGCTAACTTGATTGCACAAGGGTTTTCTAATCATCCATTAGCCTTCTGACGCAATGAGCAAACACATTGTACCATTACAAACTTTGGGCACATGCGCACGCAGCGACCAGCAGCTTGGTGATATAGTGCGTGTGTGTGTTTTTTGTACTTTTTTACGTTTTTAGAAAATCCTCTGTGTCGTTTCTGCTCTGGAGCGTTTGTGGAATATATGGCGAACAGCTCCCTAGTATCTGCAACATGGATTTCCTCTCATATCTCGCACTGCTGCTTTCTGTGTTCTGGCTCTTTGTCTCTGAGGTAAACGCGTTCGGCTCCATGACGAGCAGAATAGCGGGCAGAATACAATATTCCAGGGACGTGTTGCTGCGCTTTAACACAGCTGGTGCAGAGTCTCTGATTGCGCCCAAATTTCATCTGCCGGACTTTATTTTGAGAGACGGTCACAGCGGTGAAAAAAGAAGCGGCAGGAGGAAGCGTGGAAGACGTGGAGGTGTGAAATTGCGCCTTAGGAGACGTCAGTTTGGTAACATTCCTCTTCCTTCGATCATTTTTGGGAATGCACAGTCTGTGAGAAACAAGGTGGAGGAAATTCAAGGCAATGTACGTTACCAGAAGGATTTTAAGAACTGCTGCGTCATGGCTTTCACTGAATCTTGGCTTACTGCGCATGATCGGGATGCAGACCTGTGGATTGACGGCTTTGGAGCTCCGCTGCGCTCGGATCGGCAGGAAGAGGTAACTGGGAAGCGTCAGGGGGGCGGAGTATGTTTATACATTAATAAGCAGTACTGCACATCTGTCACGGTCAGAGAGCGCATCTGTACACCCCATGTGGAGCTGCTGTCTGTGTCACTACGCCCCTTTTATTTGCCTCGTGAGTTTCCCCAACTTTTCATCACAACTGTGTACATTCATCCGAGGGCAGACGCTGACTCCGCCTCCAGCACCATCTCTGATGTGGTGCAGCGGCTGCAGTCAATTTCTCCAGAGGCGCCAAACTTCATTCTTGGGGATTTTAACCATGTTTCTTTAAAGAAGACACTTAAAAACTTTCATCAGTATGTCTCCTGCCCAACCAGGCGAAAAAAGACATTGGACCTGTGCTATGGATCCATAGAGAGGGCCTATAAATCACTCCCCCTTCCTCCTTTAGGATCCTCAGATCACAACTGTGTTCATTTGCTGCCCACATATAAAACTGCTCTCAGAAGAGGCAAGGTGGAGACCAGAGACATTGATGTGTGGACAGAAGATTCAGAGCACAGCCTCCAGGAATGCTTTGACTGTACAGACTGGAAGATGTTCATAATGGCCTGCGGGGATGATTTGGACTCTCTGGCTGAGCTCACATGCTCATACATGGCTCACTGTCAAAATAAGTTTGTTCCACGTAAACGTGTCAAAATATACCCCAACAACAAACCATGGGTTACTAAATCAGTTAAATCCTGCTTACAGAGGAAAGCTCTTGCCTTTAAACAGGGGTCTGTTTCTGAGCTACAGGTTGCCACTAAGGAGCTGAAGGCCGAAATTTTAAGAGCAAAACAGAATTATAAATAAGAGTTGGAAAGCAAGATGGCAGCAAATAAACTTGGTTCGGCCTGGGCCAGTATGAAAACTATTGCAGGCCTTCAGAGCACAGAGCGCAGTAACCGTGTGTTTTTAGATGGTTTTAGTTCAGACACAGAGCTGGCTAATGCTCTTAATTGTTTTTATGGTCGTTTTGACTCCTTTGATTTTAGCACAGAAATCCAAGATTTGAAACAGAAACTCAAAGACAATCAGCACTTTAATATTGAGATGCAGGATGTTGAAAGGGAGTTCCGCGCTGTAAAAGTGAACAAAAGTCAGGGCCCTGATAATATATGTGGACGCCTGGTAAAGTCCTGTGCACATGAACTGAGTCCTATATTTCATTACATTTTCAATAAGTCCTTACAGACACAACATGTGCCTAAGATCTGGAAAGATGCCGTGGTTGTTCCCGTTCCAAAATCCAGCTGTCCTAAAACGATAAACGACTTTAGACCAGTTGCTTTGACTTCAATTTTAATGAAAATTTTTGAAAAACTGGTCAGACGTGAGGTCCTAAGGCAGACTGAACATGCATTGGATCCTCTGCAGTTTGCCTATAGGCCTCACAGAGGAGTGGAGGATGCCACTGTCACTCTGTTTGACATGCTTTTCAAACATCTGGATTTTAATGGGACACACGCCAGGCTTTTATTTGTGGACTTTTCTTCTGCCTTTAATACAATCCAACCTCATATTTTAGTTGAAAGGCTCCTGCAACAATTTGATTTAAGCAATAATCTGGTGGGTTGGATTCTGGATTTCTTAACCAACAGGACGCAGAGAGTAAGGGTCAATGGCACATTGTCTGACCTAAAGTGCTCTTCTACTGGCTCTCCTCAGGGGTGTGTGTTGTCACCACTACTCTTCATCCTGTACACAAACATGTGTCGGAGCAGACATGACAACAGACACATTATAAAGTATGCTGATGATTCAGTCATTGTCAGTCTCCTCCAGGATGGTGAGAGTGGCCACGGCCCAGTAGTTGACTTTGTTCACTGGTGTGAGGATTCCTACCTGCAGCTGAATACAACAAAAACGAAAGATATGATTATTGACTTTAGGAGGAAAACTCCCAGGCACAAAGTCACCATACTAAAAGGCCAGACCACCGAATGTGTACAATCGTACAAATATCTTGGGACAATTATTGATAGTGGATTGAACTTTGAGGTGAACTGTGAAAGGGTGTGCAAAAAGGGTCAGCAAAATTTGCATTGTTTGAGGAAACTTGCACGCTTCCAAATTGACCGAACCATAATGACTATGTTCTATCGGGCTTTTATTGAATCTGTTTTATCCTTTTCTTTAATGTCATGGTTTGGTCAGATAAAACTGAAACAGAGGAAATCCTTGGATCAGGTAGTCAGATGGTCCAGTCGTTTGCTTGGTGAGTCACAGCTGAGCCTGACATTCCTGTACACCAGACAAGTACAGAGGATGGCCGACTCGATTTTAAATGATGACTCCCACCCTTTGCACTGCAACTTTCAGCTTCTTCCCTCCAGACGGAGGTTTGCTGTCCCAAAAAGTAGAACCCAGCGCTACAAAAACAGCTTTGTCCCTGCTGCTGTCAAAGAGTTGAACAAGCTATAAAAATTATATTGTACATATTTTATATTTACCTATTTTGTAAGATGTGTGCCTGTGTTTGTGTCTATGTTGAATGTAATTAGTGGCTTGTAAATATGGATGTCACCAACTGCAAAACAAATCTACCTACGGGTACAAATAAAGTAACCTGAACCTGAACCATTAGAACACTGGAGTGATAGTTGCTGGAAATGGGCCTCTATACACCTATGTAGATATTGCACCAAAAACCAGACATTTGCAGCTAGAATAGTCATTTACCACATTAGCAATGTATATTAGATATTAGAGTGTATTTCTGATTAGTTTAAAGCTATCTTCATTGAAAAAAAAAAACAGTGCTTTTCTTTCAAAAATAAGGAAATTTCTAAGTGACCCCAAACTTTTGAACGGTAGTGTATATGGGAAAAAAATGGAAAACATTTCAAATTAACCAAAAAGTAGCAAATATCACTTCCGGTTATGGCTGCCACGTAGGACGGACGTGTCTCGCTCTGCTCTGCTCCTGGAGAAAAAAAATCGGCAAATAACTCTCTCATTTGGGACAGAACGTATCCCAGCATTTGGGCGAGGATATGTCGGCGAAGCCTAAGGCTGGAAAACCAGGAAAAGGAAAAAGCGAGCCGCCGAAACAGTCCAAATTAACGGACTTTCAGGTCTGTGACTCGGCAAACAAAACTCCATATATGGCGGAGGAGGCTGGCGGCGGTGCGATGTCTGCGGGGAATTGCGCAGATGCGCTGATGGCTGCCATGAGTTCAATGAGAGCGGACTTTTCCTCTAGATTTGATGGGATTATGACAGCGTTGGAAGGAATAAGAAAGGAATTGGGTGACTGTGTAGAACGAACGGCGCAGATGGAGCTCCGTCTCGCTAGTGCTGAAGATGACGTCACCCGTCTTCAATTAAAGGTGCGCACTTTGGAAAAAAAAATAAATCTCTGGAAGATAATATTTTGGATTTGGAATCTCGGTCGAGACAGAATAATTTGAGGCTGGTGGGTCTTCCAGAGGAATCAGAAGGTCGGGACGTATGTTCCTTTCTGGAAAAGTGGATTCCGGAGGTGCTGGGCAGCGAGGAGTTGCAATCAGCAGTGGTTCTGGAAAAAGCACATCGTATTGGCCCACGGAGAGATAAGGGACCACCGAGGACCTTAATTATAAAGTTTCTTAGCAACAGAGACAGGATGAAGATCTTCAACGCTGCACGTGCTAAAGGAGAGATTAAACACCAGGACCAGCAGGTGCGGTTCTACCCAGATTTGGCCACAGGAATCCAGCAATTGAGGAAGCAGTTTGATCCCGTACGTAAGGAGCTGCGCAACCTTGGGATTCGTCATGGTGTAATCTATCCTGCGAGACTGCTGACCACGTATGAGGGCAGAACCCACATCTTCAAGACCCCAGAGGAGGCGCAGGAGTTCATCAAGAAGATCAAAGAAGAAGAAGAGACTGGTGGGAGCTAAGCATGAACAAAATATAAGGTAGAATAATTAAGCATTTGCACAGGCATCTGACTGACTTGAAGTAAATAGTAAGTTTACAAAATATAGATTGTATTATATATTAAAAAAACAAAACAAAAACAAAACAAACAAAAAAAAAAACTATGATGTACAAAGTTGTTACGTCATTAAAAGCAGTAGAGTTGGGGTGATTGGGAGGATGAAGGAGTGGCTTAGGCTGTTCCCCGTGGGTGTGGAACGGTCGATGGCTATATCGGGAGACAGAATTTTTCTTTTGATTTTGGGGGGTTTGCCACAAGTGTGGGAAGGGGAAATTTGTTTGTGTGTAGTTTGTAGGATGAATGTTCAACCACTCATGTTTTTGCTTCTCTGTATGAGCATGTTTACACTGCAAGGTAATCCCAAACTCTCTATTGATCATGGACCAAAGTGTTAATCTTAATTTAACTTCATGGAATTGCAGAGGTCTACAAAATTTAAAAAAACTTAAACAAGTTATGAATAAAATAAAGGACATGGGTTCAAGAATTGTGTTTTTACAAGAAACTCATCTGATAGAGGAGGATGTTAAAAGAATTAGGAGTAGATGGCAGGGAAGTGTATTCACCTCTTCATTTTCATCCCGAGCCAGGGGAGTTATGACTCTCATACATAAATCAGTTCCTTTTCAAGTGAAAAATGTAATTGGAGACAAATTTGGAAGATATGTAATCATTCAAGGTTCTTTGCTATTAGAAAATATAAATCTTGTGAACTTATATGGTCCCAATATAGATGATCAGAAGTTCTTTGCTAATTTATTTCTCATCTTATCATCACTTACAGGGCAACATATAATAGCAGGGGATTTTAATTGTACATTGAATCCAGGTGTGGATAGATCAACAGGACTGGATTGTACGCACATTGGATGTAGGATGACTATTAATCATTTTATGAAAGAATTGAGATTGTTAGATATATGGAGAGAAATGAAACCACAAGTTAAAGCCTATTCTTGTTATTCCAGTACCTACAAGACATTCTCACGTATTGATTATTTTTTGATTTCCACAGAATTAAGGTCCAAGATTCAAAACTGCTTTTATGATAACATCGTGATCTCTGATCATGCACCCTGTTGTCTAATATATGTAGATAAAAAATTGACAAAGGAATCAGGTAGATGGCAATTTCAGCATAAATGGCTTCAGGATGAGGAATTTGTCAAGTATATAGAAAAACAGACGAGTTCTTTGACATCAATACTACACAAACATCAGCATGTGTAAAGTGGGAGGCTTTCAAAGCTTTTATTAGGGGACATATTAGTTATACAGGATCAAAATCTAAGAAGACTCGAGAGGAGAGAGCTAAATTGGAACATAAAATAAAAAGTCTTCAGGAAAAAGTGTATGCAGGAAGTGACCCAAGGTTGGAGAATGAATTACTGATTTTGAGAGCTGAATACGACAAAAAATCAGCGAATAGAGCTGCCTCGAGTCTTCTAAGATTGAAACAATCTTTTTATGAACAAGGTGAAAAATCAGGAAAATTATTAGCATGGCAGATTAAACAATTGGAAATTAAAACACCAATTACCAGTATTATAAGTAACGGACAGGTAGTTATAGATCCTTTAGAAATTAATAGAGCCTTTAGAGATTACTATGAAAAATTATATGATACCAAAAATGAACCTGATTTAACAAAACTAAATGGGTTTTTGAACGAACTATCTATACCGTGTATACCAAATGAAAACAGGGAGATATTGGAGTCTAAAATTAGTCAAGAAGAAGTTGGGCTAGCCATTGATAATATGAAATCAGGAAAAAGTGCAGGACCAGATGGTCTTCCAGTTGACCTTTATAAAAAATTTAAGAATAAATTAATAAAACCTTTTTTGGAAATGGTTTTAGAAGCATTTCAAAATAATAATTTACCATCATACATAAATAATGCCTTAATTATACTGCTGCCAAAACCAGGTAAGCCCTCTAATAAATGTGAAAATATGAGACCAATAAGCCTATTAAACGCCGACCTTAAGATAATCTGTAAAATTTTAGCAAGACGAATACAAGAAATTTTACCAAATATTATTAATCGAGATCAGAATGGCTTTATAAAGGGTAGACAAGGCTTCCATAATGTAAGAAGACTATTTAATATTATTTATTTTAATAAAGAAGCACCGGACTTCCGGTTATGGCTGCCACGTAGGACGGACGTGTCTCGCTCTGCTCTGCTCCTGGAGAAAAAAATCGGCAAATAACTCTCTCATTTGGGACAGAACGTATCCCAGCATTTGAGCGAGGATATGTCGGCGAAGCCTAAGGCTGGAAAACCAGGAAAAGGAAAAAGCGAGCCGCCGAAACAGTCCAAATTAACGGACTTTCAGGTCTGTGACGCAGCAAACAAGGCTCCATATATGGCGGAGGAGGCTGGCGGCGGTGCGATTTCTGCGGGGAATGGCGCAGATGCGCTGATGGCTGCCATGAGTTCAATGAGAGCGGACTTTTCCTCTAGATTTGATGGGATTATGACAGCGTTGGAAGGAATAAGAAAGGAATTGGGTGACTGTGTAGAACGAACGGCGCAGATGGAGCTCCGTCTCGCTAGTGCTGAAGATGACGTCACCCGTCTTCAATTAAAGGTGCGCACTTTGGAAAAAAAAAATAAATCTCTGGAAGATAATATTTTGGATTTGGAATCTCGGTCGAGACAGAATAATTTGAGGCTGGTGGGTCTTCCAGAGGAATCAGAAGGTCGGGACGTATGTTCCTTTCTGGAAAAGTGGATTCCGGAGGTGCTGGGCAGCGAGGAGTTGCAATCAGCAGTGGTTCTGGAAAAAGCACATCGTATTGGCCCACGGAGAGATAAGGGACCGCCGAGGACCTTAATTATGAAGTTTCTTAGCAACAGAGACAGGATGAAGATCTTCAACGCTGCACGTGCTAAAGGAGAGATTAAACACCAGGACCAGCAGGTGCGGTTCTACCCAGATTTGGCCACAGGAATCCAACAATTGAGGAAGCAGTTTGATCCCGTACGTAAGGAGCTGCGCAACCTTGGGATTCGTCATGGTGTAATCTATCCTGCGAGACTGCTGACCACGTATGAGGGCAGAACCCACATCTTCAAGACCCCAGAGGAGGCGCAGGAGTTCATCAAGAAGATCAAAGAAGAAGAAGAGACTGGTGGGAGCTAAGCATGAACAAAATATAAGGTAGAATAATTAAGCATTTGCACAGGCATCTGACTGACTTGAAGTAAATAGTAAGTTTACAAAATATAGATTGTATTATATATTAAAAAAACAAAACAAAAACAAAACAAACAAAAAAAAAAAAACTATGATGTACAAAGTTGTTAAAAATTTTGGAGTTAAGTTGGAAAACTACAGAGGAGAGTTAATGTTACGTCATTAAAAGCAGTAGAGTTAGGGTGATTGGGAGGATGAAGAAGGAGTGGCTTAGGCTGTTCCCCGTGGGTGTGGAACGGTCGATGGCTATATCGGGAGACAGAATTTTTCTTTTGATTTTGGGGGGTTTGCCACAAGTGTGGGAAGGGGAAATTTGTTTGTGTGTAGTTTGTAGGATGAATGTTCAACCACTCATGTTTTTGCTTCTCTGTATGAGCATGTTTACACTGCAAGGTAATCCCAAACTCTCTATTGATCATGGACCAAAGTGTTAATCTTAATTTAACTTCATGGAATTGCAGAGGTCTACAAAATTTAAAAAAACTTAAACAAGTTATGAATAAAATAAAGGACATGGGTTCAAGAATTGTGTTTTTACAAGAAACTCATCTGATAGAGGAGGATGTTAAAAGAATTAGGAGTAGATGGCAGGGAAGTGTATTCACCTCTTCATTTTCATCCCGAGCCAGGGGAGTTATGACTCTCATACATAAATCAGTTCCTTTTCAAGTGAAAAATGTAATTGGAGACAAATTTGGAAGATATGTAATCATTCAAGGTTCTTTGCTATTAGAAAATATAAATCTTGTGAACTTATATGGTCCCAATATAGATGATCAGAAGTTCTTTGCTAATTTATTTCTCATCTTATCATCACTTACAGGGCAACATATAATAGCAGGGGATTTTAATTGTACATTGAATCCAGGTGTGGATAGATCAACAGGACTGGATTGTACGCACATTGGATGTAGGATGACTATTAATCATTTTATGAAAGAATTGAGATTGTTAGATATATGGAGAGAAATGAAACCACAAGTTAAAGCCTATTCTTGTTATTCCAGTACCTACAAGACATTCTCACGTATTGATTATTTTTTGATTTCCACAGAATTAAGGTCCAAGATTCAAAACTGCTTTTATGATAACATCGTGATCTCTGATCATGCACCCTGTTGTCTAATATATGTAGATAAAAAATTGACAAAGGAATCAGGTAGATGGCAATTTCAGCATAAATGGCTTCAGGATGAGGAATTTGTCAAGTATATAGAAAAACAGATAGACGAGTTCTTTGACATCAATACTACACAAACATCAGCATGTGTAAAGTGGGAGGCTTTCAAAGCTTTTATTAGGGGACATATTATTAGTTATACAGGATCAAAATCTAAGAAGACTCGAGAGGAGAGAGCTAAATTGGAACATAAAATAAAAAGTCTTCAGGAAAAAGTGTATGCAGGAAGTGACCCAAGGTTGGAGAATGAATTACTGATTTTGAGAGCTGAATACGACAAAAAATCAGCGAATAGAGCTGCCTCGAGTCTTCTAAGATTGAAACAATCTTTTTATGAACAAGGTGAAAAATCAGGAAAATTATTAGCATGGCAGATTAAACAATTGGAAATTAAAACACCAATTACCAGTATTATAAGTAATGGACAGGTAGTTATAGATCCTTTAGAAATTAATAGAGCCTTTAGAGATTACTATGAAAAATTATATGATACCAAAAATGAACCTGATTTAACAAAACTAAATGGGTTTTTGAACGAACTATCTATACCGTGTATACCAAATGAAAACAGGGAGATATTGGAGTCTAAAATTAGTCAAGAAGAAGTTGGGCTAGCCATTGATAATATGAAATCAGGAAAAAGTGCAGGACCAGATGGTCTTCCAGTTGACGTTTATAAAAAATTTAAGAATAAATTAATAAAACCTTTTTTGGAAATGGTTTTAGAAGCATTTCAAAATAATAATTTACCATCATACATAAATAATGCCTTAATTATACTGCTGCCAAAACCAGGTAAGCCCTCTAATAAATGTGAAAATATGAGACCAATAAGCCTATTAAACGCCGACCTTAAGATAATCTGTAAAATTTTAGCAAGACGAATACAAGAAATTTTACCAAATATTATTAATCGAGATCAGAATGGCTTTATAAAGGGTAGACAAGGCTTCCATAATGTAAGAAGACTATTTAATATTATTTATTTTAATAAAGAAGCACCGGATACAGCTCTCCTATCATTGGACGCCGAAAAGGCCTTTGATAGAGTTGAATGGCCCTTTCTTTTTGAAGTCCTACAAAGGTTTGGACTTGGAAATAATTTCATAAAATGGGTTCAAATAATATACAATAATGCTACAGCAGAAATCCTAACAAATAACAATATTTCAAAACCAATAAAAATCAATAGAGGATGTCGACAAGGCTGTCCACTTTCACCTTTACTGTTTACTATGGCAATTGAACCTTTAGCGATAGCGATACGTTTACATTCACAAATATATGGAATTAATGTTGGACCAACAGAACATAAAATCTCCCTGTACGCCGATGATATAATTTTGTTTATGTCGAATCTAAAAAAATCAATTCCAACCTTGTTGAATTTAATAAAGAATTTTGGGGAAATATCAGGATATAAAATAAATAAAACTAAATCTTCAATATTAATGCTAAATGAGACCCAGAGAAATTACTCAGCCCCTGAGGTAAATCAATTCAATGTTGTAAATCAGTTTAAATATTTAGGAATCCAAATTATGCCTAAGCTAGAATCAGTCGCCAGTGTCAACTATGAAGCCTTAATGTCAGATATCAGTGAGTTAACTCAGAGATGGATGTCACTACCAATGTCGATGATCGGGAGAATCAATATACTTAAAAGTAATATTTTACCTAAAATACTTTATTTATTTCAATACATTCCCTTATCACCACCTTTAGATCTATTCTCAAGAATAAAAAAAAAGTTAGTGGAATTTATATGGAACAACAGGAGGGCTAGATTACGTTTGTCTTTATTATATTTACCATTTGATCGTGGAGGTCTGAAATGTCCAAATTTTATGTTGTATTATTGGTCGGCACAACTGAGGTCTATGACATATTATTTTTCATCAAATGATCTCCCTCACTGGACTGAAATGGAATCATACAATTTACCTTTACCTCTTCCCATATTCATATACTCAGATTCGGCAAAAAAATTACAAAAACAAGTTAAAAATCCATTTGTAAAGCATATGATCAAAATATGGTGTGAAGCTAAAAACTATTTAAAAGAACCACAGTTATTGTCACAATTTAGTCCAATATGGGGTAATCAATATTTTAAACCAGGGAGAGCGGACGCTGTATTTAAAGTATGGAATTTAAAAGGAATACAAAAGATTCAGGATTTATATTTGCCATGTGCAGACAACATAATGTCTTTTGAAGAGCTGAGGATCAAATTTAATCTCAATAGAACACATTTTTTTAAATATCTTCAACTTAGAAACTTTATTCGATCAAATCAAAATAAAGCTCTCACTCGACCTATTTATTCATCCTTGGAAAAAATGATGATGAAAGATAGTAAAAGAAAGGGTATTATTTCAGAGTTTTATAACTCATTGACACTATCTTCAAGTGAAAATTCACTGAAAAGATTAAACTACTGGAAAGAAGATCTGCAAATTGAAATTTCAGAGGAACAATGGGAATTGGCTTGTACAGAAGCTCAAACCAAATCAATAAATGCACGCCTTAAATTGATACATTTCAAATGGTTAATGCGGATGTATGTTACACCGGAGGAGTTAAATAGATATAACAAAAATATACCAGATACATGCACAAAATGCATGGAAAGTAAAGGAACCCTATTTCATTGTTTATGGGAATGTAGATTAATAAGAATGTTTTGGGAAGAGGTGAGGGTAACAATTGAAAAAATAATCTCAAAACAAATCATATTGAATCCTAAACTGTTTTTGTTGGGTCTGTACCCAGAAAAGCATAATTTTAATAAAAGTGAAAGAACATTCATAGACCTCAGTTTGCTTAATGCCAAAAAATGTATTGCACTATTATGGAAAAAGACTCATAGACCAGATGTGACTCAGTGGTTAAGACAGATGTTAACAAATCTTCCATTAGAAAGAATAACATATATACTAAAATCAAAGGAAATTGTGTTTGAGAATATATGGAGACCTTTTATTGATTATGTAAAAAATTTAAACATAACTCTTGAAGAAGAAGGTGAATGATGTGTGTGGACCTTGTAAATTCCAAACTGGTGAACATAATATGTATACTAATGTATTGGATTGTCTAGACTAAACAGAGGAGCATTGTTGAAGACTTGATTTTGTTGGTGGTTGTTGGTGTTTTTAGTGCATTTTTTTTTTTTTTTGTAGTACTTTAGTGTTAGTGTTTGATTGTTTGTATCATGTTTGTTAAAAAAAAAAAAAAAGGTTCAATAAAGATATTGTGGAAAAAAAATAAAGAAGCACCGGATACAGCTCTCCTATCATTGGACGCCGAAAAGGCCTTTGATAGAGTTGAATGGCCCTTTCTTTTTGAAGTCCTACAAAGGTTTGGACTTGGAAATAATTTCATAAAATGGGTTCAAATAATATACAATAATGCTACAGCAGAAATCCTAACAAATAACAATATTTCAAAACCAATAAAAATCAATAGAGGATGTCGACAAGGCTGTCCACTTTCACCTTTACTGTTTACTATGGCAATTGAACCTTTAGCGATACGTTTACACTCACAAATATATGGAATTAAAGTTGGACCAACAGAAAATAAAATCTCCCTGTACGCCGATGATATAATTTTGTTTATGTCGAATCTAAAAAAATCAATTCCAACCTTGTTGAATTTAATAAAGAATTTTGGGGAAATATCAGGATATAAAATAAATAAAACTAAATCTTCAATATTAATTAAATGAGACCCAGAGAAATTACCCAGCCCCTGAGGTAAATCAATTCAATGTTGTAAATCAGTTTAAATATTTAGGAATCCAAATTATGCCTAAGCTAGAATCAGTCGCCAGTGTCAACTATGAAGCCTTAATGTCAGATATCAATGAGTTAACTCAGAGATGGATGTCACTACCAATGTCGATGATCGGGAGAATCAATATACTTAAAAGTAATATTTTACCTAAAATACTTTATTTATTTCAATACATTCCCTTATCACCACCTTTAGATCTATTCTCAAGAATAAAAAAAAAGTTAGTGGAATTTATATGGAACAACAGGAGGGCTAGATTACGTTTGTCTTTATTATATTTACCATTTGATCGTGGAGGTCTGAAATGTCCAAATTTTATGTTGTATTATTGGTCGGCACAACTGAGGTCTATGACATATTATTTTTCATCAAATGATCTCCCTCACTGGACTGAAATGGAATCATACAATTTACCTTTACCTCTTCCCATATTCATATACTCAGATTCGGCAAAAAAATTACAAAAACAAGTTAAAAATCCATTTGTAAAGCATATGATCAAAATATGGTGTGAAGCTAAAAACTATTTAAAAGAACCACAGTTATTGTCACAATTTAGTCCAATATGGGGTAATCAATATTTTAAACCAGGGAGAGCGGACGCTGTATTTAAAGTATGGAATTTAAAAGGGATACAAAAGATTCAGGATTTATATCTGCCATGTGCAGACAACATAATGTCTTTTGAAGAGCTGAGGATCAAATTTAATCTCAATAGAACACATTTTTTTAAATATCTTCAACTTAGAAACTTTATTCGATCAAATCAAAATAAAGCTCTCACTCGACCTATTTATTCATCCTTGGAAAAAATGATGATGAAAGATAGTAAAAGAAAGGGTATTATTTCAGAGTTTTATAACTCATTGACACTATCTTCAAGTGAAAATTCACTGAAAAGATTAAACTACTGGAAAGAAGATCTGCAACTTGAAATTTCAGAGGAACAATGGGAATTGGCTTGTACAGAAGCTCAAACCAAATCAATAAATGCACGCCTTAAATTGATACATTTCAAATGGTTAATGCGGATGTATGTTACACCGGAGGAGTTAAATAGATATAACAAAAATATACCAGATACATGCACAAAATGCATGGAAAGTAAAGGAACCCTATTTCATTGTTTATGGGAATGTAGATTAATAAGAATGTTTTGGGAGGAGGTGAGGGTAACAATTGAAAAAATAATCTCAAAACAAATCACATTGAATCCTAAACTGTTTTTGTTGGGTCTGTACCCAGAAAAGCATAATTTCAATAAAAGTGAAAGAACATTCATAGACCTCAGTTTGCTTAATGCCAAAAAATGTATTGCACTATTATGGAAAAAGACTCATAGACCAGATGTGACTCAGTGGTTAAGACAGATGTTAACAAACCTTCCATTAGAAAGAATAACATATATACTGAAATCAAAGGAAATTGTGTTTGAGAATATATGGAGACCTTTTATTGATTATGTAAAAAATTTAAACATAACTCTTGAAGAAGAAGGTGAATGATGTGTGTGGACCTTGTAAATTCCAAACTGGTGAACATAATATGTATACTAATGTATTGGATTGTCTAGACTAAACAGAGGAGCATTGTTGAAGACTTGATTTTGTTGGTGGTTGTTGGTGTTTTTAGGGTATTTTTTTTTTTTTGTAGTACTTTAGTGTTAGTGTTTGATTGTTTGTATCATGTTTGTTAAAAAAAAAAAAAAAAAGGTTCAATAAAGATATTGTGGGAAAAAAAAAAAGTAGCAAATATGAGTAATTGCCCCATTGTGGGACTAATGAAGGCTGATCTTGTCTTGAATTGAAATTTTACAAGAAAAAAGTTGCAAATTTACAAGAAAATTTTCAGATTTATGGGGAAAAGTCAAATTTACAAGTAAAAAAAGTAACAAATCTATGAGAAAATAAGTTGAAAATGGATAAGCACACAAAAGTCCAGGTGGGTGACCCTGATGGGCCAACATGGAACCTGGGGACAAAGCCACACGGACCCTTAAGACAGCCCAGATGTAAGCTGAGGTGGGGCCCACATGGTCGTGCTGGCTGTTCACCTGTAGACTTGATGCACAGTGGAGTCAAAGACCAAGCTGGCAGGAATACGTGACAAGACATTAGAATCTGTTTAATGTTTCATCAAGACTGGGATTACAACAAAAAACCCAAAGAAATCCTTCCTGCTTCTCTTGGTTGTTACGAGCTAACTCAGAAAATGTCTTCAGTAGAGAATGCAGCACTAATAATAATAATGGATCACATTTATACAGCACCTTTCATGATACCCAAAGCGCTTTACAGTGAGTCCACTATTCATTCACTCCACAGACAGACATTGGTAGTGGTAAGCTACTGCTGTAGCCACAGCTGCCCTGGGGCAGGCTGACAGAAACGTGGCTGCTGGTCTGCACCAACGGCCTCTCTGACCACCACCAAACATTCATAGCCAGTGTCATGGACACTAGAGGTAAGGTGGGTGAAGTGCCTTGCCCAGGGACACAACAGCAGGATGTCTGGGGAGAGCGGGATTCGACCCACCAACCCTCTGGTTATTGGACGACCTGCCCTACTTCCTGAGTCACTGCCGCCCCAAAATGTAGTGACATTGTCATCATTTCACACATGTTCAACTAAATGTGCTCTGGTCATTGTTCACACTTTTCCGAGGTCCGTCATTCAGATCTCTTCAGCTGACCAACTTGCTAGCTAGCTAGCCCTTGATTTGACTCGATCATAATAGAGTAGTCTGTCACTGTAACCGAACGATTACTAGAGGAATCGGATACTTTTTTTTTTTTGCATTGAAGAAACTTGCCAACATGTGTTTACTAAGGCTGCGTGTCCACCAAACACGTTTTTTCAGCTCTGCGCAGATATGTTCCCATCATTGTGTATGTAGTCCAGCGTTTACAGCACTGAGCGCCCATGGTGCTGAAACGCTCTCAGGGGTGGCTGTTTTTTGTTGCGGCGCTCAGGGCTGAAAAAGGTTGAATTTTTCAGAGACTGCAGCTGAGCTCGTCAATGTCAGACCTTAAGCAGCCAATCAGAACTGCTGTGTGGGCGGGACACAGGACACCAGAACTAGTCTGTACTCAGACTCCTGCTTTCCATCATGTTTTACATCCAGAGCTGCTAGAAAACGTTTCCTGTCCATTGTTATTTAGAGACTGCTATTAAACAATCGGTAGAAAGTCTGACGGTAGGAAAAGCGTGAGTGATGAGCTGAGAGTGACGAGCTGTTGCAGGGATACAGGACACAGACTTTTTTTCCCAGAGCACAGCGTACAAACGCTGAAAAAAAAAAAAAAAAAAAGCTCAGGGCAGTCAGGCGACAAAAAACGCGTTTGGTGGACACACAGCCTAACAATTATTTTGGTAGTCGGCTAATCTAACAACTATTTTTTTTTTTTTTTTTGATTAGTCGACTAATTGCAATTATTTCTGTCATGTCGGCCATCTCAGCTTCCTGCTCGGGGCTCCAGGTCATGTTTTACCTCACCTGTTTAAGCCTGCACACCTGTGAACATCAGTCTCTGATTTAATATCATGTAGCCTATTATAAAAAGTTCATTCATTCATCTTCTTCCACTTAATCCTTTTCGGGTTGCGGGGGGGCTGGAGCCTATCCCATCATCTTTGGGCGAGAGGCAGAGTCCACCCTGGACAGATCACCAGTCCATCGCAGGGCCAACACAGAGAGACAGACAACCATTCACTCTCAGTCAGACCTAAGTTCCCACAGCTAAATAAAATAAGCCATCAAACATGAGTTGGAAACTTGAACTTAGAGTTTAACCAGAAGTGTTTGTAGCAACACCATTAAATAACAGATGTTAAAGTGTAAAAACTCCAGTAGCAGCTCCGCTGCTCCATAAAGGCTGTTGGAACTGCGTGTTAAAAAAACCAGAGTAATATTCAGCTCCATTAAAGTAAAAAAAAGAAAATAACAAGCTAGTCCATCCTGTTTGAAACCTTGCTGGGTCTAGAAGTTTAAGTTTAATTAGGCTTCAGATGAAAATTCAAACAACCTCTTCCAGTCCAAAATAAATTTAAAAAAAAAAAAAAAAACACTTTAAATATCAGTGCAGGAATGTGAGCCTTTACTACACATACAGTGAAATATTTAAGCCGTTTTAAATCTATTTGTGATGATTATGGCGATCTTTTTTTAATTAAATTAGAAATCATGGTATTCTAATTTACCGAGGTGCACAAACATTCAGAATGAAGGCTGATGCTACGGCGACAATAATAGAAAATATGAAAAAGATTAAGCTGCTCCTTAACTCACCCATTTACTGCGGTTAACATATTAGTCAGCATAATGGAAGCAGCTCATCATCTATATTTATTTTGCCAGGACACAGTTAGTCCCACAGTTGGGGTGGGTCCTCTTACAGCTGAAGCTGAGTTTTACGCTGGATGCCCTTCCTGATGCAACCCCGCCCATTTTATCCTGGCTTGGGACTGGTGCAGGGAGCACACTTGACTTGTGCACCCACTGTGGCTGGGTAACCAACATTTCCCTCCTCCGCTCCATTATTGCTGAGCACCAAGCTGGACGGCAGGAAGTTCCACTTTTACATGGTCTTTGGCATGACCCGGCCAGGATTTGAACCCCAGCTTCCCGGTTGTGGGGCGGATGCTCTACCCCAGGCCACCACTCCGGCTGTCAGCAACCAACGTAAGAGAGATTATTGTCCAACAGCAGGTAAACTATTTAAACGGCACACACTAGTAGTGTGGTTGGTTTTCTAAAGCGGACAGTCACTCAGTGAAAATAAGAAGCACTAACATTACTCGCTAACCTTACCAGTGCGGTTCGCTGACAGGTAGCCGGAGACGGAGGAACGGAGAGGAGGAGGGAATGGACGCATCACTGTAGTGCAGCTGTGATATGACAACACTGCTTCAGTCTATATTGAACTGGTTTCATTTATTAATTTTCGGTAAAATCCTCCCATACTGTGGAAAGTTTTGGCCTTCTCCGTGATTTTGTCTCCGTGTCGCCATGATGCGTTCCTCTTCTTCGCTGGAACAGTTAAACTGAACATTTCCGCGGCATGCATATAAACCTTAAAATTAAAGGATCTGTCAACAATAAAATCTGCATCGACAAATTTTTATGGTTGACGTTATCCACAGCGTTGACTAATGAAGTAATGAGTCAGACGCACACGTGTCACTGTGAGGCATCAGGAGTGACTGGACACTGGTTTTACTCAAAACTCTGGGGAACCCAAATTTAAAAGTAAGCTAACCATAGGAGTGTCTCTTTCAAACGGCACCTCACTGCAGAAATTCATGCACACAAGAACTTACAGTTCCCACATAGGAAGCTACCAAGAGTTCCTGTAATTAAAGATGATTAGAACACAGCTGAAGTGGAGTGACACATGTCTGAGTGCAGTTACGGTAACAGCTGGAATCTCCATTGTCCAATCACATTGCTCAGTCAGAACTAACTGTTGTATAAATGTTTTTCCTAACAAATTCTAGCTGTTTGTGTGGTTCTTTTGAAAATACAAAGGAAGAAAAAAAGGCCAGATAAGATAATGTGCCGTGTCTCCAGGGCCTGACATCTGTGGCTACAGCACAAAGAAGGTTCATGTCATCTTCAACTACAAGGACCAAAACTACCTCATCAAGAAGGACATCAGATGCAAGGTAGCTAAACGGGGGGTCCACTGAGGGGTTTTGGTTTTTGTAGCATGTTACTGTAGAAATCCTCCTCCTTTTCTCCTGTCTCCAGGATGACGAGCTGACCCACCTGTACACGCTGATTCTGAATCCAGACCAGACGTACGAGGTGAAGATTGACAATGAGAAGGTGGAGTCTGGCTCACTGGAAGAGGACTGGGACATGCTGCCCCCCAAAAAGATCCAGGACCCCGTTGCCAAGAAGCCAAGCGACTGGGACGACAGGCCCAAGATTGACAATCCCAGTGACACCAAGCCTGAGGTAGGAGAGAAACTTGAACTTCAGCTTTCATAGTTGGGATTTAGTAATTCTAAATTTTTTTTGAAATATTCAAACTTAATCACTCCTTGTCACCAGGATTATTATTAGAAAGATTAAAGATGCACTAAGTTGGATTTTGCACTTTTTAAACAATTAAAATAAATGAATAACTGAGTTCTGGAGCAGTTGCTGAGTGCTGCCAGAGACTGCAGTAAACTGTCTTTCTGTTAGTCTCACACGCTTGTTTACACTGCCGGCCTGCCACCCACTTTTTAAGGCTCCCCTCTGGAAACCTTGTCCTGCCTGTGTTCCTTATCCATGTGACATCAAGCACCATCATGGCCCCAGAAGGGTAATGGGAGCGAGTTGTCATGATGTTCAGTCTTGTTGTTTACTCAAGTTATTAAACTATAACATATTCCAAGTTTCAGTCCATGGGCTCTAATGGCCCTGCGTATCACACCAAAACATATTCTACTCCCACTTATTATGGGGCTTATTTTATTAACTTATGTGCGCAGTATCCTGTGGTATCCTTTGTTACTCAGCATAGCATTGCGTAGTGTAGTTATTGTATTTATTTCCATCTGTTATCAAATGTTTATCATTCCAAATAACACTGGTGGCTGTAATGAACCTCTGAATCGCATCAAAACGTATCTTACAACCAGTTCTGATGTGGTGTATTTTATTGATTTATGTTCACAGTGTAGCTGGCTGAGGTTGTTAGCATATCTAGCTAAACCTAGCCTAGCCACAGTGTTCCCATCATTCACTCATTCCAACTAACAGAGCATGTCTAGGATGCATCGGTTATTGCTGTTAATGTTGCTGGTATCCCTCCTCCAGCAGCCACTTGGGGCCCTGGGAGGTTAAGCTGGGAACGAGGTGGCCCGCTCTTTTTTGGGCCTCTGCCATCTCCCGTTTTCAGCCCGCAGGTCCCTCAGGGCTTCTGTCCAGCGTCTGTCACACACGTGCCCTTAAAGCTGAATTCATGCTACATTTTCGCTCTGGTTCGCTGAGATGTGTGTCCACTGTGCATGCGGTTGTGTATATTCATTTTTGTCGTCTACCAGGCCAAGCCGTTGACACATGCGCACACCTGTCATTTGTGGTTTCACCCCAGTCCTACGGGTATTGCAAAGCGCTAACACGCCAATTTGTTGACTGGCTATATAAAAGTGAAGAAAAGTGAAGTTGACGTACATTTTTTGTAGCAACAACAATGCCGTCGTTTTGAGGAAAAGGAAGGATGACCATTTTTCAGACCTCTTCTCCACTCAAGCTGCTGCTGCTGCAAAACAATTCATGTGTGTTTATTCTCCTCTTCCTCTTCTTCATCTACTTTGACTTTGTCTGCTGTGTCAGTAGCACCACCTTCTGAATGGGAGGTTCAGTCTTGCGCATGCACAGTCAACGAGCCAGACAACGCGGTCACAAAATTTTGGCTGCACGTGGATGGGCATGGAAGGGGTCTGCCGAGGCTGGCGGACTGGAGATGATGATGTAAATTTCACGGTCAAGCAGATGTGGACAGCGGAGGTGCAGCATGAATCCAGTTTTAGGGTTATAAGTGTTTTGAAATCTCTTCTCAGGAAGAGAGGTAGTGGTCAGCACAACTAGCAGGTTCAGAGTTCAGCCATCCTGTTATCTGGGGCATTCTGGGTTGGGATTCAATAAAGTGCTCATTAGGTTAAGTGGGGATTCCAATTTTTGTTGTTTAAAGTTGTTGGTGTAGAAGTCTGAGAATAAGTGGATAGAATAGCTCTGAGTGGTTATTAACATTTAAAGAACACCATCTCATGTATCTGTCATGACCTACGATCATTTGTGTGGAGTGCCAGGTGACCTTGTGGTTTAGTGTGTATTTATACCATAAAGAGCATTTTATGAAAATGTTCACAATCTGGAGTAATACCTCTTCTTTAAGACTGGGGTCACAAATTGATTGAATTGTTTAAGTATATTCATTAATTTTCTTAATCACTCCATCCCATTTGTTTTTTTGTTTTGTTTTTTTTTTCGGGGTGGGGTGGCTGGAGCACATGTCACATATGGACCAGCAGTTTAGAATTAGCCTGACATGCATGACTTTGGACTGGCAGGAAGCTCAAGAACCCAGGCAGACGTGGGTAGAACAGTTCAAACCAAGGACTTTCCAGCTGTGAGGCAGCAGTGCTAACCACTACACCGTCATGCTGCCCAGTGTTGGTATCTTGTTTGAATTTTGACACAAGTGTTGCTGCCTTACAGGACTGGGACAAGCCTGAGACTATCGCTGACCCTGATGCCAAGAAGCCTGATGACTGGGATGAGGATATGGACGGCGAGTGGGAACCCCCGATGATCTCCAACCCAGAATACAAGGTGCCAGTGGAATCACTAAGGATGCCTGCTTTGTTTAATTTATATACTGTATTTAAAAAATGGATGTAGCTATCATGGTGGAGTGTCAGCCAGTCCCCCCCACAGCCAGCTGAGTTTTAGCTGATGAGAAAAGTCTTAATCAGCTAAATGTTCATCATCCAGGTAGTTGGAGGAAGTGTGAGTTGATTCACAAAAGGTCTGGTTGGCACCTCGTAACACTAACTTTTAGGTTATATTATGAGTGCTGTTCATTTTCCCCTGACTCATTTCCCATAAGAAGAACTAAACTTGGTACAGTTATTAGTACCACCATGGGTCACACACTTCTCTCATCGCTTTATGCAGCTGTGGAGACCTCACCTGTAGAAGTCTGCAGGTTGTGTCAGAAGCCACGACTTGACCTCAGAAATCAGCGTTTAATCATGGAAGTGCTTGCCCATCATAAATGTCTTCATGGTTGGAAAGAGGTGGAAGTCAGAGGATGCAAGGTCAGGAGAGTAAGGGGGTGAGGAAGGATTTCCTAGCCACAGGACTTATGAACCAGGGTGTTGTCTTGCAGGAGGTGGACACCTTTGGCTAGCATGCCATGCCTCTTAGTTTTGATGGTCTTATACAATCTCTGCAGCAGTGAAGCATAGTAAGTCCCAGTAATTGTGGTATCCTTTGCCAGGAAATGCATCATCAGTACTCCATGTTGATCCCAAAAGACTGTGAGCATGACCTTGCCCACCAAGGGTTGGATACTTGGGAAGTGGTGAGTCATAATGGTTCCATTGCTTCGACTGGGCTTTAGTCTCTGGATCATAGTGATGGACCCATGTTTGGTCCTGCAGGATTAGTCTGTCGAGGAAGTCCTCCTGGTTTTCTTGGCACATGGCCAAAAGAGCCTGGGAGCATGTGACTTGTTCCTGTTTCTGGAAAGACGTGTACAATCGGGGAATCCATCATACAAACAACTTCCATATGTGTAAATGGTCAGGGATGTTTTGTTGTTTTTTCTTCAGACCCCACACTGATCCTGACATTTTGGACTAGTTGTCGAACAGTTACTTGGCAATCCTCCAAAATGGTGGCCTCCACTTGCTGGATGGTGTGTTCATCACTGGCACACTGTGGTCACCTGGGAATGGGTGCTGTTTCAACTGATGTCCGACCACACTTGAACTGTTGATGCCAGTGCCTGACTACATCATGCGATGGGCCGTCCTCACCATAAGTCTTTCATCTCATAGAACGTCTCCTGTGGTGTGCGGCCTCTCAAGTACAGGAACCCGATGACCGCTCTGCATTCAACTGGCTCAATCATCGCACCTGCAGAAGAGAAACTCTTAGGAGTTCAGAGCTGCAAATTACCATGTGACCTATAGAGATGTACATTATTATACAGGTCCAATTTCAGTGTCCTACAGTAACCAGAAGTGGGTCAGGGGAAATCTTTAATGAGCTGCCCTTGTATTAGATGGATGGATGGATTTTGTTGATCCCAAACTGGGAAATTACAGTGTAAAAGCAGCATGACAGTAGACAACCAAACAACAGAAACACACATGACAGACAAAGGGATTACCCATGGAAAGTAAAACTAACACGACTATAAAACATATATACATCATAGCTTAATATATGATGACCCGTATAAACGCATGAATCATCCCATTGCACAAAGGACTATCGGGAGCAGAGTGAAATGTGAGGTACCAGTTAGTCTGTAAGGTGCAGTGTGGCAGCATAGCTATGCCAGTTGCCAAACTTTGTAGTCAAGTTTACCCCAAGACCATGACCTCAGACTGAGTTTGGCCTCAAAAGGTCAGGTCAAGGTCATCATTCCCTATGCCATATTACTACAGAACAAGTAAAGCTAGGGTCATGTAAATACAGAACGGTTTAGATGGGGGGGGGGGGGTTGCACTTGTCTCAGAGTGCTTTTGTTTATATAGTGCTGTGCATACCTGCCATTGTATGGTCTTAATTAGAGTCTGTAGAATAATTTTATATTTTAAGGGCTCATTTTCATTGAAGACATTCTTTTTCAACTCAGGACCTAAACCACTGATGTTAAACAACTGTTTATATTTCACCAGTTATTATGGTTTGATACGTCTGCATTGGTCTCACACCTGAGATAAAGACTTAAAAAAAGCAAAATGGAAATAAAGTACATATTGTTTTGACTGGCATGCTTGTAATCACTGACTCATTGGTCAGCATAAGTGATAATGATATGAAAAGCATCAGCTATTCCAACTCCTGCTGTGGTGTCTCTGCAGGGCGAGTGGAAGCCCAAGCAGATTGATAATCCGGACTACAAAGGAGCATGGGTGCACCCTGAGATTGACAACCCTGAATACACTCATGATCCCACCATGTACAAGTTTGAGAACATTGGAGTTCTGGGCCTGGATTTGTGGCAGGTAAAACCCCATAATCCCCTCAGTAAACATGCTGAATGCGTTCATTTAAAATGAACCAGTGAATTTAACTGTTCCTGTGGACTAAAACATTCTGTTTCTCCTTTGTCCATAGGTCAAGTCTGGAACCATCTTTGATAACTTCCTGATCACTGACGATGTCAAAGAAGCAGAGAAGTTTGGGAAGGAGACCTGGGGAGTTACTAAGGTAGATTTTTGACGAGGTCCACAAGACCTGAAGCTAGGGCTGGGTGGTATACCAAATATATTCATTGTTGGTACATTTGGCCGGCCGCCATACATAAAATGGTTGTATCACACATTTTCGAGTATTTGCCACATTAATATGAGCAGTGACTTGATGCTTTCCCCAGCTGCCACTGCTGAGCAGTGCTGAGTGCTCAGCGCGGCTGCCCCGCCCCGCTGCATGCCCTGCAAACGGAGAAATCTACACTGCAGTGAGCAGAGATAAAAAGGAAGATAACAGAATAAAAGCAGGCCCACCTTAAGCACAGGAAACAGGGGCAGAAGATAAACATTTCCAGTCTGAGCTCAGCAGATGTAAAATCAAGCTCACTTAGTGAACGAACGTTCAAAATAAGAGCTCCTGTCCGGTCTTGCAACCCTTCAAAATAAGAGCGAGTGGCTCGCCAAATAAAGAACTGATGGAATGTAGACACATAAAAAAAAAAACAAATAAGTGACAAATTATACTTCTTTCACTTACTAGACTGCCAAGTATTAACTGTGTGTGGCAAACTGAAACATTTCTGCCCATGTGGATAAACGTCATCACCTGATCATGTGGGTTCTGTTAAGCAAAGGAAAAAAGACACTTTGTTCACAAGTGAAATGTGTAAAACCAAATTTTAAAGGACATTCAGTACACAAAATACATATTGCGATATGTATCGAGTATTGCGATATAGAAAAATTGTATCACAGTATATTTTTTGAGCTATATCGCCCAGCCCTACATGAAGCAATCGTATAATGGATGTTAACAGAATTCGACTGCTCCAAATCATGAGGCAAAAAGGGGACCACACAAATAAAAATTATTAAAATGGTTCTTTCATTGTGTCTAGTAAGACTGTTTCCTGATAAATGACAACACAAGGTAAAGACAACACAGGTAGAGACAAAAGCCTGTTTTCCACTAGCCCAGCACACCTCGGTACGGCTCGATTCACTTCAGTACGGCTCGGAATGCTTCTGTCTCCATTAGCACAGTGTTGCGGGGCAGCAGCAGATTCTCAGCGAGGCGGGGCCACACTCCCCTGATGTTATGCACAGGACTGAGTCCTTATTTACACCAGACAAAAAATGGAGGATCCAAGGATTATTGCCTTGCACACTCTGTGGTTTTATCTCACAATTAATTTTATCTCATAATTAAGCTGCAACAACACAAGTCACTTTTGTTTTGAATTAACTGCCAAATGACCTAGAAATAATGAGCTGAAACTTGTTTTTATTCGTATTAAATAATGAGACTGTGGCACACTGGACTACACCACATCCTAGGGCATTTTGGATGTTCTGAATTAAAAAAATTCATGTTTTTCACCTTCAGGTCAATGTTTGGAACAACAGTATTATTATTTTCCGTTTAGATGATGCTACACTCCTTCTAAAGTATTGTAAATCTCTGAATTTGGAATGCCGATAGAACATTCAATTTACATATACTTGTACCTTTGACTTGGTGCTAATTTTTTATGATATTTCAATAAAAAGAACAGAAAGCGTACAAAAATTTCTTTTTTGGTCTAGTTAAAAATTACATTACCTTTACAATGGTTGACCCTCAGTATCATTTTGATCAGACTAGGCAATGGAATTTCTATGTAATTATACTGTTTTATAATTCAGTGTTATAACAGACAAACCACACTTTCCAAAACAATTCCATTTTATTATATACAAAATATTAAAATAAAAAAAAACTTTGCAACACAACATGAAGGTTAATCGACATTTTATACACGCCGACCACTGAGTGCTGAGGCTCGGTAGAATGAAGGCGTCTCTGCCAGCTGTGGGTCAGGAAGGCTCGGTTGAATAATCCGGACGGGCTGTCGCGGCGGATGCGTGGGATGATTCTACAAGGAAAATGCACACAATAAAATACAGCAAGAAATATATACAGAAAAGACAATAGTTTTTAACAAGAATACATAAGCTTATTTCAGCGTATTGTTCACATGAATAATTACAATAAAAGCTTTAGTCCGCATTGTGCTGCAATAAAGCAGCGATCATCCACAAATGAACAGCTTTTTTATTGCATAAATAAACTGAGCGTCTTACCGAATATATTTGCGAAAAAACGCACAATAAAAAAAAATTAAAACTCACCGTTAAAGGACTCCGATGTCGAGACCTCCCGGTATTTAAAGGACTCCGATGTCGAGACCTCCCGGTATATTTTTTTTCATTCCGGGCGGCTCCGTCTAACTCGCGCTGAATACGTTCGTCTGACAATGCAGTGAGCAGACACTGCAGCTCCTTACTGCTCCATGGAACACCATTATTACACGAAGCCATTTTTGATAGAGAATAAATGAAAAATAGCACAGCAATACAATGAAAAGGAACCGCCAACAGTGGTTGCGTGCTGAGTAGGTCGTGAAGATTCTTTTTTTTTTTTTTTTTTTTTTTTTCAAAAACTTTATTGAGAAGGTCGTGAAGATTTGGTAGAAGAGGAGGAGGAGGAGAGGGGCGGTTCCAACCTGACCAATCAGCGGCGACCAGTCTGTTAACGTCACAACACGGCTCAGCTCAGCACTGCTGTACCCTGCCCTTCAGCGGGGCTGAGAATCACGGCTGTTAAACAGTGTTGGGGCTTGTGGAAAAGCGTACAAAGCGTGCTGAGCCGTCCCGTGTCGCGCTAAAGCGTGCTAGTGGAAAAGGTCCTAAAGTAATATCAGTATCAGGTCAACAGTCGGCACAGTGGAGCATCCGGTCGAGCTCTTCCTCCTTCAGCAGGGAGTGATGCCCATATTTCTGTGGCCCTGTGGTGTCAGGAGGAGTGAAGTAATGTAAATTTGTGTGCCCTCCTGTTGCCCGGGTTGCACGCTTTTCCATTTTTTTTACTGTTCCTCTCCTGACTGAAAGATACTTCCATCATATTAAGGAATATAGTTAAATAGATGCACTCCACTGTAGACGGTGTGAGTGGACTACAGCGGCAGATGTGGAGGAAAAATCACGTTGAGTATGACACAGACCAACTGGCCCTTGTCAGGTTCTGGGCATGGTCTGGGACCGTAGCCACGCTTTGTTCTTTTAGGTTTCTTGGTTTTCCCTTTGGTTAATATTAGTATTATTTATCAGTGTTATTGTTTATCTGTTGTGTCCTTAATCATGTTCATCTTCCCCTGACCGTTGGTTGATTCCTTATTTATTATTATTATTTGCATTGTGCATCTTCTGTGCTTCCCCTGGTCAAATGTGCTCATTCCCTGTTCGTCTTTATTGTCCTTATTGTAGTCTCGTGTGTATCCCGTCTCTGTTCACCTCTTGTCTCCAGTTCCTCATGTTCCCATATCCATAGCCACTTTTCCCTCGTGTGTTACCATTTAGCCCTTGATTGTCCTCCCAGCTGTCCTGCATCTGTAATCATTAGTCTCCCTAAATACTGCAGGTTTGTCTGTGATTGTGCTCTGTGTTGGGTCATTATCATTTACTGTCGTTTTCTCCCATCACGCTCCCTGTGTTCTCAAGTGATTTCTCTGTGCGTTTATTGCTGTTTATTTCTAGTTTTCAGCCCCCATGCTGCGCTTTTGTTTGGTCTTTTGTTTTTGTTAAATCATTTTGCACCAAAGTCCTGCCTGTACCCTGGGTCCTGTTATCCATCTACATCTTCCGTAGGCAGATAATTATAACAGCCCCAGTGAGTGTGGAATGAATGAATAAATAAATGCATAATTTGTGATATTAAGATAATTTCTTATTTATGCAATAGAGAGAAAATGCACTGTCTTTGTGGATCTAGAGAAGGCATACGATAGGAAATAAGAGAGGAAGTTTATGAGGAAGTCAGGAATGGCAGAAGTATGTGAGGGTGTTGCAGGACATGTATGAGGACAGTGAGACGGTGGTGAGGTGCGTTGTAGGAGTGACAGATGGATTCAAGGTGTGGGTGGGATTACATCAGGGATTGGCTTTGAGCCCCTTCTTGTTTGCCATGGTGATGGACAGGCTGACAGACTAGGTCGGGCAGGAGTCTAAGTACTAAAGTAAAGCAGCATCTGACGCGAACATGAGGGGGTGCAAATGAGCTTGAGATGGCACGCTTTTGAAATATGGTGAAGTCTTTGAAATTGCAGTATTTTGAGACAGTGAAAGTTGACTCTAAACACGAGTCCACTACACTTTACTGCTGCCATGACTGTGTGCTCAGCCTTCCCGTCTTTGTCTAGCAGTGTTGGGCAACTTACTAAAAAATAGTAACTAATCACAGTTACTAGTTACTTCTTTTCCAAAGGAATTGAGTTACTTTACCAATTACTGCATGATTAAAGTAATTGGGTACTTGGAAAAAATAACATTCACACTATTTTTAAATGCATACTTAAATCATCTTGCACACATAGCAAGATAATTTAATTAATGGATTACATTACGGCCTTATTAATGTCAGGCTGAAAACAGACTGTTTCAGACAGAGCTTCACACAGCTTTTAATGCTGGTGTTGCTCCCCATGTGTCAGTAGCCACAGTTACATGTGCAAAATTTCTTCAATCTGATTACAATTCAGATCAGAACTTTACTGTTTACATGGATCCTGAAAAAGTTGATCCGATTAGGATGTGTGTTACCATGTGTCACACGTTTGAATGGACTAAATCATTTTGACATGCACACAATTATCCGACATTCCGGAAATAGTAGAAGAAGAAGCAACTTCCGATGTAAGCAAACCCCACTTTGTGTTTCTGTTTTTGAAATGGACCTGTATTGTGTTATTCAGACTGTACTGTTGCTTTTGCTGGTCTCTGTAATGAAGCTACAAGCCCAGCAGTACATACTTCTGCATATGACCAGCAGAGGGAGACAGCAGGATGATACAGACCAGATTTGTTTTACTCCCACCGTGTCTTCCGCTAGCTGCTGTAAAGTCAGAAATATGTCATGTCGATGTGTGGCTGACATACAGACATGTGCAGTAAACATATTTTCTACCCAAACTTCAGAATAAGTGTTTATATGCGCACCAGTCGGATTAACAATTGGCATAACCCACCCATCTCAATCAGAAGGAAATTTTGATCCGAATGAGTGTGATCAGGTCAGAATCTTCAGATTGGCATGTTTACATGAAGCATTTTTATTCCAATCAGGTTTTTAATCCGGTTACTTGTGTCCATGTAAACATGGCTAGTGTGGGACATGAAAGCTGTCCATGTTCCTCTTACCTTTATGATAGGGATTCATCCGATGTGCAGTGATCCAAAGAAAACGTTAATTATCCACAGTCCAAACACCTGCTGTGACAGAGACATGATCCAGTCTCTCAATGCCTTTTGGAGCTCAAAATCCATTTTTGAATCATCTTTATTCAGGTAACAAGTAAATGTGTTTTAATGTCAGTGGATCACCGTCTCAGCTGTCTGATGGACAGTTACGGTTATCACATCTTCATTCTGTAACAACATATCTGGCAATCAGTCGGTTTAATTCTTGCTGGGTTACAAACTGTCCAGATGCATACCTGTGCTTGAAATCCAGCTGTGGATATTCAGATATAAGAGTATTTCACTTTACATCCAGCTGTGAGATCCACTTCACGGTGTTAGTTGTTAGCATAGCTAGCAGTTACTCAGCACTAGCTTTGTTAGAGCTTGTTGCTGTTTTCAGGCGCTTCTGAAGAGGACGCCATCGGCACTTACTTTGCAGCCCACCAATATGTTTTTGTCCTTAACTGTGACAAAGGAAAAATAATCTGTGTATGTCCAAAAAGACAAAGTAGCTTCCTCTCTTCCTCCGCTCAGTAATGAAGACTCGGTGCTTTGTAACAGGTCATGTCGACTGACTGCTCTTCTCAGCTACAGCAGGGTCAGTTTGTATATTCATTTCTTTGTGCTAAAAATATCTATCCATATTAATGTAACGGGTAACGCATCTGATCAAATTTCAGTAACTGTAACACATTACTCAATTTTTAAACAGTAATTCTGTTATACAGCACGTAACTGCAAAAGTAGTAGCGTTACATTGACATGTTACTTTGTAACGTGTTCCTCCCAACACTGCTGTCTAGAAGAGAAAGCAGGCCACTGACTACTGTAGGTAATAATTCCACGACTGCTCAGAAGTATGCCACATAACCCCACTTCAAAAGAGAACTGTCCATTAATGAATTCATTAGAAAAGTGAAATGTTACAAAATGTGAAAACTAAATGGAAAAGCCTAGAGACATAGAAGCGTAACCCCATCAACGTGTTCACTTTACAAACACTGCTGTTCTCCTTTGCTTGCTCAGGACCCAGAGAAGAAGATGAAGGACGAGCAGGAGGACATGGAGAGGAAACTGAGGGAAGAGGAGGAGAAGAGCAAAAAAGATGCAGAAGGTGACACCGAGGATGAAGATGATGAGGAGGAGGAGGATGTGGAGGAGGAAGAAGAGGAAGACGCAGAGGGCGAGGAGCAGCAGGAGGAGACTGATGACGCTGGGACAGAAGAGGACGATGACGTCAAACCCAAGGACGAGTTGTAGAGTTGAGAAGCATCTGGGTGGACTGCTGTGTGCTCCTCTTCAGGTTCAACCAAACAGCCAACAGCTGTACAGACTCTCCAGGTGTTTCACACAGCAGCCTTTTATTCAGGGGGAGGTGTGGCTGGGAGAAGGGGTCAGACCACAGTTCTTGCTGAGCCCCTCCTTTCTTTTTTTACCATTCACTTTGGAGGAGGACAAAGGGTTTATGCTTGGTTATGATTGGTTTGCAGACTTTCTAATTTAATGGGATTTATTGGTGTGTGCGCGCGTGTGTGTGTGTGTGCGCGTGTGTGTGTGCGTGTGTGTGCGTGCGTGCGTGCGCCACAGTGAGGGATCATATTTAGGGGAAGCCGAACACCACGAGGATCTGACATCTGGTTTATGTACTTTGATCCAGGTCATGTCATTGTAGTACTGCTTGTTTTAGAAGCGAACCCCTTCGTAATTTATTCAGTCATTAATTTACTCGACATAATGCCACTTCCCAAAGCTGTGTGTTTGTGTGTGTGACAGAGACTGTAATAGACTGTATTGACTTTTTTTTTTTTTTTATTCTCATCCTCCTTTTTTTGTTGTCTAAATGAGTGGCTATACTGTGGGGCCACACTGAGTTTCAGTGAATAAATGGAAGCTTCTCTCTACACACCTGTCCTCTCCAGTGTGGTTGTGGTGGCTCTTT
Organism: Pholidichthys leucotaenia; assembly: GCA_020510985.1. NCBI lineage: Eukaryota > Metazoa > Chordata > Actinopteri > Cichliformes > Pholidichthyidae > Pholidichthys > Pholidichthys leucotaenia. Next base: position 264,196,909 of record CM035839.1, read on the forward strand.
GATGCATAACCAAGAAAATCACAAATTTAAAGGCCCCGTATTGTGCAAAATGATGTTTTTGTTGGTTTTAATCACAAGTAGGTAAAGTACCTGGAAATTAGGGGTGTAACGGTACATGTATTCGGATTTTTCAGTACGCCATCCATGGTACGGTACAGAGGCGTACTGAGGTACAGACACGGACTATATTGAGTGACCAACAGAAAGTGTAACTGTTATATCAGGCCTCCTCCTCCACTCCATTCCCCGTCTCTGGCAGTCTGTCAGCGGACCTGTGCTGCTGTTCGCCCTGGTGCTGAGCAACTAAAGTTGGACCACTTCTAAACACCACACTGGTAAGGATGGTGAGTTTTAGTGAGTAAAGTTAGCGCTTCTTATTTTCAATGAAAATTGTCTCAACTTTAGAAAACTGATTAAACTGTTAGCATGTGCTAATATTACCTGTTGGATAATCATCTGTCTTAGATGATGGTTGCTGACGGCTGAGCTGTTTCAGTTCTGCTGGTAATGTGTCAGCTGCAGAGGGAATTACATGAGTAGCTTACTCTTTTTCATCTTCTCTATTATCGCTAATATCAGCCCTCATTCTGAATATTAGTGCATCTCAGGAAAGTAGAATATCATGATTTGTAATTTAATTAAAAAAGAGAACCATGATTATCACAAAAAAATTAAAAACTGCTTAAATATTTCACTGTAGGTGTAGTGAAGGCTGACATTCCTGCACTGTAACTTAAAGCATTTGTAAACTGATATTTCTTTTAATTTTCATCTGAAGCCAAATTAAACTTTTAAACTTCTAGACCCAGCAAGATTTCATTGTTTTATTTAGCTATGGGAGCTTTTTATAATAGGCCATTCAAACATCTGTTGTTGCACTTGTCTACATCGTCCATTTCGTAAAAAAGATTTATTTTTATTTTATTTGAAAATATTTTATATTTTGGAGAATTTACTGGTGGCAGTTTGTAGGTTTTTTGTCAGTAAAGCTGTTGCCGCTTATACAAAAGATAAGCAGTTTTATGTTTTGCATTTTGTTTCCTTACTGTACTGAAAATGAACTGAATCGTGACCTTAAAACCAAGGTATTTTGATTTTTTTTTTTTTTTTTTTTTTTTTTTTGTATACTTTATTGATCCCCAGAGGGGAAATTGAGGGCATCCACCTGGATGGATGAAGCAGCCACGGTACGGCGCTATCCCTTTACCATCCACACACACATTCACACCTAGGGCCACTTTAGAGTCTCCAATTAACCTGTATGTTTTTGGCCTGTGGGAGGAAACCGGAGAAATCCCAGAGTAAACCCATGCAGATACAGGGAGAACATGCAAACTCCACACAGATCACTTGGTCAGGGGCTGGGATGTACTGAACCGTGATTTTAGGCGTACTGTTACACCCCTACTGGAAATTGTACTCAAGTAGTGTTACCATCTGATTTTAATTACTCAAGTATAAGTAAGGGTAGTTACCAAAAAAAGTTCAGATTTGGAAAGAAACTACTAAAAAAGTTAACTGAGTAATGATTACTCTGGCCAGGCTGTGAGGTTTTTCTCTTTAATTGTAATTTTACTACTTTTTCTTCATAAATTTGAATTAGGGATTTAGAGTTAGGGAGTAAGGGTTTGAGTTAGGGATATTTGGCTTTCAGGTGAAATTTATGGAAAATGTAAAAAGTTCATGCTACAGTGATATATCATGAAAGTAGGGCATTTAAGTAGAAGCATGCAGTGGTGGTTTCCTCATCTCAAACTATCTATAAATGTACAAAATCTCTGTCTGTTCCATGCATATCTCTTGAACTGTTTGTCAGACTGACCTCAGATTTTATAAGTGTTATGCTGAGGTTACAAGGGTGTCCATCCCCGAGTATGGAGTTGCTCAGCCAAAATATGTAATTTTTATAAATAAAAGTTTAGCAACCACTCTGTCACCACTCTGTCTCTTCATGCCCTGGCTTCAGGAAGTGTGGGCAGGGTTTCTGATCGACTCCGTGCTGATTGGATAATACGCAGTATCATGACCATGCTGATTGGATAATACACGACATCATAGCCATGCTGATTGGATAATGCACAGCATCACGATCATGCTGATTGGATAATTCACAGCGTCACGGCCATGCTGATTGGGTAATATGCAGCAAAACAACCAGTCAGTCACTACAGTGCTTTGCAAACAAAAAGAGGAAGTGAAAAGCAACAAATTTAACAAGAAAGAGAATAGTGAAGATGTAATGCTTAAGAAATATACTATAATGTTGCTGATCAGCAGTAAACGGGAGTCCCTTTGCAGGACCACGACTCACCGCTCTTCTCGGTGCTTGTACGGCTATCTAAAAGTTAAGAATAATACCACCATGACTGTGGAACAGAATGCCCAGGTTAACTGCATATCATATGTGGGCACATGCACAGTTTGACTAAACGACAATCATCACCAAACTGGACACAAAAATGCCCAAATAACGAAATAACTATTTTTATTTAAATGTTTACTGACAAATGGGCAACACTGATGCAACAGTTGCAGCCAAATGGGTCATTCTGCTGTGTATAATATCAGTGTTTTATACTTGTAATCATCATCATAGCGGTCTGTCGGGGGTGACAATGACTGGTTCATTTAGGTCTGATCAGCTTCCTCCACGCAGCTCTGTCCTTCTTGGGACTGTAGCGTCCATAATGGTAACATTATGTAGCTCACATATTTCACTGCAGAGACCCAAGCATAGAAGGACTTTAAGCTTGCGGTGTGTATTGACATCACGCCTCAGATGGACAATGAGTCTGGACCACCTGCGGACTTGGGAGGAAGTCAGAGGATCTGGAGCCTGAAAGGACTGTCTGACCTCCTGGGGTCAGACAGAAGAGCAAAGAGGACTTTGAAGTGATTAAGTGTAAATAGAAGGATTTGACTTGATTGTGAGATTCTGTGTTTGATGTGTGGGTATAAATGTATGTGGGTTTACCGCAGCTCTTTCTCTTTTTTCCTGACTGAGAGAGAGCTGGGAACTTAAGATGAATAAACCATACTGAGAAATTATCCAGTCTCATCATTTCATGATCCCCACATTGGTGACCAAGACGTACGATGCCGGGAGATCGTTACCCTGACCCAGATTCACCGGAGACCGACCGCATGAGCACAGGCTCGATTAAGCTCCCCGAGTTCTGGCAAGACGACCCGCACTCATGGTTCCAACACGCGGAATCGCGGTTCGTGCTTGGGGGAATATCAGCAGATGACACCAAGTTTCATAATGTCATCGCAAGACTCGACAGCCGCACAGCTCGATGTGTGCGGAGCCTGGTGCAGCAGCCGCCCGCTGCTGGCAAGTACGACGCGCTGAAAGCCGCCCTCATCGAGAGTTTCGGGGAAAGGACTCTGCGCCTGTCCTTGCACGGCCGCACCTATGAATGGACCTTCATAGTAGCGGCGGTGAGTTTCAACATGTTAGGCGCTGACTTTTTGTGCTCACATGGCTTGTTAGTGGATCTGGTTAATAGACGCCTAGTAAATGCACTGTCTTTTTGTTCTATCCCTTGTGCAGCTCGAGTGTCCCTGCCGCCAGTACAGACCAACGTCGCCACAGCAGGCGGTAAGTTTCACACTCTTCTAACCCAGTTCCCAGCACTCACAGTTCCCACATTTTCAGCTAAGGTTGCGAAGCACGAGGTGGAGCACTTTATCACTTTGGGGCTGCACGGTGGCGCAGTGGTTAGCACTGCGGCAGCACAGTTTACCCTTGGCCGGGGGATTGTGGGGATCGTGGGTTCGATCCCAGCCCCCGACCAACAGTGATCTGTGTGGAGTTTGCATGTTCTCCCCGTGTTGCGTGGGTTTACTCCGGGATTTCTCCGGTTTCCTCCCACATGCCAAAAACATGCATGTTAGGTTAATTGGCTGTTCTAAATTGTCCCTAGATATTTGTTTCCTATAGGCCCTTAGAATAGAGGGTTAGTATTAATGAAAGCGCTTTGAGTGGTCTTTGTGACTAGAAAAGCGCTATATAAGTGCAGGTTAGTTAGTTAGTTAGTAATCACCACAGTTGGCCCACCAGTTTTTGCGAAAGCTCGGCGCTTGGATGCAACTAAGCTCTCCATTGTGCGCGAGGAGTTCGCCAACCTGGAAAGGTTGGGCATAATTCGCCGCTCAAAGAGCGCCTGGGCTTCCCCGCTGCATATGGTGCCTAAGGCTGATGGCTCGTGGAGACCTTGTGGTGATTACCGCAGGTTAAACAATGCCACAGCGCAGGACCGCTACCCAATTCCGCATATCCAGGATTTTTCAGTGCACTTATAGAAGGCGCGCATTTTTTCTAAAATAGACCTGGTCCGCGGTTATCATCAGGTCCCGGTCCGACCAGAGGACATTCCCAAAACAGCGGTAATAACCCCGTTCGGTCTTTTTGAATTTTTACGCATGCCTTTTGGCCTTAAAGGCGCCGCGCAAACCTTCCAACGAATGATGGATGCCGTGTTGCGCGACCTCCCTTTTGTTTTTGTCTACTTGGACGACATTTTAGTCGCCAGTTCCTCCGAGGAGGAACACGAAAAACACCTCGCAACAGTTTTTCAGAGGTTGGGAGCGCACGGGTTGATAATCAACCCGGCCAAGTGCCATTTTGGCGTAGCGCAAATCGATTTTTTAGGACACCGCGTCTCCCCAGAGGGAGCAGTCCCTCTGCCGGCCAAAGTATGCGCAGTGGCAGAGTTTCCCCAGCCACAAACGGTCAAAGCGTTGCAAGAATTTTTAGGAATGGTAAATTTTTATAACCGTTTCATACCCCACGCAGCGCAGCTTATGCAACCGTTATACGCCGCGCTCAAAAAGCAGAAGCCCTCCAATGTAATCGAGTGGTCCCCGGAGCGGGAGCGCGCATTCACGGAGGTTAAAAAAGCACTGGCAGACGCAGCACTGCTGGCTCACCCAGACCCATCAGCCTGCATAGCGCTAACCACCGACGCGTCAGATGTGGCCATAGGGGCCGTTGTTGAGCAGCAGGTCGCCGGGGTTTGGCAGCCGCTCGCTTTTTTCAGCAGATCCTTGCACGATGCTGAGCGGAAATACAGCGCGTTTGACAGGGAGCTGCTAGCGCTCCACCTGGCCATTCGCCATTTCCAGTTCTGGCTGGAAGGGCGGCGTTTCACCGCGTTTGTCGACCACAAACCGCTCACTTTTGCAATGTCCAAAATTTCAGAACCGTGGTCAGGACGGCAGCAGAGACAGCTGGCCGCAATTTCGGAATTTACCACTGATATTCAGCACGTAGCCGGTAAGCTCAACGTAGTAGCGGACTGTCTCTCACGCGCGGTAACAGCGCCTGTCCACGCAGATGCGGATGGTGCTACCGCAGCTGTGGGGCAGGGTAACAGCGCGGACGCGCACGTGGCCCCTGTTCACGTGGGGATAGATTACGCAGCCATGGTGGCGGAACAGAGCGGAGACGCAGACTTGCGCGCGCTCCTGTCTGGACCAACAGGGTTAAGGCTGGAGAGCAGGAGTTTACAAAACGGTTCGCCTCCCCTAATCTGCGACTTATCCACCGGGGGTCCTTGCCCAGTGGTACCGGCTGCGTGGCGCCGTCGCGTTTTTGACGCGGTGCACTCCCTGGCACACCCAGGAGTACGCGCTTCAGTGAAAATGGTAGCGGAGAAGTTTGTTTGGCCGAGCCTGCGCAAGCACGTGAAAGAGTGGGCGAAAGCCTGCATGGCTTGCCAGCGGGCCAAAGTCCACAGGCACACGAAAGCCCCTTTAGAACCGTTCCACATCCCGGCTAAGAGGTTCGATCATGTGCACGTAGACCTAGTGGGCCCCCTACCACCGTCACAGGGGTTCACACATCTCTTGACAATGGTGGACCGAACCACACGTTGGCCAGAAGTGGTCCCGTTAACATCGACCACAGCGGCAGAAGTGGCTCGTGCTTTAACAGCCTGGGTAGCGCGGTTCGGGGTTCCGTCGGATGTTACGTCCGATAGGGGACCTCAATTTGTGTCGGAACTGTGGTCAGCAATGGCCAGCAGCTTAGGAGCGGCAGTCCACCGCACTACCGCTTATCACCCCCAGGCCAACGGTTTATGCGAGCGTTTTCACAGGTCTTTGAAGGCAGCCCTCAGAGCGTCGCTCACGGATACAAATTGGATAAACAAACTACCATGGGTTTTATTGGGGTTGCGTTCGGCGCCCAAAGAGGACCTAGATGCCTCGCCCGCAGAATTAGTTTTTGCACAACCGCTCAGGCTGCCCGGCGAGTTCCTACCAGCCCATGCGGCACCAGGGCACCCCCCGGTGCGGGGACCTCTGATTGGCACGGGAGCAGCAATGCTTCCGGGCCCCGCTCATCACACTTTTCCGCGTGTTTTTGTTCCCAAGGCTTTACAAAACGCTGAATTTGTTTTTGTCAGGCACGACGCTCAGCGACACAGTCTCCGCCCACCATATGACGGTTCATTTCGAGTGCTGGAAACCGGGGAGAAATATTTTGTGCTAGATTTGGGGGGCAGGAAAGAAACAATCAGTATTGATAGATTAAAGCCTGCCTTTGTGTTGCATGACGAATCTGTATGACTGGCGAGGACGCCTCGACGCGGCAGACCACCCAGGGAACGGCCCCTGGAGCCCCCGCAGGGGACAAATAACCTTTCTCCCCCTCATTCCACAGATTCGCCGCAGGACGGCACAACACAGACTGTGAAACCTGCGTACAGCAAGTTTGGGAGGAGGTTGAAGCCCAGACTACGGACAGAGTGATGTGTGTTTCGATCAAACTGTGTAGGCCGTGCTGTAAATTCTGCAGGTGGGGAGTGACATATGCTGTATTGCCATTAGGATACGGTTATCGGGTGTGTCCGTTCTTTGGCGTTTGGGGGGGAGTGATGTAGCGCCCATAATGGTAACATTATGTAGCTCACATATTTCACTGCAGAGACCCAAGCATAGAAGGACTTTAAGCTTGCGGTGTGTATTGACATCACGCCTCAGATGGACAATGAGTCTGGACCACCTGCGGACTTGGAAGGAAGTCAGAGGATCTGGAGCGAGAGCCTGAAAGGACTGTCTGATCTCCTGGGGTCAGACAGAAGAGCAAAGAGAACTTTGAAGTGATTAAGTGTAAATAGAAGGATTTGACTTAATTGTGAGATTCTGTGTTTGATGTGTGGGTATAAATGTATGTGGGTTTACCGCAGCTCTTTCTCTTTTTTCCTGACTGAGAGAGAGAGAGCTGGGGACTTGAGATGAATAAACCATACTGAGAAATTATCCAGTCTCATCATTTCATGATCCCCACAGGGACGATTATTGATAGTAATTTAAACTTTGAAGAGAACTGTGAAAGGGTGTGCAAAAAGAGTCAGCAACATTTGCATTGTTTGAGGAAACTTGCACGCTTCCAAATTGACCGAACCATAGTGACAATGTTTTATCGGGCTTTTATTGAATCTGTTTTATCCTTTTCTTTAGTGTCATGGTTTGGTCAGATAAAACTGAAACAGAGGAAATCCTTGGATCAGGTAGTTAGATGGTCCAGTCGTTTGCTTGGTGAGTCACAGCTGAGCCTGACATCCCTGTACACCAGACAAGTACAGAGGATGGCTACCTCCATTTTAAATGATGACTCCCACCCTTTGCACTGCAACTTTCAGCTTCTTCCCTCCAGACGGAGGTTTGCTGTCCCAAAAAGTAGAACTCAGCGCTACAAAAACAGCTTTGTTCCTGCTGCTGTCAAAGAGTTGAACAAATTGTAACAATATATTGCACATAATTTAGGTACGGTACCTATTTATTAACTCCATTTTATATTTACTTATTTTTGTAGGATTTTTATTTGGGTTCCAAATCTTTTATTGGGTTTTAGACCTTTGAGTTTTTAACCTCTTTGACTAGTCTTTAACTTTTTATTATGACCCTTCTCTCTTATCTCCGTTTTTTCTCTTATCTCTTTGTCTTATGTCCTGATTGACGGAGCCTTGAGTATTTTTATCATGTCTATAGTCAGCTTCATGTGTGCCTGTGTTTGTGTTTATGTTGATTGTAATTGTGGTTTGTAAATATGGATGTCACCTGACTGCAAAACAAATCTACCTACGGGTACAAATAAAGAAACCTGAACCTGAACCTTCACCCTCCGCTGCCAGGAGCTCCTGACCTTGTTGACCCGGGCAACGTCCAAGCCGGTATGAGTTGTTTTCTGACTGACCATTTTCATGAAACTGCTTGCAAAGTATTTGAGTACTGCTAGCTTTTGCTGGACTAGCGGGACATTCTTGGCAGAGAGAGATATTTCAGTATCTCTGATATTATTTCCAGCAGCAGTCACTGTCCTAGAGTGCTATTTAACACAATTAACTCTTTTATAAACCCACACACTCAGACTGTAACAGATGATTCGTTTACATGTGAGACTTTTCTTCACTTTTTTTGTTGATAAAGTGGACTCTGTCAGACGAGTTATTAATAACAGTTTTAATGGGAGCTTGTCTGTTGTCCCGGGTTACTCTGCTGTGTTTGAACAGTTTGAGTTGGTTTCTTTATCATCACTTGCTGATATAGTGAAGTCTCTGAAGCCGACAAATTGCTCACTGGATGTTGTTCCCGCTGGAATAGTGAAAAGGGTTTTTAATACTGTAGGGCCTGGTCTTTTGGTTTTTATTAATTACTGCCTTAGTTCAGGATTTGTCCCACCTGCTTTTAAACATGCTGTGGTTAGGCCCCTTCTTAAAAAACCTCACCTTGACCCTTCAGTTTTATTTAATTTTAGACCCATTTCTCATTTGCCCTTTTTATCTAAGGTTTTAGAAAAAGCTGTTTTTGTACAGTTGCAATCTTTTTTAGATGACAATTCTATTTTTGAGGAGTTTCAATCTGGGTTTAGATCTCGTCACAGCACTGAGTCTGCCCTGCTAAAGGTGCACAGTGATATTGTGATGTCTGCTGATGCCAAATGCCCTGTGGTCTTAGTGCCGCTAGATCTTACAGCAGCCTTTGACACTGTGGACCATACTATCCTTTTGTCACGCCTGAATCACCATGTTGGCATCCATGGCACTGCACTTAAGTGGTTTGAATCCTACCTATCTAATAGAACTTTTTCTGTAATGATTGGTGACATGTCTTCTTCTAGTGCCTCTCTCTACTGTAGGGTCCCACAGGGCTCTATCCTTGGCCCTATTCTGTTTTCATTATATATGCTGCCACTCGGGTCAATAATAGCCAGGCACAACACGTCTTTCCACTGTTATGCAGATGATTTGCAGCTTTATTTACCTTTGTGAGTTAGTTTGTTCTGGGTTCAAAGTGTTCTATTGGACTGCATCACTGACATTAAGTTGTGGTTAAGCCTATAGCTGTGTATTTGTGCATACTTATGTTTAGACATAAAAGGGGTGTATTTGTGCATACGTATGTTAAACATAAGAGAGATGCTGACAGCACATATGTGGATTGACCTCACGACGAAGAAGACAGTAAGTCTGGACCACCTGCGGAGGACAACGAGAGAGGACAGGGGTGCGAACGAAGGACTTCCTGACCTCCAGGACGCAGGTAGAAGACAAGGCTGGAGGGAGGAGAAATGTCAATAAAGGGTTTTGACAGGGATATGTGATCCCCCCTGTGTGTGGGAAGTCTGTATGAGAAAAGGTATAAATGTGAAACTCTGATGTGGCTCATCCTCTTTTCTTCCTGCTTATTGGAGAGAGCAGGCTGGGGGAATGAATGTTTGAATAAACTGGAATAAAACACAATTCAGTCTCTTTATTCCACGCTCCCCACATTGGTGACCTATCGACGTAGAGAATGCCTGGAGAAGGTTTCCGCATTCCAAACTTGCTGGAGTCTGCCCTGGTGAGCGCCGTAGCCGTCAAGCTGCCGGAATTCTGGCAGGACAATCCACGGTCGTGGTTCCTACAAGCGGAGTCACAGTTCGCGCTCGCAGGAGTAACGGTGGATGACACTAAGTTCCACCATGTCATCGCTAAGCTGGATAACCGCACGGCTCGGTGCGTGCAGAGCTTGGTACAGCAGCCACCCGCCACCGACAGATACGGCAGGTTGAAAGCTACCCTCATCAAGTTTTTCACGCCCTCAGCCGAAGTGAGGGCTAGAGGCTCCTGACTTTGCTCAACCAGAGAGGACACAGGCCAAGCGCCCTGATGGAGGATATGCTACAGCTGAGGGGGTCAGACAACGACGACTTCCTTTTCCAGTACATCTTCCTCACCAACCTCCCGGCGCACATGAGAGGGACGCTGGCCGGCGTACGTTGTCAGACCCAGGAAGATTTCCGGGAGCTGGCCCAGGAGGCAGACAGGATCCTGGACGCCTGCGGCGAGCAGACGACCACAGCGGCGACCCAAGGCTGCGGGGAGCCAGAGGCAGCAGACCCAAGCTTACCAACAACGGCAGCGGCGCGGCCTCGACGCGGTGGAGGTAATGGTTCAGTGGCAGAGGCACGGCCCCGACGCAGCGGAGGAGAGGATCTCTGCTTTTATCATCGGAGGTTCACCGAGAGGGCACGCAGGTGTGTGCCGCCCTGCAGCTTCAGGAGTTCGGGAGACGGCAAGACCGAGGGTCGTTAGCAGCTTCGACTCTCGGTGAAAGCAGCAAGCTGCTCTACATCACAGATGCGAGCTCCGGACAGGATTTCCTTATAGACACCGGAGCCCAAGTGAGTTTCATCACCCCGACATATGCTGACCGGTTGGCTGGACCCCGTGGTAGCGGAGCAATGGCGGCAAACAGCTCAAGCATCAGCACCTACGGGAAAAAGACTTTGTCTTTATGCTTACATGGCCGCACATATGAATGGACTTTTGTCATAGCGGCAGTGAGTTTCAACATGTTAGGCGCTGATTTTCTGTACTCACACGGTCTGTTAGTTGATCTTGCCAATAGGCGGCTGGTAAATGCACTCTCTTTTTACTCTCTCCCCTGTTCAGCTCGAGTGTCCCCGCCACCAGTACAGACCAACGTCGCCGCAGCAGGTGGTAAGTTCCACACACTCCTCACCCGGTTTCCAGCACTCACGGTACCCACTTTCTCAGCAACGGTCGCAAAACACGGGGTGGAGCACTTTATCACTACATCTGGCCCCCCCGTCTTTGCGAAAGCTCGGCGCTTAGATGCTGCCAAGCTCTCTATAGCGCGAGGAGTTCGCCAGCCTGGAGAGGCTGGGCATCATTCGCCGTTCGAAAAGCCCATGGGCTTCGCCGCTGCATATGGTCCCGAAAGCTGATGGCTCCTGGAGACCGTGCGGCGATTACCGCAGGCTGAACAACGCCATGGCACACGATTGTTATCCCATCCCACACATCCAGGATTTTTCAGTACATCTAGCGGGGCCGCGCATTTTTTCCAAAATAGACCTGGTTCGCGGCTACCATCAAGTTCCGGTCCGGCCGGAGGACATTCCTAAAATAGCAGTAATAACCCCGTTTGGACTTTTTGAATTTCTACGCATGCCGTTTGGTCTTAAAGGGGCGGCGCTGTGGCGGTTTGGGAAAACCCCCACAAACAGACTAAGGACAGACAACTCGCTACTCCTGGTTTTTTCCGCTACACGTCCTGTCCTTACTGTGACCTAGAGACTCAGATCAATATGTAGATGTGCCTGTTAACCTCTTTGTTCTGCAGCTGGAGCAAAGTCTAGCAAATCTGCCTATTGTGATGTATGTCTCACAAATGCAAATATCTCATGCCTGTTCTGCAGTCCCTTTGATCAGACAAACTGCTGTGAATCTGCTTTGATGTATTGTTTGAGTTGGGTATAAATACTGCACTGGTTCTGTAACACTTCCTCTCACTCACACTTCAACCTCTGCTGCAGACACGCGCTCTGTGTCTTCTTCTCTGAGAGCCAGAGGATCCCCATCCAGCCTGCACACACTTGGGCTGGAGAGGGGATCCCGTGACGGCGGTATGATATAATAAACTCTACTTAAAACCACCAACAACGCTGCCTTATTTTATCATCCGCCGCACTGGTGACCCGACGCTGAAACGAACACGCTGCCAGTGAACGCAACGCCCAGCGGTGATTCTCCGACGACCAGCGAACGCGGCAGCCTGACTGATCTGCCCTCCCTTCTGCTTCAGGGACACCTCAATGCGGAGTTTCCAGGCGAAACTCGTTGGAGAACACCCACGACCGGGAAAGCTGAGCAACGTTTCATGGTGAGATCTGCACGCCTAGATCGGCACATCCACGCTGGACTGGCCGCGCTCACAGCCCCTCCACAAGAGAGCGCATGCACCTCGTCCCCTCTCCACGACGGCGATCCCCATGGCCGACGGAGCACACGTGGACCTGAACGCACCATGACCGAGCGAGTGACAGAGCGTCTACTTCCCTTCACCGCTCCAACACGCTGAACAGGGATGATCAAGCTCCCTGACCCTGGTTCTCCTCTCCAGCTGGCCCACCCATCACGGAACCCCGGCGCACGCACCGGGGAGTTACGAGGACGGCGCACACCACGCACGGGACAAATACGGCTTTTCTGACCGCCTTCCTTCTGCTGCACACTGGCCCTTCAGGCTTGCTCGTTCACCTGAGGCACGCAGCTTGCTCACTGGATTTTATGGTCTTAGCCACGGCACACAAGGGGAATTCAGCGGTTTGCGGTTCCCGAGAGCTTTAAGGTTGTGCCCGCACCTAAAGCCAACACGCCAGTCCCTCTGCTCTCATCACAGCCGCCACGCAGCCTCGTCTTTTCTTCATGGCCGCTATTAATCCTTGCAGGACTTAATCGCGGGAGGAGCCAGTGACTAATTTTTCTTCTTGTGGACCTCTGCACGTTCAACGGGACCAGCCCTTCGACATCGCGGACCCACAAGCAATTTTTGCGCAGCCCGGACGTTTTCATCGTCTCCGGCCGGTTTTTACTACCCCCACCCCCTCCACCCCCTCCTGCACAGAGCTTTTCCCTGCTCGCTGCCCAAGCTGCACTATCGAGGTCTCGACCACCTGCCGAGCCCTCTGGGGGGGAGCTGTGGCAGTTTGGGAAAACCCCCACAAACAGACTAAGGACAGACAACTCGCTACTCCTGGTTTTTTCCGCTACACTACTGTGATAATGTCACCTTTCATGCATTGTGTTCATGCGTCCTGTCCTTACTGTGACCTAGAGACTCAGATCAATATGTAGATGTGCCTGTTAACCTCTTTGTTCTGCAGCTGGAGCAAAGTCTAGCAAATCTGCCTATTGTGATGTATGTCTCACAAATGCAAATATCTCATGCCTGTTCTGCAGTCCCTTTGATCAGACAAACTGCTGTGAATCTGCTTTGATGTATTGTTTGAGTTGGGTATAAATACTGCACAGGTTCTGTAACACTTCCTCTCACTCACACTTCAACCTCTGCTGCAGACACGCGCTCTGTGTCTTCTTCTCTGAGAGCCAGAGGATCCCCATCCAGCCTGCACACACTTGGGTTGAAGAGGGGATCCCGTGACGGCGGTATGATATAATAAACTCTACTTAAAACCTCCAACAACGCCGCTTTATTTCATGCCGCCGCAGGCGCAAACGTTCCAACAGATGATGGACGCCGTGTTACGCGATCTCCCTTTCGTGTTTGTGTACCTCGATGACATATTGGTCACCAGTACTTCAGAGGAAGAACACGAAAAGCACCTCACTGTGGTTTTTAGGAGGTTGGGAGAGCACGGCTTAATTAATCCAGCCAAGTGCCAGTTCGGCGTCGCGCAGATCGATTTTTTTGGGCCACCGCGTCTCCCCAGAGGGGGCGGTCCCGTTACTGGATAAAGTGCGCGCAGTGACAGATTTTCCCCGACCACAAACGGTCAAATCATTGCAGGAATTTTTGGGGATGGTGAATTTTTATAACCGTTTCCTGCCCCACGCAGCACAACTCATGCAGCCGTTATATGCCGCGGTCAGGAAACAAAAACCAACCAATGCTGTTGAATGGTCCCCAGAGCGGGAGCACGCGTTCACAGAGGTGAAAAAAGCCTTGGCTGACGCTGCGCTCCTGGCTCACCCTGACCCAGCGGCACGCATCGCGCTAACGACAGACGCATCAGATGTGGCCATAGGGGCCGTTATAGAGCAGCAGGTTGCCGGAGTTTGGCAGCCACTGGCTTTTTTCAGCAAATCCTTAAGCGTGGCCGAGCGAAAATACAGCGTGTTCGACAGGGAGCTGTTGGCGCTGCATTTGGCTATTCGTCATTTCCAGTTCTGGCTGGAAGGACGGCGTTTCACCATTTTCGTGGACCACAAGCCGCTCACATACGCCATGTCCAAAATTTCAGATCCGTGGTCAGGCAGGCAGCAGAGGCAGCTGGCTGCAATTTCGGAATTTACCACTGACATTCGGCACGTAGCGGGTAAACTCAATGTGGTGGCAGACTGCCTCTCGCGCGCGGTCACGGCACCGGCACGCGCAGAGGCGGACCAGCCCGCCGCGACCGTGCAGCAGAGTGGCGGTGCGGGAGCGCGCGCAGCCCCGGTGCACGTAGGTATAGATTACACAGCCATGGCAGCAGAGCAGTGTGCGGATGCAGACGTGCGCGCGCTCCAGTCTGGACCAACAGGGTTAAGGCTGGAGAGCAAGTGTTTACAAACCCTAATTTGCGATGTGTCGACTGGGCGCCCACGCCCGGTGGTTCCGGCCGCGTGGCGCCGCCGCGTTTTTGACTTGGTCCACTCGCTGGCGCACCCGGGGGTGCGCGCTTCAGTGAAAATGGTAGCGGAAAAGTTTGTTTGGCCGAGCCTGCGCAAGCACGTGAAGGAGTGGGCAAAGGCCTGCATGTCCTGTCAACGGGCCAAAATCCACAAGCACACAAGAGCCCCGTTAGAACTGTTTCGCATTCCGGCCAGAAGGTTCGACCACATGCATGTTGACCTCGTGGGCCCCCTACCGGCGTCACAGGGGTTCACACATCTTTTGACAATGGTGGACCGAACCACACATTGGCCGGAAGTGGTCCCACTGGCGACGACCACGGCCGCGGAGGTGGCTTGTGTTTTTTTAACGGCTTGGGTAGCGCGTTTCGGCGTTCCGTCGGATATTACGTCCGATAGAGGGCCTCAATTCGTCTCTGAGCTTTGGTCAGCGATGGCCAATGGCTTGGGAGCCAAAATTCACCGCACTATGGCTTATCACCCTCAGGCTAATGGTTTATGCGAGCGCTTTCATAGGTCTTTGAAGGCAGCACTCAGAGCGGCACTCACGGATGCAGATTGGGTAAACAAACTACCATGGGTTTTATTAGGGTTGCGTTCTGCGCCCAAGGAGGACTTAGATGCCTCCCCAGCGGAGCTAGTGTTCGCACAACCTCTCAGGCTACCAGGCGAGTTTTTACCAGAGCACCTGGAGCCGCCCCCCCTCCCTGCTCTTGGGCCGCTAGTCGGCACGGGAGCGGACGTGCTCCCGGGCCCTGTTCATCACGCTTTTCCGCGCATTTTTGTTCCCAAAGCTTTAAAAAATGCTGAGTTCATTTTTGTCAGGCACGAGGCACTAAGATCAACACTCAGACCGCCATATGATGGGCCATATAGAGTGCTGGAGACAGGGGATAAGCATTTTGTGCTAGATTTGGGAGACAGAAAGGAGACAGTTAGTATTGACAGATTGAAACCTGCTTTTGTCATGAAGGACGAGTCTCTGCCGGTCGCGAGAGCGCCTCGACGCGGCAGACACCCCAGGGGGAGCGTCTCGGAGTCCCCGCAGAGGTCAAATAACCACTCTCTTCCTCAGTCAACAGAGCCTGGGCAGAAGGGCGCCGCAGGCAAGGCGAGGCCAGCTTACAGCAGATTCGGGAGGCGGTTGAAGCCCAGACGGCGCACAGACTGAGTGTTTGATGTTGGTTGTACTGTTGAGAGTAACATGTTCGCAGAATTTTTATGTATCGTCCATTCTTCATCGTTTGGGGGGGGGGGGGTTGTATAGCTGTGTATTTGTGTATACATATGTTTAGACATAAAAGGGGTGTATTTGTGCATACGTATGTTAAACATAAGAGAGATGCTGACAGCACATATGTGGATTGACCTCACGACGAAGAAGACAGTAAGTCTGGACCACCTGCGGAGGACAACGAGACAGGACAGGGGTGCGAACGAAGGACTTCCTGACCTCCAGGACGCAGGTAGAAGACGGAAGGCTGGAGGGGGGAGAAATGTCAATAAAGGGTTTTGACGGGGATATGTGATCCCCCCTGTGTGTGGGAAGTCTGTATGAGAAAAGGTATAAATGTGAAACTCTGATGTGGCTCATCCTCTTTTCTTCCTGCTTATTGGAGAGAGCAGGCTGGGGAAATGAATGTTTGAATAAACTGGAATAAAACACAATTCAGTCTCTTTATTCCACGCTCCCCACAAAGCCAAAATTTTCTCCACTTAAATGAAGAAAAAACAGAATGTATTGCGTTTGGGGATACTGTAACGGCTGGCTTTGGTACCCTCTCTTTAAGGCTCAGTTCAGCTGTCAGAAATTTGGGGGTGATTTTTGACAGCCATTGAAAATTTGATAAACAGATTGACAATGTAGTCAAGATGAGCTTTTATCAATTACGTTGTGGTGGACACACACATGTGAACCTGTTTTGTGACTCACATTTTAGATCAGAACAAAAGCAGAGCTTCCTTGGTGATTACAGGAAGCTGCAAGAATCTTAGCTTTGGTATGCAAGGCTTGAGACTGTGGGGGGTATAATTAAAGGATTAAAGAAAGGATGCAGAGGAGACAGTGGAAGTGATATCATGGAGTGAGGATGCATTGTTACTGTCTTTTTAATGCAATGTGGTCTGTGATACATGTGACCTGTGAACTGTAAGAGTCCTGATTTTTAAGGACGAGAGTTTTCCTGTGCGGCTCTCTTTTCTGCTTTGAGATGATGGTGATGTGAATAAAGCTGACTTGAGAGAGAACTCTGCCTCGTCATTCTCACATCTCCACACTGGTGACCCGAGACGTATCATGCAAGAGGAGAATTCCCCCGGGCCAGCCTCGTCAGGAGCCCCCAGCCAAGCGAATGCTGCCACAGTCCAGCTACCGGACTCCGGGCAGAACAATCCGCTCTCCTGGTTCAACGCGGTTGAGGCGCAGTTCAACCTCCGGGGGATATCGGTAGACGCCACAAAATTCTACCACGTAGTCGCAAAGCTGGACAACAACATGGCCCAGCATGTGGAGAGCCTGATCGACCAGCCGCCGGACAGCGACAAATACGGCACGTTGAAGGCTGCACTCATCCAGCAATTCACCCCCTCGGCGGAGGAGCGAGCAGAGAGGCTCCTGGGGCTGACGGAGTCAGAAAATGACATGCCCGCGAACCTGATGGAGAAGTTGTTGAGGTTGAAAGACTCTGACGACGATCACTTCATTTTCACCCACCTCTTCCTCAGGACTCTACCGTCAGCAGCGAGAGCGACCCTGGCCAGTTCGCCACTGTTGGCCCAACGGGACTACCACGCGCTGGGCCGAGAGGCGCAGCGGATTGTCAACGCCACCAAGCGGCGTGCAGCCACGGCCGCTGCAGCGGAACTCAGTGCGACGACCGGAGACGACAGGAGGCCAGAGGCAGCGGTATCAGACTCACCGACGACGGCGGCGGCAGGGGCCAGGGAACGCGGATCGAACGTCTTTTGTTTCTACCATCGCCGCTTCGCAGAGAGGGCACGCAAATGTGTACCACCGTGCCAGTTCGGGCGTTCGGGGAATGCCAAGACTGGGGGTCGGTAGCAGCCGCGGCCCTCGGGGAGGAGAACAAGCTGCTCTACTTGTCAGACGCACGCTTGGGGAGGCAGTTCCTCGTCGACACAGGCTCCCAGTTGAGTTTCATCACACCTTCCTACACGGACAGAATAGCTGGTTCCGGGGGTCCCCGGGTGACAGCAGCGAACGGCTCGGAGATTAAGACCTTTGGTGAGAAGACTCTGCTTCTGTCTCTACACGGCCGTTCATTTGAGTGGACTTTTGTTGTAGCAGCAGTAAATTTCAATATGTTGGGGGCTGATTTTCTGTGCTCACATGGTTTGTTGGTTGATCTCGCTAACAGGCGCTTGGTTAATGCGCTTTCTTTTGATTCTATCCCCTGTACAGCGCGAGTGGCCCCGCCAACAGCACAAGCCAACATCACAGCTGCAAGCGGTAAGTTCCACACACTGCTCACTCAGTTCCCAGCACTTACGGTCCCCACATTTTCGGCAACAGTCGCTAAGCACGGGGTGGAGCATTTTATTACCACTACCTACCGGACCACCAGTTTTTGCAAAAGCTCGGCGCTTGGACGCAGTTAAACTGGCCATAGCGCGTGAGGAGTTCGCCTACCTGGAGAGGTTGGGCATTATCAGACGTTCAAACAGTCCGTGGGCTTCCCCGCTGCACATGGTCCCGAAAGCCGACGGATCATGGTGACCTTGCGGGGATTTCCGCAGGTTAAACAATGCTACAGCGCACGACCGCTATCCAATCCCACATATCCAAGATTTTTCCGTTCATTTGGCAGGGGCGCGCTTTTTTTCTAAAATAGACTTGGTCCGCAGTTACCACCAAGTCCCAGTGCGCGCTGAGGACATACCCAAAACAGCGGTAATAACTCCATTTGGCCTATTCGAGTTTTTACACATGCCATTCGGACTTAAAGGGGCTGCTCAGACATTCCAACGCATGATGGACACGGTGCTTCGCGATCTCCCTTTCGTGTTCGTCTACTTGGACGATATTTTAGTAGCCAGCACGTCCGAAGACGAACACGAAAAACACCTGGCCACAGTTTTCTGAAGGTTGGGAGATCACGGGTTAATAATCAACCCAGCGAAGTGTCAGTTCGGGGTGGCGCAAATCGATTTTTTAGGACACCGCGTCTCCCCCGAAGGAGCAGTTCCGCTTCCTGACAAAGTGCGCGCGGTGGCAGATTTTCCCGGCCGCAGACAGTCAGGACGTTGCAGGAGTTTTTGGGAATGGTGAATTTTTATAACCGTTTTCTCCCCCGCGCGGCGCAACTCATGCAGCCGCTGTATGCCGCGCTCAAAAAAAAGAAACCCGCAGATAAGGTCGAGTGGTCCCCGGAGCGGGACCAAGCGTTCTCGGAGGTGAAAGCAGCCTTGGCACAGGCTGCGTTGTTGGCACACCCAGACCCAACGGCCCGCATAGCGCTCACCACTGACGCATCAGAGGTGGCCATAGGGGCGGTCGTGGAGCAACATGTAGCCGGGGTTTGGCAGCCCCTCGCATTTTTCAGCAGGATCTTGCACGATAGCGAACGTAAATACAGCGCGTTCGACAAGGAGCTGCTCGCTCTCCATTTGGCCATTCGCCACTTTCAATTCTGGCTAGAAGGACGCTCTTTCACCGCGTTCGTTGACCACAAACTGCTAACATTCGCGATGGCCAAGGTTTCCGAACCGTGGTCAGGCCGGCAGCAGAGACAGCTGGCCGCGATATCAGAGTTTACCACTGATATCCAGAATGTGGCGGGCAAACTCAATGTAGTGGCAGATTGCCTCTCGCGTGCCGTGGTGGCCCTAGTCAGCGTAGGAGTAGATTAAGCTGCCATGGCCGCGGAGCAGGTTGGTAGCGGAGGTGCGCGCGCTTCAGTCTGGACCAACAGGGTTAAGGCTGGACAGCAGGGTGCTGCAAGACGGTATGCCCCCCCTAATCTGCTTTGTCTCCACTGGACGGCCGCGTCCAGTAGTACCGGTTGCGTGGCGCCACCGCGTTTTTGACTCGGTTCATTCTTTGGCGCATCCTGGAGTGCGCGCGTCGGTCAAAATGGTAAGAGAGAAATTTGTGTGGCCGAGCCTCCGCAAACAAGTTAAAGAGTGGGCAGCAGCCTGCACGGCGTGTCAACGAGCCAAAATACACAGGCACACGAGGGCTTCTTTGGAGCCGTTTCACATTCCGGCCAAGAGGTTCGATCACGTTCATGTGGACCTCGTGGGCCCCCTCCCGCCGTCACAAGGGTGCACACACCTTCTGACAATGGTGGACCGCACCACGCGCTGGCCGGAAGTGGTCCCGCTGGAATCAACCACGGCCGAGGAGGTGGCGCGCGCGTTTTTAACAGCTTGGGTGGCGCGCTTCGGCGTTCCATCGGACATTACGTCCGACAGAGGCCCTCAATTTGTGTTCGAGCTTTGGTCGACAATGGCCCGCAGCCTGGGTGTCACAATTCACCGCACAACCGCGTACAATCCGCAGGCTAACGGGTTATGCGAACATTTTCATAGGTCATTGAAAGCGGCTCTCAGTTTGCATCACTGACAGATGCAAATTGGGTGGACAAGTTACCGTGGGTGTTATTGGGGTTGCGTTCTGCGCCTAAAGAGGACTTAGAAGCCTCCCCAGCGGAGCTCGTGTTTGCGCAGCCACTCCGGCTGCCTGGGGAGTTTCTCCCAGATAACCCTGCGCCAGACGCCTCCCCGTCTCAGCTGTTGCGGAGTAACATAGAATCAAGCACGCTGCCCGGCCCCGCGCACCACAGTTTTCCGCGCGTTTTTGTGCCTAAAACCTTGAAGAACGCAGAGTTTGTTTTTGTCAGACACGATGCGCATCGAACCCCGCTGCGGCCGCCTTATGACGGACCGTTCAGAGTGCTAGAAACAGGGGACAAGCAGTTTTTGCTAGATTTGGGGGGTAGGAAAGAGAAAGTTGGCATAAACAGACTCAAACCCGCTTTTGTGGTGGCAGATGAGCAAGTACTGTTGGCGAGGGCCCCGCGGCGAGGTAGACCACCGCGGGGGGCTTCACAGAGTAATGTTTCCCCAGAACACCCACAGGTGCTGACTAAAGGTTTCCACCCCCAGACGGCAAACCCCCAGCATGACAGTGCCGCGGAGGCGTTGAATCCTGGTTACAGCAGATATGGCAGGAGACTGAAGCCCAAGCAGCATGTGGACTGATGTGTATTGATACTATCACGGCATGCATGTTGTTATTCTCTTGTTTGTTCTAAAATGTTGGGTGGGCTTTGTGTGGTGGACACACACATGTGAACCTGTTTTGTGACTCACATTTTAGATCAGAACAAAAGCAGAGCTTCCTTGGTGATTACAGGAAGCTGCAAGAATCTTAGCTTTGGTATGCAAGGCTTGAGACTGTGGGGGGTATAATTAAAGGATTAAAGAAAGGATGCAGGGGAGACAGTGGAAGTGATATCATGGAGTGAGGATGCATTGTTACTGTCTTTTTAATGCAACATGGTCTGTGATACATGTGACCTGTGAACTGTAAGAGTCCTGATTTTTAAGGACGAGAGTTTTCCTGTGCGGCTCTCTTTTCTGCTTTGAGATGATGGTGATGTGAATAAAGCTGACTTGAGAGAGAACTCTGCCTCGTCATTCTCACATCTCCACAACATCTGTTATCCAAAGCCAAACCTTTCCTGAGCCGTCATGATCTTGAGATAGCCATCCATGTTTTAATCACGTCTCGACTTGATTACTGCAATGCACTTTATGTTGGCATCTCTCAGTCTTCTCTCAGCCGCCTTCAACTTGTGCAAAATGTAGCGGCCCGTCTTTTGACCAACACACCTAGGCGAGAGCACATTACTCCGATCCTTTTTTCACTTCATTGGCTTCCAGTCCATTTTAGAATTAATTTTAAATTTTTGCTTTTTGTTTTTAAAGCTCTTAATGGCCTTGCTCTGGCTTATCTGTCTGAGATTTTGACTGTCCGTTGTAGCGGTTTGAATTCAACCCCCACAACACAGACAGAACACAGAGACAGTCAGCTCGCACTCCTGGGTTTTTTCTGCTGTATGCTGCGTTTACAGCTGTGAGGTTAAAGTGTCATCCATGCATTGTGTTCATGCATCCTGTCTGTACCTCTGATATGCAAATTCCCAGATTGACTGCTGTGAATGTCTTTGATCTATTGTTTGAGTCGAGTATATATGCTGCACTGTGCTGTAAATCTGCCTCTCATTCTCTCACTCTGATTCTGCATCTGCTGCGAGACACACACACTGTCTCCTCTTTGAGAGCTGGAGGAACGAAGCGGCAGCCTGCTCAAACCATGGGCTGTAGCCGAGTTCTGATGAAGGCGGGTGATAATAAAGCTATTTAAAAATCCAACGCTGCCTTTATTTTATCATCCTCTTCACTGGTGACCCCAGAATGCACACGTTTTGTGCAAACGCAACCTTCTGATCTGGACAGCTGCACTGGTGACCCGTTCTTCAGGATGAGATCTGCACGTCTGAGATCTGCTCATCCACGCTGGACCGGCCGCGCTCGCAGCTCCTCCACACGTGAGCGCAGGCGTCCTCCGTGGCCGGCGGAGAACGCAACACGTGGACCTGAACGCACCACGGCCGAGCGGTGGCAAAGATCGTCTATTCCCTCCCACCGCTCCAACGCATCTGCACGAGCCTGAGGGACAAAAGATCGTCTATTTCCTCTCACCGCTCCAACGCACCATGGCCAATCTGCAGCCACAGCTCAATCCGGATTTTATTGGCGCAGTCTGCACCAATCCCCACCAAGATTCTGCACCCTGGTTCTCCTCTCCAGCTGGCCCACCCACGCACGAGCCCCGGCGCAAGCACCGGGGAGTTATGAGGACGGTGCATCACGCACGGGACAAATAACGGCTCCAGAGACCGCCATCGTCCTCCGCCGCTGCTCACAGAACCCTCAGGGCTGCTCGTTCACCTGAAGCAAGCACGCAGCTCGCCACTGGATTTTTTTTTTTTTTAATGGTCTCAGCCACGGCACATAAGGGATTTCAGCCGTCAGCTGTTCCCGGGGGGTTTTAGGGTTGCTCCTGCACCTAAAGCCAACAAGCCGAGTCCCTCTGCTTCTTTTTTTCTTACAGCCTCGCCGCTCCTGTTTTCTTCATGGCCACGAGAGGAGTCAGAGACTAATTTTTCTTCTTGTGGACCTCTGCACGTTCAATGGGACAGCCCTTCGACATCACGGACCCACAAGCAATTTTTGCGCAGCTCGGACGAGTTCACCGTCCCCCTGCCGGCACTTACCCCCCTCCTCCCTCCCCCTCCGCCTGCAGTTAGCTTCTCCCACAGCTCGCTCCCATAGAGGGATTATCGAGGTCTCGGCCCCCTGCCGTGCCCTCTGGGGGGGAGCGTGTGTGGCGGTTCGGTTAACCCCCACAACAGATTAAGGACACTCAGCTCTCTTCTCTTGGTTTTTTCTGCTGCACTACGGATATGTAGATGTGCTTTGGTGTAACCCCCACAAACAGACTGGTCAAACACAGCGCTCGGCTAGAGCAAATAACAGAACAGTGAAATGTGTATTAATGTCTACAGGCAGACTCGTTTCGTCTGGCTCACTTCTGTGATGTTAATGTTGCCTTTCATGCATTGTGCTCATGCGTCCTGTCCTCACTGTGACCTAGGGACTGAGATCAATATGTCTCTCAAATGCAAATGTCTTTTGCCTGTTCTGTTATCTCTTTGATCATACCAACTACTGGGGTATGCCCTTGATGTATTGTTGTAGTCGAGTATATATGCTGCAACTCTGTAACGCAAACTCTCTCATTCTCTCACTCTGATTCTGCATCTGCTGCGAGACACACACACTGTCTCCTCTTTGAGAGCCTGAGGAATTCGGCTTCAGCCTGCTCACACTATGGGCTGGAGCCGAGTTCTGATGAAGGCGGATGATAATAAAGCTATTTAAAAATCCAACGCTGCCTTTATTTTATCATCCTCTTCACTGGTGACCCCGGAACGCACACATTTTGTGCAAACGCAACCTTCTGATCTGAACAGCCACGCTGGCGACCCGAGACTGAAGAAAACGAGCGGCCAGCGAACACAGCACCCGGGCATGAATGCTCCGTCACAGCGGCCTGACTGGTCTGCCCGCCTCGATGCAGAGCCCACGGCGGGCGAGCTGCTCTCAGGACGTCAACCAAGACCGGGTAAGCGGCAGAGAACGTCATGGCGCGCCCTCGCCGAGATCGGCACATCCACGCGGGACCGGCCGCGCAGCTCCTCCACATCAGAGCACATGCAGGCGACTCCCATGGCCGACGGAGCACACGTGGACCTGAACGCACCATGACTAATCTGCAGCCACAGCTCGTCAGAGATGTTTTTCGGCGCAGACTGTGCCGATCTCCACCAAGTTTCCGACCCTGATTTCCTCTCCTGCGAGCCCACCCACGCACGGAGCCCCGGCACGCGCACCAGGGGTGACGAGGACGGTGCACCACGCACGGGACAAATATGGCTTTTCCGACCACCTTCCTTCTGCTGCACACTGGCCCTTCAGGCTTGCTGGTACACCTGAGGCCCGCAGCTTGCTCACTGGATTTTATGGTCTTAGCCACGGCACACAAGGGGAATTCAGCTGTCTGCGGTTCCCGAGGCTGTAGGGTTACGTCTGCCCTAAAGTCAACATGTCAGTCCCTCTGCTTTTATTTTTTTTCTTGCCGCCGCTCCTGCTTTTTTTCATGGCCACGAGAGGAGTCAGAGACTAATTTTTTTTCTTCTTCTGATCTCCGCATGTTCAGGCGGGACATCGCGGAGCAGCAAACACTTTTGGCGCGACTCGAACGATTTTCCCGCGCCCGGTCAGCATTTGCTACCCCCCTCCCCCTCCTCCTGCACAGAGCTTTTCCCTGCTCACTGCCCAAACTGCAACATTGAGGTCACGGTCCCCTACCGTGCCCTCTGGGGGGGAGCAGTGTAGCGGTTTGAATTCAACCCCCACAACACAGACAGAACACAGAGACAGTCAGCTCGCACTCCTGGGTTTTTTCCGCTGCATGCTGCGTTTATAGCTGTGAGGTTAAAGTGTCATCCATGCATTGTGTTCATGCATCCTGTCTGTACCTATGATATGCAAATGCCCAGATTGACTGCTGTGAATGTCTTTGATCTATTGTTTGAGTCGAGTATATATGCTGCACTGTGCTGTAAATCTGCCTCTCATTCTCTCACTCTGATTCTGCATCTGCTGCGAGACACACACACTGTCTCCTCTTTGAGAGCTGGAGGAACGAAGCGGCAGCCTGCTCAAACCATGGGCTGTAGCCGAGTTCTGATGAAGGCGGGTGATAATAAAGCTATTTAAAAATCCAACGCTGCCTTTATTTTATCATCCTCTTCACCGTGACCAAGGCAGAGCTTTGAGGTCATCCAATCAGCTTTTGCTGGATGTGCCTAGGTCAAGGTATGAACATTGGGGTGACCGAGCCTTTCCTGTTGTCGCCCCCAGGCTCTGGAATAATGTCCCCCCTGACCTATGTGCTATCTCTGACCTGGCCCTTTTTAAATCAGAACTTAAAACATATTTATTTAGGATGGCTTTTAATACCCAGTAGTGGTGATCTTTGTCTTGGCATTTGTTTTTATTTTATTCTCATTTTTAGGTATTTATTCTTATTTCTTTGTTTATGTTATTTGTTTTTAATGCTGTGTGTGTTTTTAATGCCGTTTAATTTTCTGTAAAGCACTTTGGTCACCTACGGGTTGTTTTAAAGGGCTATATAAATAAAGTACATTACATTACATTATTATCAGTGGCAAGGATAGGCCAAGACAAACTGACTCCAGTATCTGTTGCAGTGACTGACCAGATGATAGGTTTGTTTATCTATGCTCTTTGTGTAGTGCATGTCACGATGCACCGACTGGCAAAAGTCCACCACAGACCTTGCGACAGATGTGCTTATCTGCCAGGATGTCCAGTTTCACCCTCCACACCCTCGGAAAGGCTGGGTTGCCGGTTGAGTCGCCGATGGCTCAACCCATGAGACAGGTAGTACTGGTTTTCATGGTTATCCGGTAACAAGCAAACCAATGCCTGACCTGACAGCCACTTGTAATATTCCTAAAATATAAAAGGATGCACTACTACTATGGGTCTCAAATATTTGTTAACATGTCTTGTTATAGTACTGCATGAGTTTATTGACGATAGTGTGGTGGCACAACGGGAGGTCTTACTCGCACCCAGTGACTTCAGGAACGGGGGTAAGAAGTGAGACATGGTAATGCATGTGCCTCAGGTGGGAGAGACGAATGCAGAGGCTGTGGCACCCTGGGGGGGAGAGTTGAAAGGATGAGAAGCAGAGTTAGGCACCAGAGCGCTGGGGGGGGGGGGGGGTTAAGCTGTGCCTTCAGACTTGGGACTGCAGGTGTGAATGTATTGAGATGTACTGTACGCTATGGTAATGAAGTGTATTCTTGGTGCCAAAGAAGGGAATGTGTAAGATGTATTAAAGGTTGGCTTTGGCACCCAGAGATCAGTCTTACTTTGCTGATAGAGGAATAAGTCGCCATCTCCAACGCTCGTGTCTCGTCTTGTTTATTCCTCTACAACAGACTATAAACTACACATATAAACTAAAACAATTAGAATGATGACTGAACAACTCCCATTCCCCAAAGTACAAGATACAACACTTATGAATATAAGTAATTAAAGATCACACAAATAAGTGATCTGACAAAAAATAAACAAGGGTTCCGGAACGGTTGGTAATATTGGATGTCCCATTCATTTTCAATAATTCTGTAATTAACATTCACGCAAACAAATCTTAGTGTCATTCAGTCCCTTTTATATTTGTCAAAGTCTAACGTGTGAGTGCCTACATATAGCCTACACCTCTTGGTATTCCACTTTAAAACACAGCCTACATTTGGGCCTGTAACAGTTTAATTGGGCTACATGTTTTCAGACAAGAATACTTGCTTTCTCCAGGCATGCACTAGTTTATTGAAATAAAAGCCAATAACAGTGGTGAGTATACCACACCAAAACGTCTCACTGTCTCAGTAAATTGTCATGTGCCCTTGAGCATCAATTGCAGCTTGACAACGTCTCATGCTGTTCACAAGCCGACTTATTGTCTGCTGAGGCATGGCATTCCACTCTTCTTGAAGGCCAGCCTTCAAGTCATTGAAATTGTAGAGTGCAGGGTTATGAGCCTCTACATGGTGGCTCAGCTGATCCCATAGGTTTTCTATGGGATTCAGGTCTGGAGAAAGTGCAGGCCACTCCATTTGAGGTACCCTAGCCTCCAGCAGCCATACCCTAATGATGCAACCTTGATGAGTCGGAGCATTGTCATCCATGAAGATGAAATTAGGCCTGTGTTGTTCATGCAGGGGCACAGTGACTGGATTAATGATGTTATTCAGGTAGTATCAGCTTGTCACTGTACCATAGTGCATTTTAGGTGCATCCTAAAATTTCACTCGAAAGCTGAATATCCCTAACTTTTTGTGAGTAGTGTGTGTGTATGTATGTATACACACACACACGCATATATATATATATATATATATATATATATATATATATATATATATATATATATATATATATACGTATATACGTATATATATATATATATATAGTGGGGGACCCATGCTGTGGAGTTCAGTAGTTTTCCTCTCAGTCTGACAGAGCATGGAGATCAAAGGGCTGGGGGGTAAGGGGAATTGTCTTGAGGGACTGAATGGTGAATGCAGGACCTCAGGTAGCAGGGAGGTGTGAGTTTTGGGTTATAAAAGAGAGTCCCTGCTACAAATGTTTAATATTCTGATTCTGGAAGATGTGAGAGTGAAATAAAGTTTGTCTGCTCGGAAAGTTCGGTCTGGTTATTTCATCTCCACACTGGTGACCCTTGACGCAGAATGGAATACGAGGTGAACACCCGGAGACAACCCGGACGGGAAACCCCAGCAATGCGTGTGCTGTTTCGGTCAAACTACTGGACTTTCGGCTGCACGACCCGAAGTCTTGGTTCCTCCACACCGAGGCCCAGTTCGTGCTCTGGGGAATAACGGCAGATGACACCAGGTATTACTATATGTGGTCACAGCACTGGAAGCTCGCATGACTCAGCAAGTAGTGAGCCTGCTCCAACAGCCCCCAGCCCACGACAAATACGGGGCTCTCAAAGCCGCGCTGACCCGGCGCTACACGCTCTCGGACTGCGAGAGAGCGGAGAGACTTCTGACGCGCTCTGAGTTGGGAGACGGGTCGGCAGTCGAACGGATGGAGAAGATGTTGGCGTTGATGGGCACGGACGACGGGCATTTTCTATTTGCCCACCTTTTCCTCCAGAATCTCCCAACGGCGGCCAGAGCGGTCCTTGCCAACTTGCCATTGTTGGTCACGCGTGACTACCGTGCACTAGCCCAGGAGGCAGATCAGATCATCCTCACCACCAGAGCCCTCACAGTGAACGCAGCAGCGTCGGAATGCAGCGGTGTCGGAACCCAGCGAGATGGCCAGCGGAAGCGAGGAGTCAGCAATGGTAGTGGCAGCGGGGGCCAGGAAGCGCCAGAGAGACACACTCTGCTCCTACCACCGCCGTTTTGGAGAGGACGCACGCCGATGCGTGCCACCGTGCCAATTCAAGCGTTCGGGAAACGCCAGGACCGGCAGTCGATAGCAGCTGTGACCGCTGGTGAAAGAAAGCAAGCTGCTCTACGTGGCAGACTCACGCTCGGGGAGACAATTCCTCGTGGACTCCGGCTCCCAAAAGAGCCTCATCCTGCCATCCTATGCCGACCAGCTAGCGGAAACTAGCGGCCCCGAGCTGACGGCCGCGAACCGCTCAGACATTAAGACTTTTGGTGAGAGGACACTGACTGTATCCCTGCACAGCCGTACATACCAGTGGACATTCGTCATAGCGGCATGCAGTTTCCCAATCTTAGGAGCTGATTTTTTGTGTGCACACGGACTACTAGTCGATGTTACTAACAGACACCTGATTAATGCAATGTCTTTTGATTCTCTCCCCTGTACAGCTCGAGGAACCGGGCCAACAACGCTAGCCAACGACACAGCTCCAGGTGGTGAGTTCCACACACTGCTCACCCAATTCCCAGCGCTCACGGCCCCAACATTTTCGGCGGCCATCACTAAACACGGGGTGGAACACTTTATTACCACCACCAGGCCGCCCGTTTTTGCACGACCTCGGCACCTGGACACAGCTAAACTGGCCATAGCGCGCGAGGAGTTTGCCAACTTGGAAAGGCTGGGCATCATCAGATGATCAAACAGCCCATGGGCATCCCCGCTACATATGGTCCCTAAGGCTGAGGGATCGTGGCGACCTTGGGGAGATTTCAGCAGATTATACAACACCACAGCGCACGACCACTACCCGATCCCCCATATTCAGGATTTTTCCGTTCACCTCGCCGGGGCATGTATTTTTTCTAAGATAGACCTGGTCCGTGGTTACCACCAGGTCCCAGTGCACGTGGAGGACATACCTAAAATGGCAGTAATAACCCCGTTTGGTCTGTTTGAGATTTTACGCATGCCTTTTGGAATAAAAGACGTGGCACAGACATTCCAACGCATGATGGATGCGGTGTTGCCTGATCTGCCGTTTGTGTTCGTCTACCTGGATGACATCCTGGTGGCCAGCGCGTCCGAGGACAAACACGTAGCCCACCTCAGGATGGTTTTCCGGAGGTTGGAGGAGCACGGGTTAATAATCAACCTGGCGAAATGCCAGTTCGGCGTGACAGGGATCGATTTTTTGGGGGCACCGCATCTCACTGGAGGAAGCGATACCCTTGCCAGACAAGGTGCGCGCTGTGGTGAATTTTCCCCGGCCTCAGACGGTCAGGGTGCTGCAGGAGTTTTTGGGGATGGTGAACTTCTACAATCATTTCCTCCCCCACACAGCCCAGCTCATGCAACCATTGTACACTGCGCTTAAGAAACGGAAGCCGGCGGACGGAGTTGACTGGACTCCTGAGTGGGAGCAAGCGTTTTCCGAGGTTAACACAGCTCTGGCGAATGCTGCACTGCTGGCGCACCCAGACCCGACGGCTCAGATTGCGCTCACTACAGACGCATCAGACGTGGCCATAGGGGCTGTCGTGAAGCAGTGTGTCGCCGGTTCTTGGCAGCCGCTCGCCTTTTTTAGCAGGTCTTTGCGCGACAATGAGCATAAATACAGCGCATTCGACAGGGAGTTGCTGGCTCTCCACCTGGCCATACGCCACTTCCAGTTCTGGCTGGAAGGGCGCGCCTTCGCTGCGTTCGTGGAACACAAGCTGCTAACGTACGTACATGATGGCCAAGGTTTCAGATCCATGGTCGGGCCAGCAGCAGAGACATCTGGCCGCGATCTCAGAGTTTACGATCAACATTCGTCATGTGACCGGTAAACTCAACGTGGTGGCTGACTGTCTCTCACGCACTGTAGTGGCCCCAGTCTATGTGGGGATAGATTACAGGGCCATGGCCGCAGAGCAGATCGGTGATGCCGACGTTTGCACGCTCCAGTCTGGACCAACAGGGTTAAGGCTGGAGAGCAGAGTCATGCAAGACGAGGGGCCCCCCTAATCTGTGACGTCTCCACGGGCCGCCCATGCCCAGTGGTACCACACGCTTGATGATGCTGCGTTTTTGAGTCGTTCACTCCCTGGCGCACCCAGACGTATGCGCGTCAGTCAAAATGGTGGCAGCAAAGTTTGTCTGGCCGAGCCTGCGCAAACTCTGGAAGATGTGAGAGTGAAAAAAAGTTTGTCTGCTCAGAAAGTTCGGTCTGGTTATTTCATCTCCGCAATATATATATATCTATATACAGCCATGGACAAAATTGTTGGTACCCCTCTGTTAATGAAAGAAAAACCCACAATGGTCACAGAAATAACTTGAATCTGACAAAAGTGGTAATGAATAAAAGTTCTATGAAAATTAACCAATGAAAATCAGACAATGCTTTTGAATTGTGGTTCAACAGAATTATTTTAAAAAACAAACTCATGAAACAGGCCTGGACAAAAATGATGGTACCCTTAACTTAATATTTTGTTGCACAACCTTTTGAGGCAATCACTGCAATCAAACGATTTTTGTAACTGTCAATGAGACTTCTGCACCTCTCACCAGGTATTTTGGCCCACTCCTCATGAGCAAACTGCTCCAGTTGTCTCAGGTTTGAAGGGTGCCTTCTCCAGACGGCATGTTTCAGCTCCTTCCACAGATGTTCAATAGGATTTAGATCAGGGCTCATAAAAGGTCACTTTAGAATAGTCCAATGTTTGGCTCTTAGCCATTCTTGGGGGTTTTTAGCTGTGTGTTTTGTGTCATTATCCTGTTGCAAGACCCATGACCTGTGACTGAGACCAAGCTGTCTGACACTGGGCAGCACATTTCTCTCTAGAATACCTTAATAGTCTTGAGATTTCATTGTACCCTGCACAGATTCAAGACACCCTGTGCCAGATGCAGCAAAGCAGCCCCAGAACATAACAGAACCTCCTCCATGTTTCACAGTAGGAACAGTGTTCTTTTCTTGGTATGCTTCATTTTTGCGTCTGTGAACATAGAGCTGATGTGCCAGGTTCAGGTTCAGGTTACTTTATTTGTACCCGTAGGTAGATTTGTTTTGCAGTCTGGTGACATCCATATTTACAAGCCACAAATTACATTCAACATAAACACAAACACAGGCACATATGAAGCTGACTATAAACATGATAAAAATACTCAAGGCTCCATCAATCAGGGTATAAAAAGACAAAGAGGTGGGAGAAAAACCAGAGGTAAGAGAGAAGGGTCATATTAAAAGTTTAAAACTAGTCAAAGAGGTTAAAAACTCAAAGGTCTAAAACCCAATAAAATATTTAGAACCCAAGTGACATCCTACAAAAATAAGTAAATATAAAATGGAGTTAATAAATAGGTACTTAAATTATGTGCAATATATTTTTACAGCTTGTTCAACTCTTTGACAGCAGCAGGAACAAAGCTGTTTTTGTAGCGCTGGGTTCTACTTTTTGGGACAGCAAACCTCCGTCTGGAGGGAAGAAGCTGAAAGTTGCAGTGCAAAGGGTGGGAGTCATCATTTAAAATGGAGGTAGCCATCCTCTGTACTTGTCTGGTGTACAGGGATGTCAGGCTCAGCTGTGGCTCACCAAGCAAACGACTGGACCATCTAACTACCTGATCCAAGGATTTCCTCTGTTTCAGTTTTATCTGACCAAACCATGACACTAAAGAAAAGGATAAAACAGATTCAATAAAAGCCCGATAAAACATTGTCACTATGGTTCGGTCAATTTGGAAGCGTGCAAGTTTCCTCAAACAATGCAAATGTTGCTGACCCTTTTTGCACACCCTCTCACAGTTCTCTTCAAAGTTTAAATTACTATCAATAATCGTCCCAAGATATTTGTAGGATTGTACACATTCGGTGGTCTGACCTTTTAGTACGGTGACTTTGTGCCTGGGAGTTTTCCTCCTAAAGTCAATAATCATGTCTTTAGTTTTTGTCGTATTCAGCTGCAGGTAGGAATCCTCACACCAGTGAACAAAATCATCAACTACTGGGCCGTGGCCACTCTCACCATCCTGGAGGAGACTGACAACAACTGAATCATCAGCATACTTTATAATGTGTCTGTTGTCATGTCTGCTCCGACACATGTTTGTGTACATGTTTGTGCCTTGCCAAAAAGTTCCAGTTTTATCTTGTCTGTCCATAGGACATTCTCCCAGAAGCTTTGTGGCTTGTCAACATGCAGTTTGGCAAATTCCAGTCTGGCTTTTTTTAGATTTTTTTTTTTAGATTTTAGATTTAGTATACTTTATTGATCCCCAGAGGGGAAATTGAGGGCATCCACCACCTGGATGGATGAGCAGCCACGCTACGGCGCTATCCCTTAACCATTCACACACACATTCACACCTAGGGCCACTTTAGAGTCTCCAATTAACCTAACCTGCATGTTTTTGGCATGTGGGAGGAAACCGGAGAAATCCCGGAGTAAACCCACGCAAACACGGGGAGAACATGCAAACTCCACACAGATCACTGTTGGTCGGGGGCTGGGATCGATCCCACAATCCCCGGGCCAAGGGTAAACTGTGCTGCCGCAGTGCTAACCACTTTTTTATGATTTGTTTTCAACAGTGGTGTCCTCCTTGGTCGTCTCCCATGAAGTCCACTTTGGCTCAAACAACGACGGATGGTGCGATCTGACACTGGTGTATCTTGACCTTGGAGTTCACCATGAATGTGTTTAGAGGTTGTTCTGGGCTCTTTTGTTACCATTCGTATTATCCGTCTCCTCCTGCGGCCACATCCAGGGAGGTTGGCTACAGTCCCATGGATCTTAAATTTCTGAATAATATGTGCAACTGTAGTCACAGGAACATCAAGCTGCTTGGAGATGGTCTTATAGCCTTTACCTTTAACATGCTTGTCTAAAATTTTCTTTCTAATCTCCTGAGACAACTCTCTCCTTTGCTTCCTCTGGTCCATGTTTAGTGTGGTACACACCATGTCACCAAACGGGATTCTAAATTGTCCTTAGGTCTGACTGTGAGAGTGAATGGTTGTCTGTCTCTCTGTGTTGGCCCTGCGATGGACTGGCGATCTGTCCAGGGTGTACCCTGCCTCTCACCCAAAGATGCTGGGATAGACTCCAGACCCCCCGCGAATCTAAAAGGATTAAGCGGAAGAAGATGGATGGATGGATGGATCCTGCTTATAAGCTGAATGTCTCTGCAGCCTCCACTCCACACACCCCGTCGCACATTCGTGTCCGCTAACTAGCGGACGGAGTAAAATTATCACCATTGCAGAGTAAACTAGTTAGAAAATGAAACTCACTCACTGGGAGACAGGAGGACCAGGAATTCTTCAGCTGAATCGGGATTTTTAGATTTTTAGCAACGAAAACACCCATCTTCTGTGAAGTTTTGGAGACTTGAGACGACATTTTCAGGTGAGCCCCCAGTCGGATAATGTAAACCTAAGTATGACCTAAGCATGACATTATTTTGGGAATTTCCACAGCAGGTTCAACACAGCTGCAGAAGTTATAAAGGCAACTTCGCCTGTCTGCATCTCACTCAGAAGGGGAGGTCATGTCTATTTGCGCGTTTACATTGAGTTATAATGTAATCGTGCTGCGTGAAAAATTTGTTTGTGTTTGGTGTGAACGCACCTTTAGTTACCGCCACTGCTTTATGAAAATGATTGTTTTAACAGAATCAGCAGTTCATGCCTGCATAAAGAGCGGAGCTCCACACAGTTGTAACATACGCGCATAAAGTTGAAAGTGAGCTGCAGCAAGACTCTCACAGCTTCCCTCATTTGCCACCTAAGTTATAGACCCTGTTTAAATTACGAATCCACAGGGTCCTAAAAACATTTGCAATAATACCGCATACCGCGTAGTATTGAGCTGTCCACCATCACCGCAGGGGAAATTCCTCTACCACAATAGCACATATATATACCATACAATACCACAATATATATATATATGTATATATATGTGTATATATATATATATATATACACTACCGTTCAAAAGTTCGGGGTCACCCAGACAATTTTGTGTTTTCCATGAAAAGTCACACTTTTATTTACCACCATGAGTTGTAAAATGAATAGAAAATATAGTCAAGACATTGACAAGGTTAGAAATAATGATTTGTGTCTGAAATAATTTTTTCCTTCAAACTTTGCTTTCGTCAAAGAATCCTCCATTTGCAGCAATTACAGCATTGCAGACCTTTGGCATTCTAGCTGTTAATTTGTTGAGGTAATCTGGAGAAATTTCACCCCACGCTTCTTGAAGCCCCTCCCACAAGTTGGATTGGCTGGATGGGCACTTCTTGCGTACCATACAGTCAAGCTGCTCCCACAACAGCTCAATGGGGTTTAGATCTGGTGACTGCACTGGCCACTCCATTACAGATAGAATACCAGCTGCCTGCTTCTTCTCTAAATAGTTCTTGCACAATTTGGAGGTGTGCTTTGGGTCATTGGCTCCAATCAAGCACTGTCCACAGGGTATGGCATGGTGTTGCAAAATGGAGTGATAGCCTTCCTTATTCAAAATCCCTTTTACCTTGAACAAATCTTCCACCTTACCAGCACCAAAGCAACCCCAGACCATCACGTTACCCCCACCTTGCTTGACAGATGGCGTCAGGCACTCTTCCAGCATCTTTTCAGTTGTTCTGCGTCTCACAAATGTTCTTCTGTGTGATTCAAACACCTCAAACTTCGATTCGTCCGTCCATAACACTTTTTTCCAATCTTCCTCTGTCCAATGTCTGTGTTCTTTTGCCCATATTAATCTTTTTCTTTTAATGGCCAGTCTCAGACCCCCTCATGGATCGTCACCTTATCGTGGTGGGGGGGTTTGCGTGCCCCAGTGATCCCAGGAGCTATGTTGTCCGGGGCAATTTGCCTCTGATAGGGTCTCCCAAGACAAACTGGTCCTGGGTGAAGGGCCAGACTAAGAACGATCCAACAGACTCTCATGATAAATTGTATATCAAGGATTCAGTGTACCCCGCCCGGTATGGGGTTACCGGGGCCCCACCCTGGAGCCAGGCCTGGGGGAGGGGCTCGAAGGCTAGCGTCTGGTGGCCAGGTTTCCACCCATGGGACCCGGCCGGGCTCAGCCCGAAGGAGTTACATGGGTCCGCCCTCCAGTAGGTTCACCACCTGCAGGAGGGATCATGGAAGTCCGGTGCTATGTGGATTAGGTAGCAGTCAAAGGCGGAGACCTTGGCGGACTGATCCCAAGCTTTCTAAACTGGCTTTTGGTACGTGGAATGTCACCTCTCTGGTGGGGAAGGAGCCTGAGCTGGTGCACGAGATTGAGCGATACCGGCTAGATATAGTCGGCCTCACCTCAACACACAGCTCCGGTTCCGGAACCAGTCTCCTGGAGAGGGGCTGGAGCTTGGCCTTTTCTGGAGTTGCCCCGGGCGAGAGGCGACGAGCAGGGGTAGGTATTCTTGTATCGCCCCACCTTGCTGCCTCTATATTGGAGTTTTCCCCGGTGGACGAAAGGGTTGCTTCCCTGCGCCTTCGGGTTGGGAAACGGGTCCTGACCATCATTTGTGCCTATGCACCAAATGATGTTTCAGAGTACCCACCCTTTTTGGAGTCTGTGACTGGGGTGCTGGAGGGTGCTCCTCCTGGAGACTCCATTGTCCTACTGGGGGACTTCAATGGGCACGTGGGCAACGACAGTGAAACCTGGAGGGGGGTGATTGGGAGGAACGGCCTGCCCGATCTGAACCCGAGTGGTGTTCAGTTATTGGACTTCTGTGCTAACCACAGTCTGTCCATAACGAACACCATGTTCAAGCATAAGGGTGTCCATATGTGCACCTGGCACCAGGACACCCTAGGCCGCAGGTCGATGATCGATTTTGTTATCGTATCATCAGACCTGCGACCGTATGTCTTGGACACCCGAGTAAAGAGAGGTGCAGAGCTGTCAACTGATCACCACCTGGTGGTGAGTTGGATCCGATGGCAGGGGAGGAAGCCATTCAGACCTGGTAGACCCAAACGTATAGTGAGGGTGTGCTGGGAGCGTCTGGCTGAGGCCCCTGTCCGGGAGGTCTTCAACTCCCACCTCCGGAAGAACTTCAACCACATTCCGAGGGAGTCTGGAGACATGGAGTCTGAATGGGCCATGTTCTCCACCTCTGTTGTTGAAGCGGCGGCCCAGAGCTGCGGCCGCAAGGTGGTCGGTGCATCTCGTGGTGGCAACCCCCGAACCAAGTGGTGGACACCAGTGGTGAGGGGGGCCATTAAGCTGAAGAAGGAGTCCTATCAAGCTTGGTTGGCTTGTGGGACTCCCGAAGCAGCTGAGGTGTACCGGCAGGCCAAGCGGAGTGCAGCTCGGGTGGTTGCTGAAGCAAAAACCCGGGTATGGGAGGAGTTCGGTGAGGCCATGGAACAAGACTTTCGGTCGGCTTCAAAGAGATTCTGGCAAACTGTTCGGCGGCTCAGGAGGGGAAAGCAGCTCCCCGTCCACACTGTGTATGGTGCGGATGGGACACTGTTGACTTCAACTGGGGATATCGTCGGGCGGTGGAAGGAATACTTCGAGGATCTCCTCAATCCCACTGATACGCCTTCCACAGAGGAAGCAGGGTTTGGGGACAAGGGGGATGACTCGCCTATCACAGGGGCTGAGGTCGCCAAGGTGGTTAAAAATCTCCTTGGTGGCCGGGCCCCGGGGGTGGACGAGATTCGCCCCGAGTACCTCAAGGCCCTGGATGTTGTTGGGCTGTCATGGTTGACACGCCTCTGCAACATTGCGTGGAGGTCGGGGGCAGTGCCTTTGGCATGGCAAACCGGGGTGGTGGTTCCTCTCTTCAAAAAAGGGGACCGGAGGGTGTGCTCCAACTTTAGAGGGATCACACTCCTCAGCCTCCCTGGGAAGGTCTATGCCAAGGTACTGGAGAGGAGAGTCCGGCCGTTGGTCGAACCTCGGATTCAGGAGGAGCAATGTGGTTTTCGTCCTGGCCGTGGCACATCGGACCAGCTCTTTACCCTCTCGAGAATTCTTGAGGGTTCGTGGGAGTTTGCCCAACCAGTTTACATGTGTTTTGTGGACTTGGAGAAGGCATTTGACCGCGTCCCTCGTGGATTTTTGTGGGGGGTGCTTCGGGAGTATGGGGTATCGGGCTTGTTGTTACGAGCTATTCGGTCTCTGTACGACCGTTGTGAGAGTTTAGTTCGTATTGCCAACACTCGGTCGGAGTCATTCCCAGTGAGAGTTGGACTCCGCCAGGGCTGCCCTTTGTCACCGGTCCTGTTCATAATTTTTATGGACAGGATTTCTAGGCGCAGCCAGGGAATGGAGGGTGTCATACTTGGTGACCACAGGATCTCATCTCTGTTGTTTGCAGATGATGTTGTCCTGTTGGCTTCATCCAGCAATGACCTACAGCTCTTGCTGGGACGGTTTGCCGCTGAGTGTGAAGCGGCTGGGATGAGAATCAGCACCTCCAAGTCCGAGTCCATGGTCCTCAGCCGGAAAAAGGTGGATTGTCCTCTCCGGGTTGGGGACAGGCTCCTGCCCCAAGTGGAGGAGTTTAAGTATCTTGGGGTCTTGTTCACGAGTGAGGGGAAAATGGAGCGAGAGATCGACAGACGGATTGGAGCAGCATCTGCAGTGATGCGGACGTTGTACCGGTCTGTTGTGGTGAAGAGGGAGCTTAGTTCTAAGGCAAAGCTGTCGATTTACCAGTCAATCTACGTTCCTACTCTCACCTATGGTCACGAGCTTTGGGTAATGACCGAAAGAACGAGATCGCGGATACAAGCGGCTGAAATGAGCTTTCTCCGTAGGATTGCTGGACTCACCCTCAGAGATAGGGTGAGGAGCTCAGTCATCCGGGAGAGGCTCAGAGTAGAACCGCTGCTCCTCCACATTGAAAGGAGTCAGTTGAGGTGGTATGGGCATCTGATTAGGATGCCTCCTGGACGTCTCCCACTTGAGGTGTTTCAGGCACGTCCCACTGGGAGGAGACCCCGGGGCAGACCCAGGACTCGGTGGAGAGACTATGTCTCCCAGCTAGTCTGGGAACGCCTTGGTATCCCCTCTGAAGAGCTGGAGCAGGTGGCTGGGGAGAGGGAAGTCTGGGCTTCTCTGCTTGAACTGCTGCCTCCGCGACCCGGACCTCCGGAAAAGCGGTAGAAGATGGATGGATGGATGGATGGATGGCCAGTCTCAGATATGGCTTTTTCTTTGCCACTCTGCCCTGAAGGCCAGCATCCCGGAGTCGCCTCTTCACTTAGATGTTGACACTGGCGTTTTGTGGGTACTATTTAATGAAGCTGCCAGTTGAGGACCTGTGAGGCATCTATTTCTCAAACTCTAATGTACTTATCTTCTTGTTCAGTTGTGCAGTGGGGCCTCCCACTTCTCTTTCTACTCTGGTTAGAGACTGTTTGTGCTGTTCTCTGAAGGGAGTAGTACACACCGTTGTAGGAAATCTTTAGTTTCTTGGCAATTTCTCGCATGGAATAGCCTTCATTTCTAAGAACAAGAATAGACTGTCGAGTTTCACATGAAAGTTCTCTTTTTCTGGCCATTTTGAGCGTTTAATCGACCCCACAAATGTGATGCTCCAGATACTCAACCTGCCCAAAGGAAGGTCAGTTTTATAGCTTCTCTAACCAGCTGAACTGTTTTCAGCTGTGCTAACATGGTTGCACAAGGGTTTTCTAATCATCCATTAGCCTTCTGACACAATGAGCAAACACATTGTACCATTAGAACACTGGAGTGATAGTTGCTGGAAATGGGCCTCTATACACCTATGTAGATATTGCACCAAAAACCAGACATTTG
Organism: Pholidichthys leucotaenia; assembly: GCA_020510985.1. Taxonomy (NCBI): domain Eukaryota; kingdom Metazoa; phylum Chordata; class Actinopteri; order Cichliformes; family Pholidichthyidae; genus Pholidichthys; species Pholidichthys leucotaenia. The sequence continues at coordinate 264,235,982 of CM035839.1, forward strand.
CAGCTAGAATAGTCATTTACCACATTAGCAATGTATAGAGTGTATTTCTGATTAAAGTTATCTTTTGACATTGACAAAATCTTTTGACATTGACAAAAACAGTGCTTTTCTTTCAAAAATAAGGAAATTTCTAAGTGACCCCAAACTTTTGAACGGTAGTGTATATGTATGTGCTGTATATGTACAGGAGAAGCTTGTTAATTTGTCTAATGATGTCAAGGGAGTTGGGACCACAGTCACCAAGAAAACCACTGGTAACACACTTCTCCATAATGGATTGAGATCCTGCAGTGCTCACAAGGTCCCCCTGCTCAAGAAGGAACATCTGAAGTTTGTAAATGAACACCTGAATAATTCAGAGAAGGCTTGGGAGAATGTGGTCAGGTCAGATGAGACCAAAATTGAGCTCTTTGGTATCAACTCGACTCACTGTGCTTGGACGCAGAAAAATGCTGAATATGACCCCAAGAACACCATCCCCACTGTCAGACATGGAGGTGGAGACATTCTGCTTTGGGGCTGTTTCTCTGCTAAAGGTACAGGAAGACTTCACTGCCTTGAAGGACCGATGAACAGGACTATGTACCGTAGAATCTTGGATGAGAACCTCCTGGCCTCAGCCAGAACACTGATGATGGGTCGTGGATGGGTCAGCCAATATGACAATGACCCAAAACATACAGCCAAGGCAACAAAGGGGTGGCCTAGCCAGTCTCTTGACCTTAATCCCATAGAAAATATGAAGAGAGAGCTGAAACAGGGGTTGCCAAGCGACAGCTTCAAAACCTTCAGCATTTGGAGAGTATCTGTAAAGAGAAGTGGACCAAAATCCCTCTTGAGATGTATGCGATACCTGGGGCATCATGTACAAAGGTTACTTGCGTACAAAAACATGGCGTACATCCTTTTTCACGGAAAATTTCAGCTGTATAAAAAATGAAATGATTGTGGAAATATGTGAAACCCCACTTCATGGCTGGCGTATGTACGTTTCTACTGTTATTGGTCCGGTGGTGACACTTAGAGGTGATGTTGGGAGACATAATGACGTGAAAATTACTATACACACCAGAGACACATGATGAACAAACATCCAAGTGTGCCCAATTAGATGAGCAGATATAAAACCAAATGCAAAGAAGTGCAGAAAATGCCTCTAACAACAATGGCGTTAGCATTGTTAGAGGATATTGTAAATTGCACAGTGCAAAGTGAAAGGACACTTAGAGATGGAGAAGATTTTCTGGCTCAGGATGATGACTGGCTTGTCAGCTGGTTTAGGTTTCCACAGCAGTCCTTGTGGAACTGTGCTCAGAGCTATGGCTGGTCTTGGAGCACGACACGGCAAGAAGCCGTGCACTGCCCATCCCAATGCAAGTGCTGACAACACTAGCCGAGCTATGCCAGCTGTGTGGGATGGCATTATCCAGCTGTCACCCAGGTACATCATATTCCCATACAATGCAGTTGAACAGGCCAACATCAAAGTGCAATTTGCAGTGAGAGCCAGTTTTCCTAATGATTCTAATGAACAGCATTGTTGGGAACAAAATACAAGCTGGCACTGTGTGGATGGGGGGCTTCTTGGTGAGTAAATTCATGTAGTTGTCCTAAACAACCCACCTCAAGCACAACGTGCCTGTGCACCCCCAGATATCACCCTGTCTTCAAGGTTTCATTACAAGTCAGCGGTTGGGGTAAGTGACTTTCTTTTTTTGCTGATTAAACTACAGATTCACAGCATTCTACCAAGCCCCTGATTTCCTTTGTGTGTACAGTAGTTATGTCAATATACACATTCCTAAAGTTTGAAATGTAAGTGTTGTGGAGGAATAAGTTCAGGCGTGATGTGACGAGCTGGAAGGTTGCAGAGTTTTATTTCCTCCATCAAAATGAGACGCACTTGTAGCGCTGTGCACTACAGTGGCCTGTGTGTGCTGTGTTGCGTTGTCTCTGAGGCATGTATCGTCAGCTCTTTTATATGTTATACAAACAGAGAGAATGCATGGCACATTAGCATATTGATATACATATCAGTCAATACATATGATTAGCATGACCACTGGCACCCGGACGTCTTCTCCTTAATCCGGGGATGTATAAACAATAGTCCATTGTTCTGGTTGTCCCCCCAGGGGTTCTCTGTCCATATGTGAATGGTCCTCTGCTTCCTCCGGATTTACTGAGTGTGAGGATTGAATGTCCATGTAGATTGTGGTGGGTCACCACAGTGTCACCCTTTTCCCGGCACACTTCATTCATTTACAATGGTAGCGTGTGTAATCCATGTAAGTTGTATATATGTAACTATAAAGGATGAAATTTACATTTTGGACATAAAATATATACTTGTGGAGTCTAATATGATCTGCTTTCAACTGACAGATGACTGTGGCTTCCCACTAAATAGGTTCATATTGTCTTCTTTTTCATTACTGTTTTCCTTTATTCAACCAGCTGATCCACCCGGCTGGTTACAAACCACAGCGATCAGCTGACGCTTCTGAGGACAACTGCAGACGTCAGTGGAAACATGTCAATGTTATGATTCCCCATGTGCCATTATGCAGTGCACGGAGGAAAGAATTAAAACCCACAAGCAGAAGTAGTAGCGTGCACTTTGTTGAACAAACAAATAGAGATTCAGTCCAGCAAACAGTCACGGTATCAACAGAAGGATGGATTCCTGTCAAGGAGGACACCAGGTGAGCAAGGATGCCTCTAAGACACTCTACAGCCTGAGGGAAGAAATGCCTAGTGCCGCAGAACAGCTGAATGGCACGAGGAGAAAGGCAAACGTAAACTTACGGGCCGGAGCGGTCTGAGGCGGTCCGTGCTATCAGATGTAAGCAGACAAACAGGAACAGCTGTTAACATCAGGCATCAAGCGGGCATCAGGTGACGTTAGAGAAGACTTACACAGTCAGGCTGAAAGTATAACATAGGGAGTGGAGGCTAGCATACACAGAGGAACAGCAACCGTGTACAAAGCGCAATGATCTGGCGATCTCCTCCCCCTCAGACAGAGCTTAAGTAATGACAATACTAATGAGGAAAGAGACCGCCAGTATGGAATTGTGTGGGCTGGACTGAATGGGAAACAGGTGTGCATGAGTGAGTGTCTGAGCATGTGTGTGGAGCTGAATGGAGGCATGTGTGTGTATGTGTGCAGGGGAGTGCATGTGAGTGAGAATGAGAGTAAGAGTGTATATATGTGTGTGCGTGCGTGAGGGAAACCCAATAACGAGGAACAGCTGGTGACACTGACAGGAGGAGGGCGCGTGACCGAGCTGTCAGGGAGCGAAGGACCCAAAGGGCTCCCTGAAGCACCTGATGGAAAATAAACAATGTAAAGAGACAAAATAGCCATAGTGTCAGAACTGGGTTTGGAACCTAAACCCTAGTTCATGACAGAGCCCCCCCCCCCAAGGGGTGGAATCCAGACACCCTAGTGACACCAGAAGAAAAACACAATAAGGGACCCCCCTCCCCCCCAAAGGAAAACCACAATCCAGGGTGGGAGGTGGGAGAAAACAGGTTCAGAGGGAAGCAACAAGTAAATAATACAGAACCATATACAAACAAGGTGAGGTGAACCCCCTCCCAGCCCCAACCTAGGACAATACCCCCTCAACCCAGGAGTCCAAAGTTCAGGGGGCCAACCAGAGTCCCAGGCCCCAGGGGCGATGGCCAGAGGCCAATCAGGTGGTCTTTCCAGGTCCAAGACCAGTCAGACCGCCCGGGAGAGCGGGTCAGGTGGCCGCCCAGAGGAAAAGGGCCACCTTACACACACCTGACACAGTTTGTCAGGCAGACGAGCTGGGTCCTTGAGCTACCAGCTCTGAAGTGGTGGCCTGGGAAGCGGGTTCCCCACAGGAAGGACCAAACAAAGGGGAGGCTAAGGAAGGAGAGTCCCGACATCATAAAGAAAAGACAAGAAAGGAGCCCCACCCCCACCCCCGTGGCACTGAGCCGGGGGACAGTAACAACCGTGATGGTCCCAGTCCGAGACAGAGTTGCACCCACGGTGGCTCCAGACTGGAGCTTAGCTGCACCTATAGTGGACTCCGGCTGGAGCACCGCTGCACCCACAGTGGACTCTGGCTGGAGATCCGCTGCACTCGCAGTGGATTCCAGCTGGAGCTCTGCAGCACCCACGGTGGGCTCCGGCTGGAGCACCATTGCACCTGCGGTGGTCCCCATCAGGGACCTCATTGCTCCCACAGTGATCTCCCCAGCAAGGGAGGTAGGGATCTCCACGACCTCCGGCGCTGACCTCAGATCCTCTGCGGCCTCTGGTGGAATCGGCTTCTCTCCGATGACCCTGGCAAGGAGCTCCGAACCCGGAGGGAGGGAGAAAGAGAACAAGCCAGGGTTGCCGGCAGCGGTAGAGCCCGGTGAGGTGAGCCTGGGGGCTGCGGTGAGTTGCCCTGCCTCCTCACCATGAATCGGGCAGTGTGACTTCAACATAGGCACAGGAGACATTATGGAGCACACTTGCCTGAACTCGGGCTCCACCGCCGTCCAGGACTCCGGCAACTAGGGTGCGCTGGTTCTGGAGGCTTGAGAGGTGCTGTATCCGTGTTTGCCTCCACCGGGGTGGCTGAACTCACGTCGTTGTCATCCGCGGGCACCCCAGGTAGGGGTGGATCCTCTCCAGCGACCCTAGGAAGGAGCTCAGGGATAACAGGAAGAGAATGGTTAGGGTCGCCGGCAGCAGCGGAGCCCAACGAGGTGAGATCCGATGCAGCTGAGGGCTGCACCTGACTCTCCTCACCAAGAGCCAGACAAGATTGCTCCAATTTATGGGGAAGAGAAACAAATGAGAGCACTTGCCTGGAATCAAGCTCCACCGCCATTCAGGACTCTATCAATCCCGACAACAACCTTTTGGGCCCAGTCAGCTGGAGGTCTGGTCCGCTGGATGACTCTGCTGCGATGGCCACCGCAGCAGGCGTGGTGGTGGTGGTTGCAGTCTCCATGCCCCCGTGCGCCGTCTTTCACGCCAGCGGAGGGGTCAACAGACGGGATTTGGGGTGGTCAGGTGAAGAGTTATAACATGCCGCTGGAGAAGAGTACTCAGGGGACTGCAAACCCCAAGTCTCCTGGTCAAGAGACAGGCAAAATTGTTCATCAAAAGTTGAAATTAAATGAGAAAGCACTTGCCTGCTCTCTTGGCTCTTGACATTCCCAGAGGCATCCGGGGTGTCTCTTCTCCCCTTAATGTCCACCCCAGGCATGAACTCTTCGGTAGGTGGCGGAGGAGCCTCCCAAACGGGAGCAGGGGAAGGTGAGAAAGAGGGAAAAACTGCCTTCTCCACTTCGGCAAATGTGAAGGTTGAGGTAAAAGTAGCTGCGGGGGGAACAAACGGCCTGACTGAGTTCCTCTGCTCCCTCTCCTCACGGCATTCCTCCTCCATCTGGCGGTCTATCTGCGCTAGTAGAGCCAGTCTCTCCTCCTCCATCATAACGAACGTGGGTTGGGTGGATCCCGGTCCGGAGGACAAGGCAGTTTTGGCCAGCGGCGCATGTCTCCATTCCTCCTTCTCGCAGTGCTCCTCCTCCATCTGGCGGTCTATCTGGGCTAGCAAAGCCTGTTTCTCCTCCTCCGTCATAAGTGGCTGGAGTGTACCCAGGCTCGAGGGATGATGCAGGAGCAGGAGAGATGGAGGAGGGTGCCTTCTTTTGCCGTGAGCACTTCTTCCGATGGGAAGATGGCTCCAACGTAGGGGAGGCCCACTCCGAGTCCGCGTCTGGCTGGGGGAAGAGGACGGAGAGGATGTTGTTTGCCCTCGGAATTAGCCAGAGGTCGGGATGACGCCGCATAATGTCTTCAGTGGTGATCCTGCCAGCCGAACATCTTCGGGAGACTGCGGCCACTGAGCAGAAAAGAGAGCCTGCTCCAGGAGATCCTGCATGCTCAGCTCCTTGTCTGTCCAGACCACCATAGCGCAGCTTGGAAAGGAAAAAGAAAAAGGTGAAAAAGAAAAGAAAAACACACAACTACTCTGCTGGGTTTCCTTTTTCTGGCCGGATCATTCTGTTATGATTACCCATGCACCATTACACAGCGCATGGAAGAAGGAATTAAAACCCACGAGCAGAAGTAGTAATGTGCACTTTATTGAACAAACAAATAGAGATTCAGTCCAGCAAACAGTCACGGTATCAACAGAAGGATGGAACAGCTGAATGGCATGAGGAGAAGGGCAAATGTAAACTTGTGGGCTGGAGCGGTCCGAGGTGGTCCGTGCTGTCAGGTGTGAGCAGGCAAACAGGAACAGCCGCTAACATCAGGCAACAAGCGGGCATCAGGTGATGTTAGAGAAGACTTACACAGTCAGACTGAAAGTATAACGTAGGGAGTGGAGGCTAGCGTACAAAGCGCAATGATCTGGCGATCTCTTCCTCCTCAGACAGAGCTTAAGTAATGACAATACTAATGAGGAAAGAGACCGCCGGTGTGGAAGTGCGTGGGTTGTACTGAATGGAAAACAGGTGTGCATGAGTGAGTGTCTGAGCATGTGTGTGGAGCTGAATGGAGGCGTGTGTGTGTATGTTTGCAGGGAAGTGCATCTGAGTGAAGGGCTCCCTGAAGCGCCTGATGGAAAATAAACAATGTAAAGAGACAAAATAGCCATAGTGTCAGAACTGGTTTTGGAACACAAACCCTAGTTCATGACAGTCAAGGTTAAATAAACATCTCCTTCTCATCCCTGTCTGAATAAAGGAAAATGGTAAACTAATCTTATAGGGCTGTGAGCAGGCTATTGAATTACCTGTATCTGGCGCTAATGCTGGAGGACAGTGTGCCAAACAAAATGTTTTTACGTGCCTCTACCTCATTCAGGAGCACCTCCAACTCACAATCTGTGAAATTTCATTAAATCCATTATTTTTGATCGTGGGTACAGGAGAATCAAATGTGCAGGGCTTTTATATACTGTATCTATTTGCATATCTATTTGCATCTAATTGCATATTCAAATGGAGGTGTGTCAAGGGAGGAGTCCGGCATTTCCTCACGTGTATTCAATTTCAAGTAGATTGGGATGTACAAAGGAAATGTGCTTGGATTCCTGCGTATGCACGGTTTCATACAGATGGATTTTTTTTTTTTTTTTTTTTTGCTTATGGCATTTTCTTGATTTAAACATACGCTAACTTTCAGTAGGAAATCCACACAAGTCTTTGTACATGAGGCCCCTGGTGACCAGCTACAAGAAACATCTGACCTCTGTGATGCCAACAAAGGTTTCTCCACCAACTACTAAGTCAGTTTTGCTTGGTGATCAAATACTTATTTCCCTCGATCAAAATGCAAATTAATTTATAATCCTTATTAAATATTTTCTTCTGGATTTTTTTTAATGATGATCTTATGTCTCTCTGTTAAAATAAACCTACCATAAAATTATGGACTGTTCATTTCTTTGTAAGGTGGTAAACTTACAAGTTCAGCAGCAAATCAAATAATTATTTCCCCCACTGTGTATTTTGTATTTATTAAAGATATTTTTTAAGCTTTTGTTAGGTAGTGCAAAAAATACGATTGGTACTGATTGTCATGTTCGGGGTCATCACCCCGAGCATGACTTGTGACTGTTGTTGTTGACGGCGGTGGAGCTTGAGCTAAGGCAAGTGCTCTCTTTTGTCTTTCTTCTTTCCTTCATAGAGCATTTTTGCCTAGCTCCAGATGAGGAGGGCCAGCTGCAGCTACACACTGCACTGGAGCTCACCTCACCAGGCTCTGCCGCTGCCAGCGACCCTGACCCCTTCTCGTCTGTGTCTGAGTCCTTTTCTAGGGTTGTCAGAGAGAGGTCCACGTCACCGGACAAGACGGGGAACCCAGGCTCATCCCAGGAGGTTATCATCACCGCTGCCAGCCCCGCTGTGGCCCTGGTGGGTTCAGCTCCCCGTCTGCCCAGTTCCCCGGGGAGACCTATAATTGATTACCTTCTGGCCTGGATTCTCGTGCGGGCCGGCTGGCCCAGGGTCGGGACAACGTGGAGGTCAGTAGTGGCCCAGCCGGGTCCCATCGCGGGTGCAGCAAGGGTCCTTCCGGGCTCCAGCGCAGGTGCAACCATGGCTCGGTCTGGGTCCATTGAGGGTGCAGCCGTACTCTAGTCCCAAGCCGGGACCATTGAGGATGCAGCCGGCCAGTTTGGGGACACCGAGGTCCCTTCCTCCTTTCCAGAGGTCCTCGGGTGTCCCTTCTTCTTCTGCCATGCTCCGCCGTGACCCACCTGGCCCTGCCTCCAGGAACCGCAGGGGGTCCCATTCTTCAGTCCAGCCACCCATCTTTCAGTCTTCTGGTGGGCAGGCCACCGCCTCGTCATTCCCCCCTGGCCTGGTGGCTCAACTATGCGGGCCGGCCGGCCGCCCGAAGGACTTGGTTTCTGAGCCAAGTGGTCCTCCCCCCCTGGCAGGCTGCCTGACGCCGCTCAGCAGGCCGCCTGCTGGCCCTGTTACTTGGGTTGGCCGCCTGAACTTACGGCCACCCGCTGGGCCTTGGGCTCTGGCTAGCCCCCCGAACCAAGAGACTCTTGGGGGTGGGGTGGGTTAGTTCAGTCTTGGGGTTGAGGAGGGTGTTGTCATTGTGTTGTTCTGTGGTGTTCCCCATCGTTGATTGATCCCTCCTAACCTGATTCCCCCCACCTCCCGCCCTGGTTTGGTGTGTTGGTCTTTTTTTATGGGGGGGGGGCTTTGCTCTTTGTTTTGATGGTCGGTGGGTGTCTGGTTCCACCCCTTGGGGGGGAGAGGCACTGTCATGATTGGGGTTGTCACCCCGAGCATGACTTGTGGCTGTTGGGTTAATTATTACTTTTTAATTCCAGCTGACAGATTGAGCCTTGCTCTCCATCAGTCCCACAGCCACGCCTCCTCCTCTTACCAGGCATTCACCAGTTTTCTGGTTCACCACATACACACTCACACACTCATGCACACACACACACACACACAGTTCAATCAGTCACGCTCCTGCCACTTCACAGCTGTGTCCACTTGCTCCCATTTAGGCTTAGGTATTAATAGAGTTGTGTGTGATCAGTGGTTGGGGCAGCTTCAAATGTCAACACTGGACTTCCTGGCTCGTGACAGTTGATTCTTTTGCTGGACTGATTAGTGTTGTTCCTCAGAGCCTTTCCGCTCCAACATATACGTAAGTCGTCCCTTGTTTATGCCTTCCCTCTCCGCTCCTACCCTGTCTGGAGCGCGTTTGGCATTAAATGCTAGCAACGAAGCTGGAGCCAGTAGTCTCATTCATGTCTTAGTGACTGTTGTTTGGACTACGCAGCAGACATGACAGTAAGCTGCCGCCAAAAGAGCCCAAGCAGTGAGTAGCGTGCTTTTTCATTTTTTGTGGGGGGTTTTTTTCATTCACCTGGAGAACCATGTCCTGGCTGGATGAAGTGGAGCTGCAGAGAGTGTGTGTCTTGGAGAGCCTCCTGTCACAGATGGAGACCTCCTGCACTCCCAAGGCGGTCCGTGTGAGCCGGGACAGCGCAGCATGACTAATGGAGAAAAGTCCTTATTTGTGGAGCTGCGCGGAGGCCAACTCCATTTTGGCCTCCAAATTTTCTCCTATTCATAGGAGAGCGAGGGCCAGGAGAAAGCCGCTCCAACACAGGAGTCACCCCGTGGGGAGAAGAAGCATTCCCGGAAGTTGGAGGCTCGTCACCCTCGTCTCGACCATGGGGCCACTCCTCCTCCACACAAGTCTGCGGTTGACTCCCACATCCGAGTTGCCAGGCAAGTGTTTTCTCATCCTTTTCCCTTTGAAAATGATAAACCTTGTCTGTCACCCGGGAGAGAGATGCAGGCTGTGCTGTCGCCTGCGTTTTCTCCTCAAGCTGCTGGAACTAAAGACTCTATTGTCTCTGTGTCTCCCCTGTCTCCACCTGAGGGGTCTAAGTTCATCATGGACACGTGGATGGAGGAGCCCAGGTTAGCTGCAGCGAAGACCGTCACACCTGGGAGGAACAGGCAAGTAATTTTTCATTCCACTCATCAGTTTGATAAATTTTCTTACCAGTCTCCCGGGTGTGAGGCCCAGTGTCCGCAGTCCACTGGGTCCTCATTATCCGTTGCAGCAGAAATAATCTCACCAACCCTCTTCATCTCTCTTCCTCTCGCCACTGAGCATCCATTGGCCCGGGAGCTCAGTCACCGGACGGAAGGGGAGCCCGCGGCCCCGCAGAGCTCCCATGGACTGAGAGAGGGCACTGTGACCGACCTGAAGCCTTTGCCAATGATTGAGCGTCCCCTGGCTTCAGTCTTCCGGGGTCCAGCGCTAAGTGAGACTCCACCTCCAGAATCCATGTTGGGGGAGCCACCCACGTGGGAACCCTCTCTGGAGGAGGTAAAGACTGTGACTACTACCACGCCTGCTGCGGAGGCCGCCGCAGCAGAGTCAACACCCAAGCAGCACCCCTTGGAGGCCGAACCTGGGAGGACATCGCCCGGATTGTCGGAGTCCTGGACGGCGGTGGAGCTTGAGCTAAGGCAAGTGCTCTTTTTTGTCTTTCTTCTTTCCTTCATAGAGCATTTTTGCCTAGCTCCAGGTGAGGAGGGCCAGCTGCAGCTACACGCTGCACCTGAGCTCGCCTCGCCGGTGGGTTCAGCTCCCCCGTCTTCCCAGTTCCCCGGGGAGGCCTACAATTGGCCACCTTCTGGCCTGAATTCTTGTGTGGGCCGGCTGGCCCAGGGTCGGGTGCAGCAAGGGTCCTCCCAGGCTCCAGCGCAGGTGCAACCATGGTTCGGTCGGGGTCCATCGAGGGTGCAGCCATACTCCAGTCCCAAACCGGGACCGTTGAGGGTGCAGCCAGCCAGTTTGGAGACACCGAGGTCCCTTCCTCCTTTCCAGAGGTCCTCAGGTGTCCCTTCTTCTTCCCCCAGGCTCCGCCGTGACCCACCTGGCCCTGCCTCCAGGAACCGCAGGGGGTCCCATTCTTCAGTCCGGCCACCCACCTTTCAGTCTTCCGGTGGGCAGGCTGCCGCCTCGTCGTTGCCCCCTGGCCTGGTGGCTCAACTATGCCGGCCGGCTGCCCGAAGGACTTGGTTTCTAGGCCAAGTGGTCCTTCCCCCCTGGCGGGCCACCTGACGCCGCTCAGCAGGCCACCTGCTGGCCCTGTTACTTGGGTTGGCCGCATGAACTTACGGCCACCTGCTGGGCCTTGGGCTCTGGCCAGCCTCCCGAACCAAGAGACTCTTGGGGGTGGGGTGGGTTAGTTCGGTCTTGGAGTTGAGGAGGGTGTTGTCACTGTGTTGTTTTGTGGTATTCCCCATCGTTGATTGATCCCTCCTAACCTGTTTCCCCCCACCTCCCGCCCTGGTTTGGTGTGTTGGTCTTTTTTTGGGGGGGGGGGGGGCTTTGCTCTTTGTTTTGATGGTCGGTGGGTGTCTGGATTCCTGCGTATGCATGGTTTCATACAGCTGGATTTTTTTTTTTTTTTTTTGCTTATGGCATTTTCTTGATTTAAACATACGCTATCTTTCAGTAGGAAATCCACACAAGTCTTTGTACATGAGGCCCCTGGTGACCAACTACAAGAAACATCTGACCTCAGTGATGCCAATAAAGGTTTCTCCACCAACTACTAAGTCACATTTTGCTTGGTGATCAAATACTTATTTCCCTCGATCAAAATGCAAATTAATTTATAACCCTTATTAAATATTTTCTTCTGGATTTTTTTTTATGATGATCTTATGTCTCTCTGTTAAAATAAACCTACCATAAAATTATTATTATTTTTTTTTTTTTTTGTTACTTATTTGTATCCGTAGGTAGATTTGGTTTGCAGTCTGGTGACAAGCCACTGGCTGCTGGTCGCTGCGTGCGCGAGCGCCCTAAACCTACATGTTTTTGGTATGCGGGAGGAAACCGGAGAAATCCCGGAGTAAACCCACGCAACACGGGGAGAACATGCAAACTCCACACAGCTCACTGTTGGTTGGGGGCTGGGATCGAACCCACGATCCCCACGATCCCCCGGCCGAGGGTAAAACTGTGCTGCCACAGTGCTAAACCACTGCGCCACCGTGCAGCCCGGAATTATGGACTGTTCATTTCTTTGTAAGGTGGTAAACTTACAAATTCAGCAGCAAATCAAATAATTATTTCCCCCACTGTGTATTTTGTATTTATTAAAGATATTTTTTTAAGCTTTTGTTAGGTAGTGGGGCGGCAGTGGCTCAGGAGGTAGAGCAGGTTGTCCAATAACCACATGGTTGGCAGTTCGAATCCCGCTCTCCCCAGATATCCTGCCGTTGTGTCCCTGGGCAAGACACTTCACCCCAATTGCTCCTGGTGGGTCTGGAAGCGCCATGTTAGGCAGCATGCCACCATCAGTGTGTGAATGTGTGTGTGAATGGGTGGATAGCAGGATCTGTAAAGCGCTTTGGTCATCAAGAGATGAGAATAAAAGCGCTATATAAGTGAGTGCCATTTACCATTTACCATTTTAGTGCAAAAAATACGATTGGTACTGATTGTCATGTTCGGGGTCATCACCCCGAGCATGACTTGTGACTGTTGTTGTTGACGGCGGTGGAGCTTGAGCTAAGGCAAGTGCTCTCTTTTGTCTTTCTTCTTTCCTTCATAGAGCATTTTTGCCTAGCTTCAGGTGAGGAGGGCCAGCTGCAGCTACACACTGCACTGGAGCTCACCTCACCGGGCTCTGCCACTGCCGGCGACCCTGACCCCTTCTCGTCTGTGTCTGAGTCCTTTTCTAGGGTTGTCAGAGAGAGGTCCACGTCACCGGACAAGACGGGGAACCCAGGCTCATCCCAGGACCCAGGTCTTTGTTTTGATGGTCGGTGGGTGTCTGGTTCCACCCCTTGGGGGGGGCACTGTCATGTTCGGGGTTGTCACCCCGAGCATGACTTGTGGCTGTTGGGTTTAATTATTACTTATTAATTCCAGCTGACGGATTGAGCCTTGCTCTTCGTCAGTCCCACAGCCACGCCTCCTCGTCTTACCAGGCATTCACCAGTTTTCAGGTTCACCACATACACACTCACACACTCATGCACACACACACACACACACACACACACACACACACACACACACACACACACACACACACACACACACACACACAGAGTTCAATCAGTCACGCTTCTGCCACTTCACAGCTGTGTCCACTTGCTCCCATTTAGGCTTAGGTATCAATAGTTGTGTGCGGTCAGTGGTTGTGGCAGCTTCAAATGTCAACACTGGACTTCCTGGCTTGCGACACTTGATTCTTTTCCTGGACTGATTAGTGTTGTTCCTCAGAGCCTTTCCGCTCCAACATATACATAAGTCCTCCCTTGTTTATGCCTTCCCTCTCCGCTCCTATCCTGTCTGGAGCGCGTTTGGCATTAACCGCTAGCAACGAAGCTGGAGCCTGTAGTCTCATTCATGTCTTAGTGACTGTTGTTTGGACTCTGTGCATATTTACCTTTTGTCAATAAAACACGTTACATACTGCACTTTGGGCTCGCTGTTAATTCATATGTTTGCTGCGAAATTACGCAGCGGACATGACACCGATTCTACTGCATGTCATCTCATATTAATTTCTAGTATCGATATTTATAAGGAAGACTGATGAAAAAGAAATGATCAACACTGTTAAAGAATTTAAAAGCAAGAAATCAACTGATTGTCACAATATAGACCTGTCAATGGTTAAACAAATTATTGAGTACATAGCAAAACCTCTGACTCACATCTGTAATCAGTCCTCACAAACCGGCTTATTCCCAGGTAAAATAAAAATAGCCAAGGTCATACACCAATATACAAAACTGGAGACAAACATTTAATCACAAACTACAGACCCATTTCCATGCTTCCACAATTTCAAAAATACTGGAAAAAATATTCTTTCAAAGGCTAGAAGAGTCGAACCTCGGATTCAGGAGGAGCAATGTGGTTTTCATCCTGGCCGTGGCACATCGGACCAGCTCTTTACCCTCTCGAGAATTCTTGAGGGTTCGTGGGAGTTTGCCCAACCAGTTTACATGTGTTTTGTGGACTTGGAGAAGGCATTTGACCGCGTCCCTCGTGGATTTTTGTGGGGGGTGCTTCGGGAGTATGGGGTATCGGGCTTGTTGTTACGAGCTATTCGGTCTCTGTACGACCGTTGTGAGAGTTTGGTTCGTATTGCAAACACTCGGTCAGAGTCATTCCCAGTGAGAGTTGGACTCCGCCAGGGCTGCCCTTTGTCACCGATCCTGTTCATAATTTTTATGGACAGGATTTCTAGGCGTAGCCAGGGAATGGAGGGTGTCATGCTTGGTGACCACAGGATCTCATCTCTGTTGTTTGCAGATGATGTTGTCCTGTTGGCTTCATCCAGCAATGACCTACAGCTCTTGCTGGGACGGTTTGCCGCTGAGTGTGAAGCGGCTGGGATGAGAATCAGCACCTCCAAGTCCAAGTCCATGGTCCTCAGCCGGAAAAAGGTGGGTTGTCCTCTCCGGGTTGGGGACAGGCTCCTGCCCCAAGTGGAGGAGTTTAAGTATCTTGGGGTTTTGTTCACGAGTGAGGGGAAAATGGAGCGAGAGATCGACAGACGGATTGGAGCAGCATCTGCAGTGATGCGGACGTTGTACCGGTCTGTTGTGGTGAAGAGGGAGCTTAGTTCTAAGGCAAAGCTGTCGATTTACCAGTCAATCTACATTTCTACTCTCACCTATGGTCACGAGCTTTGGGTAATGACCGAAAGAACGAGATCGCGGATACAAGCGGCTGAAATGCGCTTTCTCCGTAGGATTGCTGGACTCACCATCAGAGATAGGGTGAGGAGCTCAGTCATCCGGGAGAGGCTCAGAGTAGAACCGCTGCTCCTCCACATTGAAAGGAGTCAGTTGAGGTGGTATGGGCATCTGATTAGGATGCCTCCTGGACGCCTCCCACTTGAGGTGTTTCGGGCACGTCCCACTGGGAGGAGACCCCGGGGCAGACCCAGGACTCGGTGGAGAGACTATGTCTCCCAGCTGGTCTGGGAACGCCTTGGTATCCCCTCTGAAGAGCTGGAGCAGGTGGCTGGGGAGAGGGAAGTCTGGGCTTCTCTGCTTGAACTGCTGCCTCCGCGACCCGGACCTCCAGAAAAGCGGTAGAAGATGGATGGATGGATGGATGGTTAGAAGAGTTCATCATGAAGCAAAAAACACTGTATGACCAACAATATGGATTCAGGGAAAATAGGATGACATCATATGCACTTATAGATTTTGTAGAGGAAATTACAGCAGCAATTGAAAACAAGGAGCATGCAGTCACAATATTTTTTTTAATTTTATTTAACCTTTATTTATACAGGGTAGTTCCATTGAGAGGAAACCTCTCTTTTTTTAACATTCACACCAGGAAGCTGCCCAGTACAACCACAGAGTGACCTGTGTGTTATATAGTTCAATGTCATTTAAAGATGCTCTTATTTGTGAGGTGTGGGGTGGTGGCGCTCACTTCCATTCCCGCCACCACCCTGTGCCTATAAATAGCAGCAGGCAGGGGGGGCGGGTCTCTTTGCCAATGCCCCTGCCTAGCGGTTGTAGTGTGGTTTCTGGAGTTTATTAAACACAAGTTCAGTCATGCACCTGGCCTTGTCATTTCGAGTATATCTTCAGACATAACATTTGGCAACGAGGATTAAAGAGGTATGGAAATGTGTGGGTCTACAATTTGGCCTTTTCTGGAGCTCCCGGATGAGCCACCTGTCCCCTGGCCAAGATGGTACGCCGCCTTCCACACATATACAGTATGGTGCCGCTAAATCTGGGCAGCATGGACAAGTTGAGGGTACGTGTGCTGTTGGTGCACAACTTGGGAAAGGAAGGCCAGCGAATACTGAGCACACTTGGCGATTCGGCCGATTTCGAGGACGTGGTTGAGCTGATGGCACGCCATTTTCGCGCCTTGGACAACGTCATTGCCTGAAGGACCAAGTTTCGGCAGCGCCACCAACAGGTGGGCGAGCCTACTCAGCAGTTCGCAGCTGACTTGAAGCTACTGGCTAGCAAGTGTTGGTTTGGGCCATTGGAGGAGGAGATGGTTTGCAACCAGCTGGTGGAGCATACCAACAACGCTGCTATAAGAACAAAGCTGCTCATGATGCCAGGTGACTTAACGCTAGCCAGGGCCATCGAGTTAGCCCTCCAGCTGGAGGCAGCGGATAAGCTAACATTAGAGCTGAGTGAGCGTTTGTCACATCAACAGTTGGAGTTTCCCGTTGCCACACAAGTAACGGACCCAGACAGCGATGGGAGCATGGAAGATGATGCTGCGGAGGCCAATGCTGCGAGACTGAGGTCTGCCCCGGGGAAACCCATGTGTTTGGGTTGTGGGTCCGTGAAGCACCACTTCAAGGCCAGGGACTGCCCGGTGAGAGGTAAACTCTGCGGCAAGTGTGGCCGCTTGAACCACTACACCAGGGTGTGTCATATGTCCAAGCAAGGGAGCCCACAGAAGAAATCGACCCACCCCAACGGTTGTCCACACAGCGTCTCCCAAGCACCAGTGGGTACGCGGTCTGTACGGTGGAGCTGGATGGTGTGGAGATACCGTTGCTGATTGACATGGGGGCAGAGGGCTCTCTGCTGAATCGAGCTACGGTCAGAAAATTCTTCCCCCACTACAGGATTGAAGGAGACCCAGCGCCGCTTTATGGCTATGGAGGTGGACGGCTGTGCACGGTGGGAATGCTGGTGCTGACAGCCCGGTACAAGTCGGCGGAGATGGCTAACCTTAAGATCATTGTGACGGCCCATGGCGACAACATCAAAGGCTGCAACCTTTTTTATGGTCTGGGTTTCACCATCAAGAGCGGCTTTGAGGAGGAGTGGTCAGGCTGTGGACTGTGGGACCGTCCGGTTCCGAGAGTGAAAGACGATGCAGTGTGGGACGAGGAGTTACCAGGCACCCCAGAGGGTGAGTAGGACCAGCCTCGCTCAGAGTCGCTGCAGGAGGGTCTCAGTGCCGGAGCCCGAGTCACCCAGGACGAGGGAACAGGGCGTCATGGCGAGGCACCTGCAATGACGAGTGATGCCGAGGAGCTGGCTCCAATTGTTCCCGGAGCTCGGCTAAAGTGGGCCGGAGAACATGGGGCTATAATGGCGATGGCTACAGCGGAGTTAAAAGAGGTTGGGGCCAGATTGTTAGGCACAGAGGGACCCGTGCCAGGCAGAGACACTGCAAGCCGAGCAGAACCCCTCTGGGAGTTGTGGACCTGGTTGGGGCTTGCGGGGAGGGGCAACCATGGTGAGTATGAGCCAAGCGACAGTCTGAGGAGCACCAGAGGTGGCTGCTCATCGTGACTAAATGAGGTGATGCCTATCTTCAGCTGTTGGACGGTTCGTGGGGGCACCCGAACGAGCTGCCGTGTGCCCAGGAGGGGACTTCAAGTGGCAGGCCCGGACGAGAGGAACACATGACGGTGAGGAAGAGGAGACGCACCTGTGTTTGTGCGACCGGCTGTGGTCCAGGAGGCAGGTTGCCTCCAGGGATGGACTTATAAATGAACAGTGCAGGGTGCCCACAGGCTAGTTCCTTCCTTTTTCCTAGCTGTGTGAACTATGTGTTAAGTTATATGTTCGAGTGGAAGACATTAGGTTAGTTTTTATTTTTCTGAGAATAGGTTTGAAGTTGTTCTATGTTTGTTTGTGTGCATGTGAAAAAAATATTAAAAAAGGGTCAAATATTCTGTTGTGCATATATACACTACCGTTCAAAAGTTTGGGGTCACCTCAGACAATTTTGTGTTTTCCATGAAAAGTCAAACTTTTATTTACCACCATGAGTTGTAAAATGAATAGAAAATATAGTCAAGACATTGACAAGGTTAGAAATAATGATTTGTATTTGAAATAATAATTTTTTTCTTCAAACTTTGCTTTCGTCAAAGAATCCTCCATTTGCAGCAATTACAGCATTGCAGACCTAACATGATTGCACAAGGGTTTTCTAATCATCCATTAGCCTTCTGACGCAATGAGCAAACACATTGTACCATTAGAACACTGGAGTGATAGTTGCTGGAAATGGGCCTCTATACACCTGAATGAATGAATGAATGAATGAATTTATTTATTTCGGATAGTACATTACAGGTTAAAAGAAACTGTATAATATAACAACAAGGTCAAATTAGACAAAGACTCCTACTATACAATTCCACGTGAGTTATCCGAAATGGGTGATGGCTGAAGCCGCAGCTTATATTGCCCACCCATATTCCATCCAAGAATTCAAAGGAGAAAAAAGAGAAAACAAGACAAGAGCGATTACAATTTAAAACAAGGCTAAGACAAAATATGACTGAGAGAAAAAGAAAACTGAGCTAGTCTAAGTTAAGCGGTTACTATTCAAAAACAAATCTAAGACATAGTGTCACAGAGAAAAAAGAAAAACTAAGCTATAACACAACACAGGCTGGAAATGTCAATCCTTATGTGAGTTTACATGTCGTCTTGTAAATATGTTTGGAGTATTTCTTCCTTTAGTTTTTGTTTAAATTGTCCAAGCTTTGTACATGATTTTAATTCAGGTCCAAAATCGTTCCATAATCTGACACCTTGCACTGAAATACAGTGTTGCTTGGTAGTTGTTCTCACTGTAGGCTTTTGAAATATACATGTTCCTCTGAAGTGATATCGTTTCTCCCTTGTTTGGAACAACTTTTGGATATTTGCGGGCAGTGATAGATTATTCACTTTGAACATTATTATTGCGGTTTTAAAGTCGATCAGATCTTTCAACTTGAGAGTTTTTTGTTTAAGAAAAAGTGGGTTTGTTGGTTCCCTGTAAGCTGCTTTGTTGATTATTCTAATAGCTCTCTTTTGAAGCATAAAGAGTGGATATATGTTTGTTTTATATGTATTTCCCCATACTTCATTACAATATGTCATGTATGGGAGTATTAATGAATGATACAAGGTGTATAGTGTGGGTTGATTCAGCAAATTTTTCACTCTGTGTAATATTGCAATTGATTTGGATACTTTACCTTTTATATAATTAATATGTGGCTTCCAACACAGTTTGTTATCAATTATTACTCCAAGGAATTTAGTTTCGGATACCCTTTCAATCTCTACACCATTTACACTGAGTTTGGGTACTGGGTAGTTGTGATGGTTGTTAAAGACTATAAATTTTGTCTTGCTTAAATTGAGCGTTAATTTGTTTGAATCAAACCACAGTTTCAGCTTTCCTAATTCCTTTCCGAGTGTATCCAGAAGTTGTTCCAAATTGTTTCCACTGCATAGCAGGTTAGTGTCATCAGCAAACAATATTAAGTCCATTTTTTCTGAAACTTTACATATATCATTTATATACATATTGAATAATAATGGTCCCAAAACTGAACCCTGTGGGACTCCACAGGTGACCTTCAGTAGCTCTGAGTTTTTGTTGTTAACACATACAAACTGATATCTATTCTTTAAGTAACTTCTTAACCAGGACAGTGCTACCCCTCTGATACCACAATTTTGTAGTTTCTTTAATAATAGATTGTGATCTACTGTATCAAATGCTTTTTTAAGATCCAGGAATACTCCAACTGAATACTCTTTATTTTCAATGGCTGTTGATATTTTTTCTGTAAATTCCATTAAGGCATATGCTGTTGTCCTTTTGTGTCTGAACCCATATTGCTGCTCACACAATAAATCATTCTTCAGTATGAAGTTGTCAATTCTCTCATAGAATATTTTTTCAAGTATCTTGGAAAATTGCGGTAATAGTGAAATTGGTCTGTAGTTGGAGAGTTCCCCTCTGTCGCCTGTCTTGTAAATCGGAATTACTTTAGCTATTTTCATTGCATTGGGAAATATACCTGATTGGAGAGACAGGTTACAGATATACGTCAGTGGTTCCACTATGCATTCGATAACAGTTTTGACTAGTAGCATATCAATACCATCGCAGTCAGTAGATGTTTTACTTTTGAACGATTTAACAATTTCAATGACCTCTCTTTCGTCTGTGTTCTTTATGAAGATGGTGTCTTTTACAGCAGTGTTATTGCATATTGAATCACCTGTTGGCACCGTAGTGGGTATTTCTCGGGCCAGTTTAGGTCCAATGTTAACAAAAAAATTATTAAATTCATCTGCAGGTGAAGCTATATTCACATTCGGAGTCGATTTATTATTTTTTGGAATGTTAGTTGGGTAGCTGGTATTTCTGCTTTTATTTCCAAGGATACTGTTGATTATTGTCCATGTATTTTTAATATTGTCTTTGTTTTTTTCCAGTTCTTTACTGTAATAGTCTCTTTTACTACATCTTATTATATATGTTAACTTATTTTTGTATGTTTTATACCGCTGCTCTGCTTCTTTTGTCCTTTTCTTTATGAAAGCTTTATATAATAAATTTTTCTTTTTACACGCCTTTTGTAGTCCTTTGGTTAGCCATGGTTTGTCAGTAAATTTGTGTTTAAGCTTTTTTTTAACTAATGGGCAGTTTTTTTCATAAAGAGTGGTTACAATGTTTGTAAATGTGTCATAGGCTTCATTTACATCTGATACATAGACTTCTGTCCAGTCTTGCTTCAGCAAGTCCTCTTTAAAAGAACTGATTGCGTTTGGTGATTTGTGTCTGAACGATTTTGAGATTTTTTCTGGGTTGGGCCCCGTGTGGCCATGGATAAGTGCAAAGATTGGCAAGTGGTCGCTTATATCATTTATCAATAATCCACTTTCTATTTTCTTGTCGAGAACATTGACAAACAGGTTGTCAATAAGTGTAGCAGAGTGAGCTGTGATTCTACTGGGATGTGTTATTGTGGGATATAGACTCATGCTGTACATAGAGTTCATGAACTCTGTAACTACATTTTGTTGATGTGGATTAAGTAGATCAATATTGAAATCTCCACAAATTGCTACCATTTTCTTACTAGTAATATTATTGTACAGCTCGACTAATTTATCTCTGAATGTCTCAATGCAAGTTCCCGGCGTTCTGTATATGCAGCTTATGATTAGATTTTTTGTTTTGTCTTGGTCAATCTCAACAGTAACACATTCCAGAATCCCTGGTAGTGCTGAGGACATTTCATTTACAAGCTTACATCTATATAGGTCATCAATATACAGTGCAACACCACCACCCTTTTTTTGAGATCTGTTAATGTTAAACATCTGATATCCCTCTATTGCCATCAGGGGAGCCTGGTCTGCATTAAGCCAGGTTTCAGAGACTGCTATAGCTGTGAATTTTCTGTTTAGCTGTTTTAAATAGTCCTGAATCTGTGAGAAGTTTTTGTTAAGACTTCTGCTATTGAAGTGTATTATTGACAGTTTACCATCTAATTGCACTTGACTTTTGAATTGCTTTTCAGTGTAATATTCACAGTGGTTATGAATATTATTGAAAAAGTGGTTATCAGGATCAATATCATTCTCCATCTCTTGTGGTTTATGTTCAGCATAGTGGCATATTTTTAGAGTTTGAGTTTCCTCACTCTGTGTTTCATAGTCAGTGTTCATCTGTATTTATCTAAGTCAGTAGCATCTCTGATCATTATACTTTTTGCTTGCTCAGGTGTTCCATTTAGTTTAATCCAAATTCTACAATTTCTTGTCCAGGTTGTCTGTATCTTATTATGTTTCTTTAGCATCCGTGCCTGCCGTGCTAATTCAGCGTTTTTTTTTGTCAGGTGTTCATTTAGGTAAACTTGAGTTTCCTTTAGTTTTTTGGCCTGCCTCAGTATGTCATTTTTCACCCTCCTGTTCACAAAGCGCATCACAATTGATTTCTTTGTTTTGTTATCTTTCTTCGGTAAAGCATAACAGGCTGAGATCGCATTGGCTTCTACCTTAATGTCTTTATCATTAAGGAACTGAAGCACTTGGTTTTCTAAGGACATTGATTCACTTATGGAAGCATGTTCACCACTCAGTCCTGTAGCGGCATGGGCGTACGACTGATATCTGATGTCTAATCCACTTATAACTATGTCATCAATGCGAGAACCTTGTTCAAGATCCTCGACGCGTTGCTCCAAAAGACGCCCGTGTTGCTCCAGGTCCATAATTTTTTTGTCTTTTTCTTTTATTATTGAATGTAGGGCTTGTACCTCCTGTATTAGGTCTAATATTTTGTCCTGCTGGCTAGTCACTTTGGCCAGTTCTTCTAACACAAAGTTCAGAGTTTTTTTAATTTCTTCCATTCCCTCTTTTTTGGGTGGCATTTTACTGACCTGTGGATAGAAATAAGCAGAGAATCCGGCTAGGCCTCAACTAGCTCGGTCGCTACTGGACCCGCCGCTCCTGCGCAGCTTCTCCGCCGAGTGACGCTGCTCAGCTCCGCAGATCACCGCCGTCTATCGCCGGCGCCTGCCTCCGTCTACCTGGCCAGTTATGTCGTGCATCGCCGGCGCAGCCGGAATCCACCGATCACAGCCACTCGTCGCCGTCTGGCTAGGCGGCTCCTCCGCTGGGCCCCATCCCCGTCAGTTATGTCGCACTCCTCCGGCGCAGCTCTAATCCACCGATCACCTCCGCCGATCGGTGGCCGATCACCGTCACTCGCTGTCGTCCGGCTGGGTGGCTTCTCCTCTAGGCCCCCTCTAGGCCCCGTCACCGACCGCCGTCAGTCTGGTAGTTCCTCGGCTGGGCCTCGCAATTGGGCACCGGTTCAGGCCACTGTCCTGCTGGATCCAGGTGGCCCCCGTCTCTCACCAACGCTGCGCCCGAGCTCCCAATCGCCGCCTCGGTTGGTTCGTCCTCCTTTTAAATCCTTCTCTCCTCGGCTCCAGATGGCCAGATGTAAAGAATACCTTCTCACTGCTGCAGTTACTCTGGGTTAGCATCTGGGTTAGCATCAGATGCGAGCCTTTAGAGGTCGGAAACGGGGCAAAACGGAGCCAGATCTGCCAGAACCTTCACCAGGTCAGCACTGGGTCGTAAGGGTATTCCCCACGTTTGTTGGTAGCCAACAGAAGTCCTTATTTTGATGGTTTTGCTTAAAATTCTCGGCTCATATCAAGCATTACAAGTGCAGCACCGGAAGTGCAGCACCGGAAGTGGTGCACTTATGTACCTATGTAGATATTGCACCAAAAACCAGACATTTGCAGCTAGAATAGTCATTTACCACATTAGCAATGCATAGAGTGTATTTCTGATTAGTTTAAAGTTATCTTCATTGAAAAAAAGTGCTTTTCTTTCAAAAATAAGGAAATTTCTAAGTGACCCCAAACTTTTGAACGGTAGTGTATGTATCATATGTAGTTCTGGGGATTGTTTTATACATTTTATTTAGTTTAGGAGACATGGCAGTGATTTTGTTTTGCTGATGGACTATGATGATTTATGTTAATGGTGACAGAATAATCCACCTCGCCGTGTGGGAGTTGGACGGTAGTCCATCCGTCCCCCCTAGTTTTAATTTGTTGTGTGGATGTGATAGGCCTCTAGTTATTGTGATTTAGGAAGGACGGGTCTCTTTGCCAACGCCTCTGCCTAGCGGTTGTAGTGTGGTTTGTGGAGTTCCTTAAACACAAGGTCAGTCATGCACCTGGCCTCGTCATTTCAAGTATGTCTTCAGACATAACACTGTGGCCACTGAGCAGCTCCACTGGAGCAGTTGGGGTTAAGGGCTTTGCTCAAGGGCACCACAGTGGGGTTAAGGAGGATGGGGAAAACACTGCTATGTTATCTGTCCCATCCAGATCTGATCCTGCCGGTCCAGGGATCGATCCTGCGACCCTCAGCTCACCAGTCCACATCCCTGACCATTAGGCCACCACTGCCTGGACTTCAAAAAAAGCATTTGATACAGTAGACCATGAATTGCTATTAAAAAACTACAAAGTCAGAGGAACTTCTTTTTCCTGGCTAACCAGCTACCTACATGATAGATATCAGTACGTAGAATTAAACAACAAAAAAATCAAAATTATTGAGAGTTATGTGTAGGGTCCCTCAAGGGTCAGTGCTGGGACCATTATTATTCAATTTATATATCAATAACTTATGTGAAGTGCCAAAATCACTGAAAATTATTTTATTTGCTGATGATACAAATTTACTTTGCCATGGTCACAATTTGGAAAGACTCTTGGATACTGTAGAAATGGAGTTAAAAAACATGAAGAGTTGGTTTGATGCAAATAAACTAACACTGAATATAAGTAAAACAAAATACATTAGCTTTGGAAATTGTAGAACTGATTCGAATAAGAAAATTATTATAATATAGAAACTGAGAGAGTTGCTGAAACAAATTTTCTTGGAATAATAATAGATAAATTAAATTGGAAACCACATATAAATTATATAAGAACCAAAATATCCAAAACAGTTGCAATACTCTATAAATGCCAAGATATTCTAAAATCAGCAACATTGTATACTGCTCCCTCATCCTTCCATACATTATCTACTGTGTGGAAGTGTGGGACAACACACATAAAACCGACATAAACCCAATATTCATCCTTCAAAAGAGAACAATAAGAATAGTAAATAAATCCAGTTATAAAGCACCATCAAACCCACTCTTCATCAAATTAAAAACACTCAAATTTAAAGACTTGGTGGATTTTAAAACAGCTCAGATCATGTTTAAAGTAAATCAGCAACAACTACCTGACAGCATCCCAGGGTTGTTTCACTCAAGAGAAACCCAACATGAACTAAGGGGCTACTTTTAGTCAAAAAACCACAAGTAAGAGCTAATGCAAGATACCACTGGATCTCAACCAAAGGAGTTCAATTATGGAATAAATTTACTGATGAAATGAAAACCTGAGTCACTCACCAAGTTTAAAGTACTCTTTAAAAAAATCTAATACTGAACAGCTACGGAATGAACTTATAAGATTTATGTTGGACCAACGTTTTCTGGGCCTGAATGTATGGCTCTAGTGAATATTGTACTGATTATTATTATTGTTCCTTTTTTGATTGCGTGTGCAGTATTTTTACTCTGGTTTGTTCATGACTGAAGTCACTGAAACGACTGAGCCATGTTTGTTCGATTTAAAAAAAAAAGCTGTAAAAGGGGATAGAACTAGAAGTTTTTTAAACTTCATCCTGCTCCTTTTCAAACTTGCATTGATCTGTTTTAACAGAAAATGTTGTTGAAGATCTTTTGTCTACAATGTTTCTTTTTTAAAATTTCCATTTTATCCCGTTATTTTCTGTACATGTTTGAAATAAACAGAAGGGAAGGTTTCGGTGTGGAGTTTTCGAACAGCTGCCTGCGGTTCCGTGTGTGTGCCGGTAGGTGGCGCCGGTGGGCGGCATGCTCTGACACAGCTGAGTCACACATAAATACAAGTGACAGAGGCAGAAAGACGGAGAAGGACGAGAAAAGCCCCGAGTCTCCACTACTGCTGACAGCGGGACGAACCATGCTGAGGGTAACGCTGAAGACGCTCCAGCAGCAGACGTTCAAAGTGGAAATAGACCCAGAACTGACGGTGAGTGCGAGTTAGCGGTGGGGGGCCAAGTAAACACGGTCAGGCCGCTGTGGAGACTGGAGCCCACGGCGGTGTTAGCTAATGACAGGCCGGGCTGCCATCAACGCCTCTGCCGTCACATACGTTACTTAATTACATGATTGGAGGAAAATGTCAAAAACTCAAGACACGTTAGCATCTCATTTCTGCAGTATCACACCAACAGAGTTCACGTGAGGCAGCGGGGAACAGGCCGGAAGTTAACGCGAGTCCTTTCAAATTAAAACCTGCAGCGAGGCTAGTAGACAGGACTGGGGTCAGCCGGGTGGAGCAGCCACACCTTTAGCCATGCAGAAGACTGCTGAGGGAGTCCAGCTGAGTGGAAGAGGCACATCACTTAGAAACAGAGAGGATCAGACCAAAGACTCGTTTAAGGCAGAATGCATTTACTGTGCGATCTGCAGACATATGGAATAGACTTATGTATGATTATGTTCTAAATGCTCCAAGTGCCAATAGTTTTAAGAGCTTTTTTTTTAAAAAAAAAAAACAACAAACCAATAATGCTCTATTGAACGTTGAAAAGGGGGACAGACATCATGGACAAGTTTGTGAGAAAACTGAAAGTCAAATACAGTGGGGCAAAAAAAGTATTTAGTCAGCCACCAATTGTGCAAGTTCTCCCACTTAAAAGATGAGAGAGGTCTCCAATTTTCATCATAGGTATACCTCAACTATGAGAGACAAAATAAGAAAAAAAAAATCCAGAAAATCACATTGAAGGATTTTTAATGAATTAATTGGTAAATTCCTTGGTAAAATAAGTATTTGGTCACCTACAAACAAGCAAGATTTCTGGCTCTCACAGACCTGTAACTTCTTCTTTAAGAGGCTCCTCTGTCCTCCACTCGTTACCTGTATTAATGGCACCTGTTTGAACTCGTTATCAGTATAAAAGACACCTGTTCACAACCTCAAACAGTCAGACTCCAAACTCCATTATGGCCAAGACCAAAGAGCTGTCAAAGGACACCAGAAATAAAATTGTAGACCTGCACCAGGCTGGGAAGACTGAATCTGCAATAGATAAGCAGCTTGGTGTGAAGAAATCAACTGTGGGAGCAATTATTAGAAAATGGAAGACATACAAGACCACTGATAATCTCCCTCAATCTGGGGCTTCACGCAAGATCTCACCCCGTGGGGTCAAAATGATCACGAGAACGGTGAGCAAAAATCCCAGAACCACACGGGGGGAGCTAGTGAATGACCTGCAGAGAGCTGGGACCAAAGTAACAAAGGCTACCATCAGTAACACACTATGCCGCCAGGGACTCAAATCCTGCAGTGCCAGACGTGTCCCCCTGCTTAAGCCAGTACATGTCCAGGCCCGTCTGAAGTTTGCTAGAGAGCATTTGGATGATCCAGAAGAGGATTGGGAGAATGTCATATGGTCAGATGAAACCAAAATAGAACTTTATTGTAAAAACTCAACTTGTCGTGTTTGGAGGAGACAGAACACCATACCTACTGTGAAGGATGGGGGTGGAAACATCATGCTTTGGGGCTGTTTTTCTGCAAAGGGACCAGGACGACTGATCCGTGTAAAGGAAAGAATGAATGGGGCCATGTATCGTGAGATTTTGAGTGAAAACCTCCTTCCATCAGCAAGGGCATTGAAGATGAAACGTGGCTGGGTCTTTCAGCATGACAATGATCCAAAACACACCGCCCGGGCAACGAAGGAGTGGCTTTGTAAGAAACATTTCAAGGTCCTGGAGTGGCCTAGCCAGTCTCCAGATCTCAACCCCATAGAAAATCTTTGGAGGGAGTTGAAAGTCCGTGTTGCCCAGCGACAGCCCCAAAACATCACTGCTCTAGAGGAGATCTGCACGGAGGAATGGGCCAAAATACCAGCAACAGTGTGTGAAAACTTACAGAAAACGTTTGACCTCTGTCATTGCCAACAAAGGGTATATAACAAAGTACTGAGATGAACTTTTGTTATTGACCAAATACTTATTTTACTGAGGAATTTACCAATTAATTCATTAAAAATCCTTCATTGTGATTTTCTGGATTTTTTTTTTTTCTCATTTTGTCTCTCATAGTTGAGGTATACCTATGATGAAAATTGGAGACCTCTCTCATCTTTTAAGTGGGAGAACTTGCACAATTGGTGGCTGACTAAATACTTTTTTGCCCCACTGTATGTATATATACATATATAGACACGGATAATTTCCAATATACAAGATATGGATCAATATAAATTCACACAGCAAAGTTAAGTTGGGGGTCACAGAAAATAAGTCAAAGTTTGAACACGTACATTCATTTTTTTTGTTATACATAAGGGCTGATGGGTCCAAATATAAGTTGAATTCTTCAACATATTAATATTTGGATTTGTGTATATGAAAGTTCCCAAGTGCAATTATAAGATTAGTCAAACTTTAAAGGTTTAATGTCAGATTCAGATGTAGTAATAATGTTCTGCACTGTCCAGAATTGTCCATGTCAGTCCAACGTGCAGATGAGACTGGGCAGTGGTAGAACCAACGTGGAACTGTTTCAGGGTCAGTTGGACACAAGGTGCAGTTAACATCAGTATCACAAAACTTGGAAATTGTACCATTACAAGGATTGATGTGCAGAATTTTAAAATGAATTTCTCTTATCTTGTTTGAAATGCAATCTTGAAAGAGACGTAAACATGCTTTCTTCCACTTTGTTATCCAGTTGTGAGTTCAAAAAAAACCTTCCTGTGGGTGAAATTTTATTGTTTCTCTAACACTTTACTTTTGTGTTTGTTTGTACACTTTGTGTCTGTTAATTCTATTCCACTAATCATTAAAGACAAAGTCTGAACACTAATTTTTTGATAGATAACTTTATTGTCTGTCCCAGTCAGTGACAGAAATTCTTCTTCGACACGGCTACAACAATATAACACATTCAACAGTCTCAAAAAAATGTTCAAACTCACAGGATAAAAACAGTTTAAAAAAGGAAACATGGTGGAAACCGCAAATAAAATCGTGTGGCAGAAAATATCAATAACTATTAAAAATTAATAGTGATTAACAGATAAATGCTGATAACTAATATTGATAGCTAACTAAAGTATGATAACTATTTGATTTTGTTCAGGATTGTTACTGCAGAAGGAATAAATGATTTCTTGTAAATGTTTTTATGGGCCAATGGAAGTTTCTATCGTCTGCCTGATGGCAGTAACTGAAAAGAGTGATGGAGGGGGTGAGATGGGTCCTCTGGGATCAGGGTGGCTTTCCTGATCACAGACCGCTGATACAGTTCAGACAACGGTGTCTGTGGTGAGCCAATGATTTTGCTAGCCTGATTAACTATACTGGAAAGCTTTGTTTTGTGCTTGATGGAGAGGGAGCAGAAGGATAAAATGTTAAAAGTGAGAATGGATTCAATTAATGAAGTGTAAACCAGAGTTAAAATGTGTCTGCTGACATTAAAAGTCCTCAGTTTCCTCAACAGGTGGAGGCGTTGTTGTGCTTTTTTATCAACAGAGTCAACATGGTGGGCAAAAGATGGGCTACAGTCCATCTCTATTCCCAAGTATTTAAAAACTTGAACTTGAGCAATAGCCTGACCCTGGATACTGAGGGGTGTAAAGAGAGTAGCTGAAAGTTTCTGTTTGCTCCCACAGCACAACTCCTTAGTCTTTGTGGTGTTTAATTCCAGAGAGTTTTGATTAAAAGTCTGAGCTAGATTGTTGACTGCCTGCTGATAGCGGGTCAGTGCAGTACTGTCTGTCAGATGAGCCACCAGGGCCATGTCATCTGCATATTTAAAGAGTCATTCCTTCACTGTCACAGGAGATGTTGTTTGTGTACACAGAGAACAGAACCGGAGATAAAACACAATAGCTTAAATGGCATTTGATCAATTCAGCTAAACCTGTGGGAATAGCTTTTATGACAGAAAAAATTATTTGTATGTGAGCAGGAAAGATTTAATTCTAAGGAAATTTTCATAGTTTTAAAGACTATGGATTATTCCTTTCAATCCAACTGTCTTTATTTAAGCTTTTTTTATTACAGATAATATTACAGTTGTTCCAAATTATATCTGTATGTAGTGAAAAATTGTGAAGGCAGCATAAATTCCAAGACGATAAAGCCTGCTGATGAAAGTTTGAGAGTTTTACCGGTAATTTAGAGTTACTGTAATTACACCGTAATAAGCATTTTAGTCCATCTAATTTCTTAAATACATTATGTGGCATGAAATTCCATAATGACCCTGGGAGTGCCAAACATTTTTAAGCCACTTAACTTCAAAGGTACAATTTAGATTAGCAAAATGTATGATTTCAGTCCACCTTCTGCTCTCTCCAAACTAAGTATTTGCTTTTTAAGGCAGTGATGCTTGTTCTTCCATACTAAATTGATAAACATATTATTAATCTCTTTACAGAGTTTAGCATTGACATAAAGTGACAAAGCAAGGTAAACAGATCTTGATAGACCTTCAGCCTTGGCTAATAATACTCTTCCATAAATGGGAAGGTCTCTTTGAAGCCACAAATTAAGAATTGATTTGGTCCTTTTAATTTTAGAGGTATGGCTTCATTGCTGTCTGATTGTTATGTCTTTGGAGATGTGTATTCCCAGATATTAACACATTGCTTAATAGGAATATTAAACAGAATTTTTTCCTTAGTCTCATATAAACACAAAATCTCACTTGTTGGCCAGAAGCTTCTGAAAATGTGCTACTTTCACGTAGAGCATTGTGAATTTGCCATTTGTTCTTTAGTAATAATACTGCATCATTTGCCAGCTGCAAAATCTTTATCTCCCTGTTGAAAATAGTTAATCCTAATATACTTGGGTTATGAGAAATGTTTAAAAGCAAAAACTCAGCAGCAATCAAGAATAGAAATCAAGAGGTTGGACATCCTTGACATACAGTCTTGATATAAGATGAGCCTTTATTAGTCCCATAGTGGGGTTCATTTGGAAGCTGCATTTTGTGTTTACTTGTGTTATCTTTGTCTGGTATTTGGATTTGTTTGATGATCTGAAGCATGTAGGTGTGACAAGCATACAGGGAGGTGAGAAATTGGGAAGGGGGCAAACACTTTTTCACACCACTGTATGTAAATTAAAATACTACAAACACAGATGGACGGAGCTTACGTCATCTTTTCAAAGCACACCCAGGGTGAAGTAACTAACAGTCCTCTGGATCAGCTGTGGCTCTCACAAAACAAAACAAAACCTTTGTGTTGTTTTTCTCCTCTTTGGGTCCTTCTTTCATCGGTCAGGAAACCGGAGGTGAGGTTTCAGTAATCTCCCACCATGATTGTGTTTAGTGATGTGAGATGATGGAGTTGTTGTCCACTAATCCTTTAAACAAAAACTAAATATTACTCTGTTATTATACAACCTGACATATACAGTATATATACGACATATGTCAGGTCAGGCACTGGTTTGCTTGCTACCGGATAACCATGAAAACCGGTACTACCTGTCTCATGGGTCGGGCCATCGGCGACTCAACCGGCAACCCCGCCCTTCTGAGGGCGTGGAGGATGAAACTGGGCATCCTGGCACAACTAAAAATATCTGTCACAGGTCTATGGTGGACCACTCCCAGTTACACAGGGTGAGACTGCACATCCTGGCAGATAAGCACATCTGTCGCAAAGTCTATGATGGACTTTTTGCAGTCATCGTGACATGCACTACACAAAGAGCAGAGATAAACAAACCTATCATCTGGTCAGTCACTGCAACAGAAACTGGAGTCAGTTTGTCTTGGCCTGTCCTTGCCACTGATAATACCTCTACTTGCCAAGAATGTGCTGCTAGTCCAGCAAAAGCTAGCGGTACTCAAATACTTTGCAAGCAGTTTCATGAAATAGTCATTCAGAAAGCAACTCATACCGGCTCGGACGTCGCCCGGGTTAACAAGGCCAGGAGTTCCTGGCAGCGGAAGGCAAAGGACAGAGCTGCATGGAGGAATCTGGTCAGACCTAAATGAAACAGTCCTTGTCACCCCCGACAGACTGCTATGATGATGATGATGATGATGATGATGAGTGGGGAAATTCCAGGATTACAGCAACAAAGGGATAGCAGCACTCGGAGCAATAATAAATACGATAATAAGATAAGAACTGGTTAGCCCAAGCAGTAAGTGTGTGTGTGTGTGTGTGTGTGTATATGTGTATATATATATATATAAATATACACACAGTGCAGGAGCATTGCAACTAGATGGTATCAACAACATTACAGTTAGGTAAATTACCCTGCAGAATATAAATATGGACCCAAACAGTATATCTCACATTGAATGAACAGTGTTGTTGCCACCCTCGATAATAATTGTAATTGTCCTAGTTGTGTACTGGAGGGGACGATCTCTATCGCTCTCTACTGGAAATCTTTTGGACATGCTCGGGAATAGAATGACCAAGCTATTAATATCTTTGTAAAACATTGCAGTGTTTGTAACAAAATTATTTCCAAAACCAAAAATCTTAAGGGCTTTTAAAATGAAAGAATGTTCAGTTGAATCAAATGCCTTATAGAAATCAAGAAATACCATTAATGCACTGGATTTTATGAGGCTTGAATAATCAGTCAAATCCAGAACCAATCTAGTGTTTGAGCTAATGTGCCGTTTTGGTCATAAAACTTTTTAAGCGTTTTGCATAGACTTGGGCCAGGATTTTATAGTCTATGTTCAGTAATGAAATGGGTCTCCAATTGTCAATTATTAAATGATCTTTATCAGGTTTAGGTGTTTGAGTTATCAGGCCTTGTTTCATGGTTGTTGTCATCTCGTTTCTTGCTATACATTTTTTAAACGTAAGTAGTAAGTTGTCTTTTATTAAATCCCAAAAACATAACTAAAATTCCACTGTGAGACCATCACTTCCAGGTGACTTTCTTAACTTCATTGAATCTGAGCATAAGAGTTCACGTTCACAGCGTTTTCCTATTTCATTTCTCTAAGCTAAAAAAAAAGAAGAATTTTTTTCACTTTCTCTAACCATTTAACATGGGGTCTGACAAAAAGGCATCTTTAGCTAGTTTCATATAGATTTTATCAAATTGTTCACTCAGACTTCTGAGTGTTTTAAGTTCTTCATTGGTTACATTAGTTCAAGAATTTAGCATTTGTAACTGAGTCATTAAGATGTTTTCTTTTATAATGTTTATTTTTTTATTTCTTTACTACATTTTATTGCAATTTCTCTAGCTTTGAATTTAAAAAATTCCCATTTTTGAATTGAGTTCATTTCCATTTTATTGAAAATATCTCTAGCAAGCAAGTCGACACTTTCTTTAAAAATTTTGTCATCTAATAAACTATTATTAAATTTCCAGTATCCTCTTATGTTTGATTTTTCTTTGGTGCCCTTCAATTTAAGATTCATCAGTTTATAAGATAAGATAAGCCTTTTTTAGTCCCACAATGGGGAAATTCCAGGATTGCAACAGCACAGGGATAGCAACACTCAGAGCAACAATCAGAAGGCAAGAAAAAACAAGAGCAGCTAGTATACATATGTACATATTACTATGAATAAATAAATATATATATATATATAGACACAATGCAGAGCATTGTGGTTGGTGGACGTGCAGCAGAAAGTCTAAGCTCTCTCTCCGCGGATGGGGCGGGCCAGCTGGATGTCTTTGGGCATGATGGTGACTCTCTTGGCGTGGATGGCGCACAGGTTGGTGTCCTCGAAGAGACCCACCAGGTAGGCCTCGCTGGCCTCCTGCAGAGCCATGACGGCGGAGCTCTGGAAGTGCAGGTCGGTCTTGAAGTCCTGAGCGAACCTCCCTCACCAGGCGCTGGAAGGGCAGCTTACGGATGAGCAGCTCCGTGGATTTCTGGTAGCGACGGATCTCTCTCAGAGCCACGGTACCGGGCCTGTAACGGTGAGGCTTCTTCACTCCGCCGGTGGCCGGAGCGCTTTTCCGAGCAGCCTTGGTGGCCAGCTGCTTCCTGGGGGCTTTTCCTCCAGTAGATTT
Source organism: Pholidichthys leucotaenia (assembly GCA_020510985.1). Classification (NCBI taxonomy): domain Eukaryota; kingdom Metazoa; phylum Chordata; class Actinopteri; order Cichliformes; family Pholidichthyidae; genus Pholidichthys; species Pholidichthys leucotaenia. The sequence goes on from CM035839.1 coordinate 264,269,436, forward strand.
ACTGGCGGTCTGCTTGGTTCTTGCCATCGCTCTTTATTATTCTGTCTTATATTTCTTGCACGCCGCCTAAACTCCAGCCCGGCACCCGCGTCGTTTTCGCTTCAGTTCTCCCGGTATGTCGAGTTTCTCCGTTAGCAATATGATCAGAGATGGGTGCATGAGAGTGATAAACTTCTGAAATGAATTGTGATCCCCGCAATGACAATAACCACAAATCAGTTCTCGACTGAGAGCAGCTACTAGAATTAGTCCAGGTGAACAGAATAGAATAGGCTTTATTGTCATTCTACAGTAGTGCAGTACAGCGAAATTGTGGGTGCTCCGCCAGGCTACTGCGCAATAAAGTATGAGAGAAGGATTCGACAAAACACGGTTACAGAACACGCAATTAAACATGGCTGAAATAAAAATAAAAATTGCCCAGGATTATGGAAATATACAGAGGTATGGTAGTGGCTACGTGGGTGGAACTATGTACATAAGAGTGCAGACACACAATTGAACACACAATTGAGTAAAATGGCCCAAGGATTATGGAAAATATACATAATAGTGGTTTCATGGATGGATCATTATACATGAGAGTGAGGAGTGCAAAGACGGGTGAGTCTTTGCACTCCTCCAAAACCTCCAAGCATCTGAAAGCAAAAAGTGGTCACTTAAAAATGAGGGAGGCTTAAAGTTCGTTAACGAGGAGGATCTAGGAGGCCATCGGTCCATTTCATCATCTCCTCAGTCTATTTCAAGTCTCCTCCCATGACAAGAACAGGATCTTTGTATTTTTTTCTTGAGTTCAGTCAATTTTTTATTAATTTAATTTAATTTTAAACATAACGTATAATAACCTGAATGCTGTCAACTTTTAAGGTCAAAATGATCCATCTACCTTCATCTGAAACAGTGCATTCTAATATATCACCATTAAATCTATTTAGAAGTACTACAACTCCAGCAGAATGATTTGAACCATGTGAGAAGTAAATCGTATCTCCCCACTGGGATTTCCCAAATTTTTCATCATCACTGCTTGAGTGAGTTTCTTGTAAATGAATTATGTCTGCATTACAATGCCCCATATAAAGAAAAACTGCTTTCCTTTTCATACAATCATGTAGCCCCCTTACAGTCAAAGAACATAGGTTTAAAATACCAAACTTGAAATCTGCCATGCTTATGGACAAAAAAAGAAGAAAAAGAAAAAAATGGTTGACATCTGAGCAAACACACACACACAAAAGTTTTGACTTTAATATAAAACAATTAAAGAAAACAAACCTCAACTATAAGTACCTTTTAACACAACTTTGCATTTTAACCCCTTGAACTCTGTGAATTCTGCGGGCGGTCACGTCTCTGCATCTTAGTGCGTCTCAGTGCGCACTGAGGAGGGAAAAAAAAAAAAAGCTGTATTTCCGGTCTTCCAGTACAGACACAGCCTTGTTACAACCTGAGAAAAAAGCTGTGTAATATATTCATTTTTTGTGGTATTTTTACAAAATTTTGACCTGAGCTTGAAAACACTTGGTTCTACATTTCTCTTGTGTTTTCCAGCCAGTATCTGACAGCTGTATGTTATTTGCAAGCATTTGTATCTTAAAAAAAACACCCAGGCGAACTTTCTTGTTACTCAGTGGCCGGAGCACTTAGAGAGATTATGACTGTTTTGTCAAAAAATTCAGAGTGTTTTCTTTTAAATGAGACCAACTCCATGAAGATGCTGCAAAGGGTTGGAGAACAGCTTTTGATTTACTTTGGGCATGTTATTTTTAGGCGTTTTTAGGGAAGTTGAACAGAGTTCAACAGGTTAAACCAGTTAGTTTAAAACAAAAAATAGTTCCACTGTCACCAGTTTGCTAAAGTAATGTCAGTGCAAATTTGAATCACCTTTTTTCCTTCAATATAGGCATCTGCGCCACAGAAGCCAGCACATTTTCCCTGCTTTAGTTTATTCCTCTGCACTTTGCCAGCATGGGTCAGATCTTCCTTGAGAAGTAGCTTCTTTTCCTTCAGGATTACGTTGTTACGAGAGATCTTAAGATAACATAAGCCTTTATTGGTCCCACAATGGGGAAATTCCAGGATTGCAACAGCACAGGGATAGCAACACTCAGAGCAATTATTTAGAAGATAAGATAATAAGAACAGCGAATATACATATGTACACATAAATATATACACAGTGTGTAGCATTGTAGCTAGATGGAATAAACAGCATAACGGTCTATTCCTTTACCCCACATAATATGAATATTTACCCATACATCAGCCTAGTCCTAGTCCGGCAGTGGCTCAGGAGGTAGAGCGGGTCGTCCAATAACCACATGGTTGGCGGTTCGAATCCCGCTCTCCCCAGTATCCTGCCGTTGTGTCCCTGGGCAAGACACTTCACCCCCAATTGCTCCTGGTGGGTCTGGAAGCGCCATGTTAGGCAGTATGCCGCCATCAGTGTGTGAATGTGTGCGTGAATGGGTGGATGGCAGGATCTGTAAAGCGCTTTGGTCATCAAGAGATGAGAATAAAAGCGCTATATAAGTGAACGCCATTTACCATTTAGTTGTCACCCTCCGTAGCGATTGATATTGTCCTAGTTATATAATGGAGGGGACGATTATTGTGCAAGTTTGTTGCATCTTTTGCATTCAATACTATTAGGTCGTAAAGTTGTTATTTTTTTAAACAATCTCTGCGAGCAGCCCTGCTTAGGTTATAAAGTCTGACAGCTGTAGGTAGGAAGGACCTGCGAAACCTCTCTGTCGCGCACCTAGGATGATGTAGCCTACTGCTAAATGAGCTCCTGAGTGTGTACAGCATGTCCTGCAAAGGGTGGGACTCGGACTCCAGCAGAGATGACAGCTTTGCCACCATCCTCCTCTCTCCTATCTCCTCCACTGGGTCGAGGCGCTGCCCCAGGACAGAGCTAGCTTTCTTGATCAGTTTGTTCGGTCTCTTCCTATCGGCTGCTGTGATGCCGTTGTCTCAGCAGACCACTCCAAATGTGATGGCTGATGCCACCACCGAATTGTAGAAGGTCTTCAAGAGCACCCCTTGTACACCAAAAGACCTGAGCCTCCTCAGTAGGAACACCCTGCGCTGTCCCTTCTTATAGAGGGCGTTGGTATTGTGTGACCAGTCTAGTTTATTGTTCAGATGAACACCCAGGTACTTGTAGGATGTCACCATCTCAATGTCTGTTCCCTGTATATTTACTGGTGCTGTGAGGAGTTGTCCTCGCCTGTGGCAGTCCACCACCAGTTCCTTCATTTTCCTCGCATTGATCTGGAGGCAATTCCGATGGCACCAGTCCACGAAGTCCTGGATAAGTCCTCTGTACTCAGCTTCATCTTCGTCGATGATGAGGCCGACGATTGCAGAGTCACCAGAGAACTTCTGTAGATGGCAGTGTGTTGTGTTGTGTGAGAAGTCCGCAGTATAAAGAATTAACAAGAAGGGAGACAGAACTGTTCACGGGGGGGCGTACTGCAGATGATTGTGTCGGACACACAGTCCCGGGTTCTCACAAACTGTGGCTGGTTTGTGAGGTAGTCCAGGATCCACGATGACAAGTGCCAGCCCACCCCTGCGCACAGTAGCTTGTCCTTCAGGATCACTAGTTGGATGGTGTTGAAAGTGCTGGAGAAGTCAAAGAACATGATCCTCACCGTGTTCCCAGGCTTCTCCAGGTGGGACGGGGAACGGTGAAGGAGGAAGATCACTGTATCCTCCACCCCAATGCCATGCTAGTAGGTGAACTGGAGTGGATCCATCGCTGGTCCCACCAGGGGGCGGAGGTGGGCAAGGAGCAGTCTCTCCAGGGTCTTCATCAGGTGAGAAGTGAGGGCCACTGGTCTGTATCTGTTCAGGTCTCTGGGGTGGTAAGTCTTTGGTACGGGTACCACACAAGATGTTTTCCACAACTGTGGTACCCTCCCCAGCTTCAGGCTGAGATTGAAGATGTGCTCCACAATCCCACACAGCTGGTCTGCACAGGACTTGAGGAGCTGATGCAGTCCGGACCCAAGGCCTTCCTTGCCTTGATCTTCCTCAGCTCCGTCCTCACCTGGGTCTTAGTGAGGGTCAGGTTGTGGCTGGGGGGCTGTGTGCTGGGAGTGGGAGGGTGTTGGTGGAGGGGGGGGAGTGGACAGCAGGTCTCAATGACGGTAGAGGCAGCAGTGGTTGGTGTGCAGGCAGAGGGGAGGGCGGTTGGTCAGACCTGTTTTTAAAAAAAAAAAAAAAAAAAACTGGTTCAGATTGTTCACCCACTCCCTGCCCCCCGTGGCCTGGGAGGAGGTATTCTGGAGCCCAGAGATGGTTTTGAGGCTTCTTCAGACCCCGCTGATGTCGCTTTGTTGCAGCTTGTCCTCCATCTTCTTTCTGAAGCTGTCCTTGCCTTCTCTAATCTTCCTTCTTAGCTCCCTCTGTTCAAACTTGAGCTTCTTCCTGTTCCCCGACCTGAAGATCCTTTTCTTTTCTCTCAGTAGGGACTTTATCTCAGGGTTGATCCAGGGTTTGTTGTTTGAGCAACACCGTATGATCTTGGTGGGTACGGCGTTGTTCACACAGAAGTTGATGTAGTCCGTGATGGTGTGAGTGAGGCCGTCGATATCCTCACCATGTGGGTCACAGAGCTGCTCCCAGGCAGTGATTTCAAGATAGTCCTTTAGAGCGTCCATTGCCTCCTCAGACCATACCTTCACCGTGCGCGTAACCGGAGGTTGTCTGTGTACTAGGGGTTTGTACACCGGCAGGAGGTGAACCAAGTTGTGATCCGACCTCCCGAGTGGGGGGGGGGGGGAGTGGCGATGAGGTTTACACCTCCTTAGTATTTGCATAGAATAAGTACAGTGTTTTATTGTCTCTGGAGTGGCATGTGACATACTGGGTGAACATGTGCAGAATGGAGGACCGTGCAATATGGTTAAAATCACCCAAGATGAGGAGGAGAGCAGCTGGGTGTTCTGTCAGAAGCCTGCAAGTGACTGAGTGGATGAGGTCACGCGCTGCCCCAGTGTTCGCCGACAGATTTGCATAAATAACAATGCAGATCACATGTGAGTATTCCCTTGGGAGGTATACAGGCTGCATGCTAACAGCTAGCAACCCAGTGTCTTTGCTGCAGTGTTGCTCTTTAACCATGATGTGCCCAGGTTTACACCATTCGTTATTCACATACATTATCACTCCTCCACCCCTTGCCTTCCCACTGTCTGGTGTCCGGTCTGCCCGTATTGCATGGAAACCCTCCAGTTCGATGCTGGCATCTGTTGCTAGTTCTGTTAGCCATGTCTCAGTAAACAACATCATGCTAATCTCTCTGAAGACGCTCTTGTAGCGGGACATGGTCGCTAGCTCGTCTGTCTTATTGAGTAGCGATCGTACATTCCCCATGATAACGGATGGAAGGACGGGTCTGTACCTTATGTTCCACGCTCGCCGTCTTACTCCAGCTCAACATCCACACCGTTTCTGTCTGATTTCTCCCGGTATGTCGAGTTTTTGCGTTAGCGCCGTGTGGTGGTTAAGTACTAACGGCTGGTTCCTGTTGTACCACCTCCTGCTATAAACAATGACTCCATCCACCGGCTCGGGAGACATTTGGGGTGATCTGTGTGTCCGTGATAGATCAGGTGTCGCCGTATCAGAAAGTTTGACCAGAGAAGCCAGATAGTAAATAAGAAATGGGAAGAAAAACTCAGAATTGAGCCGCTGTTGCAAAAAGGCAGCCGACTGGTGTGGCGCCGGAAGAGAGTTTATCTCTGAAGGGTCGCATTGTGAACTGCACAATGATGGGCCGAATCACATTTTCACGTTAGATACCAACTTTATGCATAGTGTCAACCAGAAAGCCCATTTTTTTTCTTTATCCTCCTGTACGAGTAATGTGAAAAGCTTCAGGACTTCACCTCTGATGGTCTCTGCAAGTGTCTCCCTCATTCCATGCAGGCGCAAGTTCCACCGTCTGCTGTATCACTCAGCATTATCACTTCTCTTTTGTAGTTGGGAGATTTGCCCTGTAATCTCTTTGATACCCTTTTCATTTACTTTAATTTCCATTCCTTTCAGCTGCTCGCACATTTCATCAATGGCATTTGTGTTCTTTGATATGTTTTGCTCAAGGGCTGTAAAGCACTTAACTCCATCACTGCCTGGCAAATATCAACATTCAAAATTTTCTTTGGTTCTTCACCGTCTTTGTGGTACTGCTTCTTTGCATCCAGGCTTTTGGTTGGTGTGATGGGCAACGGAGAAGCCTCTGCATCGAAGCCATCGATTTCCTGCCCTAGTAGTGAGGTACCTTCTTTGGGTTTTAAGTCTCTTTTCAGCATGTTGATTAAGGTGTTTAGCACTGGGCTAACGGTTAGCTAATAATGTTGGAAGGTTAGCGTGCTACTTTTTCAAGCTTATTTTACAGTAAACTCTTGGTAGAATCTATTCCAGTTACTCACAGCGTTTCATAGTTCTTCAACAATAGGCACAGCAGTCATAAATTCTGGTTTATTTGCCTTTTTTGTTGTGGTACAAAGTTATAGCTGCAAAGCTTGCTACAAACAAACCGGACAGGTCGCCATCTTGGCTGATCCCTCCCAATAGTTTTAAGAGCACGCTGGATAAGTACTGGAGTAAGACATCAATATACTTCAACTTGGAGGAACCTTTTAACCCTAGAAAAGCAGTGTTGGGCCCTGATGATGGGCTGGACACTGCTATGGCAGAAGAACTATAATTCTTAGGACTGACCGTAGACGTCCTTGGACCTAGTCATCAATGCTCGATATGGTATAATATAAACCAACACATTCATGTAAAAAAAATAAATAAAAAAATAGGGATGTATCATCAGCTAATTTGACCTCTAATCAGATGCTAATATCTTCTGATACTGAGCCGATGCCAGTGTAAAATTAATCTTCATTGTCAGCAAGAGGCTGGGGTTCCTTCAAGCTTAAACAGTACTTTTTACTTTGTAATATTAAATAAAAGATCAGAACAATTACATTTTCTGGAAATTCATTGCACTTTGTGTTACTTAATAAACAAAATGAGCAACTGTTCCATGTCACACATTGCTGCACTACATTGCTGCAAAACTGTAAATTTACATTCACAAGAATTAGGAAGTCTTACCTGTGTCTATAGCTTTATTTGTTTTTGTCATATCTGTTCTCACCGTTATTAGTGTTGCCAGCTCACTCTTTTGCCCTCTCTCTCACACCACAAACATTATTTCTCACTTCAGAATGAGGAAATTACTACCAATATCGTATTGACTTTCTTTGGATTTTTCCACAATAAGAGCTCTCAAGGCAGCATAAAGCAGACTGAACATGTTCTGAAACTTGTAGAGCTGTCTACACTTAAATAAGATAAGATAAGCCTTTATTAGTCCCACAACGGGGAAATTCCAGGATTGCAACAGCACAGGGATAGCAACACTCAGAGCAACAATCAGAAGGCAAGAAAAAAAACAAGCAAGCAAGAGCAGCTAATATACATATGTACATATTACTATAAAATATATATATACACACACACACACAGACACACAGTGCAGAGCATTGTAGCTGGATGGAATAAATATATGAATATATGAACACACAGTGCAGAGCATTGTAGCTAGATGGAATAAATATGTAAATATATAAACACCCACAGTACGGAGCATTGCAGCTAGGTGGAATAAATATGCAAGTATATAAACACACAGTGCGGAGCAATGTAGCTAGATGGAATAATATGTAGATATATAAAAACACAGTGCGGAGCATTGTAGCTAGATGGAATAAATATGTAAATATATAAACACACACAGTGCAGAGCATTGTTGCTAGGTGGGATGAAACAGCATAACCGTCTATTTAGTTATCCTACATGGTATGATTATGTGCCCATACATATTCTCACCCTCCATAGCGACCGGTATGTTCCTAGTTGTATGCCGGAGAGGACCATTGTGTAAGTCTATTGCATCTTTTGCATTCAAAAAAACTATTAGTTTGTTACGTCTTTTTGCTATCTCTGCGAGCAGCCCTGCTTAGGTTGTACAGTCTGACAGCCGTTGGTAGGAAGGACCTACGAAACCTCTCGGTTGTGCACCTGGGATGATGTAGTCTGCTGCTAAATGAGCTCCTCAGTGCATCCAGTATGTCCTGCATAGGGTGGAACTCGGGACTCCAGCAGAGATGACAGTTTAGCCACCGTCCTCCTCTCTCCTATCTCCTCCATCGGATCAAGGCGCTGCCCCAGGACAGAGCTAGCTTTCTTAATCAGTTTGTTCAGTCTCTTCCTATCGGCTGCAGTAATGCCACTGCCCCAGCAGACCACTCCAAAAGTGATGGCTGATGCCACCACCGTGTCATAGAATGACTTCAGCAGCGCCCCTTGTACACCAAAAGACCTGAGTCTCCTCAGCAGGAACAGCCTGCACTGTCCCTTCTTGTAGAGTGCGTCAGTATTGTGTGACCAGTCTAGTTTATTGTTCAGATGAATACCCAGGTACTTATAGGATGTCACCATCTCGATGTCTGTTCCCTGTATATTTACTGGTGCTGTGAGGGGCTGCCCATGCCTGCGGCAGTCCACCACCAGCTCCTTAGTTTTCCTCGCGTTGATCTGGAGGCAGTTCCGATGGCACCAGTCCACAAAGTCCTGGATAAGCCCTCTGTACTCAGCTTCATCTCCGTTGGAGATGAGACCAACGATCGCAGAGTCATCAGAGAACTTCTGTAGATGGCAATGTGTTGTGTTGTGTGAGAAGTCCGCAGTATAAAGAGTGAACAGGAAGGGAGCCAGCACCGTTCCCTGGGGGGCCCCCGTGCTACTGATGATCGTGTCAGAAACACAGTCCCGGGTTCTCACAAACTGAGGCCAGTTCGTGAGGTAGTCCAGGATCCATGATGACAGGTGCTGGTCCACCCCTGCGCGCAGCAGCTTGTCCTTCAGGATCATCGGTTGGATGGTGTTGAAAGCACTGGAGAAGTCAAAGAACATGATCCTCACCATATTCCCGGGCTTCTCCAGGTGGGACAGAGAACGGTGAAGGAGGAAGATCACCGCATCCTCCACCCCAATGCCATGCTGGTAGGCGAACTGGAGTGGATCCATCGCTGGTTCCACCAGGGGGCGGAGATGAGCAAGGAGCAGTCTCTCCAGGGTCTTCATCAAGTGGGACGTCAAGGCCACCGGTCTGTAGCTGTTCAGGTCTTTGGGGTGGGAAGTTTTTGGTACAGGTACCACGCAAGATGTTTTCCACAGCTGTGGTACCCTCCCCAGTTTCAGGCTCATGTTGAAGATATACGTCACAATCCCACACAGCTGGTCTGCACAGGACTTGAGGAGCTTTGCGCTGATGCCGTCCGGTCCCGACGCCTTCCTCGCCTTGATCTTCCTCAGCTCCGTCCTCACCTGGGTCTTGGTCAGGGTCAGGATGGGGGGCTGTGTGTTGGGAGTGGGGGGGGTGTCGGTGGAGTGGGGAGTGGGCAGCAGGACTTGATTTCTTAGAGGCAGCAGTGGTTGTTGTGCAGACAGGGGGGAGGGCGGTTGGTCAAATCTATTGAAAAACAGATTCAGGTTGTTCGCCCACTCCCTGCCCCCCCGTGGCCTGGGGGGAGGTATTCTGGAGCCCCGAGATGGTTTTGAGGTTTCTCCAGACCCCGCTGATGTCGCTCTGTTGCAGCTTGTCCTCCATCTTCTTCCTGAAGCTGTCCTTGCCTTCTCTGATCTTTCTCCTCAGCTCCCTCTGTACGGACTTCAGCATCTCCCTGTTCCCCGACCTACATCATCAATCACGTGACCTTAGCCTTAAGTCCGTGTCACATCTTGATGATTTAAGCAGCGTATGCTGACGTTAAAGAAAATTGGCAAATACGCTGGCGTACGTCTTAATAATTTATGGGTAGGTTTTGTATACGTTAAAGTGACACTGGCAAAAATCAAGGGTTTTTTCTGTTAACATGTCTGTAACATGTTTTTTGTGACTTACAAGACATATCAATAGCAAAATTTCACCACAGTCCCAAGTCTGTGTTTTTCTGCTGTGAATTTCCAGTTTGGTAACACCCCCCTAAAACGGGCGAGTTTGGACAGACCATTTTTAGCTACGCATGTATTCCTGCTTAGCCTGATTGGTTATAACTTTCAACCAGGAGTTTCATTTAAAAAAACAAAACAAAACACTAGACTAAAACTAATTAAAGTTCATGATGTTTCGATGTTCATCCAAACACAATCATCAGTTGTAAGACTGCAGCAGGAAGTATCTCTGGCCAATAAATGAACCGAATACAAACACCTGGATGTTTGAAAATGAACTTACGCACACTGGTTGGTTATAACATTTACCAATCGGATGAATACTCTTGGCTACCTCAGGGGAAGAGGGAGGAGCAGAACAGCAGCAGGACTGTGGGGGCTGAAAGTGTCCGTTTTGTATAGCGATTCGCGAAGCAGTGGAGGAGGGGGGGACCCAGCTTGAATGTTGCTCAGCGAGACCGCTGCTCTCAGCTCATTTTGCCAGCAGACGAGGTGCAGAGCTGCGGAATGTGAGCCACCCAGTGGGCCACTTTTGGGAAGCAGAACTGGTGGCGGCTCGCCAGTTGTTGGCGGGCAGGGTACCGCGCTTGGCGAGACTGCTTTCTGAGAAATGTTTCAGTTTTTACTTTTGAAGATGTAGGCAAAACTTTAACGTCCAGAAGCATTGTGAACAAACAGCCCACCCACCAGGAGTTGCGGCGACCAATCGTGTGCAAGCCCTGTAGGTTGGGGAGCACGGCGACCAATCAAGTGCAAGCCCTGCAACCTGTTAGTTAGAATATTCATAGGTCCACATATACTTTACTAGGTGAAAGACTTTAAAGCTCTTTCCAAGCAATTCTAAGGCAATGAAAGTTTTTTTTGTGTGGGTAAAAAGCCACAACATACTATTTTGGGCAATATATATTTGTTTTTGAGGTGGTTTTAAAGCCACCGGAGTCTAAAAATTTTGTGCATGCACAAAATTTTTCATTGTATCCAGCATATAGCTCATATGTCCCACATATGCTGGCTATAAGCAAAAAGACGTGACAACCTAATAGTTTTGAATGCAAAAGACGCAATAGACTTATACAGTGGTCCCCTCCGGCATACAACTAGGAAAATACCGGTCGCTATGGAGGGTGAGAATATGTATGGGTACATAATCATACCATGTAGGATAACTAAGTAGACGGTTGTGCTGTTTCATCCCATCTAGCAACAGTGCTCCGCACTGTGTGTGTTTATATATCTACATATTTACTCCATCTAGCAACAATGCTCCGTACTGTGGGTGTTTATATATCTACATATTTATTCCATCTAGCTACAATGCTCTGCACTGTGTCTATATCTATATCTATATCTATATCTATATACAGTATATATACTGTATATATACAGTATATATACAGTATATATATATATATATATGTGTACATATGTATACTAGCTGCTCTTGTTTTTTCTTGCCTTCTGATTGTTGCTCTGAGTGTTGCTATCCCTGTGCTGTTGCAATCCTGGAATTTCCCCATTGTGGGACTAATAAAGGCTCATCTTATCTTATAAGTTGTAGGTAAGGTTTGCGATCATTGACACACGTTACTTGTAAGTTACTCATGAGTCGAAATACATTGAGATAATGTCTAGCGTACCCAAAACTTATCTGTAACCTATAAATAACGTGCTTTGAACCTACAGTGGTGTGAAAAATTGTTTGCCCCCTTCCTGATTTCTCTTTTTTTGTGTCACACTTGAATGTTTCAGATCATCAAACAAATTTAAATATTAGACATAGATAACACAAGTAAACACAAAATGCAGTTTTTAAATGAAAGTGTTTATTATTAAGGGAAAAAAATATCCAAACCTACATGGCCCTGTGTGAAAAAGGGATTGCCCCCTAAACCTAATAACTGGTTGGGCCACCCTTAGCAGCAACAACTGCAATCAAGCATTTGTGATAACTGCCAATGAGTCTTGTACAGCGCTGTGGAGGAATTTTGGCCCACTCATCTTTGCAGAATAGTTGTAATTCAGCCACATAGGAGGGTTTTTGAGCATGAACTGCTTTTTTAAGGTCATGCCACAGCATCTCAAACGGATTCAGGTCAGGACTTTGACTAGGCCACTCCAAAGTCTTCATTTTGTTTTTCTTAAGCCATTCAGAGGTGGACTTGCTGGTGTGTTTTGGATCATTGTCTCGCTGCTGCAGAACCCAAGTGCGCTTCAACTTGTGGTCACGAACAGATGGCCGGACATCCTCCTTCAGGATTTTTTGGTAGACAGCAGAATTCATGGTTCCATTTCTCACAGCAAGTCTTCCAGTTCCTGAAGCAGCAAAACGGCCCCAGACCATCACACTACCACCACCATATTTTACTGTTGGTATGATGTTCCTTTTCTGAAATGCTGTTACTTTTACGCTGGATGTAATTGGACACACATCTTCCAAAAAGTTCAGCTTTTGTCTCGTCAGTCCACGGAGTATTTTCCCAAAAGTCTTGGGGATCATCAAGATGTTTTCTGGCAAAACTGAGACGAGCCTTTATGTTCTTTTTGCTCAGCAGTGGTTTTCATCTTGGAACTCATTCATGCAGGCCATTTTTGCCCAGTCTCTTTCTTATGGTGGAGTCATGAACACTGACCTTAACTGAGGCAAGTGAGCCTTGCAGTTCTTTGGATGTTGTTGTGGGGTCTTTTTTGACCTCTTGGATGAGTTGTTGCTGCGCTCTTGGGGTAATTTTGGTTGGCCAGCCACTCCTGGGAAGGTTCACCACTGTTCCATGTTTTCGCTATTTGTGGATAATGGGTCTCACTGTGGTTCGCTGTAGTCCCAAAGCTTTAGAAATGGTATTATAACCTTATCCAGTCTGATAGATCTCAGTTACTTTGTTTCTCATTTGTTCTTGAATTTCTTTGGATCACAGCATGATGTCTAGCTTTTGGTCAACTTCACTTCGTCAGGCAGGTCCTATTTAAGTGATTTCTTGATTGAGAACAGGTGTGGCAGTAATCAGGGCTGGGTGTGGCTAGAGAAACTGAACTCAGCTTTCCAAAGATGTGATAAACCACAGTTAATTTATGTTTTAACCCGGGGGGGATGGGGGGGGTCACTTTTTCACACAGGGCCATGTAGATTTGGATTTTTTTTTTTTTACCCTTAATAATAAACGCCTTCATTTAAAACCTGTATTTTGTGTTTACTTCTGTTATCTTTAATATTTCAATTTGTTTGATGATCTGAAACATTTAAGTGTGACAAACATACAAGAAATGAGAAATCAGGAAGGGGGCAAACACTTTTTCACATCACTGTATGTGTAACTTTCTGAACAGGTTTCTAACTTGCCGCTAATGTATAATGGTGTATTGGTAGCGTTGGTTCACAGGAGGAACCCGTCAGTACTAGATGGTGAGCAGATGTTAATGTCAAACTGGTCTTGTTCTATTCAGAGTAAAGAGATGTTGCATACCTTGACATGCTTCGACTGTCATCTGACGTTGGTGACGTGTCATATTGGCTGTTTTATCCTTTCTGTAGGTGTGACCGACCTGACAGATTTAACAGATCTTCCAGGTCGGTCATGCCCCCGCCATGCGATGGTCTTATCATTTTATTTTCAGAATCAGAATCAGATTTATTGCCATTGTTCATGTAGTACACAAACTAGGAATTTGTCTCGGTGCAATGCTGCAACATTAAACATGATAAAAATAGAAGATAGAAATAAAAAAAAAACTATATATGCAATAAAATGTAGAATATGAATGAGTAATACTAGTCAAGCAATTTTAAATATATTAGCGAGCAGCAGATATTGTGGAGATTTCCCAGCTGTGAGCTCTGCTGGGTAAATTAGTTTTGGGGGGGATTTCCACAGCAGGAACAATTTATTTTCTACTGTTGGAGTGTTTCGCCAATGCTCAGTGAAGATAGTTATAGACATCAGTAAATGCTGTTTCTGGCCACTGTGCTGGATTGTTCTTCCACATACTGGCTGGTAGACGGATGGTAGGGACACTTTTCAAGATCATAAAAGTTTTTTTATCATACCTGGTCTGATCTTGTGGTGAAAGCTCGTCATAATATTGATGACATATTGTTTTAATGGTAAAGTGCCACTTTTTAGTACCTCCAGATATTGCCAGCCGGAGCGCTGCTCACCGAGTATAGCGGTTGGAATCGATAAGATTTTATCAGTATCAATGACATTGTCGATATTGCTTAATGATCTGATTCTTTACCAATTCCCTTATCAATTCTTGATCAGTTTTCCATGTGGGGGACAAAGCAGGCCTTCACAGGATTTCAGCATCAGTGCAGGACTTTTATTTTTCTGCCTTTGAACAATGCTTTTTCTCTTACAAAGATATAATAAAATCAAATATAAAGGACTATAACATGTAAAAGTGGGCATTTATGCCTTGTAACATTTATTATGTTTAAATGCTTGTTAGAAAAATACCCGATTCTTTGATTGAAAGGTCCAAGAACAAACCGGAGATTTCTTCAATTTAAAGGATGGTACATTTATTTAGAAGTCACATGTAAAGCAAGCAGCGCTGGGTGCAGCGTGACGCAGCTCCCTCTGGAGCGTGGTCAGACTGAACCCCGACTTCCGGGTGCAGGTTACAATTATCCCCTCGGGTTGGGCGAGCCAGTACAATGGGATGGGCTTGTACGCGACTATCTGATTGGCTAATCTACCTATGGCGGGAACAGGCCATCCACTGAACACGCCTCTTCATTCTAGAATGTGCTATCAACAGTGTGCGTGGGTGTTGGGTTTGGGTGTGTATCTAATGTTAAAGACCTGACTTAAAAGAGAGAGAGAAAAGACAGAGAGGGCTCTATACCTTTGTCTCATTCCTGTTATCAATATACCATAACATACTTGTTCATAAGCATGCAAACAGAATTTGTATGGAATATGTGTAGAGCATAATGGGAGATCACCTACAGAATTATTATTCTGGCACTAACTATACATTAACCCTTTCAATCCCCCCTTTGACATGATTTTATCATGTCAACCATTTATGGTGTGAGAGACTCTAGCAATTAACAGATGGTGAATAAGGCAGGTCCCTGCATTGTGTGTCAACCCAAGAGGCTTGCACCATTGGTTCTGCTACCCGTGCCTCCCCCCTTGTGGACACCTTAGCACGGTGCAGCGATGTCTAAGAGGTGAACTGTCACCAGGTCCTGTACCCTCCTCGAGGTCTCCTCATGATCATTGTTCTTTGTCCAGTGGAGTGGACCATGTAGGGGTCATAGGGTCGAATAGAATCAGTCCACAAAACCTTTGTCCACCGGTTGACCCTTGCCAGGGCTCACATCATTCAGCTGCACTCATCACACGGTTGCGACAGAGGTTTGACCTTCCCCTGTGTCTGCTTCCCATATCTGCAGCTGTGGAGCACAGTTCCATCTTGGTGACACAGGAACGAAACAACTGTGTCCCCGCTCTCAGAGGCACACCTCATCCCATGAGGTCTACAGGACGGTCTGGTGGGTGCAGCAGAGGGTATGTAACATCCAGTCCAGCCAGTGAACAGCTCAGTGATGCTGTCCCAGGGATGCCACCCCCCTGTCGCTGGAAAGAGGTGGACACGCTGGTGTTGGTAAGGCTCGAGCTCCTGGCTCCACCCTGGATGCTGGAGGTGCGGTGGATGCGCTCGGGTACCAGTCCATTCTTCTTCTGGGGACTGAAGTCATACAGTCACTCGCCCTACGACCTTTTCAATGTCACGGGCACACGTCGTGATGGTCTGGTGCTCTCCGGCATGCATTTTCCCTCTACCCTACACCTTTGGTCAAGTGTCGACACAAAGGGCTCAGCTGGGGCAGGACCAATAATGGTCTGAGGGGTTGCCATCACAATGCATGGAGCTTGTAAAGTTTTATCCTTATTCACTACAACTGTAGTTATCTATGTGTTGTTGTAAGTTATCTCCCAGTAGCCTTGAGTGTGTGATTGTTGGCTATGTGAAATCTGCATGTGGTGTTTGTGTTGTGGTGTGTGTGTTGGGTGATGGGACCTATATGTTCAGTGGGTAGGTAGTAAACAATATTATTCAACGTTAGGAGACATCCTTATTCATGCATTGCTGTATTCAGGCATTCAGAGCTTCTAACCTTCTCCCTTATTCAGATTACCTTACCGTAATTAGCATGATGGAGATAAATAACGCAAGAACCCTATAAGTCTCACACCCCTACATCCGTGTGGTGAGCTATGTATGACTTATGTATTATCATTAGCACACTGTGTTTACAAATAATCTGTGATGGCAGAATGGTCTTCCTCGTCATCATCTTTCGTCTTGGGGTCCTCAGCTCTTCCTCTCGACCCAGCAGTTGGTCTAAGACTTGCTGACGACTCCCACTGTGGAAAATTGCATTTGTTAACGCCCTTCTGGGCTTCTGAATATATGGCCTATAGTGTCGTACTCTGCTCCTTTTATTAGATCTGCATTTGGTTATCCCTTTACCATAACCAATTTGGAATTTGATTCAAATTTTCCTCATCCCCTCATTTGTTAATGAGAAAAGATTGGTCATATAGGAGATTTCTGGGCATCTTTGTGCCGCCTTTTGTGCTGATGCTTATGGTTTTATTTTGGGAGAATATTCTATGTTAAGGTCAGGTATTGGTTTTCCATGGATGGCTCTATTCTGCACTAGAGATGACAATATGTCCAACATTTTCCAATCCATGTGTTTGGGTCTAACCAGCGGGATGTGTGGAACCCCCCATTGGTTGAAATGCCTCTTATCCTCTTCAATTAGGACAATGGATGCTTCCACACATTTCCTTGTTTATCAGTCTAATTTTATGACCAATCTAGAGGATGGATTTACAAATGATGGTAGTTCACAATTTGGATCAGATCCATTCAATTGCCTATAGTACACTGGGTACAATGCTACTTTTACAGATGTTGATAGGTGTTCTACTGGTAGCTTGTCATTTGCAGAATTTGATCGTTATTTTTCTGACTCAGAGTCCTGTATGTCATTACCCAGAATTCTTACTTTACATGCAATAATTTAATTTTTGCTAATTTTCTGCATACGTGTAGAAGTGAGTCCACTTATCTGTTCTAGTCTTTAAGTATGCAGTCCAGTTTTCAGTGGTGGAGGTGGACGCCTCTCCTGCCAGCAGCGGCCATTGTGGGGTGTGCTCTCTCTCCTCCTCCTCACTGTCCTCCCCCCTTGTCCTCTTGGCCTCCTTTTATAAGAGAAACAGATTCATGGGGAGCCTCAGGCTCCCCTTGTGTCAGCCATTCCATAAATAAGTTCAGTTTTTCTCCAAATTTTCTTTTCCCTTCTTATCTAGATTTCCAACATTGAGTCAAGAAAGGAACTGCTTCAAAGTCTTCGTTTAGTTTTCCTAATTAATACAAGATGGGATAATAAGATTAACTCTCCACCATGCCAACAGATACTATCTGCACTACTGTAATTGAACCTTGCGGACCTTTGTCTTCCAAGAGTTCTGTTCAATAAGGTTTCAATAGTCACAGCTTAACTACTTTACAAATTTCATTTAAGGAAAACAAAATAACCACCTGTGCATTTTGATATGCTTCAGCATTGATAAATAAGATCAGTTTGTCCAGTTGAATTTAAATAAATGATTAAAAGCTGCGTCACACTTTCAGTCAAGCGAAAGGTGGACGTTTTGCCTAATTAGAATTTGATTCAAATTTTTCCCTTGAATGCCTCATTTTATATATTCCTTGGTAAAGTGTGGAGTGAATGTAGTTTACCCTGACCCAGCTTGGCCACCGCCGAATCAGGAAAAATCACATTCCTCATTACTGTCATATTCCTGAAATATGATGTATCATATATCACATATCACACCATTATGTGGTGAGTAACATCAAATGCATACCCTCTGTTGGGGAGGAACATAACTAATGTTAATATTCACAATTAAGGAAATGCACTGAAAGAATGGACACCTAATGTCTCATTGCTGCTTTAAGTACTTGGAAACATCTAAGATGGTTGCCTGCATTTGTGCCTTCTTCCTGACACTCTTAGCCAAAAATTTAATTTATTTATTGTTGGTTTTCTGTTTGGTTGGTTTTTAAAGCTACAGCTGCAAATCTTACGTGGATCTTTATTTTCTTTGGTTAGACATGCTCTGCTTTAATTTCTTTTTCCATTTCCATCTCAACATCAGAAATATTTTCTACACTTGCTAAATCCACCGTTCTTCTTCTCTTCCCCCAAGTACTTTTTCCCATCAGAAACACTCACTCAATTCTTTTCCAACCACTATCCATCTGTGTACAAGACTTCACCTTTCCCTGGACTAGCTGATGAAACATCTCACATCTATAATCTCTTTCAGTATTGGAACTTCCTTCTGTTCACTGTTCCGTCGTTCATACTACTGACTACTGTCCACAGCTAATGCTCCATGCAAGATCCTGCACATAAAAGTGATCGGTTTCATTCTGAAAAGTCAGCTTTATAAATAAACCAACATGGCTCCATTCAAAATTCTGTTTTGTGACAACACTCATCTCTTGATTTATACCCTGGCCTTGGATGCCTTTTAATTACTGACCTTTTGAATTTGTTTTGGAATTAAATAATGCCGCTGGGTCTGAACATCTGCCTTTCAAGGAATGTATTAACCTAAGACGTCTGCTGATTACTATGAAAACTTAAGTATACCAGAGTCAACTGTATCTTGGTGTGGTGGAGTCTTCTGTCTTTTTTCTTCTGAACAGATAACCTCCAGATGAACTAACACTATGCCTACAAAACTATAACAATTTTAGATACAAAAATATAGAGCTTTCATTAGCCTCCAAAACAATTCTAAATAACATTTAAATCAGGACTCAACCATGTGACACACAAACCATGCGGGTGTGAACCGCTGGTTTGTTTGTCAAGCTACACTGGTTGTCTTGTGTGTGTCAGAGCTGCAGATCTATGTGCACAGGACATTAAAGCCTTGTTCATGCTCCACCTCCGCTCTGTGCGTGCTCTATGATGATCCCTTGGATAGGGCTGGTGTGCACACAGCTATATGTATGTATATGCTTCATTCTTGAGTCTATTCGGCCGAGTGTTTGCTGTTTTTTACCCCAAATTATCTTCTTGTTTCTGTAGTCTACTCTGGTTGTGTTTGTTTTAATTCATCGTCTTCCATAATGCTTTTTACTCATCTCTGGATGATCCAAAACCATAACCCTTGTTACGCTGCCATCCCCCATCTCCATACAAAGTGTAAGGAAATCTGTAATGCTCCGCACCGTGTATTTATATTTGTGTACATATGTATATTCACTGCTCTTATTTTCTTATCTTTTAAATTATTGTTCTAAGTGTTGTTATCCCTGTGCCATTGCAATCCTAGAATCTCCCCGTTGTGGGACCAATAAAGGCTCATCTTATTTTAATGTGGCTTTCATGTAAGCTTACAGCTTTTCTCAAATTTAAACACTTCCCTTCTAACTTTGCAACCTTTTCTCTTAATAGTTATTTTCTCCTAACAAATTTTAGATCTTTTCCTTGTAAATTTGCAAGTTCCTTTTCAGGAATTTGTGACATTTTGTAATATTTGGCAAATTTCCTCAATTGTGCAATTTCCTCCAAACCTTGCAGCTTTACCCTTATACCTTTTTGCATAAATTTTCAACCCTTGTCTTAACTTGTGATTGTAAATCAGCATTTTTATCATATTTTGCACCTCCATGCTCAAATCTTATGTTAAGTTAAAATGTCTATTGCAAGCCTTTAACAATGTTATTAGATTTCACCAGATTTGTAGAGATGTGCAAAAAATACAGTTAGGAGGGTCTGGGAACCTCCAAATATGTATTGGCCCTTAAATATTAAGGAGCCCTAAACCTGCCTCATTTCTCTTGGTCACTAGGTGGCTAGTTTTCTTGTAGCAAAAATTCCCACTGCCTGATATTCTGTGGAATAATGACCTTTCAAGCGTCAAGAAATTTTCAGATTTTGGTCTTAGTTGCTAGCCTTTGTTTTATTAGATGTTTCTTAGATGGAGCATGGGTGAGCAATATAAGCTGCAGCTTCAGCCATCACGCTTTTTGGATAACTTATGTTGAATTGTGCAATCAGAGGAGCCATTGTTTAATTTGACCCCGTTGGATTCCTCTTCCTTGATACATTGTTCTATTCCTTTAATGGAGCCTTCAAACCTTAGTGGACTAGTAACTTTTCTATCTGTTCCTGTCTTGACCTCTCATCTTGACCTCTCCCCCCTTGAAACAGAACGGCTTAATATCAAAGCCGGTTCTTTTTCAACATCCTGTAGGGAAGGATACCTGTTGTGTTGCTAATTTGGGGGGACCCCTCGGGGGCCCTTGTGGGTGTTTGAGCTCAGTGGCCAAATTGCTTAACATAGGAAGTATTAGTCCCATGGGGGCCTCTGACTATTCTGACCTCCTGTGGTCATGCAGCCGATACTGACAGGTCAACTTAGATGGGGCATGGGTATGGCTTTTTTGAAGATTGGTCATGTATTGTGTCTGCTCAGTATGTGGTCTTGGCACATCTCTGATATGGAAGGCAACAATACTGTATAGCTAGGTCTCCCTGGTGGGGGGGCTGTTTTCACATCCTTCGAACATTTGTTTGACCCATCTGGCAAATTTCTCCCTTCCTTTCTTTTGATCTGTGATTGGGACCTTTGTCAACCATCTAGCCCTTGTCTAGGATAGCGCCGACCCCAGGGAGCCGGGCTTACAGGCTAGAGACATTTCATATAGGTGTTAATCAGTCTCAACTGGTTGATCAATCGAGTGATGAATCACCCCACATTTCACAAATAGAGAACAACAACCTTAATTTTCTACCAGCCTCAGCGGCTGGAATACTATACAATATCAGATGTGTGAGGACTCACTCTGCTGGTGTGCTCAATTGTTCCTCTTTTGATCCATTGTGTTGCTTTCTTTGATTGCTGGAGTGGGACAGCGAAGTGGAGGGAGGAGGGGGGTCACTGATGGCGTGAAGGAGGAGGCAGCTGCTGGGAGAGGGGTCGTCCACAGCCAACACTGTCTCAAATTTAATGGAGAGAAACAAGCTATTAAACAGCGTATCTTTGTCCTTTTCTGTTATATCATGTTTATTGATTATTTTGCATTTGTTCTCACCGTTGCAGCATAAGTCTCTTATTCTTACGTTTTTTCTTCCTCCAATCGTTTCTCCATAATTTTTGTCTTGCGTCCTGCACAAAACTTTAACATTTCATCAGTTTTCAATTTTCTTCAAAAACAAATTTCCTTTTCCATATTCTGCCCACTCTCATCTCCACAACAATAACTCCCATTTACTTCATTCATTCATTTTAGTTTATTGTATTTATTCAATTATTTTGTATTTATAATTTAATTCATTTATATTTTTACTTATCTGCACCAACCTGCAATTTTTCATTTAAATTCTCTCACCTTTATATAGTGTCCACCTAGGATTTCCTAGTTTTGTTGAGGAATAAATCTCCTTATTCTCCAGTTTTATTGTAAACCTCCTTCTGCCTAATTTAAAGTTAAACCTTTCATCTCTCCAAGCCGAACGGGTATGCTTTGCCTCATTATGGGCAAACCTGCATTTTAGCAGGTCCCTGAGGTCTTTGTTTTTTCACCATGCATGGAATTTTTAAAGCCTTCCTTTCAACCAGAGAGATAAAGTTCCAGATTTATTCTTAAGGTTTTAAGTTTTGTTGGCAGTAATTTCGTGAAATAGTGCACTTACTATATTTGGCCACACGATGGAGGCACTGTGCCACAGCTTGAAGGTGATTCAAAATGGCGCCCTCGCATGCGCAGTAAATGGGACACGTGCAAAATGGCCCCTGAGCCTATTGTTCACAAACCATGTGCTTTTTTTTTTTTTTTTTTTTTAAGTTTAAGAAAAATGGAGCACTGCCTCCTTAATCCCAGCTATACACACACTACCACAGCTTTACAACTTTAATTTAGCGCTTCATTTTAATGCCGTTACCTCAAATAATCCTCAGTAACCTATTTTACCAATTTCACCTCCACTCGGTGGTGGGTCCATTCCTTTGTTCTGACCATGCGGTCCGGAGCCCGCCATTAGTTAAATCATTGTGGGGAAAAAATTTTACTAAATATTCTCAGCTCCCAGTATTTCCCAACCCACACGTTTATCCCCTAAGGACACAAAATTTTACAGAAATCAGTTCTATTCTTATGAATGCATTCACTATTGTTGGAATAAAAGAATCTTATGCAATTCTGTAAGCTATTATTTTATACTTATGAGCAGACCCTCACTAAAAGTGGAAAAAAGATTCTTGCGGCTGCTTGTTACGTTACTCACTCATGATGTAGTCTGAGGTTCTTATAACGTATTAAGAGTATCTTTATATAAACTCACTGCTGCAACCGAAATCAGGCTAACCCTGGATTTCAATTTGGAAGACAGGCACGGCCGTTGCCTCCTATTGTCTTATCAATTCTGGGTACAGACTGCAACCCACAATCTCGCCGATCCATTTAATCTTTTGTCAAACAGAGGGTACTTTCGCTGAGGTCTCGGCAGATCCCCCAATGCACAAGCGGTACCATGATTAACTCTAATCACAGCGGACACTTTCTCTCGTGGCCTCTTTTCGGCTACGAGAACAAGCGGTGTCTTGTGTTTAGCAAATTAAATGACCGCGGCCTCACTCCCAGAGTGGCATCGGGTCGAACACTTCCATGGCTCCCCCCGGCATCAGGTTGCTAAAACCTGGCTCTTTTCATTTGGGAGACGAACCTGGGTGATTATTAGTCACCCTGGCATCCTAAGTCTCGTCATTTTGGCTCAGACTGAATCCAAAACGTTTCAAAATTTGGCGGACCATGCACCCGTCATACATGTCCATTGACCGCGGCCGTTCTATCTCAGACTGAAAATAGAACACGTGCACTCCCTTTAACTTTTCAAACTATTATTTAAACTTTTCAAACTATTATTTAAACTTTACATGCGACTCCCAACCAAATGATAAATTTCGAGATCGGCTATACCCCTTAATCAGACGACTGTAAATTTAGAATGGCCAAACTGCAGAAATTTGCGTAAAAAGGCTTTCTGCTTACCTTTTTGTTTCATTCAGGCGTCGCCACAGTCGACTAAAAAGGGTCCTTCCGATGTAGTTTTTTCAGGCTCGTCTCGGAATACGTGATTCAATCCGGGTCACCGGCACCAATTGTTAGAAAAATACCCGATTCTTTGATTGAAAGGTCCAAGAACAAACCGGAGATTTCTTCAATTTAAAGGATGGTACATTTATTTAGAAGTCACATGTAAAGCAAGCAGCGCTGGGTGCAGCGTGACGCAGCTCCCTCTGGAGCGTGGTCAGACTGAACCCCGACTTCCGGGTGCAGGTTACAATTATCCCCTCGGGTTGGGCGAGCCAGTACAATGGGATGGGCTTGTACGCGACTATCTGATTGGCTAATCTACCTATGGCGGGAACAGGCCATCCACTGAACACGCCTCTTCATTCTAGAATGTGCTATCAACAGTGTGCGTGGGTGTTGGGTTTGGGTGTGTATCTAATGTTAAAGACCTGACTTAAAAGAGAGAGAGAAAAGACAGAGAGGGCTCTATACCTTTGTCTCATTCCTGTTATCAATATACCATAACATACTTGTTCATAAGCATGCAAACAGAATTTGTATGGAATATGTGTAGAGCATAATGGGAGATCACCTACAGAATTATTATTCTGGCACTAACTATACATTAACCCTTTCATGCTGAAAAGCAGTATAAATAAAAGCAGTATAAATGGAATACTGAAGTGATTAGAAACAACTGCACGATTGTTATTTTAGCAATCACAAAAATATACGTACATGCTGTACTTAGTGTAATTTTTGTATGTTTTTTTTTTTTTTAAATGTATACAGTGGTGTGTAAAAGTGTTTGCCCCCTTCCTGATTTTTCATTTTTTTGTGTGTTTGTCACACTTAAATGTTTCAGATCATCAAACAAATTGAAATATTAGACAAAGATAACAGAAGTAAACACAAAATGCAGTTTTTAAATGAAGGTGTTTATTTTTAAGGGTAAAAAAAAGACATACCTACATGGCCCTGTGTGGAAAAAGTGACCCCCCCCCCATTAAAACATAAATTAACTGTGGTTTATCACGTCTTTGGAAAGCTGAGTTCAATTTCTCTAGCCACAGTCGGACCTAATTACTGCCACACCTGTTCTCAATCAAGAAATCACTTAAATAGGACCTGCCTGACAAAGTGAAGTAGAGCAAAAGGTCCTTAAAAGCAAAAGACATATGCTGCAATCCAAAGAAATTCAGGTCTTCCCCCACCCCTGTTTTCCTCCTCCTGCTGGGGGCATGGGGGCCCAGTGGGGAGCCTGGATCCCGTTATGGTGTCAAAATCCCTGGGTGCTGCTGAATGTATAGATACAACCAAGAGAGTGGGAGCGGGACTGAATATGCGAGTAAGTGACAGTGAGGGGGTGATGAATGGAGGTGGTGGTGCACGTTCAGGCTCGCTGCATCTGCTTCGCAGCCGCCTCAAGAAACAAGGGTGAATGAGGGGTGAGATTGAACAGGTACAGGAGTGAGAGAGACTGGGTGGGTCCAGGTGAGTTGGAGTGAGGGAGTGCATGTAGGTGTGCATGGGAGCATGTGGGTGTGAAGGTGTGGGGAGGGGTGTGTCTGCGAGTCGGGAGGTGCTGGATTAAGGGAGGTAGTGCCTCTCGGCTATGTGGGCTCCCGGGGGGAGGGGACTTCTTTGGGCATGGGGGTCCCCGGGGTGTGCGGTTGTGGCACTGGGGGGGGGGGGGGGGCTCGCACCGTGGGGTGTGGGGCAGTCTCCGGCCCGGGCAGTGGGGTCACTGGCCGCCTGGGGCCCAGGGGCGGGTGTTGGTCCCACTGGGGGAGTGGGGGGTTGGCGGGTCCGGAGGTGTGGGCCTGCCGTGCCAGCCGCCTGGCCTCCCTCAATCGTTCCTCTGGGGGCGGATGCCTGGCTTTCCTGGGGCTTGCTGACCTCAGACATTTGTGCCCTGTGGGGGTTGGTGGCGCTGCCTTGCCTGCTTGGGGTTCCCAGGGAGAGAGCTACTGCGACCGGCCCCCCGCTTTGTATGTTTCCTGACAAACCACTCACATGCACACACTTACTTTGCGCACGCATTCATATATACGCACACAGACGCACACACACAAGTGTCTCTCGTTTAACAGGTGCGGAAACCAGACTGGTGTTGAGACATCTTAATTGGACGAAGCAGTCTGTCTTCTATTTATTTTAGTTATTGGTTTGTTTGTCTTTTTCTGTTCCCCTCCCCTTTCTTTCCCCCTCCACACACTTCCTTTCTCTCTTCTCCATCCTGTCGGGTCCTCCATGGGTAAAATAATAAAATAAAGTATTAAAAGTTATTTCAGGAGGGGTTTACAACAATATACGGTATATAGTTAGGTACTGTGTAAGCTCCGCTTGGCAAAGTAAATCTGTTTTGGCACAGTAAGGGTGACAGATCTCTGTTCTGCTTATCTAGCTGCCTGACAGGACAAGGGGAAAATAAACAAAAAAAAAAAATTCAGGAACAAATGAGAAGCAAAGTAATTGAGATACAGCAGTCTGGAAAAGGTTATAAAGCCATTTCTA
Source organism: Pholidichthys leucotaenia (assembly GCA_020510985.1). Classification (NCBI taxonomy): domain Eukaryota; kingdom Metazoa; phylum Chordata; class Actinopteri; order Cichliformes; family Pholidichthyidae; genus Pholidichthys; species Pholidichthys leucotaenia. Next base: position 264,295,098 of record CM035839.1, read on the forward strand.
AAACTTTGGGACTACAGCGAACCACAGTGAGAGCTATTATCCACAAATGGCGAAAACACTGAACAGTGGTGAACTTTCTCAGGAGTGGCTGGCCGACCAAAATTACCCCAAGAGCGCAGTGATGACTCATCCAAGAGGTCACAAAAGACCCCACAACAACATCCAAAGAACTGCAGGCCTCACTTGCCTCAGTTAAGGTCAGTGTTCGTGACTCCACAATAAGAAAGATACTGGGCAAAAATGGCCTGCATGGCAGAGTTCCAAGATGAAAATCACTGCTGAGCAAAAAGAACATAGAGGCTCGTCTCAGTTTGTCAGAAAACATCTTGATAATCCCCAAATACTCTGCGGACTGACGAGACAAAAGTTGAACTTTTTGGAAGGTGTGTGTCCCATTACATCCGGCGTAAAAGGAGCATCATACTAACAGTAAAATATGGTGGTGGTAGTGTGATGGTCTGGGGCTGTTTTGCTGCTTCAGGACCTGGAAGACTTGCTGTGGTAAATGGAACCATGAATTCTGCTTTTTACCAAAAAATCCTGAAGGAGAATGTCCGGCCATCTGTTTGTGACCTCAAGCTGAAGCACACTTGGGTTCTGTAGCAGGACAGTGACCCAAAACACACCAGCAAGTCCACCTATAAATGGCTTACGAAAAACAAAATGAAGACTTTGGAGTGGTCTAGTCAAAGTCCTGACCTGAATCTGATTGAGATGCTGTGGCATGACCTTAAAAGTGATCTGTGTGGAGTTTGCATGTTCTCCCCGTGTCTGCATGGGTTTACTCCGGGATTTCTCCGGTTTCCTCCCACAGGGCAAAAACATGCAGGCTAGGTTAATTGGAGACTCTAAAAGTGGCCCTAGGTGTGAATGTGTGTGTGAATGGTGAAGGGATAGCGCCGTGCTGTGGCTGCTTCATCCGTCCAGGTGGATGCCCTCAATTTCCCCTCTGGGGATCAATAAAGTATACAAAATAAAATTTAAAAAAAGGGCAGTTCATGCTCAAAAATCCTCCAATGTGGCTAAATTACAACTATTCTGCAAAGATGAGTGGGCCAAAATTCCTCCACAGCGCTGTAAAAGACAAACTGCCATTTATCGCATAATGCTCGATTGCAGTTGTTGCTGCTAAGGGTGGCCCAACCAGTTATTAGGTTTAGGGGGCAATCACTTTTTCACACAGGGCCATGTAGGTTTGGATTTTTTTTCCCCCCTTAATAATAAACACCTTCATTTAAAAACTGCATTTTGTGTTTACTTGTTATCTTTGTCTAACAATTAAATTTGTTTGATCTGAAACATTTAAGTGTGACAAAAATACAAACAAATGAGAAATCAAGAAGGGGGCAAACACTTTTTCACACCACTGTACAGTATACAGTGGATATAAAAAATTTACACACCCCTGTTCAAATGCCAGGTTTTTGTGATGTAAAAAATATGAGACCAAGGTAAAGCATTTCAAAACTTTTTCCACCATTAATGTGACCTATAACCTGTACAACCCAGTTGAAAAATAAACTGAAATCTTTTCAGGGGAAAAAAAAAAAAAAAAAAAAACTTACAATAACCTGGTTGCATAAATATGCACACCCTTAAACTAATACTTTGTTGCAGCACCTTTGGCTTTTATTACAGCACTTATTCTTTTTGGGTAGGAGTCTATCAGTGTGGCACATCTTGGTGTGGCAATATTTGCCCACTCTTCTTTGTAAAAATGCTTCAAATCTGTCAGATTGCAAGGGCGTGTCCTGTGCACAGCCCTCTTCAGATCACCCCACAGATGTTCAATCGGATTCAGGTTTGGACTCTGGCTGAGCCATTCCAAAACCTTAGTCTTTTTCTGGTGAAGCCATTCTTTTGTTGATTTGGGTGTGTGCTTGGGGTCATTGCTGTGCTGAAAGATAAAGCTCCTCTTCATCTTCAGTTTTCTAGCAGAAGCCTGAAGGTTTTGTGCCAACACTGACTGGTATTTGGAATTGTTCATAATTTTTCCACCTTGACTAAGGTCCCAGTTCCAGCTGAAGGAGAAACGGCCACAAAGCATGATGCTTCCACCACCATGCATCACTGTAGGTATGGTGTTCTTTTAAGGCGCTTTTCCACTAGGGTCAGTACGGTACGGGATGGTACGGTTCGGCTCGCTTTGTTTTCCACTGCACTATGTCTCATTTGAAGTGGGTGGGAATATAGTTACAGGGAGGCAGCGTAACCCTCTCCCTCCCATTACGTAAAACCAGCGTAACTGGCGTAAGACAAGCGTAATGTTATGCAAAACACAAGCTGGCAGGTTACATGGCGTCTGCCTTCTGTCTTTTTTTGCCTGAATAAATGCAAAAAAGGAGAACAGAAAGCAGAGGTGGCGAAACTACACACTCTGGAAAAGTACTTGAGCGTTTAGAAATCCATAGAGCAGTATAAAGGAGAAGACATGAGGATACAAACAACATCACATATCAAGGTAAGCTAATGATTGCTAATGCTACTTTGCTTTTAAGTCCGCTGTACAACATTGTAATGTCGGCAAGTTATCGATATTAGGTACTAAAATATATATTCTCTGTGTGTGTGGCTCTCTTGTGGCAAAAATACCACTTCAAACGGTCGGTGTTAACGTTCAACAGTGATGTGACCCCAACTTCACGAACGCAAAGTGGCTATAATGTCTGTAGAAATGTTTAGCTTCTGATCTGTGTCAAAATCATGGAGAGACTGTTGAGACATCATGGAATTTACCTGCTCCAGCCAGTGGTGTCGTGGCAAAACATGGATAAGGTGCCATATAGTAGCATATGAGCCGTTAAATATATATATTTCAACAGGTGAACGGTACTGAGTTAGGCATAAGATATATTTAACAATTATGATGCATTTTAAGCCAAAACAAATGGATCTAGGATTAAAAGTAATTAAAATAATGCAGTCACAGGGTTACATGGAGAAATACGTGGATTAACTGGAAATATATCTTATTGAGTATTGCTGACTACATGTAGATACTGTATAAATATATATTCTCTGCATCAACAGTGAACTATACATGTATTCCTGTAGTATTGCCCTGGGAATTTTGACAGTAAACTCTTGTACTTTTGCAGATGTCTCTATTTTGTTTTACAGTCTTCAGCAAATAATTGTTTTGGTTACTTTTCTTAAAAATGAGCCATTATTTTCAAAGTCACTGATAAATGGTTTGTACTGTTGACTCTTTTCCCACCGGTGTCTTAACAAACAAAATAGAAAATCATGATGCAAACACATAAATCACTAAATTGTTTATTCCAATCAGCAGCAAATCACAGATTATTTAGAATGTGCAAAATTCAAACTGTAAAAAAAAAAAAAAAAAAGCAACTGGAATGGGTCACACACGCCGGCCACGCTGCCTCACTGAGAAGCAACTGGTCGGCTCCTCGTACTGGTCCTGGTTCAGCAGATCTTCAGCCTGCATCTCTGTGAATGGTGAGGCAAGATCTGGTTTGGGTGGATCGTTTTCCTCTTGCCTAGATGAAAGACAGAAATGGGTGGTGGATAATTAAAGCAAGTTTAAAACATATTTGAGAAATGAATGAATCTTTATTTCGGATAGATTAGATTAAAAGAAAGGAACAGAATAATAGAACAAAGGGGGGGGGGAAATCCAATAGGGTCAAATTAAACAGCAACTCCTCTGCTTATACAGTTCAACATAACTTATCCGAAATGGGTGGTGGCTGAAGCCGCAGCTTATATTGCCCACCCATGTTCCATCTAAGAATTCAAAAATAAAATAAAATAAGAGTGATTACAATTCAGAACAAAGCCAAGACAAAATGTGACAAAAACTAAGCAACAGCACAACACAGGCTGGATATGATAATCCTTATGTGATTTTACATGTCATCTTGTATATATGTTTGGACTATTTCTTCCTTTAGTTTTTGTTTAAATTGTCCAAGCGTTGTACATGATTTTAATTCAGGTCCAAAATTGTTCCATAATCTGACTCCTTGCACTGAAACACAGTGTTGCTTGGTGGTAGTTCTCACTGAAGGTTTTTGAAATATACAGTGGGGCAAAAAAGTATTTAGTCAGCCACCAATTGTGCAAGTACTCCCACTTAAAAGATGAGAGAGGTCTCCAATTTTCATCATAAGTATACCTCAACTATGAGAGACAAAATGAGGGGGAAAAAAAATCCAGAAAATCACATTGAAGGATTTTTAAAGAATTTATTTGCAAATTATGGTGGAAAATAAGTATTTGGTCACCTACAAACAAGCAAGATTTCTGGCTCTCACAGACTTGTAACTTCTTCTTTAAGAGGCTCCTCTGTCCTCCACTCGTTACCTGTATTAATGGCGCCTGTTTGAACTCGTTATCAGTATAAAAGACACTTGTCCACAACCTCAAACAGTCAGACCCCAAACTCCACTATGGCCAAGACCAAAGAGCTGTCAAAGGACACCAGAAACAAAACTGTAGACCTGCACCAGGCTGGGAAGACTGAATCTGCAATAGGTAAGCTGCTTGGTGTGAAGAAATCAACTGTGGGAGCAATTATTAGAAAATGGAAGACATACAAGACCACTGATAATCTCCCTCGATCTGGAGCTCCACGCAAGATCTCACCCTGTAGGGTCAAAATGATCACGAGAACGGTGAGCAAAAATCCCAGAACCACACGGGGGGACCTAGTGAATGACCTGCAGAGAGCTGAGACCAAAGTCACAAAGGCTACCATCAGTAACACACTACGCCGCCAGTGACTCAAATCCTGCAGTGCCAGACGTGTCCCCCTGCTTAACCTCTTGCACTCCGGTGTACCGCGGACGGGCAAGTCTCTGCGTCCCAGAGCGCACGAGGGCACACGAGAGCGCCCTCGTGCGCTCTAGGACGCACGAGGGCGCTGCGTCCAAGCGCGCACTGAAGAGAAAAAAAAAAAAAAGCTGCATTTGTTCTTCCACTACAGACACAGCTGCGAACAGATTAGTTCATCTGATTGACCTCTCATTCGACTAAGAGCCTTGAATTGGGTTTCTGAAACCTTGAAGAACCAATGACTGAAAACCTAGCAAGAAGGACCCGCCTACCAACGCTGTGAATGCAGCGAGCCAATTGAAGCACAGACATTCGCGAGCTGTTTTGTGTAAGGCTGGGTGAAGAGAGACTGACTGCTGCAGCAGATGAAAAAAAAGGACCCGCAGGAAGAAACTGCTACAGACCCAGCAGCACGGAGACCACCCACAAGTGCGACCTGCACTTATTCCAGCAGAATAGACGTTTAGGATTCTCTTCCATGGTCATCATAGACCGACGGAGGCCGACGACGAAGGTCGTAAATCATTCGCCAAAACCGCAATCATGGAAGTGCAAAACCGCAATAATGGAATTATAATGGAACCGGGTCGTGAGACCAGAACCACGAGTCCGTAACAAGGGACCAGCGTCGCGTTCGTCTGACAATGAGGAATTGAAGTTCGCCAGGACAGTGCTGCTGTGAAGAGGTAAGTGTTATAAGCTAAATTATTCTTTATCCCTGAAAATTGTAATCACAAATGACTTTTGACCGATCGGTAAATTACAACTGTGCGGCGCATGAAGTCCGAAGTGCGTGCGCCGCGGTACACGGTTCGTGCGCCGCGTCCGGACCGTGGACCCCCCCCCCCACCCCCGCTACTCTTCTGTAGCGAGGGGGGGGGGGAGCCGCAGTGACTGTGCCGCGGTCGCCACATGAGTCTATTCCGTCATGTAGCGATGGCCGATGTCCGTCCTCTGTAGCGGGGGGGGGACACCCCCCCCCCTACACACACACACACAGCCCTGAGTGTCACCTTTCATTAGAGCCCAAGATGAAGCTTCTATATTGAAGCATTCAAAAGTTAGACGTTTTTCCAAACTGTGCCATTTGGCACAATTTGGCACAGTTCAAAAACGCCTGGGAACTACCTGAGGAAAAAGCTGTGTAATATATTCATTTTTTGTGGTATTGTTACAAAATTTTGACCTCAGCTGGATAACACTTGGTTCTACATTTCTGTTGCATTTTCCAGTCCGGATCTGAAGCTGTGTGTTATTTGCAAGCATTTGTATCCAAAAAAACACCCAGGCCAAATTTATTTTCTTCAAGTTCAGTATGTTTAGATGACTGTAACTCAGTGGCCGGAGCACTTAGAGAGATTATGACTGTTTTGCCAAAAAATTCAAAGTGTTTTCTTTTAAATGAGACCAACCCCATGAAGATGCTGCAAAGGGTTGAAGAACAGCTTTCGATTTACTTTGGGCACGTTATTTTTTGGCGTTTTTAGGGAAATTGACCGGAGTGCAAGGGGTTAAGCCAGTACATGTCCAAGCCCATCTGAAGTTTGCTAGAGAGCATTTGGATGATCCAGAAGAGGATTGGGAGAATGTCATATGGTCAGATGAAACCAAAATAGAACTTTTTGGTAAAAACTCAGCTTGTCGTGTTTGGAGGAGAAAGGACACCATACCTACTGTGAAGCATGGGGGTGGAAACATCATGCTTTTGGGGCTGTTTTTCTGCAAAGGGACCAGGACGACTGATCCGTGTAAAGGGAAGAATGAATGGGGCCATGTATCGTGAGATTTTGAGTGAAAACCTCCTTCCATCAGCAAGGGCATTGAAGACGAAACGTGGCTGGGTCTTTCAGCATGACAGTAATCCCAAACACACCGCCCAGGCAACGAAGGAGTGGCTTCGTAAGAAGCATTTCAAGGTCCTGGAGTGGCCTAGCCAGTCTCCAGATCTCAACCCCATAGAAAATCTTTGGAGGGAGTTGAAAGTCCGTGTTGCCCAGCGACAGCCCCAAAACATCACTGCTGTAGAGGAGATCTGCATGGAGGAATGGGCCAAAATACCAGCAACAGTGTGTGAAAACCTTGTGAAGACTTACAGAAAACGTTTGACCTCTGTCATTGCCAACAAAGGGTATATAACAAAGTATTGAGATGAACTTTTGTTATTGACCAAATACTTATTTTCCACCATAATTTGCAAATAAATTCTTTAAAAATCAGACAATGTGATTTTCTGGATTTTTTTTTTTTCTCATTTTGTCTCTCATAGTTGAGGTATACCTATGATGAAAATTGGAGACCTCTCATCTTTTAAGTGGGAGAACTTGCACAATTGGTGGCTGACTAAATACTTTTTTACCCCACTGTACATGTTCCTCTGAAATGATAGTTTCTCCCTTATTTGGAACAACTTTTGGATATTTGCGGGCAGTGATAGATTCTTAGCTTTAAACATTATTACTGCAGTTTTAAAGTCAACCAGATCTTTCAACTTGAGAGCTTTTAATTTAAGAAAAAGTGGGTTTTTTGGTTCCCTGTAAGCAGCTTTGTTTATTATTCTAATAGCTCTCTTCTGAAGCATAAAGACTGGATATATGTTTGTTTTATATGTATTTCCCCATACTTCAGTACAATATGTCATGTATGGGAGTATTAATGAATGATACAAAGTATATAGTGTGGGTTGATTCAGCAAATATTTCACTCTGTACAGTATTGCGATTGATTTGCATATTTTACCTTTAATATAATTAATATGTGACTTCCAACACAGTTTTTTTTAATCGATTATTATGCCAAGGATTTTAATTTTGGATATCCTTTCAATCTCTACACCATTTACACTGAGTTTAGATACTGAGTTGTTGTGATGGTGTGAAATAACGTTATCAATAAAAGTTTAGCCACCGCTGTGTCGCCCTGATTTCAAGTATGGGTGGCGTTTTGTGCTTGTATTGCTAAAATATAAAAGGAAGCACTACAATGGGTCTCAAATATTTGTAATGTGTTCTATTACTGAATGAGTTTAGAAATACTATAGACTACACATATAAACTAAATTCTAATGGTGACTGAACAACTCCCATTCCCCAAAGTGCAAGATACACTATTATGACTATAACTCATAAAGGATCACAGAAATGGTCTGATTAAAAAAATAAAAAAAAAAAAAATAAAAATAAATAAACAAGTGGTTTACCTATACTTTAACTGAAAAAGCAAAAGATTTGACTATAAATATGATTGACGTGTTGTTTACCTGTCACAATACTGCTGTCAAAACGTCGCCATTCCGAGCAGATCCTGTTTGGACTCTACAATCAAAATACACCCACCTTAAGTTCATACACAGCACGAAAATGCAACATGTAAAAAACACCTTTTAACCAGGATTACAACTAGCTTATTTCATCAGATATTGTCAACATAAGGCAACATACAGCGTCGGATGTAGCATTGAGCTAGGTCATCGTTTAAACACGATTAAGTTTTCGTCTGTCCACAGTGAATTTTCCACTGCTGGAAAACAAGTAAAACATGAATATTGCATCACTCACCGTCCTGTATATCACAATATCAAGGCTTCAATTGCTGAAGTTGGGTGCGTCACGGCTGTACGTTCAATTCAATTCAGGTGGCTGGGTCTAATTCCCGGTGCGTCTCCGTGTATTTTCTAGTGCGTCTGCTTGTGCTCCCCACTGCAAGCTCAGTCTGCTTCCCTCTGCATTCTCTCATCAGCCAAAACACACAGAAAACTCTGCTGGACCACTGTGTTGATTTCTGCTGATTTCTGTTAAGCCATTCTATCATTGTTGTTTATAATATCACTTGTTCACGGGCTCACGGACAAAAAATTGCAAATGGTGGCCAGCCAGCGATTCTGGAACGTCAGCGTAACGCCCACTCTCATGACGCTACGCCCCAACCAATTAGTGACCAGCTGTGGGTTGACGTAACAGTGCCGGTATGCTTCGGACCTGCTCTGGATCAGTCCCGATAAAATAGGAACAGTTCCAAATAAACAGAACCGTAAGGACTTCCGGCGCCTAATGGAAAAGCGGACAAAGGGTGCCGAACCGAACCATACCGTACTGACCCTAGTGGAAAAGCACCTTTAGTGATGAGCAGTGTTATGTTTGTGCCAAATATATCTTTTGGAATTATGGCCAAAAAGTTCAGCCTTGGTTTCACTGGACCATAACACATCTTTCCACATCTGTTGGGGAGATTTCAAATGTTTTTTTGCAAAATGTATGCAAAATGCTGGGATGTTTTTCTTCATAAGATAAGGCTTCTGTCCTTGTCACTCTAGATGGGAGATTGTTGTCACCTGTACTAAACGGCCAGTACTTGCCAGAAATTCCTGCAGCTCTTTCAATGTTACTGTCGGCCTTTTGGCAGCCTCCCTGACCAGTTTTCTTCTCGTCTTTTCATCAATTTTGGAAGGTCGTCCAGTTTTCAATAATGTCACTATTGTGCCATATTTTCTGCACTTGACGATGACTGTCTTCACTGTGTTCCATGGTATATTTAATGCCTTGGAAATTCTTTTGTACCATTCTGACTAATAAGATAAGATAAGATAAGCCTTTATTAGTCCCACAACGGGGAAATTCCAGGATTGCAACAGCACAGGGATAGCAACACTCAGAGCAACAATCAGAAGGCAAGAAAAAAAAAACAAAAAAAAAACCAAAACAAGCAAGCAAGAGCAGCTAATATACATATGTACGTATTACTATAAAATATATATATATACACACACACACAGACACACAGTGCAGAGCATTGTAGCTGGATGGAATAAATATATGAATATATGAACACACAGTGCAGAGCACTGTGTGTTCATATATTCATATATTCACTGTTCAATACCTTTGAACAATGCGATTCCTCTGATGCTTTGGAAGCTCTCTGTGGACCTTGGCTTGTGCTGCAAGATGTGACTACAAAAATGTCAGGAAAAGCCTACGAAAACAGCTGAACTTTATTTGGGGGTAATCAGAGGCACTTTAAATGGTGTCAGGTGTGTGCTGACTCCCATTTAACATGAGTTTGAATATGAATGGTTAATTCTGCCAGTTCAGGAAGCTTGGGATCACACTACCAAAGTCTCTGCCTTTGACCGCCACCTGATCCACATAGCACCAGACTCCCATAGTCCCTCCTGCAGGTGGTGAGTGCACTGGAGGGCAGACCATAGTAACTCCTTGGGGCTGAGCCTGGCCGGGTCCCATGGGCAGAAACCCGGCCACCAGGTGCTTGGCATCGAGCCCCTCCCCCAGGCCTGGCTCCAGGGTGAGGCCCCGTTAACCCCATACTGGGCGGGGTACACTGAATCCTTGTTCTAACATTCATCATGAGAGTCTGCTGGATTGTTCTTAGTCTGGCCCTTTACCCAGGACCAGTTTATCTCTTCAAGAAGGCGGACTGGAGGGTGTGATCCAACTTTAGAGGGATCACACTCCTCAGCCTTCTTGGGAAGGTCTATGCCAAGGTACTGGAGAGGAGAGTCCGGCCATTGGTCGAACCTCGGATTCAGGAGGAGCAATGTGGTTTTTGTCCTGACCGTGGCACATCAGACCAACTCTTTACCCTCTCGAGAATCATCGAGGGTTCGTTGGAGTTTGCCCAATCAGTTAACATGTGTCTTGTGGACTTAGAGAAGGCATTCGACCACGCCCCTCGTGGTCTCTTGTGGGGGGTGCTTCGGGAGTATGGGGTATTGAGCTTGTTGTTACGAGCTATCCAGTCTCTATACAACCGTTGTGAGAGTTTGGTTCGTATTGCCAACACCCGGTTGGACTCATTTCCAGTGAGAGTTGGTCTCCTCCAGGGCTGCCCTTTATCACTGATCCTGTTCATAATTTTTATGGACAGGATTTCTAGGCACAGCCAGGGAATGGAGGGTGTCATGTTTGGTGACCACAGGATCTCATCTCTGTTGTTTGCAGATTATATTGTCCTTTTGGCTTCGTCCAACAATGACCTACAGGTCTTACTGGGACGGTTTGCTGCAGAGTATGAAGTGGTTGGAATGAGAATCAGCACCTCCAAGTCCGAGTCCATGGTCCTCAGCCGGAAGAAGGGGGATTGTCCTCTCCGGGTTGGGGACAAGCCCCTGCCCCAAGTGGAGGAGTTTAAGTATCTCAGGGTCTTATTCATGAGCTGAGGGGAGAATGGAGCGAGAGATTGATAGATGGATTGGAGCAGCATCTGCAGTGATGCAGACATTGTACCGGTCTGTTGTGGTGAAGAGGGAGCTAAGCACTCAGGCAAAGCTGTCGATTTACTGAGCAGTCTACGTTCCTGCCCTCACCTGTGGTTATGAGCTTTGGATAATGACCACTGTAATGCTCGTAACAATGGAGGGGGCTGTCACAACCACAAGAATGAGATCACGGATACAAGCAGCTGAAATGAGCTTTCTCCGTAGGATTGCTGGATTCATCATTAGGGTGAGGAGCTCAGACATCCGGTAAAGGCTCAGAGTAGAACCGCTGCTTGTCCACATTGAAAGGAGCCAGTTGAGGTGGTATGGGCATCTGATCAGGATGCCTCCTGGACGCCTCCCACTTGAGGTGTTTTGGGCATGTCCCACTGGGAGGAGACCCAGGGGCAGACCCAGGACTCGCTTTAGAGACTACGTCTCCCAGCTGGCCTGGGAACGTCTTGGTGTCCCCTGAAGAGGTGGAGAAGGTGGCCAGGGAGAGGGAAGTCTGGGCTTCTCTTCTTGAGCTGCTGCCTCTGCAACCCAGCCCTCCGGAAAAGCGGTAGAAAGTGGATGGATGGATGGACTGGAAGAGGGTCGCACCGGAAGAAGGTCATATAGACCTGGACAGTGGTTTTGTGGCTTAAAGACCTTGGTGAGGTGGCAACATATTTTTCCCGGGGGGGGGGGGGCAGAAAACACATGATACTATTGTAACCAGAATATGGTAATTTTATACTTTTTTTTTTAAAATTATTTTGCACAGTAACTTTGCATATGGAACTCACAATTTGAAGTATTGTACAACCAAGGCTTGAATGTTGGAATATTGGGCCAGTTGGGGTCCCACCCAGATGTCCTGTGTTTGGACTTTTTACTGGTGTCATCCTTCTCTCCTTCCTCTGCTCTCACCTCTCCTGGACCCTCTGCCTGAACACTTTCCTCTCCTTGGCTCCTCTCTTCTGTCTCATCTTTCCCTCTCTGAGCTCTGTGTAATTCAGGTTCTCTCTCTGTCTATTTTGGTATACAAACAGGTTAGAAAATATCAATGTCATGTTTTGTCCTGCAGGATTTTTTTTGTCATGATTTACATAAATGACACAAATGTGTATTTTTTTTGTATTTTTATTCTGGTGTTTCTTTTTTCCATAGGAAAGGGAAGGGGGAGAACATTCATAACAGTAAACTACTCATGCATACTGAAATTATATAATCAGAGATGGGTATAGTAGCCAGAAATTCTGCTAATTAATTTCAAAGCAAATTAAGCACTGCTTAATTTTTAATTTTCAAAGCAGTGCTTTGAAAATTAATAATTAAAAGTAGACAACCAAAATTTTCTAGTTGGGTGTACAAAGAGCATCCACTTAAAAACTTGAGTAATGACTTCAGTCTTTGAAAGTTAGAGGTTTTTCTCCAAAATTTATAACAATTTTCTTAGTTTTCTACTTTTCTTTGTAAATGTATCTAAATTTGAAACCATTTTCCTCAAATTTGTAATTTCCTCTTGTAAAATTGACTTTTCTTGTACATTTGAGACGTTATTATAAATTCGTGGATTATTTTATGGCTAATTTTTGTCTATTTTTTAAAATAAAATTAGGATTTTTTTATTTTTTTTTATTTTTTTTTTAATAATAAATTTGAAACAGACTGTGGTATTTTTTTTTTTTTTTTTTTACTTTTTCCTTGTAATATTTTACATTTTTGACCATAATTTTGCAGAGCCAGAACAGAACAATAATTTAATTCTGATTTTAAAGAAAAAAATATTAATAAAATTGTGTTACACAAGGAAGGAAGGTTTTAACCCTATTCTTAAAAACAGAGATCGAGTTTGACTCCCAAATCCAGATTGGCAGCTGGTTCCACAGGAGAGGAGCTTGATAACTGAAGGCTCTGCCTCCCATTGTACTTTTGGGGATTCTAGGTATTACAAGTAATCCAACATTTTGGGAGCATAGTGCTCTGTTAGGATAATAGGATAGTATCAGATCTTTTAAATAAAAAGGGGCCTGATTGTTTAGAGCTTGGAAAGTGAGAAGAAGGATTTTCAACTTAATTCTAAATTCTATGAGAAGCCAATGAAGGGAGGCCAGAACCGGGGAGATATGATCTCTCTTTCTAGTACCTGTTAAAACTCTTGCTGCAGCATTTTGGATCAACTGAAGACTTACTAAAGATGTTTTAGGACAACCTGATAATAACGAGTTACAATAAGATAAGATAAACCTTTATTAGTCCCACAATGGGGAAATTCCAGGATTGCAACAGCACAGAGATAGCAACACTCAGAGCAACAATCAGAAGGCAAGAAAAAACAGGAAAAAACAAGAGCAGCTAGTGTACATATTACTATAAATATATATATATAGACACACAGTGCAGAGCATTGTGGTTGGTGGATGTGCAGCAGAAAGTCTAAGCTCTCTCTCTGCGGATGCGGTGGGCCAGCTGGATGTCTTTGGGCATGATGGTGACCCTCTTGGCGTGGATGGCGCACAGGTTGGTGTCCTCAAAGAGACCCACCAGGTAGGCCTCGCTGGTCTCCTGCAGAGCCATGACGGCGGAGCTCTGGAAGCGCAGGTCGGTCTTGAAGTCCTGAGCGATCTCCCTCACCAGGCGCTGGAAGGGCAGCTTACGGATGAGCAGCTCCGTGGATTTCTGGTAGCGACGGATCTCTCTCAGAGCCACGGTACCGGGCCTGTAACGGTGAGGCTTCTTCACTCCGCCGGTGGCCGGAGCGCTTTTCCGAGCAGCCTTGGTGGCCAGCTGCTTCCTGGGGGCTTTTCCTCCAGTAGATTTACTGGCGGTCTGCTTGGTTCTTGCCATCGCTCTTCATTATTCTGTCTTATATTTCTTGCACGCCGCCTAAACTCCAGCCCGGCACCCGCGTCGTTTTCGCTTCAGTTCTCCCGGTATGTCGAGTTTCTCCGTTAGCACCGGGTGGCGGTTGAGTGCTAGCTAGCTCTTCCCTGCTGTATCGTCTCCTGCTGTAAACAGTGGCTCCGTCCGCCGACTCGGGAGACCTTTGGGGCAATCTGTGTGTCCGTGATATATATAGAGTGAAAGGTGTAGAAAGAAGAAGGAAGATTAAAAAAAAAAAAAAAAGGCGGTTGCAAAAGGCAGCCAACTCGTGTGGCGCCAGAACCGGAAGAGTTAATAATCTAATCTAGAGCTAACAAAAGCGTGGATCAGCTTCTCAGCATCTCTCTGAGACGAGATGCTCCTCATCTTGGCAATATTATGCAAATGATAGAAGGCAGTCTTAGAAACAAATTTAATATGTGAATTAAAAAACAGATCTTGATCAAAAATAACTCCAAGGTTCCTCACAAAGCTATTAAGAGAGAGTAACCGCATCCAAACTAAAAGTTTGATTTGGAAAGGTATTTCTAAGGTTTTTCTGGACCAACAAGAATGACTTCAGTCTTATCTGAATTTAATAGCAGGAAATTACAAGTCATCCAAGCTTTGATTTTCTTAAGACAGGCTTCTAACTTGACTAATTGATTACGATCCTCTGGCTTCATTGAAAGGTATAATTGTGTGTCATCTGCATAACAATGAAAATGTACACAGTGCTTTCTAATAATGTTGCCTAAAGGAAGCATATATAAACTAAAAAGAGTAGGGCCTAGCACAGATCCCTGTGGAACTCCATGACTGAGCTTTGAGTTGAAAGAAAACTCATTGACATGTACAAACTGGAACCTATCAGATAAATAAGATCTAAACCACTGCAACGAAGTTCCATTTAGTCCAACATAGTGTTCTAATCTATCAAGTAGAATATTATGATCGATAATATCAAAAGCTGCACTAAGGTCTAAAAGGACAAATACAGAAACAAGTCCATTATCAGATGTGATAAGGAGGTCATTAGTGACCTTCACTAAGGCTGTTTCCATACTATGATGGATTCTAAACCCAGATTGAAACTCTAAAAATAAACCATTTCCCTGCAAGTGGTCAAATAATTGCGTAGCAACAACTCTTTCTAAGATTTTTGAAATGAAAGGGAGATTAGAGATTGGTCTATAGTTAGCTAAAACTCTTGGATCTAGCGTTGGCTTTTTGAGTAAGGGTTTAATTACAGCAGTTTTATTCTTCAAATAAAGCTACCAATAAATGGGAAGACTTCTTTAAATTACCTGGTAGGAATAGGTTCTAAAAGACAAGTTGAAGGCTTGGATGAGGAAATTACTTTGTCTAACTCTAAAAGGTCAATTGGAGTACACTCATCCAATCAGATATCAATTGAAGGAGTTGTAGTAGTTACAGTCGTGGACAAAATTATTGGTACCCCTCTGTTAATGAAAGAAAAACCCGCAATGGTCACAGAAATAACTTGAATCTGACAAAAGTGGTAATAAATAAAAATTCTATGAAAATTAACCAATGAAAATCAGACAATGCTTTTGAATTGTGGTTCAACAGAATTATTTTAAAAAACAAACTCATGAAACAGGCCTGGACAAAAATGATGGTACCCTTAACTTAATATTATGTTGCACAACCTTTTGAGGCAATCACTGCAATCAAACAATTTCTGTAACTGTCAATGAGACTTCTGCACCTCTCAGCAGGTATTTTGGCCCACTCCTCATGAGCAAACTGCTCCATTTGTCTCAGGTTTGAAGGGTGCCTTCTCCAGACGGCATGTTTCAGCTCCTTCCACAGATGTTCAATAGGATTTAGGTCAGGGCTCATAGAAGGCCACTTTAGAATAGTCCAGTGTTTTGCTCTTAGCCATTCTTGGGTGTTTTTAGCTGTGTGTTTTGGGTCATTATCCTGTTGCAAGACCCATGACCTGTGACTGAGACCAAGCTGTCAGACACTGGGCACCACATTTCTCTCTAGAATATCTTGATAGTCTTGAGATTTCATTGTACCCTGCACAGATTCATGACACCCTGTGCCAGATGCAGCAAAGCAGCCCCAGAACATAACAGAACCTCCTCCATGTTTCACAGTAGGAACAGTGTTCTTTTCTTGGTATGCTTCATTTTTGCGTCTGTGAACATAGAACTGATGTGCCTTGCCAAAAAGTTCCAGTTTTGTCTCGTCTGTCCATAGGACATTCTCCCAGAAGCTTTGTGGCTTGTCAACATGCAGTTTGACAAATTCCAGTCTGGCTTTTTTATGATTTGTTTTCAACAGTGGTGTCCTCCTTGGTCGTCTCCCATGAAGTCCACTTTGGCTCAAACAATGACGGATGGTGCGATCTGACACTGATGTACCTTGACCTTGGAGTTCACCATGAATGTGCTTAGAGGTTGTTCTGGGGTCTTTTGTTAGCTTTCGTATTATCCGTCTCTTCCATTTTTCATCAAGTTTCCTCCTGCGGCCGCATCCAGGGAGGTTGGCTACAGTCCCGTGGATCTTAAATTTCTGAATAGTATGTGCAACTGTAGTCACAGGAACATCAAGCTGCTTGGAGATGGTGTTATAGCCTTTACCTTTAACATCCATCCATCCAACTATCTTCAACCGCTTTTCCGGAGGTCTGGGCCGCGGAAGCAGCAGCTCAAGCAGAGAAGCCCAGACCTCCCTCTCCCAAGCCACCTGCTCCAGCTCTTCAGAGACGACACCAAGGCGTTCCCAGACCAGCTGGGAGACATAGTCTCTCCACCAAGTCCTGGGTCTGCCCCAGGGTCTCCTCCCAGTGGGACGTGCCCAAAACACCTCAAGTGGGAGGCGTCCAGGAGGCATCCTAATCAGATGTCCATACCACCTCAACTGACTCCTTTCAATGTGGAGGAGCAGCGGTTCTACTCTGAGCCTCTCCTGGATGACTGAGCTCCTCACCCTGTCTCTGAGGGTGAGTCCAGCAATCCTATGGAGAAAGCTCATTTCAGCCACTTGTATCCGCGATCTCATTCTTTCGGTCATTACCCAAAGTTCATGACCATAGGTGAGAGTAGGAACGTAGATTGACTGGTAAATTGACAGCTTTGCCTTAGAACTCAGCTCCCTCTTCACCACAACAGACTGGTACAACGTCCGCATCACTGCAGATGCTGCTCCGATCCGTCTGTCAATCTCTCGCTCCATTCTTCCCTCACTCGTGAATAAGACCCCAAGATACTTAAACTCCTCCACTTGGGGCAGGAGCCTGTCCCCAACCCAGAGAGGACAATCCACCTTTTTCCGGCTGAGGACCATGGACTCGGACTTGGAGGTGCTGATTCTCATCCCAGCCGCTTCACACTCAGCGGCAAACCGTCCCAGCAAGAACTGTAGGTCATTGCTGGATGAAGCCAACAGATCAATATCATCTGCAAGCAACAGAGATGAGCTCCTGTGGTCACCAAGCATGGCGCCCTCCGTTCCCTAGCTGTGCCTAGAAATCCTGTCCATAAAAATTATGAAAAAGATCGGTGACAAAGGGCAGCCCTGGTGGAGTCCAACTCTCACTGGGAATGAGTCCGACCAAGTGTTGGCAATACGAACCAAACTCTCACAACGGTTATACAGAGACCAAATGGCTCGTAACAACAAGCTCGATACCCCATACTCCCGAAGCACCCCCCACAAAAAACCACGAGGGACGCGGTCGAATGCCTTCTCCAGGTCCACAAAACACATGTAAACTGGTTGGGCAAACTCCCACGAACCCTCGAGAATTCTCGAGAG
The DNA here is from genome assembly GCA_020510985.1 of Pholidichthys leucotaenia. NCBI lineage: Eukaryota > Metazoa > Chordata > Actinopteri > Cichliformes > Pholidichthyidae > Pholidichthys > Pholidichthys leucotaenia. The sequence continues at coordinate 264,312,748 of CM035839.1, forward strand.
GATAAAGAGCTGGTCCGATGTGCCACAGCCAGGACGAAAACCACATTGCTCCTCCTGAATCTGAGGTTCGACCCACGGCCGGACTCTCCTCTCCAGTACCTTGGCATAGACCTTCCCAGGGAGGCTGAGGAGTGTGATCCCTCTAAAGTTGGAGCACACCCTCCAGTCCCCTTTTTTGAAGAGAGGAACCACCATCCCGGTTTGCCATGCCAAAGGCACTGCCCCCGACTTCCACGCAATGTTGCAGAGGCGTGTCAACCATGACAGCTCTATAACATCCAGGGCCTTGAGGTACTCAGGGCGAATCTCGTCCACCCCCGGGGCCCAGCCACCAAGGAGATTTTTAACCACCTTGGCGACCTCAGCCCCTGTGATAGGCAAGTCATCCCCCTCGTCCACAAGCCCTGCTTCCTCTGTGGAAGGCGTATCAGTGGGATTGAGTAGATCCTCAAATTATTTCTTCTACCGCCCGACGATATCCCCAGTCGAAATCAACAGCGCCCCATCCGCACCATACACAGTGTGGACAGGGAACTGCTTTCCCCTCCTGAGCCACCGAACAGTTTGCCAGAATCTCTTCGAGGCCGACCGAAAGTCTTGTTCCATGGCCTCACCGAACTCCTCCCATACCCGGGTTTTTGCTTCAGCAACCACCCGAGTTGCACTCCGCTTGGCCTGCTGGTACACCTCAGCTGCTTCGGGAGTCCCACAACCCATCCAAGTCTGATAGGACTCCTTCTTCAGCTTAATGGCCCCCATCACCACTGGTGTCCACCACTTGGTTCGGGGGTTGCCACCACGAGATGCCCCAACCACCTTGCGGCCGCAGCTCTGGGCCGCCGCTTCAACAATAGAGGTGGAGAACATGGCCCATTCAGATTCCATGTCTCCAGACTCCCTCTGAATGTGGTCAAAGTTCTTCCAGAGGTGGGAGTTGAAGACCTCCCGGACAGAGGCCTCAGCTAGGCGTTCCCAGCACACCCTCATTATACGTTTGGGTCTACCAAGTCTAAATGGCATCCTCCCCTGCCATTGAATCCAACTCACCACCAGGTGGTGATCAGTTGACAGCTCTGCACCTCTCTTTACCCGAGTGTCCAAGATATACGGTCGCAGGTCTGATGACACAATAACAAAATCGATCATCGACCTGCGACCTAGGGTGTCCTGGTGCCAGGTGCACATATGGACACCCTTATGCTTGAACATGGTGTTCGTTATAGACAAACTGTGGTTAGCACAGAAGTCCAATAACTGAACACCACCCAGGCTCAGATCGGACAGGCTGTTCCTCCCAATCACCCCTCTCCAGGTTTCACTGTCGTTTCCCACGTGCACATTGAAGTCCCCGAGTAGGACAATGGAGTCTCCAAGAGGAGCACCCTCCAGCACCCCGGTCAGAGACTCCAAAAAGGTTGGGTACTGTGAAACATCATTTGGTGCATAGGCACAAATGATGGTCAGGACCCATTTCCCAACACGAAGGCGCAGGGAAGCAACCCTTTGGTCCACCGGGTAAAACTCCAATATAGAGGCAGCAAGGTGGAGGGATACAAGAATACCCACCCCTGCTCGTCGCCTCTCGCCCAGGGCAACTCCAGAAAAGGCCAAGCTCTAGCCCCTCTCCAGGAGACTGTGTGTTGAGGTGAGGCTGACTATATCTAGCCGGTATCTCTCAACCTCATACACCAGCTCAGGCTCCTTCCCCACCAGAGAGGTGACATTCCACGTACCAAAAGCCAGTTTAGAAAGCTTGGGATCAGTCCGCCAAGGTCTCCGCCTTTGACTGCCACCTAATCCACATAGCACCAGACCCCCCATGATCCCTTCTGCAGGTGGTGAGCCCACTGGAGGGCGGACCCATGTAACTCCTTCGGGCTGAGCCCAGCCAGGTCCCATGGGTGGAAACCCGGCCACCAGACGCTAGCCATTGAGCCCCTCCCCCAGGCCTGGCTCCAGGGTGGGGCCCCGGTAACCCCATACCGGGCGGGGTACACTCAGTCCTTGATCTAGAATTTATCATGAGAGTCTGTTGGATCATTCTTAGTCTGGCCCTTCAACCAGGACCAGTTTGTCTTGGGTGACCCTATCAGAGGCATATTGCCCCGGACAACATAGCTCCTGGGATCACTGGGGCACACAAACCCCCATCACGATAAGGTGACGATCCATGAGGGGACCTTTAACTGAGTTGTCTCAGGATATTACAAAAGCATGTTATAGACAAGTTTATAGACAAGCATGTTAAAGGTATGCTTGGCTATAATTTTCTTTCTAATCTCCTGAGACAACTCTCTCCTTTGCTTCCTCTGGTCCATGTTTAGTGTGGTGCACACCATGTCACCAAACAGCACAGTGACTACTTGTCACCCTTTAAATAGGCCGACTGACTGATTACAAGTTTGTAGACACCTGTGATGTTAATTAGAGGACACATCTTGGTTGAACATGTCCCTATGGTCACATTATTTTCTAGGGGTACCATCATTTTTGTCCAGGCCTGTTTCATGAGTTTGTTTTTTAAAGTAATTATGTTGAATCTGACAAAAGTGGTAATCAATAAAAATTCTATGAAAATTAACCAATGAAAATCAGACAATGCTTTTGAATTGTGGTTCAAGTTATTTCTGTGGCCATTGTGGGTTTTTCTTTCATTAACAGAGGGGTACCAACAATTTTGTCCACATGTTAACGGTGGAAAAATCTGACTTATTTTATCTCTGATAGATGAAATTTTATTATTGAAAAAGTTCATAAAGTCCTGACTAGTAAGTTCTAAGGGAATGCTAGGATTGACAGAGTCCTGACTCTTTGTCAGCCTGGCTACAGTGCTGAAAAGAAACCTGGGATTATTCTTGTTCTCTTCCGATAATGCAGAATAATAACTCGTTCTAGCTTTTCTAAGAGATTTTTTTTATAAATTAAAAGATGATTTCTCCAAGCTAAATAGATTTCATCTCAATTAGTGGAGCACCGTTTTCTTTCTAATGGAAGAGTCTTCTGTTTTAAGCTATGAGTTTCTGTGTTGAACCAAGGAGTTAGAAATCTCTGATTGGACGTTTTCTTTTTTAAAGGGGCCACCATGTCTAGAGTCTGATGCAGAGAAGCTATAACACTATCTACCATGCTATCAATTACAGAAGGAGCAAGCTGTCTATATCTTATTTCCGTTGTGTTGACACATGGCATAGAGGAAACACTCTGCATAAATTTGGTTACAACATCATCTGAGAGGCATCTACTGTAGTAATATTTTTCTTTAGGAGCCAAATAGTCAGAAATAGTAAAATCAAAGGTTAACAGACAATAGTCTGACAGTACAGGGTTATGCGGAGACACTACCATATTTTCTATTTCTATGCCATATGTCAGAACAAGGTCCAATGTATGGTGGAGATAATGAGTAGAATTTCCTACTTTCTGAGAAAACCCCATCAAGTCTAATATTGAACTAAATGCCATATTAAGGGAATCCAACAGAGTGTGTACATTCCATTCTGCTACACACAAGGGTGCTGTTTTCCTCTTCTTTTGTCTTCCTGCTCCTAGCTTACTTTTCGCTTCCTGTTAGAGTGTGAACAGATCAGCACGGACCTTGTAAGCCCGGGCGACGTCCGAGCCGGTATGAGTTGCTTTCTGATTGACCATTTCATGAAACTGCTTGTAAAGTATTTGAGTACTTCTAGCTTTTGCTGGACTAGCAGCACATTCTTGGCAGATAAAGGTATTATCAGTGGCAAGGACAAGCCAAGACAAACTGACTCCAGTATCTGTTGCAGTGACTGACCAGATGATAGGTTTGTTTATTTCTGCTCTTTGTGTAGTGCATGTCACAATGCACCGACTGGCACAGTCCACCACAGACCTTGCGACAGATGTGTTTATCTGCCAGGATGTCCAGTGTCACCCCATGTCACTGGGAGTGGTCCACCACAGACCTGTGGCAGATATTGTTTTTAGTTCTGCCAGGATGCCCTGTTTCACCCTCCACGCCCTCGGAAGGGCAGGGATGCCGGTTGAGTCACCGACGGCCCGACCCATGAGACGGATAGTACCGGTTTTCATGGTTATTCAATTCAATTCAGCTTTATTTATATAGCGCCATATCACAACAAAAGTCATCTTATAGCAGTTATCCGGTAGCAAGCAAGCCAATGCTGACACTGTAGACATAGCTGCACTTAGTGAAACAAGATTGCCTGGATATGACAGCTTGGAAGACCATGGGTACATCATCTTTTGGAGTGGGAGATCAACTCAAGAAAAGAGAGAAGCACGAGTGGGCTTTGCAGTTAGAAAGGAGATAGCAGCAATGCTTGATGAGGAACCGGTGCCAATCAACGACAGGATAATGACTATGAGACTCCAACTACAGCAGAAGATGTATGCCACACTCATCAGTGTATATACCCCAACAATGACCAACACAGAGGAGGTGAAAGAAGAGTTCTACAGTGATTTACGTGAGACCATCAGACGTGTACTGACTGATGACAGGCTGATACTCATTGGAGATTTTAATGCCAGAGTTTGTTCGGGCACTGAGAAATGGAAAGGAGTGCTAGGCAGTCATGGAATAGGCAAATGCAATGCTAATGGAGAACTTCTACTTGCATTATGTTCAGAGTACAACCTTGTGATAACAGCACTCTATTTAAGCACATGGACACACACAAGAAGACATGGATGCACCCAAGATCCAAGCACTGGCACTTAGTAGACTACATCATAGTCAGGCAGAGAGACATAAGGGATGTATTGGAAACCAGAGTAATGAGAGGCGTGGACTGTGGCTCTGATCATGTTGTGCTGAGATCTAGATTAAGGATTTGGAGACGAAAACAGTACTGCGGGACGGGTGCGAAGCCACCACAGAAGCTAAACACTAGTGCACTGAAAGGCCAAAAGAAGCAGGAAGAACTTAGGAAATGGATGAAAACTTGTAAGACTGGGACAGCAACAACTCAGAGAATGACATAGAAGAGAAATGGGCAACACTGAAGGATATGGTGTATCAGACTGTGAGTGATGTATTAGGCCACCCTGAGAGGAAACGTCAAGATTGGTTTGATGAGCATGATGAACACCTTAAGAAACTACTAGAAGTTAGGAATACAGCTAGGCAGGAAAACCTACAGTGTAACACAAGGTCGAAGAAGAAGAAATACTGAAAGGCTCAGAGTGAGCTACAGAAGTACACCAGAGAGATGAAGTCCAACTGGTGGGATAAAAAAGAAGAGAAATGGGCAACACTGAATCTCTTGTCTAAGAGATCAGCATTGGTACAGAGCCACTAGTCAAGTGCAAGACTTTCAAGTATCTAGGGAGTACTATTTCAGAGAATGCTAGGCTGGAGGATGAACTATCTCTCGGAATGGGAAGAGCGAGCACTGTGTTTGGAAACTTGAGGGAGAGACTGTGGAACAATCGACATGTGTCTATCCATGTGAAATGCAAAGTGTACAGAACGACAGTACTGGCTACTCTATTGTACGGTGCTGAAACTTGGACTGTCTACAGTGTCTACAGAGTGCAGGTGAAGAAACTCCACGCGTACATGATGAGACATCTTCGAGCCATAATGAACATCTCATGGAAAGATAAGATAACCAACATAGAAGTGTTGAAACGAGCTGGTCTACCACCAATGGAGGACACGCTAATACAGATGAACCTGAGATGGCTCGGACATGTTGAGAGGATGGACCACCAGTGTCTCCCTCGGCAGTTACTCTACTCACAGTTATGCGAGGGCAAACGCATTCAGGGTAGACCGAGGCTCAGATTTAAAGACACTGTAAAAAGAAACTTGAAGAAGTTGGACATAGACAGGAGTTCCTGGCAGCGGAAGGCTAAGGACAGAGCTGTGTGGAGGAATCTGATCAGACCTAAATGAAACGGTCATTGTCGCCCACGACAGACTATGATCATGATGATTAAGGCATCACTATCTACATCTACATGTATATTAAAGTCCCCTACTATACTGGAGTTATTCTATCTGATTTCAGCACTAAATCAGCTAAGAATTTGGCAAATTCGGATAAAAACTCTGAGTAGGTTGATGGAGGACGATAAACTATGGCAAATACAATTGGGTTTAACCTAAAATTGCTAAAATGCTCAATACTGAGGACCAGGCCCTCAAAGGAATTATAACGTGTTTTTTGCTTTATATTAACTAGTAATCTGGAATGGTAAATTGTTGCTACTCCTCCTCCATGACCAGAACTTTTGGGATTTTGACAGTTTAAATAACCAGAGAGAGTTGATTCATTTAAACCAACATAATCCTCTTGCCCTAACCAAGTCTCTGTAAGGGATATCAAATCAATCTGATGATCAATTAACAGATCATGGACTAACAGAGACTTGGGAGTTGGAGACCTAATATTTAACAAACCACATTTTTAAATTATGAGGAGGAGCAGAGGCCAAATCATTCAATTTAGAGGCTTCATGTTTAATTTGAGTTTGATCAACTTTTTATTTAATCACTTTGGGATGCTTATATATTATATTTTTATTTACTTTGGAGGGAGCAGACAGTGATTCTCTGATGGGGAAGACGGGGGCTAAGTTGAGGGGTGGCGGATGAAGAGGAGCTGCAGAGAGCTGTACAAGACTGCGACTCTGCTTCCTGGTCCCAACTCTGAATTGTCAAGATTTTGGAAATTTGGATAAAAATGATGCCAGATTGTTAGATAAATTAGACGCACCATCTAAAGTGGGATGGACGCTGTCTCGTCTAATAAGACCAGGTTTTCCCCAAAATGAGCTCCAATTGTCTATGTAGCCCACATTGTTTGCAGGACACCACACAGACAGCCAGTGGTTGAAGGATGACATGCGGCTAAACATGTCATCGCTGGTCAGATTGGGGAGGGGCCCAGAGAAAACTACAGAGGCAGACATTGTTTTTGCAAAGTCACACACTGATTCCACGATTCCTTCCTTTTTGATAAAGCCTACAGTTAGGGAGGGATCATGTGTCTCTGAACCCTCCCTTCGCTATGCTGCTAATAGGTTTAGTCAGCTGGGGGACCTCCAATAATGCACTGGGCTTCACTCCTTTCTTCACTCTCAATGAAATATTTTTTTTTTTTTGCCTGTCATTAACATCTGTTTGTTCTCTCCCATAGATTGAGTCCCCATCGTGCTGTTTGCTCTCTACATCTCTGTTCTTTTCATCTTCTCTATCCCCTCACCCCCCCAACCAGTCGCAGTAGATGACTGCCCCTCCCTGAGACTGGTTTTGCTGGAGGTTTCTTCCTGTTAAAAGGGAGTTTTTCCTCTCCATCATCGCCAACAATGGAGGGATGGCTGCCCGACCCTCCCCTTGTACCCAGTTATTTGTTTCATTCCCTCCCACACATCTTTAGTGTTGTTTTGCCTGAGTTTATCTTCCAACTTCCTCCTATAATTGTCCTTGCACCTCCTCAGCGTCTCTCTCAGCTTATGCTGCACTCCCCTCAGCTTCGCCTTGTCTCCAGCCCTAAAAGCTCTCTTCTTTTTGTTCAGAAGTGCTTTCAGGTCACTGGTGATCCATGGTCTGTTGTTGGAGAAGCAGTGTACAGTCTGAGCTGGCATGGTCATGTCTTCACAGAATCTAATGTATTCTGTGATGCAGTCGGTCATATTGTCTATGTCCACCCCATGTGGTTCACAGAGTACGCTCCAGTCTGTCGTCTCAAAGCAGTCCTGCAGTGCATCAGCAGCCTCCTGTGTCCACCTCCTCACAGTCTGTGTATAAGCAGGCTGCCTTTGCACAAGGGGAACGTACCTGGGTGTTAACATGACCATGCAGTGATCTGATTTACCAATGGAGGCTAGAGCTGTGGCACTATATACATCACTGACATTGGCATATAGTAAATTCAGTGTTTTGTTCTCTCTGGTGGGATAGTCAACAAACTGGTGAAAGTTTGGTAGTGTTTTTCCCACGGAGACATAGTTAAAATCACCTGTGATGGCCATGAATGCATCCGGGTGCTTCTCCAGTAATGTGGCCGCAGTGGAGCTGATGACGTCACAGGCCACCGCTGCTTCAGCTGACGGAGGGACGTAGACGATAACAATTAAAGCACACTTCATTTCTCGCGGCATATAATAAGGTCTCATACTAACAGCCAGCAGTTCAATGTCCGGGCTGCAGCACTTTTCCTTCACATAAATATGTCCAGGATGACACCACCGCTCATTAACAAGAAGTGCCACTCCTCCTCCCCTCTTTTTCCTGCTGCTTTTCACATCTCTGTCCCCCCATATAGTCTTGAAGCCAGGTATCGCTACGTTTACATCCAGGATCTGTGAGTGTAACCACGTCTCCGTAAAACACATGAAACTACACTCACGATACTCCTTTTGCGTCCTGACCAGCGCTGTAAGCTCATCTGTTTTATTTCCCAGCGATTGCACGTTCCCGGTGATGACCATCGGTACAGCCGGCTTATGCTTCCTCCTCCTCCTCCTCACCTTCGCTCCAGCCCTTTGCCCGTGGTGTCTCCTCTTCAGCTCATCCGGGATGAGGGGCTTCACTGCCGGCCGCAGCGCTCCAGGCTCCGGCCTCCTCAGCGCAATCAGCTGTTCGCGTGTGTAAACAATGCGTCCACCCCCACCTCTGTTGATCTCCATTGTCCGAGGAAGAGGAAAAAAAGAAAAGGAAAAAACTAGAAAAAGACCAGCTAAAATAGAGAGAAAAGTTAGTCCAGTCTTAGTCCGAGTATTCCTACAGAGTCCTGGTTAATAAGAGACACACTATATACAGGAATAAACGGATAGAAACACAAAGACACGAGAGAGTTGCTGCTGGTACGGCTGCCCTGCCTCCGGCGCCATTAAAATAAAAAAAATTACAAGAAAATAATATAAACCGTTCCATCTTAACTGCACACAGACGTCGGGTTTTATGCTGAATCACTTCACCTGCTCCCGTTGCATGGACCTGTCCTGGGGCTTTTGGCTTTCCTTGCACTGACTGGATGTTTTTTTTGTTTCTGTCTCTCTTTGGATGGTTTCATAAAAATGGAAGTAAAATACAGCCACTTTGAGTGGCACATTGTCCAGCGTTAATACCACTAGCAGTATTGACATGCGGAAAAAATGCAGGCAGAACTGCTGCACCATTTTTATTTAAAGCAGTCTTTCCACTCAGACTCCGGGTGGAAGTAGAGCACGTTGCTGCGCTGCTTCACTGACTTGAAGCTGGACAGGAGACAGGGTGACCAGAAAACTAGGCCAATTATCACAAATTGTAGTTAGGGTAACAGCAGAAGACAATAACAGTCTGACTTCGGAGCTGCAGTTCCCCGCTGCTATGTTTGTTTTGCCATTTCTATGCAGTGTGACTTCGTTGCGCAGCAGACCTCACATTTCGCAATATTCATTTTTATACCGGTATTATCGTGAACGATACAATATGGCACACCCCTAGTTCTGACTAGATTATACATCTGTTCTGATTATGTCCAACATCCATCCATCCATCCATCTATCCATCTTCTTCCGCTTAGTCCTTTTCGGGTCGCGGGGGGCTGGAGCCTATCCCAGCATCTTTGGGTGAGAGGCAGGGTACAGCCTGGACAGATCGCCAGTCCATCGCAGGGCCAACACAGAAAGACAGACAACCATTCACTCTCACAGTCATACCTAAGGACAATTTAGAATCCCCAGCTGATGCCAATTAACCTAACCTGCATGTTTTTGGTATGGGAGAGGAAACCGGAGAAATCCCGGAGTAAACCCACGCAGACACGGGGAGAACATGCAAACTCCACACAGATCACTGTTGGTCGGGAGCTGGGATCGAACCCAGGATCCCTCGGCCAAGGGTGAGTTGCTGTGCTGCCGCAGTGCTAACCACTCCACCACCACGCTGCCCCTATGTCCAACATCTTTTAACAAAATGCAGCCGACTTTATTGCGGTGGAGACTTTGATATATCTCAGAGTTTTTATTTGTTTACATCGTTAACGTCTTAGCAGCGGCGCTAACAAATGGAGCTACTGTCTGCCAGGCCACATTTTCAGGCCATCTTCCCATCCCTCCATAGTTGTGGGAAGTGGTTTGATTATATTACTGTTTTTAAGGTGCAAAAGGCCGTGTTCCCGCATTTCTGATGCCAAAGTCATTGTTTTTTTAACAAGGAAAAGTGTCAAGTTTCAGTGGCAACCACATGTTCTAAACTAGTATTGGAAATTGCTACCATAACTCATGCAAGACATCATGGGGGCTAGGAATAAGGTGGATATAAGAGATCACAAAAATAAAATCACAGGACAAAATAAAAATAGATTGCAGACAAAACTAAAATTAGAAACAAACAGGGTACATTGACAAAGGATAAAAGAAAATGATCCTGAAAGTTGAAGGCTGTGTGTGTATCAGGATCTTATAGGTTTATTGAAATAAACGGGATCAAATTATGTCATTTCATTTTCAGTGTTACCATTTTAATAGAAATCATCTTTTAACGTATTTATTTTAACCAAACTTTTAATTTGTGTGACATGAAAACATGTGACCGACTGTTGTGGGTCTCAGACTTTATTTCAGACTTTATGCTTTCTTCAGGAATGAACAGAATTAAATGTGCTGCAGCCTCTTAAGATGATTAAATTGATTACAGCTGCAAATCATCTTTTTTCAAACTGCATAATTAACCAAAATGTAATTAAATTGTTTAAATGGTGTGTAATGCAGAATAAACTTGAAGTCTTTGTGTCATATATTTTCATTTTGGCAAAGATCTTAAGTTCTTGTCAAGGCAGTATTTTTTTTGTGTGGGTGGGTTGGGGGGGGATGGAACAGGAGTGAAGGGGTGGCCAGTGATGAACAGGTGACCAATCAGGAGCTTTGCCTTGAGAAACCCCGACATGGCGGTCAGAACTGCGGGTAATTCCCTTACCTTAAGTCAGCATAGCATGCTGACTTGGAGAAAGGACCATTTAAGCTGGACTCATGCTGCACCTCTGCTGTCAGCGTACGTGTAACTGGAAACCTCGTGTGACGAAATTTACGTCATCGTCTCCACTTCGCTAGTGTCCGCAGTGCTTGACCACGGACAACCACGTGCAGCCCAAATTTTGTGACTGCACTGCCTGCCCACGTCCTGAACGCATTGAAAAGCGCGTGCGCAAGGCTGAACGTCTCATTCACGAGGTGGCGATATCGGCACAGCATACTAAGACAAAGTAGACGAAGAAGACAAATTGCTCTTAATTGTTTTTATGGTTGTTTTGACTCCTTTGATTTTAGCACAGAAACCCAAGATTTGAAACAGAAACTCAAAGACAATCAGCACTTTAATATTGAGGTGCAGGATGTTAAAAGGGAGTTCTGCGCTGTAAAAGTGAACAAAAGTCAGGGCCCTGATAATATATGTGGGCGCTTGGTAAAGTCCTGTGCACATGAACTGAGTCCTATATTTCATTACATTTTCAATGAGTCCTTACAGACACAACATGTGCCTAAGATCTGGAAAGAAGCCGTGGTTGTTCCCGTTCCAAAATCCAGCTGTCCTAAAACGGTAAACGACTTTAGACCAGTTGCTTTGACTTCAATTTTAATGAAAATTTTTGAAAAACTGGTCAGATGTGAGGTCCTAAAGCAGACTAAGCATGCCTTGGATCCTCTGCAGTTTGCCTATAGGCCTCACAGAGGAGTGGAGGACACCACTGTCACTCTGTTTAACATGCTTTTTAAACATCTGGATTTTAATGGGACACACGCCAGGCTTTTATTTGTGGACTTTTCCTCCGCCTTTAATACAATCCAACCTCATATCTTAGTTGAAAGGCTCCTGCAACAATTTGATTTGAGCAATAACCTGGTGGGTTGGATTCTGGATTTCTTAACCAACAGGACGCAGCGAGTAAGGGTCAATGGTACATTGTCTGACCTAAAGTGCTCTTCTACTGGCTCTCCTCAGGGGTGTGTGTTGTCACCACTACTCTTCATCCTGTACACAAACATGTGTCGGAGCAGACATGACAACAGACACATTATAAAGTATGCTGATGACTCAGTTGTTGTCAGTCTCCTCCAGGATGGTGAGAGTGGCCACGGCCCAGTAGTTGATGATTTTGTTCACTGGTGTGAGGATTCCTACCTGCAGCTGAATACAACAAAAACTAAAGACATGATTATTGACTTTAGGAGGAAAACTCCCAGGCACAAAGTCACCGTACTAAAAGGTCAGACCACTGAATGTGTACAATCCTACAAATATCTTGGGACTGTGGCGGCATGGAATAATAAGGAGCGAACTGAGAGTTTTTAAGGGAGTTTATTATCATCATACCGCCATCACGAGAGCTCACTCCAGCGCCGTGCATGCGCGTCGGAGCGAGCCCGGAGGCTCTCGTCAGGAGACACAGAATGCGTGCCGTCAGAAGCAGTAGTCAGAGAGAGAGTGAGTTACAGAGCAATGCAGTTTTTATACCCCACTACAGACGATGCATTCACAGCAGTAGGTATGGACATTTGCATTTGAGAGACACACATAACAATAGGAAGACTACTGGCCGGAATTCGCCTCTGCTCCGGAGCTGTAGGACAAAAGAGGTTACAAGGCACATCTAAATATTGTTATCAGTCCATAGATCGCACTGCTGTGTTAATTGCTCCCGCTGAGCGCTCTGCTTATCCGTGGCTGTTGTGGGGGTTACCCATACACTCCCCCCCCAGAGTGCCTCAGCGGGAAGCTGAGGCCTCGATAGTCCAGCTTTGGGAGCAAGCTGCGGGGGAAGCTCGCTGCAGGCGGCGGTGGAGGGAGGGGGGGTGGGGGTAGCGAGTGCCGGCCCGGGACGGCGAAATTGTCTGGGCCGCGCAAAAATTGCCTGTGGATCCGCGATGTTGAGGGGCTGTCCCGTTGAACGTGCGGAGGTCCACAGTAGTAGTAGTAGATTAGTTTATTTGACAGGGACAGTGCAATAAACATAGACAATTAATCAAAGACAATCAATCTGATGTGTTGCACACACAGCAGCTGTAAGAAGAAAAATTAGTCTCTGACTCCTCTCGCGGCCATGAAGAAAAAAAGGAGCTGCAGCAGTGAGGCACTTGGCGTGTTGACTTTAGGTGCGCACGCAGTCCTAAAGCCCTCGGGGACAGCTGACAGCTGAATTCCCTTGTGCGCCGTGGCTGAGACCATTACAAAATCCTGTGAGCGAGCTGCATGCGTGCTACAGGTGTGTGAGCAGCCCTGAAGGTTCTGTGTGCAGCGGCGAAGGACGATGGCGGTCTGTGGAGCCGTTATTGTCCCGTGCATGGTGCGCTGTCCTCGTAACCCCCCGGTGTGCGTGTGGGGTTCGGTGCTTGGCGAGTCAGGGTCAGGGAGCTTGATGGAGATCAGCGTCGTCGGTGCCGATGGTCATCCCTGTTGAGCTGTTGCTGTAGATTGGTCATGGTGCGTTCAGATCCACGTGCTGCGTTCTCCGTCGGCCCTGGAGGTCGCCGTCGTGGAGAGAGGACGAGGTGCATGCGCTCTCGTGTGGAGGAGCTGTGAGAGCGGCCGGTCCCAGCGTGGATGTGCAGATCTCAGGCGTGCAGATCCCACCATGAAGCTTTCTGCAGCTTTCCCGGTCGTGGGTGATCTCCGGAGAGTTTCGCCTGGTGGTGGCTTTGCGTCGAGGTCTCCCTGTAGCAGAAGGGAGGGCAGATCGTGTGCGTCAGGCTGCTGCGTTCGCTTGTCGTCGGAGAATCACCGCCGGGTGCTGCGTTCGTTGTCGTCGGGTCACCAGTGTAGCTGTCCAGACCAGAAGGTTGCGTTGCACAAAGCGTGTGCTTTCTCGGGGTCACCAATTTGGCGGCATGGGATAATAAGGAGCGAACTGAGGGTTTTTAAAGGTGTTTATTATCATATCGCCATCACGAGAACTCACTCCGGCGCCGTGCATGCACGCCGGAGCGAGCCCGGAGGCTCTCCTCAGCAGATACAGGCAATGCATTCACAGCAGTAGGTATGGACATTTGCATTTGAGAGACACACATAACAATAGGAAGACTACTGGCCGGAATTCACCTCTGCTCCGGAGCTGTAGGACAAAAGAGGTTACAAGGCACATCTACATATTGTTATCAGTCCATAGATCGCACTGCTGTGTTAATTGCTCCCGCTGAGCACTCTGCTTGTCCGTGGCTGTTGTGGGGGTTACCCATAGGGACGATTATTGATAGTAATTTAAACTTTGAAGAGAACTGTGAAAGGGTGTGCAAAAAGGGTCAGCAACATTTGCATTGCTTGAGGAAACTTGCACGCTTCCAAGTTGACTGAACCATAATGACAATGTTTTATCGGGCTTTTATTGAATGTGTTTTATCCTTTTCTTTAGTGTCATGGTTTGGTCAGATAAAACTGAAACAGAGGAAATCCTTGGATCAGGTAGTTAGATGGTCCAGTCATTTGCTTGGTGAGCCACAGCTGAGCCTGACATCCCTGTACACCAGACACGTACAGAGGATGGCTACCTCCATTTTAAATGATGACTCCCACCCTTTGCACTGCAACTTTCAGCTTCTTCCCTCCAGACGGAGGTTTGCTGTCCCAAAAAGTAGAACCCAGCGCTACAAAAACAGCTTTGTTCCTGCTGCTGTCAAAGAGTTGAACAAATTGTAACAATATATTGCACATAATTTAGGTACCTATTTATTAACTCCATTTTATATTTACTTATTTTTGTAGGATTTTATTTGGGTTCTAAATCTTTTATTGGGTTTTAGACCTTTGAGTTTTTAACCTCTTTGACTAGTCTTTAACGTTTTAATGACCCTTCTCTCTTCTCTCTGGTTTTTCTCTCATCTCCTTGTCTTTATACCCTGATTGATGGAGCCTTAAGTATTTTTAAGTATTTTTATCATGTTTATAGTCAGCTTCATATGTGCCTGTGTTTGTGTTTATGTTGATTGTAACTGTGGTTTGTAAATATGGATGTCACCAGACTGCAAAACAAATCTACCTACGGGTACAAATAAAGGAACCTGAACGAGGAAGCGGAAGATGAGAATAAACATACATGAATCATATATAAATAGTTCAGCAGCAGCAGCATCGTGGAAAAGGAGTGAAAACCGGGAAGTCGAACAGCAGAAAGCAAGCAGTGTTTCTTTGTTGGTGAAAATCCTGGGGTGTCAGCAAATTGGCACTACCTGTAGGGCAGGAGTGAAACTACAAATGATAGTTGTGTGCATGCGTCAACCGCTTGGCCTGGGTAGATGAAAAAAGTGAGCATGTACAGCGCCATGTGCATGCCAGGCTCATCCAAAGCACACGTGGACCAAAGCGGACTAGAGGGGAAATGTAGCATGAATAAGGCTTAAAAGGCTCATAAAGTCAGTGAGTGAGCAGTCAACCACTTCCTGATTTCAGATTGCGACAGCGCTAAACCTTCAGTCACTTAACGTGAATGCACCTAAAGTCAACAAGTCTGCAAGAGAGGAGAATGAAATTTGGCCATTGACTTTGTGAATTTCAGTCATCTTAACTCGCCACGTACATAATAATGAACGTAAAGTAGTTAATTAATATTGTAGTAGGTGGTGAAGTAAATCCTCAGTATTTCAGCAGTCACTCTTGCCTTTCCCTGCATATGAAGCCTAACCACACCTGTTAGCTAAGCGACTCTTCATTATTGTTCCTGTTACCAGCAGGTTAAAACTGCTATAAATGCCTCCACTGCTTACATATGTACCTTTTCTGCTTTTTTTTTTTTTTTTTTTTAACACGTTTAAAGTACTTTAATAAGCTCATGCCTCTCTCGGACAATGATGCTAGTGACACACTGCCTGCTGACTGGAACGTTCGTGGGTGGCGCGTTTCCGAACTGTGCACGGATGATGGTCATGCATGTTGTTCATGTGCGCATTTGTGGAGCATCATTCCTACGTATTTTTTTTTTTTTTTCATAAATTCACATTTCCTTAGCATGGTGGCATAAATGCAAGGATGGCGGCCCGCCACGCAGAAATGTTACCAGAGGAAACCCTGCCGGAAATGTTACATTAAGCAACACATCGGCGTGTACATTTTGAATGGAGAATTTTTAGTACTCAAATTATCTGAGTAATCGTTGCAGCCCTAGTTTTGTGTGTCTGCTGTGTGGGAATATGAACAGCAGTTTTAATTCTAACGTTTAATATTTTTGCTAAATAAAAGTTTAATGTTCTTTTAAAGCATTTACATGGATTATTATGTTTGTGGTATAAAATGCTCTTCTCAGTGTCAACAGTGATACTGTTTATTATAATAATTTCTGGGACAATTTATTCATGAACAAAATATAAATGTTCAGGCCTAGCTGACTGTGGGGATGGGCGATATGGTGATATTGGATTGTGAAGGATTAGAATGCTAGAATTGTTGCAGTTCTACGATCATACAAGTTGATACTTGCAAAGCTTTTTTCCTTAGTTGAACAACTGTTTGTCCCTTTCATGTGAACGGACTGTGTTCAGTAAGTTATGTAGTAGTGCTGGCTGTTGTGTAGGAAGAAGGAACTGAAAAGCCTGTTAAAAAGGTGGAGTTCTTCATTCTGTTCAGTGCTTTATTTTCAACTGGAGAGATTAGTTTGGTTGTACTGTTTAGTGACCTGCAATATCATTCTTTAAACATGAAAAATAATTGTGATAAATTCTTGATCCTCCCAATAAGAAGTGGTGATATGATCTTTGCCCATATCAGCCACCTCAACCTGTCCCCTTGGCTAGTGAAAATGCTTGAGTGGCCACTAATAACTCTGGAAAAAATACTAGACACAGTGGCTGATGAGCATCCGAGTGAAACCCTGGTGGGGATTACGAACAAAGTAGTTCAGACTTCACAGATACTGTCAAACTTGAAACTACATGTCTGTATTTGCAAATCGGGTACTTGGTGTAACGTAAGTGGCCTGCATGGCACTGCCGTCGTAGTGAGCTCATTATAAAGGGAACAGGAGTGTAGAGCTCTTATTTTGAAGACCCAGACAGGAAATGTGCACAGCTTTCTTTGGCATGGTAAGTATATGTCTTGCAGTAGGTGCATGAATGACTGTGCAGTATTTAGCAGCAGCTGCTGCTGGAAGGGCCGCTCTTTAATATCTGTCTTGGATCCTTCTCTTTACGTATGAACCCAGGTTAAGGTTATCATGCACGTAAATAAGCACTAATATGTTTCCACTGGTTAACATGATGATCATTGTCAGCAACCTCTACAATGGAAAGAGACATTTTGACTTATTTTTGGCAAAAAAAAGATAAGAATAAAATATAAAATGATACTGATATAATAAAATGAGTCATTTTCCCTCTTAATATTAGCTGTAGGTGAGGTTTTTTCTTCTATTTGAATATAGCATTTTTTCCCTCAAATTTGTGACATTGGCTACATTCACACTGCAGGTCTTAATGCTCAGTTCCAATTTTTATTTATTTATTTTTTGCACACGTGACCCATATCAGATTTTTTTTTTTTTTTTCTGACAGTCTGAACAGCACACATCTGATTTTTTTGTTTTCTTCACACCAGACCCAAGCCACTTTCACATGTGGTCCTGATTCAGCTACATATTGTGTCTGGTAATTTTGCATAAGTTTATTACTATATTTTGGTGAATTTGCCACTACTACTTAGAAATTAGCAACTTTTTACTTGTAAATTACCTTTCTCATACATTATTTTTTTTAAACCTGTAATTTGTGACTTTTTTGTGCCAGTGTCTTCTGAGAGCAGAGGTGTATCTAAGACTGCTCTTCCTAGGGCTTATCAGGGCCTGTCCGCCCTTCTGAGGGTGTAAGAGGGTGAAACTGGACATCCTGGCAGAACGAAAAACAATATCTGTCACAGGTCTGTGGTGGACCACTCCCAGTTACACGGGGTGAGACTGGACATCCTGGCAGATAAGCACATCTGTTGCAAGGTCTGTGGTGGACTTTTGCCAGCCGGTGCATCGTGACATGCACTACACAAAGAGCAGAGATAAACAAACCTATCATCTAGTCAGTTACTGCAACAGATACTGGAGTCAGTTTGTCTTGGCCTGTCCTTGCCACTGATAATACCTCTATCTGCCAAGACTGTGCCACTAGTCCAGCAAAAGCTGGCGGTACTCAAATACTTTGCAAGCAGTTTCATGAAATGGTCAGTCAGAAAGCAACTCATACCAGCTCGGACTTCGCCCGGGTTAACAAGGTCAGGCGTTCCTGGCAGCCCTGGCGGGGTGAAGGACAGAGCTGCGTGGAGGAATCTGATCAGACCTAAATGAAACTGTCATTGTCACCCCTGACGGACTGCTATGATGATGATGATGATCTCTTAAAGTAACACTCCACCAAAAATCAAGTTTTTTTTCTGTTGTTAACATGTCTGTAACACGTTTGTTGTGAATTACAAGAGCGAAATCACTCAAATGTATCATTGCTGTTTTTTTGCTGTAAAATTTCATTTAACCCCCCCCCCCCCCCCCCCCAAAAAAAAAAAAAATAAAAAAAAAAATATGGGCAACTTTGGACAGAGTGTTTCTAGCTACATAAGTATTCCTGCTTAGCCTGATTGGTTAATATTATAGCCAATCAGGCTAAGCCCTGGGCGTGGCTCCAGACCAGACTTCACTGCCTCAGGGGAAGAGGGAGGAGCCAAGGAGCCAAGGAGCTTTTACCAGATGGGAAAGATGGCAGATTGTACGTGTTCAGTTTTTGGCTGTGTGAGCAAGAAATTCTCTTTTTACATTATGTGTCTCACCCACAGACATGAAAATATGACATAAAATAAAATTAATCATTGCTAAAAACCTCAGTGTCCCAGCTAAAATATCAGAGAGGACACAGGTTTGCATGCTGTATTTTACCCTGCATGCCGAGGGAGACGGCCCTGGGGTGTGTGATGCAACAGCGGGGGCAAGTATCATCATAGGTGAACCTGCGAAAGGATCCTTCACAGTGGAGATCCACTGCCTGGCCCCGTGTGGAGGCTGGAGAGCTCCCCACCGGCCTCTGGTTGCCCACTCACCACAGCTCGCTCCAGTCGTTGTGTGTGAGTTCTGTAGGCTCCCATGCACAACAGCAAATTCTGTGCCTTTTTTGGACTAATTAAGAAGTGAAATTAGATAATTTCCCATAGAAACTTGAACATACCAGGGACCCTGGTTGAAGAACACTGGTCGTTTAATTGGTGTGTTTATGTCATTATGTGTGGTGGGAGGTATGCTACAATAGCGTATTTATTTATTTTTTGTATTAATATTCATTTTCTTAACCTCTTAAACCTTTCTGGTTGCGGGGGGCTAGAGCCCATTCCAGCATTTTTGAGCAAAAGGTGGGATACAATCTGGACAGATTACCAGTCCATCACAGGGCCAACACAGAGACGGACCATGATTCACTCTCACTTCATACCTAGGGATAGTTTATCCCCAGCTGATGCTAATTAACCTAACGTGCATGTCTTTGGACTGTGAGAGGAAATCGGAGTACTTGGAAAAATCCCACGCAGACGTGGGAAGAACATAGAAGCTCCCTACAGAGAGGTCACTGCTGACCAGGGATGGGCTTGAACCACAACCTCCTTACTGTGAGGCAACAGTGTTAACCACTGCAGCATTGAGCTGTCCCTGGATTGTTGGTATTCCTTTTCCCCGTTTTCCAGATGCTGTGTTTACATCTTTCAATTTAAAAATGCTGTTTGTCAATAGATGACCACATTTTCTTTTTTTTTTTTTTTTTTTTAAATTACAGCTCTGGAATAAATGATACAGACATCCATATGATTTATAGCTACAGACTCGTAATAAAGTGCTTCACAGTGATGAGTGTGAAAAGAACAAAGTCAGACCTTAAAGTCTACATCAGTCACAGTTTGCTGGATGTCATTTTCATGGTGTAAGTGTTATGTTAAGGAATATATCAGTAAAGATTTGAGTATGATCACCACTTTTTTCTGCTGTTGTTCCTCAGGTAAAAGCCCTGAAGGAGAAAATTGAGGAGGAAAGAGGAAAAGATGCATTTCCATCAGCGGGACAGAAACTTATCTATGCAGGTGAGCCAAATCACAACAGAATTGTAGGAAAAAGACTTCCACTGTAAAAATGTTGGATCATGCTTCCTGCTACTGATATTAGAAATAACTCAAACACTGTTTCTTTTAAAAATATGCTCAAGCTGTATTTAAGTGAAACCATAGCAACAGTAATGATAATTTGTTCTCTGTAACCAAGTTGAACTCAGTTCATTATGAAGGTGATCAAAACATACTTTTAAAAGGCATACTGACTTTAACAGTCTGTTAACTTTACTAGCTGAAGTGTCATTAAGAACTACAAAATGCTTACAGAGCTCATACCTACACTAACAATTATAGACGGCAAATAAAATCCTGTGTTGTGATTTATGTGATCGATAACAAAATTTAAATGTCCTATTCACTGAAAACTGTGTTTTTGTAGATTTTAACCTTGTGAAATGCATCTGCTGGTCTCATGATCACTGAAAGCATCAAAACACTCACTTCTCTTCAAAAACCCAAACACCCTTTATATCAATTCTGTCTCTGAGAAGCCAATGCAGCCCTTTCATATTTGTGCCGCTATGTCAGAAAAAGGTAACCTTACCCTGGATTTACCAGTCCCTCCAGGATTTCACAATGTTGCGATCGCATCAATTCACGCGAAATCAGCCAATCAGCACAACTGTTGCACGACCTTGCAACTTTGTCCAATCACAGCAACTTTCCCGCAATTTTGGCCAATCCTCGTCAACTTCCACCAATTTCCCCAATCAAATTGGTCTCTGAGTGGCGCTCAAACGCTCAGTCTAACCAATTAAATGCATCGCTGCACCCCATTCACTTCCGTGTATACAGTGAGTATTAATGGAACACATCAGCAAAAATAGAGCGTGTGATTTAAAAACTCATCCGCAAGGTTTCCAACACTGTCCCTTCATCCGTCTGCCCCAGCCTGTCGGTGGATGTCTTGCCACATCTCCATCCTGATTGCGTGTACAAAGTGCTGGGTTTGTGTTGAAAAACGTCTGCCTGCCCCAAAAGCACCCCGTTGCTGGAGCACACGTGAGAAGAGACTCCATAAAACCACAAATAAAAAGAGCTACAGCCAGTGTTTGATCATTTATACATCTTTAGAGGTAAAATTATTACTATATTTGGTCAATGAGCTTTAAAGCTGTGACTCCCCCCGCCCCTGGAAATGAAAGATGTGTGTCTGAAGAGACAAATGAGTGAGTGAGTCAAGACGTGCAGCAGACAGAGAGGTAGGAGTTAGGCATGGAAAGAGAGAGAATATTGTCTGTAATTTTTTTTTCTTCAGAAAAACACAGACTCCAATAGCCAATACAGAGCAACAGAATAAATTATTTCTTTTTTCCTCTCTGCCCAGTACAGAGTGGTTGGGAACCGTAGGGAGTTTTCAAATGAAGGTGCTGCCAATAATTTCCAAATCTCTACTCTTTAACATGCATTCATTGCAATTTAGCTGTTGTCATGGATATTGTACTAAAGTCTGTATTTGCTGTTGCACAAGAGTTTTTTTCTGTATGGCAGAAGTTTCTGCTTAATTTACAAACCACTGTAATAGGGAATTTTTGACAATCCTGTGCTTTTCTTGTATTGTTATATAGAATATCACTGCAGTAAACTGGAAAAGAAAAACCTTCTGCTGTAAAATTTGTAATTCTTCCTACAACTTTTAGTGCAAAAAAAACTCTCAAAACTTTGCAACTTTTATCGCAACTTTTTCAAAAAGGTCCCACAAATTCAGGCTTTTTGGGCCGCAACAATCATAAAAACATCCGTTGAAATCCTGGAGGGACTGATTTACACTGATTCCGGATACAGTGCCGACGGAACCTTGCTTCCATCCCTACCAGCTCAGTTTGTGTTTTGAAGTGGCATGGATTTAAAAAAAGGTTCGAAATACAAGATCATGTGTTAATTTTATAAAATGACACGAGTTCTCAAGAAAGACCTGAGCGAGACCAAGGAGAACCAATTGCAATCACATGATAACAACAAGGAAGCGTGATGTGCCGGCTTGCCACCTGGATTTTTGTGCTCTAATAATACACAAGTAGCCCGTTAATTTCAATTCTAAGACGTGTTTGTTATGTCAAAGTTTATACCTTCCCTGACACAGTGGTGGAGGAGTAGACCTCAGAAAATAACTGACCATCCTTAAATTATTTTTAATAAACAAACAGCTATTAAATACAGCAAGATACCACGGCATGTCCTTGTGGATTGGATCCAGCATCCTTCAAAAATAGTACCTGCTAACTCCAGGTCTTTCTGGAGCGCTCCACGAGTGGTCTTTGGCTCTTGGATAACTCTTCTGATCATGCTTTTGACTCCTCTGTCAGGAGCTCCTGGCCGTGGCCGGTTTATGGTAAAATGATGTCCTTTCCACTTCTGAATGATCGGTCCAGCGGTGTTCACTGGAACATTCAGCAGTTTAGAAATGCACCTGTAACCAACGCCATCATTATGTCAGGGCTGGGTGATATGAAAACATTCCAGTCACAATAAATTTTTCCCATATTGATCAATATCGATATATATTGCAATATGAAATCGCTATTTCTGTCAAGCTTAAAGGTCTGATGATACGATTCTGACTTCCTCTAATTTTGCAACACATAATACAATATGACAAAATAGGTTGGTCTGTGCAGTTCTAAGCCAAACATCCTTTTTTTCACGCAAATATCCGACATTTTCATGAGCGCCACGTCACCAATTGCGTCAGTGGCTGGAAAACCCCCCGGCCATGTTGTAACGTCAGTGACAGAACACAGCGCTTGGCTGCTCATTGTACACACAGGATGGAAGCGGTAGAAAACATCGATGGTTCCAGCACATGTAGTTTGGAATTGGTTTGTGTTGTCCAATCTTCAGACGATTACAGTTCAGAAGAATGGGATGATAATGAAGAATCTGGAAGCATCAGACTTTATAGGTTTGAGCCGTGCCAAGCGGGCATCATGCCTAGCGAGTCAGAGAGACTCAGAGAGTAACAGTGGAGAGGCACACATGCCCGCTGCAGCAGTGGCGACAAACACACGGCAGGGGAACACCGAGTGTTATGCTTTTGCTACAGATATTGCAACAAATTATTTGTTCATAAATATAATTTATTTAAACCCGATTTTTCAATAAAATCATAGCAGTGTATTCTCTGTGGTTCAGGCATCGTGTTTATTATGGATTATCTTTTGAGTTCTTGTTGTTTTTATGTTTTGTACATGTGAATAATGTGCCGTTTTGACCCACTTTCAGGTGGGCACTATCCAAGATTCGCCAGTCCGACCACGCCCCCTCTCTCTTTGACAGTCAGCTGTTCATGTTTTGTGTGCATCATCTGCCGTGTTGTCAGCCAGCCAATATTGCCAACACTATCACGACATGTTAGCCACTCCACACAGCCGTGGTTCTGTTGCGCCCTTGTAGCAATGTCAGCTCTGGGGTGCAACCGTGGTTAACACGTCTCCTCTCCATACGTTCGCTGGGCGATGTCAGCCCCAAACACCTACTGTTTGTGTTTCTAAGATGAGATAAGCCTTTATTAGTCCCACAATGGGGAAATTCCAGGATTGCAACAGCACAGGGATAGCAACACTCAGAGCAATAATTAAGAAGATACTGAAGATATAAATAAGAGCAGTGGATATACATACATACACATCAATATATAAATATACTGTATATACACAGTGCGGAGCATTGTAGCTAGATGGAATAAACAGCATAACCGTCTACTTAGTTATCCTACATAGTATGAATATGTACCCATACATATTGTCATCCTCCGTAGCGACCGATACTGTCCTAGTTGTATATACTGGAGGGGACCATTGTGCAAGTCTATTGCGTCTTTTGCATTCAGTACTATTAGGTCGTCACGTTTTTTTGCCATCTCTGCGAGCAGCCCTGCTTAGGTTATACAGTCTGACAGCCGTAGGTAGGAAGGACCTGCGAAACCTCTCGGTTGCGCACCTAGGATGATGTAGTCTGCTGCTAAATGAGCTCCTTAGTGTGTTC
The DNA here is from genome assembly GCA_020510985.1 of Pholidichthys leucotaenia. Classification (NCBI taxonomy): domain Eukaryota; kingdom Metazoa; phylum Chordata; class Actinopteri; order Cichliformes; family Pholidichthyidae; genus Pholidichthys; species Pholidichthys leucotaenia. Next base: position 264,336,767 of record CM035839.1, read on the forward strand.
AGTATGTCCTGCATAGGGTGGGACTCGGACTCCAGCAGAGATGACAGTTTAGCCACCATCCTTCTCTCTCCTATCTCCTCCACTGGGTCAGGGCGCTGCCCCAGGACAGAGCTAGCTTTCTTGATCAGTTTGTTCAGTCTCTTCCTATCGGCTGCTGTAATGCCACTGCCCCAGCAGACTACTCCAAAAGTGATGGCTGATGCCACCACCGTGTCATAGAATGTCTTCAGCAGCGCCCCTTGTACACCAAAAGACCTGAGTCTCCTCAGTAGGAACAGCCTGCGCTGTCCCTTCTTGTAGAAGTCGTCGGTATTGTGTGACCAGTCTAGTTTATTGTTCAGATGAACACCCAGGTACTTGTAGGATGTCACCATCTCGATGTCTGCTCCCTGTATGTTTACTGGTGCTGTGAGGGGTTGTCCTCATTTCTGTGTATTTTTGTAAGTCTTCACCTTTTGGGATCAGTCTTTATGTTCAATAAATGTGCTGTTGTGAATCCTGCACGTAAATCCATTCTTCCTTTCCCTCCTTGTGCGCTCTGACGCAGGGCATGGAGAGGGAGGATGAAATAACGAGGATTTACGTGCAGGGTTCACCACAGCACATTTAATACAGAAAGACAGACAATTCCCAAAAAGGTGAAGATGTACAAAAAACACAAACACACCTACCGATGGCGTTAGGGGGCCAGCATCGCCCAGCGAACGAATGAGAGGAGATCTGCTAGCCACAAGTGCGCCCCAGAGCCGACATCGCTTCAAGGACGCATGAGAACCACGGTGAACACAGAGTGACTAACGCGTGGTGAGAGTGCTGAAAATACTGGCAGACTAACAGCACAGATGACAATACTGTGGACCATCAGTGCATGACTGGCAAACGGCCGCTTAAGTACATGCACTGCTGGTGATGATGTGATGAGAAGCACCTGGGCGAGGACCGGGAAACATGATCAGTGGGAGTTTGAATCAGCTGGTGATAATGAGAGAGGGGGCATGGCCAGACCGGCGAATGTCAGCATGTGCTCACAGAAAGTAGGTCAAAGCTGCATATAAATCAATTAATCCTTCCCCTCCTCGTGCGCTCCTTCTGCGTAAAAGCGCACGAGGAGGCTTATGACAGTTGGAGTTGAAGCGTGTGATGTGGTCTTTCACGGCCTGCTCTTTATCTAAGTCTGCGACACAATGCAAAGGCATAGCCGTAAAATTAAAACAAGAAACCAGAGAAACTGTGAGCTACAAAGCTGCTGTCATTCCAGTCAACAACACCGGCATCCATTCTGTCGCTTACGTCATGGAAGGGTGGCACCACAGTCCAGTCAGTGGCTGCGGGTTTTTGATAACTGGTTTATGCAGGTGCGGTTGTGAAGCTGTAACAAGATTAATTTTAAATATTTATTTTCTGTCAGAAGTTGAAATTGACAAATGTAGTGAAGAACATTATACAACTGTGTTTCAAATAATTATAAAACAAACTATTATAAAATATAAACATTTTATAATATTCTGTTCATCAACTTACCGATAGCTGAGGGAGTTACCTGCCCAAATGTAGCAGTCATTACAGTCCAGCTCTCATCCATATGAAATTATAAGTCTCCCCAGTGCAAGTGTGGACAAGGATGGTTGCAGCCAAACACCGGTTAGTATTTGGATTAAACAACGAACGTGTCCGAATGGGACACAAAATGCTGAAATTATTAAATTAAATTTCAAGAAATGTACTCAATAGGTCTGGAATATTTGTAAACGTGTCTGTTAGTTGACTTGATGTCACTTGGTCCCATTAGATCAGGGGTGTCCAACCATGTGCCATGGAGAGCCAAGACCCTGCAGGTTTTACCTCCAACCAGTGTCTTCAACAGCAGATTTCAGTGAACTTCTTCCCACTGATTGCTGATAAGTGAAAACACCTGCTGAAGAGACTGGGTAGAAGAGAAAACCTGCAGGGTCTTGGCTCTCCATGGCACATGGTTGGACACCCCTGCATTAGATATAATTTAATGTGCTATTTGGGCAATTTGTGTAACGCTAGTTACTACAAGAATGGCTATTTTTTATTAAATATTAGAATTAAAAATGATTTCATTAATTTTGGGGGTGTTTGGGGTCCCATTTATTAAAAAAAAAAAAAAATGGATTTTTCTCGGGGGTTGGGGTCACCGGAGTCCCGTTTGGTCCATTCGGTCCGGTTCGCTGTATAGTACAAAACTGCTCAACAGGCTGGCATTGCTTCAGATGGGAAAAGATTTGTAGTGTTGCCTGATTTTGTGGGAACATGCTTGACAGTTTGCAGTACACGCCAAGCTGCTTTCTATCTCCACATTACTGAATTTCTTGGGGCGTTTTTTTTTTTTTTTCCCAACAATTTCCTCATCTATTGAGCATTGGGTGGCGTCTGTTTCTGTGTCTTCTTTGGCAGTGCTGTCACTGGACTTTTCATTAATGTTTTCTGTTGTCTCTTACATGGCTGCGCTAGCCCAAACATTAGCAGGTGTGCTAGGCTAAGCCCTGGCTATGTGCTGGTTGTATGTGCCTACGCATGCTGTTGTGTGCATCAATCAAACGTGACTTCTAGCCACATGATTTGTTCGGTGTGGCATATTCTCATTTTCATTGGCTTTTCATTCTGTCTGTCAAAACATGGTACGAATGAGTTTTATCGAAATCCTATCAAATGTTTCATGCCTCTGTTCAGGAAAAGTTATTTTGCAATAATTATCGTTTTATCGCCCAGCCCTACATTATGTTTTGCAACAATAAGGTTGTGAAGGTCTACAGAGAGCTTTTTGCTTCTACCCATCATGAGTTCTTTGTGGTATGACAATCTGATATTCACAGACCTTTTTAAAGTCTATCAGTTAGGACTTAACCAGCTGAAATCAATTTGCACTGGTGGGGGATGGGATGGCTTCCTAAATTCTGATGGATTTCAGCTGGTTTCTTGGCTTTCTATGCCTTTTTGCGCCTCTTTTTCTTCATGTGTTCAATACTTATTCCCTATGTCACTTTCTTAACTATAACTTGTTTTGTGAATACAGTTGCCTTGATTTCTTTGTATGTATGGATTACTTGGGTTAAGATACGATAAGATAAGCATTTATTAGTCCCACAATGGGGAAATTTCAGGATTGCAACAGCACAGGGATAGCAACACTCAGAGCAATAATTTAGAAGATAAGAAAATAAGAGCAGTGAATATACATACGTACACATAAATATATATATACACAGTGCGGAGCATTGTAGCTAGATGGAATAAACAGCATAACCATCTTATTTAGTTACCCTACATGGTATGAATATGTACCCATACATATTCATATTCATATAACACATGCAGGTTAGGTTAATTGGAGACTCTAAAGTGGCCCTAGGTGTGAATATGTGTGTGAATGGTTAAGGGATAGCGCTGTATCGTGGCTGCTTCATCCATCCAGGTGGTGGATGACCCTCAATTTCCCCTCTGGGGATCAATAAAGTATACTAAATCTAAAAAAAAAATAAAAAAAAAAATATTGTCACCCTCCATAGCGACTGATATTGTCCTAGTTGTATACTGGAGGGGACCATTTGTGTAAGTCTGTTGTGTCTTTTGCATTCAATACTATTAGGTCGTCACATTTTTTTGCTATCTCTGCGAGCAGCCCTGCTTAGGTTATAAAGTCTGACAGCCGTAGGTAGGAAGGACCTGCGAAATCTCTCGGTTGCGCACCTAGGATGATGTAGCCTACTGCTAAATGAGCTCCTTAGTGTGTTCAGTATGTCCTGCATAGGGTGGGACTCGGACTCCAGCAGAGATGACAGTTTAGCCACCATCCTTCTCTCTCCTATCTCCTCCACTGGGTCAAGGCGTTGCCCCAGGACAGAGCTAGCTTTCTTGATCAGTTTGTTCAGTCTCTTCCTATCGGCTGCTGTAATGCCACTGCCCCAGCAGACCACTCCAAAAGTGATGGCTGATGCCACCACCGTGTCATAGAATGTCTTCAGCAGCGCCCCTTGTACACCAAAAGACCTGAGCCTCCTCAGTAGGAACAGCCTGCGCTGTCCCTTCTTGTAGAGTGCGTCAGTATTGTGTGACCAGTCTAGTTTATTGTTCAGATGAACACCCAGGTACTTGTAGGATGTCACCATCTCAATGTCTGTTCCCTGTATGTTTACTGGTGCTGTGAGGGGTTGTCCTTGCCTGCGGCAGTCCACCACCAGCTCCTTAGTTTTCCTCGCGTTGATCTGGAGGCAGTTCCGATGGCACCAGTCCACGAAGTCCTGGATAAGTCCTCTGTACTCAGCTTCATCTCCGTTGGAGATGAGGCCGACGATCGCAGAGTCGTCAGATATCTGATATCTGGTCGTTACTGATATCTGGTGAAAATCTCAGGTTAATGGCTCCATCAGAAATATGTTTAATGAGAAAAATGTTGACGTGTCCAATAGTTATTTTCCCTGCTGTATGCTGTGGAGTCCAGATCACAGCTGTAACGGACCGATCTGGCCGCCATTCACTCATTCATGTATGTTTCTGGGCATAGTGTACTCCTGGGTCATTTCCTGTCAACCACTGAAACCACACGCTCCTGTCTACCAGGGATGCTTTATTTCATTCATTCTTTAAAGGGGGTCATTGATTGAAAAATGGTGTGTTTTTAGGTTTTAGCTGTCTGAAATGATTCTACTGATCACCTAATTATCCAAACATTTTCAAAACAGTCAGTTCTCTTTAAAAAAAAAAAAATAAAAAAAAAAAAAAAAAGCACACAGCCTTTATCTTTTTTTTTTCCGTCCCAGAAGCATTTTTGACTTTTTTGTGGAAGTTGTTAACGTCACGTTTTGAAAGAGCCAACCCACCGCCGTCCTTGAGACCAGCCCACTGCTCTATCATTGGCCTACCTAGCTGTCTGCCATGTATATGGAAGTGGTGCTAAAGGTAGCCAGTTAGCCCCCAAGCTAACACTGGTAACGGGAAGCTCAAACCAAGCGCGGCTTATATTATTTTGTTCAGATCTTAGTCACCCTAATAACCATCCCTGTTACCACCTTGTTCACTGGTCCGCGATCCACATTGTGCCTCGTGTCACTGGTGGTATCGCAGCGGGCCACCGGCATGCTGGTCATGGGGAGCTGAGAGCCAGCAGCCCCAGGCAGCATCCTCGGGTCGTGGCAACTGCCTATGCCGCCCTCCGGATGCCAGGGCAGGCAATTGCTGTGACCTGGAGATGCTGCCTGGAGCTGCTGGCTCAACTCCCTCACCATCCTCTGGGCATACTCTCATGGGTAGCATGGGGGAGCTGCTTCATGACGGGGCAGACACACACACACACCCCAGCTGCCCGTGGGAGAGGAGCGGAGTACTATGGAACGAGACATTGCCCTTTGAGATCCCATGGCTTAGTCACTGGCCTTGGTTTGCAGCGCTCAGTGGAGCGTACCGTGCTGGTGGTTTAATGTGGCATCTCGGTGGAGTTGTTGGGTGGACCGGGATGACACGAGATGCAGAAACGACTGTGTATCAGTGAACCAGTGCTGCTCATCCGAGCTGGAAAAAGCCGGTGGCAGAACACAGGCTCGAAGCTACTCAGCTAATGGCTAACTGACATAAGAGAGAGGGTGGAGTTGAACAGCTGAAGTCTGTTTCTTAAAGTGACAGGCTATAAATCCGAGCATTTGAAGAAAGGCAAGAAAAGTTAAAAAACAAATTTGATTCAATAATTTAAAAAAATTAAAGAAAATGTGAACAGGGCAGCTCTGTGGTGCAGTGGTTAGCACTGTGGCAGCACAGTAAGAAGGCCGTGGGTTCGATCCCACCCCCTGACCATCAATGACCCTTCTGTGTGGAGTTTGCATGTTCTCCCCGTGTCTGCGTGGGTTTGCCCCAGGTGCTCTGGTTTCCTCCCACAGGCCAAAAACATGCAGGTTAGGTTAACTGGGGACTCTAAAGTGGCCCTAGGTGTGAATGTGTGTGAATGGTCAAGAGATTGGCGCTGCACCATGGCTGCCTCTTCCATCCATGTGGATGCCCTGAATTTCCCTCTGGGATTAATAAAGTATACAAACAAAATATATCACAAACACTTCATTAAGACATGAGTGAGCTGTTAAAATGTGTAAAAAGTCCAGTCAGTGACCCCTATAAGACAAATTTACATTAGTTGGCTCAAGCTCGCTATGCGAGCTAGGAGCTAGCCAGCTAAGATTAGCAATAGTCATGTAAGAGAGAGAGCAGAGTTGAAATGGCTCGTAGCCATTTAAAGAGCCATACACTCGAACAAGCTGTTCTGGGGAATGCTGCAAAAGATAATTCACCATGATGCTGCAATAATTAAATAATTTAAGGCAATTTGACCAAAAGATGTCAGATATTTCAATAAGACCTGTGGGAGCTGTCAGCATGTGGGAAAAGGGAAATGAATAAGACCTTTAGCCCATGACGAGCCCTGAGCTTCAGTCCACCCCACCCTTCCTCTTTTGTCAGTTCATCTGTTGTTGAGGCCATTATATTGTATGTTAGCTGATGGCTCCAGTGAGCAATGCAGCTTTAAATTAAATTAAATCACCCTTTATTGTCATTCAACCAATCATGTACAGTAGAACGAAGTTGTGTTTTACCCATCTACTGTTAATCACACACACCCCAAGTGTAGAATCAGAGGGCCGCTGCCATGCAAGGCGCCGCCACAGATTTCCCTCCTTCCTTCCATTATTGCTGAGCGCCAAGCTGGACGGCAGGAAATTCCACTTTTATATGGTCTTCGGCATGACCCGGCTGGGATTTGAACCCCTGCCTCCCGGGTGTGGGGCGGATGCTCTACCAACTGAGCCACCACTCCAGTAGCTTGATCCAACGAACATAACCTTGGCTGAATGTGAGAGTAAAACCCCAACAAAGCATTACTGGGGACAGGGGTGTATGGTTTGTGTGTCTGGCAGGATATGAGCAGTCCCTGGGCTGTAATAGACACAGAAACAACCCTGAATGACTGAATGGTTAACTCTAACAGCAGCTAACGGCTGCTGCTGGAGAGCTTTCCCACCCAGTATAGAATAAAGTAGAGTACAGTAACTGAGCAATATTACACGAGACGATGTTACGGTATCGTGATTATAGTGACTGTGGCTGTGATACATCTAACAGCCGAGGACATTAGACATATCACAGCCATAGTAAGTATAGTCATGATACCGTAACAAACTCGAGTGTAATATTGCTTTTATACAACAGTTCTGGCAAGCAGAATTTATTAAATGACAGCAATACTGGACAAAATCTGATTTGTTTAACGAGTTATTTTGTGCTGCTGAGGAAAAAAATGGTCCCTAAATCTAGCCAGTAACTGTTGCTAAACGTCTGTCAGTATGAAGACGTCTGTTGTCATTTCACACACATGTAAACAAATTAAATATTGTCAAGTGCAAATGTAATGTTTAGAAAACATACCTGTTGAGTCGGTACTGTGAAAGACCAGAGATCAAAACGTGGCTGTTACACTGGTAGCTACCCGATGGCTAGTAGTTAACATGCTAGATATTTCTTTGGCACACTTTGCTCGCTTTTCTTGGCATTTTCAGATGGAACAAAGAGTCTGTCACCACAAAAGTATTGTGGTTTACCATTATCCCTGTTTTTACTGTTCTCCAGATTGTCAAGGTCTGCTGATGAAATTCTTGCACACGGGAAGTTTCCATGGAAATAGCCTGGCTCGTTCCTTTCTCCTCCTCCTCTTCTGATGACCGTTCATAATTTACCTCAAATGTTACATTTGGAAAAATGTCCATCGTTTTGCTGTATTCCATTAATGTTGCCTTAAAGTGCCGACCAGGAGTGGACAGTAAATGATGGTTACTGGAGTGGTGGCTCAGTTGGTAGAGCATCCGCCCCACACCCGGGAGGCAGGGGTTCAAATCCCAGCCGGGTCATGCCAAAGACCATATAAAAGTGGAACTTCCTGCCGTCCAGCTTGGTGCTCAGCAATAATGGAATGGAGGAGGGAAATTTGTGGCGGCGCCTTGCATGGCAGCGGCCCTCTGATTCTGCACTTGGGGTGTGTGTGATTAACACTGTAGATAGGTAACACACAATCTCGTTCTGCTGTACATGATTGGTTGTACAGTTGAATGACAATAAGGGTGATTTAATTTAATTAATTTAATTAACGGTTACTAGAGCATCTTTGAAGTGGAGCGAGATATATCCAGTGAAACTGGATTGCAGTTATTAGGGATTTTAGTGACTCTTGAAACCCCTATTGTCCAATCAAATCACTCGGTCGGAACTAACTGTTGTATAAGCTAAAATAATGTATGGTGGTGGGTGTGTGTGGCAGAATTCAAGACTTGTTGCAGTGATTATTTATCAATAAATGTGTGGTGTCAATATGATTTTTTTTTTTTTTTTTTTTTAACTGGTCCTGGTGGAGTTGGAGCCTTTGGGATCTGGAATTGTAAACATCACACGTTTGATATTTTAAGCCCAATTCATGGTGGCACAAACACAGGCAAGCACACTATGCATGTGGCATAAATTTGGTCATCTTCCCATCAGCAGGCAGTGAGTGCAGACCAAATGTGTGTGCAGCCCAAAAGAAGTGATTGTGGGTCTCTTGTGAGAACTGAATTTGCCAGGAAAACTCCCACCGAGGTCAGGCAGTAGTGTCCCTGCTGTTGGCCTGTCGTTTTCAACAGAAGAGTAGAAGATGCCGGCTTTGACACCAGAGCACATTTCAGTCTTTTTGTGGCTAACCGTAATAACAGCTCCTGTTCTTTGTGGTCGCCCTCGTACTTGTGCACCTTGACCATTTTTAAAAAAATGTCATGCTCTTCTTCTGCTTTTAGATTGCAACTGTTGAAATCAGTTTTGTGGCTCTTGGCTGCCGCTGACAGTATGGGCTTATGAACTGCAGATTGCATTCATGTGTGAAACGTGGCTGCTGAGCGAACAGCTGCAGTGGCTCAAAACTACTTTAAACAGTGCTGTGTATGTGAGTGCAGTCCGCAGAGTAAATGTGTTTTATCCTTGCAGTTACCCCAAATCCAACTTTACAAATCCTACTTCTGATGGGATAGCCACATGGTCAATGAGAGCAAACCAATCTGGAAGCTGTGCCAAGTGGATGTTATGTACACACCTCAGTGTCATGCTGCAAAGTGTGAAAGTTGAGCCCATACTGTCTTCTCAGTCAGGGCTGTACCCATATTCTTTTTCAGTTTTTCACCACAAAACTGAGCCTCAGCCAGCTGACAATGTCGATAGTCTCCATATTTGTTTACATCCCGAGGTCACGATTGAATCTCACGTTGATTATGTGAGATTCTGAGATCTTGTGCCAGTGGAGTCACTGTGAAATCATTCATAAACACAAGTGTGTGAATCATTTAGTGTGTTTGAAGGGTCAGAATGTTAAAAATCATTTAAAGCTGTCCTGATGACTGTGGTCTCCCATGTGTGGCCAGCTTTAAGATGTTCACTGCCTTCTTACCGACTGTGACCAGGTATCTAGCATGCTTTTTGTCTGGGCGGTGAGAGCGTAGAATACAAGATGGTGAGGTGGTGACGACCAAGTCTACAACAAGGAGACATTCCAGAGAGCGTGGCTGTGTTATGGTGGACTCAGCAAACTGAGCAGACTTTATTAGAACATCAGCAGCAATGACTGCACTATGTTTAGTTTGGAAAAACGACACAGAAATCACAACAGAAATACATTTGTTGCTTGTTTTTGGTAGACATCCATTTTAAAACTCATGTTTCTCATAAAAGCCGTGTCACTTCTCGCGTATCTTTCCATGCCGGATCTAAAGATGTGGACATTTCTCAATTCTTGGATGCATCATGATATGGGTCTCTGCATTGCTACACTAGGTTAATATTCAGATCTCTCCACTTGTGCAAAAACCTGAAGTGCTGGTTTTAATTGCCATTTGTCGGACCTGTACTTGTTAAAGTTGTGAAGTTACATTGCGATGTTGAAAACTGCTGTCATGCACTGAGTTGTTTGAAAACTTAAAACTGCTGGTACCATGGAGGATAGAAGCAGAAAACGGCAACGGGTGATAAACAAATGTGAAAGTGGACGCCTGGGCCCAGCTGACGCCTCATAAACTTGCTGGGAAGAATGAACTGGACAAAAGCAATGCTGTCTGCAAAACGTGCTCCACAAAAATCAGACACCCCGGAAACAGGACAAGCCCCAAGAACCACACCACCTGTCCCTACTCGGAGCCAGCACCAACTACAAAGAGAGGAGGAACTGCCAACTTCAGTGGTCAACACGGACTGAGTGAAAAGCACCAAATACTCCGCTGCAGAACCCACAAGCAAAGATCTCCAGCCCCCTTCAGGGATAGAGGACGCAGGGTCCTGCCACCCGCTGAAGACTCTGGAGCAGTGGCACAAGCTGCCACCACACAGCCACCCCATTGAAAATCCTGCAGATGGGCTACGCAGTCGGCTTTGTACAGAATTGAGTCTGCAGAGAAGCAACTCTTTTATAGACTTGCTGTCTGATGAAGCACTTTCTAAATGAAGAGTTCATATTGACCAGATTGATTTTATTAATTTACGAAAAAAATCATCATGTTGTAAGGCAAGGAACATGTATTTATAGCATGATCCGCACAGCAAATTCGTACTTTAACGTTCATAAATTAAAAAAATAAACACCAAAGTCTGAAAAAAGGCAATACACAGAAAAATGTAAAAATTTAAAATGCAGTATTGAGATGTATCTAGTTGCATCATGAATCACTGTGGATCAATCATTAATGGATGAATTATCCTCTTGTCAGGACAGTTTTGGAGATGGGACGAACCAGTTGACTGAAGATCATGTAGCGTCCGAGCCCGTCCCTGCTCAGTCATGTAATATGAACTCATTTCAACCTCAGTAGACCTGGTCACAAGTCAGAAGGCTGTGTGGTGTGAAATGAAGATCTGATCCAATGACTACCAAGCCCTGTAGCCTGAATTTTCTGTTACTGCATCTCTTCCAGCTCAGATTGTGGGGGGAGCTGTAAAATGCATATTCTGACCTTTAGATGGTTTCTGTCCCGTGGTGGACTATGCAGTGTTTCCTCTGGCTTAAAGACCTTGGTGCGGTGGCAACATATTTTTCCAGGGGGGCAGAAAACACATGACACTATTGTAACCGGAATATGTTAATTTTACACTATTTCTTTTTATTTTTTTAAATTTTGCACAGTAATATTGCATAATGGAACTTAACATTTGAAGTATTGTACAACCAAGGCTTGAATACTGGCATATTGGGCCAGTTGGGGTCCCACCCAGATGTCCTGTGTTTGGACTTATTGGTGTCATCCTTCTCTCCTTCCTCTGCTCTCACTTCTCCTGGACCCTCTGCCTGAACACTTTCCTCTCCTTGGCTCCTCTCTTCTGTTTCATCCAGGGTTTCCTCTGGTAACATTTCTCGGTGGCGGGCCACCTCCCAGAAATATTACCGCCACGCCAAGAAGGAGATATGAATTTAAGAAAAATATATGAAGCAATGACTTTCCGCAAGCGCACACACGAACAACGTGCATGGCCATCATCCGTGCAAAGTTTAGAAGCGCCCCGCCCACGCGAGCTTTCCAGTCAGTCAGCAGGCAGTGTCTCGCTAGCAGCAGCAGAATCTTCGTGGAACAGGACTGAAAACCGGGAAGTCAAACAGCAGAAATGGACTCTATTTGAAGAGAAACTTTGTGAAGTCCGCTGTTTCTTCGTTGGTGAAAATCCTGGCGCGTCAGCACCTTGGCGCTACCTATTGGGCAGAAGTGAAACTACAAATGATGGTTGTGTGCATGTGTCAACCGCTTGGCCTGGGTAGATGAAAAAAGTGAGCATGTACAGTGCCGCGTGCATGCCGGGCTCGTCTAAAGCGTACATGGACCAAGGCGGACTAGAGAGGAAATGCAGCATAATAAGGCTTGACTGTCTGACAGAAACATGAGTTTATTGAAGTACTTTAAACGCAGAAAAAAAAACCCCAGAAAAGGTATGTCAGCACTGGAGGCATTTATCATGGTTTTAACTCGCTGGAAACGTGAGCAATAACGGAAGAGTCGCTTAGCTAAGAGATGTGGTTAGAATTCAAATGCAGCCGCTTCATATGAAGGGAAAGGCAAGGGGGACTGATGAATTGCTGAGAATGTATTTCACCAGCCACTACAATATTAAGTTATGTTCCCAGTTATGTACCTGGCAAGTTAAGATGACCGAAATTCACTACGTCAGTGACTTTAATCGGTCAGCAGCCTTCAGACAAACTAAACGTGCCAGCATTTGGACTTCAAAATAAGGGAGGTTTTTCTTGGTGGTGAGGAGATTTCTAAAAAAAAACTATAAATATGTAGAAATATTATAACAGAAATAATGGCATCCTTGGTCATTTAAGTTAATTTAAATTATTAAATACAATTTTATTATTTTTTGTTTGTAATGAGAGTTAAATCATTGTTCTGTTCTGACTGCAAAGTTATGGTCAAAAATATAAATTGTTACAAGGAAAAAGGGAAAAAAAGAAAAAAATACCACAGTCTGTTTCAAATTTATTTAAAAAACAGTACTTTTATTTTAAAAAACAGACAAAAATTAGCCATAAAATAATCCACAAGTTTATAATAAAGTCTGAAATGTACAAGAAAAGTCAATTTTACAAGAGGAAATTACAAATTTGAGGAAAATGGTTTCAAATTTAGATAAATTTACAGAGAAAAGTAGAAAACTATAAGAAAATTGTTATAAATTTTGGAGAAAAACCTCAAACCTTCAAGACTGAAGTCATTACTCAAGTTTTAAGTGGCTGCTCTTTGTACCCTTAACTAGAAATTTTTGGTTGTCTCCTTAGACAGGCTGAGCTAGACAGAGCTCAGAGAGGGCAAGATGAGACAGAAGAGAGGAGCCAAGGAGAGGAAAGTGTTCAGGCAGAGGGTCCAGGAGAGGTGAGAGCAGAGGGAGGAGAGAAGGATGACACCAGTAAAAAGTCCAAACACAGGACGTCTGGGTGGGACCCCAACTGGCCCAATATTCCAACATTCAAGCCTTGGCTGTACAATACTTCAAATTGTGAGTTCCATATGCATGGCAGTGGCTCGGGAGGTAGGGCGGGTCGTCCAATAACCGGATGGTTGGTGGTTCGAATCCTGCTCTTCCCAGATATCCTGCTGTTGTGTCCCTGGGAAAGACACTTTACCCACCTTACCTTCGGTATCCATAACACTGGGTGTGAATGTGTATAAAGCCTGTTTTCCACTAGCCCAGCACACCTCGGTAAGGCTCAATTCACTTCAGTACGGCTCGGAATGCTTCTGTCTCCATTAGCACGGTGTTGTGCTTGTGCTGTGATGGTTTGTGTTAGGAGGTTTTAGAAGCGGGGCGGCGGCAGATTCTCAGCGAGGTGGGGCCACACTCCCGTGACGTTACGCACCCGACTGAGTCCTTATTTACACGAGACAAAAAATGGAGGATCCAAGGATTATTGCCTTGCTCGCTCTGTGGTTTTATCTCACAATTAATTTTATCTCATAATTAAGCTGCAACAACACAAGTCACTTTTGTTTTGAATTAACTGCCAAATGACCTAGAAATAATGAGCTGAAACTTGTTTTTATTCGTATTAAATAATGAGACGGTGGCACACTGGCCAACACCAAATTGTATTATTTTTTACATCCTAGGGCATTTTGGATGGACTGAATTAAAAAAATTCATGTTTTTCACCTTCAGGTCAACGTTTGGAACAACAGTATTATTATTTTCCGTTTAGATGATGCTACGCTCCTTCTAAAGTATTGTAAATCTCTGAATTTGGAATGCCGATAGAACATTCAATTTACATATACTTGTACCTACTTTGACTTGGTGCTAATTTTTTATGATATTTCAATAAAAAGAACAGAAAGCTTACAAAAAGATTTCTTTTTTGGTCTAGTTAAAAATTACATTACCTTTACAATGGTTGACCCCTGACGGGATGATCACCATCATTTTGATCAGACTAGGCAATGGAATTTCTATGTAATTATACTGTTTTATAATTCAGTGTTATAACAGACAAACCACACTTTCCAAAACAATTCCATTTTATTATATACAAAATATTAAAAGAAAAAAAAAACTTTGCAACACAACATGAAGGTTAATCGACATTTTATACACGCCAACCACTGAGTGCCTCTACACCAGCTTCCCAAACTGGGTCACGAAGGCTCGGTTGAATGAAGCCGTCTCTGCCAGCTGTGGGTCATGAAGGCTCGGTTGAATTAATCCGTGCGGGCTGTCGCGGCGGATGCGTGGGATGATTCTACAAGGAAAATGCACACAATAAAATACAGCACGAAAGTGCAAGATATACAGAAAAGACAATAGTTTTTAACAAGAATACATAAGCTTATTTCAGCGTATTGTTCACATGAATAATTAAAATAAAAGCTTTAGTCTGCAGTGTGCTGCAATAAAGCAGCGATCATCATCCACAAATGAACAGCTTTTTTATTGCATAAATAAACTGAGCGTCTTACCGAATATATTTGCGAAAAAACGCACAATAGAAAAAAGTTAAAACTCACCGTTAAAGGACTCCGATGTCGAGACCTCCCGGTATATTTTTTCATTCCGGGCGGCTCCGTCTAACTCGCGCTGGATACGTTCGTCTGACAATGCAGTGAGCAGACACTGCACCTCCTTATTGGTCCATGGAACACCCTTATTACGCGAAGCCATTTTTGATTGAGAATAAATGAAAATAGCACAGCAATACACTGAAAATAAACCGCCAACAGTGGTTGCATGCTGAGTAAAGGCGGTCGTGAAGATTTATTTATTTTTTTTTTTTCAAAAACTTTATTGAGAAGGTCGTGAAGATTCGGTAGAAGAGGAGGAGAGGGGCGGTTACAACCTGACCAATCAGCACCGGTTACGACCTGACCAATCAGCGGCGACCAGTCTGTTAACGTCACAACACGGCACAGCTCAGCACTGCTGTACCCTGCCCTGGAGCGGGGCTGAGAATCGCGGCTGTTAAACCGTGTTGGGGCTTGTGGAAAAGCGTACAAAGCGTGCTGAGCCGTCCCGTGTCACGCTAAAGCGTGCTAGTGGAAAAGGCCCTTAAGTGTTTGGTGGTGGCCGGAGAGGCCGTTGGCCCGGATTGGCAGCCACGTTTCTGGCAGCCTGCTCCAGGGCAGCTGGGGCTACAGTAGTAGCTTGCCACTACCATTGTCTGTCTGGAGTGAATGAATAATGCATCTGTAAAAAGTGCCTTTGAATGTCTATGATAAACCGCTATATAAATCTGATATATTATTATTACCTCCGCCAGGCCGCAGGCCGCAGGAGGTTATGTTTTTGCCAGCGTTTATCTGTCTGTTTGTCTGTTTGTCTGTCTGTTGGTTAGCAAGATAACTCAAAAAGTTTTGGACGGATTTCCATGAAACTTTCAGGCGTTGTTGGAAATGGTACAAGGAAGAACTGATTAAATTTTGGGGTTGATCCGGATCACTGTCTGGATACAGGAATTTTTTAAAAGATTCTTTAACATTGTGAGATACGGCCATTTTCAACATGTGTAGGCGCAATGGAGGGCACTGGTCTTCGTGTCTGACGAACACGAACTCCGCGTTCTTCAAAGTTTTAGGCACAAAAGCACGCGAAAAACAGTGGTGGGCAGGGCCCGGCAGCGTGCCTGTGTTTGCACTACGCTGCAAAAGCTGAGACGGGCAGCTGTCCGGCGCGGGATTATTTGGCAGAAATTCCCCGGGCAGCCATAGGGGCTGCGCAAATCAGAATCAGAATCAGAATCAGGTTTATTGCCATTGTTCATGTAGTACACAAACTAGGAATTTGTCTCGGTACAATGCTGCAACATTAAACATGATAAGAGAAATAAACTATACATGTAATAAAGTGTAGGATAAGATTAAGTGATACTGGTCAACAGTTAAAATATATATTAGCCAGCAGCAGATACTGTGGAGAACTATATAGTGCAGTCGGCAATGCAGGAAGAAAACAGCGATGATTGACATGAGTCTGGTTGAGCTGCTGTACATGGTGCACGAGAGTCACTTAGTGTTCAGCAGTCTAATGGCAGAGGGGAAGAAGCTGTTCATGTGACGGGAGGTTTTAGTCTGGATGGACCGAAGTCTTCTACCAGAGGGGAGGGGGGCAAACAGTACGTGACCAGGGTGTGAGGGATCGGCTATGATCCGGCCAGCACGCCTCCGGGTCCTGGAGATGTACAGATCCTGGAGAGATGGGAGCTTGCAGCCGATCACCTTCTCAGCAGTGCGCACGACGCGCTGCAGCCTTAGTCTGTCCCTGGCAGTGGCTCCTGCGTACCACACGGTTATGGAGGTGGTGAGGATGGACTCGATGATGGCTGTGTAGAACTGCACTAACATCTTGGTGGGTAGCTTGAGCTTCCTCAGCTGCCGCAGGAAGAACATCCTCTGCTGGGCTTTTTTGATGAGTGAGCTGATGGTCAGCTCCCATTTGAGGTCCCTGGTGATGGTAGTGCCTAGGAAGCGGAAGGAATCAGCAGTGGTGATGGGAGAGCCTGAGAGGGTGAGGGGGGGCAGAGGAGTAGTGACTTTCCTGAAGTCTACAATCATCTCCACTGTCTTCAGAGCGTTCAGCTGCAGGTTGTTATTGCTGCACCAGGACGCCAGCTGGGCCACCTCTCTCCTGTAGGCGGACTCGTCGCCGTTGGAGATGAGCCCGATGAGGGTGGTGTCGTCCGCAAACTTGATCAACTTGACAGACTGGTGGCTGGAGGTGCAGGAGTTGGTGTAAAGGGAGAAGAGTAGGGGGGAAAGTACACAGCCCTGGGGTGATCCGGTGCTGATGCTAGTATAGTCTGAGACAGTCTTTCCCAGCCGCACATGCTGCCTCCGGTCCGTCAGGAAGTCGATGATCCACCTGCAGAGGGAGTCAGGCACGTTGAGCAGGGACAGCTTGTCCCGGAGCAGAGCGGGGCGGGTGGTGTTGAATGCGGAGCTGAAGTCCACAAACAGGATCCTGGCGTAGCTTCCCGGGGAGTCCAGGTGCTGCAGGATGGAGTGGAGGGCCAGGTTGACTGCATCGTCTACAGACCTGTTGGCTCGGTAGGCAAACTGCAGCGGGTCCAGGAGAGGGGTGGTGATGGACTTGAGGTGGGACAGGACCAGGCGCTCAAAGGACTTCATGACTACAGAGGTGAGCGCTACAGGTCTGTAGTCATTAAGTCCAGTGATCCGTGGCTTCTTGGGGACAGGGATGATGGTGGAGGATTTGAGGCAGGATGGCACGTGGCATAACTTAAGGGAGGTGTTAAAAATGTCTGTGAATACAGGAGCCAGCTGTTTCGCACAGAGTCTCAGGGTGGAGGGAGACACGCCGTCTGGGCCGGGGGCCTTGCGCGGGTTCAGTCTGGAGAACTGTTTGAGCACATCCTGCTCACTGATGATAAGGGGAGGGGGGGAGGAGGGGGGGGGGTGCCTTAAATGAAGTAGGGAATGTGGAGGCTGTGGAGCTGGAGGGAGGGGGGGAGTTGGACACAGATGACGAGGTGTCAAAACGGGCATAGTGTTGGGACAGTCTCTGACAAAGGGCTTTGTCATCCTGACCTTTAGGAGCCTTAGGTCGATAGTTGGTGATTTGCCTCAGTCCTCTCCACACGGAAGCCGAATCATTAGCAGTGAACTGCTGCTGGAGTCTCTCTGAGTACACAGATTTAGCTCTCTTCAGCTCTCTGTTAAACCGGTATTTAACCTCCCTGTAGCAGTCCCTGTCTCCACTTTTCAGCGCTGCTTCCTTCTCCTTCCTGATCTGTCTGAGCTTAGCTGTGAACCAGGGTTTGTCATTAGAGTAACTCACCCTGGTGCGTGATGGAAGAATGTTCTCTTCACAAAAGTGGATATATGAGTTCACAGTGTCCGTGTACTCATCCAGATCATGCGTGGCTCCTTTAAGCATGCCCCAGTCAGATATTTCCATGCACGTTTCCAGCTTCTCCTCAGCATCACTGGTCCGTATCTTCGTAGTGCTCACAACAGGTTTAGTGAGCTTCAATCTCTGTCTGTATGTGGGAATGAGGTGAACCATCACGTGATCAGATAATCCCAGCGCAGCTCGAGGGACAGCGCGATATGCGTCTTTCACTGTGGTGTAACAGTGATCCAGTGTGTTTAATCCTCTGGTGGGGCATTTAATAAACTGTTTGTAGCGGGGGAGATCGTGGCTCAGATTGCACTGATTAAAGTCGCCAGCCACAATAATCAGCGAGTCTGGAAAACTCCGCTCTGTGTGTTGAATGTGATCCGCGAGCACGCGCTGAGCTTCGCGCGTGTCCGCGTCGGGAGGGGCGTACACAGCGATCATTATGAAAGAAGCAAACTCCCGCGGGGAATAGAAGGGCTTGCAATTGATAACAAGAAATTCCAAGGCAGGAGAACAGTGTTTGGAAATTACCGTTACATCAGAGCACCAGATGCAGTTGATGTAGAAGCAGACTCCGCCTCCTGTGGTCTTGCCGGAAAGCTCTGTGTCACGATCAGCACGGAAGAGCTGGAAGCCGTCGAGGCGCAGCGCGCTGTCCGGTATATTTTCCCGGAGCCAGGTCTCAGTAAAGCAGAGGACAGCTGAGGAGGCGAGGTCCTTAAAACGCATCAGCAGTCTCAGTTCATCCACCTTGTTAGAGAGAGAGTTGGTATTGGACAGAAATATGCCAGGCAGCGCCGTTCGCGAGCCTCTCCTGCGAAGTCGCACGAGAGCGCCCGCTCGTCTTCCTCTCTTCCGCCGTCTCACTTTCCGAGCCAAACAATAAACCAGATCGGCGGCAGGGGCTAGAAAAACTGGGAGGAGGTCCGTGGGGGTGAAAGTCCTGATATTTAAAAGTTCTTCACGGGTATAAGTGCAAGCAGACACACAATTGACAAACAAAAACAAACAAAGAGCGCAGCGAAGCACCATGTCGACCGCTGTGGGCGCCATCTTGGACAAAAACAAGCTCTCTGCCGGGGAAGCTTCCAAATCCTCTTTTGCCGCGGAGCGCAACCCCAATATAAAACCCACGGCAACCTGTCTACCCAATTTGCATCCGTCAGTGAAGCCCTGAGTGCTGCTTTCAGTGATCTATGAAAACGCTCGCATAACCCATTGGCCTGTGGGTTGTACGCAGTTGTGCGATGAATTGCAACGCCCGCAGCCTGGGAGTTTGGAGATGGAGGAGATGGACACAACAGCAACACTTGAGTTTATTACCTCCGCCAAGGAGGTAATGCTTTTACTGCTGAACCACTAATCCTATCATTGTGAATTCAATTGCTAGTCATATGTTTTCATGGTCAAGGAATCTGAAAATGTACACACAAACACTGTATGGGGGGAACTGTGGCGCTTGGCGGAGGTCTGCTCTCTCCGAGTGCTTTTCTAGTTATTATATGCAACTCGTTACACTCTCCCCCTTAAACCTCACTCCCATCCGGGTCACGGCACCAGTGTGACAGAGATCATCCTGCGCAGTTCGCCCCACACGGGACACGAACCCGCCACCTCTCAGTCAACTAACACACAGTTCGAGCATGGGAGACACAGCACGATCGCGCTGAGCTAAAGGTCCGACCGATAGCTCAGCGCTACCGATACTGTATAAGGCTTTGGGAGGGAGGTTTACTAACGTTCTACGCCGTACAGTACTAGTTGGCATCCGTTACACAACGTTACTGTGCAAATTAAAAAAAAGAAATAAATTTTATAAAATTAACATATTCATACATACAGTGGGGCAAAAAAGTATTTAGTCAGCCACCAATTGTGCAAGTTCTCCCACTTAAAAGATGCGAGAGGTCTCCAATTTTCATCATAGGTATACCTCAACTATGAGAGACAAAATGAGGGGGGAAAAAATCCAGAAAATCACAATGAAGGATTTTTAATGAATTAATTGGTAAACTCCTCGGTAAAATAAGTATTTGGTCAATAACAAAAGTTCATCTCAATACTTTGTTATATATCCTTTGTTGGCAATGAAAGAGGTCAAACGTTTTCTGTAAGTCTTCACAAGGTTTTCACACACTGTTGCTGGTATTTTGGCCCATTCCTCCATGCAGATCTCCTCTACAGCAGTGATGTTTTGGGGCTGTCGCTGGGCAACACGGACTTTCAACTCCCTCCAAAGATTTTCTATGGGGTTGAGATCTGGAGACTGGCTAGGCCACTCCAGGACCTTGAAATGCTTCTTACGAAGCCACTCCTTCATTGCCCGGGCGGTGTGTTTGGGATCATTGTCATGCTGAAAGACCCAGCCACGTTTCATCTTCAATGCCCTTGCTGGTGGAAGGAGGTTTTCATTCAAAATCTCACGATACATGGCCCCATTCATTCTTTCCTTTACACGGATCAGTCGTCCTGGTCCCTTTGCAGAAAAAGAGCCCCAAAGTATGATGTTTCCACTCCCATGCTTCACAGTAGGTATGTTGTTCTTTCTCCTCCAACCACGACAAGTTGAGTTTTTACCAAAAAGTTCTATTTTGGTTTCATCTGACCATATGACATTCTCCCAATCCTCTTCTGGATCATCCAAATGCTCTCTAGCAAACTTCAGACGGGCCTGGACGTGTACTGGCTTAAGCAGGGGGACACGTCTGGCTCTGCAGGATTTGAGTCCCTGGCGGCGTAGTGTGTTACTGATGGTAGCCTTTGTTACTTTGGTCCCAGCTGTCTGCAGGTCATTCACTAGGTTCCCCCGTGTGGTTCTGGGATTTTTGCTCACCGTTCTCATGATCATTTTGACCCCACGGGGTGAGATCTTGCGTGGAGCCCCAGATCGAGGGAGATTATCAGTGGTCTTGTATGTCTTCCATTTTCTAATAATTGCTCCCACAGTTGATTTCTTCACACCAAGCTGCTTATCTATTGCAGATTCAGTCTTCCCAGCCTGGTGCAGGTCTACAATTTTGTTTCTGGTGTCCTTTGACAGCTCTTTGGTCTTGGCCATAATGGAGTTTGGAATCTGACTGTTTGAGGTTGTGGACAGGTGTCTTTTATACTGAGAACGAGTTCAAACAGGTGCCATTAATTCAGGTAACGAGTGGAGGACAGAGGAGCCTCTTAAAGAAGAAGTTACAGGTCTGTGAGAGCCAGAAATCTTGCTTGTTTGTAGGTGACCAAATACTTATTTTACCGAGGAATTTACCAATTAATTCATTAAAAATCTTTCAGTGGGATTTTCTGGAATTTTTTTTTTTCTCATTTTGTCTCTCATAGTTGAGGTATACCTATGATGAAAATTGGAGACCTCTCTCATCTTTTAAGTGGGAGAACTTGCACAATTGGTGGCTGACTAAATATTTTTTTGCCCCACTGTATGTGTTTTCTGCCCCCCCCCCCCCGCCCCACAAAAATATGTTGCCACCGCGCCAAGGTCTTTAAGCCAGAGGAAACACTGATCATCTTTCTCTCTCTGAGCTCTGTCTAATTCAGCTTCTCTCTCTGTCTATGGTGGTATACAAACAGGTTAGAAAATATCAAGTGTCATGTTTTGTCCTGCAGGATTTTTTTTGTCATGGCTTACATAAATAACCAAAATGTGTATTTTTTGTATTTTATTCTAATGTTTGTAAAGAGTAGGAACGGGAAGGGAAAACAACATTCATAATAGTAATTTACTTATGCATACTTAAATTATATGATCAGAGGTGAGTATAGTAGCCAGAAATTCTACTCATGTAAAAGCAATGTATGAAATTAATAATTAAAAGGAGACAACCCAAAATTTCTAGTTAAGGGTACAAAGAGCAGCCACTTAAAACCTTGAGTAACGACTTCAGTCTTGAAGGTTTGAGGTTTTTCTCCAAAATTTATAACGATTTTCTTATAGTTTTCTACTTTTCTGTGTAAATTTATCTAAATTTGCACCCTTTTTTGTGAAATCTGTAATTTTCTTTTGTAAAATTATTGTATATTTGAGACTATTATAAATTTGTGGATTATTTTATGGCTAATGTTTATCTTTTTTTTAATCCAATCCAACTTCTCCAATCCAACAGCTCTTTGAAAATGACAGTTGACACAAAGTGCTGTACATCGATAAATAAAATATAAAAACAATAAAATACAGCTAAAGTACAAAGCAGCACAAGAAAAACAATCGTCATACAATAGACAGTAAGAACAAATGAAATCAATGTCTCAACCTGGGTCAAATGCCAGAAAATGAAAATGGGTTTTAAGAGGAGTTTTAAAACTGTACTTCCCAAATATTACCAGCATGTGGACATTCCCACCCATGATGAGAACACACTGGACCATGTTTACATAAACATACTCGGTGCATACAGAGCGGCACCCCACCCCCTCTTCGGACAGTCAGATCACATCTCCCTGTTTATGTACCCAGCCTACAGACAAAGACTGAAACAAACAAACCCTGTTGTTAAAACAAATTAAACGCTGGACTCCAGAGGCTGAGAGCACCCTGCAAGATTGTTTTGCCCGGACAGACTGGGATTTGTTTAAAGCTGCAGTCATCTGGGAGGACTCTTCGGTCAACATACAGGACTACGCTGAGTATGTGACTGGGTACATCAGCACGTGTGTTGATACCATCGTATCCACCATACAAGTCAGGAAGTTCCCCAACCAGAAGCCCTGGATCAACAGTCAGTTACATCAGATGCTGCATGCTCGCTCTCTTGCATTTAAATCAGGCAGTGAGGCTGAGTACAAAGCTGCAAAGTATGGACTGAGGAAGGCTATAACAACAGCCAAGAGGCAGTACAGAGAAAAGCTGGACAGGCTGTACTCCACTCCTGATACTGGGTGCTTGTGGCAAGGCCTGCAGCACATCACAGACTACAAGAGAACCAACAGCTCCACAGACAGCCTGCCGGATGATCTCAACATCTTTTACACCCGCTTTGACACCTCCAGCTACAGTGCAGAGAGGAGACACACACACACACACACACACACACACACACACAAGTAGGCTGAGGAAGTTTGGCATGTCCCCCAGGATCCTCAACAATTTCTGCAGCTGCATCATCGAGAGCATCTCGACCAACTGCATCACAGCATGGTACGGCAGCCCTACAGCTTTGGACCACAAACACCTGCAGAGAGTGGTGAAGACAGCTGAGAAGATCATCAGGACTCCACTCCCCTCTCTGCAGAGCATCTGCCACCGCAGAGTCCAAAGGAGAGCTGCCTCCATCCTCCAGGACCCCACCCACCCCCAGCACAGAATGTTGGCACTTCTGCCCTCAGGCCGGAGGTACAGAAGTGTGAAATGCAGGACAACCAGACTAAAAAACTCCTTCTTTCCCACTGCCATCAGACTCCTGAATAAATAACAATCTCCGGACACGGCTTGCAAATAGGAATTCACACACTGGTTGCTAAATTTGCGCATTGTTCATTTGCACATTGTACATAGTCTCATGCCACCTCAGGTTCATATCATCTCTGATATTAAAATACCATTGTCCATTATAGTCACCCAGTGAATTTCAATTTTCATTTTTCTTGTTTCCTCTAGTTTAACTGCTTTAACTGTCCTAATTGTGTAATGTGTATTTATTAGTATTTAGTATTAAGGTGTGTTTATCACCTTTATTAGTATTGATGTGTATCTATTAACTTGGCATTTGTTCGGAGAGCAAAGAATTTCATTGCTCAGGAAATGCTGCATTTCTTAACTGTGCACATGATAATAAAACCTTTGAATCTTGAATCTGAAAGCTGGACAATGAAGAGGTCTGTCTGATGGACAAAGGCAGATTATATATATATATTTTTTTTTTAATAAATTTGAAACAGAATGTGGCAAAATTTTTATTTTTGTCCTCATACAATTTAAACTTTTGGCCATAATTTTGTACAGCCAGAACAGAACAATGACTTTAAGGCTGCTTTCACACCTGAATTCATTTAATTTGGTCTGAATCAGCTGACAAGTTTGTTACTTTGTATCATTTTCTCCTCGGTTCGCTCCCCTTTCACACAGGCAAAAATTCAAGCAGACCAAACCGCATCACATTAAATGCCGCGAGAACAAGAAAGGTGAATCCAGGAAGTAGGATGACTACTGTGTATTTATGCATTTCTGTGAAGAAAATAATACAGATTGTAGCGTAATCTACGGGGGGTTTTCATTGCCCTGGTTATCGTTTATTACATACGTGCATATACCACTTTCGGCAAATTGTACAGTTTGAAAATGAAGTGCTGCTACAGATGGGAAATAACATGTTAACGTTCATTAATTCTCCAGGACTGTTACATGCTCAGCCACAGACGTTTTCAAAGATCTATCTGGTATATACAGTGGCATAAAATGTTCTACTGTTTGCTGCTGGTCCTATTTTAGTGCGGTCGCTTTCTCACCTGCAGGACCACACCAGAGTTCACCATTTGATGTGAACCGAGACCACCTGAAAGAGGTGGTCTCGGTACGGTTGTTTTGGTGCACACTTGAGTGCGATTACCGTGTTCTGACCAGATGAAATGAGTCCCACTAACAGAGAATCTGAACTTGAGTTCGATTGAAATGAACTAAAGCCTGCAGGTGTGAAAGTACTCTTCTGAATTCAAAGAAATATAATTATTAAAATTATATTTAAAGAAATAAATGAACTTAAATAACCAAATATGCAGTTATTTCGGTTATAATATTTATATATATTTAGTTTTTTAGAACTCTCCTCACCACCCAGACAGCAAGAAAAACCTCCCTTATTTTGAAATCCAAATGTTGGCATGTTTAGTTTGTCTGAAGGCTGCTGACTTATTCAAGTCATTGACTTTGTGAATTTCAGTCATCTTAACTTGCCAGGTACATAAAAATGAACATAAATTATTAGTTAATATTGCAGTAGCTGGTGAAGTAAATCCTCAATGATTCATCAGTCATTCTTGCCTTTCCCTGCAGTGAAGCCTAACCACACCTGTTAGCTAAGCGACTCCTCATTGTTGTTCCAGTTACCAGCGGGTTAAAACCACCATAAATGCCTCCACTCTCTTGTACTTTTTTCTGCATTTAAAATACTTGAATAAGCTCATGTTTCTCTCAGACAGCAATGCTAAAGAGACACTCTCTGCCTGCAGAAACGGTCACGCGGGCGCCGGGTGGGCAGGGCGCTTCTGCGCAGATGATAAGTCACACATGTTGTTTGTGTGCGTGCTTGCGGAGCATTTCTTTCAAATTTAACTTTTTTAAAATTAATATATCATAGGCGTGGCGGCATATTTCCAAGGGCGGCGGGCCGCCACATGGAAATGTTACCAGAGGAAACCCTGACTGTGTCTTTGATCAGGAGCAGGAGCCTTCTCTCATTTGGTGTTTCTGCTTCACCATCACAGGCAAAATCCTAAACGATGACACTCCTCTGAAAGAGTACAAAATTGATGAGAAAAACTTTGTGGTTGTCATGGTTACCAAGGTAAGTGTGTCTTTGCATTGTTTATGTATGAAGTCCAAATTCCAGTCCTGATCAATTCTCATTTCCTTTCAGCCTAAACCAGCCCCTCCTCCACAACCCACCCCTCAGCCGACTCCCCAGCCAGCTGCAGCTCCACCCTCAGCAGAGGCCCCAGCAGCAGCCTCTGAGCCAGCACATGCATCCTCGACTCCAACACACACGACGTCCACGCCCCTGCCCGTCCCACACTCGGTGCCTCCCTGTGAACCACCGCCTCTCGTCCCTGAAAACACACCTGCATCGTCTGAAGCAGCAGCACCAGCAGCAGCTCAGGAGCCTTCTAAAGACTCGGCTCCGGACTCTGGCCCTGCTGCCATGGCAGCCTCTGCCTCAGCTTCAGACCCTGAAGATGTCTGCACAGCCCCGCGGTCTGAAGAACACCCCCCCACCACTGCAGGTCCACCAGGGGAAAAGCCAAGAGAAGACCCCGAAACTGAGCCATCGGCCACGGCTCCGCCCACTGCACCTGCTGCTTCTAGGTCAGAGAACACTTCTGTTTATGAACGTGGACACTGGAAAGGCATTAAAATGGCAAGAGAATGCAGACAGTAGGAATCCCACTTTAGTCGTGTTTATGGAGAAATGCACTTTAATACCAGCTGTTTACTACAAAGAATCAGAATCCGTTGACTGTGAGAGCTTTGGTCAGTCAGAATGAACCGCAGCTCCTCTGTTCTTTCATCTGTCTGTCTTCTTCTCTCAGCCTCATGGATGAACTGGGTCTCCTCGAAGAAGCAGCTTCCATACTAGGTAATCGACAACTGATTTTTCAAAAATTCACTGATGTACTTTTTAGAGAATAGCCAACGCAGAGGCTAAAATATGTTTTGACATGTTAACTATCACTGTCCACCGTGTTCAGAGGCTACTCTGCACGTGCACGTCTGCGAGGATTGTATACAGAGCATTACACGGTGTTGTCCGTGACCACATGTTGATGGCAAGAACACAAACTGAGCTCACGCTGTACGTCTTTTCAGCATCTACGCAGTCTTCAGAAAGTTTTCAGGCCCCTTTAATTCTTTTGTCCACAGTTTGCAGTGCTGTAGGCTTACTGGAAAATACAGTGGATCTTTTTTTTTAACTTTTTGCTAAATCAAAAAATATAAAACCCAGATGAGGGGAAAAACACACTGAGAAAAGAATACACAAATACAGAAATGTATAGTTTCATAAAACCCGTTTAAAAAAAAAAAAAAAAAGGTAATTTATGCAGTCATGTAAAAAAAATTAGGACACCCTGTATAAGCCTGTGTGTTTTTAACATATCTGGACATATGGATATTTAATATCAATGTTAAAAATACTGGGAGATTCATGTGATACAATTAAAAATAAAGACTTTTTTCAAATTTTCTGTAAAATCTAATTCTAAACAAATGGTGAGGAATAAATTAGGACACCCCACATTCATTCCCACTGAAAACGGCTAAAATAAATGTTAGAAAATGCCATTAAAAACAAAAACAAGGTTAGACATTGATATGTGAACATTTCTGAATAAAGAACTGAATATTTAATGGGGTGTCCTAATTTTTTCACATTACTGTAGAAACAGAACATGTACAACGTAAAAACAGTAAAAAATGATTAGCGGTCATATTTGTATTTTAAATACCTCCTTTTTTTTCAAGTGTATATACATTTCTGTTTTTCACTGTTGCCTGGTAATTCATTCTATAGGATTAGAGCTATAGATGCATGAACTCTCCAGAAAAGTTGTTTGAGGCTCAGGAAACACTAAATTAAATTAATATCAATAATGAGATTGGTGCACATGTACTCTAATATTCCAAATAGGGATGTTGACAATTAATTAACGTTCAGTTAATTGTTGAAAATAATTAAATTAGTTGCCAGTTAACTGAACATTCCTCGTTCTTTTCAATAATTTATTCATGAAGTATGGTGGTGTTGCCAGTCCAGGCGAGAGCGCCATGGTCCATGAGTTGAGTGCATGGGGAGAGGGATGCTGTGACCACGAGACGACGTAAGATCAGTGGGTGAAGGGAGCCAAGCTGTTGGCCAGCGTGGTAAACGATTCACTGCGGTTTTACCCCCCGCCGGTCCAAGTCCAAAGGGGTCGCATGATGTTATGGGTCAGTCCATCTGTCCCACTTTTGTGACATCAACTCCTCCTCCAGTTTTGCTCTGATTGTTTTGGAACTTGGCACTCTGATGATGCGCAGATTGCAATTTCACTGTCCTTGGATGACCTTGAGGTTAAAGGTCAGATTTCCCCTAAATCTTCAAAACACAATAAGTACTGAAAGAAATGATGTAGGCTTTTCAAACTGATACGGTAGTGGTATCGAAGATGGATCTTGGGACGATTTACACCCTGACTTCTGACTGTGGGTGTGGGGTCAAGGGGTCAGAGGTCAACGTTAACATTCCAGCTGCACTATGGTAAATGCTACATTTACTATTACTATAAAACGAGTAAAGCTAGGGCCACCAAACCTGGTACACAATCTCACCTTCAGATCCTGACCTCTGACTGTGGGTTTGGGGTCAAAAGGTCAAGGTTGACACTCCCTCTGCTGTCTAACTATAGAACATGTAAAGCTCTCTAGAGTCACCAAACTTGCTGCACGGGTTCACCTCGGGGTCCTGGCCTGCAACTATGGCTGCATACTTTGTTGATATTGTGGATGATGGATTTATCATAATTTGGTTCTGCCACAGTAATTATATTGAAAAGTTGAAAACTGCTCTCTGCCAGTAAATACGGGCATCATCAAACCAAACTGAGGTGGAGGATATTGTACTTACCTCAGACTGCTCTTGTTGTAGAATTTATAACATAAAGCCTTTTTCTGGACTTAATTTTACTGCACCACCCACCTGACCAAGCTGGAAGACCTGAAGAATTATGCTGATGGGTTTTATTATTATTTCTTCAACATGGAGGAAAATGTGGAGCTCCACCCACTTTTGCCAGACTCCCCTAAACCCTAAAACCTGGTACAGAAGTCAGTGATGTTCATCCATAATTCCACTACATCACTTCAAAAAGTAGGTGAACCAACAAATAAAACTTTGCATACAAAAACTAACATGCACGGTTGAAAGAGTGTGAACGCTCCCTGAGGTCCAGAAGTACAGGACCAGTCCTGAATGAGTGAATGGCTAGCTCCGTTAACACCAGGCAGCCCGCCGATCACCCCCCCTCTCTCTGCTGAGGTGAGCTCCAAGGTGGTAGACGGCCCGACCCCCCGGCCAGCGAGCCAAGGTGCTGTTGAGCAGATGGAAATATGACAAAATAATTCCGAATAATGTTACTGACTCTGAATTAATGAACCAGGTGGAAACATGGACGTCTGCTGGGGTGACAAACGGCAGTATATACCGTGGTCACTAAGCTAACTCCGTAGCAGGCCAGCAGCCGTAGCACTGTGGGTCTGGATCAGTCAGCTCACTGAATCGCTTCTTATCGTCAGGCTTCACTGTCAGCAGTTATGACAGGTACCGGTGAAGGTCATGTGACCAGGATCACAGTGGTTTACTGTTCCATTAATTAGTCTTTCCACAGAATCTGAATACTTTGCTTTTTTGAGTTTAATTTATTATTGTATTTTATTTGTGTTCTACTTGTTGTTGGGGCGGGGTATTTAGGGGTGCTGTAGTCCTTCTGGGGGGAAGAAGGTGAGAAAACAGGAGTGGAGGGTGACGGCTCAGGTCCGGGGACACGTGAAGGAGCCTGTCTTTGGGGAATTTGTGTTTAAGCGTCCATGGGGATGTGTGATATGGCTCACTGTGATAAGTCCATGTAAACCGGTCAGAACGGATCACGTTTAGGCCAGACAACACGTTGGATCTGGACTGCAGTGAAGTGCAGCGGTACTGAGACACAGGCTGAGCCTAACAAAGTGACAGGTTGGGGTTTTTAGTTTTTCTGCTTCAGGTGAACTCCTACTCATCAGTATAGATGCCCCCATATCTGCCCCATACAGTTGTCACAGAGGCTCTTATGGGGGTGGACTAGTGCAAACATGCGGGGGTCACACGAACGGCTTTGAATACTTATGTAACTTCAGTATTTGTTTTTGTTTTGTAAATTAACAAAAGGATATAAAAATTCTGCTTTGACTTCACCTGTATTTAATGTTTTAATTTAGGGGAAAAAGGAAATGCGTACCCCTCCGTGGATCACCACCTTATCGTGGTGGAGGGGTTTGAGTGCCCGAATGATCCCAGGAGTTATGTTGTCAGGGGCAACGTGCCTCTGGTAGGGTCTCCTAAAGCAAACCGTTCCTGGGTGAAGGGCCAGACTGAGCGGTCCAGTGGATCTCCATGGAAAAACATTACATCAAGGATGTCCACTGGGTCCACCCTCCAGTGGGCTCGCCACCTGCAGGAATGGTCATGGTGTTACGCCAGCCGGGCAGAGGTCTGGGCTGCTCTGCCTTGACTGATGCCCCCGCGACCCGAACGGGCGGTAGAATGTGGATGGATGGACGGGAATATGTAATTTATTTTCAGATAGGCCTGTGGAATTGCAAACTGAAAACTTTCTGAAAGCGCTGCGTCTTGTTTGAGCCAAACGCGTCACATACTGTAGCTGTGGCATCATCACTTATGTGATAGTTTATGTGACACTTCCTGTCAACTCTGTCGTTCATAAGTTCACCTGCCTCTGCCAAGCCCGTACATTTTAATGAGAAATTAGAAGAGAATGAAAATCATTTCAACCTCTCAGTCAAAGCCACTTCTCTGATATTTAATAAAGTTTAATATTTCTACCTCTGTGATAAAATCATGAACGGGTGACTTAAAGCATATGGCAAAAAAATGCTGATGTGACAACTGAAGCATATAGAAAATTAATATCCACCTATCTTCCATGAACTGTGTCCCTGGTCTCCCATGTTTCCACAGTGACGGGCCCAGCCTATGAAAACCTGGTGTCGGAGATCATGTCTATGGGCTACGAACGGGAGCAGGTTGTCGCGGCGCTCAGAGCCAGCTACAACAACCCAGACCGAGCCGTGGAGTACCTGCTCATGGTGCGGATGCAACCAGTCTGCATGCCCCTTCCATAGCTCCCACCTGCAAGTGTACGCCATGGTGTGTAGTGACTGTTTATGTCCTGCAGGGTATTCCTGCTGAGGTCAGCGACCTGCCCCATCAAGAACCCGTGAGGCAGAGTGCTCCACCGAACCCCTCCGCCCCAGCAACACAAGCATCACAGCCAGCTCCAGCTGACCCGGACAGTAAGAGAACGCTTTCATCACTTCTGGTTCATATTTAAATCACACACACAACCTTTTTTTTTTCTCACTGTGTGAAGTTCAATCAGACTTAACTTTTCCTGTTTTAGGTCAGAATTAACAAAATTATTTCTATTTGCTAAATAATTTTTAGATAAGTAATTATGTAGAGAATTTTTATTGGATCAAAGACCGTTTTGGGTCAAGACTGAAGGGGGAACATAAAGCTACTGGTGGGGTTAGATTGAAGAAATGCCTAAAGGTTTATTACACCAGCACTGACTGTATAACCAATAAGAAAGCTGAGTTTTTGTGTGACATCAATAATTTAAAGCCTGATATTATTATTACCACGGAAGCAAATCCAAAGAACACACTTTTTGATATGACAAGAAGTGAATTACAAATTGGCTGGATACAGCCTCTATACAAATGCAGAGCAGAAAGGGGTGAGAAGGATATCGGTTCATGTGAAACAAGAACTTAATTCTGTGGAACCATTAAACTTGAGAATTGAGCCTCCTGCTGAGATGGTATCAGTTGAAATTAAACTAAACAAGAATGATAAACTCTTTATTGTTGGTATATATCATAGCCCAAGGCCATCAGCTGAAAACAACATAAAATTGTCTAATTTCATGCAGAGCTGTGGGAACATGGGCTATTTGCATTTATATAGTAGTGATTTTAACTTTCCAGAAATTAAATGGGCAAATGGAGGTGGTATCACAAGATTTATTAACTGTGATGTTAATAGATTTCTAGAGGCAACCAGGGATGCCTTCCTTTACCAACATGTGGACTTTTGTACCAGATAGATAAATCAGGAGCCAAATGTGCTTGATCTCATTTTTACAAATGAGGAACATATGATCAGCAGTATTAAAACAAAATCACCACTAGGGAAGAGTGATCATATTGTTATCTGATTCACATTTAACTGTTGTCCAGGAAATGGTTACAAGTAGGAAAATTTTTCAGTATTATAAGGCTAATTATGCGCAAATGAAAAATGACCTTACAGTAGATTGGGAAAGACTTCTTGAGAAGACTAATGTTGATAATAGTTGGGAATTGTTCACTGATAAATTACATCTATGGACAAAAATATTCCAGTAAAAGTCATCTTGGGTCAAGTAGATAGGTTAAGATGGAAAGATAAAGAAACAATTTATAAACTGAGGAGGAAGCAGAAGTTGTGGAAGAAATATACCATATTGAAAAGTCAAGAAGATCACATGAAATATAATCAGATACGTAATCAGGCATGCTGGGCCGTACAAAAAGTCCAGAAGAAATTTGAGAAGCATTTAGCTAAGAAAATAAAGTCCAATCCTAAATTGTTTTTGAAGTATGTTAAATCAAAAACAAGAGAGTACATTCCTGATTTAATTATAAGTGAGTCTAAGATGGTTACGTCAGACTTGGAGAAGGCAGAAACCCTGAATGATTTCTTCGTTAGTACTTTTACCAACGAGGATATCTATAATATCCCTGATGTAAGAAGACAACAATTTACCCAAGAGCTCAACAATTTAGAAATTGGTGAGGAGGATGTATATAACAGATTAAAGAGTTTGAATCCTAATAAATCAATGGGACCTGAGAGTATTCACCCGAGAATCCTTAAGGAATTAGCAGATGTTATTAGGTCTCCACTGCATCTAATATTTGAAAAATCTATGAGTGAAGGTAAACTCCCAGAAACTTGGAAAAAGGGATATATTACACTGTGGCGGATGAAGTTAGGGGACCCAAGTGAGGAGGCACGGAATAAGTGCAGGCACGGCAAACTGAAGTTTAAAAGGGTGTTTTATTCATCCACCATCACGAGAGCTCACCCCAGCGCTGTGAGAGCCCGTGGGAGCGAGCCCTCAGTCTCTAGTCAGCAAACAGGCAATGCGTGTAGTAAGAGAGCAGTCAGAGCAAGTGATATTCAGTTCACTTATATACCCAGCTAGACAATGCATGCATGGCACATTAGCATCACAGTACAGCAGGAATGCATGGGACATTTACATGAGAGTCACACATAACAATAGCAGGATTACTGGCAGGAAGGAGAGGCTGCCTGTTGATATCAGTCCATACATCTCACTGTTCTGCTAATTGCTCCAGCTGAGCACTCTGCTTGAACCGAAGGCTGTGGGGGTCACCCACAACACCAATATTTAAGAAAGGGGCTAAAAATCTCCCTAGTAATTGTAGACCAATTTGCCTTACATCAGTAGTCTGTAAAATATTTGAGGATATTATTCGAGATGAAATGGTCAAACGTATGAAGATGATTTGTTTTCTAAGCAACAGCATGGTTTTCTGCCAGGACGCTCCACAGCTGCACAAATGCTAGAATGCGTTGAACAATGGACAGAATGGTTGGATCTTGGCATACCAGTGGATGCTATTTATCTTGATTTTATAAAGGCCTTTGATTCAGTACCCATCAGATGTCTTCTACAAAAAGTAGAGAGCAATGGTATCTCTGGCAAGCTATTAAAATGGATTAATTCCTTCCTCACAGGACAACAGCAGAGGGTTTGTGTGAATGGATCCCTGTCAGTGGACTGACGTCACAAGTGGTGTTCCACAGGGCAGTGTCCTTGGGCTGGAGTTGTTCACATTATTTGTTAACGACATGCCTGAAGTTGTTGGGGCTAACTTGAAGCTTTTTGCTGATGATACAAAAATCTGCATGCCCATAAGATCACCAACAGACTGTAAGAGGCTACAGCAGGATTTATTGAGTCTCCAGGAATGGGCTGTGAAGTGGCAATTATGCTTTCATCCTGACAAATGCACAGTGATACGAATAGGGGCAGGTCATCCAAAATTTATATATGAAACGACTGATCAGGGAAAAAGTGTTCCCCTCCAATTCACAGACCATGAACAGGACCTTGGAGTGATTGTAGATAAAGAGCTGTCCTTTGAAAAACACATACAGATAATGGTAAAGAAAGCCACCCAGATAACAAGTGTCATGTGAAGAACTATTGAATGCAGAAATAATGAGGTCTTCAAGCTCCTGTATAAGACAATGATACGGCCTCATGTTGAATATGCGGCCTCTGTATGGTCACCCCACTTGTGGAAGCTTGCAGACACGATTGAACGAGTGCAGAGGAGAGCCACCAAGCGGGTGCCTGGGCTAAGCAACCTGCCGTATGAAGAGCGCCTGAGGCACCTCAATATTCCCACGATAGTGTATAGACGTTTGCGAGGAGACCTAATCAATACCATAAGAAATATGATCCATAAGAAATATGATGCAGATCCGTGTTTACCAGACCAGATATTTCCATCTGACCAAAGTTCTTTTTCACAGTGAAACTAAATAAAGTAACCCGCCTGTTCCCTTCCTAGCGGGACCAGTGTCTGGTAGCCAGCTTCCCACTACTGGAGGAGGTTCCGGCTCCATGGGGAACCCCCTGGAATTCCTGAGGAGCCAGCCTCAGTTCCAGCAGATGAGACAGATCATCCAGCAGAACCCTGCCCTGCTGCCAGCCCTGCTGCAACAGCTGGGCAGAGACAATCCTCAGCTGCTGCAGGTAACACACCAACACACTTCTCACTTTAGCTGAGATCTTTGAAAGGGTTGGCCTTACTTAAACTATTTTTAATACAGTGATTAAATAGTTTAGGTGAATGTTTTTACCTTAAAATTTGTTCCCCTTGTTTTGCCAGCTCCTTGTAGTAACTGTTATGTGGGATGGTCATCATTTGTTTGTGTTGACAAATGGACTGATACAGGGTGATCACAGTACCAGAAGGGTTTGGTGTGTAAAGAAGCTCACAGATAGTTAGACAAGGCACCACAGATGGGGATAAACCAGTGGCGGACCGTGTATTTTACAACTAGGCTTTCAGTGATGATCTACGATTTAAGTGCCATTCGTACCAAGCATCATAAAAATAGCCCATTGGACCGTCCACACAAAGCATGTTGAAGGTAACTTTAACTTTTAAATTATAGTTTTAAAAATCTTTACCTTCTCATCGTAGAGCTCCATTTCCCTGCACATTTGTTTGTTGAGCCGCAGATCCACTCATGTTTCCCCAAAGGTTTAAAAGTACTGCTGCTTGTCCAGCTGGCGGCTGCTTTGGTGTCTCGCTGCTGCCTTGGTTAAGGCCCTGTCACACCTAGATGATTTGGGCAGCGTTTGCAAAACGTATGGGGGGGGGGGGGAAATTTGGAGAATACGCTGGCGTACGTTATGGCTCAGTTTTGTCTAAGTTAAGAGCACGCTGAAGCATGCTGGTATACGGCGTTGTTCGCCGAGCTCCTCTGAAAATTTTCCAGCGTATGGCTGATAACGTCCCGTATTTGCAGAGCAAATGGCATATTTGCAGCATTGGTTCACAGGAAAAACCCACACAGAGCTCTCTGCCTGCAATGAATACGCACGCGCGCGCGCACACACACACACACACACACACACACACACACACACACAGAACTAAACATGTACTTTATAACGGGACCTATTGGGGTTTTTTATATTTAACTGAAGTCTTTACCATCATCTGTTCTGTGTCGTTCTGATAGATAGGCCAAAATGTCAAAACACCGGAGGAGGATTCAATCAGCTGATCGACTGAAGCACAGAGCACAGCTGTTTACTTTGCTGTTGGCTGCACCTTCCAGAAAGAGCACACTCCATGTATTATCTTGGTTTTATTTTTTTCACTTTACTGAAAATAAACTTTTTTATCACCATCAGTTCACGTGTTTTTGAGCCAGGCTGTGACAACTGTTATCTGATGTTCCTGACGTGTCACATCAGCTGTTTTAGGCGTGACTGTCCTGACAGATGTGACAGCTCTGCCAGGTCGGTCACCCCCCCCCCCCCCCCCCCCCCGCTGTAGTCTCTGGAGGGGAGAATCATCTGGGTTGAACAGAGATGATCTCTCTCAAAACTAGGATTCATGGATTAGGAGGCAACGGGAGTTTGGCATGACTGCGCTGTGCAGAAGTTAGACTGTTGTTGCATATAAGTTGTGAATATCGGCAACACACTAAGCATTAGTTGGTTTAAGTTACTATTACTTAATTATATGTCCAAGTCGTTCTGGATACGTGATGCATATGGCCAAAAGTGAAAATTTTAGCGTATCCCAGCATTTCAGAACAATTTTTATACGTTTGGCGAGCGCTGCCTAAATCGTCATGGTGTGACAGTGGACAGCTCAAGTTTACAAACCCCGTCTGGTTCCAAGTATCTACTCCATCAATTCAAACAACAGGCATTCCCAGCAAGATAATCTGCAGCACTCCTCGGAGCCTGTAATCCAAGGTTACCACTCGTTGCTAATATGGAAGTTACGGACAAATCCTTTCCCCGGCTGAGACAGGCCTGCTAGCTTCAGGGTTGGCCGACCTCTTTTCACAATGACCAGCTTTTCTTGAAAAGTCCGTCTGGAAAATTGATTTTTTTTTTTTTTTTTTTTTTTTTTTAAATCTGCAACCAAATCATTTTCCTCTCCCCTGTCAGCCACTGTGGGTGGAAAATAGCTGTTACATTTAAACAGCTACAGTATATTGTAGCTGCTTAAGCAAGTCCTTGCACTGGTGTTTTGCTAGCAAGGATCCTCTGCAGTGTGGGTGGAGGAGTCTAACCATCCAATCAAAAGACGTGAAAATGCAGACGTTCTCAGATGCTTTCTATGCATATCCCTGGACGTACAGAAGACATCTGATTGGTTAAAGCAACAGGATAAATTTAACAGTTAATTTAACCCACAGAGTGTGCTGTTAATTCCTGAAGGCCCAAGGCAGATTTGCTTGACCCTGGCAACACAGATGGCTGAAATATCATTGGACAAAAAAACTCTAACATGCATTACACTACTGGAAGGAGTGCAGCCAAGAGAAAAACTACAAAATGAAGAGAATAGACTGTTGAGAATAGTTTAATACATCCTCATGGAACAAGTATGTGGTAAAGGTTGTAAATGTAACTCTGATAGTGTTAAGGCCAGCAGAGAAAACTTTGCTGGCCCTGAGGGTCCACCACTGGGATAAACTCATCAGAAAGTGTCACGATGGCTGTACTTGACACCGGTCTGATGGACAGGACAGTGTGCTGCCAGCTATTTGATCTCAGAATTGCAGGTTAAAAACAGTTCCTTGATGGCCTCACATTTGAGACCAGACGGTCTGCCCATCACTTACAGTGGTGTGAAAAAGTGTTTACCCCCTTCCTGATTTCTCATTTTTTGTGTTTGTCACACTTAAATGTTTCAGATCATCAAAGTTTAAATATTAGACAAAGATAACACAAACACAAAATGCAGTTTTTAAATGAAGGTGTTTATTATTAAGGGGAAAAAAATCCGAACCAACATGGCCCTGTGTGAAAAAGTGATTGCCCCTAAACCTAATAACTGGTTGGGCCACCCTTAGCAGCAACAACTGCAATGAAGCGTTTGTGATAACTGGCAATGAGTCTTTTACAGCACTGTGGAGGAATTTTGGCCCTCTCATCTTTGCAGAATTGTTGTAATTCAGCCGCATTGGAGGGATTTCAAGCATGAACCGCCTTTTTAAGGTCATGCCACAGCATCTCAATCGGATTCAGGTCAGGACTTTGACTAGGCCACTCCAAAGTCCTCATTTTGTTTTTCTTAAGCCATTCAGAGGTGGACTTGCTGGTGTGTTTTGGATCATTGTCCTGCTGCAGAACCCAAGTGCACTTCAGCTTGAGGTCACGAACAGATGGCCGGACATTCTCCTTCAGGATTTTTTGCTAGACAGCAGAATTCATGGTTTCATTTACCACAGCAAGTCTTCCAGTTCCTGAAGCAGCAAAACAGCCCCAGACCATCACACTACCACCACCATATTTTACTGTTGGTATGATGTTCTTTTTCTGAAGTGCTATGTTACTTTTACGCCGAATGTAATGGGACACACACCTTCCAAAAAGTTCAACTTTTGTCTCGTCAGTCCACAGAGTATTTTGCCAAAGGTCTTGGGGATCATCAAGATGTTTTCTGGCAAAACTGAGATAAGCCTTTATGTTCTTTTTGTTCAGCACTGGTTTCTGTCTTGGAACTCAGCCATGCAGGCCATTTTTGCCCAGTCTCTTTCTTATGGTGGGGTCATGAACACTGACCTTAACTGAGGCAAGTGAGGCCTGCAGTTCTTTGGATGTTGTTGTGGGGTCTTTTGTGACCTCTTGGATAAGTTGTCGCTGCGCTCTTGGGGTAATTTTGGTCGGCCGGCCACTCCTGGGAAGGTTCACCACTGTTCCATGTTTTCACCATTTGTGGATAATGGGTCTCACTGTGGTTCACTGGAGTCCCAAAGCTTTAGAAGTGGCTTTATAACCTTTTCCAGACTGATAGATCTCAGTTACTTTGTTTCTTATTTGTTTCTGAATTTCCTTGGATCACAGCATGATGTCTAGCTTTTGAGGACCTTTTGGTCTGCTTCACTTTATCAGGCAGGTCCGATTTAAGGGATTTCTTGATTGAGAACAGGTGTGGCAGTAATCAGGCCTGGGTGTGGCTAGAGAAATTGAACTCAGCTTTCCAAAGATGTGATAAACCAGTTAATTTAGGTTTTAATGGGGGGGGCAATCACTTTTTCACATAGGGCCATATAGGTTTGGATTTTTTTACCCTTAATAATAAACACCTTCATTTAAAAACTGCATTTTGTGCTTACTTGTGTTATCTTTGTCTAATATTTAAATTTGTTTGATCAACACTTAAGTGTGACAAACACACAAAAAAAACAGAAATCAGAAAGGGGGCAAACACTTTTTCACACTTCTGTACATCCATATACAGAGTTTATATGGAATATTCAGCTATTGGTTAGCATAACAATGACTATACTTACAAACCAACAAAGGGAGGCTGTGATTATGGGAACTGTTTGATGTTTTATTCTGATTTTTTTCTGGAGTTTAAAATACAGGGTTTTGTGTTTTTAAAGTGAAGCCAAGCAGCTGTGAGCTGCTTCAGGAGACTGAGCAGTTTACTGATGTGAAATTTAATTCGCTATAATGCTAACACTCAGAATATC
Source organism: Pholidichthys leucotaenia (assembly GCA_020510985.1). Taxonomy (NCBI): domain Eukaryota; kingdom Metazoa; phylum Chordata; class Actinopteri; order Cichliformes; family Pholidichthyidae; genus Pholidichthys; species Pholidichthys leucotaenia. The sequence continues at coordinate 264,375,457 of CM035839.1, forward strand.
TGTTTGTGGTGAAATGTTTGGAAAAAATATCTGGTCTCCATATTAAAAGCTGACATAAAGCCATTTTTAGATCTCTTGACTTTCTGACAGGCATAACCAAAGTACTGATGATGTTATTAGCAGTATCACTCATATAATTCTTCAGCACCTAGAAGATGAGGCCCGTTTGCCTTTCAATGATTTTATCCGTCTATCTTCTACCACTTAATCCTTTTTGGATCGCTGGGGGGCTGGAGCCTATCCCAGCATCTTTGGGTGAGAGGCAGGGTCCACCCTGGACAGATCGCCAGTCCATCGCAGGGCCAACACAGAGAGACAGACAACCATTCACTCTCACAGTCAGACCTAAATGACAATTTAGAATCCCCAGTTTGATGCCAGTGAACCTAACCTGCATGTCTTTGTCCTGTGGGAGGAAACCAGAGTACCCGGAGAAAACTGACACAGACATGGGGAGAACATGCAAAATCCACACAGAAGGGTCACCGATGGACTCGGGGTGGGATCAAACCCACAATGGTCAGGGGTGGAATTGATCCTTTGACCTTCTTGCTGTGCTGCCACAGTGCCAACCACTGCACCACTGAGCCGCCCATCACTGATTTTTAACTCAGCTGTTAATACTACACACGCTTATCTCTTGTTTCAAAAAATATAAAGCAGATGAATATTAACCCTATTAGGTACCATTCATCTTTAACTGAAACTACTCAGACGGTCAATAACGCCCTCCGCTGAACCTCAGCACTGGTGTCCCTCAGGGCTGCAAAAATGAAACCTTGGTAAGATCAAATATCTTAAATCAAGGCTATAGTTGCTTTTTTTCCTGACAAGATATTTTGAAGAGTTTGTTTGCAAAAACAGATAAGTCCAATTGTTTTAATAATAAGAAACAACTTTTTATCTGTTGGTTTATATGTTAGTATTTCCAGTTAAGCTTCTAAGACATGGTCACTTGAAATATGAGCATCTCAGACATAATAAAGCAGAAAATTGAACATCAACTCATTGTTATTTTTTGGCAATTTATCAGTAGTTTTTTTCCGCAAAAACAGATAAGTCCATAACGCATACTTTTGCAAAAACAGACATGTCCTGAAAACCATGCTAGTTTGTCTGGTGAACGCATCACTGCTTCATCAAAACTATCCATATTTGACATAAAGTGCAACAAAATTGTAAAAAAAAAAAAAAAAACTGGCAGGGAAATCAAAGTGAGCAGACCAGGGAGGCAGCCATGATGAGTCATGTGACCCAAATACCAAGTGCTGATTTGCCATATGTGGAGTTATCTGGTTTTGTAAAAACACAGTGTTTATTGGCTTTTGGAAAAAAAAAACGAAAAAAAACATGAACTTTGTAGTGTATATAACATAGGAAATGTCACATTTAGAGAAAAAACAATCTGAATTTCTTTAAGTAGGTAATGTGAACAGTTGTTTGTTGTACAGAGGGAAATTTTTTTTGGTGGTGTTTATCGGTTTTTGCAAACTCTTCATATTTTTACTTGTTTTAAACGATTTAATCTTGCAAGTAAAATTTTCTGCCAATATTGTTTGTCAGTGGTTTGTCATATTAATGGACTCAAGAGCAGGGCGACTCTCGTACATAATTTATTAACAAAACAATGCAGCTCAAGGGCTGAAAAACACTAAATGGGGCTGTACGGCAGATAACTTGCAGTTTGGAGATGATGCCAAAGTAGTGGCGTGGAGAGAATGTGTCACACACGCTACTCACAGAAAGTTAGGGATATTTGGCTTTCGCGTTAAATTTATGGAAAATGTAAAAAGTTCACGCTACAGTGATATGATGTCATGAAAGTAGGGCATTTAAGTAGAAGAATGCAATGGTGAGTTCCTCATTTCAAACAATTTATTGAAACAAAAGTCAACAACAATGGTGGCTATACCACAACAAAAAATGTCAGTGTCTCAATAACTTGTCATGTGCCCTTGAGCACCAATTACACCTTGACAATGATGTCTCATGCTGTTCACAAGTCGACTTATTGTCTGCTGAGGCATGACATTCCACTCTTCTTGAAGGGCGGCCCTCAGGTCATTGAGTTTGTGGGATGCAGGGCTACAACCCTCAACAAAGCAACTCAGCTGATCCCATAGGTTTTCTATGGGGTTCAGGTCTGGAGAAATTGCAGGCCACTCCATTTGAGGTACCCCAGCCTCCAGCAGCCGTTCCCTAATGATGCGACCTTGATGAGCTGGAGCATTGTTGTCCATGAAGATGAAATTAGGCCTGTGTTGTTCATGCAGAGGCACAATGACTGGATTAATGATGTTATTCAGGCAGTATCGGCTTGCCACTGTACCGTTCAGAAGGTGTTGGGCAGTTCTGTATTGACTAGACACACCTGCCCAGACTGTAACACCACCACCACTACTCATCTGGTGACAACAGTGGCTGATGCATAGCGCTCTCCTTAATGTCTCCAACATTGTTGACGACCATCATTTCTGCTCAGCGTGAATCAACTTTCATCAGAGAACAGCACTGAGGCCCACTGGTCCCTTGTCCAGCATAAATGCTCCCTGGCCCATGCAAGATGATGACGCCTGTGCCTGGTGGTGTGGTCAGGTACCCTTGCAGGTCATCTAGCATACAGACTAAGCTGATGTAAATGGTTTTGAATGGTCTGATGTGACACTTGGGTGCCTCTCACCTCCCTTAAATGTGCCTGGAGTTGAGTGAAATTCATCATCCGGTTCCATAGGGCACTGTTCACAATGAAGTGGTCATCATCGTGGGATGTGGCCAATGGACGTCCACTTCTATGCTTTTCTGTGACTCTTCCAGTCTCTCTGTATCTCTTGCAACCTGCTGATGACACTCTGTGACACTCTAAGCTCCGTGGCCACTTTCCTCTGAGAACATCCTGTTTGAAGCCTTGCAAAGGTGAGGTACTGTTGATCGTTAGGTGTCGTCTTGATCTCATGATGTCAGAATGTGAACAGCATGATGAAGAGGACTATTTAAATACCAATTCTAATTGAACCAGAAAATTTATTGGTCGATTCATGGATCAAACACCTGCTGTGAATGTTGCCATTAAGCACCTTGTTAGAGAACAGCAAGTTATGCAAAAAGTACTGAAACACTGAACAGTTGATCATGTGCATTCAACAGGTTAGAGAAGGTCAAATTAAGTTCACCTGTAAAGGTTATGGTGCATTTTAAGTGCATCCTGAAATTTCACCAGAAAGCTGAATATCCCTAACTTTTTGTGAGTAGTGTCTATATATTTTATAGGCAGAAAATTTTGAATTGCTTAAAGAAAGTAAAAAATATCTTAACAAGTAAAAATTTTCTTACAGAAAATGGCACAACAAGAAGAAATATCTATTCGGACAAGGAACAAGAATTATATCCTTGATTTAAGATATTTTATCTTATCAAGACGTAATTTTTTGCAGTGTATGTGAGGTCATCAGCGCTCTTCATAATATACACCAGTGACTGTTTGAGCAGCCATGCAAACTGCTACATAATCAAATTTTCAGATGAGAGCGCCATTCTTAGCCTAATGCATATGAATTCAGACACTTTTTTTTTCAAGCTGAAATCAATAATTTTGTACAGTATTAAGACGCTAATCTCCTCATTGTGAATGAGACAAAAGAAATGGTGTTTGATGCCAAAACAATGGGGGATCACAGCCCTGTGGCCATTCACAACATTGACATTAAACTGCTCTGCTCATATAAGTATTTGGGAATTGCCTTTGATAACATGCTCACTTGGCAGCCTGTGCAGTACTAGAAGTCTGGTACAATATGGAACACAGGCATGCTATGGGATTCTGTCTGTACAGTTAAAATTCCACTGGGCTCACCTCATAAAGATGGCTATGAAAACCACAAGGAAAGGAGAATTTCATCCCCTCCAGTCAGTTTGTGTGGTCAGATTTAGGAGGAGCTCGGAGAGTCCGACACAACTCACCACATGTCTTCATGCCCCCAATTAATGCATAAAACCAGGTCATTCCAAAGGGTTCACTTACTTTTGCTTGCAGCTGTACCTATTCTGGAGAAGGAGCTAAAAAGTCATCCAAACGAGGGTTCCAAGAACTATATTTGTTCACAGCTTGTGCAGTAAAGTACTTCACGCCTGTAAAATGTTTGTGGTTAACATGTGCTTAGTGTGGTAGGCATCACAGTCACTGTTTTTGTCAACTTTTAGCAAATCACGCAGCACCAGGAGCGTTTTGTACAGATGCTGAACGAGCCACGAGGTGGAGATGCAGGAGGAGAGGGAGCCGAGGCCCAGGGGTCACCACACCCTAACTACATCCAGGTCACTCCACAGGAGAAGGAGGCGATAGAGAGGGTCAGTCTGCTACTCTGACCAACCTTCATCACTTCAAAGCTTCATTTTCTACAGAATGGCAGGATGTACTGTGCATGTCACGTATAGGCACACCTGCTAAAATGGCAGCGGTTAAAGTGACAGGCTATAAATCTGAGCGTCTGAAGAAAGCCAAGAAAAATTAAAAAACACATTTGCTTTGATAATTAAAAAAATACAGAAATTGTGAACAAAATATGTCACAAACACTTCATTAAGACATGAGTGAGCTGTTAAAATGTGTTAAAAGTGCAGTCAGCAGCCCTTTACAGTATTACACTAGAGGGAGGACAGTATTGAGATTTGAAGTCTAGCTGTGCGTACTACACTGGATGTTTGGAGGTGTGAAAGTGTAGAGATCTGAAACCAGTCTCCAGAGTGGAGAGCTTTCATGGCGCTCATGTTACGTGTCTGTATGCACGGACATAAAGCCCTACGGCATGATAGAGCCTCGATTTAAGATAAGATAAGATAAGCCTTTATTAGTCCCACAACGGGGAAATTCCAGGATTGCAACAGCACAGGGATAGCAACACTCAGAGCAACAATCAGAAGGCAAGAAAAAAAAAAACAAGCAAGCAAGAGCAGCTAATATACATATGTACATATTACTATAAAATATACAGTATATATACACACACACACACAGACACACAGTGCAGAGCATTGTAGCTAGATGGAATAAATATGTAAATATATAAACACCCACAGTACGGAGCATTGCAGCTAGGTGGAATAAATATAAATAAATATGCAAGTATATAAACACACACAGTGCGGAGCAATTTACAACAGATTCCAGCCAATCCATACACCAAGGAGCATTTGTTTGTCACAGAGAAATACTAATACAGAGTTTGTATCTCTGTATTTCTCACAGAAATATTACAAGCTCTGTGATTAAACTTTCAGCCTGATGTGTTTATAGTTGGGATCGGGTTAAATAAAGGCTCTTAATGGTATGTGTAAAACTGCTTTTTTTACATAGTGGATGCAGCCTTGTATAGAAAAGCTACCTTTGTTGAATGATGAGCCGATCGCTGTGGAGCCGCCCGTGTCTCACAGCCGCTTTAGTGCCGCACAAATGACATGTGGCTGCAGCAGCATCTCATCACGTCACTCTGGCTCTTACTTGTAAAAGTTCTGACTGAAGACTCCTTATCAAATATTCAAAGCAGCTGTCAGTCAGGTTTTTTATTGCCTTCACTTAGGTTATTTATTCAGCCTGTTTATTCAACTCATTTCAACTTTATTTATATAGAGGTTGATCGCAACAGAAGTCATCTCAAAGCACTATTTGTTTATTTATTACTCCGTCATTATTTCAGCTTAAAGAATGAATATAAATATTTATTGCAGATGGAATCTGGTGTTTATAGTAACAATCCAAAGTAATCCTAGTAAAATTTCTACTTGTTATCCATTAGTTCCAGCAGCAGTTTTCACAACATCAGTGGATCTGTTTGCACGTGTGGTTGCTTCTGTGACGTTTCGTGTGTAGGGCTACAGCTACTTATTATTGAGTAATAGTAATTACTCAATTACTATTGTTTTAGTAATTGAGTAATTTGTCACTGTAATAAGCAACTTTCGCATTATGAGTGCGCATGTGCGGACTATGTGAGTTCAAAGTTCACGACTACCAAACATTCCAGTAGCCGCCTCGCTTTTGTATAGAGACAGTACTGTCACACCTGAACAACTGCCGTTTAAAGTCTGCTTCAAGCTTTAAATCTCCATTATGCCAGGTGCACATTGTGCCGTAGTGAAGTGTGGGAACGGCATGTATCATCTAGAGCGGTGGAAAAAGCAAACTTTCAGCATACATGCATGTAACTTCAGGACCAGTGTGTGCACATGTCCACCGCCATTCACGTTATATACATTCCCCACGGAGGTGAAGGATCCAAACGGACATAATTGTTGGATTAAAGCAGTGAGTCTATATTATAACATAATTAAATAGTGTTGTGTATTGTTCAAGTTCTAGCCTAATTGACACAAGTCTAAACCCTGAAGTAGTAGGTACGGACAGGCAGGCCTGGATCTAGGATATAGTTCTTTGTATATTGGTAATGAAGCTTGATCTACACACACATGTAATTAAGGCCATTGATAAGTAGGCTGGTATAAAATAAAATTGCAAATCATTGAAAACGTGTGGTACTTAAACTACAGCAGTATCGACCTATAGATCTAAGTAAGCAGGCTATACCTTGTAGTGAAATTTACTCAAAATGACAAAACCAAAGTTGAGCTGTCAAACCACTCGCTTCCCTTCTTTGTAGTCGTTTCGGAGTCTCGCAAGTAAGGGTGCTTGGTCCTTTGACAACAAAAAATCTGCTATATCAGCGTACATACAGGGGGGCCATTTTGGCCAATTTCTGCAACGTGGCCGCGAATGCAAGCACAACTAGTTCATCCTTGCGTTTGCTGGTACAACCGGGAAGACCCCTACGCATACAATATGCTCGTAGATCAGGAACTTTCCATAAATTAAATGTGTCGATAGAGCAAGTTTGGTAGCCACATTCCCATGGTGCTTTGCACGAGCCGAGATGCGAAAGTCGCTTATTGAACAATGACTCGAGTAATTGGATACTTTTTAAATTTTTATCCCCCAACGGTTGAAGCCCAGAGGGGGATTATGTTATGGGTCAGTCCGTCTGTCCACTTTTGTGAAATCAACTCCTCCTACAGTCTTGTTCCAATCATTTTGAAACTTGATACCATGGTTTGATAGACACTGATGATGCACAGATTGCACTTTCACTCTCATCAGATGACCTTGAGGTCAGAAGTCAGGTCATATTTTCCCTAAATCTTCTAAACGCACTAACTACTGAAAGCAATGATGTAGGCTTTTCAAATCAATACAGTAGTTGTATCTAATACACATCTTAGACGACTTACACCCTAACTATGGGTTTGGGGTCAAGGGGTCAAAGGTCAAAGTTAACATTGCAGTTGCACTATGGTAAATGCTACATTTACTATTACTATAAAACAAGTAAAGCTAGAGCCACCAGACCTGGTCCACAGGTTCACCTTGGGATCCTGACCTACAGCTATGGTTGTATACTTTGTGGATATTTGTGGATGATGGATTTATCATAATTTGGTTCTGCCACAGTAATTATATTGAAAAGTTGAAAACTGCTCTCTGCCAGTCTCATCTTCAGAGGTCTTCAGAGAAGATGGAGACGGGGAGTATTGTACGCAGCTCAGAGTGCTGTTGTTTTTTATTTATCACATTGACCAACATGTGTAGAACTTTCTTTCCTGAAGAGCAGTCGTAATTGTACCAAACGCTCTATAACACGGGTACACATTTATTGTTATGCTTACCACATATAATGTAACTTTAAACGTTATGTCACACCAAGTTCCGTCTTGTAGCGTTAGCTTCAACTTGCAACATAGCTAACATATAGCAGCTACTGCTGTTAGTGGTAGTGAGACTACATTCTATTCATCTTAATTTAAAATCTCAATCACGTACCTCATCTCAGTCCACTGCTCCTGCGTGATGTCTCTGCCGAGACACTGTGGCGTCAACGTTGTGGTATGCTAGCTCACTGCTCAGCTTTACAGTGTACACACTGAACAGTGTTTTCCTTCAAACTGACCTTGAAATGATCCCACACTTGATACTTTTTGTCATTTTCTCTGACTTTCTTCTGTTTTTGTCGTCACTCAGACATCACGCCATTAAACAAACCTACGTTTTGTTTATGTAGTGTGACTGGAAGAAGGTCATATAGACCAGAAGTGCAACATTAAAGCTTTGAATCATAGATTTTTGAATTGAGGAATTTTGTAATCCAATTATTTGAGTAATTGTTGCAGTCCTAGTCGTGTGCACACAGATGTTTCTGTCTGGGCCTGAACCAAAACGTTGTTGTGAGCACCAGGCCTTTGTGTATGAGAGTCGGTGTGAAAAATTTCAAAACTGTCATCAATCATCAACATGTGGTTTTTATCATGTGAAAATGGCTCATTTTTGACAAAAATGAAAAACCGTGTTATTTTGATGGCACGTTGTGGCTAAAGTTTTATGGCTGTAATGCTGTTCACTGTCTGGACGTGTTAAAAAGAAGCTGACAAGACAATAACATTTTCAGCACTTGTGGTTGAGTCATTAGCCTGCAGCAAGGCTCTACATTTACTGCACTTTATTGAAAAATTGGCTTTTGGACAGTTTTTTGAGCTTTATAGCAAAGTAAGGAAAGCAGGTGGGTCCATTTTGAGCTCAGAAATGTAAAATTCAGGAAAAACTGGGCTAATGCAAACCATTCAAGGCCTGTGTTGGCAATAGAATGTTACATATGCGGCTTCAGACTTGGATGAAAACGCTTTTAGGAAAAAATTACTGTGAAATATAAATGGTGGAATCTCCCATAGTACTGCATAGGCCTAAAGTTTGTACATGTGCAGTTGTGCATTACTCAGGTAGTACTACATTTATGCATTATTTTTTTTTTTTTTTTTTTCAAATTTTTCTGAGATGGTGACCCGGGAAAGTGGGTTCCTTCAGGCTGATTTGGCATGGAATGACCCAGTAGTCTCACTAGAATGTGAAGCTGCTAAAATGTTTTTTAAAACTCTACTTGTCTGTGAGTGTTTGACTTTAAATGTGTCTGTTGTGTTGCAGTTAAAAGCACTGGGCTTCCCTGAAGGCCTGGTCATCCAGGCTTACTTTGCGTGTGAGAAGAATGAGAATCTGGCTGCCAACTTCCTGCTGCAGCAGACGTGGGATGATGAGTAAGCAGCAGTAGCCTGGCATGTGAACGTTCAACCGTGGGCTGCAGAGTGGATGACAGCGCTGCGTAAGACCACTGCGGAGGAACAGGGACAGGAGAGAGGGAGGACTTTAGCTTTGATGCCATGGGGCTGTGGTCTAATGGGGATGACATGCTGTTCAGTTAGCTGTCCTGCCTACTTTTGTTTCATCTGTGATGATCATCATAGGAGCTCACACTGAGCGTTACCTCCCTGCTGCTACATCATTGCTGCTGCCACCACCGCTTTGTACTGAGTGATCACACTGAATGAAGCCACAACAGGAACATGGCAACAGTCTGCATTGCCTCCTCTGGCCACCAGGCTCCGGTTCAGAGTGTCTCCACTTATGAGCACACGCTCCCATATTGTACATGTAGAGCACACACACACACACACACACACACACACACACCGAATTTGTGGTCAGGATTTAATGAATGACACCATGCAGTAAAAATGTGAATTTATGAGCACGTGATGTGGGAGGTGCCCCAAAATGTGATGCAAACTGTTAGCTTCACTTTATGAAATGTGCCGCTGGTTTATATTAGAATTCAGGATGAAGTCCTCATTAGTTCAGTGTCCCAGCCAGTGAGGGATGGCTGATGTGGCCTAAAAATAAAATCCACCTGTTGTTTCATGCCACATTGGATTTTTGATTTTAGACGGTCTTTTCTGATTGAAGACGGGGATTATTTCACATTTCGTTTTGTTTTTTCCAAACAAACATAATTCCCTATTGGGAATAAAGGTCAAACCTGCTTTAACCAAACCTTTTTTATAATAAAGGTTTGATCAAGCAAAGATGAATCCACACATTTCTGATAAAGTGCTAACTTAACTTTTATAAAATTAACTTTTTCGGGTGAGGGAGGGGTTAGCGCTGTAGACTACCATATTTACTCTGTGAACAAGGAAATCCATTTTCATCATGTTTTTTGGCACTGTCCGAACCCCCAAAATTAGAATTTCAATTTAAAATGGATTCATTGCCCACCGTACAAACAGTTGATTAAAAAACCATGCAGATGTGAAACAGCTGAATTCTGCAGTACCTCACAAAGCGGCAAATGCTAAGGACTTTCACCAACGTTGCAACTGTTGGGTTTCGTCAGGGAACAAAAAGGTTGCAAAATAGTTCTGAGTTTTTAAGGTCGCCGACAGTTTTGTTGTGAAGGTTCTTAAACCGTTGCTAATGTTCATTACTTGGTGAACCAAGAAGAACTTTCTTCAAGCAATTGCAGACATTTGCTACTGTTTGTGGTCATTTCACAACAAGAAAAACTAAGTTCTTAAAAATGGTTTGCAGACAGTTTCTCAACCTTTTACGAACCCTGACGAAACCCGACAACTGCTGCAGTCAGGAACGTTTGCTGCTCCCTGACATGTGGGCTTAAGGCTGTTTCACACGTTTCCATGCTTATCCCCAAAGGAAATTCAGAAAAATAAAACCAAAAGAAAATGTTGATGTTAAATTGAGAATTGTAGGTGAAGTCAAATTTTTTTACATGTCAAGACTATCGTAGGATTTAATACTGGCAACTCAGGTTTGGATAAATTAGATTTTTCTGTGTGGAGCACTGCTTGAATTAGAGCAAAATAAACCCATCCATACATCTGTAGGACTCTGGTGATCAAGTACAGTGGATGCAAAAGTCTAAACACCTCAATTAAAATGATGTAAAAAAAAAAAAAAAAATGAGACCACAGTCAGTCATTTCCAGACTTCCCACCTTTAATGTGACCTATAACAATTATGGTTCAAATGAAAAACAAATCTGTTGGGGGGTGGGGAGAGGGAATATTTTAAAAATGAACCTTCCAATAAGCTGATTGCATAAGTATGCACACTCTTAAACTAATGCTTTGTTGAACCACCTTTTGATGTAGTTAAAGCACTCAGTCTTCGTGGACAGGAGACTATCAGCATTTATTTACCTTTTGTTCTTATTAAAGACAAAAATGAAAAGGAGATGTTTTTAGCTTCTTTACATGTTCTGACTGTTCACTGCAGCCTTCATCTGCTCTTCACTGCAGCCTAAACTATCAGCATGTGGTATCTTGGCAAGATTTGCCCACATCTCTTTAAATCTGTCAGATTGTGAGGGCGTGACTTGTGCACGGCCCTCTTCAGGTCATCCTGTTGATTTTCAGTTGGATTCAGGTCTGAGTTCTGGCTGAGGCATAAAAACCTCTGCACCATACCCTGCAGCTCAGTCAGTGTTGCCTCTCTGACCAGTTTTTGTTCTGTCCTTTAATCAGTTTCAGAGGGACGTCCAGCTCTGGATAATGTCTCTATCGTCTCATATTTTCTCCACTTCTTGATGACACTTCACTGTGTTCCGCGGTACATTGAATGTGCAGAAAAATGTTTTGTACCCCTCTCCTAAGTGACTCCTTTTGACGATGTCCTTTAAGCATCATGTCTCTGTGAAGCATGGCCATTTCTGTAAAATGTAACTGAGTAAATGTCAGGAGAATCCTACGAGGGCAGCTGAAATTTATTTGGGGTTTATCAGAGTGACTTTAACCGATGGCAGGTTGTGTGTACCCAAAATGATTGAATGCTGTAATGAAATTGAAAGGTGCTTCAGCAAAGTATTAGTTTAACTTTTTTATTTATTTATTTTTTTTTTTTTTAGATCAAGTCTCGTCTGGAATTTCTTCCTTTCTGTAGCTTGTACAGGACAGGGGTCACTACGCCTCTCTGCCCGCCAGCAGTATGTTGGGTTTCTCCCTCCTCCGTTCCATTATCGCTGAGCACCCAGCAGGACACCAGGAAGTTCTGCTGGAGGTTTCTTCCTGTTAAATGGGAGTTTTCCCTCTCCACCATGGCTAAGTGCTGCTCACAGAGGATCGTCTGATTGTTGGGTCTTTCTGAAATTGTGGGGTTTTCTCTGCATTTTGTAGCGCTATGAGATGACCTTTGTTGTGATGTGGCACTATATGAATAAAGCTGAATTGAATTGAAGTTCCACTTTTACCTGATCTTTGGCATGACCCGACTGGGATTGGAACCCCGGCCTCATGGTTGTGGGGTGGATGCTGTACCCTTAGGCCACCACTGGTGGTTTAACCCTAGGACACTAACATCGGGTGAAAATCCCCTGATGTTAGTGTCCCGATAGTGTTACTAGCTTTAACGTTAGTGTTCTAGGGTGAAGTGTGTGCAGGCTTATGCAACCAGCTTATTGTGCTTGTTTTTACCCCCTAACAGATGTTTTACAATTGAATTATACAAGCCATAGGTCACAATAAAGGTGGGAAAGGTTGTTTTTTTTTACATCACAAAAGCCTGACACCAGAGGTGTGTTTACTTTCATATCTACTCCAGGCCCAGTTCTTTTAGTTTTTAATAGAGATTTAATGCTGTAGTGCATTCTCATCTTAATGCTTCAGTTTTCAGTGTGCTGCCAACAAAATTATCCACTGCTGGCATAAATGGTGATTTATTTATTTAGATATGTTGACCAGCTTGTGCCATATCCAGACACACACACTGGTGTGCTAGAATATCTTCAAAGATGACCTCTGGTCTCACAAATTCAAAAGTGCCAAGATCTGGTTTTAGCGACACCTGGAGGTCTCTGCGCAGCATGACCATTCACTCCATGGCTTCACCTGCACTCAGGTGCAACATTTCCACCCGGTACCTTTAAAAAGTAACGGTGTGTGGATGACACCAGAGGGTGCAGATTTATGAATGGCCTCTTCAGTTTTTTACCTCTTGGGGAGCTTCATAACTTTATTTGCTTTTATTGTGACATATTGATGTCAATAATGTGTCCCCCTGATATAGTTCAGATCACTGTCCCACTCACCTGTGATGAGGAAATGTTGATTAGAATGCGCAGCTATTCAAAGAGGAGTCAGTTGTGTCTGCTGTGAAGAAGCAGTCTCAGCACGCGTACCTGTTACAGAGCAAGTTCCTGTGGAGTTGTCCAGTGTGGGGAGACACGCATCCTGAAGCAGCTTGTAGTGTTGTAGTCAAGAAGACTTTAGAGTCCAGACGAACTGCAAGAGCAGGCCAGGCAGAGACTAAGACCACTGTGTATGCAAGTCTCAGTCTTGACTACAGCACTAGCAGCTTGAATTTAAAGGAGATCTGTGCAACAAGTTTTGTTCATCAAATCTATCACTTCTGTTTTAAAGACGTGTTTGCTAATGTAAACATGATGGTAGCCTAGTTTCCTGCGTTGACTCATCACATGCTGCTGTGATTTTATTTAGAGGGTAGTTTTCTGTGAAAAATGTCGCACCGTGCCCACTCCTGAGAGGCCGTCCTGATTGGGCCTTCATGTCCTGGTGCAGGACTGACAACTCCTGTGTCAGGGTTTGGGTTGGAGTTTGACTCGGTAAATCTGACAAAAGCATAAAAAGAGAAAAAACACTGCCATTTCACACTGTTGGAATGTGAAAATATGGTGCAGCAGTTCTTAAAACCCTGACAGCTGTTTACACTTGTCCAGTATGAAATTTCCAGTGTGTGACGCTCCATTTTCATTCAGCCTTGGCTGCTTCAGGCAGTGTTTTCAGCTGACAGCGGAGCAGTTTGGGCATGGTAGCCGTAAGCTCATTTACAGTTAGGCCCATAAGTATTTGGACACTGACACAAGTTTTATTTCAGCTGTATACCAAAACATATTGACGATACAGTTCTATAATCAATATGGACTAAGTGCAGACTCGCACCTTTAATTTGAGGATATTCGCTTCCAAATTGGAGTGATGGTTAGGAATAGTGGTACTCTGAAGTGTATTGTACTCTGAAGTGGACTGCAACAGGTATTCCACCATATTAAGGGAGATTCCAAACTGAAGGGAGTGAAGGGTGTTCAGTTCAAAGGCAGCTGAGCAGGGAAGACGTGAACAACCAGGTATCACTTCACCAGAAGTTGGCAAGATTACCCATAAGCCATTGCACCTCAAATATGAGTCAAACTGTTGTTGCTAACGTTACTAACAAGCTAAACTGATACTGGTTATTGTTTATATCACCTGATAGTGATAAAAATATTTTGTATTTATTTAAGAAATATCAATTATCCACCGTAGTATCAGTGTGCCCATGGTTACCATGGTAACACAGAGGAGAGGCGATGGTTACAGGGTGTTTCAAATGGAGAAATTTTGTGAAGGGCAGTTAACTGATATTCCCTGAGAATGGAGCGGAGAATACAGTTGGAACGTAGCTCCTAACATCACCAAACGCTGGCTTTCCTCCTCTGTGATGCTTTGTCAGGCCTTTACTGCAGCTGTCTTCAGTTGTTTGTTTGTGGCTCTTTCTGCCTTAACTTTTGTCAAGTCAAATGCTGCTCAGTCAGGTTGAGATCTGGTGAATGACTCGGACATTGCAGAATTTTCCACTTCTTTGCCCTAAAAAGGTCCTGGGTTGCTTTCATAACGTTTTGGTCATTGTCCATCTGTGCTGTGAAGTGCCATGCAATCAGCTTTGATGCATGTGGCTGAATCTGAGCAGACAGATGAATTCTGAAGTGTAGAGGGATGTACTGACTGCTTCCGTCTTCTGTCACATCATCAGTAAACACTACAGTGACTCAGCACCATTGGAAGCCATGTATGTCCACGCATCACACTGCCTCCACCATGTTTTACAGAAGATGTGGTGTGCTTTGGATCATGGAACAAGACTTCTCCATACTTCCTTCTTCCCATCATTCTGGTACAGGTTGAGCTTGGGTTCATTTGTCCAACCAATGCTGTTCTTTGGACTTTGCTGGCTCGTTAGTTGTTCTTTGGCGAAGTCTAATCTGGCCTTTCTATTTTTGAAGTTGATGGTTTTTGTGCCTTGTAGTGACTGTATTTCCTGTCATGAATTTTTCGTTTTTTATGGTAGATACTGACACACCTACTTCCTGGAGTGTTCTTCACTTTGGTGGATGTTGTGACAGGGTTTTTCTTCATTATGGAAAGGATCCTGTGATCATCCTTCCATGGACGTCCAGGCCTTTTTGAATTCCAGAGCACACCAGTGCGCTCTTTTTTTTTTTTTTTTTTTCTGAGAATGTGGCAAACTGTTGATTTGGCCCCTCCTATCATTTCTGCTATCTCTCTGGTGGATTTCTTTTTTTCAGCCAAAGGATGGTTTGTTTCACTTCCACCCACTTTGACTGCATGTTGTGGTTTCAAAGCAACAACTTCCAAATGCAAATGCCAGACGTGGAATCAACTCCAGACCTTTTACCTGCTTGATTAATGATGGGACAATGAGGGAATAGCCCATGCAGCCCATGAAAAAGCTTTTGAGTTGTTGTCCAATTACTTTTGAGCCCCTGAAGAGATTTTTTTTAAAATGCCCTCAAATTAAAGCTGAGAGTCTGCACTTTAAGCCCTTAATGAGTATATAACTGTATCTTGAATATGTTTTGGTATACAGCTAAAATAACGAAACTTGTCAGTGTCCAAGTACTTATGGCCCTAACAGTATGTTTTGGCAATTAACAATATTACAAAATATTTTAATTTCCCTCTGAGCATCCAACGTAATGCTTATGCTGTACAAACATAACGTTCCCAAGCTAACATGTACCAAAATACAATGGAGAAAATAAGTATTGAACTCATCTTTTTTCTCATTAAACATATTTCTGATGGAGCCATTGATCTGAGATTTTCACCAGATATCAGTAACAGCCCAAGTAATCCATACATACAAAGAAATCAAGGCAACTGTGTTCCCAAAACAAGTTATATTTAATAAAGTGGAATGACACAGGGAATAAGTATTGAACACAGTTTAAAAAAAAAAGAGGTGCAAAAAAGGCATAGCCAAGAAACCAGCTGAATTCCATCAGAATTTAGGAAGCAATCCCATCCCCCATCAGTGCAAATTAATTTCAGCTGGTTAAGTCCTGACTTTTATAAAGGTCTGTGAATGTGAGATTGTGATACCACAAAGAACTCATGATGGGTAGAAGCAAAGAGCTTTGTCTAGGCCTTCACAACCTTATTGCTGCAAAACATAATGATGGCACTGGTTACAGGTGCATTTCTAAACTGCTGAGTGTTCCAATGAGCACTGTTGGAGCCATCATTTGGAAGTTGAAAGAACATTTTACCATAAACCGGCCATGACCAGGAGCTCCTCGCAAGATTTCTGGCAGAGGAGTCAAAAGAATTATCAGAAGAGTTATCCAAGAGCCAAAGACCTGGCGTTAGTAGGTACTGCTGTTTCAAAGAAAACAATAAGTGATGCACTCAACTGACATGGGCTCTATGCCCACTCACCTTGCAAGACTCCTTTGCTGAAGAAAAAGCATGTTGAAGCTCGTTTAAAGTTTGCTGCACAACATTTGGGCAAACCAGTAAAATACTGGGAGAATATGGTCTGGTCAGATGAGACCAAAATTGAACTTTTTGGACGCCACAACACACCGCATGTTTGGAGGAGAAATGGCACTGCACATCCCATCATGGTGTGGGATGTTTTTCTCCACATGGTACAGGCAGACTTCATATAATTGAGGGAAAGATGAATGGACAAATGTACAGAGACATCCTTGATAATCTGCTGCCATCTGCCAAGATGCTGAGGATGAAACGAGGGAGGACATTTCAGCAAGACAATGATCCTAAACACACAGCCAAGGAAACTTTCAACTGGCTTCAGAGAAGGAAAATAAAGCTGCTAGAATGGACCAGTCAGTCACCTGACCTGAATCCAATTGAAAGTCTATGGAATGAACTGAAGATCAGAGTTCAAAGAAGACACCCACGGAACCTTCAAGATTTAAAAACAATTTGAGTGGAACAATGGGCTAAAATCACTCCTGAGCAATGCCTGGGCCTAGTTTCTCCATACAGGAGGAGTCTGGAATCTGCTATTACCAACAAAGGCTTTTCTACTCAATATTATATGAATTTCACCAAGTGTGTTCAACACTTATTCCCTGTCATTCCACTTCATTAAATATAACTTGTATATGAGTTTTGTGAACACAATTGCCTTGATTTCTTCATATGTATGAATTACTTGGGTTGTTACTGATATCTGGTGTAAATCTCACATCAGTGGTTCCGTCAGAAATATGTTGTTGACGTGTTCAATACTTATTTTCTCCACTGTAAGTACAAAAAGTACTTAAATTTGTGTCAAAGTACTTTTTTTGGGGGGGGGGGGGGTACATAGATCTCCTTTTTAATAAGTCAGTTTTTCAACATGGTTTTATTTATTTTGCACTTATTGTTCTTCAATGATTTTCAGGTTGACCATGAAGTTCCACAGCAGGCTTTGTGAGTTACTTTTTTTGCCAAAAGACGTTTTTGCCAAAAGACGTCATTTAGCATTAATTACTTAGCTGTGGTAGTCCAACATAATCCCCTCTTTACTTTTAATCTTTTTCTGTTACATTTGGCTTCTTTCATACCTTCTATGCACCCTAAAACTGTAATCCATGAAGGGGCTCCGTCATGCCTTACAGTCAATGACTTAAATGTGCTTCACAGTGTTGTGGTTTGCAGAATTGTACAGTGACGGTCACAGTTGTGCGTCCCGTTATTGGTGATCATCAGAAGATTAGATTACTGATGATGCATCTGCTTTTCTTTTCCAGGTGGGCTCCACGGATATTGAATAAGTACTACATCCCAAAACTGATGGTGTTTTTAAGCATGTGCTTTTGCAGTTTTTCTGCTCTTTAATTCCACTGCCTGTCCAAAAAACATCACTACCTGGACTTACTGCAGTAATCAAGTTTTAGCTGGTCTGGTAACCAGTCATTTAAGCCTAACTGATGCAGTGAGTAGTCTTTCATTTTTTAAACAACCATTGTGACGACAGAAGGTTAAATCACTGGCTTGCTTCAAGCACAGGAGATGACCAAGGAGACGCAGAAACGACCCACGTTCGGTTCAGACCCATCCAACACGTTGTCATTAGCAGAGGTGCAGTGCTGAGCTGGACATTTTACTCAACTACACCTAACTTTACCTGATTCTTAAATTAATTACTCCACTACAAGAGTTTTACTTGGAGTCAAAAAGTTTGTACTAAAAAACTTACGTGAGTAGTAGTGACTTTACTCTTGTCAGTTTGTGACATCTTTCCTTTAAATTTGTGATTATTTTCTTAGAAATTTACATGTTTTGTTCTTATAATTTGGGGACTTTTTGTTGAAAATGTATTAGGTTTTTTCACAAATTTGAAACATTTTGTATTTTTTTTCATGGAAATTTGCAACTTTTTAATTCATAAATTTGAAGAATGTTACAAAAATTAGTGGGCTGTTTTTTCTAAATGTATCTTTTCCTCCAAAATTCACAAGGGTTTTCTCATAAATTTAAAATGTTTTGCTGTAAATTTAGTTTTTTTCTACTTCTTTTAAATAATAAATTCACTGCTTTTTTTTTCTTCTTATAAATGCATTTTTTGTGATTAAAATTGTGACCATTTAAATGCAAAATTGTAACTTAGACTTATAAATTTTGGACTTTTTTCACAGAAATGTACTTTTTTTTTTTAGTTAATACAATCATTTTGACTCTGATTTCAGTAAATTAAAATGATAAATTCACTAAAATATCCAAGGCTGCAGTACTTTCTGGTAAGAACAAGTTACTGCAGAATTAAGGAGCAAATTTCTAACCGGATTTAAAATACCTTAAAGAAAACAAGCAAAATATACCCGAGTAAAAAATAAAGGCTTTTCTTCAAAACTGGACAAGAAGTACCAAAACGAGGGCGAAGTACCCAAATTAAAACTACTCACAAAAATACAATTGTTTGAAAGGATACTTGAGTAAATGGAACTTCTGACCCGCCTCTGATTTAAAAACTGGAAGGATAGTGGCAAACCAGCATCTTCCTCGTCAACTCTCCCATCAACATTCATTCATTCATCTTCTTCCGCTTAATCCTTTTCGGGTCGTGGGGGGGCTGGAGCCTATCCCAGCATCTTTGGGTGAGAGGCAGGGTCCACCCTGGACAGATCACCAGTCCATCACAGGACCAACACAGAGAGACAGACAACCATTCACTCTCACAGTCACACCTAAGGACAGTTTAGAATCCCCAGTTTGATCATCAACATGTTGGCAAAGAAAATAATGCAGTTCTGGAAAAGTGTGTAGTGGTGGTGGGGTGTGTGGGGGGGGGGGGGTCGTGGGGAAAAATGGACAGTGTAGTATTACATCAAAAATGCTGCTTTGATTCAGAGACACAAGTATCCCGATATTTTCAAATAACAGGTTGCAAATCCAAACTCAGCTTGTGGGTACCAGAGTAATAAAAAACGACTTTCCGCTCTATCAGGGGTCTGCATCCTGCGTCTCTGGGGCCACATGTGGCTCTTTTGCCCATACATAGTGGTTCCCTCAGGCCTGGTGGAAAAAGAAAACCTCGTACATTTCCAAGAAAAGGAGATGTACTGTATATTTCCAAGAAAAAAGGTTACAACATTTGTGAGAAAAGTATACTAAAAAGTAGAAAATGAGAAAAGCTGAAAACTTCAGCAAAAAGCAATTTAAATTTGCTCATAAATTTGCAAGAACACAGTCACAAATTTACTGGAAAAAGGTGGAATTTATGAGAAAAATGTATTAACTACAAGAATATAAGAAATGCTGCGATTTTACTCGTGAAAGGTAAATTTACAAAGAAAAATTTAATTTGAGAATAGCTGATAACACAACATAAAAATAATTTTTTTTGTAAGTTGTGTGTTTTTTTCAACTGATGTAAGACAGTTTTGCAGCGCTGAATCCGAAAATGACATCTCTTTCTCTCCATCAGGTCAGGTTTTTATGCTAAGTTGTAAGCAGTTGTACAGTTGTACTGTAAACTGAACAGTAGACATTGATAAAGGTAAGTACATGTAAATTGAATGTTACGTCATCATTGTTCAAAATTCAGAGAATTTCAAGAAATAAACAATTTTGCATCATATAAAGCGAAAATACTCGTACATATAAACAAAAATGTAAAAAACGTGGCCATAGTTCAAAAAGTTGACCTGATCGAGCAAAACCAATGAGATTTTTGGATTCAGCACATCAACATGGTCCTAAATCAGCTAAAAAAACTTAGACAATAAATTTGGTGATGACCAGTGTAATTTATTGTCAAAAACACTCGAAATTTAGGGAAAATGTTGCTATTTTATGAGGGGGGGGACAAATTGGCAAGAAAAAAGTCACAAATTTACCAGAATAAGCTACAATTTTATTAGAAAACTTGCAAATTTATATGAAAAGGGCAGCATTTTTACCTGAAAAAGGCAACAATCTGATAAGACAATCTTATGAGAATATGCCAAAAACATCAAAATTTCTGGAAAAAAGGGTAACTTTTTTTGAGGAAAATGTCACATATTTACATGGAAAAGGTCTTCAGTTTTACTCAGAGGTTTTTAATTTGCAAAGTAAAAGGTACCAAATTTAGGCAAATACAAAAGTAAAATGCATTTATACCAAAAATATAACATTTAAAAAAACTATTTTGCAAGAAAAAAAGACAAACTTTTTCCAAATAATCAAAAATTTACCAGAAAAAATAGCAATTTTGTTTGAAAACGTAACAAATTTGCAATAAAAAAGCTGCAAATTAATTAAAAAAAACCCTCTTAATCCTGATATTGCCAAGCCAGATTGTAGTTGTAACTCTGCTGTTTTACCTCAGTTTTTAGGCACAGACATTTCTGCAGCTCCATGCAGATCATTTTTACACAAAAATCACTCTGTGGCTCTTTGTGTAGTACAGGTTGCTGACCACTAGATGGTGCTAAGTGCTCACTGTCCAGTTAGGTCAGTGCAGCAAAGGAGTGACTCCTGAGATCTGGCCAGGGGGTGAACAGGACAAAGGTTGGGTTGGGAAACTGCAGTATATGAAGTCCTGATAAACATGTTGCAAGATGGTGATAACGATACACCGCAGCCTCGACATCAGGATCATATCAGTATTCTTGGTCCTCCGGTGAGTTCCATCCCTAATAATGTGGCATTACATCAGCATATCATACAATGTCATAGTGAATATGTGCCATAATCATGACATGGGAGTGTGTGTGACAGTGTTTTGGACAGGCAGTGTGTTTGTACCGGAAGTGTGTTGTTATCTTGTGAAGGGTTGGACAAATGGAGGGGGGCTGAACTGCTGCTCTTCAGCCGTCAGGGGCTGTTGGTTGCATGAGTTTGGTCTTTCTAGCATGGTGGACCAGCTCTGACCTTAGGGTTTTGTTGTTTTATCCAATTTGTTTGTGTTTTGAGTTCATAAAATTACTGACAACCATTAACACACAAGAGGGACAGTTGTAAAGTTTTTCTTTAAGCATTGTGTAAAATAAATGGCTTTTACAAAGTGGGTGGTGACACTTTCTTGTCTCAGGCAACCTCCATCTTTTGTTATGGCTGGAGTGACGTGTTCAGTGTCTGATAACTACCCAGGGAGCCAAACTGTTGTGGTCTGAATCCAGAAGGCCAGAGTCACGCCAGATGTGGGAGTGAATGACGCGCCAGGATCTGTCCAACACGCTGGGCCAGATGTGGGCCAAGTCTGCTTGCATCAGCTGGGCTAGTATTAATAATAATTCATATTATAAATACTGAATCATTCATTAAATGTGTATAATCGTACGTAAAGCACGGGGAAATGCCCTCCCCTCCTCCCAACATCATCATCACATCTGTATCCTGGGCAAATAAGGTGACCACAGTCGCTTCTGAACGTGCCATATCTCAACCGTCATGATCCAGGCACCCAAAACCCAGCCGGCTTTGGCAACTGTTAATGGCCCAGGCCTGGCTGGGTTTTGGTGAGCTGGTGCCAGAACTCGACCAGAATCAGCCCGATCCCGTTGACTGCCTGGGTAAGTTCATTCCAGAAGTAAAGGTTTCCTCAGTGATGAATATAAAAGATTTTACTCAAAGCATTTACTCAGCTATGTACTCAAAAAGCTTAATAATTTACTTCACTGAATAGATTTGCTTTATTTCAGGGCTCAAGTTATTGTCTAGAAAGAGAAAAAGTTATTACCTCCACCAAGGGCGGAGCTAATGTTTTAGTGGCGTTGGTTGGTCTGTTACCAACATAACTCCAAAAGTTATTAACGGATTTTGATTAAAATTTTCAGGAAAGGTGTGTAATGGCACGGGGAACAGATGATTAGATTTTGGTGGTGATCTGAGAGTGCATACCTCCACCAAGGGCTTTCTTTATATTTGTGCAGCAGGATTACACAAAAACTACTGGATGGATTTGGATGAAATTTTCACCAGAGGTGGTTCTTGGGCTACAGAGGAAGCCATCACATTTTGTTGATGATCTGAGAATGCATACCTCAGCCAAGGCTCTTATCTTCTCCCAGAGTGTTAGCAACAATACTCCAAAACTAATGGGCAGACCTTGATGCAATTTTCACCAGAAGTGGCTTTAGGCCTACACACAAACCTATTACATTTTGGAGGTGATACATGAGGGACAGACGGAGGCTTGGCGGAGGTATGCGCTCTCTGAGTGCTTTTCTAGTTTGAAGTATGTTTGGTTGAACACTTTACTTTTGATTACTGTTTAAGTTGTCTACTGCACTTGTCAAACTTATAGCTCATTCCAGCGAATCCAAAAGGAGCTAAAGTGATGGTGCGGCATCTGCTGTATTTCACGAGAATTGCTGCTCCTCTGAAATGGAAAATGGCGTTCATTTATACAGCAATTTTTCTCATCTCTCGATGACCAAAGCGCTTTACAGATCCTGCTATCCACCTATTCACACAGTGATACACCGGTGCTGGCCTGACCCACCAGGAGCAACTGAGGGTTCAGTGTCTTGCTCAAGGACACTTAAGGCCCTTTTCCATTAGCCTCACTTAGCCCTACACCGCACCACTCAGCCCGCTTTAGGCGCTTTTCCATCAGCCCCAGCACCGGTTAGCAGGTACTTTTTTCGTACCTGATCCAGGGCAGGGTCTAACCGAGCTGAGTAGGGCTGTGATATGACTTTAAGAGACTGGTCGCCGCTGATTGGTCAGGTTGTAACGTCATGAAAGCGACTTTTTCTGCTGAATTTACTCCACGACCGCCATTTGTAATTGTTCAGCAGTGAACACAGTGCACCCCTTTAATACGGTATATTATATTAATATACTGTATAATATACTTATATAATAATATACTCCTAATATTATATATTAGGAGGTGCGCAATTTTCTTTCAATATTAGGCGACGATCGCATCCAGCGCGAGTTGGACAGATCTACTTGAAATGCAGGTGTCCGAGCAGATGGCTTCCCAAGGGCACATCCGTACTGCCAAACAGTGTCGGGAGAAGCTGAAAAAGCTGAAAAGCGATTACCGAGCAGTGAAGGACCACATTGCTCGAAGTTCAGCGGATGGAAGGAGTGGAAGTGGTTCGCTGAGAGACATTGGGCTCCTCACGGTCACGGCCCTTGGAAACCGTGGATGGTGAGTGTTGTTTTGATATTGCGCATCTGTTCGCCACTTGATCCTTTCTGTGCCAAGCTCACTGTTTTTAAGAAATAGGAAGGTTGTTAGATTGTGGGTAATGGTTGTTACTGAGGCTTGCCTATTGTTTTGCAGCCAACTGCAGATTCACGCTTGCTTTGTGTTAAGTATTAGCGCGAACAAAACGCTGAATTACGCTTATTGTATTCCGGTTAAAAACTTCAGAGTGTTGTGTACATGTTGCACTTTGGTGTTAAGTTTTAAATTGCGTGCATTTTCTTTCTAGAATCGCATTTCATATCACAGGGGTCCACCTCAGTGGAGATGACTGACACAGCGGACTCTCCTGGCGCTGCGTCTGCGTCTGGCTGGGCGCCAGCTGGATCAGCTCCACATCACCAGCTCCATCTGGATCACGTTCAAGTGCCGGTAAGGCACAATAACCACGATTTTTTTTTTTTTTGGTTGAAACGGGTCCAGCAGCGGAAACCAGGGTCGAAAATCCATCCATCTTCTACCGCTTAATCCTTTACAGGTCGCGGGGGGGCTGGAGCCTAACAAGTTATGTACCAAATTGATTAATGCAATTTCCTGTAGCTGCATATTAATTAATTGAAAATGTCTTTTTAAATGTACAAAAAGGTTATTTTTTGGTCTTCACTTATCGGTGTTCCACAACCATTTTTAGGTGTGGTGATTGGTGCTGTTGTAACTCCTGTTTTAGACAACTAAAGCTCATGAACTGCCATTGAAATCAACATGCTTCATTGAAATGCTTCACGTCAGCTGACTGTATTAACCCATTCAGATTTCTGCGGCCACACTACAAGCAACTAGTTTAAACATTACCCATCCATCCATCCATATTCTTAATCTTAATCCTTTTTAGTTTTGCAGGGGGGCTGCAGCCGAAGACAGCACCCTGCGTGTTGCAAAATCTGCTCCACTGAGGGGCAGCAACATGACAGTTCAGCTTATATACAGCAATGAAGCATAATATAATAGTGACATTTCACCACAGACTTTCACCTGTGTAATTCCATAATATATGTAGTGATCCAGCTTTAACAACCATGTCTTTCTGTCTTTCCATCTAGGCAAGAGGAAAACAGACAACTCCCATCGCTGACCTTACATTAGCGATGGTCAACATGCATGACGAAGAGATGCGGCTCTTGGAACGGCAACATGACCAGCGGCAAGAATCAGGAGTACATGCAGCATTTGCGACAGGTGGCCGCAGATGTGTGGGCAGATGCACGTGAAGCCCTGGAGCAGGACGCTGCGTTACGAAGGGAAGAGCTCGCAGAGATGTCATCGCCCAGTCTGTTTTTTTGTTTGTAAATTTTGCTTCTGGAATAAAATTGTATTGTTTGCATCAAAAGTCTGGTTTATCTGTTATGACACCGTATGAGAAAAGCCAATAATTACATACACATTCCATTCTCTGTTCACTCCACAGGCTGCTGTTCATCAGGTCAGGTGTATAGCCTTCTAATGGTAATTTAATTTTTAACAACACAACGAAACGTAATGTCTTGGTAGGTTTTTTTTTTTTATTTTAAACAAATTTGCAATGCGGAATCCATTTCTCTTGAACGGGTACATTTTTTAGGTTATAAGCAGTTGTACAGGTGTGCTTGAACTTGTAGACACTGCTAAAGGTAAGTACGTGTAAGTTGAATGTTGCATCACCAGTCAAAATTTAATAAATTAAGAGGGAATCTAGCAAAAATTTGGCACTAATAACAGTAGACAAATCGGACAAGGATACACAACTGTGTTTTTGTTGCACACAACTGTTGTTACCAACAAGTGCAAAATTTATATTCCCTTCTCCCAAAAATTAAAAATCAATTTGTAAGTAAAAGTGGGAGACCTTTACATGGGAAAATATGACATTTATCAGCACATGATTTATAGTTCAATTTGCATTTCCACCTAAGCAAAAGTGGCTTGTTGAGCTGGATTTTTGTGAAGATGGCCTGTGCGGTGTTTCTGCATGTAATTACATACCTGTCAAGTGATACAGTTTCGCCGTATTTTAATACGGGGAAAATGCAATTTTAGCAAATACGGGCGTATTGCCATTTCTGTACGCCAAAGAGAAAACTATACGGGAAAAAAAATTGAGAGTGTGGGGAGGAACACGTCGTGTGTGATCCCCACAGCGTACGAGGCTGTCAGAGCGCTCAGCGTGAGCAATTATCACAACAGAAGTGTGGACTCATCATTAGGCTGATGGCTTCACACCTTCTTAACAGATAAGCGTTACGAACAAGAGGACAGATAGATGGACCATGCACAACATTTTATTTACAAAAAACATTTTTGAAATATGTATGCACATAAATGTGGACAAAATAGACAAGTATTGCATCACAGCATCTCGTGTTATATTGTAACGTGCAGCTTGACATGGCGATGTCCCACCAGGAGGTTTGAACTCACGCCTCTCGCTCCGGAGTCCCGTACTCTACCTGTGTCGCCAATAGGGTCAACCCACTTGTCAAGCCAAGTAGGGTGCTTATATTGAGTTCGCTACAATATCACCACCCTGCTCCTCTGCTCTCTGTGCCGTTGCCACCACTGGTTCATCTACTGCATCATCCAATGTAGTGTCAAACATCTCTCCATGACTCTCACACAGATTGTGCAGAGCACAACAAGTCAGCACCATAGATTTAACCAGTTTCATGTCAGTCATTCCTCTCTCCTTCCTCCTTCCTTCTCTCCTCGTCATCAGCCATTTTGTTTGTTGTGGGGATTCGGTCGCGTGTTTTACGTCATGAGGGTGTGGCGCCGCCTGCTGTTCAACAAATCCCACCCACAGCAGGTGTGCCAGCAGGTGCGCCAGCAGTAGTTGAAAAGCAACTGAGGCTGAACCGAACCGAAGTGAGTAGAGCCGGGTTTTCAAATCGGGGCTGAGCGGGGCTAGTGGAAAAGGGCCTTTAGACATGCAGACAGAGCAGGAATCGAACCCCTGACCTTCCGATCAGTAGTTGGCCACAGTACACCTGTGCCACATCAGGCAGTTGTCCTGATGCTCACCAGACTCGCACAGTGATCCGCAAGTGGGTCTGCATCCAGGTTGTGCTCAAGGTCAAAGGTCAGGAGATCTGGTCATTCTCAGAGTGATTTCATTAGGCCAGAATGAGCTACTCCATCTTAGACAGTCTGGTGATTGAATGAAATAATTGCTTTTCACTGTGGGAATTGAAGTGGACCGGTGGGACAGTTACATGTCACTTATACTATTCTGTTAAAATGACAAATGACCTTCAGATCTTTCTGTAATAACTTCTTTTTATCCCCCACCGGTCCAAGTCCGAAAGGATCAAAGAGCCCTTTGGGTGAAGACCAAAGGGGGATTATGTTATGGGTCAGTCAGTCCGTTGTTGTCAGGTCAGGCATTGGCTTGTTTGCTACCGGATAACCATGAAAACCGGTACTACCTGTCTCATGGGTCAGGCCGTCGGTGACTCAACCAGCATCCCCACCCTTCCGAGGGCATGGAGGGTGAAACAGGGCATCCTGGCAGAAAAAAAAACATCTGCCACAGGTCTGTGGTGGACCACTCCCAGTGACATGGGGTGACACTGGACATCCTGACAGATAAACGCATCTGGTGCAAGGTCTGTGGTGGACTGTGCCAGTCGGTGCATTATGACATGCACTACACAAAGAGCAGAGATAAACAAACCTATCATCTGGTCAGTCACTGCAACAGATACTGGAGTCAGTTTGTCTTGGCTTGTCCTTGCCACTGATAATGCTTTTATCTGCCAAGAATGTGCTGCTAGCCCAGCAAAAGCTAGCGGTACTCAAATACTTTGCAAGCAGTTTCATGAAATGGTCAGTCAGAAGGCAACTCATACCGGCTCGGACGTCACCCGGGCAAACAAGGTTCGCGATGATCTGTTCGCACTCTGACAGGCAGCGAAAAGTAAGCTAGGAGCAGGAAGACAAAAGAAGAGGAAAACGGCAGCCTTGTGTGTAGCAGAATGGAATGTACGCACTCTGTTGGACAGAACAACATCACAGTGCCCAGAAAGACAGACCGCGCTTGTGGCCCTGGAAATGAACAGGTACAATGTAGACATAGCTGCACTTAGTGAAACAAGATTGCCTGGATATGGCAGCTTGGAAGACCATGGGTACATCTTCTTTTGGAGTGGGAAATCAACTCAAGAAAGGAGAGAAGCAGGAGTGGGCTTTGCAGTTAGAAAGGAGATGGCAGCAATGTTTGACGAGGAACTGGTGCCAATCAACGACAGGATAATGACTGAGACTCCCACTACAGCGGAAGATGTATGCCACACTCATCAGTGTATATGCCCCAACAATGACCAACACAGAGGAGGTGAAGGAAGAGTTCTACAGTAATTTTTCATGAGACTATCAGGCGTGTACTGACTGATGACAGGCTGATACTCATTGGAGATTTTAATGCCAGAGTTTGTTCGGACACTGAGAAATGGAAAGGAGTGCTAGGCAGTCATGGAGTAGGCAAGTGCAATGCTAATGGAGAACTTCTATTTGCACTATGTTCAGAGTACAACCTTGTGATAACCAACACTCTATTTAAGCACAAGGACACACACAAGAAGACATGGATGCACCCAAGATCCAAGCACTGGTACTTGTTAGACTACATCATAGTAAGGCAGAGAGACATAAGGGATGTATTGGACACCAGAGCAATGAGAGGTGCGGACTGTGGTACTGATCATGTTATGCTGAGATCTAGATTAAGGATTTGGAGACGAAAACAACACTGCAGGACAGGTGCAAAGCCACCACGGAAGCTAAACACTAGTGCACTGAAAGGCCAAAAGAAGCAGAAAGAACTTACACAGGAAATGGATGAAAACTTGAAAGACTGGGACAGCAACAACTCAGAGAATGACATAGAAGAGAAATGGGCAACACTGAAGGATACGGTGTATCAGACTGCAAGTGATGTATTAGGCTACCCTGAGAGGAAACATCAAGATGGGTTTGATGAGCATGATGAACATCTGAAGAAACTACTAAAAGCGAAGAATACAGCTAGGCAGGAAAACCTACAGTGTCACACAAGGTCAAAGAAGAAATACTGAAAGGCTCAGAGTGAGCTACAGAAGTACACCAGAGAGATGAAGTCCAACTGGTGGGATGAAAATGCGGAGAAACTTCAAACTGTGGCAGACAGGAAGGACATGAAAACATTCTTCACAGGTCTGAGAGAAATCTACGGCCCTAAACGAAGAGGATTGATCCAACTAAAGGCTATGGATGGTGAAATGGTTTTGTAGGAGAAAGACAAGATCCTGGACAGATTTGCAGACCACTTTGACCAACTACTAAACAACCCTGGAGATCTCACTGAAGAGGCTAAAGAAGCTCTAGTGTAGCAACCAGCTGTATCAAGTCTGGATGAACCACCTAATCTTGATGAACTAATGGCAGCTATCAGGACAACACAGGATGGTAAAGCTCCAAGAAGGGATGGAATTCCAGCAGAAGTGTGGAAATTTGGTGGTGTTCAGCTGACCAACTTGCCTGCACAAACTCATCCAAGAGATATGGGATGCCCAGAAAGAACCTCAAGACTAGAAGGATGCAAATATTGTGCCTTTGTTCAAGAAAGGTGACAGGAAAGATTGTGGAAATTACCGAGGTATATCACTGCTAGCCACTGTTGGTAAGATTCTCTCACGTGTGCTACTGAACAGACTCAATGAACACATCTCGCAGAATGTACTACCAGAAACCCAGTGCAGCTTTAGAAGTGGAAGAAGCACAATGGACATGATTTTCTGCTTGAAACACGTTTAAGAAAAGTGTATCAAACAGAACATGCCGCTTTATGTAGTCTTCATAGACTTCAGTAAAGCCTTCGATACTGTTTCGCAACAAGGACTTTGGCAGGTACTCAAGAAATATGGTTGTACAGAGAAGTTTGTCAGCCCGATCGAGGCACTCCATACAGGTATGCAAGCAAACGTAGCAATGAGTGGTTCAGTATCTAAAGACTTTTCAGTAAGCAATGGGGTATTGAGAGATTTTTTTTCATTGTAATCACAATCTGCTTAAAAATAAGCTGTATTTTGATAACGAAGTTTTTTTTCTCCTCCCCCCTTGTGTCGTTCCCTCCCTTCCCCTCCCTTTCTTATCTATCTCTGTTTGATGAGGCGCCTTTATGGCTGCCGTGTCGTTGTGTCGCGCGCATGCGCACCAATGTCAAGTCAAGTTCCTCGTGTGTTTTTTTACATGCTTGGCAATAAAGTTTATTCTGATTCTGATTCTGATTCTAAACAAGGGTGTGTGCTGGCGCCTACACTCTTCTTGCTAGATCTGGCAGCCATGCTTGAGATGGCCTTCAAAGACACTTCAGAAGGAGTATATATTCAAACAAGGAAAGAAGCAGACTTGTTCAATGTGGCACAGTTTAAAGCCAAGAGTAAGACATTGATAAAAGTAATAAGAGAAATGCTCTTTGCTGACAACAGTGCTCTAGTTGCACACAGCGTGGAAGATACACAATCTTTAGTAGAGAAATTTGCAAGAGCAGCTAGCCAATTCAGCCTCCAAATCAACATCAAGAAGACAGAGTGCCTTTATCAACCACCAAAGTTCCAGTTATCAACATCACTACCAGAAGAGATCAGCATTGGTACAGAGCCACTAGTCAAGTGCAAGACTTAAGTTTCTAGGGAGTACTGTTTCAGAGAATGCTAGGCTGGAGGATGAACTATCACTCAGAATGGGAAGAGCAAGCGCTGTGTTTGGAAACTTGAGGGAGACTGTGGAACAGTCGACGTGTGTCTATCCGTGTAAAATGCAAAGTGTACAGAGCGACAGTACTGGCTACTCTATTGTATGGTACTGAAACTTGGACTGTCTACAGAGTGCAGGTGAAGAAACTCCACGTGTACATGATGAGACACCTTCAAGCCATAATGAACATCTCATGGAAAGACAAGATAACCAGCATAGAAGTGTTGAAACGAGCTGGTCTACCATCAATGGAGGACATGCTAATACAGACGAACCAGAGATGGCTCGGACATGTTGAGAGGATGGACCACCAGCGTCTCCCTCAGCAGTTACTCTACTCACAGTTATGCGAGGGCAAACGCAATCAGGGTAGACCAAGGCTCAGATTTAAAGACACTGTAAAAAGAAACTTGAAGAAGGTGGATATAGACAGGAGTTTCTGGCAGCAGAAGGCTAAGGACAGAGCTGTGTGGAGGAATCTGATCAGACCTAAATGAAAGTCATTGTCGCCCACGACAGACTGCTATGCTGCAGTCAGTCCGTCCATCTGTCCCACTTTTGTGAAATCAACTCCTACAGTTTTGGTCCGCTTGTTTTGAAACTTGGTACCATGGTTTGATATACACTGATGATGCGCATATTCCAATTTCACTCTCATCAGATGACCTTGAGGTCAGATTTTTCTCTAAATCTTCCAAACACAATAACTACTGAAAGAAATGATGTAGGCTTTTCAAATCTATAGTGATTTTATCTAATACCCATCTTGGATGACTTGCACCCTCACCTAACTATGGGTTTGGGGCCAAAGGTCAAGGGTAACATTCTCAATGCCTTATTACTGTACAACGAGTAAAGTTAGGGTCACCAAACTTGGTGCATAGGTTCACCCTATGACCCTGAAGTGTGACTATGGTTTGGGGATCACAAGGTCAAAGGTCAACATTAAAATGGCTGATAAACTATGGCTGTGTTTCATTTCAGGTGTTGCAGCCTCATAGACCGCAGCCCAGGAGACCAGAAAACTCAAAGGTTGGGTAGGCAGCATCTAAAGACTGATTTATGACTGTTAAATGAGAGGGTCTGGTCTTTGGAGGACATATGTTTGTGTGACCATGCGGTACCCTGTTGCCTAGCAACCATGACAGCATCAGTCAAGGTTTTTTTTTTGTGGGCACTTTTGACGGAGAGAGAACTTTATTTTTATCTTTTTTATTATTGTATTTTCTTTACCTTTTACTGGAGAATCTTCACCAGACACAGAGGACCATGACAGATAAAATCAGATTTTAACTCATGTTAAAGTCAGTAGGTAAAATTGAGGTAAATTAAAGTCACATAACGGATAAATTAATTTTTATTACTTTAAATATGTATACCAGTTAGATTAAGAATATATGAGAGTTCAATTACACGATCAGTGGAAAATATAACTGTTTACTGTTATCATTTCTGACCATTATGTAGCTAAAAAAAAAAATCTGACGTTCTGTCTTATATTAGCTCTGACATTTAGTTTTGAGTTTACAGTCCTGTACTGTAGGATGATGAGCCTCAATGATGTTCTGCAGCTTTATCAGTTGGATCATCTCAGTAAATTAGAAAATCAGGATTTGTCATGTAATTTTAAAAGCTATAATCATTGTCATCAATATTAAATCAGGTTTAAAATGTTTCACTCTGTGTAATAAATAGATGCAAGTCTCAAATCATCTTGCAAAAAATCATCTTTTTCAAAAAACTACTTCAGAATCAGAATCGGCTTTATTGCCAAGTATATTTACAAGTAAACATATGAGGAATTTGACTTGACATTGGACGCGCACGTTAGGCGCATCCAATGACGCGGCAGCCATGCAAGGCGCCTGTCATACAGTGGGGGTAAAGAGGGGAAGGGAGGGGGAGGAAAACACAATAGGAGAGAGAAAAAACATAGTTAATCAGAATAACGCTCGTATAAGCTCATATAAAGCTCAAATGAGCCAAATTTTGACTACACAGAAAAAAACCCTCTATGCACAATTAGCAGACCATATAGATCACACAAACAAGAGTTGAGAGAGGCAGTGTATGTATGAGTCAGTATATATGTGTCAGTTCGTGTAATGTTGTATGCATTTGTGTAGTGTAGATGTGACAGTTGCTAGTGAACAGCAGAGGGCGCCTCCAGGCAGTGGATAGATGTTATAATCATGTGACTTATAAACAAGTCCGGAGTCTATCTCTTCGCTTGCAGATGAAGGCACATGGACTGTCCTTGAGAAGTTCATCCGCTGAAACAACAGCAGCTGTCTGTCGATTGTTTGGGTTAGCAGCCGACACTTCTGCTTATCTCATCGAGGAGGAATGTAAACAGGGCATCAAAACAAGGTCAAATCTACACAGCTCAGAGCCCACGGAGAATAGAATTTTCCTCTTTCATGCGCTTGTGCTTCATAATTTTAATATTAATATACAGGCTTAAACAGGCATTCCATTCCATGGAGAGCACAGGGCTCCAGATGTATTCCTCCACTGAATCACTGTCATTCAGTTCACCGTTTGCCGCTACTCGTGCCCTCCCCAACTGGTCGAATTTGATGAAGGAGCTTGCTGGGTCCGCTTTGATCAGCTCTCTCACCTTCCTTCAATTACTGAGGGAACTTCACAGCCAAAAATAGAAGTCCTGAGATCATAACCAATAATGTTTCTTGCCAAATCTCCACAGATGCATGAATTCCAATGTCCATGAGTCTCCTCGTTGGGTTCCTCCTGACCTGATCTTCTTTTGAAGTGGTGACAATCACAGTTAAGCCGCTTTCCAGATCCATAATTTCCATTTAGATTAAGATTCAGCAGAAGAGCGACTAAACACAGACAAAAAAAACGCAACATTGCAAGCTGGGATCGGAAAGGAAAAGAGAGGATTAGAAAAGCGTCTACTCTCTCTCAGAGCCGGAAGTGAAAGTGCATTTCAACAGTTTTTCTATTAACAGTAACCATGCAGTGTTTTTATTTAGCTTGTTTCAGTTTGGAAAGTAAACTAAAAAGTCACAATCAATAAAACAATTCATTGAATCTTTTTTTATTGTGGTTATTTCAGTCAGATATCACTTTTATAAATCTTGAGTCCAGCCCGTTGTCATGATGCTGAGCATGGGGTGAGCACCGTGCTCATGCTTTCATTTATGTCAGGTTGTTTTATGTATTTTTCCTCATCTCAGCTTTATTGTTGATTTGTGTTTGATTTTGTCTGTATTATGTTTTCTGAGCTGCCAGTTGTCTGTTTGCTTATGAGTTGTCCTGTATTCTTAATTGTGTCATTGCAGTCTGGTTCTTTTAGTTTGTGCATCCATGACTTCCGCTTTTGTATTTTATATTTCTGTCTGTGTTTGTTTAGGAGCCTCCTTTGCCCTCACCTTAGTTTCCTTTTCATGTACATGTAGTAGTATTGTCATTTTCTTTTATCTGATCCTTGTCTTTGTTTCATGAGTTATTATTAGTCACTTTGTCTATCTTCTGTTTATGGGTTTCCTTATTCCGGTATGTGCTTTTATTTTGACAGCATGGTTTGCTTACTTCCGCTTGAGCTCTAGTTTGCTGGCTGTCACAGTTGCCATTGATTATGTGATTACTTTCAGTCATGTTACTCACACTTTAGAAACTTTGAACTGTTTCTAACTTCGTTCTGCTTCTGCCTGAGCCGAAAAAAAAGAAGCCAGGCTGAGCCATGCGCTGAATGCTGGGATATGTTAAGGCCACAAGGATCCTCTTGATGTATCTGTTGTGTCCATAATTATAAGGAATAACGAGATACTAGTAACTCGGTGAACAGGGCTTTAATACAGGATACAACTACATACATAAGGCTTACAGCACTCGCCTGCATGCCAGGTGGCTCCCATGACAAAAGAGGCAGAGCCTCTTCTGCCCATCTCCTTTATACCATGAGTGGCGTCACTACCAGAAACCGGCAGTTAGCTACTGTGGTTTATCCCACGTCCAACCCGGCTGCCATCTTACTATTACCAGCCTTTTCCATATCCAACAGAATCCTCCATTTTGGGGGGTTTTGAAGGCTGCATTTGTCGGCCGCATGTCAAGGAGGCCAGGGAATTGGACAGCCTTGTGTAGGATAGGGGTTTAATTGTGAAGTGCGGTGTGATGACGCTGCCTTCCGGTTGCATCATCACGCTGCCCTATAATGAAGGGCGTCCACCATTAGGGGTTCTCTTGCCAAGGACGACTCCGCACACTGCTACGTTCTCTGTATTGCAACCTTAATTATATTAAAGCTAAGTTCCAGTGCAACCGCCTCATCAGTCTCCTTTGTACCAGGTTTGTGGACATAACACCTTGGATGCAGCGCAGTGACGTATCTGGCCTAGAAATGTGCACTTGGAGGATGCAGAACCTGAATTGCGACACAGCCCATCTCAACAACAAAAAAAGCTAGGGTCAACAAACCTGCTATACAGGTTCACTCTGAGACCATAACCTCTGACTACAGATTTGGGGTCAAAGGTCAAGGTTGACACTCCCTATGACGTCTTGCTATAGAATGTGTAAAGCTCTCTAGGGTCACCATACTTGCTACACAGGTTCATCTCGGGATCCTGACCTACAGCTATGGGTTGTATACTTTGTTGTATATTTGTGGATGATGGGCTTATCATAACCTGGTTCTGCCACAGTAATTATTATTGAAGTGTTGAAAACTGCTCTCTGTCAGTAAGTATTGAGATCTTCAAAGAAGATGGAGGCGGGGGATATTGCACTCACCTCAGAGTTCTTTTTCCACAATGATGCAGCCTTAAGTAGAAAAATAATCATCAAAATTATAACCAAGGAGGATTCCTACCTTTACTCAATGATGAGCAAATCACTGTGGAGCTGCTGATGTTCCAAATCCACTTCTGTGTTGCTGCACCAGTGATGTCATGTTTATTTGTATAGAGCCTAATCACAACAAGTTATGTCACTGTGCTGTTTATTTATTACCTCCGCCAAGAAGGTTATGTAATCAGGGTGGGTGGTCTGTCTGTCCGTTAGCAGGATTACACAAAAACTACTGGATGGATTTTGATAAAATTTTCACCAGAGGTGGTCCTTGGGCTACAGAGGAACCCATAGCATTTTGGTGATGATCTGAGAATGCATACCTCCACCAAGGCTCTTATCTTCTCACAGTGTGTTAGCAAGAATCCTCCAAAACTACTGGATAGACTCTGATGCAATTTTCATCAGAAGTGGCTCGTGGCCTACACATGAACACATTACAATTTGGAGGTGATCCATAAGGGATGGAAGGAGCCTTGGCAGAGGTATGTGCTCTCTGAGTGCTTTTCTAGCACAACAGCAGTTTTCACACCTTTGGTGGATCCATATGTACATGTGGTTATAACAATAAAGGGACTTGGACATGCCCATAAATAGGCTCTGCACCTTACCCAGGATTTCCACTGACTCCGGATTTGGCCTGTTATGGCTTCCCATTCTAATGAATGTTCTAATGCCCACTTGGTCCGGACCACTATGATCACTAATGAAACACAAAGAGTCTGTTTTTGACAGATGCTGAATCCAGTCCGCAAGGAAATGCTGCGGTAGCTACTGTATTTAATAACTTTGTTCATTAAAAACTATTTAAGGATCGTCCGTTATTTTCTGAAGACTACTCCTTCACCGCTGTGTCAGAGAAGGTGAAAACTTGACTTGGCATACATGACTTTATAGAATTAAAGTTAACAGGAAGCTCAGTGACGCAGTGGTTAGCACTGTGGCAGCACAGGAAGAAGGTCATGGGTTTGATCCCACCCTTGACCATCGTGGATTTGATCCCCCCTCTGACCGTTGGTGACCCTTCTGTGGGGAGTTTGCTTGTTCTTCCCATGTCTGCGTGGGTTTTTTCTAGGTACTCTGGTTTCCTCCCACATGCCAAAAACATGCAGGTTAGGTTAATTGGCATCAACTGGGGATTCTAAATTGTCCTTAGGTATGACTGTGAGAGTGAATGGTTGTCTGTCTGTTTGTGTTGGCCCTATGTTGGACTGGTGATCTGTGCAGGGTGGACCCTGCCTCTCGCCCAAAGATGTTGGGATAAGCTCCAGCCCCCCACCCACCCACCCCACACACAACTTGAAAAGGGTTAAGCGGTAGAAGATAGATGGATGGGCTACTTAGGTATTAGAGCACAAAAATCCAGAGGGGTATTGCATACAGTAGGTGTCACTGTCACCACATCACAGCATAGTGACAGAGGCTGCATTGAGACCAGGATAGTCCGGGGGGTCTCGGACTGACTGGGTGGGGAATGCCGAGAATTTTCACACCTTCCTTTGGTTTGGTTTGCATTCACACTGCAGTGGACCAAATTGTCTGGACAACGTCATGCAGTTACAACAACTGCTCGTTTGGGGTGCTGTAGCTGAAATCACCACTGACCAGGAAATACTGTAAAAATCTCGGCGAAGGAGAAAAATCAGGCTCATCGATTTGGCCAGACCAAAAACGGGAATCTGTTCCCTTCATCCGGGTTGTTTGTCTGACACAAATGAGACATTTTTTAACTTTTCTCCTCAGTTTTCTCCTCAGCCTTCTCCCAGAGAGTGGAAATGAATGAGAAGGCTCTCTGTTATTATTCTGACAGATTGTATTAATTTTGAATCTGCAGCAGACAACTGTGTGCGCCACAATTACACAAATATCAAAGTGTCTGGGGTAGGAGGTTTCTTTTAAGAGCATTTTTAAAGTCACTCCTTCAGAGCCTGCAGCAGCTCTGACTGTCCCCCGACTGCTGTGGAGAAAAGACTGTCCAGGCTCAGCTAGTGGCAATCTAAGCATCTTGGTTCACTATGCATTACCTTATCCCCTGCTCCTCTTTTTATTCCATGACAGCCACCTCCAAAATAAAACACATCCTGCTTTGTGTGATACTAAATGAGACGGGCAAACAAAAGTGCAACCTGCACACACAAACACACAGTGTCTCTTGTTGGAAATATGAAAGCTATTTAGAGCAGATGGAAAAAAATGTTGGGTACATTTTGCAATCTTCTCCATTGTAACGGAGGACAAACAGCAGCAACCACTGAAACTATATAGATCAGTGTATTCCACCACTGAACTGCACTGAGTTTGACATGGGGCGACAAAATTAAAGACTTGTAAAAATGTCTGTGACTCAATAGCAGCTGACATCACCAGCTTCCGGGCTCCCCAGCACTATCAGCGATGTGAGGACATGAACCGTGATATCCCAGAGAAATACACTGCTATGTACAGGAGATGAAAACCGGTTAAAGTCTGAAAAGGCTGGGCTGTGGAGGTTTGTTGAGGTGTGAATTTTTGCTAATGGATCTCGTGACTGCGGCTTACTGCTTGTAGTTTGAAAGTGGCTCCTGTCGTTCTGTCCAGGTGTAGCTGTGCATGAGTGTGTGTTGGTGGGAGTGTGCTGGCTAGGGCGAGTGCAGTAACCAAGGAAATGGGGTTATGGGTGGATCCTTGAAAACGACAAACTATCATATTTGTGTTTCGCTGATTGTGGAGAGCTGGAAGATAATCGGGAGGAGTTCACACGGGAGTAAAGCAAGCCCAAATTATCAACCAAACTTTGGAAAACAAGCCCAGAAACCCTCAACCTGTGGCTGTGATGTTTGTGAAACTTCTAGATGTGCCAGTAAGAACCACTGGTGCCCTTATTTGCAAGTGGTATGAACATCACTGTATCATCAGCCGGCCACAAGCTCCTCACCAGATATCTCACCTGAGTCAGAAGGATAGTCAGAAGAGTAACCAAAGAGTCGAGGACAACTCTGAATGATCTCCAGAAAGACTTGGATGCATGCTCACCAGACAAGACTCCATTATTGAAGAAAAGGCATGTTAAAGCTTGTTTATCAAGGTAGCATTTAAGGAAGCCTATGCAATAGTGTGAGAATGCAGTATGGTCAGATGAGATTATTTTTTTTTTGATTGTCATTCTACACACCATATTTGGAGGAGAAATGGAACTGTACATCACCCAAAAAACATTCAAACAGTGAAGTTTGGAGGTGGAAATACCTTAGTGCAATGAGGAGACAGGGTGAACAGTTGAACTGAGCTTTATTGATGACTGGACTCAACACAGCCACCAGGCAGGGGCATCGGCAAAAGATGGCCCTAAGATGGAATGCTCCGGTATTTATAGGGCAGTGCAGTGGTGGAACCGGAAGTGGCCGCCGCTGCACCGCACTTCACAGTAATGGCATTAAATCACAACATCACATTTTCCCCTCCTGTAGAAAAGTCCAAAGTCACGCCCAATTAAGACCCTCCCCAATTTAGGACCCCAATCACGCACTAAGAAAACTGAAACTGAAATCACTAAATGGCCTACCACATTCACACGACAAAACCTAAAATAGGGAGGACGGGTGGGCTACCGTCCTACCCCACACGGCAAGGTGGATTATTCTGCCACCTGTTGGTCTAACTCCAAAGTCCATATAGAACTTAAAACATTGCTGTGTTCCTAAAATACTAAAACAGCCACAACAATAACATTTTTTTTTACATGCACAAACATATGAACACAGAGCAAGTTGTTAAATTTACACTACTGTCCTTGGGCAGAAAAGGGTAGAACCAGCTTGGGGGGGCCCAGGGCAGCCCCTCAGCAGGCGTGCCCCTAGAAGCAACAAGCTCTCAGAATAGTGGCTGAGCTCATGGAGAAAAGCACCTCTCCTCCTCACCACCGACTGCTGCCCTCATGCAGCCCCACCACCAGAAGCTTCTTCCCGAGCACGCCACAGCTCGTTGCCATACCTCGCCGAGCCATCAGACAGCTGGAAGTAAGCTGTGCCCAGCTTAGCCACAATGCATAGGTGTTCCGCTGACTGTCGTCTGGCCTATATTTGCCATGGACGTCTCACTTCTCGAGCCTGGATGAAGTCCATGACACTAAGTAGGGGTTCTGCTTGGCCTGATATGGTGCTGCTCGGCACGCAGTCTCTCCATGTCTGTCGGTCTGGCCCCGTCCTCTTCTAAAGCCGTTGTAGCAGTCACCATCGTAGCTGCTGATCCTCTATCCCTCTGCGGCCAAGCTCCGGAGGAATTGGGGGCTAGCACACTGGTGTCACTCGCCAACGCAGGGTGCCTCGCCACCACGCTCGGGCAGCCCCCTTTATACCATCTTCTGAGCACCAGCACTGAGACCCTCCTGCGCCAAAACCTGGGTGAGGCTGGTCCTGCTTGACCGCTGTGGTGTCCGTTAGTCCTTCGTCCACACAACATCATCCTCTACCACCAGAACCGAGGTTCCACTGGCCACAATCAGACCATTCTTCTCCAGCGCCATCTTTAATGGCGAAACCCAGTCCATAAAGCAAGTCATAGCCCATGATGTTGTCACCTCGGGCCGCCACATGAAATGTGAAGTCAGCCATTATCACAGACTTGTACTGAACCTTTAACTCCAACGTTCCAATCGTGCACAGCCTGCGACCTCCATAACCATAAAGCGGCACTGGGTTAGCTTTTATCCTGTGGTGGGGAAAAAAGTTCTTAACCGTGGCCCAATTCAGCAACAACCATCTCTGCCCCCGTGTCGAACAACAGCAGCACCTCCACACCGTCCAGTGTCACTGTGCAGAACACGCACCCGTTGGAACTCGAGGACACTGTGGGGATAGTTGTCCGGGGCAGGCGGTTGCAATTTCTTCATGGGCTCTCCGGCTCAGGTACACAGCACACTCTAGCATAATGGTTCAAGCGTCCCCGTTTGCCACAGCACTTCCCTCTAGCCGGGCATTCCCTAGCCTTGTATTGGTGCTTCACAGACCCACAACCCATGCACAGGGGTTTTCCCGGGGCAGACCTTCGGCTGGTAGCATTGGTTTCCGTGTTGTTGTCGGTCAAGCTACCCTCACTATCAGGGTCCACTACTAATGCCATGGCAGTAGGCTGCAGCTGCTGTTGTGACTGGTGCCACTTTAGCTCCGAAGCTACCTTGTCTGCGGTCTCCATTTGGAGAGCTAGCTCGAAAGCCCTGGCTAACGTTAAGTCACTTGGTGCTGTGAGTAGCCTAGCTCATAAAGCGGCGCTGTTTGTGTGCTCCACCAGCTGGTCACGTAACATTTCTTCCTCCAGTGGCCCAAAATAACACTCGCTAGCTAGCAGCCTCAAGTTGCGACAAACTGGCGGACTGGCTCACCCGCACATTGATGTTGTTTCCGGAACCGAATCCTCTGGACAGTCACCGCTATCGGAGTATGAAAATGGCTTGCTAGCAACTCCACCCTGTCCTCAAACGAGTCCGAAGCCCCGAGTTGTGCATAGGATATGCTGGCCCTCAATCCCCAAATTATGCACCAGGAGCGCACATGCTCTTAACTTGTCAAAGCTCACCCAGGTTGAGTGCAATGATGTAATTCTGGAAGGCTGCGAACCATTGTAGCCAAGGCACAGGTGGCTCACCCGGGAGCTCCAGGAAGGGGTGAAGAGGTGCAATACACGCCTCCATAGTTTATTTTCGTTGCCAAAATATTATGTCTGTAACACACCTTGGTACAATGAGAGACAGGGTGAACAGTCGAACTCAGCTTAATTGATGATTGGCCTCACAACACAGCCACCAGGCAGGGGCATCGGCAAAGAGGCCCTAAGATGGATGCCCCTGGTATTTATAGGGCTGTGCAGTGGCGAAACTGGAAGTGGCTGCCACTGCACCGCACTTCACAATAATGGCATTAAATCACAACATTGTGGTGGACACCTGACTCAGCGGGGAGGACATCTTCTCACACCCATCAGGGCAGGAGGAAGGGTAGGACAATAGACATATGGACAAGAGCCCGGGGGGCAATCAGACTGGACT
Source organism: Pholidichthys leucotaenia (assembly GCA_020510985.1). Taxonomy (NCBI): domain Eukaryota; kingdom Metazoa; phylum Chordata; class Actinopteri; order Cichliformes; family Pholidichthyidae; genus Pholidichthys; species Pholidichthys leucotaenia. The sequence continues at coordinate 264,416,616 of CM035839.1, forward strand.
GTTAAGTTACGCGTTCCCCGAGGATGGAATGACATAACTGGGAGCCGCTGAGACCAGAAGCAGCGGTCAAAGGCACCAGTGTATGTCATGTTAATGATGTGCATTACTGACAATCAAAATGCTAATGTGGGAGCGTAGCGGAGCATGGATACGGAGTAGACGCACCCTTACCAGCTACGATATATCTTTCATAAATGTTATTTTAAACGTCACTGTGTCTCGTTATATTTCTCCTCATCATATTGGGACCACTTGAAAAACCCGCTGACATGTCTGGGAAGAGCCCTTCCCGTCAGGAACGCTCTACCCGAGCCCTTAACTGTCAAGCCAATGAGAAAGCCAACTACCCGTCTCCTGTACATGGCGTTGATGAGGATGCAGAAGAACCGTCACTTTTGGGCCTTGTAAGGCTAATTGAAAGTTTCTGAGCTGAAACGCGGGACTCATTAGGCACACTGCAGACTTCTATGGACTCGTTTGGGACACGTTTGACCAAGATTGAAACTTCTCTGCAGGAGTGTGACGACAGGATTACGGCGTTTGAAGCCAGGCGTGAAACGCTGGAGAAATGCAACAAACTGCTAATGGCTAAAATGGAGGACCTTAAATCGAGGAGTAGATGCCAAAATCTACCGCAAACAAAGGGATCTGAGATCAGAATCCATGAACAGGCCGGTTCCCTCGACAAAGGGGGGCATCCCCTCATGGGATGGGGACTCCCCCGGCTCACACTCACCTGACCCGTTCAGAACCCGAATGGCAAGGTGAAAGACGTGTGCAAATTCACTCCGATGGAGATCTCAATAAGATCGCTCGCCACGTCACGAAATTTGACCCCTCAAACCAGTGGGTCACCTGATACCAGGGGCTTATTTGCAAGACATCGACTACTACTTTGCGTAAATACCCTGATGCTACTGTTGACGACCGCATTTATTTGATCAAGTTGACATCCAACAGGTCTGTATCAAAATTTATAGATCGGCAACCATTTGACATCAAGATGAACCACCGGAAACTCTATGAAGCACATCGAAAGACTGCTTACAGTCAGGGCTAGCGACAGCCCTAGCTGTGAAACAGGGTCACTTAGAGCCCCCACAGGCATACTACCAGCGACTCCTGCGCGCATATTTCGGATCTCAAAACACGCCTGAGATGGAAAGAAGACCACAATTTCAAGGCTCTGTTCATTCAGAATCTCCATCCCACGATTGGACACCACCTTGGAGTCATGGCTAACCCAAAGAACAAACTCGATAAACCAACTAAGGGAGTTCGCACATTATGCATTCCAGAAACAGCGACAAAGCAAATCAGAAAGCATACCGAGTCTACCGCGGTGTTAGCAGTCAACACCGCATCAGACACCCTGGACCTAGAGGGCGCCCCAATGCCAGCCCCTGTTCCAGCATCTCGGTCACAAATAAAACGACGACAGTCCTCAGTCAAGATACGTCGATTCATGACCGGAAAAATTTTGACACCAAGCTCCAAGCCAACATCACCAAAACCTGACTACCGTCGGAGACTAAGCCCACCATGTAAGTCACGAGAAATACGGTACGGATACCCGGATGACAGATATCGATTTCGAGACTTGCATAATCGCGGGGTGGTGTCACCCTCTTCATTACCGCCGGAAGTAACTTCAACAGGGAAGCAGAGACCTCCCCTGGAAAGTTTAACTCAAACCCTGGGAGAAGAAAGAAGAAGCCCATTTTCAGCCAAGAAGACCTGAGACTCTTCTCCAACGCATACTTGAACTGAAGAGGAAAAAGGAGGCGAAAGAGGACAAGAAACCAGATGTCCTAGCCATAAATATTGTGACCACCCAAACGATCCTTTAGGTTTGCCACAAGTCAACCCTGAGGATTCTCCTACTACAAAGGGGGAAGGATACCGAAGACACAACCGAGCATCCTCCACCCGAAACTCAGGAGGAGCTCCAAAATGCAACGCCACCCAGTGCCATTTTGGTAGTCCAGTTACCTGGGAAACCTCACTCGCCCGAAACCGGCGACTCTTTAATCTGCGTTGAACCACCGGTCCAAGAATTTCTGTGTGATTTAACCGAGAGGGGGATTGCACGGAAATTTTTCCTGTCATTGACCCTGGAAGATGTGATGACGCACGAAGCCCTACTAGATACCGCCGCGGACATCACACTCATGTCGCGTGACCCTTTTGAACACCTACGTGTCACTGCTAATTATGCGCACAAAGACTTGAAACTAAGACCTTGCTCTTTAGCTATTCAACCTTATGCACCCTCAAACACGACTGTGTCACACATGTCATTGATACAAATCTCCATTGGGCCCATGACCTTGATCCACCCGGTCTATGTGTCCAATCTCAACTCAATTCCATTGCTGGTAGGCAAGGATCTACTTAATCGCTTTGAGCCTCTGATAGACTTCAAGAATCTCAAGCTATGGGCTCAAGTTTGACAACCTCTTCCAACCACTCTACCTGAAGCAATCGGATCACAGTGCTACACTCTTGACACCTTGGATGTTCCAGGAGTCAACCCACTCGCACTGCTGACCCAACAAAGTTTGACGGAAAGTGACCTTGGGGACCAGGCTGAAACAGACACCCCTTTTCAGGTCACCACATCTGACAACCCAACCTTAAATGAACACAGTTCATTTCTTTGCACCCTGAAACCAGGGGCAGTCGATGAAGAGTACTGCCCCCAAGTGGTCAAAGGACTAGCTATCCAAAGCTCCCACGTAGAAGACGAGGGTACTGGCTCTCTGGGCTGATAAATCTGCAATCAGCCAGACACTTTTCGACTCTCTACACGAGAAATACCCTGACCTTATGGTCACTAACAAGTCTTTCTCATTTCCCTGCTGGGACCAAATCAAACAAAACATTGGTCGCCAGAAGTATCTGCGCCCTCCACCTTCAGTGGAACCACAGACTGCTAACGCATCCCTTCTTGGTCGTTCCCGACCTGCCACATGCAGTCTACATCGGCAGTGATCTTCTTGTGAGACTTGGAACCCAGGTTGACACCATAAACAATGTCTTATGGTCTCTCACCTCAGTTCGAGACGCTCACTCTAAACCAGATCTTGACACTCTAAAGTCAGGCCAGACCATCCCTGAGGCCTGCCAGGTACTGAACACTCAACATTGTCTCATACCTGCTAATGTCACGTGTTACCCGGTCCAACTATGCATTCAAACAGGACAGAAACTTATGCATCCACAAGCATTTTTCCAACCGGCTCCTTTGCTTGACAATCTAGGCTTAACTCTGGAGGCCATGCCCCTTCTAAGCCTAGAATACAGAACCACCACATTACTGGTTAACAATCCCACGGCAGAGACCATCGTCCTGCCCAAGGCCACGCCTCTTGGCTGGCTCATCACCACAGATTTCCACGATTTTGAACTGACTGTTCCTGTGCTAGGCGGCCTCCCTGATTCTCTTTGGGCCGACTCTCTTGAACCTACAGTCATTTACACTAAGCCTTCCAAGGCCATCGCTCTTGTGCCAATACCAACCCCTGACAAAGAGTCAGTGGGACGAATCGACTTGACTAACAATGACCAAATGCTTGTCCAAGCCATTGAATTCCTTCCATCGGAGTCCGATCAGCAAACCAATGACAATCCCAGCGATGCTCCGCTGAAACCAGTCCTCACTATCGCTGAAGAGATTGCACAGGTGGTAGCTGATGCTGATGCCCTAACCTCTGATGAAGAATGTGAAAAACTTCACCAAGTTCTTCTTAAGTATGAACAATCCTTCTCCAAAGACTCCTTGGACTGTGGACTGACCACAATCCACTCAGTACGTATTCCTACACCACCTGACGCCCCTCCAACCTACGTCAGGCAGTACAAGATTCCCTTGGCCTCGTACGGCCCAGTACAAGAAATAATCGATGATTTACTGGACCGTGGCATAATCAGGCCATGCAACAGTACCTACTCGGCTCCCTTATGGCCTGTCCTAAAGCCCAACGGTAAGTGGAGACTCACCATTGATTACAGGAAATTGAACACTCAAGTTCCTCTCTCTAGGTGGCCTATGACTCAACTGGAGCAAGAACTCCCTAGAGTCAAAGATGCCAAATACTTCTCAACACTGGATATTGCTTCTGGTTTTTGGACTATTCCTGTCCAAGCTGAAGACCAACACAAACTGGCCTTCACGTTCGCGAATCGCCAATACACATTCACCCGATGCCCTTTCGGTTATGCCAACTCTCCTGCAGAGTTCAACATTTTCTTGAACAAAGCATGTCCAGACGCCCGAGACAGAGGTAACCTCATCTATGTTGACGACATTCTCATTCGGAGTCCAACTCTGGACACCCACCTCACTGAAATTGACCATGTCCTTGGCCAGCTCACGCTAGCTGGAGCCAAAATTTCTCTCTCCAAATGCCAATGGTGCAAAACCAAAGTCAACTATGTCGGTCTCTTGGTAGGATCCAAAGGGGTACTACCACAAACGGCACGAATTCAAGGTGTGTTAAACATCAAAGCCCCTACCAACATCTCCGAACTCCGGAGCTTCCTAGGGGTATGCAATTACTCACGTCAGTCCATTGAGGATTATGCAGACTTGGCAAAACCCCTTACAGACCTCCTACGAAAGGACACCCCTTTCATTTGGTCTGAGGCTCAAGAACAGGCTATGCTAGCGTTGAAGCAAAAGTTATGCACAGCACCATGTTTGGCCTATCCCAACTGCAACCAGCCATTCTTCTTACAAGTGGGGTTCTCTGCCAACTGCTTAAGTGGTGGATTATACCAAATCTACGACCACGACAAACGAGTCGTGGCCTATGCCAGCAAAACCCTCTCTGGTCCGGAACTGAAATACTCGGACTGTGAAAAAGCCCTTCTGGCCACTGTATGGGCAGTCAAGCATTTCTCCAACTATGTGGGAGGCCAGAGAATCACAGTTGAGACTCACCACCAACCAGTTGTCTTCCTCAACAGTCAACACATCAGAGAAGGCGTTGTAACAAATGCCAGAATAGCCTCCTGGTTGATGGCTCTACAAAGCTTTGATGTGGAGGTCCGCTACGCACAAAAGTTGAGAAGCCCTCTCGGCACAGACTTGGCTGCCTGCCAACGGTGCTCTGAGGACACTCCAGGACCATCCATTCGTGCAGAGCCACCTACAGTCACTGAAGACCCAAACCATCACTACTTTGACCAGAACATCTGCCAAGATATGGTCACCGCCTATGTTGATGGTTGTTCTTTTCACCATGAAACTCACATTCGTGCTGGTGTGGGTGTGGCATGGCTGAACAATCAGCCTTGTGAACCCCACAACTATCAACTGGGTTCCCAATCATCTCAGTATGCGGAAATCACAGGTGTGCTCATTACACTGCAACTTGCTGTAGACCATGGCATTCGCACATTGGTCATCTGCACTGACTCCAACTATGCACGCCTCAGTTTCACTTGTCATTTAGCACTCTGGAAGGCCAAAGGTTTTGTAAGCTCCAACCGCAAACCGGTTAAACATCAAGACCTTTTCAAGGCATGTGATCACCTGGTCACCTCCAACAACCTCCAAGTGTATTGGAAAAAGGTCAGAGGTCACTCGCGCACACCAGGTCAGGACAAAGAATGGAATGACCTTGTGGACTCACTTGCAAAACAAGGAGCCATACAAGGCACACCCTGGTCCTTTGATTCTGCTCAGGTGCCGACTTCACAGTCCCACCCACCCACCCCTACAGTCTGCGCAGTCACTAGGGCCCAGACTAACAGGTCCCAAGACACGACACAAACCACAGGTCCCCTTGCGGTTGACCCTGTTTTCACTGACGCTGACCTTATCTCTCTTCAAACCCTTGACCCTGCGGTCCATAAAATGATACAATACATCTCAGATCCTGCACTTAATGCACCATCCGACTCGGATCTCGCTGACACTCCAGACTTGAAGCCACTTTTTGCCGCACGATCATCCTTGCAGCTGCGAAATGGCATTCTAGTTCATGTTTCCGATGAACTCCCTACGCCTGCGCTTGTGGTCCCTCGTAACCAGAGGGGGGTGATGATTGTTCATGCCCATGATCTCCCAACTGCAGGACACAAAGGCGTCAAAGCGACGTACAACGCGCTCAAACAAGTGGCATATTGGCCATACATGCGAAAGGATGTAGCCGACTACATCAAGGGATGTCTCGTATGTTGCCAGTTTCAACCAACCAACCCGATGCATCGAGCACCCCTACAGAAAAGAGGCATTTCATTCCCATGGTCTGACCTCCAAATTGACTGGATAGGTCCCCTTCCACGGTCAGCCAGAGGAAACAAATACTTCCTCACAGTCACATGTGCTTTCACCAAATGGGTCGAGTGCCTGCCTGCTCCTAATGACACGGCAGAAACCACGGCCTACTTGTTGATGAACCACGTATTCTCTAGGTTTGGTCTGCCAAGCCGAATCAACTCTGACCGCGGCACTCATTTCACCGCCGAAGTCATGCGACAACTGTGGGAAACCTTGGGAGTTAAAGCTAACTTCCATATTAGTCACCACCCACAATCCTCCGGACAGGTTGAAAGAACCCACCGAACTGTGATCAACATACTGAAGAAGTATGTTTCACCACACCAAAAAGACTGGGATGTAAAACTCCCGCTGGTCTTAATGGTCATCCGAGCCACACCCCATGAAGCTACGGGGGTGTCACCTTTTGAAATGATGACAGGCCGGCCAATGACTTTGCCCCTGCATTTACTCTACCAACCTGGAGAAGCCAGTGTTGCTACAGCTTACACTACTCACCAGTACATGACTGACCTGACCAAACATCTCCGACAGACTTTTGCCTTTGCCCAAAAACATCTGGACCGATCAACTGAAGGACGCAAAGCCTACTACGATCAGAAAGCCTCACATGATGAACTCCAAGTGGGAGACAAGGTTTTCTATTATGCTTTCATTCCTCAGACAGGACAGACCAACGCACGAGCAGGAAAACTCGCTCGGAAGTTCCTCCCCAGGTGGACAGGTCCACACACGATCACAGATAAACTCTCTCCGGTCGTTTACCAAATCAAAATAAGCAAAGGTCGCCAGGACCCCATCTCCAAATGGGTCCATCGTAATCAAATCAAAGCTTACAAAAACCCCATGGGACTTGTCGGGGACAACACTGTTCCATTAAGTCAGTAAACAAACCTAAATCTTGTTTGCGCCCGATAGATAACTGTTAGCTGACTATCAGCCTCAGACATTCTCGGTCGCATTTCTCTTCCTCAATCAGGTAACTGCATTAAACCTTCAAAAGGAGAAAGTTAACCCAAACTAACTGACTTCCTTAAAATCTAACCTTAAAAGACCCCGCAAAATTTCATTCAGTATCATCAAGTTACTATTTCAAAGTAGTACAAACAAAATCAACAACATCACTAGCTTAAGTCAACAATCACAAAACCCTCTAAAGGTGATAAACACTAATAGCTTAGAGCCCAGCCTCTAACAAAGTTGTTCCACCTCTAAGAATAACTTTCACCTACCACTCAGGTACCTCAAGAAAAGGAAAACTGACAAGAAGCTCAAGATTAAAATGACTCACTTCTATTCGTTGGCCAGGACGATGGCCCTCCTGTTTTTCAGTTTAGCCCTCTACCTAGCACTCTCACCTACTTTCGCCCAGTTAGAACTGGACAGAACCCAGACAAGAAGTCAACAATCCTTAAGTAGATTCTCAACCACGGCCTCATCATTAGGGCCCCTTGCTAGCCTTAGCACGTCTACTGTTAAATCAGTCAACACCGCTACACTGAAATGCCAGATAGTTGAACCACCAACTGTTACCAAAACTTTGCAAGATACTGTGTTGGTTTTGAATGTTTGCTCCAAAGCCTCATTCAAACGCAACAAGGTTTTGGACTTGTCACTCTTCATGTTAGAGGGTGACCCTGCTCACCCACATCTAATGCCTGTGTTTCTTTGAAAGGTAGCTAAAAATATTAGACTTTCAGCTAACACTTTGACAACGAGTCTGCCTTCACCGCTTCTTGCTCCTGTTTCAGATGTCACAAAGTTATTCCTCATTGCCACTCAAAGAACAATGATGACTTTCCATGTTCGCTCAGTCTTCCAGAACAAAGGTCTCAAACACCCTCCGAGTAAGACCTCTGTGGAACCATGGTTTAGTCCAGCTAAACCAATTCAGTTCGAACCTCCTTGAGTTAACTCAATATTGCTTAACCTAAACATCTACCTCAGATAAGCAATACATTTTTGTTTGCATTCTTTGCTTTGACTTTTATTTCTCTTTATTTTTAGAATTTTTGAAGTTATATGCATGCTTATATACAAACCTATATTTTTTATATATAGCTCTTGTACTCCATTTTGATTTTTGTACCCATTCAAACTATTTTTTTTTAACAGCTATGATAGCTATTTCATTGTAGACCAAAATTCCTACCTCAGGTATGTAAGACTACGCACTTATTTTTGTAGCTAGAATTTTTGAGTCATTTTGAGTCAGCGGGGAGGACATCCTCTCACACCCATCAGGGCAGGAGGAAGGGTAGGACAATAGACATATGGACAAGAGCCCCGGGGGGCAATCAGACTGGACTGTTAAGTTACGCGTCCCCCGAGGATGGAATGAATAACTGGGAGCCGCTGAGACCAGAAGCAGCGGTCAAAGGCACCAGTGTATGTCATGTTAATGATGTGCATTACTGACAATCAAAATGCTAATGTGGGAGCGTAGGCGGAGCATGGATACGGAGTAGACGCACCCTTACCAGCTACGATATATCTTTTCATAAATGTTATTTTAAACGTCACTGTGTCTCGTTATATTTCTCCTCATCATATTGGGACCACTTGAAAAACCCGCTGACATGTCTGGGAAGAACCCTTCCCGTCAGGAACGCTCTACCCGAGCCCTTAACTGTCAAGCCAATGAGAAAGCCAACTACCCATCTCCTGTACATGGCGTTGATGAGGATGCAGAAGAACCGTCACTTTTGGGCCTTGTAAGGCTAATTGAAAGTTTCCAAGCTGAAACGTGGGACTCATTAGGCACACTGCAGACTTCTATGGACTCGTTTGGGACACGTTTGACCAAGATTGAAACTTCTCTGCAGGAGTGTGACGACAGGATTACGGCGTTCGAAGCCAGGCGTGAAACGCTGGAGAAATGCAACAAACTGCTAATGGCTAAAACGGAGGACCTTAAATCGAGGAGTAGATGCCAAAATCTCTGTGTGCTTGGTCTACCAGAAAACATAGAGGGGCCACAAGTTACATTTATGACCGAGACGCTGGGTATGGAGGTTCCTGACGGGCCTGAGATGTTGGACCGAGTGCATTGTCTTGCTTCCCGGCCTGTCCGGTGTCAAAACGCTCCCCCGAGACCCATGATTGTAAAGGTGCACCATTTCAGAGTGAAACAGCTGTAGCATCATCGTCTCCTCAAAACCAAGACAGAAGATCACTTCTCTTCAGTTTACAGGAATTTCATTTTATTCATTACACAGGAATATCACTTTTCTGCCTTTTCAGGAATATCACTGGCTTTTATGTCGACTCATGCAGGCTTCTTCCAGGCCTGACCAAAGATGCTTGCTTTCCCAGGACCCCAATGTAAACAGTTGCCTCTTGCAGAGATTGTAAGGATCAGAATTTGCTTTTAAAGGCTCAAAGGAACATAAAACTCAGGAGACCAGACCTCTCAACGTGAACACTGCATTTGATAACGTACCTTTTCACAGGAAACCAATGTTCTTAAGAGTCATAAACCACTTAATCTGACGGGTTTATAGCCGATGCTGTCCAGGTACCTTCGCCCAGATACTAAAGGAAATCATCTACAGCTCAACAGTACCTCCTAGCGGATACCTACGGAATGTGTTTTCAGTATGTAGGATGACTTTTAATTTGTTCTAAATATTAAGTTTCTTTCAGCTTATCCTCTGGATCCTAAGGACACTGAAAATCATCCCTCTTTTATCACCAACCATGGTTTGCTGCATGTTTTGCTGCAAGTTGATCTAAATGTGAATGCATGTATTATAATTATGTATAAGAAATGTTATATTCATGAGTGTTATTCAAACACATATTGGAGTAGTGATATAAATGCATGATCACCAAAATATTAGCCAAGTCATTTAATTTAGTTAGATTTTATATTGAGCATTTATTTCATAAGAACTGACTGAGTGTTGATTTTCCCTGTGAAATTTCATGGGCTGGTGTCTTCATTTGATTGGCTGCTCTCAAACAAAGAAGTGTTCTCACATTGGATAGCAGCCATTTCAAACTGCTTCTGAAAAAGCCGATTGGTCAGTCTTGCGACTACATCATCAGTTTTACGACCCGGCGAGGTAACTTTAAAAGAGAGAAGTCAGAGATCAGCAGAGTAAGAAAAAAGTTAAGAAAAAGGTTAGAAGTAGAGACAACAGGCAGGAAGATTAGAACAGCAAAACGGTGATAAGATTAAGAATTAGAAACACAGAAAGAAGAAAGAAAGAGATTTTGAGAAAGATTAGGAACTAAATTAAGATTAAAGAAGCAGAATAGTAATCTAGATCTCAGAAGAAGATTTTATTCCACCGTTTCAAGGCCCTGTGAAGTTTTATTTTATTCTCTGTGTGTTTGTCAAGTCTTTCCTTATATTCTGGAAACTGAGGAGAAACCATTTTTCTTTAGAGCTCGTCCCTTTTAGAGAATCAAATTCTCAAACTTTTTCCTTCACCTCAGAAGCCATTCTTATCCTAGTAAATGTTTTTCTAATATTTTTTTTCTTCTTTTCATGACTTTTCACGCCATTAAAGTGAACCTTTAATTTGCCTAAGTTAAAGTGAACAGAGACTGAGAAGATTTTCCTTCAGTTTTTTTGGTCTATCCCGCTACAAGAGACCTCAAAATTTGGATTCTTTTCCAAGGGCTTTTCACGCCGCCCTGAGACAAACCACCCACGGCTGCAAGTGTCTCCTTGAAGGGCCCCCCAGCTGAGTTATCACCTCCACGGCCGTGAGGATAGCAGCCGCTTCCTCCGACGTCCTAACTTCAAAACCCAGCGGTACCGACCCGCGGAAACGTGGACCTACGGCTGTTGTGTGAGTTGAAACTCTTTTTCTCCTATCTCCTGGGTTAAAACGTGATGTCCTAACAATTAAATTACAATTGAATATGGCCCATATTTCAGGGCTCAATTAGTGTCTCAGCCGCAGGATAGAACTGTAAACTGAAGGAAAACTCTTAGTCATTTTAAGTAACTGCCCTTAAATTTTTGTAGATTAATTTAGGAGTCATTTTTAGATAATTAGCTTATGAATTTTCCCCATAAAATTGCGTTGTTTTGTTAAAACATTCCAGCCTCATTTACCGTTGAAACATAAGTCTAGTTCTCCTTGGTTCTGCAGAGGTGTAAAGCTGGATTTTATGTTCAGGAACCCAATATCAGTTGATGTGATATATTACGCTGTTATCATCTGAATCTGTTCATTCATCATTTGAACGCCATGCCATGTAACCTGAATGATTTTAATAAAAGAGTGAATGAGAGCAGTTGAAGCGTTTTCCTTTCGCATATACAGGTTTCCTAATCACGGCAGGACAAAAACTCACTGAAACTTTGAGACTGATTCATTAAGTAATTTAAGGTACAAAGTTAATTAAAATTAAAGTTAATATTATTGTCCGTTAGGACTGGTGCCCCTTTTACGAGTGCTTTTATTTAATTTAGCGGGTGTAGAAGTGATGGTTCAACTCCGCCCCCTTTCACACCCACTATTAAATAAAATAAATAATTCCTGTACCTTATGACAAATATTTTTATAGGCAATTCACCCTACACAGCGCATCCTCCAGCTCGCCAGAGAGAAGGGCCCGCTTACTTTCCACGGTCACAAAGTCTACATTTTCCCCGATTTTACTGCTGATGTCCCTAAAAGGAGGGCATCTTTCATTAATATCAAGCGAAAGCTTCATGCTGCAGATGTCAGATACGGCTTGGTGTTTCCTGCCCGACTCCAAGTGTCATTCAACGGCGGCAAATACAGCTTTGATACAGCGGAGGAGGCGGAGAATTTTTATTCAGAGACCATAGCCCCATCCCTCCGAGCGCTCCATGCGGATGACACCAATGGGTAACTTTTCACTAGCCCTTTGGGGGCAGTCTCCAGTTTCCAGACATATATAAATTAAGCAGTTTAATAAGTTCTTTTTCTTGTCACTTCATGGACTTTTTAATTCACTTTAAGTTGTTTCATTGTACGGGTTTGGATGTAGTGAACTGAGGTAATATCAGTGCTCATTGTGGGGAGACTTGAATAACGAAACCGAATTGTCTTTCATTTCAGTTTATTCAAGAAATCATTCCACTGTCTGCTCTTATTCTTGAGCAGCGAACAAAGCGCCTGAACACACCAAAGTTCTCTCATTTAAACCTTCTCACATCAAACCATTTCCCTCGCGGGGGAAATCACACATCTATATCAAAGTCTCTTTATTCACATTCATTAGCCTTTTATTTACATAACTCCCCCTTCTCTCTTCCCGAGCCTCAGTGGTCAGGAAGTCTTCTGTCCCCTGTCCTCCGCAGGGGGTCCAGGCTCTGTGGCTCCGCACCGCAGGGGGCTGGCTCTCCTTCATCGTGGTTAAATCACATATGCAGTGTCCAACATATACATGTCTCACAACACAGCCATATAACCCCCCCCCAAACGATGAAGAACAGACTAATTCCCAAAATTTAATAGCACCTTACTCACTACTGAATAATCAACACCAACATTCAGTCTGTGCGCCGCTTGGGCTTCAGCCGTCTGCCGAATCTGCTGTGCGTTGGCCCCGCCTTGCCTGCGGTGCTGTTCTGCTCCGGGTCTGTTGACTGAGGAAGAGAGTGGTTAATTGCCCTCTGCGGGGGCCTGCCTCGTCGAGGCGCCACCGCGACCGGTACAGACACGTCCTTCATGACAAAAGCAGGTTTTAGTCTGTCAATACTGACTGTCTCTTTTCTGTCCCCAAAATCTAGCACAAATTGCTTATCACCTGCCTCCAGCACTCGAAATGGCCCTTCGTAAGGTGGTTTGAGCGTTGCTTTAAGGGCTTCGCGCCTGACAAAAACGAAATCGGCATTTTTCAAAGCCTTGGGGACGAAAACTCGTGGAAAAGCGTGATGAACCGGACCCGGGAGCGTGTCTGCCCCCGTGCCAACTAACGGTCCCAGAGCAGAGAGAGGTGGGGGCTCTGGGTGCTCTGGTAAAAACTCGCCCGGCAGCCTCAGAGTTTGTGCGAATACCAGCTCCGCTGGGGAGGCGTCTAAGTCCTCTTTAGGCGCAGAACGCAACCCTAATAAAACCCAAGGGAGTTTATTTACCCAATCTGCATCCGTGAGCGACGCTCTGAGTGCTGCCTTCAAAGACCTATGAAAACGCTCGCATAAACCATTAGCCTGAGGGTGGTAAGCCGTAGTGCGGTGAATTTTGGCTCCTAAGCCGTTGGCCATCGCTGACCACAGCTCAGAGATGAATTGCGGTCCTCTATCGGACGTAATGTCCGACGGAACCCCGAAGCGCGCCACCCAAGCCGTTAAAAAAACGCGAGCCACCTCCGCGGCCGTGGTCGTCGCAAGTGGGACCACTTCCGGCCAACGTGTGGTGCGGTCCACCATTGTCAAAAGATACGTGAACCCCTGTGATGCCGGTAGGGGGCCCACAAGGTCGACGTGCACATGGTCGAACCTTCTGGCCGGAATGCGGAACGGTTCTAACGGGGCTCTTGTGTGCCTGTGAATTTTGGCCCGTTGACAGGAAATGCAGGTTTTTGCCCATTCCTTCACGTGCTTGCGCAGGCACGGCCAAACAAACTTTTCCGCCACTAGTTTCACCGACGCGCGCACCCCCGGGTGCGCCAGTGAGTGGACCGAGTCAAAAACACGGCGGCGCCACGTGGCCGGAACCACCGGACGCGGGCGCCCCGTCGACATGTCGCAGATCAGGGGGGGCATACCGGTTTGTAAACACTTGCTCTCCAGCCTCAACCCTGTTGGTCCAGACTGGAGCGCGCGCACGTCTGCGTCCGCCCCCTGGTCCGCTGCCATGGCTGCGTAATCTATACCCACGTGCACCGGGGCTGCGCGCGCCACCGTGCCGCTCTCCTGCGGCGCGGTCACGGTGGCCCGTTCTGCCTCTGCGCGTGTCGGGGTCGTGAACGCGCGTGAGAGACAATCCGCTACTACATTGAATTTGCCCGCGACGTGCCTAATGTCAGTGGTAAATTCCGAGATTGCGGCCAGCTGCCTCTGCTGCCTGCCGGACCACGGATCTGAAATTTTGGCCATGGCGTATGTGAGCGGCTTGTGGTCCACATAAGCGGTGAAGCACCGTCCTTCCAGCCAGAACTGGAAATGACGAATAGCCAAATGCAGCGCCAACAGTTCTCTGTCAAACGCGCTGTATTTTCGCTCAGCCGCGCTTAAAGATTTGCTAAAGAAAGCCAAAGGCTGCCAAACTCCGGCTACCTGTTGCTCAATAACGGCCCCTATGGCTAAATCTGAAGCGTCTGTCGTCAGCGCGATACGTGCTGCAGGGTCTGGGTGGGCCAGGAGCGCAGCGTCAGCCAAGGCTTTTTTAACCTCTGTGAACGCGCGCTCCCGCTCCGGGGACCATTCGACCGCCTGGGTCGGCTTTTGTTTTTTGAGCGCGGCATATAACGGTTGCATGATTTGAGCTGCGTGGGGCAGGAACCGGTTATAAAAATTCACCATCCCCAAGAATTCCTGTAGTGATTTGACCGTTTGTGGACGGGGAAAATCCGCTACCGCGCGTACTTTCTCTGGTAACGGAACCGCTCCCTCCGGGGAGACGCGGTGACCCAAAAAATCAATCCGCTCAACGCCGAACTGGCACTTGGCTGGGTTAACTATTAAGCCGTGCTCTCCCAGCCTCCTAAAAACTGCTGTGAGGTGCATTTCGTGTTCGTCCTCTGAAGTACTCGCGACCAAAATGTCGTCGAGGTACACAAACACGAAAGGGAGATCGCGTAACACGGCATCCATCATCCGCTGAAATGTTTGCGCCGCCCCTTTGAGACCAAACGGCATGCGTAAAAATTCGAAAAGTCCGAACGGGGTTATTACCGCTGTTTTAGGAATGTCCTCCGGTTGGACCGGGACTTGGTGATAGCCGCGAACTAGATCAATCTTTGAAAAAATGCGCGCCCCCGCCAGGTGCACCGAAAAATCCTGAATGTGCGGGATGGGATAACGATCGTGTGCCGTAGCGTTGTTTAGCCTGCGGTAATCCCCGCACGGTCTCCAGGAGCCATCGGCTTTCGGTACCATGTGCAGCGGCGAAGCCCACGGGCTCTTCGACCTACGAACGATGCCCAGCCTCTCCAGGCTGGCGAACTCCTCGCGCGCAATGGCGAGCTTAACTGCATCCAAGCGCCGAGCTTTTGCAAACACGGGAGGACCAGAAGTGGGGATGAAGTGTTTCACCCCGTGCTTCGCGACCGTCGCTGAAAAAGTGGGCACAGTGAGCGCTGGAAATTGGGTGAGGAGTGTGTGAAACTTACCACCTGCTGTAGCGACGTGGGTCTGTACTGGTGGCGGGGACACTCGAGCTGAACAGGGGAGAGAGTAAAAAGAGAGTGCATTTACCAGCCGTCTATTAGCAAGATCAACTAACAGATTGTGTGAACACAAAAAATCCGCGCCCAACATGTTGAAACTCACCGCCGCTACTACAAAAGTCCATTCATATGTGCGGCCATGTAAGCATAAAGGCAAGGTCCTTCTCCCGTAGGTGTTGATGTTCGAGCCATTTGCCGCTGTAGCTCCGTCACCGTGGGGTCCAGCTACCCGGTCCGCGTATGTTGGGGTGATGAAGCTCACTTGTGCTCCGGTGTCAATGAGGAACACTCGTCCGGAGCGCGCATCCGTGATGTAGAGCAGCTTGTTGCGTTCTCCGAGGGTCGAAGCTGCTAGCGACCCCCGGTCTTGCCGTTTCCCGAACTCCTGAAGATGCAGGGCGGCACACACCTGCGTGCCTTCTCTGCGAACCTCCGATGGTAAAAGCAGAGATCTTCTCCTCCGCTGTGTCGTGCCCGCGCCTCTGTCGCCGGGCTATTGGCTCCCCCTCGTCGCGGCCGTGTTGCCGCCATCGTCGGCCAGTCTGGTTCTGCCGCCTGTGGCTCCCCGCTGTCTCGGGTCGCGGCTGTGGTTGCTTGCCCGCCGCAGGCGTCCAGGATCCCGTCTGCCTCCTGGGCCAGCTCCCGGAACTCCTCCAGGGTGTGACACTTTTTGCCGGCCAGCTTGCTTCTCGCATGCGCCGGGAGGTTGGAGAGGAAGATGAACTGAAAAATGAAATCATCGTTGTCCAACCCTCTCAGCTGTATCATCTCCTCCATCAGGGCGCTCGGCCTGTGTCCACCTTGGTCTAGCAAAGACAGGATCCTCCTCGCCCTCACTTCAGCCGAGGGGGTGAAAAACTTGATGAGGGTGGATTTCAGCTTGCTGTACCTGTCGGTCGCGGGTGGCTGCTCCACCAAGCTTTGCACGCACCGAGCTGTGCTGTTGTCCAGTTTAGCGATGACATGGTGGAACTTAGTGTCATCCACCGTTACTCCTGCGAGCGCGAACTGCGACTCTGCTTGCAGAAACCACGACCGTGGGTTATCCTGCCAGAAATCAGGCAGCTTAACGGCCACTGCGCTCGCCAGCTCTGAGCGCTGTGAGTCCGGGACCCTGAGAATTTCTTCGTTCATTCTCAACGTCGTCAGTCACCAATGTGGGGAGACTTGAATAACGAAACCGAATTGTCTTTCATTTCAGTTTATTCAAGAAATCATTCCACTGTCTGCTCTTATTCTTGAGCAGCGAACAAAGCGCCTGAACACACCAAAGTTCTCTCATTTAAACCTTCTCACATCAAACCATTTCCCTCGCGGGGGAAATCACACATCTATATCAAAGTCTCTTTATTCACATTCATTAGCCTTTTATTTACATAACTCCCCCTTCTCTCTTCCCGAGCCTCAGTGGTCAGGAAGTCTTCTGTCCCCTGTCCTCCGCAGGGGGTCCAGGCTCTGTGGCTCCGCACCGCAGGGGGCTGGCTCTCCTTCATCGTGGTTAAATCACATATGCAGTGTCCAACATATACATGTCTCACAACACAGCCATACTCATGTTACTTTTTTTTTTTTAAAAGGAGTATTTTATTTTTAAAGTTCCTCAGATGTTTAAACTATACATTTGCGTATGGAGCACTGGTTTAGTGCAGAGTTAAGTTGTGTTTTTTAGGGTGTAGACGCTCAGTTTAGGGAAGCGTTCAAAGTATGAGGGAGGTTTTGTGTTTTTCAGTCTTTTTTCTCCACACTCCCCTTTTCTGTTTGTTTTTGTTTTTGTTGTATTGTTTGTATTTGTCAGGAGGTTCCATATATAAATTCTCAATGTATAAACTTTTAAACAAAAGTATTATCTGTATCATTTGGAATAATGGCTAGCAGTGCAGAAATTAAATTGTGTTCTTGGAATGTACATAAGATAAGATAAGCCTTTATTAGTCCCACAACGGGGAAATTCCAGGATTGCAACAGCACAGGGATAGCAACACTCAGAGCAACAATCAGAAGGCAAGAAAAAAACAAGCAAGCAAGAGCAGCTAATATACATATGTACATATTACTATAAAATATATATATACACACACACACAGACACAGTGCAGAGCATTGTAGCTGGATGGAATAAATATATGAATATATGAACACACAGTGCAGAGCATTGTAGCTAGATGGAATAAATATGTAAATATATAAACACCCACAGTACGGAGCATTGCAGCTAGGTGGAATAAATATGCAAGTATATAAACACACAGTGCGGAGCAATGTAGCTAGATGGAATAATATGTAAATATATAAACACACAGTGCAGAGCATTGTAGCTAGATGGGATGAAACAGCATAACCATCTACTTAGTTATCCTACATGGTATGATTATGTGCCCATACATATTCTCACCCTCCATAGCGACCGGTATGTTCCTAGTTGTATGCCGGAGAGGACCATTGTGTAAGTCTATTGCATCTTGCATGGGATCCAGACCCCTATTAAACATAAAAAAAATTCTTAACTATTTAAAAAAAGAGAGGGTCCAGATAGCATTCCTCCAAGAGACCCATCTAAACAACGATGAACACCTAAAGTTAAGAAGGGAATGGGTGGGCCAGATCTACTATTCCTCCTTCACTACTAACAGCAGAGGGGCAGCCATTTTGGTTCATAAATCCCTTCCTTTGACAGGGGTGGAGATTAAGGCCGATACTGCAGGAAGGTATGTCATGATTAGAGGGACATTCTTTGGGGACCCTGTGTCCTATTTAAATGTGTATGCCCCCCCAGTTCGTTCAACTGATTTTTATACTAAGGTATTCTCTCTGTTTTCTGAGTGGACTGTTGAATCCTCTGTGATAGCGGGCGATTTCAACTGTTGTCTATATCCACGTCTAGATAGGTCCTGAAAAACAGCAGAGTCTATTGTTGGACGAGCTCTCTCTTTACTTGGTTGCTGTGCTGATATTCACTTCATTGATACCTGGAGGACCCTTCACCCCCCACTGATCGGCAGGATACATTTTACTCACAAGTGCATAAAACATCTTCTAGAATTGATTATTTTTTTACTCCTAAATATGCCCTTCAAAGAGTACTCCCTTGCTCCACTGGCAATATTATGATCAGTGATCACTCACCCATATTTTTGGTCATGTCCAGCAAGACTCAAAGCACTAGGGGGCAGTGGTGCTTTCTAAATTACCTTCTTAAAAATCCCAATTTCAAAACATATCCATCAGAACAGTTTAATCATTTTATTGCTGAAAATAATATTTCTGATGTATCACCTAATTTACTCTAGGAAACTGGGAAAGCTGTTATTCGAGGCTTTACTATATCATTCTTGGCAAATCTTAAGAAAAAACAGAGGACAGAGCAACAGTTTCTTGAAGGTAAATTAAGTGAACTGCAACGTGAATTTAACCTTAAACCTTCAGATTGCCTGAGATCTCAAATTGATGCCACCACAGCAGCTCTAGATGCACTTTTATCTAAAGAAGCTCAGAGATCTATACTGCTTGGTAAACATAAGTTATATGAATTCAGCAATAAGCCAAGCAAGTATCTGGTAAATTTAATAAAAGGTAATACTGGCTCCCAGGCTATTCCAGACATAAAGGATAGTTCTGGTAAAAGAGTTTATAACAACAAAGATGTTAACAACTCTTTCCTTTCCTTCTATGAAGGCTTATACACTTCTGAGTCAAATCACAGCTCGGAGACTTTGATGCATAATTTTTTATCATTAGTCAAACTACCTCAAGCATCCAATACACAAGAGCTATTGAATAGGGCTATTTCCTGTGAAGAAGTTATAGAGACGATTAATAGCTTACAAATTAATAAGGCTCCGGGGCCTGATGGTTTGAGTCCAGAATTTTTAAGGCTTTTAAGGATTTGCTAATTGATCCCCTTCTCAATATGTTGTCTTACTCCTTTGACTCTGGGGCTCTTCCTGACACTATGATGGATGCAAATATTTCTCTAATCCTAAAGAAGGGCAAACCTGCAGATGAATGCACATCCTACAGGTCGATTGCCTTGCTGGACGTTGACCGAAAATTATTGGCCAAAATATTGGCGAAGAGACCTGAAGGTGTCATGCCAGATTTAATTTCAATAGACCAAACTGGATTTATATTGGGTCGTAATTCCCTTCATAATGTAAGGAGACTCTTAAATCTTATTAAGAATGGATCAAGGTCAAAGGTCAAATCTCATGTTGTCTCCCTTGATGCAGAAAAGGCCTTTGATAGGATTGAATGGCCTTATCTTCTAGGTGTCCTCTCAAAATTCAGTCTTGGTGACAACTTTATTAGGTGGATATCCTTGCTATATGCTGCCCCCCGTGCCTGTGTTATTACAAATGGCCTGAGGTCCTCCACATTCACAGTGAGACGTGGTTCTAGACACGGCTGCCTGGTCTCACCAATTCTGTTTGTCCTTGCTATGGAGCCCTTAGCGGAGGCCATTAGATGTGATTCCTTGGTCACAGGTATAGATGTGGGTCCCACAAATCATAAAATTTCCCTTTATTGTGAGGATGTCCTCCTCTATCTAAGTAACCCAGAATCTTCTGTTACAAGAGTTGTTGAAATAATTAATTCTTCTGGCCATTTTTCAGGTTATCAGATTAACTACTCTAAATCTGAAGCCACGTCCCTTACCCCTCAGGTATCTTGGTCTCCACTGTGCTCTACCCCCTTCCGCTGGTCTCCATCAGGTTTTGTTTATCTGGGCATACACATTACTCCCTCTCTTTCTGGCTTATATAAAGCCAACTTTGTTCCTGTAATTCGTAGAATCAAGGAGGACTTGGCCCGCTGGACGGCCTTGCCTCCGTCTCTCTTAGGAAGGGTCAACCTTGTCAAAATGGTTATACTTCCTCGGCTATTGTACCCCTTCCAGATGATCCCAGCTCTCTTAACAAGAAAATCACTTGCTATTCTTAATAGCTCTTTGACATCTTTTCTCTGGAGGAACAAGTGAGCCAGGTTAAAACTCAGCACATTACAGCGCCCACTGGATGAAGGAGGCCTGACAGTGCCAGATTTTAAGCACTATCAAATTGCTTCCCTCTCTATTTACATTTAGCACTGGTTTAAAAATGATCCCACATCCACCTGGCTTAATATAGAGGCGGCTCCGGTGGCCCCATCCCTCTTAGTCACATATTACACGCATCTAAGAAATGGGTTTGTCTCAAAGTAAAGGGGAGTTTTATTTTACAGAATACTTTAAAAGTTTGGAGGATGGTGAAGAAGCTTGGAAATCAGGATGGCTCCTTTTCCTCCCTCACACCTATTTATTTAAACCCGGATTTTCCCCCTGGTCTGGCTGACCAAGCCTTCTCCTTGTGGTCTGATAGGGGAGTAAAAACTGTAGGTGACTTGATGACAGGGGGCACTCTGCTGTCTTTTGAGCAGCTCAGAGAGAAGTATAACCTCCCACAGAATAACTTTTTTAGGTATTTGCAAATTCGTAGTTTTATTTCTTCATCTATTGAGCTGCACCCTAATGGGTTCTTTCTTTCACCTATGGAGGAGGTGATTCAGAAACCAGACCCTAGAAAACTACTCACTCGGTTCTACAAGACCCTCTCAGTCCATCCAGTGATTGCACAGCTCATGTCAGATCTCTTTGGGAAGTGGATTTTGGAGAATCATTTTCACCTGATATATGGGATGAGGTGTGGTCAGGTAGTGCAAACTACCTTTTTACTAACAAAGCTAGAGAGTTACAACTCAAGATAATATACAGGCTTCATATTATTCCAGTGAAACGCAATAAGTTTAACCCTCTATTTTCAAAATTTTGTAATAAGTGTAAAATTTCTGAAGGTTCATATTTTCATTGTTTATTTAAATGTCCTCCTATTAATGACTTCTGGGTAAAAATTTGTAAAGAAATTGATATTATATTCAAGAAAAATCCAGCCCTCACTCCTCTCAGCTGCATTCTAGGAGTAAATCCTGCCCCACTGAGTCTTTGCTCCTCCGCACTCAAACTGTTGCAGGTGCTTCTCTTTAGTGCAAGAAGATGGATTCTTCTTCTATGGACCTCAGACTCTGCTCCTACAGTTGCACATTGGATTCATGGTGTGATGGAACTTATCCCATTAGAAGCTATTAGCTTCTGGTTCAAAGACAAACCTTTTTGTTTTTTTGATATATGGGGCCCCTTTTTTGAGTTCTATAGGAGGAGATGGCGCCCAGGCCCTCCGGAGTGGCTTCTATGGTCTTGCTTAGCCTGAGAGGTCAAAGTGCATTACCAAACAGACCACCATTATTTTCAATTGTGTTTTCAGGATGCAATTCTTCTGCTTCTGACAAATTTGTATTGTATTGTGGTATTTATTATTATTATTTTTTTTGTTTTGTTTGTTTTTGTGTGTGGAGATGGGATGATGGGGTGGGAGTTTGGGGGCTGAAAGAGGGTTCTCTTTGTCATTTCTTGCTGTTTGCTTTGTCTGTATTGCTTGTGGCCCTCAAAAGCTCAATAAACATATATAAAAGAAAAAAGAAAATGTTAATGTGCCATACATTCTCTTTGTCTGTACAACATGTATAAAAGGCCTTTCCAGGCTAGGCTCTTCACAGCCCCAGTGTCCATGCTGGGGTCACAGGCTGTACATATGATAGAGGGTTCAATAAAGAATCTGTGTCAACCTACGCTCGTGCCTCGCCTCCACATCCTTCCCTTTCACCCTCTACATTGGTGACCTGATGTGTTTCTGAACCCTCCCTTAGTTATGCTGCTAATAGGTTTAGTCAGCCGGGGGACCTTCAGTAATGCACTGGGCCTCACTCCTTTCCTCACTCTCTATGAAATATTTTTTTTTTTTTTTTGCTGGTCATTAACATTTGTTTGTTCTCTCCCATAGATTGAGTCCCCATCGTGCTGTTTGCTCTCTACATGTCTGTTCTTTTCTTCTTCTCTGTCCCCTCACCCCCCAGCCAGTCGCAGCAGATGACTGCCCCTCCCTGAGCCTGGTTCTGCTGGAGGTTTCTTCCTGTTAAAAGGGAGTTTTTCCTCTCCACCGTCGCCAAGTGCTTGCTCACAGGGGATCGCCTGATTGCTGGGGTCTTTCTGCAACTGTGGGGGTCCTCCCTACAGTTGATAGTGCTATGAGATGACTGTTGTTGTGAAATGGCGCTATATAATAAAGTTGAATTGAATTGAATTGAATTGATGTGAGATGGACTGTCTCTCCCTTCCTCTGTGCTGTGGACTCCTTTTTCTCCACATTGGTGACCTGACGTTAGACCGACCGTCTACTCCCTTTCACTGCGCTGTGGACTCCAGAGCACCAGGGATCGCCCACAACCTTCTCATTGACACTGGAGCGCGCGCGCCTGTTCCTCTCCACGATGGCGACCTCAAGGTCAGGGGAGACGGCGCGGGGACCGAGACGCACAAGGATCAGCGAGACGAGCACCGCACAGAAACAACCTGAGTGGGGTAGATCGGCACCGTCTGCGTTGATTCCTGCCAAGCCTTGACCCTGACTTCACCTCCAGACAGCAGAGTTTCCACGCACAGAAGTCCCCTGCGCACACCGCAGGATTACGAGGACAGTGCAACTTCCAGCTATGTGGTCACTGCGCCAGAGCGCGCACAACACACCAGGGACAAACCGGCTCCACAGACTAATGCATCAGCCCCCACCGCAGCACATGCCCAGGGAGCACAGCCGATCATCATCCTTGGAACCTTTAGGGCTGCCCTCGCACCTAAAGCGGACTTGCAGCCTCGCACGCAGGACATGTTTGTTTTTCAGCCGCTGCGCACAATGGGAATTTAGCCGATTGCTTTCCCCGATGCCTTTAGGGCTACTCCCGCACCTAAACAAAACTGCCAAGTTCCCTGACACAGCTTCAGTTTTTTTACAGCCGCTATGCATCCTCGGGGAATTTGGCTGTTCGCCTTCCCCACATCCTCGCAGGACTGAGCCCACACGAGGAGTCAGAGACTCAATTTTTTTCACAGCCACTGCAGATCACTGTAAGGTTTACCGGGAAAGTCCCTCACCCATGGCTGATCTGCATGAAATTTTTGCGTGGCCCAGACACTTTCGACGTCCCGGGCCGGCACTCCATTGCTTCCCACCCACCTCCCCCTCGTCCTCCACATCGCTACGCCCGCACCTCTGTTCCAAAAGCCTGCCAATTGCTAGCTTTGTTCCATTACGCACGACGCGCACTGGACCCCGTGTGCCCACGAACCATGGCCGTCACGTGTTGGAACTTGGAGTGGAGCAGACAGTGTTTTTCACCCCTCCCCCTTTCCCCCCACGGACTTACATGCCCTCTGACACTCTGCACCAGTAGGACAGTTCGACCGGAGCGGCACACCCCCGCTGCAGCCGCCAGGGGCACCGACTTGTGCCCAAGGGACCGGGGGGTCACAGCCCCTTCTGGGTGTTCGGGGGGGTGGGGGGCTGTGTGGTGGACACCTGACTCAGCGGGGGGACATCCTCCTCGGACAAAGAACCCCGGGGGGCAATCAGACTGGACTGTTAAGTTACACGCCCCCCAAGGACAGACTGAATTACTGGGAGCCACTGAGACCAGAAGCAGCAGTCAAAGCAGCACCAGTGTATGTCATGTTAATGATGTGCATTACTGACAATCAAAATGCTAATGTGCCATACATTCTTTGTCTGTACAGCATGTATAAAAGGCCTTTCCAGACTAGTCTCTTCATGGCCTCAGTGTCCACGCTGGGGTCACAGGCTGTACATATGATAGAAGATTCAATAAAGAATCTGTGTCGACCTACGCTCGTGCCTCGCCTCCACATCCTTCCCTTTCACCCTCTACAACATCACAGAAACATCATGTTTTGGGGCTTCTCATCTCATGGCGCTGGCAGATTTCATATAATTAAAAGAACAATGAATTTGTACTAGAGTATCCTTGAAAATTCTGCCAGGGTGATGAGGATGAGACGAGTGATTCCAGACACAAAAGGAAACGCTCAATTAGTTTGTAACAAAGAAAATAAAGTCAGAATGACCCAGTCAATCTCCTTACTTAAATCCAATTCAAATCAGGATTCATAAGCGGTTGCCCTAGAATCTTCAGGATCTGTCCAGGGTGCACCCCACCTCGCACCCAAAGATGCTGGGAGAAGCTCCAGCCCAACTGCGACCCCAAAAAGATTAAGTGGTTAGGAAAATGAATGAATGATGGGAAAAACAGCCCCCCTCCCACATGAACAGAATGGGAGATTAGTTTCTATATACAGGAAGGGTCTTGAAGCTGTTTTGCAAAGGCTTCTTTACTAAGTGCTAAATACATTCCAGTTACTGCCATCAATACTTTTTTCTTGTCCAGTTTCACTTTGGCAAACATAACTTTGTTTATTAAGCAAAGTGTCTGTATTTCTTTATATGTGTGGATTTCTTGAGTTAATACCAAAGTTTCACGTCGATACTGAGATTGAGATTCAACTTTATTGTCATTACACATGTATGAATACAAGGTAACGAAACGTGACTTGGCATTTGGGCACGCTCTGCAAAGCGCATCCAAGGCCGGGGCAGCCGCTAGGCGCCAGTCATCATATATGCACTGAAAAAGATTTTCACACATTCAATACTTAATTCCCCCATTGTATAATATAGGAACTGTTATGTATTAATATGACGTGTATTTGTGTGATGTGAGTGGTGGCTCCACCTTTCCGGTTCCGCCGCCACCCTGGGTATAAAGGGCTGATGTGGAAGAGGCACGGTCTCTTTTGACCTAAACCTCTGCCTCAATACGAGCGCCTTGTATATCTGTGAGTCACGTAATAAAGTCAAGTTCTATTGCTCCTCCAGCCTTGTTATTGGAACACTGGTTATGCACATAACATTTGGCAACGAGGATAAAAGCATGGATAAGGGTGTTCCTAGTATTCAGCCATTTTTGGAGCTCCCGGGCGAGCCGCCGGTTCCCTGGGCGAGGTGGTATGCAGCATTCCAAACTTATTTGGTGGCTATAAACCTCAGCGAATTGGAAAAACTGCGTGCATGAGTGATATTTGTCCATAATCTCGGTATGGAGGAACAACGCATTCTCAGCACATTTGGTGAGAGTGATAGTTTTGAGGACGTTGTTGGGCTAATGGCATGCTACTTTTGTGCTCCGGGAAACGTCATAGTCGGAAGGATTCAGTTTCAGCAGCGCCGCCAGCAGACTGGAGAGTCGGTACAGCAATACGTCGCAGACCTGCATCAGCTGGCTAGGGAATTCCAGTTCGGGGCTTTGGAAGAAGAAATGGTCCACGATCAGTTGGCCGAGCACACGCTATGTTCTGCAGCACAGTCAAGGTTCCTCACACACTCCAGTGAACTGACGTTAGCCATGGCGGTCGAGATAGTTTATCAGCTGCTTCAAACTGTTGAGCTATCTAAAGACCTCGATGAGAGAACTACATTGAGGCAAGCTGAATCACAGTCAGCGGAGCAGGCTGTGGACCCGGATAGCGATGATAGCGCAGAAGACGTGGAGGGATATGCTACCGCTATTAATATAAGGTCCGCCCCAGGGTCGCCCAGATGTATGGGCTGCGAGTCCACCAAGCACTGTTACAAGGGAAAAGAGTGTCTGGTGAGGGGCAAACGCTGTGGCAAGTGTGGACTCCTACATCATTTTGCCAGGGCCTGTAAAAAATTTGAGCGAGGGGAACAGCGACACGAAGTGGATTCCCCCGCCACGACTCCTACGGTTGTCCACACCATCTCTCCGAGCACAGTTGGGCGGATTTACTATAGCGTGATGTTGGACGGCGTGGAAGTGCCATTGTTAGTGGACATGGGAGCAGTGGTTTCCATGTTGAATTGGCCTACTGTGAGGAGTTTGTTCCCGTTTTACCAAGTGAGAGGACTGTCAACACCATATTGTGGCTACAGAGGAAGTAGGATGGCCATCTTGGGTTTGCTGGAGTTGACGCCGAGATATCAGTCGGCAGTGATGTCCAACGTCCAGTTTTTGGTGACCATCAGCGGGTCGAATGTGATGGGCTGCAACATGTTCTATGGCCTGGGCTTCACGATCACTAGTGGCATCAGAGAGGAGTGGTCGGGCTGTGGTTTGTGGGACTGACCGGTTCCGAGTATGGTGGACGATGCAGTATGGGACAAAGACTGGCCTGTGGAGAAGTGTGGAAGGACGAGGCTGAGTTTATTTCTCAAGTCCAGTTTTATTCACATTCACATTCTCCAACATCCAAAAACAGAAAGAGAATGAATCCCCCAACATCTGTCCCTTTTATACCCCAGGACATCAAAGCACACAGTCACATTGTCTTTTAATCCCAAACACAATGCATCCCCCTCCAGGTCTTCTCGCCTCCACCTAAAGTCCTGGTGGTCAGGAAATCCCTCAAGGCCATCTCTTTGCATACAAAAGGCCAGATTTCACATCCTCCTGTTACCCCTAGGAGGTTCAGTCCTTTTGTTCCTCTGAGATGTGAAGCATACAATAAGCATCCAGTAATATACATGTGAAGCATATGAAACCCACATATGTGCACCACATGACCCCCCCCCCCCCCAAATGTCTAAGATGGAACAACATAACCACAGATTGCATGTCATAATAAAATCACTACATATCAGTCCACGTGCCGCTTGGGCCTCAGCCTTCTCCCGTATTTGCTGTAAGCAGGCTGTACACCCTCCGCGGCGTCTTCCTGCTGTGGAGCTGCTGCCTGAGGATGAGAACTGTTAGTCAACCTCTGTGGGTGTTCTGGGGAATGCTCACTAGGGGGTCTGCCGCACCGAGGAGCCTTAGCCAACTGCACAACTTCGTCAGCTACCACAAAAGCGGGTTTGAGCCTGTTTATGCCAATCATTTCTTTTCTGCCCCCCAAATCTAGCAAAAAATGCTTATCCCCTGTTTCCAGCACTCTATATGGTCCATCATAAGGTGGGCGTAAAGGTGGACGATGGGCATCATGTCTGACAAAAACAAACTCTGCATTTTTTAAAGCCTTAGGCACAAAAACACGCGGAAAACTGTGGTGAACGGGGCCAGGTAGCGTGCTCGGGCTCGTGCTATTCTGTAACCGCTGAGCCGGGGAGCACTCTGGCGCTGGATTATCTGGGAGAAACTCCCCGGGCAGCCGAAGTGGCAGTGTGAAAACTAGCTCAGCTGGGGAGGCTTCTAAATCCTCTTTAGGTGCAGAACGCAACCCCAATAAAGCCCATGGTAGCTTGTCCACCCAATTTGCATCCATAAGCGACGCTCTGAGAGCCGCCTTCAATGACCTGTGAAAAAGTTCGCATAACCAGTTAGCCTGCAGGTTGTACACGGTCGTGCGGTGGATCGTTGCCCCCAGGCTGCGGGCCATCGCTGACCAAAGTTCGGAAACAAATTGAGGGCCTCTGTCGGACGTAATGTCCGACGGGACTCCAAAACGCGCTACCCATGCCGTTAAAAATGCGCACGCCACCTCCTCGGCTGTGGTTGACGACAGCGGAACCACTTCCGGCCAGCGTGTGATGCAGTCAACCATTGTCAGAAGATGTGTGCACCCTTGTGAGGGCGGGAGGGGGCCTACGAGGTCCACGTGGACATGATCAAACCTTTTAGCTGGAATGTGAAACGGCTCCAAGGGAGCTCTCGTGTGTCTATGAACCTTGGCCTGCTGACAAGCCATGCAGGCTGCCGCCCACTCTCTAACTTGTTTGCGCAGGCTCGGCCATACAAATTTCTCTCCTACCATTTTGACCGACGCGCGCACTCCCGGGTGCGCCAGAGAATGGATCGAGTCAAAAACGCGGCGGCGCCACGCGGCTGGTACCACAGGACGCGGCCGCCCAGTGGAGACATCGCAGATTAGGGGGGGCATACCGTCTTGCAGCACCCTGTTCTCCAGCCTTAACCCTGTTGGTCCAGACTGGAGCGCGCGCACATCCGCGTCGCTAACCTGCTCCGCGGCCATGGCTGCAGAATCTACCTCTACGCGGGCTGGAGCCGCCACGGCGCGCGAGAGGCAGTCCGCCACTACATTAAGTTTACCCGCCACATGCTGGATATCGGTAGTAAACTCTATCGCGGCCAGCTGTCTCTGCTGCTGGCCCGACCAAGGTTCTGAAATCTTGGCCATCGCGAAAGTCAGCGGCTTGTGGTCAACGAACGCGGTGAAACGGCGTCCTTCCAGCTAGAACTGGAAGTGGCGAATGGCCAAGTGGAGAGCTAACAACTCCCTGTCGAATGCGTTGTATTTTCGTTCGCTGTCGTGCAGGGTCCTGCTGAAAAAGGCGAGCGGTTGCCAGGTTCCGGCTACATACTGTTCCACGACCACCCCTATGGCCACATCTGACGCGTCAGTAGTGAGCGCCATGCGGGCCGCTGGGACTGGATGTGCCAACAACGCAGCGTTTGCCAGGGCTGTTTTGACTTCAGAGAATGCGCGCTCTCGCTCCGGAGACCATTCGACTTTATTTGTGGGTTTTTGTTTTTTTAGTGCAGCATACAATGGTTGCATGAGCTGCGCTGCGCAGGGGAGGAAACGGTTATAAAAATTCACTATTCCCAAAAACTCCTGTAACGCTTTGACCATTTGTGGTTGGGGAAAATTTGTTACTGCGCGCATTTTGTCAGGCAGAGGGACCGCTCCTTCTGGGGAGACGCGATGCCCCAAAAAATCAATCTGCGTCACCCCGAACTGACACTTCGCTGGGTTGATTATTAACCCGTGCTCTGCCAACCTCCGGAAAACTGCCGTGAGGTGGTTTTTGTGTTCGTCTTCTGACGCGTTGGCTACCAATATGTCATCCAGGTAGACGAACACGAAAGGGAGATCGCGCAAAACCACGTCCAT
Organism: Pholidichthys leucotaenia; assembly: GCA_020510985.1. Classification (NCBI taxonomy): domain Eukaryota; kingdom Metazoa; phylum Chordata; class Actinopteri; order Cichliformes; family Pholidichthyidae; genus Pholidichthys; species Pholidichthys leucotaenia. Next base: position 264,446,029 of record CM035839.1, read on the forward strand.
CATGCGTTGGAACGTCTGCGCCGCGCCTTTGAGCCCAAACGGCATGCGCAAAAACTCGAAAAGCCCAAAAGGAGTTATTACCGCTGTTTTGGGTATGTCCTCAGCGCGCACTGGGACCTGGTGGTAACCGCGTACCAAATCTATTTCAGAAAAAACGCGCGCCCCCGCCAAATGAACTGAAAAATCTTGGATGTGCGGGATCGGGTAGCGGTCGTGCGCTGTAGCGTTGTTCAACCTGCGGAAATCACCGCAAGGTCGCCACAAGCCATCAGCTTTCGGGACCATGTGAAGCGGTGAAGCCCATGGGCTCTTCGAACGCCTGATGATGCCCAACCTTTCCAGGTTGGCAAACTCCTCGCTCGCTATGGTCAGTTTAGCTGAATCCAAGCGCCGAGCTTTTGCAAAAACGGGCAGTCCGGTGGTAGTAACAAAATGTTCCACCCCGTGTTTAGCCACAGTCACTGAAAATGTTGGGACGGTGAGTGCTGGGAACTGAATGAGGAGTGTGTGGAACTTACCACCTGCAGCTGTGACGTTGGCTTGTGCTGTTGGCGGGGCCACTCGAGCTGTACAGGGAATAGAATAAAAAGAGAGTGCATTAACCAGGTGTCTGTTAGCAAGATCAACCAACAAACCATGCGAGCACAAAAAATCAGCCCCTAACATGTTGAAATTGACTGCCGCTATGACAAAAGTCCACTCGAATGTACGGCCGTGTAAAGACAGAAGCAGAGTCCTCTCACCGAAGGTCTTAATCACCGAGCCGTTCGCTGCTCACACCCTGGGACCACTGGAAGGCGCCAGCCGGTCAGCATAGGAAGGTATGATGAAACTCAGCTGGGAGCCTGTGTCCACGAGGAAATGCCTCCCCGAGCGCGCATCCCTCAAGTAGAGCAGCTTGTTCTCCTCTCCGAGGGCCGCAGCTGCTACCGACCCCCAGTCTTGGCTTTTCCCAAGCGCTTGAAATGGCACGGTGGAATGCACTTGCGTGCCCTCTCTGCGAAGCGGCGATGGTAGAAGCAAAGGACGTCGTCTGCTCCATGTTTCCTGGCCCCTGCCGCTGCCGTCATCGGTGAGTCTGGTGCTGCAGCCTCTGGCCCCCTGCCATCTCCAGACGTTGCGCCTAGCTCCGCTGCCGCAGTCGTAGCTGCGCGCCGTTTATTGGCGTTGACGAGTCGTTGCGCCTCCTGGCCCAGCTCGTGGTAGTCTCGTCGGGCCAACAGTGGTGAACTGGCCAGGGTCACTCTCACCGCTGACGGTAGGGTCCTGAGGAAAAGGTGGGTGAAGATGAAGTTATCATCTTCGGAGTCTCTCAAACTCAACATCTTCACCATCAGGTCTGCAGGTCTGTCGCTCTCAAATTCAGTCAGCGCCAGGAGCCCCTCTGCTCGTTCCTCCACCGAGGGGGTGAAGTAACGGATGAGTGCAGCCTTCAACGTGCTGTACTTGTCGCTGTCCGGCGGGTGGTTGATCAGGCTCTCCACTCGCTGGGCTGTGTGGTTATCCAGCTTTGCAACCACATGGTAGAACTTTGTGGCGTCTACCGAAATCCTCCGGAGGTTGAACTGCGCCTCGACTGCGTTAAACCAGGAGCGCGGATTGTTCTGCCAGAAGTCCGGTAGCTGAACTGTGGCTGCATTCGTTTGGCTGGCTCCTGACGAGTCTGGCTCGGGAGAATCGTCTCCACTCATGATACGTCTTAGGGTCACCAGTGTGGAGAAGTGTGGAAGGACGAGGCTGAGTTTATTTCTCAAGTCCAGTTTTATTCACATTCACATTCTCCAACATCCAAAAACAGAAAGAGAATGAATCCCCCAACATCTGTCCCTTTTATACCCCAGGACATCAAAGCACACAGTCACATTGTCTTTTAATCCCAAATCACAATGCATCCCCCTCCAGGTCTTCTCGCCTCCACCTAAAGTCCTGGTGGTCAGGAAATCCCTCAAGGCCATCTCTTTGCATACAAAAGGCCAGATTTCACATCCTCCTGTTACCCCTAGGAGGTTCAGTCCTTTTGTTCCTCTGAGATGTGAAGCATACAATAAGCATCCAGTAATGTAAGTAAGTAATGTAAGTAAGTAGGAACCGGTTCCGGTTCCGCCGGACCGGCGGCGCCACACGAGTCGGCTGCCTGTTGCAACAGCCTTTTTTTTTAATCTTCCTTCTTCTTTCTACACCTTTCACTCTGTATATATATCACGGACGCACGGATCGCACCGGGGGTCTCCCGGGTCGGCGGACGGAGCCACGGTTTGCAGCGGGAGACGTTACAGCGGGGAGGAGCTAGTGCTAGCTAGCACTTGGCCGCCGCCCGGTGCTAATGGGAAACTCGACATACCGGGAGCTGTAGCGAAAACGACGCGGGTGCCGGGCTGGAGTTTAGGCGGCGTGAAAGAAATATAAGACAGAATAATAAAGAGCGATGGCAAGAACCAAGCAGACCGCCCGTAAAATCTACTGGAGGAAGAAGCCCCCCAGGAGACAGCTAGCCACAGGGCTGCTCGGAGAGGCGCTCTGGCCACCGGCAGAGTGAAGAGGCCTCGCCGTCACAGGTCCGTGGCTCTGAGAGAGATCCGTCGCTACCAGAAATCCACGGAGCTGCTCATCCGTAAGCTGCCCGTCCAGCGCCTGGTGAGGGAGATCGCTCAGGACTTCAAGACCGTCCTGCGTTTCCTGAGTTTCGCCGTCATGGCTCTGCAGGAGACCAGCGAGACCCACCTGGTGGTCTCTTCTTCGCTAAGGGGGTCACCATCATGCCCAAAGACTTCCAGCTGGCCCGCTGCATCCGCGGAGAGAGAGCTTAGACTTTCTGCTGCACATCCACCAGCCATAATGCTCTGCACTGTGTCTATATATATACATTTATAGTAATATGGACATATGTTTACTAGATGTTGTTTTTTTCTTGCCTTCTGATTGTTGCTCTGAGTGTTGCTGTCCCTATGCTGTTGCAATCCTGGAATTTCCCCATTGTGGGACTAATAAAGGCTTATCTTATCTTATCTTATCTTAATATACATGTGAAGCATATGAAACCCACATATGTGCACCACAGGCCTAGTATTCTGGGAGCTGGACAGGACCAATTCCATCCAGGGCCATTGTGGGAGGGTTCCGGTGCCAGGACCCAAGTTACCCTGGATGTGGGAACTGGGTGGCACGGTGGAACGCCCATGATGGCGGATGGAGCTGAGAGGATAGCTCCCTCTGCTTCTGGAGTTTGGCCTGGAGATACTGAGAAGCAAGGGGCTGCAACAGTTTCACCGGCATTGGAAATGAAAGAGAGCTGAGCAGGACCGGCTGGCACGGTGGACAGACGTGCCACACAGCAACACTGGAGGCTGAGTCGGGCTTTGCATGGGGTCGGTGGAGTGGTTCAACCCAGGGAGGAAGCCCGGTCTAGACGTTGTGGACGTTTGAAGCCAAGTTGAGCTCCCCTGTGGGTTGCTGATGTGGTTCGACTCATGGAGGAGGCTCGGCTAAGGGGGGTCCATGGAAAGAGAAAACGATGGGATGACCTGGGTCGGCTGCAAGTGGTGGCTGTCCGGGAGGACGGTTACCTCCAGCTGTCTGATGACTCATGGAGACACCCAATGAGCTGTGGTGCATCAGCAATGAGAGGGAGGTGTCGACATTCTGATGTGGCTCGTCTCCAGGGGCGAAGAGATGAAGACGCTCTGGGCGGGAGCCGCCAGACTGGTCTTCGGGGGGTGGCTTCTCCATCAGGACTGTATGGTAGCAAGGGGGTGATGGGTTAAACTGTATGTTGTGAATTGCCTAGGCTACGTAGTCAATATGTTCCTTACATTGAGTGCTTTGTGAGTTGCCCATGTACAAAACAAAAAAACAAGTGATGTTTAAAGTATATATTACTGTGTGGTTTGCCCAGGTTATGGGGTGGTTTGTTGGTTGTGCCAATAGCACTGTGGGAACGTAAATACTGACTGTTTAATTGTCGGATGAGAGTTTGCCTGTATGTATAAAAGTTCATTTATTATGAAGGATTATTTTCAGTTATATTAGGAACTCGCCAGTTTTTGTTTTCACGGACTGTATATATGTTGATAGAGACAGCAGAATAATCCGTCTAGCTGTGTGGGGGTGGGACGGTAGTCCACTTGTCCTCCTCTAGTTTTAGTGGTTTTGTGTGCATGGCTCGGCCTGCTTTATCTGTTTATTAGCGTGAGACTCTGGAACTAAATTTGGGAGGGTCTAATTAGTGTGCATGTGTTTTGGATTTTTTTTTAAAGGGGGCGAAAAATGTTATGTATTAATATGACGTATTATTGTGTGATGTGGGTGGTGGCTCCACCTTTCCGGTTCCGCCGACACCCTAAGTATAAAGGTCTGATGCGGCAGACGCTCGGCCTCTTATGACCTTCGCCTCTGCCTGTACAGGAGCGCCTGGTGTCTGTCAGTCACGTAATAAAGTCAAGTTCTGTTGCGCCTGCGGCCTCGTTATTGGAACAGTGGTTATGGACATAACAGGAAGCTCCCTATTCTGCAGTAGGAACTAAAATAGTTCCTAATACAATGGGTGTGAACTTGAAGGTTCTTGGTACTCAGATGATTCCTGTGACTTTTGTTGTATGAAAGACGCAACTAAAACAAGGAAAGTAACTTTTTCGAAAAAACAAAAGTTGCTTTATTCTGGTGTCGCAGTTCATCCGGACCGAACTGCGTTTCAGTCTGAAGCCGCGTGCACCAGGACCGCAGGGCAGCGGCACGTGGAGGCGCGCTTCTGTCCGCTAGAGGGCGCCTTTCCGGGGAGAGGAGGGTGGGTGCGTTCCCGCAGCAACGGGGAAGATGGCAGCGCTCACATCTCTTACCCAGGTAAAGATGCACCGCTTCACTCCTACACGCTTCACCTTCAGGCTGAACTACTTGTCAGGTGTGGTGGGGAGACGGAGGGCGGCGTTTGCGGAGCCTGATGTCCCCGCTGCGGCAGACGCCGCCCAGGCTCCGGCGTGACCGCAGCATCCAGCAGGTCGCACTAGGCCCGCTGCAGAACCGTTACACGGCGGGCAGCTTAGCGTCAGCTGGTCCCAGCTAGTCCGCATTTATGTCCCACCTGATGAGCAGCTGATAAGGACGTGAGTGTAGTGGGCAGTGTGGACGCTGTGTGCCAGAGTGCAGTCGGACTAATGTGTGACTATAACGGCACTAAAGCGTGGTTAACTACAATAACGTCCATTCCTTAGCTAGCAGACCGTAGCTAGCCTAGCGTGCGTGCGTGTGTGTGTGCGTGGTGAGCTTTAGATGAGCGCATCCCGTCAGCTGCGCGTCTCCGCCGCCGGTACCAGGCCCGGTGCTGCTGAACACTGGAGCTGCACTGAAATCAGAGACGTTCCGTTTGACTCCCGTAAAGTCTGTTTATCACGTTTCTTTCAGTAGATCACAAGAAAACGCTTAGAAAGCACATTTCAGTTTATTCTTGATTAAAATGATTTTGTAAATATAATAAACCATTAAAACAAAGATAAAATAGAAAAGTGCAAGCACTTATTTCCATTGTGATCCAATAAAAAAGGTAAAAAAATACATATTCACCAAGGGTACAGTATTCACAACATTAACAAAAGTAAATGGTAAATTAAAGAACAAATGAATAATACATAAAAGGACTACATACCAGTAATGTGTGGTGACATTAAAGCCCAACTCGTGCCTTTGTGTTAGGGCTGGGTGGTTTGACCATACAGTAACTCAGCATTGTGGATGGCTTCATTTTTTCTCTCCTTTCTTCTTCACCCTTACAGCCATTAAGCAGTATTACACAAGAGTGACTGTGGTCGCATTAAATATATCACTACATTTGGTAGTAAACGAGCATAATATAATAAAGAATCATTTTATTGTCATTTTGCCAGTGGAGGCCTGTGTTAGACCACTAACAGTGTCTTTATTGTTAATTGAGACCAAAATATCACTGACCTGCAGCAGGATTTTTATTCCACAAAGAGATGTCAGTGTTCTGACATTTTAGCATACTTTGTCAGAATAGCATACCTCTAGGGCTGTTGCAATAACCGCAGTTATGTAATACCATGCTATGGACAAGCCTACCGCAGATGAAAACGAGCAACTGCAAAAACCACGGTGTTCACTTTTTTGTGTGTGTCTGTGTCTCCTTGTTCACTTATGTGCCCCCATTGATTATTAAATAAATTGTTAAATGAAGTATATTTTTACTGTCAACAGCATGTTTGCACCCGGTATGAAGCTTCCACAGCACCCGGTGCTGCTGGCAGCAACACTGTTTGGGGCACTCTCTCTGCAGATGGGCAGTTAGTGGTGAAAGCATTTGGACTCCTTGCTAAATACAGCTGTGACAGTGAGCACTGAAAGGGCACAAAGCATGTTATTTCCTTCTGAGCAGAGTGTGTATGATCCTGACTGCGTATGCTCCTATGTATGAGCTCAGAGAGCAGCTTGTTTGAATGTAATTTTTTGGACAGCAGCAGAAATCACGGAGACCAGAGCCACGCAGGATCCTGTACGGAGACTGTCCTGCTTAAATAAGCTGAATGTCGCTGCAGTCTCCAGTCCACACACCCCATAGCTCCCGCCACTGCTTTATGAAAAGGATCATTTTTTTTTTTTAACAGAAACAGCAGTTTATGCCTATAGAAAGAGCGGCGCTCCACACATTTGTCACACACACACACACACACACACACACACATAAAGTTGAGAGCGGAGCTGCAGCGAGTCTCACAGCTTCCATTGTTTGCTTCATAAGTCATAAACCCTGTTTAAATTACGAGACCACAGGGTCCTAAAAACATTTGCAATAATACCGCATACCGCAGTATTGAGCTGTCCATCGTCACAGCAGGGGAAATTCCTCTACTGCGACAGCCCTACATACCTGTATGACAAATCACGAGATATATTGATCGGTTTAGCCTACTTTGTCAGAAAAGCATACCTGCATATGTTATGATGTTCCGGTAGGTACATATACACAGACAGAAATGCCTAGCAGTCTTAATACAGTGGTATGATGTTCTGATCTCACAGAATGGCATACCTATTATTGAAAATAGGGATGAACGATAGAGTTTTTGCCGGTATGTCGATAGTTTAAAGCTAGTTTTTACTGATTGCCAATGCTGATACCGATATATGCACATAGTTTTCCCCCACCTATTTACATCTCCTTTCTCTTACGGTAATAATTAACTGGCATATAATGACACATTCCCCAAGGGAAAAAAAAGGATGACTACCTCAACATAATATGAAAATAAAGTATTTTCAGACAAATGTGCAAGGGGAGGGAGGCGCTGTACCCCTTTTATAATATTAGAATATACAGAGTCCAGTGTGCTATCTTCTCATGTTGTGCACTTACAGTGGTGTGAAAAAGTGTTTGCCCCCTTTCTTTTTTTTTGTATGTTTGTGACACACTACCGTTCAAAAGTTTAGGGTCACTTAGAAATTTCCTTATTTTTGAAAGAAAAGCACTTTTTTCAATGAAGATAACTTTAAACTAATCAGAAATACACTCTAATATCTAATATACATTGCTAATGTGGTAAATGACTATTCTAGCTGCAAATGTCTGGTTTTTGGTGCAATATCTACATAGGTGTATAGAGGCCCATTTCCAGCAACTATGACTCCAGTGTTCTAATGGTACAATGTGTTTGCTCATTGCGTCAGAAGGCTAATGGATGATGAGAAAACCCTTGTGCAATCATGTTAGGTCTGCAATGCTGTAATTGCTGCAAATGGAGGATTCTTTAACGAAAGCAAAGTTTGAAGGAAAAAATTATTATTTCAAATACAAATCATTATTTCTAACCTTGTCAATGTCTTGACTACATTTTCTATTCATTTTACAACTCATGGTGGTAAATAAGTGTGACTTTTCATGAAAAACACAAAATAATTGTCTGGGTGACCCCAAACTTTTGAACGGTAGTGTAAATGTTTCAGATCATCAAACAAATTTAAATATTAGACAAAGATAACACAAGTAAACACAAAATGCAGTTTTTAAATGAGGGTGTTTATTATTAAGGGGAAAAAAATCCAAACCTCCATGGCCCTGTGTGAAAAAGTGATTGCCCCCTAAACCTAATAACTGGTTGGGCCACCCTTAGCAGCAACAACTGCAATCAAGCGTTTGCGATAACTGGCAGTGAGTCTTTTACAGTGCTGTGGAGGAATTCTGGCCCACTCATCTTTGCAGAATTGTTATAATTCAGCCACATTGGAGGGTTTTCGAGCATGAACCGCCTTTTTAAGGTCATGCCACAGCATCTCAATCGGATTCAGGTCAGGACTTTGACTAGGCCACTTCAAAGTCTTCATTTTGTTTTTCTTAAGCCATTCAGAGGTGGATTTGCTGGTGTGTTTTGGATAATTGTCCTGCTGCAGAACCCAAGTATGCTTCAGCTTGAGTTCATGAACAGATGGCCAGACATTCTCCTTCAGGGTTTTTTGGTAGACAGCAGAATTCATGGTTCCATTTACCACAGCAAGTCTTCCAGGTCCCGAAGCAGTAAAACAGCCTCAGACCATCACACTACCACCACCATATTTTACTGTTGGTATGATGTTCCTTTTCTGAAATGCTGTGTTACTTTTACACCGGATGTAATGGGACACACACCTTCCAAAAAGTTCAACTTTTGTCTCGTCAGTCAACAGAGTATTTTCCTAAAACTCTTGGAGATCATCAAGATGTTTTCTGGCAAAATTGAGACAAACCTTTATGTTCTTTTTGCTCAGCAGTGGTTTTCATCTTGGAACTCAGCCATGCAGGCCATTTTTGCCCAGTCTCTTTCTTATGGTGGAGTCATGAACACTGACCTTAACTGAGGCAAGTGAGGCCTTCAGTTCTTTGGATGTTGTTGTGGGGTCTTTTGTGACCTCTTGGATGAGTCGTCGCTGCGCTCTTGGGGTAATTTTGGTTGGCCAGCCACTCCTGGGAAGGTTCACCACTGTTCCATGTTTTCACCATTTGTGGATAATAGCTCTCACTGTGGTTTGCTGTAGTCCCAAAGCTTTAGAAATGACTTTATAATCTTTTCCAGATTGATAGATCTCAGTTACTTTGTTTCTCATTTGTTCCTGAATTTCTTTGGATCGCAGCATGATGTCTAGCTTTTGAGGATCTTTTGGTGTACTTCATTTTGTCAGGCAGGTCCTATTTAAGTGATTTCTTGATTGAGAACAGGTGTGGCAGTTATCAGGCCTGGGTGTGGCTAGAGAAACTGAACTCGGCTTTACAAAGATGTGTTAAACCACAGTTAATTTTTAACAGCGGGGGCTATCACTTTTTCACACAGGGCCATGTAGGTTTGGATTTTTTTCCCCTTAATAATAAACACTTTCATTTAAAAATTGCATTTTGTGTTTACTTGTTATTTTTGTCTAATATTTCAATTTGTTTGATGATCTGAAACATTTAAGTGTGACAAACATACAAGAAAATGAGAAATCAGGAAGGGGCAAACACTTTTTCACACCACAGTAATATGTTGGTCAAAACCGGGTCTGCTTCTTGTCAACGGCTGGAAGCACATAGGCAGATGCTAATTTAGCATTAGCATCCAGACCTCTATCACCATGGCAACAGAAAACTCCCGTGGCCGACAGAAATGGCACTTTTCCACTAGCACCTACTCACCCCGACTCACCTCGACTCGGCTCAACATGGTGTCATTTGTTTTCCATTACAAGTAAGTACCACCTCAAGTGGGTGAGATCTTTACAGCAAGGCGGCCCGACACTCCTATGACATCATTTGTATGTGACAAGCAAAATACAACATGGATGTCAAGGCGAGCCTGCTGCTCGCTGGCTTTTTGTCAGAATAAAGGCAAAAAAGGAGAGCCAGAGAAGGCTACAGGTGGCGAGATGAAACACTCTGGAAGAGTGCTGGAGAGTTTAGGAAGCCATGGAGCAGTATAAAGCCGAAGACGTGAAGATATGAACTAGATCACATATGAGGGTAAGCTAATGATTGCTAATGCTAGTTTGTTACAGTCATTAATAAGTCCCCCGTACTACACTGTAATCGCAGCAAGTTATTGCTGTTAGGTACTAAAATATGTATGCTGTGTGTGTGTTTCTGATGGCTCTCTTGTGGCAAAATTATTGCTTCAAGCCATCAGTCTGGGCTTTCAACTGAGCTTCCCAGTGGTGGGGTGTCACCCCAGCTTCACAAATGCGCAGTGGTTGCAGAACTTCAGAATGTCCGAAGAAGCATTTAGCTTCCTGTGCTACAAATTGCTCTGATCTGTGTGAAAATCATGAAGAGACTTTTGAGACATCATGGGATGTAGCTGCTCCAGCAGCACTCCAGCCTGTGGTGGTGTTGTGGCAGAAAGTGATCAGCTGCCAAAAATTGATCACAAGGTGCCATATTATAGTTATGGGGTTATATCAGTCGTAAAATATATATTTCAACAGGTAAACAGTAATGAGTTAGGTATAATAAGATATATTTAACAATTATGATGCATTTTTAATCCAAAACAAACGTGATGCAGGATTAAAAGCAATTAAAATAATGCAGTCACAAGGTTACATGGATACTGTATAAATATATATTCTATGCGTCAAGCACATCTTCAGCCTGCATCTCTGTAAATAGTGTCGTAAGGTCTGGTTTGGGGTGGATCATTTTCCTCTTGGGTAGATGAAAGACAGAAATGGGTGGTGGTAGGGCTGCACGATTATGGCCAAAATGATGATCGCAATTATTTTGATCAATATAGAAATCATGATTATTAATCACGATTATTCATTAACTTTAGGAAAAACACAGATTGCATAAAATTCCATTTTTTAAAATCCATCCTACTTACCAATTGCTAGATGAAGCCTGTGGCCAAAGCAATGGAGCCTCGTCCATTTATTTAGAGAAGCTGCCTTGACAACATAAGATCCACTGTCTATTCTTATGCAGACTAGTCCCTCCTCCTGCAGGCTCCAAGATGATTGCGCTTCCCTCAGTCCGTGGGCTATAGCTTCTTCTGTGTGATCTTGTGGGGGAAAACGACGTCTGCAAGCATCGACTCTTCATTTTAAAATCTCTATCAATGTAGTGAATTGTCAGGGACAGGTATGGCTCCATTGTTCTGCTTCACCATAGGTCAGTTGTAGTTGCAAAGTACTCGACAGTTGTGATATCCATCTGTATCTTGCATACAGCACAGGTAATGACGCTTTGGAGAATCATGTGGGGATCACGTATTTCTTGTCCAGTGTTTTGACCATGTTTCTGAAGCCTTCATTGCTCATACAGTATTTAGTGGACACATGTCCCCTCACAACCAGTCTTTAATATATTAGAAATAACTGAAAATGAAGTCACAAATATCATCAGCTCATTGAATAGCTCAAAAGCAACAGATGAACATAGTCTTAACACCAAATTTTTAAAAGAACATAAATAATCTCTCATTTGTCCCGTTACTCATTCAATCAGTCAAACATGCTGTCGTCCCAACTGCTTGGAAGGAAGGAGTGGTCAGACCAATTTTCAAACGGGGAGTAAAACAGAATCTTACCTGTTATCGCCAAAATAATTGAAAAATGGGTGGCCACACTATTATGTGAACATCTGAATTATGGAAACACCCCCCCCCCCCCCGCATCACGCACAATTTGGGTTCCGTGCCCACCACCCAACAGCGTCTGCAATAAGCTTGTTCCTAGAGAAAACTAAATCTTTCTTAGATCAGTGCAATTGTGTAGGTGCTGTTTTTAGATCTGAAGAAGGCGTTTGACACAGTTGAGCACAAGATCCTTTTAACCAAATTTACTCAGTTTAACTTTTCAGAACATGCTATCAAATGGATGAATTCCTATTTCACCGACAGACAGCAATGTGTAATGGTCAACAGTGTCAAATTGCGATATTTGAAATGTCAAACGGGTGTCCCACAAGGCTCCATACTTAGACCAATATTATTCTCTCTATACATAAATGATTTACCAAATGCTTGCAGAAACATTCATATAGAAATGTATGCAGATTACATGGTAATATTCACACCTGCAAAAAAGACACAAGAAGCCTCCTGTATTCTTACAACAGCGATGACCCAAATCCATGACTGGCTGAATAATTCATGTCTCTTACTAAACACTAAAAAACTGTTTGCATGATGCTCACCAAACAATGATCAGATATTACAAACTCAAACATTTTCTTAAAAGGGGAGGAGCTGCAACTAGTCGAGGAATTTAAGTACCTGGGCGTGTTTTTAGACTCTTCATTAACCTTTAAAACACGTAAAAAAATCTCAAACACAATCAAATTCAATCTAAGAAATTTTAAACGAATTAGACCATCGCTGACGGTTAATGCGGCCAAAATGTTTCTGCATGCATTGATCTTCTCATGCATTGATGGCTGTTTTACCAACTGGTCACTCACTGGTGTAACCATAATCAAACCCATTGAATCTTTATACAAAAAAGCTATAAAAATCCTTGACAAAAAAGATCCCACATATCATTGTTGTCACATTTACAAGAAATACAATCTTCCGTCTTTTGAAAATGATAAAACTGTCAAATTTGCCTGTTCAATCCATAAAATATTAAATGGTTAAATGTCCCCCCCCCCCCCCCCCCCCGGGAGAATATGTTAAACAGGACTGTCACCAGTACAACCACCAGAGCAATCACTAGAGGAGACTGTGAGGTCCCCCACGATGCACCACATTTGCTCAATCTGTGCCATCAGTGAGGGGCACCAAGATCTGGAATAATATCCCACCTGCAATCAGAGAACCTATCACACTAAACACTTTTAGGACGCATTGTAAAAATTGGCTTTTAAACAACCAAAACTGTACCCATAACTAGTGGTTGCTCTGCAGCATACGCATATATGTGTGTGTGTGTGTGTGTGTGTGCCCGTGCGTCACACATATGCCCCGCCTCTTGTCTGTTGCTGTGAGGTGCTTGGGTGCATACGTGTGTACGCATACACAGCACTTCGTGCTTGTGACATTTGAATATTTTGTTTTGTAACACCTTAACTCTTGCACTTTGTACAGTTTCATTGCAGTTATTCAGCTCGTGTATGATTGTGTGTTTTAGTGACCCGGCGGGGGACTACAGATGCAAATTAGTAGCAATGCTAAATCTGGCATACTTACTTTTTTTTTTTTTTTTAATTACTTGTACCCGTAGGTAGATTTGTTTTGCAGTCTGGTGACAAACCACCAGCTGCCGGTCGCTGCGTGCGCAAGGGCCCCTTAACTCCCTAACCTGCATGTTTTTGGCATGTGGGAGGAAACCGGAGAAATCCCGGAGTAAACCCACGCAAACACGGGGAGAACATGCAAACTCCACACAGATCACTGTTGGCCGGGGGTAGGGATCGAACCCACGATCTCACGGTCCCCGCGATCCCCTGGCCGAGGGTAAAACTGTGCTGCCACAGTGCTAACCACTGCGCCACCGTGCAGCCCCAAATCCGGGGGATTACGTTTGTATTAATGGTCATTAGTATGTAATGTCCCTTTCAAATAAACATTAAACTTAAACTTTAAACATGTCTTTAGCCAAATAAAACACTATTGCATCAGTTACTTCAGCATGTCTTTGGGAGGCAGATGGATACGGTGAAGCTGTGTATAGGGTTGATACTATGGTTACCTGGGTCGACGCCGGACACAGACTGTGATTTAGTGAAGTGACATTTGCTTTAGCCTTCATGCATTTATTGTACTTGTGTTTGTGGTGTTTTTTCAGGTGGTTGAATAAGTTGGTTGTGTTGCTCTGCGGCACAGATACGGGTCTATGTCACTCTTTGCATATAATTTCTTTTTAGTCAGCGTCACTTACCTTGAATCTAAAACATGTCCAGACAATGGATGATGATCCTTTTGAGGCACTGGCTCCTCACTTCCATGTGTTGCCGTGCTCTCACCTTCTGCTCCTGACATCTGGTTTGTGTTTCACCATCACACCAGTCCGCTATTGAAAACTTAACGCTGCTGCTACGAGGTGCACTCGCTTGTCAGTTCTGTCGCTTAATGTTGCCCTAACATGTGTTCGCCCCCTGGTGGTTGGCTGGCTGTTGGTTGAGAAAATGCTTGATTTGATATGCCGAGCCCGCAATTTAAATGTTAATATCACCAACAATCACATTAATTTAATCGTGGCAGCCAAAACTGTGATTGCGATCAAAATTTGACTAATTGTGCAGCCCTAGGTGGTGGTTAAACAAAGCAAGTTTAAAACATGCACTACTCAAAAAAATTAGGGATATTTGGCTTTCGGGTGAAATTTATGGAAAATGTAAAAAGTTTACGCTACAGTTATATCATGAAAGTAGGGCATTTAAGTAGAAGCATGCAATGGTGATTTCCTCATCTCAAACAATTTATTGAAACAAAAGCCAACAACAGTGGTGTCTATACCACAACAAAAAATGTCAGTGTTTCAATAACTTGTCATGTGCCCTTGAGCATCAATGAGCATCAATTACAGCTTGACAACGACGTCTCATGCTGTTCACAAGTCGAAGTATTGTCTGCTGAGACATGGGATTCCACTCTCCTTGAAGGGCGGCCCTCAGGTCATTGAGGTTGTGGGGTGCAGGGTTATGAGCCTCTACACGGTGACTCAGCTGATCCCATAGGTTTTCTATAGGATTCAGGTCTGGAGAAAGTGCAGGCCACTCCATCTGAGGTACCCCAGCCTCCAGCAGCCATTCCCTAATGATGCGACCTTGATGAGGTGGAGCATTGTTGTCCATGAACACATGCACACATATGTAAACAGTGACTTATCGTGGCCAGAAAACTTATCATGGTTGTTTTTTTTTTCTTATCATATGATTAATTGCTTTAGCTGTTCTTGTTACAGGCCTATACCGTATATTGTCAGTGAATACCAGTCTGTATTAATATTGTCTTTTTGTTTCAGTTGTCCAGTGGGAACCCTGTATATGAAAACTTTTACAGACAGGTAAGTTGAATATCCAGGGCAAAATACTTGTCGAAAATCACCGTTAAAAGTCCCATTAATTGAATAATGACATTTTTGTAGGTTTTAACCTTTTGAAATGTGTCTGTTGGTCACATGATTATCGAAAAAATACTCACTAATCTTAAAACAAAAGTTTTAACTCTTCCATATTTGCTTCTATACATCACGAAAAGGAAAATCCAGTCTGGATACCTGCCTGCTGCTCTATTGTTGGCCAGCCTAGCTGTCTATCATGTAGATAAACCCGGGGGGGGGGGGCAAGGTGTTAGCTTCAGAGTTATTAGGGAGTTAGCTTATCAAGCCTGGTTTATATTGTTATTTTCTTTCAGTTTCAATCACCTGGTTCACTAATCCACAGTAAATGGTTTGTCTTGCATCATTCTGGTTTATTTTGTTATACACTACTAACAAAAAGTTAGCGATATTTGGCTTTCTGGGAAAGTTTATGGAAAATGTAAAAAGTTCACGCTACAGTGACATAATATCATGAAAGTAGGGCATTTAAGTAGAAGCATGCAATGGTGATTTCCTCATCCCAAACAATTTATTGAAACAAAAGCCAACAACAGTGGTGGCTATACCACAACAAAAAATGTCAGTGTCTCAATAACTGGTCATGTGCCCTTGAGCATCAATTACAGCTTGACAACAACGTCTCATGCTGTTCACAAGTCGACTTATTGTCTGCTGAGGCATGGCATTCCACTGTTCTTGAAGGGCGGCCCTCAGGTCATTGAGGTTGTGGGGTGCAGGGTTATGAGCCTCTACACCAGTGGTCGCCATCTGGTGGACTCCAGTCCAGATCCGGACCTCGAGAGTCCTCCGTCCGGATCCGGACCTCGAGAGTCCTCCATCTGGACTCTGAAGCTTATATATAATAATATAATTTGAGGAAAATTGTACTGTTTTGTTTTAACTGGATGAAAAACAGAACTCAAGTGCTGTATTGGTGGCGGCGGTGGCCTGGACATTTTATGGCGTGGGACCTTGGACGTTCTCTGTGGGCAGACAGCCACGCCTTCCTTCCTGGTGTAACCTGTGGAATGAACCGCTGCTGTCAAATTGTGTCCACCACTGCTCTGGCTGCCTGTGATAGTACGGATCCACCTGGGGGTCTGTTGATGGAAGGTCCCTGTGGCTCCTGCACTCCTTCCTGGGACAGCATCCCCGTTGGGCTGCATGAGGTTGTTTATGGAGGTAGTTTCCGCGACCCTCTGTTATCATGTAAAAGAAATAATTTGCTCTGTGTGTTACTGAACATGAAAAGTTCCACACATCCACCTCCTCTCTCCCTGTGACAGACAGGGAGGTTACAGGTTAACAGGTCTGTCACCCAGACAGACAAAGTTAAAAAGACAAACACATTGACATAAAAGACCTCCAAAGGAATTCTGTACACTGGAATTAATTATATTTTCTGTCCCTTTTTTAGGCTTAAAGTTTGAAACTTTTTTAATATTGAAAATATAGTAGAGGTGGACTTTTATGAGATTTTGTTTTTTTAAATATTTATCTTTTTGAATGTATGTAATTTAGTTTGTGTTCTGCTGTAAAACTTTCCATTTTAAGGATTTGGGTAAGTTGTAGATTTTAGAATTTTAGAGCTATTTCTTTGGAGTCAAAAACACATTTAGTGTTCCCCTGTATTATTATGATTAAATTAAGTTTTATTTGAAATTGAGCAAAGAATTTATTTGATTTTTTTTTTAATTCAAAAAATACAACTAAAAGCAGCTGAAACATCTGCTTAATAAAATAATGTGTAAAAGCAAATGATATTGTCCTGCTGGAGACAGCTGTGGTCTTCTTAAAGAATGTCCATGAAAAGATGACAGTTCTGAAAAGCATGTTTTCAGATAAATTTGTCCATGTGACTTGTCACATTTCTCTTCCATTTCTTTTGTTTAAAGATGTTTGAAGTAAATTCATGGGTCACTGCAAATACTTGGCTTTAAAAGTAACAAGCTGATACACAGTGAGAGGAAAAAAATCCTGAAAAAACAAACAAAAAATACACCGAGAATGGTTTTAGAATCAAATCGGAGACCCTGAGTCATAATTGTATTGTGAGGTGCCTGAAGATCCCCAGCCCTAATTCAGACCTCAGCTGGGGAGTAGAAATGACTTATCGGACCTCTTGGACTTTTAGTTGGTGACCCCTGCTCTACACGGAGACTCAGCTGATCCCATAGGTTTTCTATGGCATTCAGGTGCAGACCACTCCATTTGAGGTACCCCAGCCTCCAGCAGCCATTCCCTAATGATGCAATCTTGATGAACTGGAGCATTGTCGTCCATGAAGATGAAATTAGGCCTGTGTTGTTCATGCAGGGGCACAATGACTGGATTAATGATGTTATTCAGGTAATATTGGCTTGTCACTGTAGCATTCACAAGGGGTAGGGCAGTTCTGTATTGACTGGACACACCTGTCCAGACTATAACACCACCACCACCACCAAAGGCTTGTCTGGTGCCAACAGTACATAGCGCTCTCCTTGAGGTCTCCAACATCGTTGGCGGCCATCATTTCTGCTCAACATTGGGCGGTGCGGTGGCGCAGTGGTTAGCACTGCACCAGCACAGCAACTCACCCTTGACCATGGGATCCTTGGTTCGATCCCAGCCCTTGACCAACAGTGATCTGTGTGGAGTTTGCATGTTCTCCCCGTATCTGTGTGGGTTTGCTCCGGGATTTCTCCGGTTTCACAGGCCAAAAACATGCAGGTTAGATTAATTGGAGACTCTAAAGTGGCCCTAGGTGTGAATGTGTGTGTGACTGGTTAAGGGATAGCGCCGTACAGTGGCTGCTTCATCCATCCAGGTGGATGCCCTCAATTTCCCCTCTGGGGATCAATAAAGTATACAAAATAAAAAAATAAAAAAAAAAATCAACATGACTTTCATCAGAGAACACCACTAAGGCCCACTGGTCTCTTGTCCAGTGTAAATGCTCCCTGGCCCATGCAAGATGATGACGCCTGTGCCTGGTGGTGTGGTCAGGTACCCTTGCAGATTGTCTAGTATGCAGACCATGCTGATGTAAACAGTTTCAAATGGCATGATGTGACACTTGGGTGCCTCTCACCTCCCTTAAATGTGCCTGGAGTTGAGTGGCATTCATCATCCGGTTCCACAGGGCACTGTCAAGGCTGGCCCTCACGAGCCAGCATAAGACGCCACAGACCAGTAAAGTTTCACAGAGGTTTATTCACAGTTCAAGGCAAGGGTAGGACAAGATAACTAGCCGCGTGGGCTGAGCAGCAAGATTATCCATTTACATAACGATCAATGACGGCTGAGACGAGGAACGCTCGCTCACCGTCAGACAAAGGAAAAGGGCAAGGAATACGAGCAATAACTTCAACAATAAACACACTTACATTAGAGGAGAATCGTGGATGAACATTAGGAGAATGTTGACGGGAATGTTGACGAGACAGCCGCAAGATGCAGCCGCTGGCATTTAAAGCCGGCTGCTAACGACTGCAAATGCAGCGCAGCTGCTCAGACTCTGACAGCAGGGAACTCCCGAGCGTTTGACCAATCAGAGCCCGGGGAGCCAGAATGACAACATCGCTGTCAAAGCCTGACAGGAATGATGTGTAGCCCGAGCGCGGACGAAATAGCGCTCGGGTTATGACAGGCACTGTTCACAATGAAGCAGTCATCATTGTGGGATGTGGCCAAAGGACGTCCACTTCTATGCCTTTCTGTGACTCTTCCAGTCTCTCTGTATCTCTGTTGCAACCTGCTGATGACACTCTGTGACAATCTAAGCTCAGTGGCCACTTAACTTCTGAGAACATTTTGTTTGAAGCCTCGCAATGGTGAGGTACCGTTGATCGTTAGGTGTCGTCTTGGTCTCATGATGTCAGAATGTGAACAGCATGATGAAGAGGACTGTTTAAATACCAATTCTTATTGAACCAGAAAATTTATTGGTTGATTCATGGATCAAACACCTGTTGTGAATTTTGCCATTAAGCACCTTGTTAGAGAACAGCAAGTTATGCAAAAAGTAATGAAACACTGAATAGTTGATCATGTGCATTCAAAAGGTTAGAGAAGGTCAAATTAAGTTCACCTGTAAAGGTTATGGTGCATTTTAGGTGCATCCTGAAATTTCACCAGAAAGCTGATTATCCTTAACTTTTTGTTTGTAGTGTCTATTCAAAAGGGATTTCTGTACAAAGCTGGAAAATGAGGGGTGAAAAGATAGGACAGCACACAGAGAATGTGTGTGTTTTCTTTAAGGTGGATCCAGGGAACTCGGGGAGAGTAGGACCAACTGAAGCTGCCCTGTTCTTAAAAAAGTCCGGACTCCCCGACAGCACACTGGGAAAGGTAGGCAACCGCTGACTGTACACAGTTGTTGACTGTAAGCCTGTCATGATCATAGGCTACGATCACACTGCAGGTCTTAATGCTCAATTCCGATTTGTTGCTGAGATCCAGTTTTTTTGTGTGGGCGTTCACATTATAATTTAAATGCGACCCCCATCAGACTGGAGTATGAACGGTCTACAGCTATGAAGTGACCCGTATGCGCAGAAGAAGATGTAACGTCAGACACGCCATTGTGTTTGTGGAAGTAAATATGAGCCCTGAACGATTGAGGGGAACAGAACTTCTTCACCTTTGATGCAGCGCAGCAAAATAAATGTTAAAAACGTTCAGAAATGTTTATGCACAAAATAGATGAGACCAGCTTCATTCCTCTACATGCCAGACGACCACTTAAAAAAAAAAAAAAAAAAAAAGCGCCATTACTGTGTGCCTGTAATGTCTGACGGCTTCAGCCCCAAACCTCCCCCCTCCCCATCTGCAAATTTGAAGTTGTTGTGTTGTGGGAGCTGACAAAATTATGATCCAGTGGTAAAGGGGAGAAGATTGATTAAAAAGAGCACGAATCAGCTGTCTGTCATGCCTGCGGCATCTTCCACAGCAGAATTGTAGCTTCTGTCTCACTTCAATGAGGAAAAAGTCAGGTGACATGTGAGCTCGCTTTGGAAAATATCAGATATGTATCGGAATTAGGACCACATATGAAAGTGACCTGGGTCTGGTGTGAAAAATTGGATCTGTGCCATTCAGACTATCATTAAAAAATCAGATATGGGTCACATTTGTGCAAAAAATTAGAATTGAGCATTAAAAGCTGCAGTGTGACTGTAGCCATAGTGATCAGTGTATATACTGTATGTGTGTTTGAGAGAGAGAGAGAGAGAGAGAGAGAGAATATGAGGGAATATGGTCTGAGAGAAGACTGACTACTGGTAACTGCCACAACATATAAACTAGAAAAGCACTCTGAGCGCATACCTCCACCAAGGCTCCGTCCGTTTCTCATTGATCACCTCTAAAATGTAATGTGTTCATGTGTATGCCATGAGCCAGTTGTGGTGAAAATTGCATCAAAGTGTATCCAGTAGTTTTGGAGGATTCTTGCTAACACAGTGTGAGAAGATAAGAGCCTTGATAGTGGTATGCATTCTTGAATCATCTCTACAATGTAGCGGGTTCCTGTCTAGCCCAAGGACCACCTCTGGTGAAAATTTCATCTAAATCCATACAGTAGTTTTTGTGTAATCCTGCTGCACAAATACAAATAAGGTCCTTGGTGAAGGTATGCACTTTCAGATCATTACCAAAATTTAGTGGGTTCATCCTTGGCCCAAGACTTACCTCTGGTGAAATATTCATCAAAATCCGTGCAGTTGTTTTTGCGTAATCCTGCTAACAGACAGACAAACCATCCCAATTACATTTCCTCCTTGGTGGAGGTAATTGCAAGACAAAGCAACAGATTTGTTTGACTAAAGGATTTTTGGTGATGTTGAAGTTGGGTTTGGCTTTCAGCCTGACAGTGTTGGCACGTTTAAGCAATGTTATATGAGAGAGACCATGGCAGAGGTGTTAGTAGCTAGAGATGGGCGATCTGATATTTAGGGCCCGAGCCACAGAACGTCAGTGGGCGAGAGCCCTATTGTATCCGCTGCGTTTATTATTATTTTTCTGCCTAAACAATTGCATTTTTGACCTTCTAAACATTGACCAAAAAGCAATTATTATTTTTTTTTTTTTTTGCAAACACCTCAGACCCGGTGAAAAATTCGATAAACTGGAAAAAATATGTGCTCCCCCATCCCCAATTTTTGTGGGCGGGGCCAAAACGTACAAGGTCCATGGAGACCGGTAACCGTAAAGTTTGCAGTACAAACACAAAATTTGGGTGAGGTGCATATCACCTCAAGACATGCAAAAAACATAATTGTGGCCCTTACCCACGGCCAACAGGAAGTCCGCCATCTTGCCTCAAATCCGCCCCACCTCAGATTTTGCCAAAAACCACCCCTCGTATTTGAACGAACTCCTCCTATGGGCCTATACCAATTGAGCTAATTTTCGCATGGCAGCATCTATAGGAATGGGCCATTAAAGGTTGCTTATGTGTCATGCAAAAGCTCAAAGGTGTGGCCAGGGCGCCATGGTGAAGTTTGACTCCGCCCCTTACAACATCAGACAGCTGTAATTGGAGCAAAACCTGTCTAATTTTTACCAAAGTTTCTATGGTGGATATTAGTCCTGCCACAAACGTGTTAACATAAAAATAATTGACAAAAGTTTTAGTGCCACCTAGTGGTTAAAGGAAGAATTGCTGAAAACTGATTTATTTATTACTCACGCGCCGCTTGCCCGATTGAGGTGAAATTTCCTGAGATTCATCAGACCCCATGGATGATCATAACTGCGCATCAACTTTAGCATGGCCTCACTCTGTTATCATGGACATGCCCTCCTTGCCATTCAATCTGTGTTCTAGTTGGGAGGGATGGGAAGGTCCTGGAGTCATTAAATCTGGAACATAGGTTGAGGTGACTGTCATGTGTAGTCCTATATAGGCCAGCAACACATAACTGATATGTAAGTGTTGCCATGGCAACATGGCAAAGGTTGACTCCTTGCCATGGAACATCGGACAGTTGTAACTTGGACAAACTTTGTCTGATTTTCACCAAATTTCCAACGATAGATATTAGTCAGACCCTGCACACTCCCATACAAACATAATTAACAAAAGTAGTAGTGTAACCTACTGGTCAGAACAACGGACACTTGTAACTTGGACAAACTTTGTCCGATTTTCACCAAATTTTCAACAATGGATATCAGTCCCATCCTGAATGCTCCTATATAAAAATAATTAACAAAAGTTATAGTGCCACCTAGTGGTTAGAACAACGGACACTTGTAACTTGGACAAACTTTGTCCGATTTTCACCAAATTTTCTACGATGGATATTAGTCACACACTGCATGTACAGATATAAAAATAATTAAGTTATAGCACCACCTAGTGGTTGAAGGAAGAATTGCTGAATTTTTTTTTTTTTTTTAACTTTCTCTCACTGTGTGCAAAAATCACATGAAGGAATGACTAGGACTCATTGACAGCACATGTACATAGTACAGAACTGTTTCCATGCCGACCGGCATGCTTTGATGGCATCATCACCATGCAAAACATGAGAGTTATAGCTCAGACGATACTTCTCTGATTTGGAGCAAAATTTGCATGATGGATACTAATCCCACTCTAAACACGTCTATTTATCAATATTCACGAAATTGTTCCAGCACCACCTTGTGCTGTCATGAGGTACTGCACAAAAATGTATCGACTTTTGCTCAAAGACCAGTTGTCAGAATGACATGACATTTTCAGAGGTTTCTCAGAGCGCATTGGATTACCCTCAGAGGATGTCACGTTTGTCCTGTGCGCATCATAGTTGCCATGGAAACCTACTCCTCGCCAATCGATACGTTTTATACTTTGGAGGGTTGGGAAAGGCTGAGGGTCACAAAATGTGGAACGCAAGTCAAGGTGGCTCTCTTCTGTAGTTCTATATGGGGCTGCAACATGTACCTAATATGTAAGTGTTGCCACGGCCGCATGCCCAAGTTTACCTTATTGCAATACGTTGGACAGTTGTAACTTGGACAAACTTTGTCCGATTTTCACCGTAATTGCTACAGTGGATATTAGTCCTGCCCCGCACGCTCTTACATAAAAATGATAAAATTTATAGTGCCACCTACTGCTCACGGGAAGTACTGTGCCAAACTGTTTTCTTTATTATTCATGCAGCGCTTGCCGTGACAACGGGAAGTTTTCCGAGCCGGCTGGGTCCGACGGGTGGCAGAGTCTGCGGGCACATGGGGGGGCGAGGGCCTGCTTACAGCTGCTTGCAGCTTTAATTAGTGTTGTATTGGGTTCAATCTGGCAGAATGACTGGGTTAGTATTGGGGACCAATAAATAAATAACAAGATGGCTGCAAACAACAATTTTTTTTAAGAAAAAAAAAACAGATGAAAGCTAAATATATTTTTACAAAACCAAAATGTCATTATTAAAATAAATAAAATAGAAGATTTATAGACAAGTGGATAACTGACTTTATCTGTTTTGTAAAATTAATTCTTCATAAAATCCTGACTGACAGAGTGAGTGTTCCTGCTGTTGAAAAGATCTTTGCTGGTTTGCTTCTGGTAACACTTCTGGATGATAAAAGTGCTCTGAAATAATTTCAAACAAAGAGAAGTTGACATTTGCCCAATGTCTGTGATGGTGAGATCAACTGTTAATTGTGGGGCGGCAGTGGCTCAGGAGGTAGAGCGGTCGTCTAATAACCCGATGGTTGGCGGTTCGAATCCCGCTCTCCCCAGATATCCTGCCGTTGTGTCCCTGGGCAAGACACTTCACCCGCATTGCCTCCAGTGCCCATAACACTGGGTATGAATGTGTATAAATGTATAAAAATGTTCGGTGGTGGCCGGAAAGGCCGTTGGCGCAGATTGGCTGCCACGTTTCCGTCAGCCTGCCCCAGGGCAGCTGTGGCTGCAGAAGCAGCTTGCCACTACCACTGTCTGTCTGGAGTGAATGAATAATGTACCTATTTGTAAAGCGTCTTTGAGTATACAGTGGTACCTCTACTTACGAATTTAATTCGTTCCGGAAGAATTCTCGTAACGTGAAAAATTTGTAAGTAGAGGCGCGTTTTACATGTAAATGCCGTAATCCGTTCCAAGCCCCCAAAATTCGGGCATAAATTTTTTATAAATCGTAAAAACGCATCAAAACATGTAACAAATACATGTTACAATTAGATTACTGCACAATAAACATAAAATGAGAGTTTAAAATGAGAGAAAGAATAATAAAAGAGAATAATAAAAATTATGTTCATTTACCCTTTAACTGCTATCGTCGTCGACGTCGTCACCTTTTGCCTTCTTTGGTTCATGTTCTGATCCAAGGACGTTTGCTTTTGTCGGCTTGTAAGTGCTTCGTTTTGTTTTAATACCGTGCTGATCGTTGATGTATTACGGCCATATTCTTTGGCGAGATCAACCAAACGCATAAAGTTTTGGAGAAAAAAAAAACTTCGTGGCCAATGGGATACCAGGAAGATGCTGGGCCAGGGGTGGGCAATCATGTGCCGCGGAGGGCCATTCCACTGCAGGTTTTCTGTTCCACCCTGTCTCTTCAGCAGGTGGCTTCACTGATTAGCAATCCTTGGAGCTGATGAGAGCAAACACCTGCTGAAGAGACTGGGTGGAACAGAAAAGCTGCAGTGGAATGGCCCTCACTGCCCACCCCTGTGCTAGGCGATAGCCAATGGCAGAGCAGCTACAGGTATGTTTACGTTCGGTAAACTACGGAAGCTGCGAGGAGCGCGTATTTTTTTGCCTTTCGTATCCTGAAATTTCGTTCGTAACTAGAGGCAATATTTTCCCGTTGAGGTGTCTCGTAACCTGAAAATTCCGTATGTAGAGACGTTCGTAAGTAGAGGTACCACTGTATATGATAAAGCCCTATATAAAACCGATGCATTATTATTATTAATTATTTTGAGGTAAACTGTAATTAAATTGTTCCAAAAAAGTGTTTTTTTTCCTACAATCATAATTAAATGTTACAGAAATGACTAAAATATAAGTTAGTTTATTATTTGAGCTGTGATGAGGACACACAACTGACTGTTTATTAGGGCTTCATATTCAAAGTCGTACTGGACATAGACTTGCATCTCTTATATATTTATTTTTCCTGTGATGTTTTCACAGTGTTCAGACTGTCCTTTGCAATTTATTGGCTGGTTTTAACAATGATAGTGTATTAGTTAGTTCATATTAACCCCTTGCACTCCGGTCAATTTTCCTAAAAACGCCAAAAAATAATGTGCTCAAAGTAAATCGAAAGCTGTTCTTCAACCCTTTGCAGCGTCTTCATGGGGTTGGTCTCATTTAAAAGAAAACACTTTGAATTTGTTGGCAAAACAGTCATAATTTCTCTCAGTGCTCCGGCCACTGAGTTACAGTCATCTAAACATAGTGAACTTGAAGAAAATAAATTTGGCCTGGGTGTTTTTTTGGATACAAATGCTTGCAAATAACACACAGCTTCGGATCCGGGCTGGAAAATGCAACAGAAATGTAGAACCAAGTATTATCCAGCTGAGGTCCAAATTTTGTAACAATACCACAAAAAATGAATATATTACACAGCTTTATACTCAGGTAGTTCCCAGGCGTTTTGGAACTGTGCCAAATTGTGCCAAATGGCACAGTTTGGAAAAACGTCTGTAACTTTTGAATGCTTCAATGTAGAAGCTTCATTTTGGGCTCTAATGAAAGGTCACACTCAGGGCTGTGTCTGTGTGTGTGTGTGTGTGTGGGGTTGTTCCCCCCCCCCCCCCCGCTACAGAGGATGGACATCGGCCATCGCTACATGACGGATTAGTCTCATGTGGCGGTTTGGGACAGCAGCGCAGTCACCGCGGCTTCCCCCCCCTCGCTACAGAAGAATAGCGGGGGAGGGGGCGCGGCGTTCACGGTCTGGACGCGGCAAACAACCCCTTGTACCGCGGCGCACGAACTTCAGACTTCGTGCGGCGCACAGTTGTAATTTACCGATCGGTCAAAAGTCATTTTGGATTACAATTTTCAGGGATAAAGAATAATATAGCTTATAACACCTTACCTCTTCACAGCAGTGTCCTGGCGAACTTCTCTTCCTCACTGTCAGACGAACGCGATGCTGGTCCGCTCGTGGTTCTGGTCTCGCGACCCGATCAAAACATAATTCCATTATTGCGGTTTTGTGCTTCCATGATTACGGTTTATGGCGAACGATTTTTCAAAACAAATAACAGTAGTAATTAAAAAAAGACTGGCAAAGGCGTGTGTGTCACTCAGCCTTCGCCGTCAGCCTCCGTCGGTCTATGACCATGGAAGAAATCATAACGTCTACTCTGCTGGAACAAAAACAAAATAAGCACCGCCTGTGGCCGAACATGCCGATGCGCGAATGGCACTCCCTGTCACACAGGTTGCATTTGTGGATGGTCTCCGTGCTGCTGGGTCTGTGGGGTTCTTCCTGCGGGTCCTTTTTTGATCCACTGCAGCAGTCAGTCTTCACCCAGCCTTAAAAAAAACAGCTCGCGAACTTCTCTGCTTCAATTGGCTCACTGCATTCACAGCGTTGGTAGGTGGGTCCTTCTTGCTAGGTTTTCAGTCATTGGTTCTTCAAGGTTTCAGAAACCCAATTCAAGGCTCTTATTAGTCGAATGAGAGGTCAATCAGATGAACTAATCTGTTCGCGGCTGTATCTGCAGCTTTTATTTTCAGTGCGCGCTTGGACGCCATCACCACCTACATCACCATCTCCATCATGTGTCCTAGAGCGCACGAGAGCGCCCTCGTGTGCTCTAGGTCGCAGAGACTTGCCCGTCCGCGGTACAATGGAGTGCAAGAGGTTAATGCATACTGCATATATTGTGATGATGGATCTAAAATTTATTCAGTGACAGTGGATATAAAAAGTCTACACACCCCTGGTCAAATGCCAGGTTTTTATGATGTAAAAATATGAGACCAAGATAAATCATTTCAAAACTTTTTCCACCATTAATGTGACCTATAACCTGTACAACCCAATTGAAAAACAAACTGAAATCTTTTAAGGGGAAAAAACCCCCCCAAAACTTACAATTACCTGTTTGCATAAATATGCACACCCTTAAACTAATACTTTGTTGCAGCACCTTTGGCTTTTATTACAGCACTCAGTCTTTTTGGTAGGAGTCTATCAGCGTGGCACATCTTGATGCGGCAATATTTGCCCACTCTTCTTTGCAAAAACACTCCAAATCTGTCAGATTGTGAGGGCATCTCCTGTGCACAGCCCTCTTCAGATCACCCCACCGATGTTCGGTCGGATTCAGGTCTGGACTCTGGCTGGGCCATTCCAAAACCTTAATCTTCTTCTGGTGAAACCATTCTTTTGTTGATTTGGATGTGTGCTTTGGGTCATTGTCGTGCTGAAAGATGAAGCTCCTCTTCCTCTTCAGCTTTCTAGCAGAAGCCTGAAGGTTTTGTGCCAACACTTACTGGTATTTGGAACTGTTCATAATTCCCTCCACCTTGACTAAGGCTCCAGTTCCAGCTGAAGAAATACAGCCCCAACGCATGATGTTGCCACCACCATGCTTCAGTGTAGGTATGGTGTTCTTTTGGTGATGAGCAGTGTTGTGTTTGCGCCAAATGTACCTTTTGGAATTATGACCGAAAGGTTCAACCTTGGTTTCATCTGACCATAACACACTTTCCTACATGCGTTTGGGAGATTTCAAATGTGTTTTTGCAAAATGTAGCCAGACTTGGATGTTTTTCTTCATAAGATAAGGCTTCCGTCTTGCCACCCTAGACAGGACATTGTTGTCACATGTACTAAACAGCCAGTACTTGCCAGAAATTCCTGAAGCTCCTTCAATGATGCCATCGGCCTCTTGGCAGCTTCCTTGACCAGTTTTCTTCTCATCTTTTCATCAATTTTGGAGGGATGTCCAATTCTTGGTAATGCCACTGTTGTGCCATATTTTCTCCACTTGATGATAACTGTCTTCACTGTGTTCCATGGTAGATTTAATGCCTTGGAAATTCTTTTGTACCCGTCTCCTACTTTTGAACAATGGGATCTCTCTGATGCTTTGGAAGCTCTCTGTAGACCATGGCTTGTACTGTAAGATGTGACTACAAAAATGTCAGGAAAAGCCTACTAGAACAGGTGAACTTTATTTGGGGTTAATCAGAGGCACTTTAAATGGTGGCAGGTGTGTGCCTCCTCCCATTTAACATGAATTTGGATGTGATTGGTTAATTCTGAACACAGCCACGTTCCCAGTTATAACAGGGTGTGCATATTTATGCAACCAGGTTATTGTAAGTTTTTTTTAGTTTTTGTTTTTCCACTTAAAAGATTTCAGTTTGTTTTTCAATTGGGTTGTACAGGTTATAGGTCACATTAATGGTGGAAGAAAGTTTTGAAATGATTTATCTTGGTCTCATTTTTTTACATCACAAAAACCTGGCATTTGAACAGGGGTGTGTAGACTTTTTATTTCCACTGTACATCAATGCTGCTATATGGCATTAAAATGAACACAATGACCTTTCTGCTGTTAACGATCTTATGCTGATATATAAATGTTGAACATATTCTAGTTTTTGATTAGAGATAAATGTGAATTTGTATACTTAATAAATAACATGTATATGAAGTGCAGTTGTAAGAGTGTAGTTTTATAACTTTAACATCTTCAAACTTAAACACTTGCAGAAATTCCATGAAAAGGTTATGCTGAATTTATGCGGGCTACAAGCTGCATATCGGTTTTTCGTCGATATTGGCAAATACTTATGTTTTAAAATATCAGATTGGATTGGGCATTTAAATAAGCTGTATTGGTAGATCCATAGTAGTAACTAGTCACATTTACACAAGTACATGTACTCACCAAGTAACATTTTCACACAATTGTACTTTGGTGAGTAGTTTTTTTGTGGGATACTTTTTATACTTGAGTGAGTTTTTAAAAACCTGCATGTATACTCGAGCAAATTTGGATATATTCTTTAATTAACTAAACACAAATTGAGTTTTTAAAAATGACAGTTTTTTCTTCTAAGATTTGAAGTCATATTTCTATTCTGCTTACGAAATATTTATTAGTCTTTCTATAAATGTATTATCCTGTCTTGTGAAAAAATTAGGACACCCTGCATAAGCCTGTGTTGTTGGTTTTTTTTAACATATGGATATTTAATATCAATGTTAAAAATATTGGGAGAGTCATGTAATACAACTTAACAATTAAAAATGAATTAAAGGACTTCCGGTTATGGCTGCCACGTAGGACGGACGTGTCTCGCTCTGCTCTGCTCCTGGAAAAAAAAAAAATCGGCAAATAACTCTCTCATTTGGGACAGAACGTATCCCAGCATTTGGGCGAAGATATGTCGGCGAAGCCTAAGGCTGGAAAACCAGGAAAAGGAAAAAGCGAGCCGCCGAAACAGTCCAAATTAACGGACTTTCAGGTCTGTGACGCAGTAAACAAAACTCCATATATGGCGGAGGAGGCTGGCAACGCTGCGATATCTGCGGGGAATGGCGCAGATGCGCTGATGGCTGCCATGAGTTCAATGAGAGCGGACTTTTCCTCTAGATTTGATGGGATTATGACAGCGTTGGAAGGAATAAGAAAGGAATTGGGTGACTGTGTAGAACGAACGGCGCAGATGGAGCTCCGTCTCGCTGGTGCTGAAGATGACGTCACCCGTCTTCAATTAAAGGTGCGCACTTTGGAAAAAAAAAATAAATCTCTGGAAGATAATATTTTGGATTTGGAATCTCGGTCGAGACAGAATAATTTGAGGCTGGTGGGTCTTCCAGAGGAATCAGAAGGTCGGGACGTGTGTTCCTTTCTGGAGGAGTGGATTCCGGAGGTGCTGGGCAGCGAGGAGTTGCAATCAGCAGTGGTTCTGGAGAGAGCACATCGTATTGGCCCATGGAGAGATAGGGGACCGCCGAGGACCTTAATTATGAAGTTTCTTGGCAACAGAGACAGGATGAAGATCTTCAACGCTGCACGAGCTAAAAAAGGAGAGATTGAACACCAGGACCAGCAGGTGCGGTTCTGCCCAGATTTGGCCGCAGGAATCCAGCAATTGAGGAAGCAGTTTGATCCCGTACGTAAGGAGCTGCGCAACCTTGGGATTCGTCATGGTGTAATCTATCCTGCGAGACTGCTGACCACGTATGAGGGCAGAACCCACATCTTCAAGACCCCAGAGGAGGCGCAGGAGTTCATCAAGAAGATCAAAGAAGAAGAAGAGACTGGTGGGAGCTAAGCATGAACAAAATATAAGGTAGAATAATTAAGCATTTGCACAGGCATCTGACTGACTTGAAGTAAATAGTAAGTTTACAAAATATAGATTGTATTATATATTAAAAAAACAAAACAAAAACAAAACAAAAAAAAACAAAACAAAAACTATGATGTACAAAGTTGTTAAAAATTTTGGAGTTAAGTTGGAAAACTACAGAGGAGAGTTAATGTTACGTCATTAAAAGCAGTAGAGTTAGGGTGATTGGGAGGATGAAGAAGGAGTGGCTTAGGCTGTTCCCCGTGGGTGTGGAACGGTCGATGGCTATATCGGGAGACAGAATTTTTCTTTTGATTTTGGGGGGTTTGCCACAAGTGTGGGAAGGGGAAATTTGTTTGTGTGTAGTTTGTAGGATGAATGTTCAACCACTCATGTTTTTGCTTCTCTGTATGAGCATGTTTACACTGCAAGGTAATCCCAAACTCTCTATTGATCATGGACCAAAGTGTTAATCTTAATTTAACTTCATGGAATTGCAGAGGTCTACAAAATTTAAAAAAACTTAAACAAGTTATGAATAAAATAAAGGACATGGGTTCAAGAATTGTGTTTTTACAAGAAACTCATCTGATAGAGGAGGATGTTAAAAGAATTAGGAGTAGATGGCAGGGAAGTGTATTCACCTCTTCATTTTCATCCCGAGCCAGGGGAGTTATGACTCTCATACATAAATCAGTTCCTTTTCAAGTGAAAAATGTAATTGGAGACAAATTTGGAAGATATGTAATCATTCAAGGTTCTTTGCTATTAGAAAATATAAATCTTGTGAACTTATATGGTCCCAATATAGATGATCAGAAGTTCTTTGCTAATTTATTTCTCATCTTATCATCACTTACAGGGCAACATATAATAGCAGGGGATTTTAATTGTACATTGAATCCAGGTGTGGATAGATCAACAGGACTGGATTGTACGCACATTAGATGTAGGATGACTATTAATCATTTTATGAAAGAATTGAGATTGTTAGATATATGGAGAGAAATGAAACCACAAGTTAAAGCCTATTCTTGTTATTCCAGTACCTACAAGACATTCTCACGTATTGATTATTTTTTGATTTCCACAGAATTAAGGTCCAAGATTCAAAACTGCTTTTATGATAACATCGTGATCTCTGATCATGCACCCTGTTGTCTAATATATGTAGATAAAAAATTGACAAAGGAATCAGGTAGATGGCAATTTCAGCATAAATGGCTTCAGGAAGAGGAATTTGTCAAGTATATAGAAAAACAGATAGACGAGTTCTTTGACATCAATACTACACAAACATCAGCATGTGTAAAGTGGGAGGCTTTCAAAGCTTTTATTAGGGGACATATTATTAGTTATACAGGATCAAAATCTAAGAAGACTCGAGAGGAGAGAGCTAAATTGGAACATAAAATAAAAAGTCTTCAGGAAAAAGTGTATGCAGGAAGTGACCCAAGGTTGGAGAATGAATTACTGATTTTGAGAGCTGAATACGACAAAAAATCAGCGAATAGAGCTGCCTCGAGTCTTCTAAGATTGAAACAATCTTTTTATGAACAAGGTGAAAAATCAGGAAAATTATTAGCATGGCAGATTAAACAATTGGAAATTAAAACACCAATTACCAGTATTATAAGTAACGGACAGGTAGTTATAGATCCTTTAGAAATTAATAGAGCCTTTAGAGATTACTATGAAAAATTATATGATACCAAAAATGAACCTGATTTAACAAAACTAAATGGGTTTTTGAACGAACTATCTATACCGTGTATACCAAATGAAAACAGGGAGATATTGGAGTCTAAAATTAGTCAAGAAGAAGTTGGGCTAGCCATTGATAATATGAAATCAGGAAAAAGTGCAGGACCAGATGGTCTTCCAGTTGACGTTTATAAAAAATTTAAGAATAAATTAATAAAACCTTTTTTGGAAATGGTTTTAGAAGCATTTCAAAATAATAATTTACCATCATACATAAATAATGCCTTAATTATACTGCTGCCAAAACCAGGTAAGCCCTCTAATAAATGTGAAAATATGAGACCAATAAGCCTATTAAACGCCGACCTTAAGATAATCTGTAAAATTTTAGCAAGACGAATACAAGAAATTTTACCAAATATTATTAATCGAGATCAGAATGGCTTTATAAAGGGTAGACAAGGCTTCCATAATGTAAGAAGACTATTTAATATTATTTATTTTAATAAAGAAGCACCGGATACAGCTCTCCTATCATTGGACGCCGAAAAGGCCTTTGATAGAGTTGAATGGCCCTTTCTTTTTGAAGTCCTACAAAGGTTTGGACTTGGAAATAATTTCATAAAATGGGTTCAAATAATATACAATAATGCTACAGCAGAAATCCTAACAAATAACAATATTTCAAAACCAATAAAAATCAATAGAGGATGTCGACAAGGCTGTCCACTTTCACCTTTACTGTTTACTATGGCAATTGAACCTTTAGCGATAGCGATACGTTTACATTCACAAATATATGGAATTAAAGTTGGACCAACAGAACATAAAATCTCCCTGTACGCCGATGATATAATTTTGTTTATGTCGAATCTAAAAAAATCAATTCCAACCTTGTTGAATTTAATAAAGAATTTTGGGGAAATATCAGGATATAAAATAAATAAAACTAAATCTTCAATATTAATGCTAAATGAGACCCAGAGAAATTACCCAGCCCCTGAGGCAAATCAATTCAATGTTGTAAATCAGTTTAAATATTTAGGAATCCAAATTATGCCTAAGCTAGAATCAGTCGCCAACGTCAACTATGAAGCCTTAATGTCAGATATCAATGAGTTAACTCAGAGATGGATGTCACTACCATTGTCGATGATCGGGAGAATCAATATACTTAAAAGTAATATTTTACCTAAAATACTTTATTTATTTCAATACATTCCCTTATCACCACCTTTAGATCTATTCTCAAGAATAAAAAAAAAGTTAGTGGAATTTATATGGAACAACAGGAGGGCTAGATTACGTCTGTCTTTATTATATTTACCATTTGATCGTGGAGGTCTGAAATGTCCAAATTTTATGTTGTATTATTGGTCGGCACAACTGAGGTCTATGACATATTATTTTTCATCAAATGATCTCCCTCACTGGACTGAAATGGAATCATACAATTTACCTTTACCTCTTCCCATATTCATATACTCAGATTCGGCAAAAAAATTACAAAAACAAGTTAAAAATCCATTTGTAAAGCATATGATCAAAATATGGTGTGAAGCTAAAAACTATTTAAAAGAACCACAGTTGTTGTCACAATTTAGTCCAATATGGGGTAATCAATATTTTAAACCAGGGAGAGCGGACGCTGTATTTAAAGTATGGAATTTAAAAGGGATACAAAAGATTCAGGATTTATATTTGCCATGTGCAGACAACATAATGTCTTTTGAAGAGCTGAGGATCAAATTTAATCTCAATAGAACACATTTTTTTAAATATCTTCAACTTAGAAACTTTATTCGATCAAATCAAAATAAAGCTCTCACTCGACCTATTTATTCATCCTTGGAAAAAATGATGATGAAAGATAGTAAAAGAAAGGGTATTATTTCAGAGTTTTATAACTCATTGACACTATCTTCAAGTGAAAATTCACTGAAAAGATTAAACTACTGGAAAGAAGATCTGCAAATTGAAATTTCGGAGGAACAATGGGAATTGGCTTGTACAGAAGCTCAAACCAAATCAATAAATGCACGCCTTAAATTGATACATTTCAAATGGTTAATGCGGATGTATGTTACACCGGAGGAGTTAAATAGATATAACAAAAATATACCAGATACATGCACAAAATGCATGGAAAGTAAAGGAACCCTATTTCATTGTTTATGGGAATGTAGATTAATAAGAATGTTTTGGGAAGAGGTGAGGGTAACAATTGAAAAAATAATCTCAAAACAAATCATACTGAATCCTAAACTGTTTTTGTTGGGTCTGTACCCAGAAAAGCATAATTTTAATAAAAGTGAAAGAACATTCATAGACCTCAGTTTGCTTAATGCCAAAAAATGTATTGCACTATTATGGAAAAAGACTCATAGACCAGATGTGACTCAGTGGTTAAGACAGATGTTAACAAACCTTCCATTAGAAAGAATAACATATATACTGAAATCAAAGGAAATTGTGTTTGAGAATATATGGAGACCTTTTATTGATTATGTAAAAAATTTAAACATAACTCTTGAAGAAGAAGGTGAATGATGTGTGTGGACCTTGTAAATTCCAAACTGGTGAACATAATATGTATACTTATGTATTGGATTGTCTAGACTAAACAGAGGAGCATTGTTGAAGACTTGATTTTGTTGGTGGTTGTTGGTGTTTTTAGTGCATTTTTTTTTTTTTTTTGTAGTACTTTAGCGTTAGTGTTTGATTGTTTGTATCATGTTTGTTAAAAAAAAAAAAAGGTTCAATAAAGATATTGTGGAAAAAAAAAAATGAATTAAAGACTTTTTCAAATTTTCTGTAAAATGTAATTCTAAATAAATAGTGAGGAATAAATTAGGACACCCCCATCTTTTTAAGACAACCCCACATTCATTCCCACTTAAAATGGCTAAAATAAATGTTAAAAAATGCAAATACAGTGGTACCTCTACTTACGAACGTCTCTACATACGAAATTTTCAGGTTACGAGACGCCTCAACGGGAAAATATTGCCTCTAGTTACGAACAAAATTTCAGGATACGAAAGGCAAAAAAAGTACGCGCTCCTCGCAGCTCCCGTATTTTACCGAACGTAAACATACCTGTAGCTGCTCTGCCATTGGCTATTGCCTAGCATCTTCCTGGTATCCCACTGGCCACGAATGGATGCGTTTGGTTGATCTCGCTTTATCTTATTATTATTTACTATTCTTACTACTTTATTTTATCCTTCTTACCTCTTGTAAGACTGTTGACTGAACTACACAATTTAGAGAAAAAAAAATTGTTAACTGCCATGTTTATCACCATCTACGTTATAACTCTGTACTTTGCCACCATCAGTGTGTGAATGTGTGTGTGAATGGGTGGATTGCAGGATCTGTAAAGCGCTTTGGTCATCAAGAGATGAGAATAAAAGCGCTATATAAGTGAATGCCATTTACCATTTACCATTTTCACCTTGTTCTTAATAAAGTTTTGGGGAAAAAAAAACAACATCAACGATCAGCACGGTATTAAAACAAAAGGAAGCCCTTACAAGCCGATAAAAGCAAACGTCCTTGGATCGTTTCATCACAAAACGTCAGGCAAAAACCACTGATGAGACAGAACATGAACCAAAGAAGGCAAAAGGTGACGCCGACGCCGACGATCGCAGTTAAAAGGTAAATGAACATAATTTTTATTATTCTTTCGCTTTTATTATTCTTTCTCTCATTTTAAACTCTCATTTTATGTTTATTGTGCAGTAATCTAATTGTAACATGTATTTGTTACATGTTTTGATGCGTTTTTACGATTTATAAAAAATTTATGCCCAAATTTTGGGGGGCTTGGAACGGATTACGGCATTTACATGTAAAACGCGCCTCTACTTACGAATTTTTCACGTTACGAGAATTCTTCCGGAACGAATTAAATTCGTAAGTAGAGGTACCACTGTATAAACAAAAACAAGGTTAGACATAGATATGTGAACATTTCTTAATAAAGAGCTGAATATTTAAAGGGGTGTCCAACTTTTTTCACATGACTGTATGCATAAGAAGATTTAAAGTTTCAAAGATTTTTATTTGTCAATAATTCTATACCTACAAGACATACAGGGGAATTGAAATGCTGTTTCTCTCTCTCTTAGTGGTGTGTGCATTATATAAGAAAAGAAGGAATAAGAATGAAAAACAACAACAGCAGTGTACACTAATGCTACCTGTAGTGCAAATAAAGATAAAAGATAAAACCCAGCAATCCTATGTACAGAAAAAAAGTAGAGCCATAATACCCATAATTGCAAGTTCAGTGTGGTAATATAGGTACAGACATTGACAGATAGGACTGCACATGTTCAGCATTACAGTAACAGACAGTACCAGATATGGCATTTGTGCAAATGCTTGCAGTAAGGTGCAGAGACATACAGCAGCAGATGAATTACTTGTGGTGTGCCAAGTCTTTCTGTGCAAACAGCTGAGGCAGTTATTGTGTGGGTGTGTGTTACAGTCCAGGGGTGGGGGGGGAGTGGACAGAGTTCAGGGTCCTGATGGCCTGGTGAACAAAGCTGTTTAGCAGTCTAGTGGAGCGGGCCTGGAGGCTCCGGTTCCTTCTCCCCGAGGGGTGGGGGCTGAAGAGGGAGTGTGAGGGGTGGGAGGTGTCACCTGCAATGGGGATGGCTCTGCGGGTGAGGTAGATGTCTGAGAGGAGGGTCAGAGGGGCACCAATGATCTTGCTGGCTGCTTTCACTGTGCGTTGTAGAGTCTTCTGGCAGGAGGTGGTGCAGCTTCCATACCACACCGTGGTGCAGCTGGTGAGGATGCTCTCAATGGTGCCCCGGTAGAATGATCACCTGATTGGGGGGGGGGGATACCCTCTCCTTAAGTCGACCACAATCTTCTTAGTTTTTCCTACGTTCAGGAAGATGTTATTGTCTTTACACCACTGGACCAGTTGGCTCACCTCATTTCTGTAGTTGGCTTCCTCATTGTTGGTGATGAGGCCCACCACTGTCATGTTGTCTGCAAACTTGATGATGTGGTTGGTGCTGTAGGCTGGTACACAGTCATGGGTCAGCAGGGTGAAGAACAGCAGGCTGAACATGCACCCTTGTGGGGCCCCTGTGCTTATTGTCATGGTCTTGGAGGTGTTGCTGCCAACCCGCACATTCTGTGGTGTCCCTGTGAGAAAGTCCAGCACCCAGGTACAGAGAGAGGTTTTGAGTCCCAAGTGTCAAAGTTTTTGTGTTAGGTGCTGGGGGATGATTGTGTTCAATGCTGAACTGAAGTCCAAGAACAGCATTCACACATAGGAGTTCTTTGAGTCTAGGTGGGTGAGGGCTGGATGGAGAGCAGAAGAGATGGCGTCTTCTGTGGATCTGTTTGACCTTTATACAAACTGAGATGGGTTGTGGGAGGCAGGGAGGGTGGACTTGATGTTCTGCATGACCAGCTGCTCAAAACGCTTCATTTTAAAAATTTTTTTTTTTTTTTTGGACTTATTTTGTACCCGTAGGTAGATTTGTTCTGCAGTCCGGTGACAAGCCACCAGCTGCCGGTCGCTGCGTGTGCAAGTGCCCCTTATCCTTAACCTGCATGTTTTTGGCATGTGGGAGGAAACCGGAGAAATCCCGGAGTAAACCCATGCAACACGGGGAGAACATGC
Organism: Pholidichthys leucotaenia; assembly: GCA_020510985.1. Lineage (NCBI taxonomy): Eukaryota > Metazoa > Chordata > Actinopteri > Cichliformes > Pholidichthyidae > Pholidichthys > Pholidichthys leucotaenia. The sequence goes on from CM035839.1 coordinate 264,483,636, forward strand.
AAACTCCACACAGATCACTGTTGGCCGGGGGCAGGGATCGAACCCACAATCTCATGATCCCCGCGATCCCCCGGCCGAGGGTAAAACTGTGCTGCCGCAGTGCTAACCACTGCGCCACCGTGCAGCTCATTATGATGGCGATCAGTGCTACTGGTTGTGCTGGTTGTCAGTACTAATCGTTGTAGCTGGATTGGGCGGGCTTTTTTGGGACTGGTATTATGGTAGCAGTTTTGAAACACATTGGAACAACAGCTTGACTCAAGGAAATGTTGAAGATGTTGGCCAGGATATTCTTGAGCTCCTCCGCACAGTCCTTCAGAACGTGACCTGGTATGTTGTCTGGTCCAGCTGCCTTGTGTGGGTTGATCCTGGAGAGGGTCCTCTTCATTCTACGACACGGTGGTGGCATCAGCCATCACTTTTGGAGTGGTCTGCTGGGGCAGTGGCATTACAGCAGCCGACAGGAAGAGACTGAACAAACTGATCAAGAAAGCTAGCTCTGTCCTGGGGCAACGCCTTGACCCAGTGGAGGAGATGGGAGAGAGAAGGATGGTGGCTAAACTGTCATCTTTGCTGGAGTCCAAGTCCCACCCTATGCAGGACATACTGAATGCACTGAGGAGCTCATTTAGCAGCAGACTACATCATCCTAGGTGCACAACCGAGAGGTTTCACAGGTCCTTCCTACCTACGGCTGTCAGACTGTATAACCTAAGCAGGGCTGCTCGCAGAGATAGCAAAAAAAAAACATGACAATCTAATAGCAGTGAATGCAAAAGACGCAACAGACTTACACAATGGTCCCCTCCGGTATACAACTAGGAAAATACCGGTCACTACAGAGGGTGACAATATGTATGGGTACATACAGTGGGGCAAAAAAGTATTTAGTCAGCCACCAATTGTGCATGTTCTCCCACTTAAAAGATGAGAGAGGTCTCCAATTTTCATCATGGGTATACCTCAACTATGAGAGACAAAATGAGGAAAAAAAAAGTCCAGAAAATCACATTGAAGGATTTTTAATGAATTAATTGGTAAATTCCTCGGTAAAATAAGTATTTGGTCAATAACAAAAGTTCATCTCAATACTTTGTTATATACCCTTTGTTGGCAATGACAGAGGTCAAACGTTTTCTGTAAGTCTTCACAAGGTTTTCACACACTGTTGCTGGTATTTTGGCCCATTTCTCCATGTAGATCTCCTCTAGAGCAGTGATGTTTTGGGGCTGTTGCTGGGCAACACGGACTTTCAACTCCCTCCAAATATTTTCTATGGAGTTGAGATCTGGAGACTGGCTAGGCCACTCCAGGACCTTGAAATGCTTCTTACGAAGCCACTCCTTCGTTGCCCGGGCAGTGTGTTTGGGATCATTGTCATGCTGAAAGACCCAGCCATGTTTCATCTTCAATGCCCTTGCTGATGGAAGGAGGTTTTCACTCAAAATCTCACGATACATGGCCCCATTCATTCTTTCCTTTACACGGATCAGTCGTCCTGGTCCCTTTGCAGAAAAACAGCCCCAAAGCATGATGTTTCCACCCCCACGCTTCACAGTAGGTATGGTGTTCTTTCTCCTCCAAACACGACAAGTTGAGTTTTTACAATAAAGTTCTATTTTGGTTTCACCTGACCATATAACATTCTCCCAATCCTCTTCTGGATCATCCAAATGCTCTCTAGCAAACTTCAGACGGGCCTGGACATGTACTGGCTTAAGCAGGGAGACACGTCTGGCACTGCAGGATTTGAGTCCCTGGCGGCATAGTGTGTTACTGATGGTAGCCTTTGTTACTTTGGTCCCAGCTCTCTGCAGGTCATTCACTAGGTCCCCCCGTGTGGTTCTGGGATTTTTGCTCACCGTTCTCGTGATCATTTTGACCCCACGGGGTGAGATCTTTCATGGAGCCCCAGATCGAGGGAGATTATCAGTGGTCTTGTATGTCTTCCATTTTCTAATAATTGCTCCCACAGTTGATTTCTTCATACCAAGCTGCTTACCTATTACAGAATCAGTCTTCCCAGCCTGGTGCAGGTCTACAATTTTGTTTCTGGTGTCTTTTGACAGCTCTTTGGTCTTGGCCATAGTGGAGTTTGGAGTCTGACTGTTTGAGATTGTGGACAGGTGTCTTTTATACTGATAACGAGTTCAAACAGGTGCCATTAATACAGGTAACGAGTGGAGGACAGAGGAGCCTCTTAAAGAAGAAGTTACAGGTCTGTGAGAGCCAGAAATCTTGCTTGTTTGTAGGTGACCAAATACTTATTTTACCGAGGAATTTACCAATTAATTCATTAAAAATCCTTTAATGTGATTCTCTGGATTTTTTTTTTCTCATTTTGTCTCTCATAGTTGAGGTATACCTATGATGAAAATTGGAGACCTCTCTCATCTTTTAAGTGGGAGAACTTGCACAATTGGTGGCTGACTAAATACTTTTTTGCCCCACTGTAATCATACCATGTAGGATAACTAAGTAGACGGTTATGCTGTTCATTCCATCTAGCTACAGTGCTCCGCACTGTGTGTTTATATATTTATATGTACATATGTATACTCGCTGCGCTTGTTTTTTCTTGTCTTCTGATTGTTGCTCTGAGTGTTGCTATCCCTGTGCTGTTGCAATCCTGGAATTTCCCCATTGTGGGACTAATAAAGGCTTATCTTATCTTATCTTATCTTATCTTCATGCTGGCCGGATCCAGGCTTATAGCCTGCTTGTCTGGGGGAGGGGTGGTCTTCTGTGCTGATGTGCTGTTTTATGCTTCAAAGTGGCCAAAGAAGTCATTTAGGTTGTTAAGCAGTGTGATGTCACTTGCACATGTGACTAGTTTAACCTCTTGCACGCCGGTGTACCGCGGGCGGGCACGTCTCTGCGTCCTAGAGCGCACGAGGGCGCACTAGGACGCATACTGTGCATCTCAGAGCGCACTGAAAAAAAAAAAAAGCTGCATTTCCGTTCTTCCACTACAGACACAGCCACGAACAGAAAGCCAAAGGAGTGCTTTGATTGGTTTAGATGTGATTGACCTCTCATTCGACTAATAAGAGCCTTGAATTGGGTTTCTGAAACCTTGAAGGACCAGTGACTGAAAACCTAGCAAGAAGGACCCGCCTACCAACGGCTGTGAATGCAGCGAGCCAATTGAAGCACAGAAGTTCGAAAGCGTGCGTCCCTTGCAAAATCTGTTTTGTGTAAGGCTGGGTGAAGAGAGACTGACTGCTGCAGCAGATGAAAAAAGGACCCGCAGGAAGAACCGCCACAGACCCAGCAGCACGGAGACCACCCACAAGTGCGACCTGTGTGACAGGGACTGCCATTCGCACATCGGCCTGTTCAGCCACAGACGGTGCTGTCCCAGCAGAGTAGACGTTTAGGATTCTCTTCCATGGTCATCATAGACCGTCCACATGCTGTTGTGGACAGGTAAGTGTTATAAGCTAAATTATTCTTTATCCCTGAAAATTGTAATCAAAAATGACTTTTGACTGATCGGTAAATTACAACTGTGCGTAGTAGACCGCGGCGCACGAAGTCCGAAGTCCGTGCGCCACGGTACACGGTTCGTGCGCCGCGTCCGGACCGGGAATGCCCCCCCCCCGCTACTCTTCTGTAGCGGATTGCAGATATATTGCAGATACAGTGATCCCTCGCTACTTCGCGCTTCACCTTTCGCGCCCTCAGTGCATCGCGGATTTTTCAAAAATATTCATCAAAAATTCAAAATTGAGAAATAATGGGCGGGCGCTAGCAGAAGGCAGGGAGACTACATTAGACCATCAGGTATCAACACGGAGAGCCGCACAACTCAAAAAATCCACCTCTCTGTTCGCTGTTCTCGTGTTGGCTCGGCTCGGAAATCTCGCAAGCTGATTGGCCGAGACGTTTCACCCCGCAAGCTGATTGGCCGAGACGTTTCACCCACCTCCTCTCCCTGCCGAGCGCCCATGAAGGGAAGGAAGACCGCATTCATTGCTCTTTATCGCTCGTGTTACGTAGTCTCGCAGCGTGGAACTTTTTGCTGTTCTCTTGTGCCATTTTGTGCGAAATAGTCTTCCCGTCGAGCCACTACGCCGCCTTCTGCAGCTTCTCCAGCTCTATCGGAAGCTGCCCTCGACGATCCTGCGCTTCTAGCACCTGACGATGAGGCGTCACCTGAGGAGCAGTAAAGCTCTCATCAACCTGTGAAGTAAATCATCTTCATCTTGAGTTACGTATCTTGTTATAAGAATAAAAGAGTTCTAAAAACGACTTCCGGTTATGGCTGCCACGTAGGACGGACGTGTCTCGCTCTGCTCTGCTCCTGGAAAAAAAAAAATCGGCAAATAACTCTCTCATTTGGGACAGAACGTATCCCAGCATTTGGGCGAAGATATGTCGGCGAAGCCTAAGGCTGGAAAACCAGGAAAAGGAAAAAGCGAGCCGCCGAAACAGTCCAAATTAACGGACTTTCAGGTCTGTGACGCAGTAAACAAAACTCCATATATGGCGGAGGAGGCTGGCAACGCTGCGATATCTGCGGGGAATGGCGCAGATGCGCTGATGGCTGCCATGAGTTCAATGAGAGCGGACTTTTCCTCTAGATTTGATGGGATTATGACAGCGTTGGAAGGAATAAGAAAGGAATTGGGTGACTGTGTAGAACGAACGGCGCAGATGGAGCTCCGTCTCGCTAGTGCTGAAGATGACGTCACCCGTCTTCAATTAAAGGTGCGCACTTTGGAAAAAAAAATAAATCTCTGGAAGATAATATTTTGGATTTGGAATCTCGGTCGAGACAGAATAATTTGAGGCTGGTGGGTCTTCCAGAGGAATCAGAAGGTCGGGACGTATGTTCCTTTCTGGAAAAGTGGATTCCGGAGGTGCTGGGCAGCGAGGAGTTGCAATCAGCAGTGGTTCTGGAAAAAGCACATCGTATTGGCCCACGGAGAGATAAGGGACCGCCGAGGACCTTAATTATGAAGTTTCTTAGCAACAGAGACAGGATGAAGATCTTCAACGCTGCACGAGCTAAAAAAGGAGAGATTAAACACCAGGACCAGCAGGTGCGGTTCTACCCAGATTTGGCCACAGGAATCCAGCAATTGAGGAAGCAGTTTGATCCCGTACGTAAGGAGCTGCGCAACCTTGGGATTCGTCATGGTGTAATCTATCCTGCGAGACTGCTGACCACGTATGAGGGCAGAACCCACATCTTCAAGACCCCAGAGGAGGCGCAGGAGTTCATCAAGAAGATCAAAGAAGAAGAAGAGACTGGTGGGAGCTAAGCATGAACAAAATATAAGGTAGAATAATTAAGCATTTGCACAGACATCTGACTGACTTGAAGTAAATAGTAAGTTTACAAAATATAGATTGTATTATATATTAAAAAAACAAAACAAAAACAAAACAAACAAAAAAAAAACTATGATGTACAAAGTTGTTAAAAATTTTGGAGTTAAGTTGGAAAACTACAGAGGAGAGTTAATGTTACGTCATTAAAAGCAGTAGAGTTAGGGTGATTGGGAGGATGAAGAAGGAGTGGCTTAGGCTGTTCCCCGTGGGTGTGGAACGGTCGATGGCTATATCGGGAGACAGAATTTTTCTTTTGATTTTGGGGGGTTTGCCACAAGTGTGGGAAGGGGAAATTTGTTTGTGTGTAGTTTGTAGGATGAATGTTCAACCACTCATGTTTTTGCTTCTCTGTATGAGCATGTTTACACTGCAAGGTAATCCCAAACTCTCTATTGATCATGGACCAAAGTGTTAATCTTAATTTAACTTCATGGAATTGCAGAGGTCTACAAAATTTAAAAAAACTTAAACAAGTTATGAATAAAATAAAGGACATGGGTTCAAGAATTGTGTTTTTACAAGAAACTCATCTGATAGAGGAGGATGTTAAAAGAATTAGGAGTAGATGGCAGGGAAGTGTATTCACCTCTTCATTTTCATCCCGAGCCAGGGGAGTTATGACTCTCATACATAAATCAGTTCCTTTTCAAGTGAAAAATGTAATTGGAGACAAATTTGGAAGATATGTAATCATTCAAGGTTCTTTGCTATTAGAAAATATAAATCTTGTGAACTTATATGGTCCCAATATAGATGATCAGAAGTTCTTTGCTAATTTATTTCTCATCTTATCATCACTTACAGGGCAACATATAATAGCAGGGGATTTTAATTGTACATTGAATCCAGGTGTGGATAGATCAACAGGACTGGATTGTACGCACATTGGATGTAGGATGACTATTAATCATTTTATGAAAGAATTGAGATTGTTAGATATATGGAGAGAAATGAAACCACAAGTTAAAGCCTATTCTTGTTATTCCAGTACCTACAAGACATTCTCACGTATTGATTATTTTTTGATTTCCACAGAATTAAGGTCCAAGATTCAAAACTGCTTTTATGATAACATCGTGATCTCTGATCATGCACCCTGTTGTCTAATATATGTAGATAAAAAATTGACAAAGGAATCAGGTAGATGGCAATTTCAGCATAAATGGCTTCAGGATGAGGAATTTGTCAAGTATATAGAAAAACAGATAGACGAGTTCTTTGACATCAATACTACACAAACATCAGCATGTGTAAAGTGGGAGGCTTTCAAAGCTTTTATTAGGGGACATATTATTAGTTATACAGGATCAAAATCTAAGAAGACTCAAGAGGAGAGAGCTAAATTGGAACATAAAATAAAAAGTCTTCAGGAAAAAGTGTATGCAGGAAGTGACCCAAGGTTGGAGAATGAATTACTGATTTTGAGAGCTGAATACGACAAAAAATCAGCGAATAGAGCTGCCTCGAGTCTTCTAAGATTGAAACAATCTTTTTATGAACAAGGTGAAAAATCAGGAAAATTATTAGCATGGCAGATTAAACAATTGGAAATTAAAACACCAATTACCAGTATTATAAGTAACGGACAGGTAGTTATAGATCCTTTAGAAATTAATAGAGCCTTTAGAGATTACTATGAAAAATTATATGATACCAAAAATGAACCTGATTTAACAAAACTAAATGGGTTTTTGAACGAACTATCTATACCGTGTATACCAAATGAAAACAGGGAGATATTGGAGTCTAAAATTAGTCAAGAAGAAGTTGGGCTAGCCATTGATAATATGAAATCAGGAAAAAGTGCAGGACCAGATGGTCTTCCAGTTGACGTTTATAAAAAATTTAAGAATAAATTAATAAAACCTTTTTTGGAAATGGTTTTAGAAGCATTTCAAAATAATAATTTACCATCATACATAAATAATGCCTTAATTATACTGCTGCCAAAACCAGGTAAGCCCTCTAATAAATGTGAAAATATGAGACCAATAAGCCTATTAAACGCCGACCTTAAGATAATCTGTAAAATTTTAGCAAGACGAATACAAGAAATTTTACCAAATATTATTAATCGAGATCAGAATGGCTTTATAAAGGGTAGACAAGGCTTCCATAATGTAAGAAGACTATTTAATATTATTTATTTTAATAAAGAAGCACCGGATACAGCTCTCCTATCATTGGACGCCGAAAAGGCCTTTGATAGAGTTGAATGGCCCTTTCTTTTTGAAGTCCTACAAAGGTTTGGACTTGGAAATAATTTCATAAAATGGGTTCAAATAATATACAATAATGCTACAGCAGAAATCCTAACAAATAACAATATTTCAAAACCAATAAAAATCAATAGAGGATGTCGACAAGGCTGTCCACTTTCACCTTTACTGTTTACTATGGCAATTGAACCTTTAGCGATAGCGATACGTTTACATTCACAAATATATGGAATTAAAGTTGGACCAACAGAACATAAAATCTCCCTGTACGCCGATGATATAATTTTGTTTATGTCGAATCTAAAAAAATCAATTCCAACCTTGTTGAATTTAATAAAGAATTTTGGGGAAATATCAGGATATAAAATAAATAAAACTAAATCTTCAATATTAATGCTAAATGAGACCCAGAGAAATTACCCAGCCCCTGAGGCAAATCAATTCAATGTTGTAAATCAGTTTAAATATTTAGGAATCCAAATTATGCCTAAGCTAGAATCAGTCGCCAGCGTCAACTATGAAGCCTTAATGTCAGATATCAATGAGTTAACTCAGAGATGGATGTCACTACCAATGTCGATGATCGGGAGAATCAATATACTTAAAAGTAATATTTTACCTAAAATACTTTATTTATTTCAATACATTCCCTTATCACCACCTTTAGATCTATTCTCAAGAATAAAAAAAAAGTTAGTGGAATTTATATGGAACAACAGGAGGGCTAGATTACGTCTGTCTTTATTATATTTACCATTTGATCGTGGAGGTCTGAAATGTCCAAATTTTATGTTGTATTATTGGTCGGCACAACTGAGGTCTATGACATATTATTTTTCATCAAATGATCTCCCTCACTGGACTGAAATGGAATCATACAATTTACCTTTACCTCTTCCCATATTCATATACTCAGATTCGGCAAAAAAATTACAAAAACAAGTTAAAAATCCATTTGTAAAGCATATGATCAAAATATGGTGTGAAGCTAAAAACTATTTAAAAGAACCACAGTTATTGTCACAATTTAGTCCAATATGGGGTAATCAATATTTTAAACCAGGGAGAGCGGACGCTGTATTTAAAGTATGGAATTTAAAAGGGATACAAAAGATTCAGGATTTATATTTGCCATGTGCAGACAACATAATGTCTTTTGAAGAGCTGAGGATCAAATTTAATCTCAATAGAACACATTTTTTTAAATATCTTCAACTTAGAAACTTTATTCGATCAAATCAAAATAAAGCTCTCACTCGACCTATTTATTCATCTTTGGAAAAAATGATGATGAAAGATAGTAAAAGAAAGGGTATTATTTCAGAGTTTTATAACTCATTGACACTATCTTCAAGTGAAAATTCACTGAAAAGATTAAACTACTGGAAAGAAGATCTGCAAATTGAAATTTCGGAGGAACAATGGGAATTGGCTTGTACAGAAGCTCAAACCAAATCAATAAATGCACGCCTTAAATTGATACATTTCAAATGGTTAATGCGGATGTATGTTACACCGGAGGAGTTAAATAGATATAACAAAAATATACCAGATACATGCACAAAATGCATGGAAAGTAAAGGAACCCTATTTCATTGTTTATGGGAATGTAGATTAATAAGAATGTTTTGGGAAGAGGTGAGGGTAACAATTGAAAAAATAATCTCAAAACAAATCATACTGAATCCTAAACTGTTTTTGTTGGGTCTGTACCCAGAAAAGCATAATTTTAATAAAAGTGAAAGAACATTCATAGACCTCAGTTTGCTTAATGCCAAAAAATGTATTGCACTATTATGGAAAAAGACTCATAGACCAGATGTGACTCAGTGGTTAAGACAGATGTTAACAAACCTTCCATTAGAAAGAATAACATATATACTGAAATCAAAGGAAATTGTGTTTGAGAATATATGGAGACCTTTTATTGATTATGTAAAAAATTTAAACATAACTCTTGAAGAAGAAGGTGAATGATGTGTGTGGACCTTGTAAATTCCAAACTGGTGAACATAATATGTATACTTATGTATTGGATTGTCTAGACTAAACAGAGGAGCATTGTTGAAGACTTGATTTTGTTGGTGGTTGTTGGTGTTTTTAGGGCATTTTTTTTTTTTTTGTAGTACTTTAGTGTTAGTGTTTGATTGTTTGTATCATGTTTGTAAAAAAAAAAAAAAAAAAGGTTCAATAAAGATATTGTGGGGAAAAAAGAGTTCTAAAAACATATTTATGTACACTTTATTTACATCTACGTATGTATGTACACGTGTACACACACACACACACGTATCATATGAGAGAGAGAGAGTGAGAGAATGAACATACGTATTATTTATGGATGACGTCATTAGGGGTGACGCTACTTCGCGGTTTTTCACTTTTCGCGGTTGGTTCTGGAACCCATTAACCGCGATAAGTGAGGGATCACTGTATTTTAGTACAGCTGTGCGTAGTAGACAGCGGGGACTGTGCGCCGCGGTCGCCACATCGCCACATGACTGTTCCGTCATGTAGCGATGGGCGATGTCCGTCCTCTGTAGCGGGGGTGGGGGGGTGGGAGTTGTTATCTTCTACGTTACAAATATTTTAGAATAATATTTAGTGCACTGTAGGTTATTTTTTCTTGTAAAAAAAGCCACACATTTTTTACGTGGCATGCTTCTTTGTGTGTGGGGCTTGTTTGTTCATTCATTCATGAATGAATGAATAAACAACCTCCCCCCCACACACACACACCCTGAGTGTCACCTTTCATTAGAGCCCAAGATGAAGCTTCTATATTGAATCATTCAAAAGTTAGATGTTTTTCCAAACTGTGCCATTTGGCACAATTTGGCACAGTTCAAAAACGCCTGGGAACAACCTAAGAAAAAAGCTGTGTAATATATTCATTTTTTGTGGTGTTGTTACAAAATTTTGACCTCAGCAGTATAACACTTGGTTCTACATTTCTGTTGCATTTTCCAGCCCGGATCTGAAGCTGTGTGTTATTTGCAAGCATTTGTATCCAAAAAAACACCCAGGCGAAATTTATTTTCTTCAAGTTTAGTATGTTTAGATGACTGTTACTCAGTGGCCGGAGCACTTAGAGAGATGATGACTGTTTTGCCAAAAAATTCAAAGTGTTTTCTTTTAAATGAGACCAACCCCATGAAGATGCTGCAAAGGGTTGAAGAACAGCTTTTGATTTACTTTGGGCACGTTATTTTTTGGCGTTTTTAGGGAAATTGACCAGAGTGCAAGGGGTTAATCAATTAAAAAGTTTAAAATATACAAAAAAAAATGTTTAGAGAATTTTTTTTATTACTTTCTTCAAAGTCAGAAGTTTACATACACTACGGTTACTGTGCCTTTAAACAATCTGGCAAAGCCCAGATGATGATGTCATGGCTTTGGAAGCTTCCGACAGGTTAATTGGCAGCATTTTAGTTAATTGGAGGCACACCTGTGGATGTATTTTAAGGCACACCTCAAACACACTGCTTCCTTGTGTGACATCATGGGAAAGTCAAAAGAAAGATATCATGAAGAGAATTGTGGACCTCCACAAGTCTGGGTCATCCTTCAGTACAGTTTCCAGATTCTTTAAGGTGTCATGTTCATCTGTTCAAACAATTATACACAAGTATAAACACCATGGGAATGTCCAGCCATCATTCTACTTGGGGAAAGAGACTGGTTCTGTGTCCCAGAGACAAATGTGTTTTGGTGTGAAATGTGTGTATCAACCCCAAAGCAAAAACAAAAGACCTTGTGAAGATTCTGGCTGAAACTGGTAAGAGTGTCATTATCCACAGGGAAACAAGTCCTGTACCGACATGTGCTTAAAGGACACCAGGCAGGAAGAAACCATTACTCCAAAAACAGCTTTAAAAAGCTAGATTACAGTTTTCAAATGCACACAGGGACAAAGACCTTTTGGAGACATATCCTGTGGTCTGATGAAACTAAAATTGAACTGTTTTGCTATAGTGACAAATTCAGTTCAATTCAATTTCAGTTCAAAACACTATTCCCGAACGACACTTAAAAGGCACAGAGAGCACCATACATAGACAGGACATAAAACATAAAAAAAAAGACCATTGTTACGTTTGGAGAAAGAAGGAGGAAGCTTGCAAGCCTGAGAACACCATCCCATCTGTGAAGTATAGGGATGGCAGCATCATGTTGTCGGGGTGTTTTGCTGCAGGAGGGACTGTGTGCACTTCACAATATAGATGGCATCATGAGGAAAGAACGCTATGTGGAAATATTGAAGCAACATCTTAAGACATCAGCCAGAAAGTTAAAACTTGGGCGCAAGTGGGTCTTCCAGATGGACAATGACCCTAAACATGCTGCCAAATTAGTTACAAAGTGGCTTAAGGACAACAAAGCCCTGATCTCAGTCCCATAGAAAATTTGTGGGTGGAGACGAAAAGATGTGCAATAGCAAGGCGGCCAACAAACCTGACTCAGTCCCACCAGTTCTGTCAGGAGGAATTCACCAAAATTCCAGCAAACTATTGTGAGAAGCTTGTGGAAGGAGACCCAAAATGTTTGAGCCAAGTTATACAGTTTAAAGGCAATGATACCAAATACTAAAGAAGTGGATGGAAACTTCTGACTTTGAAGAAAGTAATAAAAAATTCTCTAAAAAAATATTTAGCAAATAGAAATAATTTTGGTAATCCTAACTGACCTAAAACAGGAAAAGTGTAGTCTTACTAAACTTAAAGTAACTCCAGGGAAGACGGTCCTCAGTTTCAGTTACTGAGTTTCACATCTGCAGGACCTTATTACCGCCACCAGTGAGGTTATGTTTTTTTTGTTTGCAACATTCCTCAGTTATGAATGGCTTTTGGTGAAATTTTCAGGGAAGTGTGTGTAATGGCACGGGGAACAGGTTAGATTTTTGTTTGTTTGTTGACTTTAAATTTAAAGTCAAATTTAAAATAGTCAGATTTATGACAAATGGTAATTTAAGAGTAAAAAATAAAAAAACCCCAACACACACATTTATAAGAAAAAAAAGTTGAAGAAAATTACCAGTTTCAGCAGGAAAAAAATAGCATGTCCTTGTAGCTTTATAGTAAGCCTGAAATAGAGCCGTAGACAAGAGTTGAAGTCCTGAGCTGAGGCGTGTTCAGCTGCCCACCGGTGGTGCTGGAGGAGCTCCTCTGAGCATGGCCTTGTTGTTTTTGCTGGGGCAGGTCCAGTTGACAGGCCTGTACTCCTCTGGTGGTGGAAGGTCTTCAATGGGGTGGAAGTTGAACTTTGATTCAAAATCATCTATGATGGACTTGGAAGAAGAGATGGAGGTCCTTACATCCTTACAATTTCAAGTTTTTTAAAGAACTTCTTGTAAAATTCAAACTTTTAAAACCCTGAAAGTACAATATTAAAATTCATGAATTTTCAAGGATTTCCAGCACCTGTGGCAATGCTGGTTGTGATTTGGCACCACGAAAATGAAGCCAATTTGAAAATAAATTAAGTGAACTGAGTTGACTGAGCAACAGCAACAGATGTCAGGCATTGAGAAAAAACGTTGTGTGTGTTTTTATAGCGTGGATGTAAACTTCTGGTTTCAACTGTACAGGCCGGTGGTTCCCAAAGTGGGCACCACAGAGTGACTGCAGGTAGACCTCAAAACGTCATACAGATGGAGTTTAAAATTTTTCATTCTTTAAAATGTCAGAATTGTTATAAAAAGTTTCATAATGAGGTATTTAAATGCCAGAACAAAATCACAAATAAAATAAGCTGTTGGTTATAAGTTCCATTTTGGTGCATTTTATTTTTGTTATGGAATCTTTACTTCTTGCTTATCATTGATATGGTTTATAATAATAACTATAAATATAATAAGAATTTCTTGCAGCTAACTTTGTGGTGGGCCACAGAATATTTTTGATTTTAAGAGTGGGCCTTGGAGTTATATAAATTTTGGGAATGCACTTGTTCCATACCAGCTAGCCAGGATTTGTGTGGAGCGTTTTGATCTAAACCAGAGGGACATAAAGATATGTTTTTGAAATCTTACTTGTTGTTTGGTTGGGGGGGGGGGGAAGAGAGAGAGAGAGAGAGAGAGAGAGAGAGAGAGAGAGAGAGAGAGAGAGAGAGAGAGAGAGAGAGAGAGAGATAGAGAGAGAGAGAGAGAGAGAGAGAGAGAGAGAGAGAGAGAGAGAGAGAGAGAGAGAGAGAGAGAGAGATTTTTAAAAGATCTTTAATAAACACATTTGTCCATCAGTCAATACAATTTCTATGTCATGCTATATTACACAGAAAATTAATCCCCCAAAAAACGCCCAAAAAAAAGCTGTCCATCATGAACTGAACAGAGGACATTCTCCAGGGACCAGAGGGTCCTGAAACCTTCCACATCCCCATTCCCCATAAAAAACTGAAAGTCCAGCCTGATTCTGGCTTTAAGTAGCCTCACAAATAAAATTTTGGCATCAACATCATTCTCAACATTCTCAAGTTTTCTTCTCCGGCTTACATAGATAGCCAACTTTGCCTGCCCTAAAACAAAGTTCAGTAGTTGACACTTCTGCTTAAAACGACGATTGTACATAAAACTACAAATGAAAACCTGCTTAGAGAAAACTTCCTTAAAAATATGAAAAAGTTTTGTGAGAAGTTCAAAGAGGCCACTCAGGCGCTGACATTCAATAAAACAATGAAAAACTGTCTCCCTAGAGGAACAAAAAACACACTGATCACTGATACTGCTGTTAATCACAGAAACAAAAGCATTGACAGCTAAAATACCATGCAGGACCCTCCACTGTAAGTCTCCATGCCTCTTAGGGAGAGGGGCTTTGTAAAGAGCCCTCCAGGCCGGCCGATGCCCTTTTCCTAGTTTAAAATAGGCTCTCCAAGGAGTGTCCACACAGGTGTTCAATCGGTCCTTGTTGAGTGCCATCACCACCAGTCTGTAGAGTGCCTTACCACTGGCTCCTCCAAAGTCCACACCAGTGGGAGCACAGAATGCCAGTAAGGAGCAAGGAGCGACGTCAAAGTCCATATAGAGCGTGAGAGAGGGAAAGGGGTCAGTGCTTTCTGGCTGCAGCGTGCCATTGCTAAAGTCCAAGAGTAGGGAGTGCTCAAGTCCATGAAGCTCCTGTTTCCAGTGTGCAAGAAGACCATCGATGAAACGATTCGACCTGACACCAAGATGAGCTGCTAAAGCTGAGGCGTTGTTGAGGCCAGGACCAGCCAGTTCCACCACTTGCTTCAGAGTGAGAATGTTCCTGGAACACAGCCTATCAAGGAAGGTCCTTCCAACTCCCGGCAGGACACCAAGGCGACCACCAAAAACCAGCGGCTCCCTCAACAACCAGTAGAGGGAATCGCATGGCCCTCTTTGTTTTTTAAAAAGAGTCCACACTGAAAAGAGACTGCGGTAAAAACTGGGTAAAGACAGTGCATTAGAGTTCTTAAAATCCATTAAAAACACAGGGAGGTCTAGCCCAAGCCCAAGGACTCTCTGTAAAATAACACAGGCCAAAGGCCTCCATACCAGGTCCTGGGGGCCCGTCAGCAGTCTCTGTATGAAAGTCAGTCTAAAAGCAGCACCTCTACTAGCTAAATGAATCACTCCTTGCCCCCCCTCCTCTTTGGGAAGAAATAACAGGGCTTGAGGAACCCAGTGGAGTCCACCCTCCCAAAAAAAGTCCACCAAAAAAGACTGAATTTTGGACAACAAACCAGCAGGGGGGTCCATGCACATGAGGCGGTGCCACAGGGATGAGGAAACAAGATTATTTAAAATGAGCACTCTTCCTCTAAAAGATATTCTTGGCATTAGCCACTTCCACTTGTTTAGTCTCCCGTTAATCTTCTCTATGACCCCATCCCAATTTTTTTGCTCAAACTGCTGATTTCCAATAAAGACACCAAGATACTTAAAACCTCCTTTTTTCCAAATCAACCCACCCGGCAGCATAAGCTGATTTTCTAGTTTCTCCCCCACCATCAGAGCCTCGCTTTTTCCCCAGTTTATCTTTGCAGAGGAAAGTTGGCCAAAAAGATTGACACTCCTAACCAGAACGTCAATGTCACTCTGCTTGTTTAGCAGAATGACTACATCATCTGCATAGGCCGACAGCTTGAACGTGGTGTCACAGCCAGGAAAAGTAACTCCTGATAGATCCCTTCTCAGGCAGTGAAGCAAAGGCTCTATGGCGAGGGAGTACAGCATCCCTGAGAGAGGGCAGCCCTGCCGAACCCCCCTCTGGACTTTTAAAGGGGCAGACAGGCCCCCATTTATCTTCAGCACACTCTCAATGTCACTGTACAAGACCCGTATCCTGGCTGTGAAGCCTGGGCTGAACCCAAAAGCTGTTAAAACTGTCCATAAATATTGGTGTTCAACCCGATCAAACGCCTTTTCCTGGTCAATTGAAATCAAACCAGTTTCTACCGCCAATGAACCAGAGACCTCCAAAATATCCCGAATTAAAGTGACGTCACTAATCAGCCTGCCAGGCACACAGTAAGTCTGGTCTACATGAATGAGCTCGCTCATCACCTTTCTCAGTCTTCGGGCCAGAGCTTTTGAGAGAATCTTGTAGTCTGTGCAGAGCAGAGAGACTGGCCTCCAGTTCTTTAGGCTCTGGAGGTCCCCCTTTTTCGGCAACAGTGTGATGATGGCCCTCCTGCAGGTCGTGGGTAGGGTCCCCCTTTCCAAGCTATCTTGGAGAACCTCCAGCAGGTCTGGACCAAGCAGGGGCCAGAATTCCTTAAAAAAGTCCACAGAGAGACCATCTATGCCTGGTGATTTTCCATTCTGGAGGCTCATTAGCGCCGTATGCAGCTCAGACAGAGACAGTGGAGCATCCAAGCCGGCAACAAGGTCCTCTGAGAGCACTGGAAGACCATCAAGGAAAAACCTGGCCCAGTGACGTGTCCTCCCTCCACTCTGCTCTAAACAATTCACTGTAAAAGCTAGCAGCGTGTTTCCTGATCTCTGCTGCTGTGGAGATTGTTCTCCCGTCATCGCCCAACAAGGAGTGAATGAGCTTTCTCTGTCCATTTTTCCCCTCCAGTCCAAAAAAGTACTGGGAGGGCGAGTCCATCAGAGCTACATCCATGTAGCGTGAGCGGACCAGAGCACCCTGTGCGGTGACCCCTAGCAAGCTAGCCAAGGCTGACCTTTTTGACTTGAGAGCCTCTAAGTGCTCCTGTTTTCCTGTAGAACTGAGTAACTCCTCTAGCTCTACCACCTCAGTCTCCAGAACTTTCAAGGATTGGGTCAAGCTACGAGTGACATTTTGAGTGTACTGTTGGCAGAATTGTTTTATCTGTGCCTTACCAAAATCCCACCACATTTGGAGAGAACTAAAAGAAGATTTTTGTTCCCTGTGTGACTTCCATACATCATGAAAAACTCCCTTAAAAAACACATCATTTAAAAGTGTATTATTAAAATGCCAAAAAGCACTCTTACACTTTACATTTTCAATGAAAACAGAACAAATCAGCAGGCAGTGATCAGTGAAACCAACAGGACAGATACAACTATTTTTAAAAACACTCATTTGGTGTTTAAAACCATAGAAATGGTCTAACCTAGCCATAGATAAGAGGTTATCTTTAGCATGGCTCCAGGTGTACTGCCTCTGGTCCCCATGATGTGATCTCCACACATCGGCCATTTCATGTGCCTTCACTAGTTCCCTCAGCCTATTGGCAGAAGCAGGGTGAGGTTCCTGATGGTTCCTGTCCAGTCTGTGGTTTAATGTACAGTTAAAATCACCCCCCAGAAATAAAAAACTATTTGGATTACAGGATCTAACCGTATCTGATAGCATATTAAAGACCCTGATCCTTTCTGCTCTCTGGGTTGGCACATACACGTTTATAAGAACCAAGTTTACGTTTTCAAACTGTACCTTTAGCAAGAGTACATGTCCTTTCACCACCTCTTCTACCTCATAAGAGACAGGCACACAACCCCTAGAGAAAAGTACAGCCACCCGTCCACTATTATTGGATTTGTGGCTAAAAAAAAAGCAGCCATCCCACTCTTTTCTCCACTGGCACTCAATGTCTACAGTGCTGTGAGTCTCCTGGACCATCAGCACGTCAAGTGCCTTTAAATTAAAAAGCTTGTATAAAGAGGCCCTTTTTACATCATCCCTGGCCCCGTTTATATTAAGAGTGCCAATTCTAAGGTGGGGCATTAAAAAGGATAAAAATAAGGTACAGTAAAAAAAACACACACATAGCATAAAAGGGAAGAAACAAACTAAGAGTCAACATGACTGTTAGTAATTTGTGATTTCAGTTTGACAACCAGTTTCTTTAAACGAAAAATTTCCTGATCAGTAAAAGTCTCATTCCCATCATTCAGTTTCATCAGCTTGCGAGCTGATGCCACAAATAACTCCAGATCTGGAAAGTAATTTTCCACTTTCACAGCTCTGCTCCCCTTGGTCACCTGGAGAAATTGCCTAATTTTGGTAAAACAATAGGAGCTTTGCTCCTCCTGCGTCTGCATCATTTCAGACTCAGCTCCACTTTCGTCAGAGACGCTCTCATCTAGTAAATCTAACTTCCCAACCCTACTAGATTTAGCAGAGCTCTGCAAGTTTTCAGCACTTTTTCTTTTTTGTGCAGCTTTAAAAGGATCCTCTTCAGCAAAACTACATTCCTGCATTTCTTCATGAACTGCAACGTTTGTCATGCAGTGTTTGCTCTGTGTGTCCCCTACAGCCTCAAACCGCTCCTCCCCCGCCTGCAAAGTCTGTTCATTCACGTTCCTTCGTTTAACTGCACTTTTACTTACACCCTCCACCTGTTTACCCCGGGCGACAGGCTCGTCACAATGATCAGAGCTGCCGCCAGACAGAAATTCCCCACCATCACTGTTTGGGGGGGCAACTACCGCGCCCGCCGCGGCCACCCCAGCAGAGGCGGCCGCGGCCGCCCCAGCACAAGCGGACGCGGACGCGGACGCCCCCGCAGAAGTAGAAGTGGACGCGGTCGCGGTCGCGGCCGCGACCGCGACCGCCCCAGCAGAGGCGGGCGCCGCAGCGGCATCCGCCGCACCACATGTAGCACTACCCTCCGGACCACCAGAAACAGCGGCGTCACCTTTCTTACCGCCAGTGCTCTTTGTGTTCGCCTTTTCAGGACATGACCTAATAAGATGGCCTTCTGCGCCACACGCAAAACACTTCATGGTTTCAGATGTTGCAAACACCAAGTAGCTAAAGCCGTCAATCCTGAAATTAAAAGACGCGTTCAGTTCAGCAGAGCTGTCTTTCAACACCATGAAACACTGCCTCCTGTGACATACAACTTGCTTCAGCAGGGGTGATTTACTACCCAGAGAGACCATTCTGATAGGGGACACAACCTGGCCAAAACGGGACAACTCTCTAATCAGCTGATCATTTTTAACGAAAGGAGGAGCGTTTGAGATGGTGATCCTCCTAGACGGGTTCGCCAGCGGTAAAACGGGAGTAAAAGTGTCACCTATGACCACTCCCTGTGCCACCACCTGATCAGCTTTTTCAGTCGAATCCAGAAAGATCACAATTGCGCTGTTCATCCTCGATGCTGATTTTATGCTGCCATGCCCAACCACCTGTCCTACAGCGAGGCTGGCCTCCTCCACAGAACAGGGAACTGTCGGGAGGATTCTCACACCATGACGCCGGGTTAAGCGCTCAAACTCCACACCACCATCAATCACCGGCATGATGCCGGCCAGAAAAAACCGGCAGCAGAAGCTACCGTTCCCCAACACACTCACTCCAACACTCACACCCCAACACACCCACACTCAACCCACTATATTAAACACACACACACCTCAAACACACAAGATAGAGAAAAAGTTAGAAAATACAAAGTTTAAAGTACTCACTCGACACCACTCCACACCCCTGCTCCCACAAACGCCCACACATCGAGAGAGAGAGAGAGAGAGTGTGTGGCCGGCATAATATTGCGATACTTTGTGGTACCTATACTGTACTGTGATTCTTTATTAAAATTATTTGATAGTTGTTGCAAATACAAACTTAAGCCGCTTTCAAGCTATAGTTGGTGAGCATAAATCCATCCATCAGCATAAATTAGCACCAAAGCAACCTGGGATGTCGTCTTCTTCTTCTGGCTGCTCCCTTTAGGGGTCTCCACAGAGGATCATCTGCTTCCGTCTCACCCTCTCCCTTCATCTTCCTCTGTGACACCAGCCCTCTCCATGTCCTCCTTCACTACATCCATGAATCTTCTCTGTGGTCTTCCTTTTTCCTCCTGCCTGGCAGCTCCATCTTCAACATTCTTTGTCCAATAGCTCATTTATCCCTCCTGTACACATGCCAAAACCATCTCAGCCTTGCCTCTCTTACTTTGTCTCCAAACCGCTCAATATGAGCTGTCCCTCTGATATACTCACTTCTAATCTTGTCTCTCCTAGTCACTCCCAATGAGAATCTTAGCATCTTCAACTCTGCCACCTCCAGCTCCATCTTCAGTCTTTTTGTCAGCACCACCGTCTCCAAACCATACATCATAGCAGGTCTCGCTACTGTCTTGTAAGTCTTCCCTGTCTTCACGTCATTGATGTCACAACAATGTGCCAGTCAGCCTGGAAGCTGGGGATGCTGTGATCACCAGCTACTGTTCATTACAATATACAGTAGTTGAGTGTGACCGGCCTTTACAAGCGTTTTTTGGTGGGGCCATGTGTTTGTGTGTTGCTTTTCCAGCACCACACAGTACAGGATGAGGTTTTTCCACAGGGGAATGCCACGGAAAATAAGAGGAGCAGAGGCTGACATCGTACAAGTTAATGTGGACTGAACAGGGAGACTGTCCTGGGCTTAACCAGCCTGTCTCCCACAGCTTTCATTCTCAGCTTGACAGCAGCCGCTGACTGGCACCGAGGCTGTAGACTCCGAGGGGATTGACTGAAACTCGATGCTCTTGAAAGAAACTTTTCACTCTCAGCTGCTGTGGTACCTGTGTACAGGTACATCTCAGATAAGTAGAATATCATGAAAAAGTTCTATATTTTTTGCCACTCATTTCAGAAAGTGAAACCTATATATTATATAGATTCTTTACACAGACTGTGAAATATTTCAAGTGTTTATTTTAATTTTGATGATTATGGCTGACAGCCCATGAAAACCCCAAATGCAGTTTCTCAAAAAATTAGGATATTACATAAAATTAATTTCAGAAAATCATTTTTTAATAGAAATGTTGGCCGACTGAAAAGTCTGTCCATGTACCACTCAATACTTGGTCGGGGCTCCTTTTGGATTAATTACTGTATGAATGTGGCGTGGAGGTGATCAGCCTCTCCTGACCTAAACCCCACAGAGAATCTATGGAGGATTGTCAAGAGGAAGATGAGAGACACCAGACCCACAATGCAGACGAGCTGAAGGTCACTATCAAAGCAACCTGGACCTTCATGACACCTCAGCAGTGCCACAGGCTGATCACCTCCACGCCACATTGATACAGTAATTAATCCAAAATTTGCCCCGACCAAGTACTGAGTGGTACATGGACAGACTTTTCAGTCGGCCAACATTTCTTTTAAAAAATGATTTTTTAAAATTAATTTTATGTAATATTCTAATTTTTTGAGAATCTGAATTTGGGGTTTTCATGGGCTGTAAGACATAATCATCAAAATTAAAATAAACACTTGAAATATATCAGTCTCTGTGTAATGAATCTATATAATATATGGGTTTCACTTTCTGAAATGAGTGACAAAAAATATTGAACTTTTTCATGATATTCTCATTTTTTGAGACGTACCTGTAATTCCTGCTGCTGCTTCCAAATGATCATAATCTGTCAGAACAATGGCAGACGGCTGTCTGCCATTATCGACTCCTTTCCACTCTCTGTCGCTGTGCCATGACGTGGTGACGGTGACACCAACTTCACTGCAGGGCGCCCTCTTCAAGTGTCTGCCGAGCAGAGGTGAGGTGGGCAACGACCCACATCACTTGCAGGGTCAGTGTGACCAGGGCATTTAACCCAGGTGACCCTATTCAAACGACAGAAGCAACCCTGGTCTTGCAGGTTTAGCTTGGATTTCTGGGCTAGTTTAAGTTTTTATCCGTTAAGGTACCAGAGTAATAAAAAACAACTGATTTTCAGTCCACTAGATTGTGCTGAATGCTCTCTGGTTAGGTCAGCATAGTGAAGGAGTGACTCCTGAGATGTAGCCGGGATCGGGACAGGAAATCCACAATATAGGATATTGCAATACTCAGTGTGTTGCAAGAATATTGCAACACACAGAATATTGACCCGTGCTGGCAAAATGAGTTGGAAAGCGCACCGCGTCATTACGAGCTGCAGGCAGCAGAAGTCATAAATCATGACTCGTTCTTTGTTTGCTAGCGGCAAGTCCCAGAAAAAAACCCCATGAGTGCCTGGTATCATTGGAAAGCTTAGAAAACATACTTTCTAAAAATATGTATGTTTTTGCAGAAGACGTAACTCCTGACCGATTGAATGTGAGTTTTAAACCTAGCCAAAATATAAACAAATGGTCTTTTTCCAGTGTCCGTTTTTGCACATTTCCTACAAATTAAATATCATTTTGAAGGTCTTTCAATACAGGATATGGAAAAAGCATTATCTCAGTTTTGATAATTTCCTCAAAGTGACTCATTTTGCCAGCATGGGTCACACATTGTAACACGACCCAGGTGTTGTGATAAAGTTGTATTATGCAGCCTCTGGTGATTGCCACCCCTACTGTTTGATTGATAATGTTGGTTCTGTTGTTGTGTTCCAGATCTGGGATTTGGCCGATCCTGATGGGAAGGGATATTTGGACAAGCAGGTGAGGAAATATGTCAAATCAGACCAAAGCAGATTTGGTAAAAGGATTTTATTTGGTACAGTTAAGCACAAAAACAATTACATTTGTCTCTTTCTACTGTATATACAGTAGATTATGTAAGTGGCCTATTCTGCATTTTAACATCCTATTTCTTTCATTCTTGGACTCTTGGATTTTGATTTGTTTTTGATTTGCAGTTCAAAATAATTATTTCTCTCTTCCTGTGCTCTGGTGCAGCCCTGCAGGTCATCTGTCTGTACAGCGCCGTTTAGATTCAAGCCACCCTCTTTTTTAGTCAGCTTTCTTCTGACTGACAGCATGCAGTTCTCAGTGTAGAAGAAAGTGTCAGAAATTTGTGTTTGTGCCAGTCTGAAGACTAAGCTTTTGTGTCACAGGTTTATTTTTACACACATGACCTCATTATTTGGTAAAGCAGAATACAGTAGGTGCTTATACCGTTTTCATTTCTGACGTGAAAGGAAGGCAATCTCTCTAAGGATCTGTAGGAATATTTTAAAGATGCACTCCGGTGGATATAAATCCCCTATAAAAACAATTCTACATTGCCTAAAATGTTCTCGTATGCCCTTTTTTCTACAAAAAAATCTTTGATTGTCTTACAGTTTCATGTCAAAATCTTTTCACTTTTCCTCCTCCTTTAAACACCAGGATCTGTCCACCCAGATCCCCCAAGGCTAATAGTGGCTAACGCTACATTATACAGAATAAAACCTGAGATAAAAAGACTTACCAGTTGAAGGACATGCCCAGTTGCATGCACGGCGGCCCAGGATAATGACTTAAAAGCGGTTTAATGGTAAAACCCATCTCAATTTGGGTCAAGTTTTCAAAGCAGTGCTGTCCAAAAACGCTAACTAGCCTGGATTCTAACTTCAGCTAGGCCAGAGAGTCCTGATTGGCTCAACACTACAGACCCGTTACAGTTGCATCACAGAAACTTTCTGCGCAAATTCGCCTTTTTTCAGGGAACGGGGCTTAAGTGAACTTTAAAGCAAGAAACAGAGATATGAGTCATTTGAGTGAGTTTGCTCTTGATATGTCTTGTAAGTCATAAAAAACATGTAAGAGGCATGTTAACAAGAAAAAAAGTTGGTTTTTGGCATCGTGTCACTTTAAAAGACACTTTATGGTCTCACTTTCTTTTTCCACTCAGGGTTTTTATGTGGCTCTGCGGCTGGTGGCCTGTGCTCAGAGCGGACAGGAAGTCAGTTTGTCTAGTCTCAATCTAACAGTCCATCCTCCAAAGTTTGTAAGTGCTGTCCATAGAATTTAAAATGCTGTTTCTGTTGTTCTTATTTTCATCATTTGTCGTTTTCATGTTATTACTGTATGTTCATCCCCAATCCCAAAAAGGTTGGCATACTGTGTAAAATCTCAATAAAAACAAAATGAATTGATATGCAAATGTCACAAATGTCTAGTTTGCTCAGTAGAATGCAGACAACCTATCAAATGTTGAAAGTGAATCATTTTACTATTAAAACATATCCGCTCATTTTAAATTTGATAGCAGCAACACGGTTTCAAAAGAGTTGTTTCAAGGGCAGAAAAAGGCTGGCAAAGTAGGTGGTACTAAAGAGAAATAACTGGAGAAACATATTGCATCCAATTTAGTTAATGGGTAACGAGGCAGTAATGTGATTGGCTAGATAAAGACCACCTTAAGGTGCGTTCAGACCAAATGCCAACGGGCGGCGCAAATCCATACAAAGTGAATGGAAAGAGGCGAGTACACATGAAATTGCGCCTTTGCGTGTTCATGTCCGAGGTAATATGCTAGCTTTGACATTCTGCCGTCACTGGAGTAAAAGTATCAGAATTGCACAGTAGACTAGTTTGAAAATGAGACTCACTCAGCTGGAGACAGAAGGACCGGGCACTCTTCAGCTGAATCGGGATTTCCGGGTTATTCATCCACGGCTTCCTGCCACAAAGAGCTATTAGAATAATAAACAAAGCAGCTTACAGGGAACCAACAAACCCACTTTTTCTTAAACAAAAAACTCTCAAGTTGAAAGATCTGGTTGACTTTAAAACCGCAATAATAATGTTCAAAGTGAAGAATTTATCACTGCCCGCAAATATCCAAAAGTTGTTCCAAACAAGGGAGAAACGATATCACTTCAGAGGAACATGTATATTTCAAAAGCCTACAGTGAGAACAACCACCAAGCAACACTGTGTTTCAGTGCAAGGAGTCAGATTATGGAACGATTTTGGACCTGAATTAAAATCGTGTACAACGCTTGGACAATTTAAACAAAAACTAAAGGAAGAAATACTCCAAACATATATACAAGACGACATGTAAACTCACATAAGGATTGACATATCCAGCCTGTGTTGTGTTGTAGCTTAGTTTTTTTTTCTTTTTTTTTTTTTTCTTTTTCTCTGTGACATTTTGTCTTAGATTTGTTTTTGAATAGTAACCGCTTAACTTAGCCTAGCTTAGTTTTCTTTTTTCTCTCAGTCACATTTTGTCTTAGCTTTGTTTTAAATTGTAATCGCTCTTGTCTTGTTTTTCTCTTTTTTCTCTTTTGAATTCTTGGATGGAATATGGGTGGGCAATATAAGCTGCGGCTTCAGCCATCACCCATTTCGGATAACTTACGTGGAGTTGTATAGTAGGAGGAGTCTTTGTCTAATTTGACCTTGTTGTTATATTATACAGTTTCTTTTAACCTGTACTGTACTGTCCGAAATAAATTCATTCATTCACAAACATGCTAGCAAGCTATCAATGGAAACACTCACCAGCTTAAAAAGTTTTGGAAACAGGGACAACTTTTTCAGGTGAGCCCTCCGTTGGATAATATAAACCTAAAGCATGACATTATTTTGGGGATTTCCACAATAGACTGAACACAGCTGCAGAAGTTATAAAGGCAACTTTGCCTGTCTGCATCTCACTCAGACTCTGAATTCATGTTTATTCGCGCATTTACATTGTTATAATTGCGCTGCCTGAAAAATTCACCCTTTCACGTTTGGTGTGAATGCACCTTTAGAGATGCAGAATTTCTCAGAAGTAAAGATTCAGTATTCTGCTAAAACTGTTGAAGGAGTCATTGACTGCACTTTTTCCACATTTTAACAGCTCACACTTGTGCTAATGAAGTGTTTGTGACATATTTTGTTCACATTTTAAATTACTGAAGCAGATTTTTAAAATTTATTCCTGGCTTTGTTGAAACGCTCTGATTTAAAGCCTATTACTTTAAGAAATAACTAGAGTGGTGGTTTAGAGGTAGAGTATCCGCCCCACAACTGGGAAGTCGTGGATTCAAGGCCGAGTCATACCAAAGCCCATATAAAAATGGTACTTTCCGCCTTCTAGCTTTGTGCTCAACATAGTAGAATGGGAAAGGAAAGTTAACGCACAGCTGCCAGAGGACTGCCCCCCCCCCACTGTAGCTTTCACTACTTACAGTAGCTGTGTAGCCTAGGGTCAGAGAAACTGAGATGGGGCCACCCCTGTACACCACATAGTGTCCCACATGCTGTGGAGGGGATTAATTAACTAACTTTAAGAAACAACCTTCAAGTATTCAGCTCTGCCCTCCCTCTTATGTCAGTTAGCCATTAGCTGACTAGCTTTTAGCCTTTAGCTTTTAGCCTCCTTCTAGCTCAGATGAGCAGTGCTGGTTCACTGATCCACAGGCAATAGTGTATGTCGTGCCACTCCGGCCCATCTCCCAATAGTTTTGCCATGATTCTATAACAAATTGCTAGCTCCACAGTTTTGTCAGCAATTTTCTCATCAGTCGCCACCAGTAGCCTTGGGTCCTGGGCCAGATGGGTTGCAGTGACTGGTGCACCAGTGCTGGTGATTTGTTCTGGAATCACGGCGAAATCATTGGGAGATGGGCCGGAGTGATGAGAGGTACAGTCATGTGAAAGAATTTGGACACCCCATTAAATATTCAGTTCTTTTGTAAGAAATGTTCACATATCTACAGTATCTCACAAAAGTGAGTACACCCCTCAAATTTTTGTAAATATTTTATTATATCTTTTCATGGGACAACACTGAAGATATGACACTTTGATCCAATGTAAAGTGGTCAGTGTACAGCTTGTATAACAGCGTAAATTTGCTGTCCCCTCAAAATAACTCAACACACAGCCATTAATGTCTAAACCACTGGCAGCAAAAGTAAGTACACTCCTAGTGAAAATGTCCAAATTGTGCCGAATTAGCCTTTTCCCTCCCCAGTGTCATGTGACTCGTTAGTGTTACAAGGTCTCAGGTGTGAATGGGGAGCAGGTGTGTTAAATTTGTGTTATCACTCTCACACTCTCTCATACTGGTCACTGGAAGCTCAACATGGCAAAGAACTCTCTGAGGATCTGAAAAAAAGAATTGTTGCTCTACATAAAGATGGCCTAGGCTAAAAGAAGATTGCCAACACCCTGAAACTGAGCTGCAGCACGGTGGCCACGACTACAGCAGTTTAACAGGACAGGTTCTACTCAGAACCAGCCTCGCCATGGTTGACCAAAGAAGTTGAGTGCACGTGCTCAGCGTCATATCCAGAGGTTGTCTTTTGAAAATAGACATATGAGCGCTGCCAGGATTGCTGCGGAGGTTGAAGGGGTGGGAGGGTCAGTCTGTCAGTGGTCAGACCATACGCCACACACTGCATCAAATTGGTCTGCATGGCTGTTGTCCCAGAAGGAAGCCCCTTTTAAAGATGATGCACGAGAAAGCCCGCAAACAGTTTGTTGAGGACAAGTAGACTAAGGGCATGGATTACTGGAACCATGTCCTGTGGTCTGATGAGACCAAGATAAACTTATGTGGTTCAGATGGTGTCAAGTGTGTGTGGCGGCAACCAGGTGAGGAGTACAAAGACAAGTGTGTCTTGCCTACAGTTGAGCATGGTGGTGGGAGTGTCATAGTTTGGGGCTGCATGAGTGCTGCCGGCACTGGGGAGCTACAGTTCATTGAGGGAACCATGAATGCCAACATGTACTGTGACATACTGAAGCAGAACATGATCCCCTCCCTTCAGAAACTGGGAAACAGGGCAGTATTCCAACATGATGACCACCCCAAACACACCTCCAAGACGACCACTGCCTTGCTAAAGAAACTGAGGGTAAAGGTGATGGACTGGCCAAGCATGTCTCCAGACCTAAACCCTATTGAGCATCTGTGGGGCAAACTCAACCGGAAGGTGGAGGAGCTCAAGGTCTCTGACATCCACCAGCTCCATGATGTTGTCATGGAGGAGTGGAAGAGGATTCCAGTGGCAGCCTGTGAAGCTCCAGTGAACTCCATGCCCAAGAGAGTTAAGGCAGTGCTGGAAAATAATGGTGGCCACACAAAATATTGACACTTAGGGCACAATTTGGATATTTTCACTAGGGGTGTACTCACTTTTGTTGCCAGCGGTTTAGACATTAATGGCTGTGTGTTGAGTTATTTTGAGGGAACAGCAAATTTACACTGTTATACAAGCTGTACACTGCCTACTTTACATTGTACCAAAGTGTCATATCTTCAGTGTTGTCCCATGAAAGGATAATAAGATATTTACAAAAATGTGAGCGGTGTACTCACTTTTATGAGATACTGTATGTCCAACCTTGTTTTTATTTCTATTTGCATTTTTAAATTTATTTTAGCCATTGTAAATGGCAATGAATGTGGGGGTGTCCTTAAAAAGATGGGGGGTGTCCTAATTTATTCTTCACTATTGTTAGGATTACATTTTACAGAAAATTTGGAAAGTCTTTAATTCATTTTTAATTGTTTAGTTGTATTGCATGAATCTCCCACTATTTTTAACATTGATATTAACAATCCATATGTCCAAATATGTTAAACACACAGGCTTATACAGGGTGTCCTAATTTTTTCACATAACTGTATATTGTGGACTGTGGGCTGGTGAACTAGGTGGTGACAGGGATGGCTGTTAGGATGACTGAGATCTGAAGAAAATAATATAAGTCGCGCTTGGTGCCAGCCTCGTGGTACCAGTGTTAGCTTGGGGGCTAATAGGCTGCCTTTAGCAAGCAGCTAGGTGGGACAATAATAGAGCAGTGGGTGGGTCTTCAGAACGGCGGTGGATTGGCTTTGTCAAATCATGACATATACGATTTACCTGGAAGAGTCAAAAACATTTCTGGGAGAGAAAAACAAGATAAAAGGCTGTGTGTTTTTTAAGAGAATTGACTGTTTTGAAATTTTTTTGATAATCACGTGACCAATGGACACATTTCAGACAGTTAAAATCTACAAACACACCATTTTTCAGTCAATGACCCCTTTAAAACATTGTGGAACAGTTTAAGAATGTTCCTCAATGTAAACTTGTGAAGACCGTGAATATGTCATTGTCGGTCTCACATGATCTCATCAAAAATGTAGATCCAGTCCTACAGACTGGATGGCCGTAATCTTTGGGACCTCAGGCAGCGCAGCAGTTCATGGAAATCACTGAATGGGCTTAGGAGCACTAGCCTGTAAACCAGATGTTTAAAGAAGTAGTTAAAGTGAGAGGTACTTCTCCACAGTGGTAAATGGGCAGCACGGTGGTGCAGTGGTTAGCACTGTTGCCTTACAGCTAGAAGGTTCCAGGTTCGAATCCCCAGGCTGGCAAGGGTAGGAACCTTTCTGTGTGGAGTTTGCATGTTCTCCCTGTGCTGCGTGGGTTTACTCCGGGGGCTCCGGTTTCCTCCCACAATCCAAAGACATGCATGTTAGGTTAATTGGTTGGTCTAAATTGTCCCTAGATATGTTTCCTATAGGCCCTTAGAATAGAGGGTTAGTATTAGTGAAAGCGCTTTGAGTGATCTTTGTGACTAGAAAAGGGCTATATAAGTGTAGGTTAGTTAGTTAGTTAGTAAACATGGCCGACTCTTTTGTGTTGCTGACATTAAGTTTAAGATGAGCTAATATTTTTCATGAAATAGTAAAATATCTCACTTTCAGCATCTGGTGTTTTCTGTGTTGTGCCGTGAATAAAATAATGGCTTATGAGATTATGCAAATTATTGCAAACTGCTTCTGTTTAGATGTTACAGTACCCCGGCCTTTTGGAATTGTTGTTGTAATTACACATCAGAGCTGGTGCATAGATGATGTGCACGTGTTGTGACAGGCTTTTTTTTTTTCCATTTGTGTGGGTTCAGAAGGACACCAGCAGTCCTTCTCTAAGCAGCACAGTCCCAGCCTCGGGAGAGTCACACTGGGCCGTCAGGGTTTGTACAAACACACACACACACATGCACACATACGCACACATACAGAGCGAGAGGTGCTGTAATCATTCTTAAAGGCCTCTTGATTTAATAATTCCTTTTAGTAATAAATACAAGCTGATGAGATTTATTTATTTGCTCTTTGTATGTGTTTCATCTGTAGCCCGAAGAGAAGAACAAATTTGATGGGATATTTGAAAGTTTGGCCCCAGTTAATGGCCTGTTGTCTGGAGATAAAGTCAGACCAGTCCTAATAAACTCCAAGCTACCTCTGGATGTTCTTGGGAAGGTATTCACTTTATTTCTGACTTTATATTTGATCTTTAATTACTTGGTTGTTCATTGGGAATGAAAGACAGATATAAAGTGGCATCAGTATAACTGTCTTTGGTACAAAATTTATTAAGCTAATTAAAAAAATCTTTTCAAAAGTTATAAGCAGTTAATTCTTAAGAGTCTACTGACCCTGTCTTGTTCATTTCTTGATGTTAGGTTTGGGATCTGAGTGACATAGATAAAGATGGCCACCTGGACAAAGATGAGTTTGCAGTGGTGAGTGTTGTTTTGTAGGTTTTGTTAACAGAAGACTTAATACTAGATAGCTAAAGCCCCTTTTCCACGAGTACCTACTCAGCCCAACTTGACTTGACATGGTGTGATTGCTTTTCCATTTCAACTGAGTACCACCTGAAATGGGTGGGGTTGGGTTCACTACAGGAAGGCAGCCCGTTATCCCGTTAAGTTGTTGAGACGCTGACGTTTTCACTGATAATGTAAAAGATGCTTAAAGGTCTGATGACACGATTTTGACTTTTTTTAACATGTTGTGTAAACCCAGAAGTCATTGTTGATGATCAATATAACATTTACAACCGCGCCTGCATAAACTAGTTATCATCAAAAACCGCAGCCACTGACTAGACTGTGGTGCCGCCCACCAAATGAAGGGCGGCATCACCATGATGTAAGCGACAGAACGGACACTGGTGTTGTTGACTGGAATGACAGCAGCTTTGTAGCTCACAGTTTCTCTGGTTTCTTGTTTTAATTTTATGGCTATGCCTTCACGTTGTGTCGCAGGCTAAAAGAGCAGGCCGTGAAAGACCACATCACATGCTTCAGCTCCAACTGTCATAAGCCTCCTCATGTGCTCCTCGTGTGCTTTTATGCAGGAGGAGCGCACGAGGAGGGGAAGGATTAATGGATTTACGCACAGCTTTGACCTACTTTCTGTGATTGCTTGCTGACACTCGCCGGTCCGGCCACGTCCCCTCTATCATTATCATCAGCTGATTCCAACTCCCGCTGATCATGTTTCCCGGTCCTCACTCAGGTGCTTCTCATCACACCATCACCAGCAGTGCGTGTACTTAGTGGCCATTTGCCAGTCATCAGGTTCAGGTTACTTTATTTGTACCCGTAGGTAGATTTGTTTTGGAGTCTGGTGACATCCATATTTACAAGCCACTAATTACATTCAACATAGACACAAACACAGGCACACATGAAGCTGACTATAAACATGATAAAAATACTCAAGGCTCCATCAATCAGGGTATAAAAAGACAGAGATGAGGGAAAAACCAGAGGTAAGAGAGAAGAGTCATATTAAAAGTTAAAAACTAGTCAAAGAGGTTAAAAAACTCAAAGGTCTAAAACCCAATAAAATATTTAGAACCCAAGTGATATCCTACAAAAATAAGTAAATATAAAATGAAATTAATAAATAGGTACCTAAATTATGTAGAATATATTTTTACAGCTTGTTCAACTCTTTGACAGCAGCAGGGACAAAGCTGTTTTTGTAGCGCTGGGTTCTACTTTTTGGGACAGCAAACCTCCGTCTTGAGGGAAGAAGCTGAAAGTGGCAGTGCAAAGGGTGGGAGTCATCATTTAAAAAGGAGGTAGCCATCCTCTGTACTTGTCTGGTGTACAGGGATGTCAGGCTCAGCTGTGGCTCACCACGCAAACGACTGGACTATCTAACTACCTGATCCAAGGATTTCCTCTGTTTCAGTTTTATCTGACCAAACCATGACACTAAAGAAAAGGATAAAACAGATTCAATAAAAGCCCGATAAAACATTGTCATTATGGTTCGGTCAACTTGGAAGCGTGCAAGTTTTCTCAAGCAATGCAAATGTTGCTGACCCTTTTTGCACACCCTTTCACAGCTTCAAAGTTTAAATTACTATCAATAATCGTCCCAAGATATTTGTAGGATTGTACACATTCGGTGGTCTGGCCTTTTAGTATGGTGAATTTGTGCCTGGGATTTTTCCTCCTAAAGTCAATAATCATGTCTTTAGTTTTTGTCGTATTCAGCTGCAGGTAGGAATCCTCACACCAGTGAACAAAATCATCAACTACTGGGCCGTGGCCACTCTCACCATCCTGGAGAAGACTGACAATAACTGAATCATCAGCATACTTTATAATGTGTCTGTTGTCATGTCTGCTCCGACACATGTTTGTGTACAGGATGAAGAGTAGTGGTGACAACACACACCCCTGAGGAGAGCCAGTAGAAGAGCACTTTAGGTCAGACGATGTACCATTGACCCTTACTCTCTGCGTCCTGTTGGTTAAAAAATCCAGAATCCAACCCACCAGATTATTGCTCAAGTCAAATTGTTGCAGGAGCCTTTCAACTAAGATATGAGGTTGGATTGTATTAAAGGCGGAAGAAAAGTCTACAAATAAAAGCCTGGCATGTGTCCCATTAAAATCCAGATGTTTAAAAAGCATGTTAAACAGTGAGACAGTGGCATCCTCCACTCCTTTGTGTGGCCTATAGGCAAACTGCAGAGGATCCAATGCCTGCTCAGTCTGCCTTAGGACCTCACATCTGACCAGTTTTTCAAAAATTTTCATTAAAATTGAAGTCAAAGCAACTGGTCTAAAATCGTTTACCGTTTTAGGACAGCTGGATTTTGGAACAGGAACAACCACGGCTTCTTTCCAGATCTTAGGCACATGCTGTGTCTGTAAGGACTTATTGAAAATGTAATGAAATATAGGACTCAGTTCTTGTGCACAGGACTTTACCAAGCGCCCAGATATATTATCAGGGCCCTGACCTTTGTTCACTTTTACAGCGCAGAACTCCCTTTTAACATCCTGCACCTCGATATTAAAGTGCTGATTGTCTTTGAGTTTCTGTTTCAAATCTTGGGTTTCTGTGCTGAAATCAAAGGAGTCAAAACGACCATAAAAACCATTAAGAGCATTAGCCAGCTCTGTGTCTGAATTAAAACCATCTAAAAACACACGATTACTGCGCTCTGTGCTCTGAAGGCCTGCAGTAGTTTTCATACTGGCCCAGGCTGAACCAAGTTTCTTTGTTGCCATCTTGCTTTCCAATTCTGATTTATAATTCTGTTTTGCTCTTAAAATTTCGGCCTTCAGCTCCTTTGTGGCAACCTGTAGCTCAGAAACAGACCCCTGTTTAAAGGCAAGTGCTTTCCTCTGTAAGCAGGATTGAACTGATTTTGTAACCCATGGTTTGTTGTTGGGATATATTTTGACACGTTTACGTGGAACAATCTTATTTTTACAGAAAGCCATGTATGAGCATGTGACGTCAACCAGAGAGTCCAAATCATCCCCGCAGGCCAGTGTGAACACCTCCCAGTCTGTACAGTTAAAGCATTCCTGGAGGCTGTGCACTGAATCTTCTGTCCACACATCTATGTCTCTGGTCTCCACCTTGCCTCTTCTGAGAGCAGTTTTATATGTGGGCAGCAAATGTACACAGTTGTGATCTGAGGATCCTAAAGGAGGAAGGGGGAGTGATTTATAGGCCCTCTCTATGGATCCATAGCACAGGTCCAATGTCTTTTTTCACCTGGTTGGGCAGGAGACATACTGATAAAAGTTTTTAAGTGTCTTCTTTAAAGAAACATGGTTAAAATCCCCAAGAATGAAGTTTGGCGCCTCTGGAGAAATTGATTGCAGCTGCTGGATCACATCAAAGATGGTTCTGGAGGCGGAGTCAGCGTCTGCCCTGGGATGAATGTACACAGTTGTGATGAAAAGTTGGGGGAACTCGCGAGGCAAATAAAAGGGGCGTAGTGACACAGACAGCAGCTCCACATCGGGTGTACAGATGCGCTCTCTGACCGTGACAGATGTGCAGTACTGCTTATTAATATATAAACGTACTCCGCCCCCCTGACGTTTCCCCGTTACCTCTTCTTGCCGATCCGAGCGCAGCAGGGCTCCAAAGCCGTCAATCCACAGGTCTGCATCTCGGTCATGCACAGTAAGCCAAGATTCGGTGAAGGCCATGACACAGCAGTTCTTAAAGTCCTTCTGGTAGCGTACATTCCCTTGAATTTCATCCACCTTGTTTCTCAGAGACTGTACATTCCCAAAAATTATTGAAGGAAGAGGAATGTTACCAAACTGCCGTCTCCTACGGCGCAATTTCACACCTCCACGCCTTCCGCGCTTCCTTCTGCCGTCTCTCCCGTCTCTCTTTACACCGCTGTGTCCGTCTCTCAAAATAAAGTCCGGCAGTTGCGGCTTAGGCTCAATCACAGCCGCTGTATCAACCGTGTTTAAATGCAGCAACATGTCCCTGGAATACTGTATTCTGCCCGCCATTCTGCCCACCATGGAGCCGAACGCGTTTACTTCAGAAACAAAGAGCCAGAGGACAGATAGCAGCAGTGCAAGAAAGGGGAGGAAATCCATGTTGTAGGTACCAGGGAGCTCTTTGCCATATAGTCCACAAACACTCCAGGGCAGAAACGACACAGAGGATTTTATAAAAACATATAAAAGTACATAAAAACACACACACAGACGACGCACTATTTCACCAGCTGCCGGTCGCTGCGTGCGCATGCGCCCGGCTGACCAGCAGTCATGCACTGCTGGTCCATGGTATTGTCATTTGTGTTGTTAGTCTGCCAGTATTTTCAGCACTCTCACAACGTTAGTCACTCCATGTTCGCCGTGGTTCTCATGCATCCTTGAAGCGATGTCGGCTCTGGGGCGCACCTGTGGCTAACATGTATCCTCTCATTCGTTCACTGGGCGATGCTGGCCCCCGAACGCCATCAGTGAGTGTGTTTGTGTTTTTTGTACGTCTTCACCTTTTTGGGAATTAAGATAAGATAAGCCTTTATTAGTCCCACAATGGGGAAATTCCAGGATTGCAACAGCACAGGGATAGCAACACTCAGAGCAACAATCAGAAGGCAAGAAAAAACAAGAGCAGCTAGTATACATACGTACATATTACTATAAATAAATAAATAAATAAATATATATATATATATATATATATATATATATATATATATATATATACAGTTAGGCCCAGAAATATTTGGACAGTGACACAATCTTCATGATTTGGGCTCTGCATGCCACCACATTGGATTTGAAATGAAACAACTACAACGGAATTGAAGTGCAGACTTTAAGGTTTAATTCAAGGGGTTGAACAAAAATATATGATTAAACATGTAGGAATTGTAGCTATTTTTATACAAATGCTCCTCATTTCAGGGGCTCAACAGTAATTGGACAAATAAACATAACCCTAAGTAAAATGTTACTTTTCAATATTTTGTTGAGAATCCTTTGCAGGCAATGACTGCCTGAAGTCTGGAACCCATGGACATCACCAAACGCTGGGTTTCCTCCTTTGTGATGCTTTGCCAGGCCTTTACTGCAGCTGTCTTCAGTTGTTGCTTGTTTGTGGGTCTTTCTGCCTTAAGTTTTGTCTTGAGCAAGTGAAATGCATGCCCGATTGGGTTGAGATCTGGTGATTGACTCGGCCATTGCAGAATATTCCACTTTGTTGCTTTAAAAAACTCATGGGTTTCTTTTGCAGTATGTTTTGGATCATTGGTGAAGTGCCGTCCAATCAACTTTGCTGCATTTGGCTGAATCTGAGCAGAAAGTATATCCCTATACACTTCAGAATTCATCCGGCTGCTTCTGTCTTTTGTCACATCATCAGTAAACACAAGTGACCCAGTGCCATTGGAAGCCATGCATGCCCATGCCATCACACTGCTTCCACCATGTTTTACAGAAGATGTAGTGCTTTGGATCATGAGCTGTTCCAATTCTTCTCCAAACTTGCTTCTTCCCATCATTCTGGTACAGGTTGATCTTAGTCTCATCTGTCCAAAGAATGCTGTTCCAGAACTGGGCTGGCTTCTTCAGGTGTTTTTTGGCAAAGTCAATTCTGGCCTTTCTATTTTTGAGGCTGATTCATGGTTTGCACATTGTGGTGAATCCTTTGTATTTACTCTCATGAAGTCTTCTCTTTATGGTAGACTTAGATACTGATACACCTACTTCCTGGAGAGTGTTCTTCACTTGAGTGGATGTTGTGAAGGGGTTGTTCTTCACCATGGAAAGGATTCTGTGATCATCCACCACTGTTGTCTTCCGTGGACGTCCAGGCCTTTTTGAGTTCCCAAGCTCACCAGTGCACTCTTTTTTTTTCTCAGAATGTACCAAACTGTTGATTTGGCCACTCCTAACATTTCTGCTATCTCTCTGATGGATTTCTTCTTTTTTTTTTTTCAGCCTCAGGATCGTCTGTTTCACCTCCATTGAGAGCTCCTTTGACCGCATGTTGTGTGTTCACAGCAACAGCTTCCAAATGCAAACGCCACACCTGGAATCAATTCCAGTCCTTTTAACTGCTTAATTGATGACAGGTTAACGAGGGAAGAGCCCATGCAGCCTTATGTTTTTTTTGCAGCCTTCTGAGTCAATTGTCCAACTACTTTTGGTCCCTTGAAAAAGAGGCGGCTACGTATTAAAGAGCTGTAATTCCTAAACCCTTGCTCCAATTTGGATGTGAATACTCTCAAAGTCTTTGGGCATGATGGTGACCCTCTCGGCGTGGATGGCGCACAGGTTGGTGTCCTCGAAGAGACCCACCAGGTAGGCCTCGCTGGCCTCCTGCAGAGCCATGACGGCGGAGCTCTGGAAGCGCAGGTCGGTCTTGAAGTCCTGAGCGATCTCCCTCACCAGGCGCTGGAAGGGCAGCTTACGGATGAGCAGCTCCGTGGATTTCTGGTAGCGACGGATCTCTCTCAGAGCCACGGTACCGGGCCTGTAACGGTGAGGCTTCTTCACTCCGCCGGTGGCCGGAGCGCTTTTTCGAGCAGCCTTGGTGGCTAGCTGCTTCCTGGGGGCTTTTCCTCCAGTAGATTTACGGGCGGTCTGCTTAGTTCTTGCTATCGCTCTTTATTATTCTGTCTTATATTTCTTGCACGCCGCCTAAACTCCAGCCCGGCACCCGCGTCGTTTTCGCTTCAGTTCCCCGGTATGTCGAGTTTCTCCGTTAGCACCGGGTGGCGGTTGAGTGCTAGCTAGCTCTTCCCTGCTGTATCGTCTCCTGCTGTAAACAGTGGCTCCGTCCGCCGACTCGGGAGACCTTTGGGGCGATCTGTGTGTCCTTGATATATATATAGAGTGAAAGGTGTGCCGGATCAGAAAGAAGAAGGAAGATAAAAAGACTCAGAATTGAGCCGCTGTTGCAAAAGGCAGCCAACTCGTGTGGCGCCGAGTGTGGCTGTATTTCTGTATTAAATGTGCTGTGGTGAACCCTGCACATAAATCCTCGTTATTTCATCCTCCCTCTCCATGCCCTGCATAAGAGCGCATGGAGGGTCATGATGAATGGATTTATGCGCAAGATTCAGCAGATAATACATACTGTAAATACATAAAGATAATCCATAATAAACCCGATGCCTGAGCCACAGAGAATACACTGCTATGATTCTATTGAAAAATCGGGTTTAAATAAATTATATTTATGAACAAATAATTTGTTGCAATATCTGTAACAAAAGAATAACACTCGGTGTTCCCCTGTCATGTGTTTGTCGCTGCTGCTGCGCCGGCCATGTGTACTTCTCCACTGTCACTCTCTGAGTCTGACTCGCTTGGCACAATGCCCGCTTGGCACAGCTCAAACCTGTACGGTCTGATGCCCCCAGATTCTTCATTGTCATCCCATTCTTCGGAACTATAATTGTCTGAAGATTATACAACACAAACCAATTCCAGACTACATGTGCTGGAACGCTCATGAAAACGTCTGATATTTGCGTGAAAAAAAGCCTGTTTGACTTAGAACTGCACAGACCAACCTATTTTGTCATATTGTATTCAGCTTTTTTCAGCTTTATTTATTCTGTGCCGCATCACAACAGAGGCCGTCTCATGGCGCCAGAGTGCAGAGAAAAACCCCACAGTTGCAGAAAAACCCAGCAATCAGACGATCCCCTATGAGCAAGCACTAAGCGACAGTGGAGAGGAAAAACTCCCATTTGGCAGGAAGAAACCTCTAGCAGAACCAGACTCAGGGAGGAGCAGTCATCTGCTGCAACTGGCTGGGGGTGAGGGGATAGGGAGGATGGAGAGGGCAGACATAAGAACATAACAGTAAGATGCCAAGTACATTATTAGAGGTCAACCAGCAATATGGATCAGATAACAGCAGAACAAAAGTGGGGATAAAAGACACAAAATCCCTCCTTAAACGTAAGCTATGTATATTGAAAAGAAGGATTTTACCCTGTTCTTAAAAACAGAGACCGAGTCTGACTCCCGGACCCAGAGTGGTAGCTGGTTCCAGAGAGAAGGAGCTTGGTAGCAGAAGGCTCTCCCTCCCACTGTACTTTTGGAGATTCTGGGCACCACAAGTAAGCCAACATTTTGGGAGCATAATGCTCTGTTAGAATTGTAAGGTAATATCAGATCTTTTATGTATTGGGGGGCCTGATTATTAAGAGCTTTGAAAGTAAGAAGAAGGATTTTAAACTTGATTCTAAATTCTATGGGAAGCCAATGAAGGGAGGACAGAACCAGAGAGATATGATCTCTTTTTCTAGAACCAGTTAAAACTCTAGCAGCAGCATTTTGAATCAACTGAAGATTTTTTAAGGATACTTTAGGACAACCAGATAATAACGAATTACAATAATCTGATCGAGAGCTGACAAAGGCGTGAATCAGTTTCTCAGCATCATTTAGAGACAAGATGCTCTTGATCTTGGCAATATTGCGCCGATGATAGAAGGCAGTCTTAGAAACAATTTTAATATGTGAATTAAAGGACAAATCTTGATCAAAAATAACTCCAAGGTTCCTCACAGAACTATTCAAAGTGAGAATGGCGGTATCTAAATTAAAGGCATAATTTGAGAAGGAATTTCTTTAAGATGTTTTGGGCCAACAAGAATGATTTCAGTCTTATCAGAGTTTAATAGTAGAAAATTACAAGTCATCCAAGCTTTGATGTCCTTAAGACAGACATCTAACTTAGCTAATTGATTACAATCATCAGGCTTCTTTGACAGGTATAGTTGTGTGTTGTCTGCGTAACAGTGAAAATGTATACAGTGCTTTCTGATGATTTTGCCTAACGGGAGCATATATACACTAAAAAGAGTAGAGCCCAACACAGATCCCTGTGGAACTCCGTGACTGAGCCTAGAGTTGGAAGAAACTTCATCGTTAATGTGAACAAACTGAAATCTATGGGACAAATAAGATCTAAACCACTGCAACGGAGTTCCATTTAGTCCAGCAAAGTGTTCTAATCTATCAAGTAGAATGGCATGATCGATAGTGTGAAAGGCTGCACTGAGATCTAAAAGAACAAGAACAGAGACAAATCCATTATCAGATGCGATCAGGAGGTCATTAGTGACCTTCACTAAAGGAGTTTCAGTGCTGTGATTAGCTCTGAACCCAGATTGAAACACCTCAAACAAACCAACTCCCTGCAAATGGTCAGTTAGTTGCACAGCAGCAACTCTTTCCAAGATTTTTGAAATGAAAGGCAAATTAGAGATTGGTCGATAATTGGCCAAAAGTCCTGGATTGAGAGTCGGTTTTTTGAGTAAGGGTTTAATTACAGCAGTTTTAAAAGCCAGTGGAACATAATCCAGAGTTAAAGAAGAATTAATTATAAGAAGAATACGGCTACCAATAATTGGGAAGATGATTTTAAACAACCTAGAAGGAATAGGGTCTAAAAGGCAAGATGATGAAAGGCAAGATTTGGCTACCAAATCTAGAGTCCAATGCAGAGAGGCTGTAACACTATCAACCATGCCATCAGTCACAAATGGAGCAGACTCTCCATCTATTATTTCTGTTGTTTCTGTTGTGTTGACTAGGGATGGGCATTCGGTGAAATTTTCTTCACCGATCGCCGGGAGAATTAATGATTAATAATCGGTTAATCATTAACATTTTTAGGTAGGTAGACTGCATTAGAACATCAGGTATCAGCACGGAGGGCACGGAGAGCCGCACAATTCAAATCTACCTCTCTCTCTCAAATCTCTCTCTCTCTGTTCTCGTGTTTGCTCAGCTCGGGAATCTCGCAAGCTGATTGGCCGAGACGTTTCACCCCGCAAGCTGATTGGCCGAGACGTTTTACCCAGCTCTCTCTCCCTGCCGAGCGGCCACCCAACAAACGAAGACCGCATTCATTGCTCTATCGCTCGTATTGCTTAGTCTAGCCGCGTGGAACTTTTTGCTGTTCTCTTGTGCCATTTTGTGCGAAATAGTCTTCCCGTCGAGGCACTACGCCGCCTCCTGCAGCTTCCCTCGACGTGTGTACACCGAATCTTCATGACCTTCTCAATAAAGTTTCTGAAAAAAAAAAAATCTTCACGACCGCCATTACTCAGCGTGCAACCACTGTTGGCGGTTTCTTCGCGTAATAAGGGTGTTCCATGGACCCTGTCGATGAGGTATATTTGTATGCTGCATCGCAGTGATTGCAGTACACCTGGTCATTTTTTAAATTGAAATGGTCCCACGCAACACTTCGCCGTAACCGCCTCATGATTTGGCGATCGCCCTACGGAAGCCCGCATGTATCAACGGAGGCACGCCAGGGTACGGCGATGGTGTAATGTTGCCTCTGGTGCCCAAATTTTGCCATTGCATTGTTTGAGGACGGCCGTGCACTAGGCCTTAATAACCTCGGATTGTTTAAAAAAAAAAAAAAAAAACGGTTTGTCGACGAAAATGAACTTCCTCGGTGAAATTCTTAATGATCAATTATCGGTTAATCGGTAAATTATGCCCATCCCTAGTGTTGACCCATGGCATAGAGGAGACAATCTGCAAAAACTTGGCAACAACGTCATCAGAAAGACATCTGCTGTAGTAGTATTTTTCTTTAGGAAACAAGTGATCAGAGATAATGAAATCAAAAATTAACAGACAATGTCCAGACTGTACAGGATTATGAGGAGACACAACCAGATTTTTGATATCTATACCATAAGTCAGAACAAGGTCCAATGTATGGTGGAAATGATAGGTAGAATTTTTTACTTTCTGGGAAAACCCCATTGAGTCTAAAATTGAATTGAATGCCTTATTAAGACAGTCACTCTCAACATCAACATGTATATTAAAGTCCCCTACAATAATTATTCTCTTATCGGATTTCAGCACTAAATCAGCTAAAAATTTGGCAAATTCCGATAGAAACTCTGAATAGGCCAAGGGAGGATGATAAACTATGGCAAAAAGAATTGGGTTCAAGCCAAGATTGCCAACAGGCCCCACACTGAGGACCAAACCTTCAAAGGAATTAAAACATAATTTTTGCTCAACATTAACTAGTAATTTAGAATGGAAAATTGCCGCCACTCCACCACCATGACCGGAACCTCTGGGGTTATGACAGTTTAAATACCCAGAGGGAGTTGATTCATTCAGACCAACGTAATCATCTTGCCCGAGCCAGGTCTCTGTGAGGGATAGTAGATCGATCTGATGATCGATTAATAGAACATGGACCAGAAGAGACTTAGAAGATAGAGACCTAATGTTTAATAAACCACATTTAATTTTTAAATTTTGGGGAGGAACAGAGGCCAATTTATTAATTTTAGGGACTTGAGGTTGGGTTTGAATTTTACCAACATTTTGTTTAATCAGTTTGGGATGTTTATGAATTCTATTTTTATTTACTTTTTTATTAACTTTAGAGGGAGCAGAAAAAGGTTCTCTAAGGGAGGAGACAGGGGCAAAGTTGAAGGGTGGTGGACGAGGAGGAGCTGCAGAAGTGCGTGTGTTTTTCAAGTTGTGTTGTATTTGTCCTGGGTTACAATATTTAGGGCAACGGGAGACAGACTCCGTCTCTGTAGGATTATAAATCAAAGGCTGATCCAAAGAAGTGGGAACAGAACCAGAAAAGGGCAGTTTGGCAAACCCAGAAGCTTCAGAGCGAGTAAACACACCAGGTCCCAGTCACTGCACTAAAAAACACCGAATGGAATAGAATAGATCGTCTCTTAAAACACGTGCACCAAGTCTATTTGGGTGGATGGAGGCCTCATAAGTGATGGGCGGTTCCAGAATAAGTTAAAATTGTCAACAAAACCAATGTTAAAAATAGGACAAGTAAAACACAGCCAAGAATTAAGACTGAGAGTTCTGCTAAAACGATTACAGCCTCGTCTGAAAGGTGCCAAAGGCCCAGAGATGAGCGCACGTCTGCCACAGTTCATAAGAGTGGACAGAAGGCTCCTGAAGTTACTTTTTCAAATCTCCGATGCGTCATCTGGGATGTTATTGCATCCCACATGCACAACGACAGTTTGTACGTGGGGGAATTCATTCAGCAGGTCAGGGATAAGAGCCTCAATGTCAGAGACTCTAGCCCCAGGAAAAAAATGAGTAGTACAGTACCTACTTCTGACGTTCCTCACGATCGAGTCATCAATTACCAGCGTCGTCTGGGGGGTTTTTGTCGGTGGAATCTGACGTGGAGAGTAATTTTGCAGAGGGTGATGTTGTTGTTGCGAAGGCGGGGAGAAGCGCTCTCTTCTATCTGGAGCTGGTGTGTGATTTGACACATCCACGGTGGTCTTTATCCGGGGTTTGCGGACATGAGCCGCTGCTGAAGGAGAGGAGGGAGGATGAGGGGCGTCCAGGGGCAGACAGCCAGATTCCAGGTGGGGAAAATCCTCCATAGAAAGAATATCAAATCTGTTATCCAGGGACACGGGAAGAGAAGCGGCGCGGCCCTTTCTGGTCGATCGACGATAGTTGTTAGCTGGTTGAACCAGTGTCCAGGGCGCGCAAGGAGGATGAGAGGGACCAGCCGAGGCTTTGGTTTTAGCCCCAAGACGAAGCCAGTGTTTATTGCTTTGGTCATGGGCGTCTGCAGGGGCTGGAGCGGGTGTAGAGGTGGATGGAGAAGCACTGAGCTCACCCAAGTAAGTAGCTGTCTCTGCCAATTGTGAGCCGGTAGGCGGAGCCGATGTACGCCCGAGAATGATGGTATCGAGGTGATCTTCGGCCTCCCGAATCTTATAAAGGTTGGAGAGCCTCGTTTCCAACTCGGAGACCTTAGCAAGGAGAGATAAGCAGCTAGTACAAGTCGGAGACGGAGCCATGG
Organism: Pholidichthys leucotaenia; assembly: GCA_020510985.1. Lineage (NCBI taxonomy): Eukaryota > Metazoa > Chordata > Actinopteri > Cichliformes > Pholidichthyidae > Pholidichthys > Pholidichthys leucotaenia. Next base: position 264,526,678 of record CM035839.1, read on the forward strand.
TGTTCCAGGGGCTGAGATGGATAGTCCGCTAATTAGCCTAAAATAGCTAAAAACAAGTTAGCTGAAAGACAGCTAAAAGGCTAAAAACAGGCTAGCAAGTTAGCCTAGCCCGGTAAAAAGCAGCCCAGCCTGGGATCGGACCTACTCAAGCGTCCGAACGGGCTTTTAGACGAGGCCAATACCGAGCTAACAGCAAACACAGACTAGTATCATAAACAGAGGTATAAAATTAAAAATGAAATCGATAAAAACAAACAAAAGCGGAGAAAATAATGCTCTGACGTGACCGAAGGCTGCACAGCTGCACCAATCAGTCACTTCCAGTTTGTGTTGAAAAATTAGAGGAAGTCAAAAACGTGTCATCAGACCTTTAAAATCATAAAACACTCACCATCTTCCCTGTGAGCAGCCATTGGTTCGGAGACCTCCTGGTATACTTTTTCATTTTGGGTCACTTCGCTGCAGCAGGGCCAACGGGGCTGAAAAGTTCATAGTTGTCAAATTTGACCAAATGTAGTTTATTTTTCAAGTGCAGGGATCCAAGCGCTGCAACACCGATGGAAGAACTGTGTGCACCGACGGGGAAACTGTTGAAAAATGACCACATTTGGTCAAATTTGACCACTATATGAACTTTTAAGCCCCGGCGCCGGCGGAGCATTCCGAAGTGAAATACCAGGAGGTCTCCGAGCTGATGGCTGCTCACGGGGAAGATGGTGAGTGTTTTGTGACGGTGTTGATTTGTGTGTAGCCATTTATTTTGTTGATGATCACAGAAATAATAAAAGCTCACTGCTGAATTTACAAATGGCGGTTTTGAATCTTGTGAAGATGTCGCTCTCATCCACTGACATTATGCCTTGGCCAATCAGTGGCCTGTAATCTGTTGATGTCACATTTTTAGCTCGACTTAGCATTGTTGGAACCTCACTGAAGTCGGTCCTAAAAAACTGGTACCAGGTACTAACAGAAAACCCTGCAAACTGAGTAGAGTCGAGGCGAGTAGGGCTGAGTACTAGTGGTAGGTACTCGTGGAAAAGGGGCTTAAAGTAGAACTGAACTCACCTTTTTGCCAAAAAAGTAGAATAGCAGATTAATTCCTTATTACCTATTGTATTTTTCAACACATAAAAGAAATTTTTAGGCCGTGCGATGGCCAAGCTATAAGCCGATAAACTTTTGCCTCTGGCTGGCAGTGCCAAACAAACCGGAAGTAGTGCAGACGACGCTGCGTGACGTCACGAGTGTGACCCTTATCAAAACAACAATGGCAGATGATAGCAGTTTCAGCAGTCAAGAACACCAGAGTTTTCAGAGTGAAGAGGCATTCAGGATCGGTGACGAGACAGAGGAGGATGCAGGAGTGTCAAGTGAACAGGAAGAGAGCGAGGGAGGCATCGAACCGTACAGATTAGAGCCAGAATTTTCGGGGGATTCTGGCACCGACTCAGACCGCAGCAGTGATGGGGAGGAGAGTCGCTTATTGAATACAGAATGGTGAGTCTTTACTTTGGCATGTTTGGGGTGTCAGGATAAGGAAAATTAACAATAAAAAAGAAAGGGGAAAAAAACCATCAGCATTTTTCCAACTTATTACAGTGATCCCTCACTTATCGCGTTTAATGGTGACCAGAACCGACCGCGAAAAGTGAAAAACCGCGAAGTAGCGTCACCCCCCCCCCCCCAAGGGCGTCACAAGCACTATTTTGCAGGCACAAGAGAACAGCGAAAAGTGCCACTAAGCAACACGAGCGATAAAGAACAATGAATGCGGTCTTCCTTCGCTGGGTATAGGCGCTCGGCAGGGAGCGAAGCTAGGTAAAACGTCTCGGCCAATCAGCTTGCGAGGTAAAACGTCTCGGCCAATCAGCTTGCGAGATTCCCGAGCGGTGAAGAGGTGGGCGGAGAGGAGTGGAGCGGTGGTCAGAGAGGTAGATTTTCAGTTGTGCGGGCTCTCCGTGTTGATACCTGATGTTCTAATGTAGAAGGCAGGGAGAAGGCAGGGAGACTACATTAGAACATCAGGTATCAACACGGAGAGCCCGCACAACTGAAAATCTACCTCTCTGACCACCGCTCCACTCCTCTCCGCCCACCTCTTCACCGCTCGGGAATCTCGCAAGCTGATTGGCTGAGACGTTTTACCTCGCAAGCTGATTGGCCGAGACGTTTTACCCAGCGAAGGAAGACCGCATTCATTGTTCTTTATCGCTCGTGTTGCTTAGTGGCACTTTTCGCTGTTCTCTTGTGCCTTTTTGTGCAAAATAGTGCTTGTGACGCCCTTGGGGGGGGGGGTGATGCTACTTCGCGGTTTCTGGTCCCCATTAAACGCGATAAGTGAAGGATCACTGTATATCTAGAAACGCATCGCTTCCCGGTCGCTTTTCCTCCCCCTTTCTTTTCTTTCGTCGCCATGACAGCTTTCCTTGGCCACTGAACAGATCTTCCCAGGTGTTGGAAGTGTTTTGTAGTCGACTATCACGACAAAATGCACCAAAAACAACCAGTGTCGACGTGCTCGCAATGGTAAACATGGAGGACTGTGTCACACTCGTGACGTCACGTGGAACTCCGGCTGCACTTCGGCGGATTTGTCTGATTTTTCAGGGCGGGAAATTCAAAATCGCGATTTTCTCCAAGATTCCGGGATTTGTGGAGGGGGTGCCAATGATAAATTATCTTTATAATTGTATGTACTATCACCCAGTGCCGTTCAATGCCGTTCAGTTCAGTTCTACTTTAAGACTGTGTGTCCATGAGCATGTTTTTTTTTCCACTCTGGGCATCTGTTTTCTCTTCATTTTCTATGTAGTCCAGTGTTTAATGAGCTCAGTGCCCATGGTGCAAAAACACTCTTTCTTTTTTTTTTTCCACAATATTTTTATTGAACCTTTTTTTTTTTTACAAACATAACACAAACAATCAAACACTAACACTAAAGTAATAAAAAAAAAATACTAAAAAAACACCAACAACCACTAACAAGAACTGTAAAAACACTCTTAGTGGTGTCTTTTGTTGCTGTGCTCATAGCGCTGAAAGTTGAAAAAAGTTCAACTTTTGGAGCGCTCATCAGAGGCACACTACTCTAATAAGCCAATCAGAATCAGGCTAAAAGTATATCACAATCAGTATTTAACAGCAAAAGCTTGGAGTGATGCATGTTTTCTTGCCAGTTATTGTGGTTAGTAGAGAGCTTTGGCTCAAAATGTGTGAAACCCCAATGGCAATGACAATGAATTATTTGTTCTATTCATGCTTGTTCTGAGTTCAGTTACATTTGCTGTTTAATTCAGTGGTCTCCAACCTTTTTTTTGCTTCATGGACTGGTAACAAGTAAAAAAAATAATGGAATATATCAGTTTAAATAAGTAAGTCAGGTTTAATATTCACTTTTCACTGACGTATAGTCACAAAGTGGTGCATAACAAAACGGAATAAAAAGAACTAGCTAAAGACAAATAACAATACCTCCACTGGCTTTCCCCGACACAGGACTGGGACGAGCATATAGATAATGCATTAATTTATTCTTCAGTGGGCGGATGAAGAGATGCGGTGTGTGTGTGTGTGTGTGTGTGTGTGTGTGTGTGTGTGTGTGTGTATGGCAAGCCGTTTTAACATGTAATAGCTAGCCTGGATATGTATTGTAGATTTCAATAATTCTGTTTTTCCTAGTAAAAACGAACATTTCAGATATCCACAATGAAATTCTTCCTCTCCATAATGATCTTTTCAGATATCTATGACCTCATTCTTCCTAGGAGAAAGACGTCACTTTCCCCCCATTCATGTGTATTGGGTTTTCACTTCCAGATATCTACATTTACATTCGTCCTATCTAGAATGAACATTCTGGATATCTGAAATAAAATTCTTACGAGGAGAAACTTTTATTTCACATATCTACAATCTCAATTGTTACTCGTCATAATTTTCATTTTGGATATCCACAATGGGAAAAAAAAATTTCAGATATCTATAATGTAATTTTGGATATCCAAAATGAAAATTATGACTTGTAACAATTGGACTGTAGATATGTGAAATAACAGTTTCTCCTCGTAAGAATTGTGGGTATCTGAAATGTTCGTTTTTACTAGGAAAAATTTAATTATTGATATCTACAATACATATCTAGGCTAGCTATTAAATGTTAAAATGGCCACTTAAACTTATTAAAGCCTTTCAGACATCATGAAATTAGTTTTGACTAGTACAATCTACATTTTAGATATCTTGAAATATAATTTTTACCAGCATGACTGTTATGGATATCTGTATTTACAGTTGTAACCAGGAAGAATTTAATTTTGACTAGGAGGAAGGCAATTATATCTAAAAGTTCACTGTAGATAGGAACGTGGTTTGTTTTAATGTTAAAACAGCTTGCCATATGTGTGCGCACATACTTGCACTTATTTGATTATGCTGTGTATTTGTGTTATGCTTTTCTGTGTCCAGCACCACCGGTAGCAGGATAAGTTTTTTTTTTTTTTTTCTTGGAGAGTACTGTCCTCAATCAACCAAACTTTATTTATGTAGCACTTTTCAAACATTAAATGCTGTGCAAAGTGCTTTACATAGATAAAAGCCATAGATAAATTTAAATACATGTATTTGCACGATACATCCCATCCCTCCCACCCCCCCCCCCCACACACCACTTCCCACTTCTCTCACACACATAAAATAAAAGAGACATTTAAAACTAGAAAAGCACTCACAGAGCGCATACCTCCGCCAAGGCTCCTTCCGTTTCTCATGGATCACCTCCAAAATGTAAAGGGTTTTTGTGTAGGCCTAGAGCCACTTGTGGTGAAAATTGCATCCAAATCCATGCAGTAGTTTTTGTGTAATCCTGCTGCACAAATACAAACAAAGCCCTTGGTGGAGTTATGCACTCTCAGATCATCACCAAAATCTGATCATCTGTTCCCCGTGCCATTACACACCTTTCCTGAAAATTTCATCAACATCCGTTCATAACTTTTTGAGTTATGTTGGTATCAGACAGACAGACAGACAGACAAACCTCGGTAAAAGGCAGCATGGTGGTACAGTGGTTAGCACTGTTGCCTTACAGCTAGAAGGTTCCTGGTTCGAATCCCCAGGCTGGCAGGGGTTGGAACCTTTCTGTGTGGAGTTTGCATGTTCTCCCTGTGCTGTGTGGGTTTACTCCGGGGGCTCCGGTTTCCTCCCACAATCCAAAGACATGCATGTTAGGTTAATTGGTTGTTCTAAATTGTCCCTAGATATCTGTTTCCTATAGGCCCTTAGAATAGAGGATTAGTACTAGTGAAAGCGCTTTGAGTGGTCTTTGTGACTAGAAAAGCACTATATAAGTGTAGGTTAGTTAGTTAGTTAGTAAAAACATTACTTCCTTGGCGGAGGTAATAAAAAAGACACAGCTCGGCACCGAGGCACCGTATGAAGGAACACAATCATGTGGAGCCTCCCACGCCAGGAGACTACACAACCCATGACCACAGGGCATGCCACCGAGGCAACCCTGACCAGGATAGACCCGGGCCCACACCACAGCTGTAAGGCAATGGCATAGAGCCCCCACCCACTCAAGCCAGAGCGACCCACGAGACCAACACCCCTGCAGATGGGCCAAGCAGCATCCAGCATGAGGAGCTCCACTGTGGAAAACACTGGAGCTAAAACACGTAAAATACAAAATGAAGCTAAGAACACATAAAACAAAGGGAACTAAAAACCCATACTTGTAAACTAAGCTAAAAACACATCAAAATAAATCAAATCAAATCAAACTTTATTGTCATATTGCTGTACATACAACTGTAGTGCAGGCAAGATGAAATTGCGTTTCTCTCGGCATCCATATAAGAAGCAGCATGATTAAGACACACTCCCACATAGCTCCACCCCCCCACCCAAATAAAAAGAGATGAGGAAATCTAAAAACAAATGGAGCTGAGAAGGACCTAAAACAATGCATAAATGACTACTTCAGTAATAGTTCAACAGATTTGTTAAAAACCAAATTAAAGATTCAAAGATTTTATTTGTCAGTACTACTATACGTACAGGACATACAGGAGAATTGAAATGGTGTTTCTCTCTCTCCGGTGGTGTGCACAATATAAAAAAGAAAAAGGAATGAGGCTGGAAAAACAATAACAGCAGTCTATAAAAAGGTACAAAATGAAGCTAAGAACACGTAGAACAAGAGGAACTAAAAACCCACACTGATAAACTGAACTAAAAACACATCAGAATAAAAAGAAAGATGAGAAAATCTAAAAATAAATTGAACTAAGAGGAACGTAAAACAACGGAACATAAATGACTATACTTCAGTAATAGTTAAACAGGTTTATTAAAAGCCAAATTAAAAAGGTGGGTCTTGAGCCTGTTCTTAAAAACATCTATTGACTCTGTGGCCCTGAGGCTCTCTGGCAGGCTGTTCCACAGATGAGGACCATAATAGTGAAAGGAGGCTTCACCATAGGTCTTGGTCTTGACTTTGGGAACCATTAAAAGGCGAGTACCAGAGGACGTCAGGGTCCGCGAGGGCTCATAAGGTAAAAGCAGCTCAGATAGATAAGATTGCCCAAGATCACTGAGGCATTTAAAAACTGCTAAGAGAATCTTAAAATCAATCCTAAAACACACGGGGAGCCAATGCAGCGATTTTAAAACTGGTGTAATATGTGCACGCCCCCTGGTCCTCGTCAGCACTCGTGCTGCTGAATTTTGGAGCAGTTGGAGATGTGATAACCTCTTTTGGGGAAGACGAGAGAGCAGGGCATTATGGTAGTCTGTACGACTGGTAATAAAATCATGCATCAAGACCTCCGTGCTGGCAAGAGAGAGAAAAGGGCGGACTCTGCCTATAGTCCTAAGATGGTAAAATCCAATTTTTGTTATATTTTTAATGTGTGAAATAAAATTAAAGCCCGAGTCTAGAAGAACGTCCAGGTTCTTGACACAATGTGTGGGTTTTAGACCTAGCAATTTGGATGAAAGATTCTGTCTTTTGTCTTCAGGACCAATGATTAAATCTTCTGTTTTGTCCTGGTTGAGCTGTAGGAAGTTCTCTGCCATCCATGACTTTATATCTAAAATACACTTCAAAAGGGCATTAATTGATTTTGTCATCAGGAGACATGGCAATGTACAGCTGTGTATCATCAGCATAGCTATGAAAATTGACGCCATGTCTCCTGATAACATCCCCAAGTGGTAACATATAAAGATTAAAAAGTATTGGGCCTAAAATTCAACCTTGGGGTACTCCATACTTGATTTCATGGATTCCCGAAGAGCATGTATCCATACTTACAAAATGGCGACAATCTGTGAGATAGGAATGAAACTATTCAAGAATGGTAACTGAGAGGTCCATCAGGTATTTGAGTCTGCTTAATAAAATGTGGTGATCTACTGTATCAAAGGCAGCGCTGAGATCCAGCAGCACCAGGACTGACCGTTTGGGGGAGTCCATGTTACACCTGATAGCATTAACAATTTTTTAAAGGACTGTCTTGGCACTGTGGTTGGTCCTAAAACCAGATTGAAATCTTTCAAAAATGTTGTGATCAATAAGAAAATTGTTTATCAATCCATCCATCCATCCATCTTCTACTGCTTAATCCTTTTTGGGTCATGGGGGGGGGGGGGGGGGGGCTGGAGCCTATCCCAGCATCTTTGGGCGAGAGGCAGGGTACACTCTGGACAGATCGCCAGTCCATCGCAGGGCCAACACAGAGAGACAGACAACCATTCACTCTCACAGTCATACCTAAGGACAATTTAGAATCCCCAGTTGATGCAAATTAACTTGCATGTTTTTGGTATGTTGGAGGAAACCAGAGTACCCGGAGTAAACCCACGCAGACGCAGGGGGAACATGCAAACTCCACACAGAAGGGTCACCGATGGTCTGGGGGTGGGATCGAACCCACGAGGGTCAAGGGTGGAATCGATCCCACGACTTTCTTGCTGTGCTGCCACTGTGCTAACCACTGCGCCACTGTGCTGCCCAAAACTTTACTTAAGAACAGTAAGTTGGATACAGGTCGATAATTACTGAAGATGTCAAGATCTAAATTACTCTTCAAAAGGGGCTTCACCACAGCTGTTTTAAAGGCTGTGGGGAAGACACCAGTCTGAAGAGAGCAATTTACAATGTTTAAAATCTCGTGCTCAAAGAATCCATATAATGTTTGAAAAAGTGATGTGGGAATCGGATCTAAAAGGCAGTAGATCAAGTTTACCTGGGAGAAAACTACCAAGCATCTTAGCATCAACCAGGGCAAAACGGTCCAATGTTTCCTCAGCTAAAAGTGAGCCTCAGCTTCCATTAAAAACAGTCTTCTGGTCAGATAAATTGTTGGATCTAATTGAATCAATTCTGTTAGTCATGGCAAAAAAGATGAGCAGAGGATTGCGTGGTGCACATTAATGCAAAGTGAACCAGGAAGCAAAAAGAAGCAGAGGATTGCACCGTGCACGTTCATGTGGGCTGAGCAGGGTGATTGTCGCCTGTCTGAACCGATGTGTCTCCCACAATTTTTGTTCCAGGACAGCCTGGTGTCAGTTCAACAGCAGCTGGCTTTAGACTCTGAGGAGACTGAATGAAACGTGATGCTCTTAAAAGAAACTTTTAACTCTCAGCCATTGTGTTATTGTGAAACACGCAGCTTCGAAGTTAATATAATCTGTCCAACAGAACAGACGATTGATTTCTATACATATTTTGTTACTATTCTTGAACTATTAATTACTAATTTTTATATGCCCATCTCTAAAGATTGGATGTGTTATGGTATGATGATGTCTGTCCATTTGTCCATCTGACTTGTCCAGCAAACTCCTCTTACAGTTTTCCAGGTACAACTTTTTTTTATTTCGAAGCCCAAAGGGGTCTAAGAGCCTTAAGACCGAAGGGGGATTATGTTATGGGTTGGTCAGTCCGTCTGTCTGTCCATCCATCCGTCCATCCCACTTTTGTGAAATCAACTCTTCCTGCAGTTTTGGTCCTATTGTTTTGAAACTTGGTACTTTGGTTTGGTATACACCGAGGATGCGCATGTTGCAATTTGGTTTTGATCGGATGATTTTGTCAGGAATTGTCACCCCTGACCTATGACCTCCTGTTTCACCTTTCTTCATAGACAGTAACTGTCTTGTGAAATCAACTCCTCCTACAGTTTTGTTTCAGTTGTTTTGAAACTTGGTGCTATGGTTTGATATACTCAGAATATGTGCATATTGCAATTTCACTCTCATTGGATGACCGTGAGGTCAAAGATCAGGTCAGATTGCTAGTTGTATCTTGGACAACTTACACCCTAACTATGGGTTTGGGGTCAAGGGGTCAAAGGTTCAAAGTTAACATTGCAGTTGCACTATGGTAAATGGTACATTTACCATTACTATAAAACGAGTAAAGCTAGGGCCACCAAACCTGGTATACAGGTTCACCTTGGGATCCTGAACTCTGACTATGGGTTTGGGGTCAAAAGGTCAAAGGTCAAGGCTAACATTCCATTTGCACTATTACTATAAAACAAATTCACTAGAAAAAGTAACAACTGGATGATTCGAGTCACAAGATTTACCAAAAAAGTGAAAAAATTATATTAATAAAATTGCAAATATGTAAGAAGAAACATCTAATTTGTATGATGAAAATGTTTGGGAAAAGATGTTCTATATTGCAGTTTTAAAAAAAATGTATATATTTATGAGATGTACATAGATAAGAAAAAGAAAAGCTGCAATTTTATAAATCGTAAGGAAAAAAATTGTAGACTTGGATGAAGAAGTTCCAGATTTATTTGAAAAGCTATTTCTGCATAAACATTGATATACCAAAACAATATTACAACCCTAATGTAGCTCCTCTGTTCCTTTGTCTGACTCAGTGTGGCCCTCTGAGCAAACCATTACCTGGTCCTGTCTTAGGGAAACACGTTTTTTGCTGTAGGGTCTTTTCTTTATAATTGAAAGTGCCTTTACATGACTGATGCCATAAACTTGTGTTTGTGAATATAAATAAATTTGAATTGAAACTGATGCTGTTCCATAGGCCATGCACTTGGTGTACCGGGCCCTTGAGAAAGAGCCTGTTCCTGCACTTCTCCCCTCTGCCCTCATCCCTCCATCTAAGAGGAAAAAAAGTCTGGGCTCCGTGGCCGGCTCCGTGCCAGGACTTCCTGCGAGCCCTCCACCACCAAAAGACTCGCTGCGCTCCACGCCCTCCCATGGCAGCATGAACTCGCTCAACAGCACCGGCAGCCTGTCACCCAAACACACACTTAAGTCTGGTCAGGTAATCCACACTGCATACAACACCAGTCCATTATACTTCAACATTCACATGCACAGAATACAGCAATCATTGTTCAGGGTGTCTGTGGGTTCTTAAAAAATATTAATTTATCCAAAATTCAGGCTGTGATTATTCTTAAAAATTACAATTAATCCTTTAAAAGGCATTTAAACGATCTTAAAAAATACAACAGATGTCATAGACAGGATACAGTTGCAGTCAAAACAAAATTTTCAACCCCCATTGCATTTTAGGTTTATTGGCAAAATTTAAAATTTTTTAGGTGTCTGCAATAAACAAATTACCCAACAACAATTTAAATAGTTAAATAAAACTAATATTACAAGGATTTTATCCAAATTCAATGCTAAATTCTACTTTCAATGACTACTCCAGACTCAACATTAGTTAACCCGCTGAATAGAATTCCTCATAAGTGTACATATTTGCAAAGTAGGTGTGGCATACCTGATGCAACCAATGAAGGGCTTCATTAGTTGCATCAAATTTGCTTGAGCTGGAACACCTCAGATACATGGACTGTTGATGGGAGTGCTTGATTGCATGTTTGAAAAATATGACGAAAACAAGAGAATTGTCCAAAAAGTTTGGATAAGAGATCACTGTCTTGCATAAACAAGGAAAAGGATACAGGAAGACAGCAAAGGCACTGAGTGTTCCTTGAGATACATTTGGAAGCATAGTTTGCAAGTTTAAAGTTAAAGGAGCAGTGGCTACACTACCTGAATGTGGCAGAAAGAGGAAGCTTTCAACAGCTGCCACCAGAGTCCTGAGGAGGCAGGTGGTTAAAAACCCTCGACTGACTGCAAAAGACCTGCAGAAAGACTTGGTGGCTGCAGGCGCTGAGGTTTCAGTTCCACATTATGGTGCATACTAAACATTGAAGGGATCCATGCCCTAACTCCAAGATGTACACCACTGCTGACCCAAAAGTACAAGAAAAATCAGCACCAGTTTGCTCAAAACTATATAGATAAGCCAAAGAGGTTTTGGGATTCTGTTCTGTGGAGCTACAGTGGGGCAAAAAAGTATTTAGTCAGCCACCAATTGTGCAAGTTCTCCCACTTAAAAGATGAGAGAGGTCTCCAATTTTCATCATAGGTATACCTCAACTATGAGAGACAAAATGAGGGAAAAAAAAATCCAGAAAATCACATTGAAGGATTTTTAATGAGTTAATTGGTAAATTCCTCGGTAAAATAAGTGTTTGGTCACCTACAAACAAGCAAGATTTCTGGCTCTCACAGACCTGTAACTTCTTCTTTAAGAGGCTCCTCTGTCCTCCACTGGTTACCTGTATTAATGGCACCTGTTTGAACTCATTATCAGTATAAAAGACTGTATTGTGGAGATTGTGTGGAAAGGATGAGGCAGAGTTATTTCTCAGGTTCCATTTTATTCATAACACACTCTCCAACATTCAAAAGCAGAAAGAGAGAAAAAAAAACCAACATCTGCCAGTTTTATACCCTTGACATCAAAGCACAAAATCCCATTGTCTTTAAATCCCAAACACAATGCAACCCCCCTGCAGTTCCTCTCGCTTCCACCCAAACCTGGGTGGTCAGGAAATCCTTCATGTCCATCTCTTTGCATATCAAAAGGCCAACTCTCTAATCCTCCTCTTATCCCTAGGAGGTCCAGACCTTTTGTTCCTCTTCAGACGTGAAGCCAAAATAAGCACACAGGAATATACATGAGAGCATATGAACAGTCATATACATGTGAGCCCATGAAACTACATATGTGCACCACATATAACCCTCCCCCCCAAACGTCTAAGACGGAACAAACTAACACAGATTGCATGTCATAATAAAATCGCCACACATCAGTCCACATGCTGTCTTGGTCTCAACCGTCTGCCGTATCTGCTGCAGGCGGGCTTAACCTCTTCCGCGGCGTCCTCCTGCTGTGGAGCTGCTGTCTGGGGATTAAAACTGTTAGTCAATCTCTGTGGGTGTACTGGGGAATGCTCCCTAGGGGGTCTACCTCGTCGCGGGTCCCTCGCCAACTGCACAGTTTCGTCAGCCATCACAAAAGCAGGTTTGAGTCTGTCTATGCCAATCATCTCCCTTCTGCCCCCCAAATCTAGTAAAAAATGCTTATCACCTGTTTCTAGCACTCTAAATGGTCCATCGTAAGGCGGTCGCAGAGCTGTGCGGTGGGCATCATGTCTGACAAAAACAAACTCCGCATTTTTTAAAGCTTTAGGCACAAAAACACGCGGAAAACTGTGGTGAACGGGGCCTGGCAGGACACTCGGGCCCATGTTATTCTGCAACCGCTGAGCCGAGGAGAACTCTGGTGCTGGGTTGTCAGGGAGAAATTCTCCAGGCAGCCGAAGTGGCTGTGCGAACACTAGCTCCGCTGGGGAGGCGTCTAAATCCTCTTTAGGTGCAGAACGCAACCCCAATAGAACCCATGGTAGTTTGTCAACCCAATTTGCATCCGTAAGCGACGCTCTGAGAGCCGCCTTCAGCGACCTTTGAAAACGTTCGCATAACCCGTTAGCCTGCGGGTGATACGCGGTCGTGCGGTGGATCATTGCCCCCAGGCTGCGGGCCATCTCTGACCAAAGTTCGGAAACAAACTGTGGGCCTCTGTCAGACGTAATATCCGAAGGAACTCCAAAACGCGCTACCCATGCAGTTAAAAAAGCGCGCGCCGCCTCCTCGGCTGTGGTTGATGATAGGGGAACCACTTCTGGCCAGTGCGTGGTGCGGTCAACCATTGTCAGAAGATGTGTGCACCCTTGTGAGGGCGGTAGGGGGGCTACGAGGTCCACATGGACATGATCAAACCTTTTAGCTGGAATATGAAACGGCTCCAAAGGAGCTCTCGTGTGTCTATGCACTTTGGCCCGCTGACAGGCCATGCAGGCTGCCGCCCACTCTCTAACTTGCTTGCGCAGGCCCGGCCATGCAAATTTCTCCCCTACCATTTTGACCGAAGCGCGCACCCCCGGGTGCGCCAGCAAATGGATCGAGTCAAAAACGCGGCGGCTCCACGAGGCCGGAACCACCGGACGGGGTCGCCCGGTGGAAACATCGCAGATTAGGGGGGGGCATACCGTCTTGCAGCACCCTGTCCTCCAGCCTTAACCCTGTTGGTCCAGACTGGAGCGCGCGCACGTCCGCGTCGCCGCCTTGCTCCACGGCCATGGCTGCATAATCTATCCCTACACAGACTGGGGCCGCGCGCACTTCCGCGCCGCTACCCTGGTCCACGGCAACAGCTGCGAAATCTACCTCTACGCGGGCTGGAGCAGCCACGGCACGCGAGAGGCAGTCTGCCACTACGTTAAGTTTACCTGCTACATGCTGGATATCGGTAGTGAACTCCGAAATTGCGGCCAGCTGTCTCTGCTGCCGGCCCGACCAAGGTTCCGAAATCTTGGCCATCGCAAAAGTCAGCGGCTTGTGGTCAACGAACGCGGTGAAACGGCGTCCCTCCAGCCAAAACTGGAAGTGACGAATAGCCAAATGGAGAGCTAACAACTCACTGTCGAATGCGCTGTATTTTCGCTCACTATCGCGCAAAGTCTTGCTGAAAAACGCGAGCAGCTGCCAGGCTCCAGCCACATACTGTTCCACAACCGCCCCTATGGTCACATCTGACGCGTCAGTAGTGAGCGCCATGCAGGCCGTTGGGACTGGATGCGCTAACAACGCAGCGTTTGCCAAGGCTGTTTTGACTTCAGAGAATGCGCACTCCCGCTCGGGAGACCATTCGATTTTATTTGCGGGTTTTTGTTTTTTAAGCGCAGCTTACAATGGTTGCATGAGCTGCGCCGTGCAAGGGAGGAAACGGTTATAAAAATTCACCATTCCCAAAAACTCCTGTAACGCTTTGACCGTTTGTGGCTGGGGAAAATTTGCCACCGCGCGCACCTTATCAGGCAGAGGAACTGCTCCTTCGGGAGAGACGCGATGCCCCAAAAAATCAATCTGCGCCACCCCGAACTGACACTTCGCTGGGTTGATTATTAGCCCGTGCTCCGCCAACCTACGGAAAACTGCCGTGAGGTGGTTTTTGTGTTCGACTTCGGACGCACTGGCTACCAAAATGTTGTCCAGGTAGACGAACACGAAAGGGAGATTGCGCAACACCGCGTCCATCATGCGTTGGAAAGTCTGCGCTGCGCCTTTAAGCCCAAACGGCATGCGCAAAAACTCAAAAAGCCCGAAAAGAGTTATTACCGCTGTTTTGGGTATGTCCTCAGCGCAGACTGGGACCTGATGATAACCGCGTACCAGGTCTATCTTAGAAAAAATGCGCGTCCCCGCCAAATGAACTGAAAAATCCCGGATATGTGGGATTGGGTAGCGGTCGTGTGCTGTAGCATTGTTCACCCTGCGAAAATCACCGCACGGCCGCCATGAGCCATCAGTTTTAGGGACCATGTGAAGCGGTGAAGCCCAAGGGCTCTTTGAACGCCGGATGATGCCCAGTTTTTCCAGGTTGGCGAACTCCTCGCGCGCTATGGCCAGTTTAGCTGAATCCAAGCGCCGAGCTTTTGCAAAAACGGGCGGTCCGGTGGTAGTAATAAAATGCTCCACCCCGTGTTTAGCCACGGTCGCCGAAAACGTTGGCACCGTGAGTGCTGGAAACTGATTGAGGAGTGTGTGGAACTTACCACCTGCAGCTGTGACGTTGGCTTGTGCTGTTGGCGGGGCCACTCGCGCTGTACAGGGAATAGAAGCAAAAGAGAGTGGATTAACCAGGCTTCTGTTAGCAAGATCGACCAACAAACCATGTGAGCACAAAAAATCAGCACCTAACATGTTGAAATTGACTGCCGCTATGACAAAAGTCCACTCAAATGTGCGGCCGTGTAACGACAGAGACAGGGTCTTCTCCCCGAAGGCCTTAATCGCCGAGCCATTTGCTGCTGACACCACAGGGCCACTGGAAGACACCACCCGGTCAGCGTAGGAAGGTGTGATGAAACTCAGCTGGGAGCCTGTGTCCACGAGGAAGTGCCTCCCCGATCGCGCGTCCCTCAAGTAGAGCAGCTTGTTCTCCTCACCGAGAACCGCAGCTGCTACCGACTCTCGGTCTTGGTGTTTCCCGAGCGCTTGAATTGGCACGGTGGAATGCACTTGCGTGCCCTCTCGGCGAAACGGCGATGGTAAAAGCAAAGGACGTCGTCCGCTCCGCACCTCCTGGCCCCCACCGCTGCCGTCGTCGGTGAGTCTGGTGCTGCAGCCTCTGGCCCCCTGCCATCTCCGGATGTTGCGCCCAGCTCCGCTGCTGCGGTCCTGGCCGTGTGTCATCTATGGGCGTCGACAAGTTTTTTTTTTTTTTGTTTGTTTTTTTTTGTTTTTTGTTTTTTTTTTTTTTTGAATGCAAAAGATGCAATAGACTTACACAATGGTCCTCTCCGGCATACAACTAGGAACATACCGGTCGCTATGGAGGGTGAGAATATGTATGGGCACATAATCATACCATGTAGGATAACTAAATAGACGGTTATGCTGTTTCATCCCACCTAGCAACAATGCTCTGCACTGTGTGTGTTTATATATTTACATATTTATTCCATCTAGCTACAATGCTCTGCACTGGGTGTGTTTATATTTATATATCTATATATTTATTCCATCTAGCTACAATGCTCCGCACTGTGTTTTTATATATCTACATATTATTCCATCTAGCTACATTGCTCCGCACTGTGTGTGTTTATATACTTGCATATTTATTCCACCTAGCTGCAATGCTCCATACTGTGGGTGTTTATATATTTACATATTTATTCCATCTAGCTACAATGCTCTGCACTGTGTTCATATATTCATATATTTATTCCATCCAGCTACAATGCTCTGCACTGTGTGTCTGTGTGTGTGTGTGTGTATATATATATTTTATAGTAATATGTACATATGTATATTAGCTGCTCTTGCTTGCTTGTTTTTTCTTGCCTTCTGATTGTTGCTCTGAGTGTTGCTATCCCTGTGCTGTTGCAATCCTGGAATTTCCCCGTTGTGGGACTAATAAAGGCTTATCTTATCTTATCTTAAGTCGTTGTGCCTCCTGGCCCAGCTCGTGGTAGTCTCGGTGGGCCAGCAGCTGTGAACTGGCCAGGGTAACTCTCACCGCTGGCGGTAGTGTCCTGAGGAAAAGGTGGGCGAAAATAAAGCCATCATCTTCGGCGTCTCTCAAACTCAGCATCTTCGCCATCAGGTCTGCAGGTCTGTCGACCTCACACTCAGTCAACGCCAGGAGCTTCTCTGCTCACTCTCCCAGTGAGGGGGTGAAAAAACGGATGAGAGCAGCCTTCAAAGTGCCGTACTTGTCGTCGTCTGGCGGGTGGTTGATCAGGCTCTCTACACGCTGGGCTGTGTGGTTGTCCAGCTTTGCCACCACATGGTAGAACTTTGTGGCGTCTGCCGAAACCTTCCGAAGATGGAACTGTGCCTCGACTGCATTAAACCAGGAGTGCAGACTGTTCTGCCAGAAGTCCGGAAGCTGGACTGTGGTAGCTGCATTAGCTTGGCTGGCTCCTGATGAGTCCGGTGCAGGAGAATCGTCTCCGGCCATAATACATCTTAAGGTCACCAGTGTGGAGATTGTGTGGAAAGGATGAGGCAGAGTTATTTCTCAAGTTCCATTTTATTCACAACACACTCTCCAACATTCAAAAGCGGAAAGAGAGAAAACCCCCCCCCAACATCTGCCAGTCTTATACCCTTGACATCAAAGCACAAAATCCCATTGTCTTTAAATCCCAAACACAATGCATCCCCCCTGCAGTTCCTCTCGCTTCCACCCAAACCTGGGTGGTCAGGAAATCCTTCATGTCCATCTCTTTGCATATCAAAAGGCCAAATCTCTAATCCTCCTCTTATCCCTAGGAGGTCCAGACCTTTTGTTCCTCTTCAGACGTGAAGCCAAAATAAGCACACAGGAATATACATGAGAGCATATGAACAGTCATATACATGTGAGCCCGTGAAACTACATACAGTATGTGCACCACAGTATAAGTATAAAAAACTTGGGCGCATGCGCACGCAGCGACCGGCAGCTGGTGAAAAAGCACGTCGTCTGTGTGTTTTGTTTTATGCACTTTAATGTGTTTTTACGAAATTCTCTGTGTCGCTTCTGTCCTGGAATGTTTGTGGACTGTATGGTGAAGAGCTCCCTGGTTCCATCAACATGGACTTCCTCCCCTTTTTTGCATTGCTGCTACTTGTCCTCCGGCTCTGTCTATGAAGTAAACGCATTCGGCAGAATGGCGGGCAGGATACATTATTCCAGGGACATGTTGCTGCATTTAAACACGGTTGATGCAGCGGCTGTGATTGAGCCTAAGCCGCAACTGCCGGACTTTATTTTGAGAGACGGACAGCGGTGAAAAGAGAGACGGGAGAGACGGAAGAAAAAAACGTGGAAAACGTGGAGGAGTGAAATTGCGCCTGAGAAGACGTCAGTTTGGTAACATTCCTCTTCCTTCTATGATTTTTGGGAATGTACAGTCTCTGAGAAACAAGGTGGATGAAATTCAAGGGAATGTACACTACCAGAAGGACTTTAAGAACTGCTGCGTCATGGCCTTCACCGAATCTTGGCTTACTGCGCATGACCGAGATGCAGACCTGTGGATTGATGGCTTTGGAGCCCCGCTGCGCTCGAATCAGCAGGAAGAGGTAACGGGGAAACGTCAGGGGGGCAGAGTATGTTTATATATTAATAAGCAGTACTGCACATCTGTCACGGTCAGAGAGCGCATCTGTACACCCGATGTGGAGCTGCTGTCTGTGTCACTACGCCCCTTTTATTTGCCTCGCGAGTTCCCCCAACTTTTCATCACAACTGTGTACATTCACCCGAGGGCAGACGCTGACTCCGCCTCCAGCACAATCTCTGATGTGATCCAGCAGCTGCAATCAATTTCTCCAGAGGCGCCAAACTTCATTCTTGGGGATTTTAACCATGTTTCTTTAAAGAAGACACTTAAAAACTTTTATCAGTATGTCTCCTGCCCAACCAGGCGAAAAAAGACATTGGACCTGTGCTATGGATCCATAGAGAGGGCCTATAAATCACTCCCCCTTCCTCCTTTAGGATCCTCAGATCACAACTGTGTACATTTGCTGCCCACATATAAAACTGCTCTCAGAAGAGGCAAGGTGGAGACGAGAGACGTTGATGTGTGGACAGAAGATTCAGTGCACAGCCTCCAGGAATGCTTTGACTGTACAGACTGGGAGGTGTTCACACTGGCCTGTGGGGATGATTTGGACTCTCTGGTTGACATCACATGCTCATACATGGCTTTCTGTAAAAATAAGATTGTTCCACGTAAACGTGTCAAAATACTGTATATCCCAACAACAAACCATGGGTTACAAAATCAGTTCAATCCTGCTTAAAGAGGAAAGCACTTGCCTTTAAACAGGGGTCTGTTTCTGAGCTACAGGTTGCCACAAAAGAGCTGAAATCTGAAATTTTAAGAGCAAAACAGAATTATAAATCAGAATTGGAAAGCAAGATGGCAACAAAGAAACTTGGTTCAGCCTGGGCCAGTATGAAAACTATTGCAGGCCTTCAGAGCACAGAGCGCAGTAATCGTGTGTTTTTAGATGGTTTTAATTCAGACACAGAGCTGGCTAATGCTCTTAATTGTTTTTATGGTCGTTTTGACTCCTTTGATTTTAGCACAGAAACCCAAGATTTGAAACAGAAACTCAAAGACAATCAGCACTTTAATATTGAGGTGCAGGATTTTAAAAGGGAGTTCTGCGCTGTAAAAGTGAACAAAAGTCAGGGTCCTGATAATATATGTGGGTGCTTGGTAAAGTCCTGTGCACATGAACTGAGTCCTATATTTCATTACATTTTCAATAAGTCCTTACAGACACAACATGTGCCTAAGATCTGGAAAGAAGCCGTGGTTGTTCCTGTTCCAAAATCCAGCTGTCCTAAAACGGTAAACGACTTTAGACCAGTTGCTTTGACTTCAATTTTAATGAAAATTTTTGAAAAACTGGTCAGATGTGAGGCCCTAAAGCAGATTGAGCATGCATTGGATCCTCTGCAGTTTGCCTATAGGCCTCACAGAGGAGTGGAGGATGCCACTGTCACTCTGTTTAACATGCTTTTTAAACATCTGGATTTTAATGGGACACACGCCAGGCTTTTATCCAACCTCATATCTTAGTTGAAAGGCTCCTGCAACAGTTTGATTTGAGCAATAATCTGGTGGCTTGGATTCTGGATTTCTTAACCAACAGGACGCAGAGAGTAAGGGTCAATGGTACATTGTCTGACCTAAAGTGCTCTTCTACTAGCTCTCCTCAGGGGTGTGTGTTGTCACCACTACCCTTCATCCTGTACACAAACATGTGTCGGAGCAGACATGACAAGACACATCATACGTGGAATTGTATAGTAGGAGGAGTCTTTGTCTAATTTGACCTTGTTGTTATATTATACAGTTTCTTTTAACCTGTACTGTACTATCCGAAATAAATTCATTCATTCATTCATTCATAAAGTATGCTGATGATTCAGTTATTGTCAGTCTCCTCCAGGATGGTGAGAGTGGCCACGGCCCAGTAGTTGATGATTTTGTTCACTGGTGTGAGGATTCCTACCTGCAGCTGAATACGACAAAAACTAAAGACATGATTATTGACTTTAGGAGGAAAACTCCCAGGCACAAAGTCACCGTACTAAAAGGTCAGACCACCGAATGTGTACAATCCTACATATATCTTGGGACGATTATTGATAGTAATTTAAACTTTGAAGAGAACTGTGAAAGGGTGTGCAAAAAGGGTCAGCAACATTTGCATTGCTTGAGAAAACTTGCACGCTTCCAAATTGACCGAACCATAATGACAATGTTTTATCAGGCTTTTATTGAATCTGTTTTATCCTTTTCTTTAGTGTCATGGTTTGGTCAGATAAAACTGAAACAGAGGAAATCCTTGGATCAGGTAGTTAGATGGTCCAGTCGTTTGCGTGGTGAGCCACAGCTGAGCCTGACATCCCTGTACACCAGACAAGTACAGAGGATGGCTACCTCCATTTTAACTGATGACTCCCACCCTTTGCACTGCAACTTTCAGCTTCTTCCCTCAAGATGGAGGTTTGCTGTCCCAAAAAGTAAAACCCAGCGCTACAAAAACAGCTTTGTCCCTGCTGCTGTCAAAGAGTTGAACAAGCTGTAATAATATATTGCACGTAATTTAGGTACCTATTTATTATCTTCTCTTCCGGCAACTGAGAGAGAGCAGACGCCTTTTCCTTCTCTCCTCTCTCCTTTCTGATCCCAGCTTGCAATGTTGCGTTTTTGTCTGTGTTTAGTCGCTCTTCTGCTGAACCTTAATCTAAATGGAAATTATGGATCTGGAAAGTGGCTTAAGATAAGATAAGATAAGATAAGCCTTTATTAGTCCCACAACGGGGAAATTCCAGGATTGCAACAGCACAGGGATAGCAACACTCAGAGCAACAATCAGAAGGCAAGAAAAAACAAGCAAGCAAGAGCAGCTAATATACATATGTACATATTACTATAAAATATATATATACACACACACACACACACACAGACACACAGTGCAGAGCATTGTAGCTGGATGGAATAAATATATGAATATATGAACACACAGTGCAGAGCATTGTAGCTAGATGGAATAAATATGTAAATATATAAACACCCACAGTATGGAGCATTGCAGCTAGGTGGAATAAATATGCAAGTATATAAACACACACAGTGCGGAGCAATGTAGCTAGATGGAATAATATGTAGATATATAAAAACACAGTGCGGAGCATTGTAGCTAGATGGAATAAATATATAGATATATAAATATAAACACACCCAGTGCAGAGCATTGTAGCTAGATGGAATAAATATGTAAATATATAAACACACACAGTGCAGAGCATTGTTGCTAGGTGGGATGAAACAGCATAACCGTCTATTTAGTTATCCTACATGGTATGATTATGTGCCCATACATATTCTCACCCTCCATAGCGACCGGTATGTTCCTAGTTGTATGCCGGAGAGGACCATTGTGTAAGTCTATTGCATCTTTTGCATTCAAAAAAAAAAAACAAAAACTATTAGTTTGTTACGTCTTTTTGCTATCTCTGCGAGCAGCCCTGCTTAGGTTGTACAGTCTGACAGCCGTTGGTAGGAAGGACCTACGAAACCTCTCGGTTGTGCACCTGGGATGATGTAGTCTGCTGCAAAATGAGCTCCTCAGTGCATCCAGTATGTCCTGCATAGGGTGGAACTCGGACTCCAGCAGAGATGACAGTTTAGCCACCGTCCTTCTCTCTCCTATCTCCTCCATCGGATCAAGGCGTTGCCCCAGGACAGAGCTAGCTTTCTTAATCAGTTTGTTCAGTCTCTTCCTATCGGCTGCAGTAATGCCACTGCCCCAGCAGACCACTCCAAAAGTGATGGCTGATGCCACCACCGTGTCATAGAATGACTTCAGCAGCGCCCCTTGTACACCAAAAGACCTGAGTCTCCTCAGCAGGAACAGCCTGCGCTGTCCCTTCTTGTAGAGTGCGTCAGTATTGTGTGACCAGTCTAGTTTATTGTTCAGATGAATACCCAGGTACTTGTAGGATGTCACCATCTCGATGTCTGTTCCCTGTATATTTACTGGTGCTGTGAGGGGCTGCCCATGCCTGCGGCAGTCCACCACCAGCTCCTTAGTTTTCCTCGCGTTGATCTGGAGGCAGTTCCGATGGCACCAGTCCACAAAGTCCTGGATAAGCCCTCTGTACTCAGCTTCATCTCCGCTGGAGATGAGACCAACGATCGCAGAGTCATCAGAGAACTTCTGTAGATGGCAGTGTGTTGTGTTGTGTGAGAAGTCCGCAGTATAAAGAGTGAACAAGAAGGGAGCCAGCACCGTTCCCTGGGGGGCCCCCGTGCTACTGATGATCGTGTCGGAAACACAGTCCCGGGTTCTCACAAACTGAGGCCGGTTCGTGAGGTAGTCCAGGATCCATGATGACAGGTGCTGGTCCACCCCTGCGCGCAGCAGCTTGTCCTTCAGGATCATCGGTTGGATGGTGTTGAAAGCACTGGAGAAGTCAAAGAACATGATCCTCACCATATTCCCGGGCTTCTCCAGGTGGGACAGAGAACGGTGAAGGAGGAAGATCACCGCATCCTCCACCCCAATGCCATGCTGGTAGGCGAACTGGAGTGGATCCATCGCTGGTTCCACCAGGGGGCGGAGATGAGCAAGGAGCAGTCTCTCCAGGGTCTTCATCAAGTGGGACGTCAAGGCCACCGGTCTGAAGCTGTTCAGGTCTTTGGGGTGGGAAGTTTTTGGTACAGGTACCACACAAGATGTTTTCCACAGCTGTGGTACCCTCCCCAGTTTCAGGCTCATGTTGAAGATATACGTCACAATCCCACACAGCTGGTCTGCACAGGACTTGAGGAGCTTTGCGCTGATGCCGTCCGGTCCCGACGCCTTCCTCGCCTTGATCTTCCTCAGCTCCGTCCTCACCTGGGTCTTGGTCAGGGTCAGGATGGGGGGCTGTGTGTTGGGAGTGGGGGGGGTGTCGGTGGAGTGGGGAGTGGGTAGCAGGACTTGATTTCTTAGAGGCAGCAGTGGTTGTTGTGCAGACAGGGGGGAGGGCGGTTGGTCAAATCTATTGAAAAACAGATTCAGGTTGTTCGCCCACTCCCTGCCCCCCGTGGCCTGGGGGGAGGTATTCTGGAGCCCCGAGATGGTTTTGAGGTTTCTCCAGACCCCGCTGATGTCGCTCTGTTGCAGCTTGTCCTCCATCTTCTTCCTGAAGCTGTCCTTGCCTTCTCTGATCTTTCTCCTCAGCTCCCTCTGTACGGACTTCAGCATCTCCCTGTTCCCCGACCTGAAGATCCTCTTCTTCTCTCTCAGAAGTGTTTTTATCTCAGGGTTGATCCAGGGTTTGTTGTTTGAGTGACGCCGTATGGTCTTGGTGGGAACGGATTTGTCCACACAGAAGCTGAGGTAGCCCGTGAAGGTGTGAATGAGGCCATCGATGTCCTCACCATGTGGATCGCAGAGCTGCTTCCAGGCAGTGGCTTCAAAACAGTCCTTTAGAGTGTGATTTAACTGTGATTGTCACCACTTTAAAAGAAGATCGGGTTAGGGGGGGAACCCGGAGACTCATGGACATTGGAATTCATGCGTCTGTGGAGATTTGGCAGGAAACATTATTGGTTATGATCTCAGGACTTCTATTCTGGCTCTTGGAGTTTCCTGATGTATCACAAATTGAGGAAGGTGAGAGAGCTGATCAAAGTGAACCCGGCAAAGCTCCTTCATCATATTCGACCAGTTGGGGTGGACACGATAGTGGCAAATGGTGAACTGAATGACAGTGATTCAGCATTGGTGGAATACATCTGGAGCCCTGTGCCCTCCACGGATTGTCTGTTTAAGCCTGTATATGAAATTATGAAGCACAGAAGCGCATGAAGAGGAAATTTTTATTCTCCGTGGGCTCTGAGCAGCTAGATTTGACCTCGTTTTGGTGCCCTGTTTACATTCCTCCTCGATTAAGTTAAGGAGTAGAGGCGGCTGCTAACCCAAACAATCGACAATCAGTTGTTGTCGTATCAGCGGATTGGACCCTCAAGGACAGTGCCCATGTGCCTTCTGCAAGCAAGAGAGATAGACTCTGGACTTGTTTATAAGTCACATGATTATAACATCTATCCACTGCCAGGAGGCGCCCTCTGCTGCTCACTAACAACTATCACACTTACACTACACAATGCATACAACATTACATGACTGATACAAATATTGACTCATACAAATACACTGCCTCTCTCAACTTTTGTGTGTGATCTCTTGTTGTCTGCTAAATATGCATTGAGGGTTTTTTTTCTTGTAATCATAATCCCGCTCACTGAGCGCTATTCTGATAAACATGTTTTTTTCTCTCGCCTACTGTGTCATTCCCCCCCCCCTTTCTTACCCCCACTATGACTGGCGCTGTAATGGCTGCCCCGGCCTTGGATGTGCGCTGACATAGAGCACGCCCAAATGCCAAGTCAAATTTCAATTCTCCTGTATGTATGTATTACGTATGGTGGTATTGACAATAAACTTAATTGATTGATTGATTGATTAACTCCATTTTATATTTACTTATTTTTGTAGGATGTTACTTGGGTTCTAAATATTTTATTGAGTTTTAGACCTTTGAATTTTTAACCTCTTTGACTAGTTTTTAACTTTTAATATGACTCTTCTCTCTTACCTCTGGTTTTATTGATGGAGCCTTGAGTATTTTTATCATGTTTATAGTCAATTTCATGTGTGCCTGTGTTTGTGTCTATGTTGAATGTAATTTGTGGCTTGTAAATATGGATGTCACCAGACTGCAAAACAAATCTACCTATGGGTACAAATAAAGTAACCTGAACCTGAACCTGAAGACACCTGTCCACAACCTCCAAACAGTCAGACTCCAAACTCCACTACGGCCAAGACCAAAGAGCTGTCAAAGGACACCAGAAACAAAATTGTAGACCCGCACCAGGCTGGGAAGACTGAATCTGCAATAGGTAAGCAGCTTGGTGTGAAGAAATCAACTGTGGGAGCAATTATTAGAAAATGGAAGACATACAAGACCACTGATAATCTCCCTCGATCTGGGGCTCCACGCAAGATCTCACCCCGTGGGGTCAAAATGATCACGAGAATGGTGAGCAAAAATCCCAGAACCACACGGGGGGACCTAGTGAATGACCTGCAGAGAGCTGGGACCAGAGTAACAAAGGCTACCATCAGTAATACACTACGTCGCCAGGGACTCAAATCCTGCAGTGTTCCCCTGCTTAAGCCAGTACATGTCCAGGCCCGTCTGAAGTTTGCTAGAGAGCATTTGGATGATCCAGAAGAGGATTGGGAGAATGTCATATGGTCAGATGAAACCAAAATAGAACTTTTTGGTAAAAACTCAACTTGTCGTGTTTGGAGGAGAAAGGACACCATACCTACTGTGAAGCATGGGGGTGGAAACATCATGCTTTGGGGCTGTTTTTCTGCAAAGGGACCAGGACGACTGATCCGTGTAAAGGAAAGAATGAATGAGGCCATGTATCGTGAGATTTTGAGTGAAAACCTCCTTCCACCAGCAAGGGCATTGAAGATGAAACGTGGCTGGGTCTTTCAGCATGACAATGATCCCAAACACACCGCCCGGGCAATGAAGGAGTGGGTTCGTAAGAAGCATTTCAAGGTCCTGGAGTGGCCTAGCCAGTCTCCAGATCTCAACTCCATAGAAAATCTTTGGAGGGAGTTGAAAGTCCGTGTTGCCCAGCGACAGCCCGAAAACATCACTGCTCTAGAGGAGATCTGCATGGAGGAATGGGCCAAAATACCAGCAACAGTGTGTGAAAACCTTGTGAAGACTTACAGAAAACGTTTGACCTCTGTCACTGCCAACAAAGGGTATATAACAAAGTATTGAGATGAACTTTTGTTATTGACCAAATACTTATTTTCCACCATAATTTGCAAATAAATTCTTTAAAAATCCTTCAATGTGATTTTCTGGATTTTTTTTCTCATTTTGTCTCTCATAGTTGAGGTATACCTATGATGAAAATTGGAGACCTCTCATCTTTTAAGTGGGAGAACTTGCACAATTGGTGGCTGACTAAATACTTTTTTACCCCACTGTATATAAATTGTTTTTGATTTATTTATTGCAAACAGCTGCTAGTTTGTACATTTTGCCAGTAAACCTATTTTTCAGTGGGGGTGAATGATTCTTGATTGCAGCTGTAGCTGTTTTCTTGCAGTTATGGGGTGAAATCCTCTTTAATTTTATAAATTTGTAATTGTTGCATTTGATGTGAAGTAAGATGAGTGGAATGAACAACAATCATTCGTCGTCATAAATTTGCAACTGCTTTTTTTCTGTGATTTGAAAATTTTTCCTCAACATTTGCAGTTTTTCTTGTGAATTGCGTTCTTCTGTCTTCTGATTGTCTTTTCTTGAAATCTGTGACTTTGTTTTTAATGAATGATTTTTTTCTTGCAAATTTGTGACCATTGATTTTCTTTCCAGCTTTTTTCCTCATAAATTTTGCAGTTTTTTTTTTGTTTTGTTTTTTGATAAATGGCAGGTTTAAGGTCTTATATTTGATCAGGTGGCCTTAAAAGGGTTAACCACTTGCGCTCCGTTGTTCTGCGGGCGGGCAAGTCTCTGCGTCCTATGACGCACGAGGGCGCACGAGAGCGCCCTCGTGCGCGCTTGGACGCATGACGCATGATGGTGGTGATGGTGATGTAGTAGCGTCCAAGCGCCACTCAAAAAAAAACTGCAGAGACAGCCGCGAACAGATTAGTTCATCTGATTGACCTCTCATTCAACTAATAAGAGCCTTGAATTGGGTTTCTGAAACCTTGAAGAACCAATGAATGAAAATGTAGGAAGGAGGACCCGCCTACTGTGAACGCAGGAGCCAATTGAAGCACAGAAATTCAGGCTGGGTGAAGAGACATTTACTGTTGCAACAGATGAAAACAAAGGACGGTGGACGAATCTACTACAGACCCAGGCTCACCCAGCAGCATGGAGAACACCCACAAGTGGGACCTGCACTCATTCCAGCAGAATAGACGGAGGCCGACGACAAAAGTCGTAAATCATTCGCCAAAATGGCAATAATGGAATTATGTTGATCGGGATCCACGAGCGGAGCAGCGTCGCGTTCGTCTGACGCGTGGGAAGAGATGTTCGCCACGACTCTGCTGCTTTGAAGAGGTAAGGTGTTATAAGCTAAATTATTATTTATCCCTGAAAACTGTAATCCAAAAATGACTTTTGACCGATCGGTAAATTACAACTGTACTGAGTACGAAGTGCGTGCGCCGCGATAAACGGTTCATTTGCCGTGTTCGGACCGTGAACGCCCCCCCCCCCCCCGGCTGCAGAAGAGGAGCGGGGGGGGGGCGTTCACGGTCCGAACGCCCCCCGGTCCGCGGGGGGGAAGCATATCAGTCTATTCCATCATGTAGCGATGGCCCTCTTCTGTAGCGAGGAGGGGGGGTGTTCACGGTCCGTTCAAGGTTCCCCCCCCCCCCACACACACACAGTAGCGGGGGGGGGGGGAGCCGCTGTGAAAACATGCAAGGAGTGTAATCCGTCTGTAGCGAGGGCCGAAGTTGGTCCTTGGTAGCGGTGGGGGGGGGGGACGACCCCCCGCCCACACACACACACACACAGACAGAGCCCTGAGTGTGACCTTTCCTTTGAGCCTAAAATGAAGATTCTACATTGAATTATTCAAAAGTTACAGACGTTTTTCCAAACTGTGCCATTTGGCACAATTTGGCACAGTTCCAAAACGCCTGGGAACAGCCTGAGAACAAAGCTGTGTAAAATATTCATTTTTTGTGGTATTGTTACCAAATTTGGATCTCAGCTGGATAACACTTGGTTCTACATTTCTGTTGCATTTTCCAGCCGGATCGGACAGCTGCGTGTTATTTACAAGCATTTGTATCCAAAAAAACACTGTGTCCAATTTTTTTTTCTTCAAGTTCAGTATGTTTAGATGACTGTAACTCAGTGGCCGGAGCACGTAGAGAGATTGTTTTCTTTGCCAAAAAATTCAAAGTGTTTTCTTTTAAATGAGACCAATCCCATGAAGATGCTGCAAAGGGTTGAATAAGAGCTTTCGATTTACTTTGGGCACGTTATTTTTTGGCATTTTTAGGAAAATTGCCCGGAGTGCAAGTGGTTAATATGACTGGAGATTATATAAATAAAGAATGTAAAGTAGATATGTTTTTCCACAGTTAATTTTTTCTTATAGACATTGAATCCTGCTTTTAAAAAAGTTTGACGATGCGAGTTCAGTCTCTCAGTGACATTCCTCCCCATGTGCATCTCTGTCTCTCAGCATTCGGTGAACTGGGTGGTCCCCGTGTCAGAACGCAGTCGCTATGATGACATTTTCCTCAAGACGGATACTGACCTGGATGGATTTGTGAGTGGACTGGAAGTAAAGGAGATCTTCATGCAGTCTGGACTTTCTCAGAATGTCCTTGCTCATATATGGTAGGCACTCACACCCCAGCTTATGCTCCAAGACTATCAATGTTTCATAATCCGGTGCTGGTCAGCTGCTTTGTCAGGGTAAGCAATCAGGAATAAGTGATTGGGTGGTTATGTATTGGAAGAATTGACGTTTGGCCAGACAAAGGTTGCTGGACCATCAAAATGATCCGTCCCACAACCGGGAGGTTGGGGGTTCAAGTCCCAGCTGTGTCATACCAAAGAACATATAAAAATGGTACTTCCTGCGTTCTAGCTTGGTGTTCAGCGTAATAGAATGGGGGAAGGAGAAGTTGTTTGTGGCGGTGCCTTGCATGGGAGTGACCCCTCTGATTTTAGATGTGATTAACACTGTAGATAAGAGAAATGTAATTTCATTCTACTGTACATGATTGGCTGTATGGACTGAATGACAACAGAGTTGGCTTCGTCTTCTCTTCTTCTTTAAGGACTCTGTAGAGAGGAACAGTTATTGGGAGGAAACCTATACAAGAACTGTGTGAACCAAAATGGGCTACAGGTGATACTGAAGAATTATAGGCTCTGTGCACCGTAGTGATGATGCCTCACCTCTGTTTATTTTCAAAGAGCGGGCAACTGCAAGTTTTCCTCCTGCAAAAAACAAGCAATACTTTTTGATAATGTGCACAATGCAATCCAAGAAAGTTGAATATTTTAAAATTTTTAACGCCTGTCAAATAATTATGACCAGTGGAGGTTTAATTGAAGGACCAATACGTGAACAGTGTACTGCTTTTCATCCATCCATCCATCCATCCTCTACCACTTTTCTGGAGGACCGGGTCGTGGAGGCAGCAGTTGAAGCAGAGAAGCTCAGACTTCCCTCTCCCCAGCCACCTGCTCCAGCTCTTCAGAGAGGATACCAAGGCGTTCCCAGACCAGCTGGGAGACATAGTCTCTCCAGTGTGTCCTGGGTCTGCCCAGGGGTCTCCTCCCAGTGGGACGTGCCCGAAACACCTCAAGTGGGAGGCGTCCAGGAGGCATCCTGATCAGATGCCTTCACTTTCAGATAGAATCTTATCCAAGCTGTTAGTCAGTTACAGCTGACTGTGTACACAATTGCACAATCAAGAATGACAGAATTTTTAATTGAGAGCATGTGGATGGAGCAGTGGTTAGCATTATCGCCTCACAGCAAGAAGGTCATGGGTTCGAACGCACCCCTGGCCAGTGGCGACCTTTCTGTGTTTCTGTGTAGAGTTTTCACATTCTCCCCATGTCTGTGTGGGGTTTTGCTGGGTTTTTTTTCCTGGTTTTTCCAGTTTCCTCCCATCGTCCAAAAACATGCATGTTAATCTATGATTACAAATACCTTCACGAATGGCTGTGAACACCATATGAACGATTTTTGGACCATTTTGTACAGCCTTCTTAAGGCAGCCATAATCCAGCATTTGTAGACTGTTTCTAAGTTCATGGCCAGGTCGATGGTCTTGTCTAAGATTTCTCTGAACGCCCCATGAAAACCCCTCATCGTAGGGGGGCTGTACGAATGCCATAGGAACAACGTAAGAACTATGCAAGATGTTGGGTATGCCTCAAGTTCTTGAGGACCCCTTAAGAATCCCTGTTTGTACAGAGATTCGTACAGGGTGCATAAGGCAGTAGTGAGGGGCTTATAAGGCGAAAGTACGTCATTCATGTGACATTTGTACCGATGAAATGTGCAGAAAACCGTAAGATCTTCTTACCAATGACTTGGAAGTGCTGTGAGTTGCACAAAAATTTTTGTAAGATGACAGTAAGTATGCCATAGGAAGATCCCAAGGCACCCTTACGAAGAACATAAGAACTCTAGGGCCATCGTACGACAGAAAAGCACCTCATTTCTCAAGAATGCCTTGAGTTCTTCTTGCAAATTGAATGGCAACTGTAAGAAACTATGCCCCCCTCCACGAATGTCTGCAAACTCCAGAATTCATAGGGACTGGGAGATTCTTAGGAACCCATCGACAAGAATCTTTGTGACCGTACCTTTAGGTTAATTGGTATCAACTGGGGATAAACTGTCTTTAGATATGAATGTGAAAGTGAATGATTGTCTGTCTCTCTGTGTTGGTTCTGTTATGGACTGATGAACTGTCCAGGATGTACCTCGCCTCTTGCTCAAAGAAGCTGGGATAGGCTCCAGCCCCCTGCGACCCAAAAAGGATTGAATGGTTAAGAAGATGAATGAATGAATGTAACTAATCAAGTTTTAACAGAACAATTTAGAAGTCACTCCGAGAGTGCATACCTCGGCTAAGACTGTCCACCAATAAAAAAAAAATAAAATGTGTCAATTAACAGACCATCATAAGCTGTGTGTGCCTGCATTTTCCAGGTTGATTATCCCATTATTTTATATATATATATATATATATATATATATATATATATATATATATACTGTATATACACACACACTACCGTTCAAAAGTTTGGGGTCACCCAGACAATTATTTTGTGTTTTCCATGAAAAGTCACACTTATTTACCACCATGAGTTGTAAAATGAATAGAAAATATAGTCAAGACATTGACAAGGTTAGAAATAATGATTTGTATTTGAAATAATAATTTTTTCCTTCAAACTTTGCTTTCGTCAAAGAATCCTCCATTTGCAGCAATTACAGCATTGCAGACCTAACATGATTGCACAAGGGTTTTCTAATCATCCATTAGCCTTCTGACGCAATGAGCAAACACATTGTACCATTAGAACACTGGAGTGATAGTTGCTGGAAATGGGCCTCTATACACCTATGTAGATATTGCACCAAAAACCAGACATTTGCAGCTAGAATAGTCATTTACCACATTAGCAATGTATAGAGTGTATTTCTGATTAGTTTAAAGTTAACTTAATTGAAAAAAAGTGCTTTTCTTTCAAAAATAAGGAAATTTCTAAGTGACCCCAAACTTTTGAACGGTAGTGTATATAGTGTGTATATATATATATATATATATATATATATATATACTGTATATATATATATGTTAGTCAAACTTTATGAATAAGTGCTATCTGGCAATATGTAAACAAAAAACGCACAATACAGGATACACATACTGATCCAGATCTGCCTAAAATCTAATGGGTTCATCCTTAGGCCAAGCCAATTTCTGAAGAAAATTTCATCTGAATCCATCCAGTAGTTTATGCATAATCCTAACAGACAGACCGACAGACCACAGTGTAAACCAAACAGGAGTGGTGGACAAGTGGTAGAGCATCCGCCCCACAGCGGATTCCAGCCCACTAGATGTGATTGACTTTATAGGTAGGAGAAAAGGGGATTTTGATCAACTATACATGTTGGATGGCAATAAAGTTGGCTTTCTTTCTAAAACATTACCTCCTTAGCAGGGGTAAAAAATGAAGTTATGGTCACAGATTCTTCCAGATGATGGGTTTGTAAGAGTCTCCCACTAACTATGAATTCTAGAGTTCGCAGACATTTGTGGAGGGGGCATAGTTTCTTACGGCTGCTGTTCAATTTGCAAGAGCAACTTGAGGCATTCTTGAGAAATGAGGTGCTTTTCTGTTGCATGATGGCCCTAGAGTTCTCACGTTCTTTGTAAGGGTTCCTTGGGATCTTCCTACGGCATACTTGGAGGGCTACTGAATAACCTGGAGGCACAAATTTCTGTTTGTAGATGTTTTAACAAGTGTTAAAGAGGACATGAAACGCTCCATGTAATGATCATAATTCAAAACATGGACACTTAGTCATAAATATTTTCCTAGTTTGACCCTGTAAGTTTAACAGTATTTGAATCTAATTGAAATTAGGTTTTGAGTTTTGAAAATTGCCCTATTTTTCCATGACATCACTAGATTGGTTTGTGCTCGGAGGTCAGCATTAGCTACTGTGGAGAGTTTTTACATCACCAGGTTAATGGATGTTTATTAGACCAAAACTAAAAACAGATGTAAGGGCATTATTATATTACCCTGACTATAGTGGTATATTTTACATGGTCAAAACAGAGACATCGCCCACTTTATTTTATGACCTCTTCAACAGCTGACTGAAATGACGGAGCTGCCGTTAGCCACAATGCTAACGTGTGCAGCAATTTTTTTTATATTAACAAGACTGGTTTTTTTTGAATCAGAGGTACTGATGGTTCATCAGATAAAAGGTCTCACGTCTGATCCTGCTGTTCTCTGATTGATTTTTTCTCTGATAAAGTCTGGTGTCCACAGATCACTGCACAGACTGTTAGCATAGAGGTAATGAGTGCTAACATCAGTTCAACTCTTCAACTGAACTCTTTACGCTGAGCAGAAAGTACCACCTCAGTCGTGATTTATGCAAAATAGATCATCACTGCTTGTTATTCCTTTTAAATGTAATAATTAGCTGATGTATGTGCAACAACTCATCAGTTAATAAACAGCTTTCTTACCTTTGAGGATCCCTAATATCACTGCAGTCTTTAGGGTAAAAAAAAAAAGCCTTTTCTCCCTCTGGTAAAAACTGATCATTTTAACAGGAATGTGGATTTTACTTCCATCCAGATAAATAAGATAAGATGAGCCTTTATTAGTCCCACAATGCGGAAATTCCAGGATTGCAACAGCACAGGGATAGCAACACTTAGAGCAACAATCAAGTAGACAAGGAAAAAAAAACAAAACAAGAGCAGCGAATATACATGTGTACATATAAATATATAAATATATAAACACAGTGCGGAGCATTGTAGCAAGATGGAATGAACAGCATAACCGTCTACTTAATTATCCTACATGGTATGAATATGTACCCATACATATTGTCACCCTCCGTAGCGACTGATATTGTCCTAGTTGTATACTGGAGGGGAGCATTGTGTAAGTCTATTGCGTCTTTTGCATTCAATACTATTAGGTTGTCACGTCTTTTTTGCTATCTCTGCGAGCAGCCCTGCTTAGGTTGTACAGTCTTGACAGCTGTAGGTAGGAAGGACCTGCAAAACCTCTCGGTTGCACACCTAGGATGATTTAGTCTGCTGCTAAATGAGCTCCTCAGTGCGTTCAGTGTGTCCTGCATAGGGTGGGACTCAGACTCCAGCAGAGATGACAGTTTAGCCACCATCCTTCTCTCTCCTATCTCCTCCACTGGGTCAGGGTGCTGCCCCAGGACAGAGCTAGCTTTCTTGATCAGTTTGTTCAGTCTCTTCCTATCGGCTGCTGTAATGCCACTGCCCCAGCAGACCACTCCAAAAGTGATGACTGATGCCACCACCGTGTCGTAGAATGTCTTCAGCAGCACCCCTTGTACACCAAAAGATCTGAGCCTCCTCAGTAGGAACAGCCTGCGCTGTCCCTTCTTGTAGAGTGCGTCAGTATTGTGTGACCAGTTTAGTTTATTGTTCAGATGAACACCCAGGTACTTGTAGGATGTCACCATCTCAATGTCTGTTCTCTGTATATTTACTGGTGCTGTGAGGGGTTGTCCGGAAGTCCACCACCAGTTCCTTAGTTTTCCTCGCGTTGATCTGGAGGCAGTTCCGATGGCACCAGTCCACGAAGTCCTGGATAAGTCCTCTGTACTCAGCTTCATCTCCATTGGAGATGAGGCCAACAATCGCAGAACACACAACACAACAGTGTGTTGTGTTGTGTGAGAAGTCCGCAGTATAAAGGGTGAACAGGAAGGGAGCCAAAACCGTTACCTGGGGGGCCCCCGTGCTACCGATGATCGTGTCGGACACACAGTTCCGGGTTCTCACAAACTGTGGCCGGTTAGTGAGGTAGTCCAGGATCCATGATGACAGGTGCTGGTCCACCCCTGCGCACAGCAGCTTGTCCTTCAGGATCATCGGTTGGATGGTATTGAAAGCACTGGAGAAGTCAAAGAACATGATCCTCACCGCATTCCCGGGCTTCTCCAGGTGGGACAGAGAACGGTGAAGGAGGAGGATCACCGCATCCGCCACCCCAATGCCATGCTGGTAGGAGAACTGGAGTGGATCCATCGCTGGTCCCACCAGGGGGCGGAGATGAGCAAGGAGCAGTCTCTCTAGGGTCTTCATCATGTGGGACGTCAGGGCCACTGGTCTGTAGCTGTTCAGATCTTTGGGGTGGGAAGTCTTTGGTACAGGTACCACACAAGATGTTTTCCACAGCTGTGGTACCCTCCCAGCTTCAGGCTCAGGTTGAAGATGTGCTCCACAATCCCACACAGCTGGTCTGCACAGGACTTGAGGAGCTTTGTGCTGATGCCGTCCGGTCCCGACGCCTTCCTCGCCTTGATCTTCTTCAGCTCTGTCCTCACCTGGGTCTTAGTGAGGGTCATGTTGGGGGGCTGTGTGCTAGGAGTGGGGGGGTGTTGGTGGAGTGGGGTGTGGGCAGCAGGACTCGATGTCTTTAGAGGCAGCAGTGGTTGTTGTGCAGTCGGGGGGGGGGCGGTTGGTCAAACCTGTTAAAAAACAGGTTCAGATTGTTTGCCCACTCCCTGCCCCCCGTGGCCTGGGGGGAGGTATTCTGGAGCCCAGAGATGGTTTTAAGGTTTCTCCAGACCCCGCTGATATCGCTCTGTTGCAGCTTGTCCTCCATCTTCTTCCTGAAGCTGTCCTTGCCTTCTCTGATCTTCCTCCTTAGCTCCCTCTGTACGGACTTCAGCATCTCCCTGTTCTCTGACCTGAAGATCCTCTTCTTCTCGCTCAGAAGTGTTTTTATCTCAGGGTTGATCCAGGGTTTGTTGTTCGAGCAACACCGTATGGTCTTGGTGGGTATGGTGTTGTCCACACAGAAGCTGAGGTAGCCCGTGAAGGTGTGAGTGAGGCCATCGATGTCCTCACCATGTGGATCGCAGAGCTGCTCCCAGGCAGTGGTTTCAAAACAGTCCTTTAGAGCGTCCATTGCCTCCTCAGACCATAACTTCACTGTGCGCATGACCGGAGGTTGTCTGTGCACTAGGGGTTTGTACACCGGCCGGAGATGAACCAAGTTGTGATCCGATCTCCCGAGTGGGGGGAGTGGTGGTGAGGTGTACGCCTCCTTAGTGTTTGCGTAGAATAAGTCCAGTGTTTTATTGTCTCTAGTGTGGCATGTGACATACTGGGTGAACGTGGGTAGAATGGGAGACAGTGAAATATGGTTGAAATTGCCTGAGATGAGGAGAAGAGCATCTGGGTGTTCTCTCAGCAGCCTGCCAGTTACTGAGTGGATGACGTCACGCGCTGTCCCAGCATTCGCCGTCGGATTTGCATAAATAACAATGCAGATCACGTGTGAGTATTCCCTCAGGAGATATGTAGGATTAATTAATTAAATGGATTAATTAAAAAATATTTAAACTAAATCCAGTTTACCAAGAACACAAATCAGTTATTTTATTGATGTCTACAATTCAGAGACTAGCACATAAAAATTACAGGACTGAATATGATAATGGGAAGCTTAAAATATTTAAAGGTTAAAACCTGTGTAAAATATACAACAAATTTAAGAAATTGAAGAAGAGAGTGAGAGAAAATAATTAAAACCCATTGTATTTATCCTACAGGAGAAAAAATATGTTCATTGCTATTTGAATGACCACAGTTTGTTTAGCTTCAGTTATCAATTCAACAATAATTGACTGCAACAGATCTGGGAAAAAGGACTTCTTGTGAGGTTTTATTAGTTATTTCTAGCACAACACTCATCCTCAGGCTGCTTGTAAATAAGAGGCTCAAATTGTGAGTAATTAAAAAATCATGAGTAAATAGTTTAAAAACCCTTTCAGTTTGTGTTTCAGTCTCTCTTCATTTTTCCTTCACCAGTCCTTCTGGACCTGCATCTGCTGAATGTTAAAACATTTCTGTAGCTACACTAAACTTCACATATCCTCAACTGTTGTAGAAGGCTTTAAGTCCTTAACAAAAGTTAACAGATCAAGTCCGGTCGTTGTTCTCTGATGATTCATAAGGACTGAACTTATTTAAAGTGGAAAACATTTTCAATAGAAACACCGCATATTTTTATGATCTTCAATCACAAGGCTTGTCTCCATGATGAGGGATGGAGTTGTCTTTGGATCCTTCCTGTTAAAAAGAAAATAGACATTAATAAAATTACAGCATATTCCAACTGTGGTATTCACTAAAAGAAATAAGTACAGGAATAAGTTACTGTTGCAGTTTAACTGTGTATAGTGTTTTGAAAGACAAAAGCAACCACATTATTGAAAATGTGATGTCACATAACTATAAAACCACAACTATTGACACTTACACTACCGTTCAAAAGTTTGGGGTCACCCAGACAATTATTTTGTGTTTTCCATGAAAAGTCACACTTATTTACCACCATGAGTTGTAAAATGAATAGAAAATATAGTCAAGACATTGACAAGGTTAGAAATAATGATTTGTATTTGAAATAATAATTTTTTCCAGATACTCAACCTGTTCAAAGGAAGATCAATTTTATAGCTTCTCTAACCAGCTAAACTGTTTTCAACTGTGCTAACATGATTGCACAAGGGTTTTCTAATCATCCATTAGCCTTCTGACGCAATGAGCAAACACACTGTGCCTTTAGAACACTGGAGTGATAGTTGCTGGAAATGGGCCTCTATACACCTATGTAGATATTGCACCAAAAACCAGACATTTGCAGCTAGAATAGTCATTTACCACATTAGCATGTATAGAGTGTATTTCTGATTAGTTTAAAGTTAACTTCATTGAAAAAAAGTGTTTTTCTTTCAAAAATAAGGAACTTTCTAAGTGACCCCAAACTTTTGAACGGTAGTGTATAAAAACATAAAATGCAATGTTAGGCTGTAAAAGTGTCGGATTGAAATAGGTTATCTAAACATTTATCCTCTCATCAGCTGATTGCAGCTTGTTAGCAACATTAGCATGCTAACTAGCTGTAGTCGCTTTCTCATTTTATCAAACCTGGTTGCCATCTGCCAATCAAATCTAAAAGAAAAACTGCTGTAACTGCATTCTTCAGTTATATTAGTGACTTGGTTAAGGCAGAAGCTTTGATTCTCACATTTTCACCAAGTGAATTTGCTCCTGTGTTGACACTAAATAGCTAATGTTAGGTCCATTAATTATTAGCCCGCTTCGACTCAGCTGAACGTCACAGAGTAGCGTCGTCTCTGTCACAGAAAAACACCTGGTTAGGGAAACATGGATTATGTAGGAAACGTCCTCAAACAAGTGGTCCACATCAATGTCCTGACAGCAGAATCACAGTTAGCAGCAGCACTCGATCTTTAGTCTCCACACACCTGAATGAAGGAGCTGCTGTAAAACCTCCAACCTCCAGCTCTTCTCCTCACTGGTTTAAAGACACAGTCCATCGAATGTCTCTAAAACTCCACCACATTTTTAACTTGGTCTGCCTTCACAGTTTAACTCTAAATATTAAAAATAACTCTCTTCCTGATGGGTTTAGCTCATAGACAAAGCTGCTGCTACCTGCAGCAACCAACTCAGTGACATCATGATCAGTATGGTGATTTTCAGTTCTGAAAAACATAATTCAGTTAGATTTTATTCCAATACTGTTACATTTACAGGGTCAAACTAATAAAATATTTTAAGCCTAAGTGTCCATGTTTTGAATTATGATCATTACATGGAGCATTTCATGTCCTCTTTAAAGGCCAAATGTCACGTAATTTTTTTTTCTAAATGACAACGAATTTAGATAAAATACACATAGCTTAAACCAAATATTCATACCGGAGACCATATCACCCACCTGTATTTACATAATTGCACAAAATACACCAGGTGAAGGCCCCACCTTGCTTGCTGGCTTGTGACAGCCAGTCCAGACCACGCCCATGTTTTTGACATCACCAGTTGTACCCTGGCTGCCCTGCCTATCCACATTCACACT
The DNA here is from genome assembly GCA_020510985.1 of Pholidichthys leucotaenia. Taxonomy (NCBI): domain Eukaryota; kingdom Metazoa; phylum Chordata; class Actinopteri; order Cichliformes; family Pholidichthyidae; genus Pholidichthys; species Pholidichthys leucotaenia. The sequence goes on from CM035839.1 coordinate 264,564,917, forward strand.
TATCAACATTGGACAATCATGACGGAAAGTGACAGCGATTGTGAACAAATTAGTTTAGTTTTGTCTTTTTTTTTTTGTCTTTTTTTTTTTGTCAGTGGTTCAGACAGTGACAGAGGCATAGAACCTTACCGGTTCGAGCCGTCCGAGACGGAATCAGATGCTTTGTCTGATGACAACAGTTCCAACAATGACCAGAGAGCAGAACCAGTGGAAAATGTCATTGAACTGGACAATAATCGCCTCCAGAATTGCGAAGCCGGAGGGGGTCTGTCGAGGGCGCCCCATAAATATTGATTTTTCGGAAGCCATTATTATTACAGTGGAGGAGAGCCGCTGCTGTCAAGAAATTGACCAGATCAATATGAAAATGGAGGCGCATACCTGTCAAGGGAGACGTTTTCGCCGTATTTTGGTGCCAGGCACGGCAGTGGGGGACGGCGCAGTGGTTTGGGACACTTTTCTGGGAAATGTTTTAAATGTAGTTCGTGTTGTTATTGTCAAATATTTTAAGGAAAATACGGGGAAAATGCAATTTTAGCAAAAACGGGCGTATTGCCATTTCTGTACGCCCAAAAGAAAAAATATACTGGAAAAAAAACTGAGTGTCTTGAGGAGCAGTCCTGTGTGTGATCACCCACAGCTGGGGCGGGCTGATCGCTCAGCGGGAGCTATTCTTGCTACTGTTCGAAGTGTGGAGTCACTCATTAGTTTAATTGTCTGGGCGGGCTGATCGCTCAGCGGGAGCAATTCTCACTACCATGAGAAGTCATTAGGACAATGGTTTAACATGTTGAGCTGTGCAGCGGTTGCGGAACAGACAGAGATCCCAGAGAGGTGTGCCTTGTTGCTCCGCCGTTGCTTATAGCCGTTTTTTACGGTGTTGAAGTACGGTGAAAACGTCTCACTTGACAGGTAAGAAAACATTTCCCAGAGAAGTGTCCCTTATTACCCAGCTGTCCCTGATAGTCCCGTTTTAAGGTATGGGTGAAATATCCAATTTTTTCTTTCTTGTTGCTCACTTCAACCTTCCAGTCTCCATATAAACAATCAATTGAAATACCCCAAGCATCAAACTAGGGTACAATTGATTTCGTCACTTCCGCCTTCTTCCCCAGGCGATTCCAGGGGCCGTGTCAGGCCAAGCGCGGCAGTTTTAAATTAACGAATATTCCGTTGTTACTGAAGCATATGCACCAAGACCCGAACGGATCGGTTCCCTTTTATATCTAGTTTCAAGATATTTAAAGTACCCTGTTACGTGACATTTGGCCTTTAATGTTACTAAGCCTACAATTGCTGAGAACTTGTGCTTTTTATCCATTGACTGTCTAGTTCTTCCATGTATGATGATCATAGTGCTGTTTTAATGTTGTTAATGTCTGTAACTTGTAATTTATGCTGCTGCTTGTCTTGGCCAAATCACTCTTGTAAAAGAGATCCTCAGTGACTCTCAGTGAGTCTTATCCTGGTTAAATAGAGGTTCAATAATAAAAATATTTGTTGCCATCTTATGAAAATTTTTGTGCAACTCAAGGCACTCTCAAGTCGTTAGTAGGAAGATCTTACAGCTTTCGGCACATTTTGTCGGCACAAATGTTGCTTGAAGGACGCACTTTGGCCTCATGAGTGCTTCACTAGTGCCTTACATACACTGTATGAATCTCCGTACGAATGGGGATTCATATGACGTTTCCTACAACCGCTGTAAGGGACCCTCAAGAACAACTTAAGGTGTTGTTGAGGCATACTTAAGGCCAGCATCTTGTGTAGTTCTTAAGTTGTTCCTATGGCATTCGTACGGCTGCCCTACGATGAGTGGTTTTCATGGGCCGTTTGTAGAAATCTTGGACAAGACCATCGATCTGGCCACAAACTTATGGTCTACAAATGCTGGATTCTCCTATGGTCACCTTAAGAAGGCCATATGAAATGGTCCAAAAATCATTGGTACAGTGTTCGCAGCCATTCTTAAGGGTATTTGTGACCATAGCTTTACAAGCCACAGCGACAGATTTGTTCAACTAAAGGATTTTGGCTTTCTTTGTGTAGTCCTTCACATGGGGCTGATGATTTTTGTTGTCCGCTGTTGTTTGTTGCCTACCATGTTACAAACTCATTAATTGCTTAATTGATAACTTTCACTTTGTCACTCGCTTTAACGTTTTGTGCTTCGTGCCATGCATGACTCAGACTGTGTCCACTTGTCTGCAGGGCTTTGTCAGACACAAGGCAGATTGGAAAACTCACCAGGGAGCAGTTTGCCCTCGCCATGCATCTCATCCAACAGAAAGTCAGCAAGGGCATTGACCCTCCACAAGCACTCAGTTCTGACATGATTCCGCCCTCTGAAAGAGGCACCCCAGTACCGGTAGGTCCCACCTTCACAGACGGGACATGTTTCATCAGACCTAAAAGAGTACAGATTGAAAATACGGGATGACAAATACAGGACCAGAGACTGCCTTAACAGAATATTTTCTGCCATTGAAGGATTCCCCTTAACAATGATAGAAAAATCTGATGGTCATTTATCATTTTGACAGGTTACACAATAGATCCCCCTCAGTGTCTGCTCCGATTACAAAAATGTCACCACAGTTTCACAGATGTCACAAGAATAGTTTGTTTAAACAGCCAGTTGTTGTGTTGTAGGGGTGGAAAAATAGGGACTGAAGTTGAAGTGGATGAACAACAACATTTATCAATCTCCTCACTGTTGAAACCTAATCCAGGGGAAGGAATGCAGCTAGCTGTAAGAACTAATTTGAATTGCAAGATACACTTATCATTGACACTTTGAACTCACCTTGCACCTGCCTGAGCTCTGCTTTTCAATCAGAAAACCCCTTGGAGACTAAGGGTACTATCTCACAAAGTGGCAAATGTTGACGAACGTAGCGATTTGGGGATTCGGCAACTCTTCTGATGAATATTGGTGAAAGTCAAGCTAGTATCTCACAGACAGGTGAATGCTGGAGGAACGTTCAAGAATGTTGTGCTTTTTGCGTTTTGTCAGGGTTTGCAAAAGAGTTTGCACACATTTTTTTAAGGCTGTCAACAGTTTTGCAGTAAAACGTTTAAACAGTTGCTAGTGTTCACTATTTGGTGAACCAAAAAGAACTTTAGCAGCATGCGTTGCAACGTTTGCAAATGTTTACAACTGTTTGTGGAAAAATATATTTGCTAAAAATTTTTTGAAAATTTTCAAAAGTTTTGGGCAACAAGAAAAACTGTTTGGGAGCTTAAAAACTGTTGGCAACCTTTTCTGAGCCCTGACAAAACTCCCAAATCGCTGTGTTAGCCAGCATTTGCCGCACTGTGAGAGACGTGGGTTAAGCTGTTGGTGAAGTCACAGCAGTCTGTCTTGGGACACTAAAGAAAACAATTGACAGCTAATGATAAAGTATGGCGGAATTTTTACTGCTCTGTCCATCAAAATGATGGAAAATAATAGTCTAGTGCAACCTCTGTATAGCAAAGTGGATATATTTTCTCTTCTTTTGTAGCATGTTGATCAGTGTTAGGCTAATATCAGTTAGAACTTCAGATTGTTCAGCGCCACTGTTAAAATATTCAAATAGTTTGCTTGCAGGTTGTGTCGGTAGTCTGGTTCAGCTGTGTGGGGACAGCAACATCATTAAGAACTAGATTACCAGTGAAACCTTGATATTATACTCCACTACGTTTGAGAAGGAATTCACAGTGAAACGAGCCAAACAGAGCAATGAGGTGTGGCCAAAATGCTCACTTCTCTGACAGATGCTTCCTTTGGGAGGCTGTGGTGGAACAATCCTGATCGTCATCCATCCTTCTGTAGTGTTTCCTAGAACTGTCTGCTGTCTGTCATCTAGCTGGATGTAACAAGGTGTATAGTGCCATAAACAAAAGAAGCAGGCAGGACATTGGTCATCAACGAGTAACTGAAGGCAGGCCTTACATCCTGCAAACCTCAGAATCATGATATGTTCCTCTGTCTGAGCTGATCTAAATACAGACTGTGTTGATTGTTTTAAGTTTTAAAATTTGAACAGTATCAGATGACCCATGGACATTTTGAAGGGATAAAGCTTAAAACCCCCCACCATGTTTGCTCTACATCTAAACATCTAAATGTTTGCACCATCTCTTTTGACCTAGAACAGCAGTACAACTCTCAGTAATGAAATTTGTCTTGAGCTGAATTTCTCTCAATGCAGAGTATGTCAGGATACATGACTCCAGTGGGATCAGAGATGGCTGCTCTGTCAGAAATGAGAAGGGTGAGTCCATTTTTCTGTCCAACTCTCCTCTTTCATGCTTTTATTTTTGTCCTCATACTGTATATACACTACCGGTGGAAGGTTGTAGAACACCCCAATTTGTCCAGTTTTTATTAAAATTTATTCAGTGTGTTCCAACACTGCTTTTATGCAGACAGAGGGGGTTGTAAGTGATCAAGAAAAGTTGAGACACCTGTAGGAATTGGTAGCATCAACTTTCAAGGCTTGATCAACCTTCACTGCTGCAGAACAGCTTTAAGTTTTTAACCCATTTCTTGTTCCCTGAAAAAGGCCTTTTTGTATAATTTTGAAATGTACATTATTTTTCATTTTTGGGTAACCTTACCTTTTGTTTTAACCTCTGGCATTTCAGCACTTACCTTTGTACCATTTCAAGCTATTCATTGGATTTGAACTGCTTGAATTTCAGTAAAACACTGGAAAAATTGGAATGTTCTAAAACTTCTGACCGGTAGTGTATTTGTTCGATGTTTGTATTGTAGCAGTCTACCAGATTCATTCAGTGTGAAATACAGTGGGTATATAAAGTCTAACCACTCACTTAAGATGCAAGTTATTTATGATGTTGAAAAAGTGAGCTGTAGATAAATAATTTCAGAATTTGCTCCACCTTTAATAGGATCTAGACACTGAAAAAAAATCTGTATTTTTTTCTACTTTTGTATTCATGTCAGACCTGTAAAACATTCCCCCAAAAAGTTAGAATAAAGCAATTTAGGGCTAGTAATGAGACAAAAATATAATCATGCAATTTCAAGCAGGTGATGTCAACAGGTCATAGGAATTATGATTTGGTCCAAAAGCAGTGTCCATGTAGTGATGTTAAAACCGAAGCCTCATGAAACAATGAGCAGCTTTGAGACAACTGCTTCATGAGTGACACAGTGTTATGAAACATCTAATAAAGACTGCCATCTGGTGACGCTCTGTGTGTGTGTGTGTGTGTGCGCGCGCGCACGCACGCGTGCACACACACATCCCAGAGTTTTCATTCACTGAAAATTGTCCTTCCACAGAATTACTACAAATTCTGAAGCTGTCTATCATTTGACAGATTATATGGAAGGTGATGTAATTAAAGTCAATTAAAATGATAGATAACTGATTGACAGAATTTTTACAAGCCTGTCTGAGAAAATGACATAACAAAAAGTGTTGTGCAACCTGTGATATAGAGTATCACCCTTTTTCAGGTTTTCAACTCAGATGCAGTTCTGACAGTCAGTCACCAGATTGCAGTCTTTATTAGATGTTTCATAACATCTAATAATCTGTGGAAGGACAATTTTCAGTGAACGAAACCTCTGGGATGTGTGTGTGTGTGTGTGTGTGTGTGTGTGTGTGTGTGTGTGTGTGTGTGTGTGTGTGTACACACACAGTGATGTGAAAAAGTGTTTGCCTCCTTCCTGATTTCTCATTTTTTTGTATGTTTGTCACACTCATCAAACAAGTTTAAATATTAGGCAAAGATAACACTAGTAAACACAAAATGCAGTTTTTTAAATGGAAGTTGTTTATTAAGGGTTAAAAAAAAATCCAAACCAACATGGCCCTGTGTGAAAAAGTGACCCCCCCCCCCCATTAAAACATAAATTGACTGTGGTTTATCACATCTTTGTGAATTCAATTTCTGTAGCCACACCCAGGCCTGATTACTGCCACACCTGTTTACAATCAAGAAATCACTGAAATAGGACCTGCTTGACACAGTGAAGTAGACCAAAAGATCCTCAGAAGCTAGACATCATGCTGTGATCCAAAGAAATTCAGGAACAAATGAGAAACAAAGTAATTGAGATCTATCAGTCTGGAAAAGGTTATAATGCCAATTCTAAAGCTTTGGGACTCCAGCGAACCACAGTGAGAGCCATTCTCCACAAATGGGGAAAACATGGAACAGTGGTGAAACTTCCCAGAAGTGGCCAGCTGATCAAAATTACCCCAAGAGTGCAACGACGACTCATCCAAGAGGTTCCAAAAGACCCCACAACAACATCCAAAGAACTGCAGGCCTCACTTGCCTCAGTTAAGGTCAGTGTTCATGACTCCACCATAAGAAAGAGACTGGGCAAAAATGGCCTGCATGGCAGAGTTCAAGACGAAAACCACTGCTGATCAAAAAGAACATAAAGGTTTGTCTCAGTTTTGCCAGAAAACATCTCGATGATCCCCAAGACCTTTGGCAAAATACTTTGTGGACTGATGAGACAAAAGTTGAACTTTTTGGAAGGTGTGTGTCCCATTACATCCGGAGTAAAAGCAACATGGTGTTTCAGAAAAGGAACATCATACCAGCAGTAAAATATGGTGGTGGTAGTGTGATGGTCTGGGGCTGTTTTGCTGCTTCAGGACCTGGAAGAGTTGCTGTGGTAAATGGAACCATAAATTCTACTGTCTACCAAAAAATCCCGAAGGAGAACATCTGGCCATCTGTTCGTGACCTCAGTCTGAAGCGCACTTGGGTTCTGCAGCAGGACAATGGTCCAAAACAAACCTGCAAGTCCACCTCTGAATGGCTTAAGAAAAACAAAATGAAGACTTTGGAGTGGCCTAGTCAAAGTCCTGACCTGAATCCGATTGAGATGCTGTGGCATGACCTTAAAAAGGCGGTTCATGCTCGAAAACCCTCCAATGTGGCTGAATTACAATAATTCTGCAAAGATGAGTGGGCCAAAATTCCTTCACAGCGCTGTAAAAGACTCATTGCCAGTTGTCGCAAATGCTCGATTGCAGTTGTTGCTGCTAAGGGTGGCCCAACCAGTTATTAGGTTTAGGGGGCAATCACTTTTTCACACAGGGCCATGTAGGTTTGGATTTTAATTTCCCTTAATAATAAACAGCTTCATTTAAAAACTGCATTTTGTGTTTACTTGTGTTATCTTAGTCTAATATTTAAATTTGTTTGATGATCTGAAACATTTAAGTGTTACAAACATACAAAAAAATGAGAAATCAGGAAGGGGGCAAACACTTTTTCACAGCGAGAGAGAGAAAGAGAGAGAGAGAGAGAGCGCGAATGCAGGGCTTGACATGAACACTGGCCAATGGCTGGTGAATTTCAGCAGTGGCCGGTAAGACAGCTACACTCTGCAGCCACTTTGGCCATGTACAGCCATGAAGGGGTGTCCCAATCTATCCGGGTAGTGATGTTATGCTCGACACCGCCCACTCAACACTGATTAGCGCAATATAAAGTGGAAGTGTCATGAGCAGTTTTTTTTTTCCACAATATTTTTTATTGAACCTTTTTTTACAAACATGGCACAAACAGTCAGACACTAACACTAAAGTAATTTAAAAATTAAAAAGAACACTAACAACAACAACAACAAAAAATGTAATAAAAACAACAACAACCATTAACAAAGGCAAGTCATCAACAATGCTCCTCTGTTTAGTCTAGGTAATCTATTACATAAGAATACATAATGTACATTCACCAGTTTGGAATTTGCAAGGTCCACACATATCATTCACCTTTTTCTTCAGAAGTTATGTTTAATTTCTTTACATAATCAATGAAAGGTCTCCATATATTCTCAAACACATTTTCCTTTGATTTCAGTATGTATGTTATTCTTTCTAGTGGAAGGTTTGTTAACATCTGTCTTAACCACTGAGTCACATCTGGTCTATGAGTCTTTTTCCACAGTAGTGCAATACATTTTTTGGCATTAAGCAAACTGAGGTCTATGAATGTTCTTTCACTCTTATTAAAGTTATGTTTTTCTGGATACAGACCCAACAAAAACAGTTTAGGGTTCAATGTGAATTGTTTTGAAATTATTTTTTCAATTGTTACCCTCACCTCTTCCAAAAACATTCTGATTTTTGTACATTCCCATAAACAGTGAAACAGGGTTCTTTTACTTTCCATGCATTTTGTGCATGTATCTGGTATGTTTTTGTTATATCTATTTAACTCCACTGGTGTAACGTACATCCGCATTAACCATTTAAAATGTATCAGTTTAAGACGTTCATTTATTGATTTGGTTTGAGCTTCTGCACAAGCCATTTCCCATTGTTCCTCTGAAATTTCAATTTGCAGGTCTTCTTTCCAATAATTCAGTCTTTTCTGTGAGTTTTCACTTGAGAATAGTGTCAATGAGTTATAAAACGCTGAAATAATACCCTTTCTCTTACTATCTTTCATCAAAATTTTTTCCAAAGATGAATAAGTAGGTCGGGTGAGAGCGTTATTTTGATTTGATCGAATAAAATTTCTAAGCTGAAGATATTTTAAAAAATGTGTTCTATTAAGATTGAATTTAATCCTCAGTTCTTCAAAAGACATTATGTTATCTGACAGGGATGGCAATTTTCCGCCGATCCGCAGATTTCCACCGATTTATTTTCAAATTGATTATTTCTGTGAATCGTCTAAATCCGTTGAGAAAATTTTAGGGGGGTAAGGTACCTTATTGTTACCGATTAGCGAAAATCAACACGATTACATAAGTGCTCGGCACTTCCCCGGAAGTCGTCTCCCGCGATAACCCGGATGTGTTGTGTTCAAGCTACTGCTGTATTGCAGTAGCTTGACAGCCCTGCGATTGGATAGTTGCAAACGATTGGACCAATCAAATGGCTCGTTGTATGCTTTTTCAAAAATTCATGGCGGCGTGTTCTCAGGGATGTGATTTTCTGCTAATTTGCTGAATTCCGCTTTATTTTATCTTCCAGGAAGATAAAGTACGTTAAGTACGTTAGCAGCTTGTGGTCCACGAACGCAGTGAAGATGCGCCCTTTCAGGCAGGACTGGAAGTGGCGTATGGCCAGGTGGAGAGCCATTAACTCTGTTACTGGCGGCGTACAACGGCTGTATGAGCTGGGCTGCGCGGGGGAGGAAACGGTAATAAAAGTTAACCATCCCCTTTTATGATTCCAAACAGTTTGAAATTGACAGTGCACAGTGGACATTGACTCATAACTTTTGAATATTTCTAAGACTTGGCTACATCAGTGATTGTGCAAAATGAACTGCTCAAGTCTCAATGGAGATTGAAACTGGTGATCTGAAATGAATGCTGAAATTATAAAAAGTAATGGTATGTTGGAATTTTATTTCTATTATGGAATAGATAAAATTAACTGATTTTGATTTGATCAAGTGTTAAAGCATGTGATGGATAATGCTTGTTGGAATATTTTAGGAATGCTATCTTCTTGGAACATAAGTCAATATTATACAGTAATAAGTGGCATTCAGCTGTTAGTTTTATGTCATTTAAGCACAGTTCTGGTACTTAAAAATCATAAAAACCCAGGAGCTTCGGGGGGCTTCGCCCCCTTGACCCCCCCATCCCCAACGGGGCCTCTGCCCCGGACCCCGCTGGGGGACTGTCCCCCCCAGACCCCCTGCTAAATTTTCAGATAATTTCCCCAACCCCAAATCACATCCCTGGTTCGTGTTGGAATTCTGAGCTTTCGGTATTGTTTTCAGCGGAATTATGAGATTTTTATCGAAGGATCAGGAGTCATCAGTGCTAGAAATAGACAAAAGTGTCAAAAATAAGTTCCGATGGAATTGGCTTGAGAGAAAAGTGACAGTAAAGGTGAAAATTGGCTCAAAGTTCGACGAGGTAACAGAAACACTCGGACAATTTCTGAAGAAACCAGAAAAGGAGTTGAAGTTCAAAGTTCAGAGACTGACACAGCTTGCTGCCAAAAGGAAGAAAGTTTCACATTAGAAGTGACTTGGTGACCAGTGTAAATAGTGTAATAAACTCTTAAAGAACTGTTAAATATGTTGGACTAAAGACAGTGAGACAACATTGAAGAAAAAGTAAAGGCCCTTTTCCACTAGCCTCACTTAGCCCTACACCGCACCACTCAGCCCGCTTTAGGCGCTTTTCCATTAGCCCCAGCACCGGTTAGCAGGTACTTTTTTCGTACCTGATCCAGGGCAGGGTCTAACCGGGCTGAGTAGGGCTGTGATATGACTTTAAGAGACTGGTCACCGCTGATTGGTCAGGTTGTAACGTCATGAAAGTGACTTTTTCTGCTGAATTTACTCCACGACCGCCATTTGTAATTGTTCAGCAGTGAACACAGTGTGCCCCTTTAATACGGTATATTATATTAATATACTGTATAATATACTTATATAATAATATACTCCTAATATTATATATTAGGAGGTGCGCAATTTTCTTTCTATATTAGGCGACGATCGCATCCAGCGCGAGTTGGACGGATCTACTCGAAATGCAGGTGTCCGAGCAGATGGCTTCCCAAGGGCACATCCGTACTGCCAAACAGTGTCAGGAGAAGCTGAAAAAGCTGAAAAGCGATTACCGAGCAGTGAAGGACCACAATGCTCGAAGTTCAGCGGATGGAAGGAGTGGAAGTGGTTCGCTGAGAGACATTGGGCTCCACACGGTCACCGTCACGGTCACAGTCACGGTCACGGCCCTTGGAAACCGTGGATGGTGAGTGTTTATTTGATATTGCGCATCTTTTCGCCACTTGATCCTTTCTGTGCCAAGCTCACTGTCTTTAAGAAATAGGAAGGTTGTTAGATTGTGGGTAATGGTTGTTACTGAGGCTTGCGTATTGTTTTGCAGCCAACTGCAGATTCACGCTTGCTTTGTGTTAAGTATTAGCGCGAACAAAACGCTGAATTGCGCTTATTGTATTCCGGTTAAAAACTTGAGAGTGTTGTGTACATGTTGCACTTTGGTGTTAAGTTTTAAATTGCGTGCATTTTCTTTCTAGAATCGCAGTTCATATCACAGGGGTCCACCTCAGTGGAGATGACTGACACACCGGACTCTCCTGGCGCTGCGTGTGCGTCTGGCTGAGCGCCAGCTGAATCAACTCCCATGTCAGCCACATCACCAGCTCCATCTGGATCACGTTCAAGTGCCGGTAAGGCACAATAACCACAATTTTTTTTTTTGGTTGAAACAGGTCCAGCAGCGGAAACCAGGGTCGAAAATCCATCCATCCATCCATCCATCTTCTACCGCTTAATCCTTTACAGGTCGCGGGGGGGCTGGAGCCTAACAAGTTATGTACCAAATTGATTAATGCAATTTCCTGTAGCTGCATATTAATTAATTGAAAATGTCTTTTTAAATGTACAAAAAGGTTATTCTTTGGTCTTCACTTATCGGTGTTCCCCAACCATTTTTAGGTGTGGTGATTGAAGTGCTGTTGTAACTCTTGTTTTAGACAAAGTGCATGAACTGCCGTTGAAATCAACATGCTTCATTGAAATGCTTCGCGTCAGCTGACTGTATTAACCCATTCAGATTTCTGCGGCCACACTACAAGCAACTAGTTTAAACATTACGCATCCATCCATCCATATTCTTAATCTTAATCCTTTTTAGTTTTGCAGGGGGGCTGCAGCCGAAGACAGCACACTGCATGTTGCAAAATCTGCTCTACTGAGGGGCAGCAACATGACAGTTCAGCTTATATACAGCAATGAAGCATAATATAATAGTGACATTCCACCACAGACTTTCACCTGTGTAATTCCATAATAATGTAGTGATCCAGCTTTAACGACCATGCCTTTCTGTCTTTCCATCTAGGCAAGACGAAAACAGACAACTCCATCGCTGACCTTACATTAGCGATGGTCAACATGCATGACGAAGAGATGCGGCTCTTGGAACGGCAACATGACCAGCGGCAAGAATCAGGAGTACATGCAGCATTTGCGACAGGTGGCCGCAGATGTGCGGGCAGATGCGCGTGAAGCCCTGGAGCAGGACGCTGCGTTACGAAGGGAAGAGCTCGCAGAGATGTCATTGCCCAGTCTGTTTTTTTGTTTGTAAATTTTGCTTCGGGAATAAAATTGTATTGTTTGCATCAAAAGTCTGGTTTATCTGTTATGACACCGTATGAGAAAAGCCAATAATTACATACACATTCCATTCTCTGTTCACTCCACATGCTGCTGTTCATCAGGTCAGGTGTATAGCCTTCTAATGGTAATTTAATTTTTAACAACACAACGAAACGTAATGTCTTGGTAGGTTTTTTTTTTTTTATTTTAAACAAATTTGCAATGCGGAATCCATTTCTCTTGAACGGGTACATTTTTTATGTTATAAGCAGTTGTACAGGTGTGCTTGAACTTGTAGACACTGCTAAAGGTAAGTACATGTAAGTTGAATGTTGCATCGCCAGTCAAAATTTAATAAATTAAGAAGGAATCTAGCAAAAATTTGGCACTAATAACAGTAGACAAATCGGACAAGGATACACAACTGTGTTTTTGTTGCACACAACTGTTGTTACCAACAAGTGCAAAATTTATATTCCCTTTTCCCAAAAATTAAAAATCAATTTGTAAATAAAAGTGGGAGACCTTTACATGGGAAAATATGACATGTATCAGCACATGATTTATAGTTCAATTTGCATTTCCACCTAAGAAAAGTGGCTTGTCGAGCTGGATTTTTGTGAAGATGGCCTGTGCGGTGTTTCTGCATGTAATTACATACCTGTCAAGTGATACGGTTTCACCGTATTTTAATATGGGGAAAATGCAATTTTAGCAAATACGGGCGTATTGCCATTTCTGTACGCCAAAGAGAAAAATATACGGGAAAAAAAATTGAGAGTGTGGGGAGGAACACGTCGTGTGTGACCCCCACAGCGTACGGGGCTGTCAGAGCGCTCAGCGTGAGCAATTATCACAACAGAAGTGTGGACTCATCATTAGGCTGATGGCTTCACACCTTCTTAACAGATAAGCGTTATGAACAAGAGGACAGGTAGATGGACCATGCACAACATTTTATTTACAAAAAACATTTTTGAAATATGTATGCACATAAATGTGGACGAAATAGGCAAGTATTGCATCACAGCATCTCGTATTGTAAAATGCAACTCGACATGGCAACGTCCCACCGAGAGGTTCGAACTCACGCCTCCCGCTCCAGAGTCCCGCTCTCTACCTGTGTCGCCAGGGTCAACCCACTTGGCAAGCCAAGTAGGGTGCTTATATTGAGTTCGCTACAATATCACCACCCTGCTCCTCTGCTCTCTGTGCCGCTGCCACCACTGGTTCATCTACTGCATCATCCAGTGTAGTGTCAAACGTCTCTCCATGACTCTCACACAGATTGTGCAGAGCACAACAAGTCAGCACCATAGATTTAACCAGTTTCATGTCACAGTCATTCCTCTCTCCTTCCTCCTTCCTTCTCTCCTCGTCATCAGCCATTTTGTTTGTTGTGGGGATTCGGTCGCGTGTTTCACGTCATGAGGGTGTGGCGCCGCCTGCTGTTCAACAAATCCCACCCACAGCAGGTGCGCCAGCAGTAGTTGAAAAGCAACTGAGGCTGAACCGAACCGAAGTGAGTAGAGCCCGGTTTTCAAATCGGGGCTGAGCGGGGCTAGTGGAAAAGGGCCTTAAGTTAACTTTTCATTAAATTTAATGATTTATCTAAGTCTAGTATTTCATTTTTTTTTTTATCATTTTTTTCAGTCTAAATTACTTCTGTTTTACTGAAAACCTCCCAGCTTCAGGGGGGCTGTGCCCCCCCGGCCCCCCCATAAGTCAATCGACCAAATTAGATTTCAGCTGAAATCAGAATTTCCTGTTGCCATCCCTGTATCTGAGCGTGACAAATATACACTACCGTTCAAAAGTTTGGGGTCACTTAGAAATTTCCTTATTTTTGAAAGAAAAATACTTTTTTTCAATGAAGATAACTTTAAACTAATCAGAAATACACTCTATACATTGCTAATGTGGTAAATGACTATTCTAGCTGCAAATGTCTGGTTTTTGGTGCAATATCTACATAGATGTATAGAGGTCCATTTCCTGCAACTATCACTCCAGTGTTCTAATGGTACAATGTGTTTGCTCATTGCGTCAGAAGGCTAATGGATGATTAGAAAACCCTTGTGCAATCATGTTAGGTCTGCAATGCTGTAATTGCTGCAAATGGAGGATTCTTTGACGAAAGCAAAATTTGAAGGAAAAAATTATTATTTCAAATACAAATCATTATTTCTAACCTTGTCAATGTCTTGACTATATTTTCTATTCATTTTACAACTCATGGTGGTAAATAAGTGTGACTTTTCATGGAAAACACAAAATAATTGTCTGGGTGACCCCAAACTTTTGAACGGTAGTGTAAGTCTTGAATCTTTTGAATCCCTTTTAAATTCCATACTTTAAATACAGTATCCGCTCTCCCTGGTGTAAAATATTGATTACCCCATATTGGGCTAAATTGTGACAGTGAGTGTGGTTCTTTTAAATATTTTTTGGTTTCACACCATATTTTGATCATGTGCTTTACAATTGGATTTTTAACTTGTTTCTGTAATTTTTTAGCCGAGTCTGAGTATATGAATAAGGGAAGAGGTAGAGGTAAATTGTATGATTCCATTTCAGTCCAGTGAGGAGGATCATTTGATGAAAAATAATATGTCATAGACCTCAGTTGTGCTGACCAGTAATACAACATAAAGTTTGGACATTTCAGACCTCCACAATCAAATGGTAAGTATAGTAAGGACAAACATAATCTAGCCTTCCTATTGTTCCATATAAATTCCACTAACTTTTTTTTTTAATTCTTGAGAATAGATCTGAAGGTGGTGGTAAAGGAATGGATTGAAATAAAGTATTTTTGGTAAGATATGACTTTTAAGTATATTAATTCTCCCGATCATCGACATTGGTAGTGACATCCATCTCTGAAGTAACTCATTAATATTTGTCATTAAGGCTTCATAGTTGGCATTGACGACTGATTCTAGCTTAGGCAAAATTTGAATTCCTAAATATTTAAACTGATTTACAACATTGAATTGATTTACCTCAGGAGCTGGGTGATTTCTCTGGGTCTCATTTAGCATTAATATTGAAGATTTTGTTTTGTTTATTTTATATCCTGATATATCCCCAGAGTTCTTTATTAAATTTAACAAGGTCGAAATTGATTTTTTAAAATTCGACATAAACAAAATTATGTCATCGGCATACAGGGAGATTTTATGTTCTGTTGGTCCTACTTTAATTCCATATATTTGTGGATGTAAACGTACTGCCATCGCTAAAGGTTCAATTGCCATAGTAAACAATAAGGGTGAAAGTGGACAGCCTTGTCGACATCCTCTATTGATTTTTATTGATTTTGAGATATTGCTGTTTGTTAGGATTTCTGCTGTAGCATTATTGTATATTATCTGAACCCATTTTATGAAATTATTTCCAAGTCCAAACCTTTGTAGGACTTCAAAAAGAAAGGGCCATTCGACCCTATCAAAGGCCTTTTCGGCGTCCAGTGATAGGAGAGCTGTATCCGGTGCTTCTTTATTGGAATAAATAATATTAAATAGTCTTCTTACATTATGGAAGCCTTGTCTTCCCATTATAAAGCCATTCTGATCTCGGTTAATAATATTTGGTAATATTTCTTGTAGTTGTTTTGCTAAAATTTTACAGATTATTTTAAGATCAGCATTTAATAGGCTTATTGGTCTCATGTTTTCACATTTATTAGGGGGTTTACCTGGTTTTGGCAGCAGTATAATTAAGGCATTATTCATGTATGGTGGTAAATTACCATTTTGAAATGCTTCTAAAACCATTTCCAACAGCGGTTTTATTAATTTATTCTTAAATTTTTTATAGAGGTCAACTGGAAGACCATCTGGTCCTGCTCTTTTCCTAATTTCATATCATCAATGGCTAGCCCAACTTCTTCTTGACTAATTTTAGACTCCAGTATCTCCCTGTTTTCATTTGGAATACACGGTATAGATAATCCACCCAAAAACCCATTTAATTTTGTTAAGTCAGTTTCATTTTTTGTGTCATATAGTTTTTCATAATAATCTCTAAAGGCACTATTAATTTCTAAAGGATCTATAACTACCTGTCCATTACTTATAATACTGGTAATTGGTGTTTTAAATTCTAATTGTTTAATCTGCCATGCCAATAATTTTCCTGATTTTTCACCTTGTTCATAAAAAGTTTGCTTCAATCTTAGAAGACTTGAGGCAGCTCTATTCACTGATTTTTTTGTTATATTCAGCTCTCAGAATCAGTAATTTGTTCTCTAACTGTGGGTTACTTCCTGCATACACTTTTTCTTGAAGAATTTTTATTTTACATTCCAATTGGACTCTCTCCTCTCGGGTCTTCTTAGATTTTGAACCTGTATAACTAATAATATGCCCCCTAATAAAAGCTTTGAAAGCCTCCTACTTTATACATGCCGTTGTTTGTGTAGTATTAATATCAAAGAACTCATCTATCTGTTTTTCTATGTACTTAACAAATTCCTCATTCTGAAGCCATTTATGTTGAAATTGCCACCTAACTGGGTCCTTTGTCAATTTCTTATCTACATATATTAGATAGCAGGGTGCATGATCAGAAATCACAGTGTTATCATAGAAACAGTTTTGAATTTTGGACCTTAATTCTGTAGAGATCAAAAAGTAGTCTATACGTGAGAATGTCTTATAGGTATTAGAATAACAAGAATAGGCTTTGACTTGTGGTTTCATTTCTCTCCATATATCTAGCAATCTTAATTCTTTCATAAAAGGATTAATGGTCATCCTACATCCATTGTGCGTACAGTCCAGTCCCGTTGATCTATTTATACTGGGATTCAATGTACAATTAAAATCCCCTGCTATTATATGTTGCCCTGTAAGTGATGATAAAGTAAGGAATAAATTAACAAAGAAGTTTTGATCATCAATATTGGGGCTGTATAAGTTCACCAGATTTATATTTTCTAATAACAAAGATCCTTGGATGATTAGATATCTTCCAAATTTGTGTCCAATTAAATTTTTCACTTGAAATGGGACTGTTTTGTGTATGACTCCCCTGGCTCAGGATGAAAATGATGAGGTGAACACACTACCTTGCCATCTTCTCCTAATTCTTTTTACATCCTCCTCTATTAGATGAGTTTCTTGTAAAAATACAATTTTTGAATCTGTCTTTTATTTTATTCATAACTTGTTTAAGTTTTTTAAGATTTTGTAGACCTCTGCAATTCCATGAAGTTAAATTAAGATTAACGCTTTGATCTATGATCAGTAAAGAGTTTGAGATTACCTTGCAATATGAACATACTCTTACAGAGAAGCAAAAACATGGATGATAGAATATTCATCCTACAAACTAAACAAAAACAAATTCCCCTTCCCCACATTCATGGTAATCCCCCCCCAAAATCAAAATATTCTGTCTCCCATTATAGCTAGTGACTGTTCCACACCTGCGAGGATCAGTCAAACCACTCTCTCTCTTTCTCCTCTCAATCACCCTGACTCTACTACTGTTCTTATAACATTAACTCTCTTCTGTAGTTTTTTCAGCATAACTTCAAAGTTTTATAGCAACGTTGTACATCATAGCTTTTTTTTTTCTTTTTTTAAATACAGTCTGTATTTTGTAGACTTATTTTATGTTTCAGATCAATCAGATGTCTGTACATATGCTTAAATGTTCTACCTTTGTCATGTTCATGCTTAGCTCCCACCAGTCTCCTTTTGGATCTGCTTGATGAGCTCCTGCGCCTCTTGAGGAGTCTTGAAGGTGTGGGTTCTCCCCTTATATGTGACCAGCAGTCTTGCCGGATGAATTACTCCGTGACGAATCCCTAGGTTGCGCAGCTCTTTGCGGGCCAGGTCGAACTGCCTCCTTAATTGTTGTATTCCTGTGGCGAAGTCTGGGTAGAACCGCACCTGTTGATTCTGGTATTTAATTTCCCCTTTAGCTCGCGCAACATTGGTGACTGTCATCTTGTCTCTGTAGTTGAGAAACTTCATAATCAGTGTCCTCGGTGGTGTCTTATTATCTCTCGGTGGGCCGATTCGGTGAGCGCTCTCTAAAACGACCGATGACTGCAGGTCCGCGTTATTCAGCGCTTCTGGAATCCACTTTTCCAAAAAGGAACATGGGTCCTGTCCCTCCGCTCCCTCCAGGAGGCCCACCAGCCTCAAATTATTCCGTTGCGAGCGGGATTCCAAGTCTAGGACGTTATCTTCCAGACGTTTACATTTTAATTTCAGTGTTTGAAATTTAGTTTGCAGGCTGGTGACGTCATCCTCAGCGCTGGATATTCGGAGCTCCGCCTGCGACACTCGCTCCATGCAGTCGTTTATTTCTTTCCTCATACCTTCTATTGCAGCTATAATCCCATCAAATTTAGACAAAAACTCTGTTCTCATGGAGGTGATAGCAGCGAGCACTACGCTTGTCCCCTCCCCAGCAGTTCCCGTTCCGCCGCTGGCTCCATCCCCCGCCATTGCCTCTGGAGTTTTCCCTGCCTCGCCTTGAGCATAGAAGTCCCTTAGCTTGGATTGTTTTGTCGAGTTGCCTTTTCCTCCACCTAATTTTCCAACCTTGGTCTTTACCATATCCACGCCAAAACGCTGGGATGGGTTTTTGTTCCAATTGAGAGAGTTTTAGTAAAATTTTTAGTTTTACAAACAGAGCAGTTTGAAACACATCTTCCTACGTGGCCGCCATAACCGGAAGTCAGCAGTTTTTTTTTTAATTTAATAGAACAAAATACAACATACAAACTCTCAGTGAGGATAAAGGTTAGAAAAGGGTTACAAAATCAGAACTTTCATAAAAAATATACAATCAGTCAAACTTCACATTCCAATTAACACGAAAAAACGGGGTATATTAAAAGAGAGAGAAAGAGAGCGAGTAAAGAGCACAACAATTCTGATAGTCTTTTTTTAATTATACTAACAGGAGCAGTCCAAAGTTTCTTGCAATTTTTTTTGCATCATGAGCAGTGCATCGAGCGCTGTTTCAGCACGCCCACAGTCTCGTTACCGTAGCAGGCAAGGTCTCGTTATGTCGGTCACATAATGTGACTTGAGGGCTCGCGGGAGTTTTTTTTTTTTGTTTGCTTTGTATTGTTTGTTCCTGCCATCCAGTTTTGAGTAAACCTTGGATGGGCAAATGTTCAAAAAAAAAGTCGAGATTTTTTTCAGGTTTTCTCCTCAGATGCAGTTCTGACACTCAGCAGATGACACTCTTTATTTAATGTTTCATAACACTGTCAATCATGAAGCAATTGTCTCAGAGTTGTTCATTGTTTTATAAGGCCTCAGTTTGACCATCACTAATGTATCTATGTGTAATATTTAGTACATGTAATGTGTTGTTAATGTTGCTAAACCTAATTCTAACTTTTGTAATACTGTCCCTGACTTCTACTCAAATAGCGAATGCAATGATAACAAATCCATCAAAAACCCTCAGTTTGCGTGGTGAATCAGACCCCTTTTAAATCCTTCACTACTGACGTATGCAACACCCCAGCCCTCTCAAATTTCTTGCTAGGTCTCAAATCACGTGATGTGACAACGAGGCCTCGTTCGCTACGGTCATGTGACTGTGGCCATGTTGACACAGTGCTCAACACTGCTCACGACACTTCTGTGTTATATTGCTCAAATCAGTGTCGAGAGGGCGGTGTTGAGCATAACATCACTCTGTCCATGTAAGCAGTGTTTCTCTTACCGTGGTGCAGGCCCAGTGGGCCGTAGGACCAGTGACACCCACCACCTGTACATAAAGGGTAGGGCACAAGCCTGAGCATAACACCTGTGATTTGCAGTCACTCAGTCACTGCATCAAGAACTATCATTCATCTTCGATAGCTAATGGAATCGTATGGTCAAGAGTAACAAAAAATTGATTTGGTGTAATATTGCGTTACTTGGCACTCACGATAATACATTGATGCCTAAATGCACATATTGTTCTTTTTATTATTAAATGTTGCAAACTCTTGGGTATTAACCAATTGAGTTTTCAGTTCACTACATAGTGCAAAGTAAGCGTGCATTGACAGGTGAAAGCACGGCTTCTCTCATGAAATTTGCAGGAAGGTGTGTGCAAATAAGGAAGCAGTTGGAGAACGACACTGGAGGAAGAAAGAAATGTGCTAAAAAGTTAACTCGTGTGTCAGGCCTTCCTTTGGGTTCTACGACAGGCGGAACAAAAGACCCTGGCAAACGCACCCAGCCCACAAAAAACTCAGGGAACATGCGGGCCATCACCCCCCCCCCCCCCAGCACCACCCAGATTGCAAACCAAAACAGTGCAAGGCAAAAATCTATCAACTCTGGACACCCCCGCCCAACAAAGCCACCCCCAACCCCAGCACAATCCAAGAAGACAACACAGTCCACTGCCCCCACCACAGAAAGCGAACCCCCCCCTGCAACACGAGCAAGACGCTGGAGCCCATTCAGGAAACTCTGCCGGAAAGTGAACCCAAAGCTGAGGAACCCCTCAAGCACAGCAGAAAGGACCACAACAGCACACCACCCCACAGAGGATTGAGAATCCCAGCCACCGAAAACAAAATCAATAACAAAAGTGGCCGTGGTGAGTTGAAAACTTGAGAACTTCTATGAAACGGATGTTGACAGTTGTACTGTGGGAACAAAATTTGACATTGAATTTGGGGGGTATATCGTATTGCAATACTTCAATTCAATTCAATTCAATTCAACTTTATTTATATAGCGCCATTTCACAACAACAGTCATCTCATAGCACTATCAACTGTAGGGAGGACCCCCACAGTTGCAGAAAGACCCCAGCAATCAGGCGATCCCCTGTGAGCAAGCACTTGGCGACGGTGGAGAGGAAAAACTCCCTTTTAACAGGAAGAAACCTCCAGCAGAACCAGGCTCAGGGAGGGGCAGTCATCTGCTGCGACTGGCTGGGGGGTGAGGGGACAGAGAAGAAGAAAAGAACAGACATGTAGAGAGCAAACAGCACGATGGGGACTCAGTCTATGGGAGAGAACAAACAAATGTTAATGACCAGCAAAAAAAAAAAAATATTTCATAGAGAGTGAGGAAAGGAGTGAGGCCCAGTGCATTACTGAAGGTCCCCCGGCTGACTAAACCTATTAGCAGCATAACTAAGGGAGGGTTCAGAAACACATGATCCCTCCCTAATTGTAGGCTATATCAAAAAGGTAGGTTTTAGCCCTATTCTTAAAAACAGAGATAGAGTCTGACTCCCGAATCCAGATTGGCAGCTGATTCCACAGGAGAGGAGCTTGATAACTAAAGGCTCTGCCTCCCATTGTACTTTTGGAGATTCTAGGTATTACAAGTAAACCTGCATTTTGGGAGCGTAGTGCTCTGTTAGGATGATACGGTAGTATCAGATCTTTTAAATAAAAAGGAGCCTGATTGTTTAGAGCTTTGTAAGTAAGAAGAAGGATTTTAAACTTAATTCTAAACTCTATGGGAAGCCAATGAAGAGAGGCCAGAACCGTAGAGGTATGATCTCTCTTTCTAGTACCTGTTAAAACTCTTGCTGCAGCATTTTGGATCAGCTGAAGACTTTTTAAAGATGTTTTAGGACAGCCTGATAATAAAGAATTACAATAATCTAATCTCGAGCTAACAAAAGCGTGGATCAGCTTCTCAGCATCACTCTGAGACAAGATGCTCCTAATCTTGGCAATATTACGCAAATGATAGAAGGCAGTCTTAGAAACAAATTTAATATGTGAATTGAAGGACAAATCCTGATCAAAAATAACTCCAAGGTTCCTCACAGAGCTATTAAGAGAAAGAGTAACTGCATCCAAACTGAAAGTTTGATTTGGAAAGGAATTTCTAAGGTTTTTTGGACCAACAAGAATGACTTCAGTCTTATCTGAATTTAATAGCAGGAAATTACAAGTCATCCAAACTTTGATTTCCTTAAGACAGGCTTCTAACTTGGCTAATTGATTAGTATCATCTGGCTTCATTGACAGGTATAATTGTGTGTCATCTGCATAACAGTGAAAATGTATACAGTGCTTTCTAATAATGTTGCCTAACGGAAGCATATATAAACTAAAAAGAGTAGGGCCAAGCACAGATCCCTGTGGAACTCCATGACTAAGCTTTGAGCTGAGAGAAAACTCATCATTTACATGAACAAACTGGAACCTATCAGATAAATAAGATCTAAACCACTGCAACGAAGTTCCATTAAGTCCAACATAGTGTTCTAATCTATCAAGTAGAATATTATGATCAATAGTATCAAAAGCTGCACTAAGATCTAAAAGGACAAGTACAGAAACTAGTCCATTATCAGATGCAATGAGGAGGTCGTTAGTGACCTTCGCTAAGGCTGTTTCAGTGCTATGATGGATTCTAAACCCAGATTGAAACTCCTCAAATAAACCATTTCCCTGCAGGTGGTCAAATAATTGCGTAGCAACAACTCTTTCTAAGATTTTTGAAATGAAAGGGAGATTAGAGATTGGTCTATAGTTAGCTAAATCTCCTGGATCTAGCGTTGGCTTTTTGAGTAAGGGTTTAATTACAGCCGTTTTAAAAGCCTGTGGTACATGGCCTAAAGTTAATGAAGAATTGATTATATGAAGAATAAAGCTACCAATAAGTGGGAAGACTTCTTTAAATAACCTGGTAGGAATAGGGTCTAAAAGACAAGTTGAAGGTTTGGATGAGGAAACTATTTTGTCTAACTCACAAAGGTTGATTGGAGTAAACTCATCAAGACAGACATCAATAGAAGGAGTTGTAGTAGTTACAGTATTTAAGTTAACTGTGGGAAGAATCTGATTGATTTTATCTCTGATGGATGAAATTTTATTATTGAAAAAGTTCATAAAGTCCTGACTAGTAAGCTCTAAGTGGAAGCTAGGATTGACAGAGTCCTGACTCTTTGTCAACCTGGCTACAGTACTGAAAAGAAACCGGGGATTATTCTTGTTCTCTTCTATTAATGCAGAGTAATAACTCGTTCTAGCTTTTCTAAGAGATTTTTTATAAATTAAAAGATGATTTCTCCAAGCTAAATAGATTTCATCTAAATTAGTAGAGCGCCATTTTCTTTCTAATTGACGAGTCTTCTGTTTTAAGCTACGAGTTTCTGTGTTGAACCAAGGAGTTAAAAATCTCTGATTAGACTTTTTCTTTTTTAAGGGGGCCACCAAGTCTAGAGCCTGATGCAGAGAAGCTGAAACACTATCCACCATGTTATCAATTACAGAAGGAGCAAGCTGTCTATAGCTTATTTCCGTTGTGTTGACACATGGCATAGAGGAAACAATCTGCATAAATTTGGAAACAGCATCATCTGAGAGGCATCTACTGTGATAATATTTTTCTTTAGGAGCCAAATAGTCAGAAATAGTAAAATCAAAGGTTAACAGACAATGGTCTGACAGTACAGGGTTATGAGGAGACACTACAAGATTTTCTATTTCTATGCCATATGTCAGAACAAGGTCCAATGTATGGTGGAGGTAATGAGTAGAATTTCCTACTTTCTGAGAAAATCCAATCGAGTCTAATATTGAATTAAAAGCCACATTAAGGCAGTCACTATCTACATCCACATGTATATTAAAGTCCCCTACTATATTTATTCTATCAGATTTCAGCACTAAATCAGCTAAGAAATCAGGAAATTCGGATAAAAATTCTGAATAGGTTGATGGGGGACGATAAACTATGGCAAATAAAATTGGGTTTAACCTGGAATTGCTAAAGTGCCCAACACTGAGGACCAGGCCCTCAAAGGAATTATAACATGTTTTTTGCTTTACATTAACTAGTAATTTGGAATGGTAAATTGATGCTACTCCTCCTCCATGACCAGAACTTCTGGGATTTTGACAGTTTAAATAACCAGAGGGAGTTGATTCATTTAAACCAACATAATCCTCTTGTCCTAACCAAGTCTCTGTAAGGGAAATTAAATCAATCTGATGATCAATTAACAGATCATGGACTAACAGAGACTTGGGAGTTAGAGACCTAATATTTAATAAACCACATTTAATTTTTAAATTATGAGGAGGAACAGAGGCCAAATCATTCAATTTAGAGGCTTTATGTTTAATTTGAGTTTTACCAATATTTTGCTTTATCACTTTGGGATGCTTATACATTATATTTTTATTTACTTTGGAGGGAGCAGACAACGATTCTCTGATGGGGAAGACAGGGGCTAAGCTGAGGGGTGGCGGATGAAGAGGAGCTGCAGAGAGGCGTGTAAGACTGCGACTCTGCTTCCTGGTCCCAACTCTGAGTAGTCATGGTTTTGGAAATTTGGATAAAAAAGATGCCAGATTGTTAGATAAATGAGAAGCACCATCCAAAGTGGGATGAATGCTGTCTCGTCTCATAAGACCAGGTTTTCCCCAAAAAGAGCTCCAATTGTCAATGTAGCCCACGTCATTTTTAGGACACCACACAGACAGCCAGCGGTTCAAGGATGACGAGCGACTAAACATGTCATCACTGGTCAGATTGGGGAGGGGTCCAGAGAATACTACAGTGGCAGACATCGTTTTTGCAAAGTCACACACCGATTCTATATTAAGTTTCGTGACTTCCGACTGCCGGAGACGGATGTCATTAATGCCGGCGTGAATAACAATTGTGGAATATTTACAGTTACTTTTAGCCAGCATTTTCAAATTTGACTCGATGTCGCCTGCTCTGGCCCCAGGAATGCATTTGACTATGGCCGCTGGAGTCTCTAGGTTCACGTTTCTGACTACAGAGTCGCCAATGATCAGAGTTTTTTCCTCAGCGGGTGTGTCGCTGAGCGGGGAAAAACGATTAGAAACGTGAACAGGTTGGTGGTGAACCGGGGCTTTGCGACTAGGCTTCCTTCTCACCGTCACCCACCCAGTCTCCTCGCTGCAGAGGAGAGCCGGGGAACCGGTGACAGGGGGGGCTAAGCTAGCTAGCTCCGCTGCAGCTAATGGGCATCCGTCGAGATTAACTGGCGCAGACGGTGTTTCAATGCAGCGGAGCCGGGATTCCAAATCAGACAACCTCGCCTCGAGCGCCTCAAAAAGACAACATTTAGTACGGAATCGTAGTATTGTGATAGTATTGCATCATGACCCAAGCATCGCAATCGCATTATATTGTGAGGTCACACGCGATTCTTACCCTTAGTCAAGAAATGCCCTCAAAACTACTGTGTAAAAAAAGGAAGCCTTGTAGAATAGAATAGGCTTCATTGTCATTGTACAGTTGTACAGTACAACGAAATTGTGGGTGCCCCACCAGGCTGCTGCGCAATAAAGAGAGACAGATTAGATAAAACACAGTTACAGAACACATGATTAAACATACGTCTGAAATAAAAATAAAAATAGCCCACAGATATATACACAGGTATGGTAGTTGCTTCATGGATGGAACTGTTTACATAAGAGTGCAGAACACACAATTGAATAAAATGGCCCAAGAATTATGGAAAATATACATAGGTATGGTAGTGGTTTCATGGATGGGTCAGTCTACATTAAAGTGTGGAGTGCAAAGACAGATGAGTTATTGTGATAATTAAAGGTCCTCAGTTCTGTGCATGTGAGTGTTCAGAGGGAGGGGGTGGGGCCTCTGACTATTTGCAGTCCGGATGGCCCAGGGGAAGAAACTGTTTGTCAGTCTGAAGGTGTGGGACCTGATCGATCTGAACGGTATGCTGAAAGGTACGCGCCAGTCTGGTTTTTACTTTCAGTTTTGTTCTTTTTAGGTTTCACTTTTAGCATCCAGCCTCCTGAGCTGGAAAAGCAGCAGTTGCTGCTGCACAACATACTTCCTTCTGCTCGGTTCTTGACAGAATTCAGCATACTCCTTTGCCGTGATACTTTTGCAAGTGTTTTATCAAGTTGGTGGTGTAAAATTGTAAATGCTGGTACCACACAGCAGCATACTGAGGCCAGTCCCACAGACAGGCTAAAGTGATGTGACACTCATTGCCTGTGTTTACAGAAGCCACGCTGTGCACGGCTGAGAACATGATCATGCCTTCATTTTAATATTATTAATATATTGGATTGGTAAATTACTTTTATTCCTTACCGATACTGAGCTAGCCATTTTGCGTGGATCGAACCCAATACCGATATGGCAGATCAGATCAGCTCATCCCTACTTAAAACCTATTTTCATTCTTTGGCTTTTGACCCAGTTTGAGACATTGATTTTACTTGCTTTTGTTGCTTTTATTGTATGACTACTGTTTATTTGTGCTGTATTGTATTTTTTAGTTGTATTTTATTGTTTTTATGTCTTATGTTTTTATATTTTATTTATTGTTGATGTACAGCACTTTGTGTCAGTTGTGGTTGTTTTTAAGGTGCTTTATAAATAAAGGTGGACTGGATTGGATAGGTGTGGGACTCTTTAGGAACCTCATGATTCAATTATAATTCAGAACTCCGTCTTGATTCTAAACAATTCTCAATGCATCTTAACACATTTTTTTCTATTCAAGATTTTTTCCCTCCCACTGTGTGACAGCTTGGCCCTTTAAAAGCAAAGTATTTGCAGTGACCCATGAATTTACTTCCAACATCTTTTATTAAAACAAATGGAAGAGAACTCTGACACACGGTGGGCAGTGGTGGCGTAATGGTTAGGGATGTGGACTGGTGAGCAGAGGGACGCAGGTTCGATCTCTGGATCGGCAGGATTAGATCTGAGTAGGACAGATAACATAGCAGTGTTTGCCCCACCCTCCTTAACCCCACTGTGGTGCCCTTGAGCAAGGCACTGCTCCAGTGGAGCTGCTCAGTGGCCACAGGTCAGTCTGTGGTTGTACTGGGCAGCTTCCTGGTGTGAGAGTGTGAGTGTGAACAGGGTGTCCTTGAAAAAGAGAGGTTGTCTATCAGTAGAACTGTCCTGTATAAATAAAGGTTAAATAAAAAAACATGGACAAATTTATCTCAAAATGTGCTTTAAAGAACTGTCATCCGTTCATGGACATTCTTTCAGAAGACCATATCAGGTCAATATCATTTAACTTGCTTTCACACATTTTTTTTTATTAAGCTCACTTTTTAACTGGTTTTAGCTCTATATTAAGTTTTAAACAAAAAATATTAAAATGAATTCTTTGTTCAATTTCAAACAAAACGTAATATAAAATTTTATAATACAGGAGAACACTAAATGTGCTTGTTGACTCCAAATAAATAGGTCTAAAATCTACAACTAAAATCCTAAAAAATGTTTTACAGGTGAACACAAACTAAATTGTATTGCATTACAAAAAGATTATTATCTAAAAAGACAAAAGGTCACAAAAAGTCCAACTCTAGACAATATTTTCAGTGCAGAAAAAACTTTCAAACTAAGACAAAAAATCGACACAAGATGTAATTCCACACGACAGAATTCCTTGACATTTTTTTTTTACCTCAACAGTAAACTGCGTTACAGCATGGTTGGAGCTATAACTCCATGGTTACACGGAGAGGGGAGGTGAAACTTTCTGTGTTAAGTAACACACGGAGCTTTTACAGAGTTTTTAAGTTTTAAGTGACATCAGAGGCTACGAAAAGGACCTTCGTAACCAGCAACCTCACCTCTGCATCTCAGCACGGACCACTCTCAGCAGAATGGAGGAAGAAGTGCCCGCAGCCCCAGGTGACTGTCCTGGCTGTCGGCCTTGCGTGTGTTTGTGTGTGTGTGTGTGGGGGGGCAGCGAACTTGATTTTGCAACCCGCTGACTCCCTGGAGCGGTTGGAGGTGCAGAGTCCCTGCAGAGAGTGGCGTTCATGGGACAGCGAAGAGGGGAGTCTGCAGCAGGAGAGCGCCCAAGGGCTCGTGCCATAATCTGTCGGGTGGTCGCTGATGCAGCAGTTCAGTTCTGCTTTTTCTGCTTTTTTTCCCCCACCAAAATAAAACAGTTTCCCTTACCCCCAACGTGTATCAAAAGGCTTCGGGGTCCGGATGGAGGACTCTCGGGGGTCCGCCAGTTGGTGACCTCTGGGTTATTGCATGTTATGACTGACCACACCTTTGAATAATTAAGAGAGATAGGACAGACCCTTGGTGGTTTTGTTCAGTGCAGTATCTGTTTTACTGCCACCATAATGGACTTGGACATGACCTTAAATAAGCTTTGTGCCTTTGACAATGTCTAGATGACTAGTTCTAATTTGGCCCCCCAAATTAAAATGGTTCTGAAATCATTTATTGTATCTTGGTCTCATTTTTTACATCACAAAAACTTCACTTTTTAACAAGTCTGAGTGTACTTTTTACAGCCACAGTAACTAATTGTCCCTTACCCACATAGACATGAAATGGAAAATGAGTCAACTAGTAAATGAGAGTTTTATTGCTCACAGTTATTGTTTATATCCTAACTCCTTTGTGGCTGATGCTTCTGCCTTTCCCCCTTCCCTCCTCTCTTAGGCTATAATGTTCAAGTTGTGGGTAGGTAACGTGGACCTACAGTATATGCGCCTATGAATGCTTTCAAAAGCTATTCTGTTACTAGAAAGCATTTGCAAGATTTTTGCCTCCATTTCAATGCAGTGTAGTGACTGTCTCACCCTGTCAACTCATGAAGGAAAGATTCAAGATGACTAGAGAGAATATGTTCATAACTAACAAGGGTTTCTTTGTGAACACATCAGAATAATATGGCAGCAGTCAGTAGCCACGCTTACATGGGCAAAATTTCTTCAATCTGATTACAATTCGGATTAGAATTTTACTGTTTACATGGATCCTGAAAAAGCTGATCCGATTAGGACGTGCGTTTCCATGTGTCACACGTTTGAACGGAGTAAATCATTTTGACATGCGCACGTCGACATTCCGAAAATAGTAGAAGAAGAAGCAACTTCCGGGGTAAACAAACCCCGCTTTGTGTCTTTCTCTTTTTGAAATTGACCTGTATTGTGTGATTCAGACTGTACTTTTGCTTCTGCTGGTCTCTGTAATGAAGCTACAAGTACATACTTCTGCATATGACCAACAGGGGGTGACAGCAAGACAATACAGACCAGTTTTATTTTACTCCCGCTATGTCTTCCGCTAGCTGCTGTAAAGGCGGAAATACGTCACATCGACGTGTGGCTGACGTACAGACATGCGCAGTAAACATATTTTTGACCCAAGCTTCGGAATAAGTGTTTATATGCGCACCATTTGGATTAACAATCGGTATAACCCACCCCTCTCAACTGGAAAGAAATTTTGATCCGAATGAGCATGATCGGGTCAGAATATTCAGATTGGCGTGTTTACATGAAGCATTTTTATTCCGAACAGGCTTTTAATCCGGTTACTTGTGTCCATGTAAACGTGGCTAGTGTTGATACTGCTTTAAATGTGCTACTGATATCCCTGGGAAACTGTAAACCAGAAAAATGTCACAGCCCCCCACTATCCGTGAAGTTCACAGGGTCAAAGAGACATCTGTGCTCTAACGCAACAGGGAATGTGGCCATGGGCACCAATCTTGGTACAGTGGTTGACCTTGGGACTAACACCTATAGTTTTACTTTCGGGGGTCAAAAGATCGAACATCAAGGTCAAAGGGTCATAAAAGGTCAAAAAAAAATTTGGTGCATAGTGACTTCAGTTAAACACAAAGTATGGATGGTGGAGAAGTAGTGCTGGAAAAGGTATGGGCCTGCATCTCTGTTGAGTGCAGTTCTAGTTCATCAGTGAGGGGAGAATGAAGTGGGAGATTGAGAGACAGGTTGGAGCAGCATCTGCTGTGATACGGACGTTGTTCCGGTCTGTTGTTGTGAAGAGAGCTGAGCTGCAAGCAAAGCTGTTGATTTACTGTTCAGTCTATGTTCCTACCCTCACATATGGCCATAAAGTTTGGGTTATGAACGAAAGAATGAGCTTATGGATACAAGCAATTGAAATGAGCTTTCTCCGTAGAGCGGCTGGACTCAGCCTTACAGATAGGGTGAGGAGCTCAGTTATCCAGGAGAGGCTCAGAGTAGAACTGCTGCTCCTCCACATTGATTTATGCAGTTCTTGTACAGCATTTTGGTTGACATTGGTTTCTTTTTAAATGTGCTATATACATTATTTTGACATTGGCATTGAATGGAGCCAGTTGACATGGTCTAGGCATCTGATCAGGATGCCTCCTGGGCGTCTCCCATGTGAGGTGTTTTGGGCATATCCCACTGGAGGGAGACCCTGGGGCAGACCCAGGAAACCCTGGAGAGACTATGTTTTCCAGCAACATCATTGTGTTCTCCCTGATAAGCTGAAGTGAATTGCCGGGGAGAGGAAAGTCTGGACTTCTCTGCTTATGCTGCTGCCCCCACAGCCTGGCCCCCTGGATAAGCAGGAGAAGATGGATGGATGGATGGATAAACTAATTCCTAGAATCAGAGCCAATCATGTTTTAACCCTCTGCGGTGCCAGATAAGAGAAGGGCAAACTTGTGTAGAAGAAACATGCTGTGATACAGTTATGGAGAGAAGAATAGAATAGAATAGACTTTATTGTCACTGTACAGTTGTAAAGTACAACAGAATTGTGGGTGCTCCACCAGGCTACTGTGCAGTAAGGCTGCGTGTCCACCAAATGTATTTTTTGTCGCCCGACTGCCCTGAGCTTTTTTTTTTAGTGTTTGTGCGCTGCGCTCTGGGAAAAAAAAGTGTGTGCCCCTCTTCCCAGCAACAGCTTGTCACTCTCAGCTCACCACTTCTGCTTTGCCCATCAAGACTTTTTTAATAGCAGTATCAACAGTGTCTAAATAACAATGTACAGGAAACGCATTCTGGCATTTGCGGCAGCTCTGGATGACAAATTTGATGAAATGGAAAAGAAAATCAGAGTCTGGATACATGACATCAACAGGTCAAGAAATCGGCTGGGAGAGTACTACCGTCTTGTGCAGGAGTTGTGACTTGCTGGTGCCCATTTCAAAGAGTATTTTAGATTGACTAGGAGTCAGTTTTAAATTTTGATCATGATAGCCTTTTAGCGTCGGATACAGCGAGTATCAGCCTCTTCTCCGCAATCATATCAGTTGTGTTCTTCCAGTATGTCCCGCCCTTTCTCAATTCTGATTGGCTGCTTTGAAAGGTCTGACTTTGATGAGCTCAGCTGCACTCTGAAAAGTTGAACATTTTTCAACACTGAATGCCCTGAGCACCGTGACAAAAAACGGCCACCACCGAGAACGTTTAAGCGCCATGGGCGCTCAGTGCTGTAAGCGTTAGACTACATAGAGAATGAATGGGGAAAATAGCTGCCCAGAGCTGAAAAAACGCATTTGGTGGACACGCAGCCTAAAATTATGAAAATATAAAAACAGAGATATAAAGCATACATTTGAATAAAATAGCATACGTTAAGTAGAATGAATAAGAAGTATAAAAAAAGCAAGAGAACTGAACCGTAGCTCATTTGTACTTGACCTAAAAAGAATGACTTAGTGTGTTGGAGTCATTGATGCTTGCCAGTGTGTGCTATAAGAGCTGTTTGTCCTGTGGCGTGCTGTTTCCCCAGAGTATTTTTGAGTCAATAAGAACCACTAGAGAAATACAACAGCAGACAGAGAAGAACTTCTGAAATTTGAGAAGTCGTGCTAACTTTTGCCTCAGAGAGAAAACTCTGTCATGCAATTCGTAAAAATTAAAAAACCTGAATCTTTCCTGTCCTTGGTAGTTTGTCAGAGGCTGTGACACTTCCTCCACATGTTGGTGACTGACCCACATCCCACCCACTGACCTGTGTGTGGCTCCTCTTTTTACCATTGGTTTCTCTCCTGTCCTCTCTTTACCTCTGCACCCCGTCCCCCGGTCTGCGATGGCCTTTTGCTGCCATCTCGTCAATGTATTTTCTTCAATGATTAAGATTTGCTTTGTTAGCTAACGTGAGTTTCCCCCATTTTTTCCTCTGCTTTTCTCTGTCTCCACAGGACAGCTCAAGTTCAGTAGGTTCTGGAGAGTTTACTGGCATCAAAGAGTTGGATGACATCAGCCAGGAAATAGCTCAGTTGCAAAGGTAAGGCCAACATCACCTGCAGCATTTAAAAATAGACATTTCACATCCATGACACACATACACATGTGGACAAAATTGTTGGTACCCCTCTGTTAATGAAAGAAAAACCCACAGTGGTCACAGAAATAACTTGAATCTGACAAAAGTGGTAATAAATAAAAATTCTATGAAAATTAACCAATGAAAATCAGACAATGCTTTGCAATTGTGGTTCAACAGAATTATTTTAAAAAACAAACTCATGAAACAGGCCTGGACAAAAATGATGGTACCCTTAACTTAATATTTTGTTGCACAACCTTTTGAGGCAATCGCTGCAATCAAACCATTTCTGTAACTGTCAGTGAGACTTCTGTACCTCTCAGCAGGTTTTTTGGCCCACTCCTCATGAGCAAACTGCTCCAGTTGTCTCAGGTTTGAAGGGTGCCTTCTCCAGACGGCATGTTTCAGCTCCTTCCACAGATGTTCAATAGGATTTAGATCAGGGCTCATAGAAGGCCACTTTAGAATAGTCCAGTGTTTTGCTCTTAGCCATTCTTGGGTGTTTTTAGCTGTTTTGGGTCATTATCCTGTTGCAAGACCCATGACCTGCGACTGAGACCAAGCTGTCTGACACTGGGCAGCACAATTTCTCTCTAGAATATCTTGATAGTCTTTAGATTTCTTTGTACCCTGCACAGATTCAAGACACCCTGTGCCAGATGCAGCAAAGCAGCCCCAGAACATAAGAGAACCTCCTCCATGTTTCACAGTAGGGACAGTGTTCTTTTCTTGGTATGCTTCATTTTTGCGTCTGTGAACATAGAGCTGATGTGCCTTGCCAAAAAGTTCCAGTTTTGTCTCGTCTGTCCATAGGACATTCTCCCAGAAGCTTTGTGGCTTGTCAACATGCAGTTTGGCAAATTCCAGTCTGGCTTTTTTATGATTTGTTTTCAACAGTGGTGTCCTCCTTGGTCGTCTCCCATGAAGTCCACTTTGGCTCAAACAACGACGGATGGTGTGATCTGACACTGATGTACCTTGACCTTGGAGTTCACCATGAATGTGTTTAGAAGGAGTTCTGGGCTCTTTTGTTACCATTCGTATTATCCATCTCTTCCATTTTTCATCAAGTTTCCTCATGTGGCCACGTCCAGGGAGGTTGGCTACAGTCTCGTGGATCTTAAATTTCTGAATAATATGTGCAACTGTAGTCACAGGAACATCAAGCTGCTTGGAGATGGTCTTATAGCCTTTACCTTTAACATGCTTGTCTATAATTTTCTTTCTAATCTCCTGAGAAAACTCTCTCCTTTGCTTCCTCTGGTCCATGTTTAGTGTGGTACACACCATGTCACCAAACAGCACAGTGACTACTTGTCGCCCTTTAAATAGGCCGACTGACTGATTACAAGTTTGTAGACACCTGTGATGTTAATTAGAGGACACATCTTGGTTGAACATGTCCCTATGGTCACATTATTTTCAATCTTTTCTAGGGGTACCATCATTTTTGTCCAGGCCTGTTTCATGAGTTTGTTTTTTAAAATAATTCTGTTGAACCACAATTCAAAAGCATTGTCTGATTTTCATTGGTTAATTTTCATAGGATTTTTATTTATTACCACTTTTGTCAGATTCAAGTTATTTCTGTGACCACTGTGGGTTTTTCTTTCATTAACAGAAGGGTACCAACAATTTTGTCCACGTGTGTAAAAACAGGTTTCAGAGTAGATTTCTTGTTTCTTTTAATGCCATCAACAGTTCAGTTATTAAGAAAATGCTTCATGACTTATAATAGGATTTCATAAGTACAGTTTGTTTATTTTTTCATCACTATTAGTTTTTACATTGTTACTAGTTGCTTTATGATGCATTAGGTTTTTCAGTTTGTCTAGTGTGTCAGCCTTCCATTAGCGCCATCAGTCATCCACATTCCAGCCTCACCCCAGCTACAGCATGAGGAGTTTTAGTCTGCTTCAATGATGTATTTTCTATTTAAAATACTGTGCAATATGACCAAAATTTCATATCACACTGTAAGTAATCTTATTTGATGATAATATATATCACAATATACATTTTCTGTAAATTCTATAGTTTAGATAATAATCACATAAAAAGGACCATCTCTTTTTTATATACTGAAAAAATTCAATTGTTTGTACAAATTCATCTGTCAATAATTTTATGCACCTTTTTCCCTCTTAAAGAGTTATTTCCCTGACCACCCGATCGGGGAAATAAATTAAAAAAAAAAAAAAAAAAAAAAGAAACTTCTGTAAATGAAACGATTAAATAACGATTGGCTTATGTGGAAAAAAAATGAATTGCACAAACTCTTTCCGGGTGAGTTTTGACACTGTTGCTTCTCTGCGCTGTTTTGGTATGGGCGATCGTCCGTATCTTTGCGCAACAATCGTCTGTATCTCTGCGCTGTTTTGATAGGGCCATTGTCCGTATCTCTACACAACAATCGTCTGTATCTCTGCGCTGTTTTGATATGGACGATCGTCTGTATCTCTGCACTGTTTTGATATGGGCGATTGTCTATCTCTGTGCTGTTTTGATATGGGCGATTGTCCGTATCTCTGCGCAACAATCGTCCGTATCTCTGCGCTGTTTTGATATGGGCGATCGTCCGTATCTTTGCGCAACAATCGTCTGTATCTCTGCGCTGTTTTGACATGGGTGATCGTCTGTATCTCTGTGCTGTTTTGATATGGGCGATTGTCCGTATCTCTGCGCAACAATCGTCCGTATCTCTGCGCTGTTTTGATATGGGCGATCGTCCGTATCTTTGCGCAACAATCGTCTGTATCTCTGCGCTGTTTTGATATGGGCCATTATCCGTATCTCTCTGCAACATTCGTCCGTATCTCTGCGCTGTTTTGATATGGGCGATTGTCCGTATCTCTGCGCAACAATCGTCTGTATCTCTGTGCTGTTTTGATATGGGCGATCGTCTGTATCTCTGCGCTGTTTTGATATGGCGATTGTCCGTAGCTTTGCGCAACAATCGTCTGTATCTCTGCGATATTTTGATATGGGTGATCGTCTGTATCTCTGTGCTGTTTTGATATGGGCGATTGTCCGTATCTCTGCGCAACAATCATCTGTATCTCTGTGCTGTTTTGATATGGACGATTGGCAGTATCTCTGCGCAACAATCGTCTGTATCTCTGCGCTGTTTTGATATGAGCGATCGTCTGTATCTCTGCGCTGTTTTAATACGGGCGGTTGTCCGTATCTTTGCGCAACAATCGTCTGTATCTCTGCGCTATTTTGATATGGGCGATCATCTGTATCTCTGTGCTGTTTTGATATGGGCGATTGGCCGTATCTCTGTGCAACAATCGTCTGTATCTCTGCGCTGTTTTGATATGGGCGATCGTCTGTATCTCTGCACTGTTTTGATATGGGCGATTGTCCTTATCTTTGCGCGACAATCGTCTGTATCTCTGCGCTATTTTGATATGGGCGATCATCTGTATCTCTGTGCTGTTTTGATATAGGCGATTGTCCGTATCTCTGCGCAACAATCATCTGTATCTCTGTGCTGTTTTGATATGGGCGATCATCTGTATCTCTGTGCTTGTTTTGATATGGGCGATTGTCCGTATCTTTGCGCAACAATCGTCTGTATCTCTGTGCTGTTTTGATATGGGCGATTGGCCGTATCTCTGTGCAACAATCGTCTGTATCTCTGCGCTATTTTGATATGGGCGATTGTCCGTATCTTTGCGCAACAATCGTCTGTATCTCTGTGCTGTTTTGATATGGGCGATTGGCCGTATCTCTGTGCAACAATCGTCTGTATCTCTGCGCTGTTTTGATATGGGCAGTCGTCTGTATCTCTGCGCTGTTTTGATATGGGCGATTGTCCTTGTCTTTGCACAACAATCGTCTGTATCTCTGCGCTGTTTTGATATGGGTGATCATCTGTATCTCTGTGCTGTTTTGATATGGGCGATTGTCCGTATCTTTGCGCAACAATCGTCTGTATCTCTGTGCTGTTTGGATATGGGCGATTGGCCGTATCTCTGTGCAACAATCATCTGTATCTCTGCGCTATTTTGATGTGGGCGATCATCTGTATCTCTGTACTGTTTTGATACGGACGATTGCACATATCAAAACAGTGCAGAGATACGGACGATCGCCTATATCAAAACAGCGCAGAGAAGCAACGGTGTCAAAACTCACCCGGAAAAGAGTTTGTGTAATTGATTTTTTTTTCCCACATAAGGCGATCGTTATTTAATTGTTTGGTTTACAGAAATTTTGGCTTCAGTTTTTTTTTTTGTTTTATTTCCCCGATCGGGTGGTCAGGGAAATTAAAAAAAAAAAAAAAAAAAGCTCAGATATTCAGTTTCGGTAGGCAATGAGATTTATAAAAATGAAAACTGAAAAAAGTCTAGGGTGTACCCTGCCTCTCGCCCAAAGATGCTGGGATAGGCTCCAGTTCCCCTGCGACCCGAAAAAGGATTAAGCGGAAGATGAATGAATGAATGAATGAATGAAAACTGAAAAAAGTAATATTGAGGCGGCATGGAAAAATAAGCAGCAGTGCTGTGGTTTTAAGCAGGTTTTATTATATCATGTCGCCTTCACGGGATCCCCTCTCCGGTGCATAGTGGAGCAGCCCGGAGCGGGATCCCTAGGCTCTCAGAGAAAGAGAGGCGGACACGTGTGTCCACCTGTTGCAGGATCAGAGTGAGAGAGTAAGAGAGAGATTGCGTTACAGAGTTGCACCTTAAATACTTGATCATAACAATACATCAAAGAGACGTACCCCACAGTTTAGAATGATCAAAGGGACAACAGAACAGGCAGGAGGTATTTGCATTTGTAAGACATACATCACAATGGGCAGATTAGCTAGACCTCGCTCCAAGTGTCAGACAAAGAGGCTAACAAGCACATCTACATATTGATCTGAGTCTCTAGGTCACAGTAAGGGCAAAATGCATGAATACAAAGGATGAAAGGCATCGATTAACATCACATAGGTGAGACAGAAGAAACTCGTCTACCTGTAGACATTAATACACCAAAGCACATCTAAGATGCTCAGAAAAAGCATAGTAAGGACAAGCCATATGCACACTATACAGAATGGCGCATTACATCACAACACATGCATGTTTGCATCACAAATACATGAATGGCACATTGCTTCTCAGTAGTGTAGCAGGAAAACAGAGAAAAGAGGGCTGAGTGTCCTTAGTCTGTTGTGGGGTTAAAACGAACCGCCACACACGCTCCCCCCCAGAGGACGCGGCAGGGGGTCGCGACCTCGATAATCCATCTGTGTGAGCGAGCTGTGGGAGAAGCTCGCTGCAGGGGGAGGGAGGGGAGGGGAGGGGAGGGGTAGTAAGTGCCGGCAGGAGCTGTGAAATCGTCCTGAGCCGCGCAAAAATTGCTTGTGGGTCCGCAATGTCGAAGGGCTGGTCCCGTTGAACGTGCAGCGGTCCACAAGAAGAAAAATTAGTCTCTGACTCCTCTCGTGGCCATGAAGAAAAGCAGGAGCGGCTGTAAGAGAAAAAGTAAACAAAGCAGGGGGACTGTTGGTTTTGGGTGCTGAAGCAACCCCAAAGCTCCCGGGAACAGCTGACGGCTGAAATCCCGTTGTGCCGTGGCTAAGACCATTAAAAAATCCAGTGGCGAGCTGCGTGCTTGCTTCAGGTGAACGAGCAACCCTGAAGGTTCTGTGGGCGGCGGCGGAGGACGATGGCGGTCTGTGGCGTGGCTGAGACTGTTAACAAATCCTTCCAGTATGCTGTATGCGTACCTCAGGTGAGCGAGCAGCCCTGAAAGGCAGCGGCGAAGGAGGAAGGCAGTCTGTGGAGCCGTTACTTGTCCCATGCGTGATGCGCCGTCCTTGTAACTCCCCGGTGCGTGCGTGGGGGTTCAGTGCGTGGGTGGGCCGCTGGAGTGGTGAGTCAGGGTGCAGAAACTTGGCGGAGATCAGCGCAGACGGCGCCAATAAAATCCAGGTTGAGCTGTTGCTGTAGATTTGGCCATGGTGCGTTGGAGCGTTGAGAGGAAATAGACGATCTTTAGTCCCTCAGGCCCGTGCAGAGGCGTTGGAGCGGCGGGAGGGAATAGACGATCTTTTGTTCCTCAGGCTCATGCAGCTGCGTTGGCGCGGTGTGAGGAAGTGGACGATCGTTGTCGCTCGTGCGGCCATGGTGCGTTCAGTTCCACGCGCTGCACTCCCCGTCGGCCCTGGAGGTTGCCGTCGTGGAGAGAGGACGAGGTGCGTGCGCTCTCAGTGAGAGCGGCCGGTCCAGCGTGGTTGTGCAGATCTCAGGCGACGGAGCATTCATGCCCGGGTGTTGCGTTCGCTGGCCGCTCGTTTTTTTCAGCGTCGGTTCGCCAGCGTGGCCATCCAAAACAGAAGGCTGCGTTGCACAAAACGTGTGCGTCTTCAAGGGGCCACCAACGCAGCTGTGTGGCTGTCCAGCTCGGAAGGTTGCTTTCGCACAAAACGTGTGCGTGTTCGAGGGGTCACCAGTGAGGCGGCATGGAAAAATAAGCAGCAGTGCTGTGGTTTTAAGCAGGTTTTATTATATCATGTCGCCTTCACGGGATCCCCTCTCCGGTGCATAGTGGAGCAGCCCGGAGCGGGATCCCTAGGCTCTCAGAGAAAGAGAGGCGGACACGTGTGTCCACCTGTTGCAGGATCAGAGTGAGAGAGTAAGAGAGAGATTGCGTTACAGAGTTGCACCTTAAATACTTGATCATAACAATACATCAAAGAGACGTACCCCACAGTTTAGAATGATCAAAGGGACAACAGAACAGGCAGGAGGTATTTGCATTTGTAAGACATACATCACAATGGGCAGATTAGCTAGACCTCGCTCCAAGTGTCAGACAAAGAGGCTAACAAGCACATCTACATATTGATCTGAGTCTCTAGGTCACAGTAAGGGCAAAATGCATGAATACAAAGGATGAAAGGCATCGATTAACATCACATAGGTGAGACAGAAGAAACT
Organism: Pholidichthys leucotaenia; assembly: GCA_020510985.1. NCBI lineage: Eukaryota > Metazoa > Chordata > Actinopteri > Cichliformes > Pholidichthyidae > Pholidichthys > Pholidichthys leucotaenia. The sequence continues at coordinate 264,603,966 of CM035839.1, forward strand.
CGTCTACCTGTAGACATTAATACACCAAAGCACATCTAAGATGCTCAGAAAAAGCATAGTAAGGACAAGCCATATGCACACTATACAGAATGGCGCATTACATCACAACACATGCATGTTTGCATCACAAATACATGAATGGCACATTGCTTCTCAGTAGTGTAGCAGGAAAACAGAGAAAAGAGGGCTGAGTGTCCTTAGTCTGTTGTGGGGTTAAAACGAACCGCCACAATATAACATTTTTTTTTTAACACAAAGTCGTTCCATTTGGAGTAAAGTCAACACTCAGCTTCAAAATTCCTAGGGGTGGATTTTACTTTCGGCGGAAAAAATATAATAAAATCATGATCGCCTTAAGTGGAAAAAAAATGAATTGCACAAACTCTTTTCCAGGCGAGTTTTAACACTCTTGCTTCTCTGTGCTGTTTTGATATGTTAATATTGTCTTGAGCTGTGGGTTTTCGTTTGAAAACCGTAGGTATGGCGGTCTGTTTTAGAACCCATTTGTAATGAACTTTCAAGCCTACAGTGGGGAAAAAAAGTATTTAGTCAGCCACCAATTGTTCAAGTTCTCCCACTTAAAAGATGAGAGAGGTCTCCAATTTTCATCATAGGTATACCTCAACTATGAGAGACAAAATGAGGGAAAAAAAATCCAGAAAATCACATTGAAGGATTTTTAATGAATTAATTGGTAAATTCCTCGGGAAAATAAGTATTTGGTCACCTACAAACAAGCAAGGTTTCTGGCTCTCACAGACCTGTAACTTCTTCTTTAAGAGGCTCCTCTGTCCTCCACTGGTTACCTGTATTAATGGCACCTGTTTGAACTCATTATCAGTATAAAAGACACCTGTCCACAACCTCAAACAGTCAGACTCCAAACTCCACTATGGCCAAAACCAAAGAGCTGTCACAGGACACCAGAAACAAAATTGTAGACCTGCACCAGGCTGGGAAGACTGAATCTGCAATAGGTAAGCAGCTTGGTGTGAAGAAATCAACTGTGGAAGCAATTATTAGAAAATGGAAGACATACAAGACCACTGATAATCTCCCTCGATCTGGGGCTCCACGCAAGATCTCACCCCGTGAGGTCAAAATGATCACGAGAACGGTGAGCAAAAATCCCAGAACCACACAGGGGGACCTAGTGAATGACCTGCAGAGAGCTGGGACCAAAGTAACAAAGGCTACATCAGAAACACACTACGCCGCCAGGGACTCAAATCCTGCAGTGCCAGACGTGTCCCCCTGCTTAAGCCAGTACATGTCCAGGCCCGTCTGAAGTTTGCTAGAGAGCATATGGATGATCCAGAAGAGGATTGGGAGAATGTCATATGGTCAGATGAAACCAAAATAGAACTTTTTGGTAAAAACTCAACTTGTCGTGTTTGGAGGAGAAAGAACACCATACCTACTGTGAAGCATGGGGGTGAAAACATTATACTTTGGGGCTGTTTTTCTGCAAAGGGACCAGGACGACTGATCCGTGTAAAGGAAAGAATGAATGGGGCCATGTATCGTGAGATTTTAAGTGAAAACCTCCTCCCATCAGCAAGGGCATTGAAGATGAAACGTGGCTGGGTCTTTCAGCATGACAATGATCCCAAACACACCGCCCGGGCAACAAAGGAGTGGCTTCATAAGAAGCATTTCAAGGTCCTGGAGTGGCCTAGCGAGTCTCCAGATCTCAACCCCATAGAAAATCTTTGGAGGGAGTTGAAAGTCCGTGTTGCCCAGCATCAGCCCCAAAACATCACTGCTCTAGAGGAGATCTGCATGGAGGAATGGGCCAAAATACCAGCAACAGTGTGTGAAAACCTTGTGAAGACTTACAGAAAACGTTTGACCTCTGTCATTGCCAACAAAGAGTATATAACAAAGTATTGAGATGAACTTTTGTTATTGACCAAATACTTATTTTACCGAGGAATTTACCAATTAATTCATTAAAAATCCTTCAATGTGATTTTCTGGATTTTTTTTTCTCATTTTGTCTCTCATAGTTGAGGTATACCTATGATGAAAATTGGAGACCTCTCTCATCTTTTAAGTGGGAGAACTTGCACAATTGGTGGCTGACTAAATACTTTTTTTCCCCACTGTAAAGATTCCTGTATAGTAGGCGCCTCCTCAAAACTGTCTACAGTGAAATGATCGCTGCAGAGTACAGAAGATGCGTGTTGGTTGCCATTTGTCCCTTGTTCTCTGTACATGCTTCGCCCATTTTTTAAGAAGATCTGGATCTTTTGGGAATGAGAACAGGCTTGTACGTTCACTGGAGCAAATAGAACACCCAGCTGCCACGCAATGTTTCGGCATTTCTTCGCTGATATAGAAGCTAAACAGCTTGTTTACAAAACTCACCTCATGACGTCATATCCTGAAATGAGGCGGTTCTGTAGCGATCGTATTAGTGTAACACGGCACTAAATTTGAATTCACTTAGAAATATTTTTCCACTTATTTAGCGTTCGAAGTCAACAGAACCAACTATGTGGATGATTGAAGATAAATTCATACTGAATATTGATCCATAGTTCCTACATCGTATCGCAGACACTTTAATTTTGCAGTGTTATAAAATAGTTTTTTAATGTGCATTTGAGATGACTAACTTTATTCATTATCGCTACTTGACTAATTAAAAATTATTACAAATCAAGTTACGTTAAGAGCAAGTTTGCTCCTCCGACACCTTTTTAATTTATTTATTATTTATTTAGTGTGTATGTGGCTGCTGTCACACACATTTGCAGCTTTAGTAATATTTTTTCAGACAAAATTAAGAAACCTGGCAGTAATTTCATTTTTTGAACTGAATTACTGAAATAAATGAACTTTTCGATAACATTCTAATTTATTGAGATGCACCTACATTTACAGTTGAAACCAGAAGTTTGCATACACTCAAAAAAAAGCCACATATTTGTTTTCCAACTGTCTGATATTAAATCAGACTAAACTTTTCCTGTTTTAGGTCAGTTAGAATTATCAAAATTATTTCTATTTGTTAAATAATTTTTATATTTGATAATCATTTTTTAGAGATTTTTTTTATTACTTTCTTCAAAGTCAGAAGCTTCCATCCATTTCCCTAGTATTTGGTATCATTGCCTTTAAACTGTATGACTTGGCTCAAACATTTTGGGTCACCTTCCACAAGCTTCTCACAATAGTTTTCTGGAATTTTGGCCCATTCCTCCTGACAGAACTGGTGGGACTGAGTCAGGTTTGTAGGCCGCCTTGCTCTCGGACGTCTTTTCAGCTCTGACCACACATTTTCTCTGGGACTGAGATCAGGGCTTTGTGATGGCCACTCCACAACATTGGCTTTGTTGTCCTTAAGCTACTTTTTAACTAATTTGGCAGTTTGCTTAGGGTCATTGTCCATTTGGAAGATCCATTTGCGCCCAAGCTTTAACTTCCTGGCTGGTGTCTTGAGATGTTGCTTCAGTATTTCCACTTAATGTTTTTTTCTGTTTTGTGAAGTACGCCAGTCCTTCCTGCAGTAAATCACCCCCACAACATGATGCTGCCACCCCTGTACTTCAGAGTTGGGATGGCGTTCTCGGGCTTGTAAGCTTCCCCCCTTTTTCCTCCAAATGTAATGATGGTCATTATGGTCAAACAGTTCAATTTTAGTTTCATCAGACCACAGGACATCTCTCCAAAAATTAAGGTCTTCGGCCCTGTGTGCATTTGCAAACTGTAATCTGGCTTTTTTGTGTTGCTTTTAGAGTAATGGATTCTTCCTCACTGAATGTCCTTTCAGCCCATGTTGGTACAGGACTTGTTTCACTGTGGATAATGACACTCTTTTACCAGCTTCAGCCAGCATCTTCACAAGGTCTTTTGCTTTTGTTCTGGGGTGGATATGCACATTTTCTCATCTTGTGTTGTCACCTTGTCGTGGTGGAGGGCTTGCATGTCCTAGTGACCCTGAGAGCTATGCCAGAGGGGACTCTGGTCTCTGGCAGGTTCAACAAAGCCGGATTGGTCTCGGGCAAAGGTACCAGACCAAGGACAACACCTGGCCCTCCAGGTTTGGAGTTTGGCATGTGGCCAACAACCCCATCCTGAAAACACTAATAACAACTAGAGACCCAAAAGAGGACTCCAGCCAGAATAAAGGCATGATGACAGCTTCAGATGAAAGCCCATCCGGGGAAGTTAGGAGCTCGACAAGGAGTCTACTTGGACCTAAATCCACTATCCGGGTAAGACCATGGAATGTGCGCACCATGTACGAGACATCTAAGACAGTCCAAGTCACCAGGGAGATAATAGATACAAACTGAACATCCTCGGTGTGAGTGAGTGTAGATGGAGTGGTTCAGGACGTAAGGTGACAAGTGAAGGCCAGATCAACCTCTTTTCTGGCAAGAGTGATGCACATACCAATGGAGTAGCCCTCATTGTGTCTAAGAAGGCAGCCAGATGTCTCATGGAATGGGAACCCATCAGTGATAGATTGCTCAGGGCAAGATTCTATTCCAAGTACAGCAAACTCACCATATTGCAGTGTTATGCCCCCACCAACGAAGCACAGGACGAGGCCAAGGACAACTGGTATGAACAGCTACAACTACTCATCTCCAAGGTCCCCCCACACGATGTTCTTCTGGTCATAGGAGATATGAATGCAAAAGTTGGGAGTGATAACACTGGGGTAGAAGAAACATTAGAGCGACATGGCTGTGGCAAGATTAACAACAATGGTGAGAGACTAGTGGACTTGTGCATGAACAACAGCTGTGTGACTGGCAGAACAGTCTTCCTCCATAAAGACATCCACAAAAGAACATGGACATCACCTGATGGTCAAACCATCAACCACATCGTCATCAACAGGAAGTAGAGGAGATCCCTCCAAAATGTCAAAAGTTCACAGTGGGGCAGACGTCGGCAGCGATCACTACCCAGTTATTGCAAAGGTGAAATTGGAACTTTGTGCAATACCAGACAAGAAACAGTATTGCAAAGTCTTTGATGTTAACAAACTTCATGATCCCAAGACCAGAAAAGAATTTTGCATAATGCTGAAAACCCACTTCAGCGTTCTGGAGAATGGTGAGGAAGAAGACCAAGACCAAAACATCATAGAAAAGAAATGGGGTAACATCACACAGGCATACAGAGAGACAGCAGAAAAAGCTTTCGGCTTCAGAAAAAAGAACAATAAAGAATGGTTAACACTCAGTATATGGAAGTCTATTGAAGTAAGAAGGGAGAACAAGAACTGACTTCTCAATGCAAAATCACCAAGATTAATTGAGCAAGCGAAAAAGGAATATAAAATAAAAGACACCCAGGTTAAAAGGAGCACTTGTAGGGACAAGAGAGCCTTTATTGAATATTTGGCTAGTGAAGCAGAACAGTCGGCAGCAAAAGAGGAACTAAGTAGGGTGTACAAGACCACCAGACAACTCTGTGGGCAGACAAACAGCAGTGCCCTGCCAGTCAAAGATGAGCAGGGAAAAGTGATCACAGTTGAAAAGGAACAAACTGCAAAATGGGTCCAGCATTTTGAAGAGGTGTTAAATCGGCTAGAGCCCGATGAACCTGCACAACCAGAGTCTGGGGGAAACATTTCGGGCATTAACATCAGTCCTCCCACTCAGGGTGAAGTTAAAACAGCAATTAAGGTGATGAAGAGAGATGAGGCAGCAGGTGTAGATTCCATTCAAGCAGAACTACTTAAAGCAGATATCAACACAGCTGCTACAGTGCTAACAGATCTCTTCACCAAGATTTGGGAAAATGATATTATACCCAAGGAATGGAGTAAAGGGCTAATCTGTGAATTGCCAAAGAAGGGGGACCTTAGCAATTGTGACAGCTGGTGGGGAAAAACCCTTTTGTCATTCCCCAGTAAGGTCTTCTGCAGAATCATCCTTAAAAGAATTGATGCAGCCATGGACAAAAAACTCAGGCAGGAACATGCAGGAATCCACAAAGGCAGGGGTTGCATCAACCAGATATTTGCTTTACGTAACATCATAGAGCAGCGCCTTGAGTGGAATGCTTCCCTGAGCATAGCTTTCATCGACTTCAAGAAAGCATTCGATAGTGTTCATCGAGAAAGCCTCTGGAAGATCTTGAGAGCCTACGGAATTCCCATTAAAATCGTCAACCTCAGCGGGAAGTTCTACGAACACTTCAAATGCAGCGTCATTCTGGATAACACCATATCAGAGTGATTTGAAGTCAAATCTGGAGTTAGACAGGGGTGCATACTCTCTCCAATTCTGTTCCTCATTACCATTCACTGGGTGATGCGTCAAACAACATCTGACCATCCAAGAGGCATCCAATAGAACATGTTTGCACAGCTGGAAGACCTTGACTTTGCAGACAACTTGGCAGTCATTTCATCAACAAGAACCCACCTAAAAGCGAAAACCAGTAGACTCTCTTACTTTACAAAGAAAACCAGTCTATGTAGCAACAAGAAAAAGGGGCAAGTGATGTTGATCAACATGCCGGCTGACCCACCAATTACCATCAGTGGTGAGGTTTTGGAGAGGGTCAAGAAGTTCACATACCTTGGTAGCCTGTTAAGTAGCAACAACGGGGCCCAAGAGGACATCATGGTGAGACTTAACAAAGCTAGAGGTGCTTTCAGCCAACTGCAATATTTGGAAGTCAAAACAGTACAGCATCAAAATTAAGCTCAAGCTCTACAATAGCAATGTTAAGTCATTACTACTGTATGGCTCAGAGTGTTGGAGAGTAGTGCAAAAAGATATGAGCCAAATCAACACCTTCCACAACAATGGGCTGCACGGTGGCACAGTGGTTTAGCACTGCGGCAGCACAGTGTACCCTCGGCCGTGGGATCGTGGGGATCATGAGATCGTGGGTTCGATCCCAGCCCCCGACCAACAGTGAGCTGTGTGGAGTTTGCATGTTCTCCCCGTGTTGCGTGGGTTTACTCCGGGATTTCTCCGGTTTCCTCCCGCATACCAAAAACATGTAGGTTTAGGGCGCTCGCGCACGCAGCGACCGGCAGCCGGTGGCTTGTCACCAGACTGCAAACCAAATCTACCTACGGGTACAAATAAGTAACAAAAAAAAAAAAAAAAAAAAATTGCCTTCGCTAGATCTGCAACATTTACTGGTTGAACAAGATCTGTAACGAGGGCCTGTACAGGATGACTGACTGTAAGAATCTGTCCCGAGAGATAAAAAATGATGAGGCTAAGATGGCTTGGTCACATTCTAAGGATGCCATATGAGAGAATCCCAAAAGCAGCCCTGAGATGGACCACTATCGGGAAGAGAAAGAGTGGCAGGCCAAAGACCACCTGGCGGAGGACAGTGGTGGCTGAGCCGGAAGAGATGGGACTTTCATGGGGTGAAGCAGGTGCTAAATCCCAAGACTGTCATGAGTGGAGAAAGATAATTGCAGCCATATGTCCCATCTGGGCCAACGTGGGTAAGTAAGTAATTGATACGCACATTTTGTACCAAAAGACATTCATCTCGGACACTGAACTCATCTCCTTCCTGATGATGGCTGGACATTCCCATAGTGTTTATACTTGACTATGATTGTTTGAACAGATGAACGTGGCACCTTCAGGAATCTGGAAATTGTACCCAAGGATGAACCAGTCTTGTGGATGACCACAATTCTCTTCCTGATATTTTGGCAGATTTTTTTTTCCATTTTTTACCATGATGTCACACAAGGAAGCAGTGTGTTTGAGGTGCGACTAAAATACATGCACAGGTGTACCTCCAATTAACTCAAATGTTGTCAATTAACAAATCAGAAGCTTCCAAAGCTATGTCATCATCATCTGGGCTTTCCCAAATTGTTTCAAGACATAGTAATCTTAGTGTATGTAAACTTTTGAAGAAAGTAATAAAAAATTCTCTAAAAATTATTTACCAATTAGAAGTAATTTTGGTAATCCTAACTGTCCTAAAACAGTAAAAGTTTAGTTTGATTTAATGTCAAACAATGAGGAAAAAAGGTTGTCTTTTTATACAGTATATGTGCATATCTGATTTCAACTGTATTTACTTAGTTGAACCCCCACTGTAAATTAGGCTTATTGGTAAAATGTACAAACTAGCAGCTGTTTGCAACAAATGAATCAAAAAAGAACAATTTAAATAGCTCAACACGGCTAATATCACAAGTGGTTTCTTCAAATTCAACGCAAAATGCCACTTTTAATGACTGCTGCAGTCTCAAAATTATTCAACCCCTTCAGGACAAGCATCTTTACTGCTGCAATCATGATGCATATTCAGACACCAGCTTCTGGCAGCATTCCTGAGAAATCTTGGATAGATGGACAGATGGATGGATGGAGTGGATATAAAAAGGCAACACGCCCCTGTTCAAATGCCAGGTTTTTGTGATGTAAAAAAATGAGACCAAGATAAATCATTTCAAAACTTTTTCCACCATTAATGTGACCTATAACCTGTGCAGCCCAATTAAAAAACAAGCACACACCTGCCACCATTTAAAGTGAATCTGATTAACCCCAAATAAAGTTCAGCTGTTCTAGTAGACTTTTCCTGACATTTCTGTAGTCGCATCTTACAGCACAAGCCATGGTCCACAGAGAGCTTCCAAAGCATCAGAGGGATCTCATTGTTCAAAGGTATCAAGTCAGGAGAAGGGTACAAAAAAGAATTTCCAAGGCAATAAATCTACCATGGAACACAGTGAAGACAGTCATCAAGTGGAGAAAATATGGCACAACAGTGACATGACCAAGAACTGGACATGCCTCCAAAATTGATGAAAAGACGAGAAGAAAACTGGTCAGGGAGGCTGCCAAGAGGCCAATGGCAACATTGGAGGAGCTGAAGGAATTTTTGGCAAGTACTGGCTGTTTAGTACATGTGACAACAATCTCCCGTCTTCTTCATATGTCTGGGCTATGGGGTAAGGTGGCAAGATGGAAGCCTTATCTTACGAAGAAAAACATCCAAGCCTGGCTACATTTTGCAAAAACACATTTGAAATCTCCCAAACGCATGTGGGGAAAATGTGTTATGGGCCAATGAAACCAAGGTTGAACTTTTTGGCCTAGGTATATTTCGGTGCAAAGACAGCACTGCTCGTCACCAAAAGAATGCCATACCTACACTGAAGCATGGTGGTGGCAGCATCATGCTTTGGGCTGTATTTCTTCAGCTGGAACTGGGGCCTTAGTCAAGGTGGAGGGAATTATGAACAGTTCTAAATACCAGTCAGTGTTGGCACAAAACCTTCAGGCTTCTGCTAGAAAGCTGAAGAGGAAGAGGAGCTTCATCTTTCAGCATGATAATGACCTCAAGCACACATCCAAATCAACAAAAGAATGGCTTCACCAGAATTAAGGTTTTGGAATGGCCCAGCCAGAGTCCAGACCTGAATCCGATCAAACATCGGTGGGGTGATCTGAAGAGGGCTGTGCACAGGAGATGCCCTTGCAATCTGACAGATTTGGAGTGTTTTGACAAAGAAGAGTGGGCAAATATTGCCACATCAAGATGTACCACGCTGATAAGACTCCTACCCAAAAAGACTGAGTGCTGTAATAAAAGCCAAAGGTGCTGCAACAAAGTATTAGTTTAAGGGTGTGCATATTTATGCAAACAGGTAGTTGTAAGTTGTTTTTTTTTCCCCTTTAAAAGATTTCAGTTTGTTTTTCAATTAGGTTGTACAGGTCACAGGTCACATTAATGGTGGGAAAAGTTTGGAAATGATTATCATGGTCTCATTTTTTTACATCACAAAAACCTGGCATTTGAACAGGGGTGTGTAGACTTTTTTTTTATATCCACTGTAGATAGATACGGTAACTTTGTCCCAGTCAGTGACAGAAATTCTCTTTGACACGGCTACAACAATATAACACATTCAGCACTCTCAAACTCACAAGATGAAAACAATTAAAAAGTAAACATGGTTAAAAAGGAGACTGCAACAAATAAAATCATGTGCAGTTTGATAACTATTTGATTTTGTTCAGGATGGTTATTGCAGAGGGAATTAATGATTTCTTGTAAATGTTTTTGTGGTCCAAAGGAACTTTATATTGTCTGTCTGATGGCAGTAACTGGAACGAGTGATAAAGGGGCTGAAATAGGTCCTCTGTGATCAGGGTGGCTTTCCTGATCATAGGGCGCTGATACAGTTCAGACAACGGTGTCTGTGGTGAGCCAATGATTTTGCTAGCCTGATTAACTATATGGGAAAGCTTTGTTTTGTGCTTGTTGAAGAGGGAGCTGTACCAGGATGAAATGTTAAAAGTGAGAATGGATTCAATTAATGAAGTGTAGACCAGAGTTAAAATGTGTCTGCTGACATTAAAAGTCCTCAGTTTCCTCAACAGGTGGAGGCGTTGTTGTGCTTTTTTTTTTATAAACGGAGTCAACATGATGTGCAAAAGACAGGTTGCAGTCCATCTCTGTTCCCAAATATTTAAAAACTTGAACTTGTCATAAACTCCCCCGTGCGCCCTTCATTATGTACAGTGGAGAGAAGGAGGAATGAGGATTTAAATGCTGGGTTTCACCAAACACACATTTATTGACATGAAACAGTACAAAACATAAAGACTTACAAAAAGGTTGAGCTGTACACAAAATGGCTGATGCTGAAGCGATCAGCGGGCAAAACACTGTGTACTGTGGCCACAGGAAAATAATGCCATGCAATATAGGTGCGCTCGGAAGAACAGGGAAGACAGCGGGTAGCTCGACAAATTTGCGGGGAATGTAAACTGGGCACAGCCTAAGTGTAACAGTAGTGCTGCTGAGAGGGAATGTTTCTGGTTCAGCACAGCGGCAACCACAAAGAGTCACAAGCAATTTACTCTCAAGTTGGAGCAGTCCCACAAAATCCGGTTCATCTAGCGAGCGCAAATAACAGTTCTTCCAGACATGGCGATCACTCCGTGGTGAGCAGGGGTGATTCACTCAGTGACCCAACGGCGTTTGTCTAGCGATGAGCTGCTTAAATCCAAACGTCGCTGGTCACACTAATTGGGAACACCTGAGGCGCAGGAAAGATAATTACCTGGGCTGGGACAGCTGGTGGAATATGGAGAGTGAGGGGGCATGGTAGGACCGACAGACTGTCAGCAGCGTGGGAAAAAGATCAGAGGCTGACTAACAGCTGCCAGTCAGGCAGTGGCTAAGACGAAATGAATACACAAAATGCGCATAGACGGTGAAGCCACAACCCACAGAGAGAGCAGGGCCGAGTTGGGGAAAACCAAGCCGGCTCGGCTCATGACAGAACTTGCTCAATGGACTGACCCTGGATACTGAGGGGTGTAAAGAAAGTAGTTAAAAGCTTATCTTTGCTCCCACAGCACAGCTCCTTAGTCTTTGTGGTGTTTAACTCCAGAGAGTTTTGATTAAAAGTCTGAGCTAGATCGTTGACTGCCTGCTGATAGCGGGTCAGTGCAGTACCGTCTGTCAGATGAGCCACCAAGGCCATGTCATCTGCATATTTTTTTTTCCACAATATCTTTATTGAACCTTTTTTTTTTAACAAACATGACACAAACAATCAAACACTAACACTAAAGTACTACAAAAAAAATGCACTAAAAACACCCACAACCACCAACAAAATCAAGTCTTCAACAATGCTCCTCTGTTTAGTCTAGACAATCCATTACATAAGTATACATATTATGTTCACCAGTTTGGAATTTACAAGGTCCACACACATCATTCACCTTCTTCTTCAAGAGTTATGTTTAAATTTTTTACATAATCAATAAAAGGTCTCCATATATTCTCAAACACAATTTCCTTTGATTTCAGTATGTATGTTATTCTTTCTAATGGAAGGTTTGTTAACATCTGTCTTAACCACTGAGTCACATCTGGTCTATGAGTCTTTTTCCACAGTAGTGCAATACATTTTTTGGCATTAAGCAAACTGAAGTCTATGAATGTTCTTTCACTTTTATTATAGTTATGCTTTTCTGGGTACAGACCCAACAAAAACAGTTTAGGATTCAATATGATTTGTTTTGAGATTATTTTTTCAATTGTTACCCTCACCTCTTCCCAAAACATTATAATTATTCTACATTCCCATACACAATGAAATAGGGTTCCTTTACTTTCCATGCATTTTGTGCACGTATCTGGTATATTTTTGTTATATCTATTTAACTCCTCCGGTGTAACATACATCCGCATTAACCATTTAAAATGTATCAATTTAAGACGTAAATTTATTGATTTGGTTTGAGCTTCTGTACAAGCCAATTCCCATTGTTCCTCTGAAATTTCAGTTTGCAGATCTTCTTTCCAGTAGTTTAATCTTTTCTGTGAGTTTTCACTTGAGGATAGTGTCAATGAGTTATAAAACTCTGAAATAATACCCTTTTTTTTTTCCGGTTCCGCCGGACCGGTGGCGCCACACGAGTAGGCTGCCTGTTGCAACAGCCTTTTTTTTTTTTTTATCTTCCCTCTTCTTTCTACACCTTTCACTCTGTATATATATCACGGACGCACGGATCGCCCCGGGGGTCTCCCGGGTCGGCGGACGGAGCCACGGTTTGCAGCGGGAGACGCTACAGCGGGGAGGAGCTACTGCTAGCTAGCACTTGGCCGCCGCCCGGTGCTAATGGGGAAACTCGACATACCGGGAGCTGTAGCGAAAACGACGCGGGTGCCGGGCTGGAGTTTAGGCGGCGTGCAAGAAATATAAGACAGAATAATAAAGAGCGATGGCAAGAACCAAGCAGACCGCCCGTAAAATCTACTGGAGGAAGAAGCCCCCCAGGATGCAGCTAGCCACCAGGGCTGCTCGGAGAGGCGCTCCGGCCACCGGCAGAGTGAAGAGGCCTCGCCGTCACAGGCCCGTGGCTCTGAGAGAGATCCGTCGCTGCCAGAAATCCACGGAGCTGCTCATCCGTAAGCTGCCCGTCCAGCGCCTGGTGAGGGAGATCGCTCAGGACTTCAAGACCGTCCCGCGTTTCCTGAGCTTCGCCGTCATGGCTCTGCAGGAGACCAGCGAGGCCCACCTGGTGGTCTCTTCTTTGCTAAGGGGGTCATCATCATGCCCAAAGACTTCCAGCTGGCCCGCTGCATCCGCGGAGAGAGAGCTTAGACTTTCTGCTGCACATTCACCAACCAACCATAATGCTCTGCACTGTGTGTCTATATATATATATTTATAGTAATATGGACATATGTTTAGTAGATGTTGTTTTTTCTTGCCTTCTGATTGTTGCTCTGAGTGTTGCTATCCCTGTGCTGTTGCAATCCTGGAATTTCCCCATCGTGGGACTAATAAAGGCTTATCTTATCTTATCTTCTTTTACTATCTTTCATCAACATTTTTTCCAAGGATGAATAAATAGGTCGAGTGAGAGCTTTATTTTGATTTGATCGAATAAAGTTTCTAAGTTGAAGATATTTAAAAAAATGTGTTCTATTAAGATTAAATTTGATCCTCAGCTCTTCAAAAGACATTATGTTATCTGCACATGGCAAATATAAATCTTGAATCTTTTGAATCCCTTTTAAATTCCATACTTTAAATACAGCATCCACTCTCCCTGGTTTAAAATATTGATTACCCCATATTGGGCTAAATTGTGACAATAAGTGTGGTTCTTTTAAATAGTTTTTAGCTTCACACCATATTTTGATCATATGCTTTACAAATGGATTTTTAACTTGTTTTTGTAATTTTTTTGCCGAGTCTTGAGTATATGAATATGGGAAGAGGTAAAGGTAAATTGTATGATTCCATTTCAGTCCAGTGAGGGAGATCATTTAATGAAAAATAATATGTCATAGACCTCAGTTGTGCCGACCAATAATACAACATAAAATTTGGACATTTCAGACCTCCATGATCAAATGGTAAATATAATAAAGACAGACGTAATCTAGCCCTCCTGTTGTTCCATATAAATTCCACTAACTTTTTTTTAATTCTTGAGAATAAATCTAAAGGTGGTGGTAAGGGAATGTATTGAAATAAAGTATTTTAGGTAAAATATTACTTTTAAGTATATTGATTCTCCCGATCATCGACATTGGTAGTGACATCCATCTCTGAATTAACTCATTGATATCTGTCATTAAGGCTTCATAGTTGACCCTGGCGACTGATTCTAGATTAGGCACAATTTGGATTCCTAAATATTTAAACTGATTTACAACGTTGAATTGATTTACCTCAGGGGCTGGGTAATTTCTCTGGGTCTCATTTAGCATTAATATTGAAGATTTAGTTTTATTTATTTTATATCCTGATATTTCCCCAAAATTCTTTATTAAATTCAACAAGGTCAGAATTGATTTTTTAAGATTCGACATAAACAAAATTATGTCATCGGCGTACAGGGAGATTTTATGTTCTGTTGGTCCAACTTTAATTCCATATATTTGTGAATGTAAACGTATCGCCATCGCTAAAGGTTCAATTGCCATAGTAAACAGTAAAGGTGAAAGTGGACAACCTTGTCGACATCCTCTATTGATTTTTATTGATTTTGAAATATTGTTATTTGTTAGGATTTCTGCTGTAGCATTATTGTATATTATCTGAACCCATTTTATGAAATTATTTCCAAGTCCAAACCTTTGTAAGACTTCAAAAAGAAAGGGCCATTCGACTCTATCAAAGGCCTTTTCGGCGTCCAGTGATAGGAGAGCTGTATCCAGTGCTTCTTTATTAGAATAAATAATATTAAATAGTCTTCTTACATTATGGAAGCCTTGTCTTCCCTTTATAAAGCCATTCTGATCTCGATTAATAATATTTGGTAAAATTTCTTGTATTCGTCTTGCTAAAATTTTACAGATTATCTTAAGGTCGGCATTTAATAGGCTTATTGGTCTCATATTTTCACATTTATTAGAGGGTTTACCTGGTTTTGGCAACAGTATAATTAAGGCATTATTCATGTATGATGGTAAATTACTATTTTGAAATGCTTCTAAAACCATTTCCAAAAAAGGTTTTATTAATTTATTCTTAAATTTTTTATAAAGGTCAACTGGAAGACCATCTGGTCCTGCTCTTTTTCCTGATTTCATATTATCAATGGCTAGCCCAACTTCTTCTTGACTAATTTTAGACTCCAATATCTCCCTGTTTTCATTTGGAATACATGGTATAGATAGTTTGTTCAAAAACCCATTTAGTTTTGTTAAATCAGATTCATTTTTGGTATCATATAATTTTTCATAGTAATCTCTAAAGGCTCTATTAATTTCTAAATTAATTAAGGATCTATAACTACCTGTCCGTTACTTATAATACTGGTAATTGGTGTTTTAAATTCTAATTGTTTAATCTGCCATGCCAATAATTTTCCTGATTTTTCACCTTGTTCATAAAAAGATTGTTTCAATCTTAGAAGACTCGAGGCAGCTCTATTCGCTGATTTTTTGTCATATTAAGCTCTCAAAATCAGTAATTCGTTCTCCAACCTTGGATCACTTCCTGCATACCCTTTTTCCTGAAGACTTTTTATTTTATGTTCCAGTTGGGCTCTCTCCTCTCGAGTCTTCTTAGATTTTGAACCTGTATAACTAATATGTCCCCTAATAAAAGCTTTGAAAGCCTCCCACTTTACACATGCTGATGTTTGTGTAGTATTGATGTCAAAGAACTCATCTATCTGTTTTTCTATGTACTTGACAAATTCCTCATCCTGAAGCCATTTATGCTGAAATTGCCATCTACCTGATTCCTTTGTCAATTTCTTATCTACATACACTACCGTTTAAAAGCTTGGGGTCACCCAGACAATTATTTTGCGTTTTCCATGAAAAGTCACACTTATTTACTGCCATGAGTTGTAAAAGGAATAGAAAATATAGTCAAGACATTGACAAGGTTAGAAATAATGATTTGTATTTGAAATAATAATTTTTTCCTTCAAACTTTGCTTTCATCAAAGAATCCTCCATTTGCAGCAATTACAGCATTGCAGACCTAACATGATTGCACAAGGGGTTTCTAATCATCCATTAGCCTTCTGACGCAATGAGCAAACACATTGTACCATTAGAACACTGGAGTGATAGTTGCAGGAAATGGGCCTCTATACACCTATGTAGATATTGCACCAAAAACCAGACATTTGCAGCTAGAATAGTCATTTACCACATTAGCAATGTATAGAGTGTATTTCTGATTAGTTTAAAGTTATCTTCATTGAAAAAAAGTGCTTTTCTTTCAAAAATAAGGAAATTTCTAAGTGACCCCAAACTTTTGAACGGTAGTGTATATTAGACAGCAGGGTGCATGATCAGAGATCACGATGTTATCATAAAAGCAGTTTTGAATCTTGGACCTTAATTCTGTGGAAATCAAAAAATAATCAATACGTGAGAATGTCTTGTAGGTACTGGAATAACAAGAGTAGGCTTTAACTTGTGGTTTCATTTCTCTCCATATATCTAGCAATCTCAGTTCTTTCATAAAATGATTAATGGTCATCCTACATCCATTGTGCGTACAGTCCAGTCCTGTTGATCTATCTATACCGGGATTCAATGTACAATTAAAATCCCCTGCTATTATATGTTGCCCTGTAAGTGATGATAAGATAAGAAATAAATTAGCAAAGAACTTTTGATCATCTATATTGGGACCATATAAGTTCACCAAATTTATATTTTCTAATAGCAAAGATCCTTGAATGATTACATATCTTCCAAATTTGTCTCCAATTACATTTTTCACTTGAAATGGGACTGATTTATGTATGAGAGTCATAACTCCCCTGGCTCGGGATGAAAATGATGAGGTGAAAACACTTCCTTGCCATCTACTCCTAATTCTTTTTACATCCTCCTCTATTAGATGAGTTTCTTGTAAAAACAGAATTTTTGAACCCATGACTTTTATTTTATTCATAACTTGTTTAAGTTTTTTTTAAATTTTGTAGACCTCTGCAATTCCATTAAGTTAAATTAAGATTAACGCTTTGGTTTATGATCAATAGGGAGTTTGGGATTACCTTGCAGTGTAAACATGCTCATACAGAGAAGCAAAAAAATGAGTGGTTGAACATTCATCCTACAAACTACACACAAACAAATTCCCCCTTCCCACATTTGTGGCGATCCCCCCAAAATCAAAAGAAAAATTCCGTCTCCCAATATAGCCATCGACCGCTCCACACCCACGAGGATCAGCCAAAGCCATTCCTTCTTCATCCTCCCAATCACCCTAACTCTACTGCTTTTAATGACGTAACATTAACTCTCCTCTGTAGTTTTCCAACTTAACTCCAAAATTTTTAGCAACTTTGTACATCATAGTTTTGTTTTTTTTTTTAAATATATAATACAATCTATATTTTGTAAACTTGCTATTTGCTTCAAGTCAGTCAGATGCCTGTGCAAATGCTTAAATATTCTACCTTATATTTTGTTCATGCTTAGCTCCCACCAGTCTCTTCTTGGATCTTCTTGATGAACTCCTGCGCCTCCTCTGGGGTCTTGAAGATGTGGGTTCTGCCCCCATACGTGGTCAACAGTCTCGCAGGATAAATTACACCATGACGAATCCCAAGGTTGCGCAGCTCTTTACGTACGGGATCAAACTGCTTCCTCAATTGTTGGATTCCTGTGGCCAAATCTGGGTAGAACCGCACCTGCTGGTCCTGGTGTTTAATCTCTTTTTTAGCTCGTGCAGCATTGAAGATCTTCATCCTGTCTCTGTTGCTGAGGAACTTCATAATTAGGGTCCTCGGTGGTCCCTTATCTCTCCGTGGGCCAATACGGTGTGTGCTTTCCAGAACCACTGCTGATTGCAGCTCCGCGCTGCCCAGCGCCTCCAGAATCCACTTTTCCAGAAAGGAACATGAGTCCCGACCTTCGGATTCCTCCGGTAGACCCACCAGCCTCAAGTTGTTCCGTCTCGACCGGGACTCCAAATCCAGGACATTATCTTCCAGACATTTATTCTTTTTTCCAAAGTGCGCACCTTTAATTGAAGACAGGTGACGTCATCTTCAGCACTAGAGACACGAAGCTCCACCTGCGCCATTCGTTCTACACAGTCACCCAATTCCTTTCTCATTCCTTCCAACGCTGCCATAATCCCATCAAATTTAAAGGAAAAGTCTGCTCTCATTGAACTTATGGCAGCTAGCACCGCACCTGTGCCGTTTCCCGCAGATACCGCACCGCTGCTAGCTTCCTCCGCCATATATGGAGCTTTATCTGCTGCGTCACAGACCTGAAAGTCCGTTAATTTGGACTGTTTCGGCGGCTCGCTTTTTCCTCTACCTAGTTTTCCAGCCTTAGGCTTCACTGACATATCCTCGCCCAAACGCTGGGATACGTTCTGTCCCAAATGAGAGTTATTTGCCGATTTTTTTTTTTTTCTCCAGGAGCAGAGCAGAGTGAGACATGTCCTTCTCACGTGGCAGCCATAACCGGAAGTCTGTCATCTGCATATTTAAAGAGTCATTCCTTCACTGTCACAGGAAATGTTATTTGTGTACACAGAGAACAAAACTGGAGATAAAACACAACCTTGAGAAAGAGCTGTGTTTAAAATTGACTTGCTAGATGTAAAACCATTTAAAAACACCTGTTGTGCCCTGTCATATACATAAAAAAAACTCTGAAGCCATAAAATCAATGTTGGGTGAACCTGCAGGTCTGTCAGGTGATGTAGCAAGGTGTCTGTGTGTACAGTGTCAAAAGCAGAAAAAAGTCCATAATAAAATTTGTGTGTGTGGGTGTGAAGAGTCCAGTTGTTTGGTGACAGAATCTAAAAGTAGAAGGCATGTGTCCTGCACACCCCGTTTTACCTTATAGGCAAATTGGAGGGCATCCAGTTTGTGTGACTGCATGTTGGACAAAAAGTCACACACCACTCGCTCCATACATTTACAGAGCACAGAGGTCAGGGCCACTTGTCTGTAGTCTTTCAGGTCCTTAGGGTGAGTCTTTTTGGGGATTAGGATGATGGTAGATTCCTTCCACTGATCAGGGACACATCCAGAATCCAAGAGATGCTGAAAAAGTCTGGTGAGGACTCCACCTAGCTGAGTGGAACATTCTTGGAGCACCCTGCCTCTGAGCCTATAGGGGCCTGGGGCTTTGTGTTGGTTGACCCTATGCAAGATGGATGTCACCAGGTGCTCCTCAATGCTAAGGGGGGAGATGAAAGGTGGAGAGGTCCAGGTGGTCGGTGTGCTGCTGGTGTTAAAACGGGTGAAGAAGGTGTTAAGCTGTAATACTAACTAACTAACCTGCACTTATGTAGCGCTTTTCTAGTCACAAAGACCACTCAAAGCGCTTTCACTAATACTAACCCTCTATTCTAAGGGCCTATAGGAAACATATATCTAGGGACAATTTAGAACAACCAATTAACCTAACGTGCATGCCTTTGGATTGTGGGAGGAAACCGGAGCCCCCGGAGTAAACCCACGCAGCACAGGGAGAACATGCAAACTCCACACAAAAAGCTTCCTACCCCTGCCAACCTGGGGATTCGAACCAGGAACCTTCTAGCCGTAAGGCAACAGTGCTAACCACTGCACCACCGTGCTGCCTGGAAATGGGGTCTGGGCAGTTGACCATGGCAGATTATGGGCACATCTGTCAGCATGTTAAAATCACTGCCACTGTGGGACTTCCGGGAAGATGGCGGAGAGACATAACGCTTAAACAGAGAGCTCTCCCTAGTCAGATTAAAAATCATTGGTAAATGGCCAACTCGACATAAATGGACCAATAAACCAAGGGATGAAAACACGAAGAAGCTGGGCACACGGACAAAAGCAGGGTAAAACTGAGGAATCCCTCTTCAGCAAAGCAGGAGAAATCGCTGTACACGAGGCCCAGGGAAACGAGGCAACTACAGCAGTGAAAATGGAGGACGCCAAACTTGATGCTATGAACACTGGCATCGCCAATTTAGGTAAAGAATTAAAAAAAGAATTAAAAGACTTCAAGCGACAACTCCAACAGGATTTAACGGCTCTTAAGGAAGAGCTGAAAAAAGAGATGAAGGAGGAAATTATGGGTCTCCGAAGAGAAATGAAGCGCAAGATAGCAGAAAACATCGAGGAGCTGCACACTCAACGGGCGTGTATGACAGAAGCACAGGCTCGAATATCGGAGTTGGAAGACTGGAAGACCGAGGCAAGCGAGCAGCTGCAGACCCTGACGGCGCAAACACAGAGGATGCAGGAAAAAATAACCGACCTGGAGAGCAGGTCCAGGCAGAGCAATATACTCTTCTTCGGGATCCCGGAGGGCATTGAAGGCAACTCGATGACGAAATTCATGGATCATTTCTTAAAAAAAGAGCTTGAGCTGCCCAATGAAGCAGACCTGCAGATCCAGCGAGCGCACAGAGCCTCGGCACAGAACCCGAATCCAAACATTACACCCAGGTCAGTTGTGGTAAACTTTCTAAAATATGATGTAAAGGAAAGAATCCTGACACAAGCGTGGAAAAAAAAGATACGAATCGGCGACAAACAGATATTCTTTGACCATGACTACCCGACAGAAATTGTACAGCAGCGAAAGAAATATGCCAACATTAAAAAAATACTGAAAGAGAAAAAAATTAGATTCCAAACGCCGCTAACGAAGATGAGAATTCATTGGGAGGACGGCGTGAAATCCTACAACACAGCCAGAGAGGCAGTGCGGGACATGACGGAGCGAGGCTTTGTGGTGAGCGTACCGGAGGAAGCGGCTGGAGCAGCGCCGGCACTGAACACATCACGACAGCCGGAGTGGAGGCGAGTGAGCGGCAGAAGGCGGGAGACGGACGTGGCGCACCGGGCCCAGGAAAAACTGCAAGGCTTTCAATGGAAAACCTAGATTATAACAAAGATTAAGAAGGACACAGAAGAAATGAAGGCCAAGAAGACAAGGTAAAAGAGAAACAAATGGCTAGGAGAGGTTTAAGTGATTTTTGTTGGACATTTCTAGACTAATGACTATTACTTGGATAGTAACTACAGGTCTAGGGAGGGCCCCTCACTCGGTGAGGACAATCCTTCCACCCACCAACAGGGACCAGTGGGCAAAAGAAAGGTCCAAAGTACGGAGGTTGAAGTTCGTTAATGTGTTTTTGTACAAATATGTGTTGGTTTTGTTGTTAAAGGGGTTAGGAGCACAAGTTAAAAAAATGGAAAAACATGAATATGGGTAAAAATCTTAAGATAATGACATTAAACGTGAATGGTCTGAACTCACCTGTTAAAAGGGAAAGAATAATAAGAAAATTCAAGAAGGAAAAAGCCGAAATTATATTTATGCAAGAGACACATTTGAGCAAGACAGAACATGAGAAACTAAAGAGATTTGGCTAGAAGAACTCCTACTACAGTTCATTTAAGGGAGGAACTAAAAGGGGGGTTATGATACTAATTTCAAATAAAATACAATTTGAATGTGAACAAGAAATCCAGGATAAAGAAGGCAGATATGTAATAATAAAGGGAAGAATAGATGGTTTGCAGATCACATTAGTGAACATTTATGCCCCACCAGAAAGTGACGAGGGTTTTTTTCAACAACTGTTTGATCTCATAGCAACACACAGTGAAGGAGTCCTAATTTGTGGAGGAGACTTAAATGCTGTCATGGATCATGAGGTTGACACAACAAGTGATAAGAAGACAAAAAAACATGTAACAAAGTTCATAAGAACCTCACTGGCAGAAATGGGTATGGTAGACATATGGAGGGACCTGCACCCACTCGAAAAAGACTATACACATTATTCAGCAGTCCATAAAGTACACTCTAGAATAGATTACTTCCTTATGAATGAAGGTGACAAAGGGTGAGAAATTGTCGGATTGGAGGGGCAGAAATATCAGACCATAATCCTATATACATGGAAATATATTTAAACAATAGAAAACGACAGACAACATGGAAACTTAATGTAGGACTGTTAAATGATGAGAAAATGAAAGAAAAAATAAAAGTAAACATAAACGAGTATATCGAAGAGAATGATAATGAAGAAGTGGACCCAACAATACTATGGGATGCACTAAAAGCCGTGTTAAGGTAGTGGTCCGGTTATGGCTGCCACGTAAGACGGACGTGTTTCATTCTGCTCTGCTCCTGGAGAAAAAAATCGGCAAATAACTCTCTCATTTGGGACAGAACGTATCCCAGCGTTTGGGCGAGGATATGTCGGCGAAGCCTAAGGCTGGAAAACCAGGTAAAGGAAAAAGCGAGCCGCCGAAACAGTCCAAATTAACGGACTTTCAGGTCTGTGACGCAGCAAACAAAACTCCATATATGGCGGAGGAGGCTGGCAACGGTGCGATATCTGCGGGGAATGGCACAGATGCGCTGATGGCTGCCATGAGTTCAATGAGAGCGGACTTTTCCTCTAGATTTGATGGGATTATGACAGCGTTGGAAGGAATAAGAAAGGAATTGGGTGACTGTGTAGAACGAACAGCGCAGATGGAGCTCCGTCTAGCTAGTGCTGAAGATGACGTCACCCGTCTTCAATTAAAGGTGCGCACTTTGGAAAAAAAAAATAAATGTCTAGAAGATAATATTTTGGATTTGGAATCTCGGTCGAGACAGAATAACTTGAGGCTGGTGGGTCTTCCAGAGGAATCAGAAGGTCGGGACGTATGTTCCTTTCTGGAAAAGTGGATTCCGGAGGTGCTGGGCAGCGAGGAGTTGCAATCAGCAGTGGTTCTGGAAAAAGCACATCGTATTGGCCCACGGAGAGATAAGGGACCGCCGAGGACCTTAATTATGAAGTTTCTTAGCAACAGAGACAGGATGAAGATCTTCAACGCTGCACGAGCTAAAGGAGAGATTAAACACCAGGATCAGCAGGTGCGGTTCTACCCAGATTTGGCCACAGGAATCCAACAATTGAGGAAGCAGTTTGATCCCATACGTAAGGAGCTGCGCAACCTTGGGATTCGTCATGGTGTAATCTATCCTGCGAGACTGTTGACCACGTATGAGGGCAGAACCCACATCTTCAAGACCCCAGAGGAGGCGCAGGAGTTCATCAAGAAGATCAAAGAAGAAGAAGAGACTGGTGGGAGCTAAGCATGAACAAAATATAAGGTAGAATAATTAAGTATTTGCACAGGCATCTGACTGACTTGAAGTAAACAGCAAGTTTACAAAATATAGATTGTATTATATATTAAAAAAAACAAAAAACAAAACAAACAAAAAAAAGCTATGATGTACAAAGTTGTTAAAAATTCTGGAGTTAAGTTGGAAAACTACAGAGGAGAGTTAATGTTACGTCATTAAAAGCAGTAGAGTTAGGGTGATTGGGAGGATGAAGAAGGAGTGGCTTAGGCTGTTCCCCGTGGATGTGGAACGGTCGATGGCTATATCGGGAGACGGAATTTTTCTTTTGATTTTGGGGGGTTCGCCACAAGTGTGGGAAGGGGGAATTTGTTTGTGTGTAGTTTGTAGGATGAATGTTCAACCACTCATGTTTTTGCTTCTCTGTATGAGCATGTTTACACTGCAAGGTAATCCCAAACTCTCTATTGATCATAAACCAAAGTGTTAATCTTAATTTAACTTCATGGAATTGCAGAGGTCTACAAAATTTAAAAAAACTTAAACAAGTTATGAATAAAATAAAAGACATGGGTTCAAAAATTGTGTTTTTACAAGAAACTCATCCAATAGAGGAGGATATAAAAAGAATTAGGAGTAGATGGCAAGGAAGTGTATTCACCTCATCATTTTCATCCCGGGCCAGGGGAGTTATGACTCTCATACATAAATCAGTCCCTTTTCAAGTGAAAAATGTAATTGGAGACAAACTTGGAAGATATATAATCATTCAAGGTTCTTTGCTATTAGAAAATATAAATCTTGTGAACTTATATGGTCCCAATATAGATGATCAAAAGTTCTTTGTTAATTTATTTCTTATTTTATCATCACTTACAGGGCAACATATAATAGCAGGGGATTTTAATTGTACATTGAATCCAGGTATAGATAGATCAACAGGACTGGATTGTACGCACAATGGATGTAGGATGACTATTAATCATTTTATGAAAGAATTGAGATTGTTAGATATATGGAGAGAAATGAAACCACAAGTTAAAGCCTATTCTTGTTATTCCAGTACCTACAAGACATTCTCACGTATTGATTATTTTTTGATTTCCACAGAATTAAGATCCAAGATTCAAAACTGCTTTTATGATAACATCGTGATCTCTGATCATGCACCCTGTTGTCTAATATATGTAGATAAAAAATTGACAAAGGAATCAGGTAGATGGCAATTTCAGCATAAATGGCTTCAGGATGAGGAATTTGTCAAGTATATAGAAAAACAGATAGACGAGTACTTTGACATCAATACTACACAAACATCAGCATGTGTAAAGTGGGAAGCTTTCAAAGCTTTTATTAGGGGACATATTATTAGTTATACAGGATCAAAATCTAAGAAGACTCGAGAGGAGAGAGCTAAATTGGAACATAAAATGAAAAGTCTTCAGGAAAAAGTGTATGCAGGAAGTGATCCAAGGTTGGAGAATGAATTACTGATTTTGAGAGCTGAATACGACAAAAAATCAGCGAATAGAGCTGCCTCGAGTCTTCTAAGATTGAAACAATCTTTTTATGAACAAGGTGAAAAATCAGGAAAATTACTGGCATGGCAGATTAAACAATTAGAAATTAAAACACCAATTACTAGTATTATAAGTAACGGACAGGTAGTTATAGATCCTTTAGAAATTAACAGAGCCTTTAGAGATTACTATGAAAAATTATATGATACTAAAAATGAATTTGATTTAACAAAACTAAATGGGTTTTTGAACGAACTATCTATACCGTGTATTCCAAATGAAAACAGGGAGATATTGGAGTCTAAAATTAGTCAAGAAGAAGTTGGGCTAGCCATTGATAATATGAAATCAGGAAAAAGTGCAGGACCAGATGGTCTTCCAGTTGACCTTTATAAGAAATTTAAGAATAAATTAATAAAACCTTTTTTGGAAATGGTTTTAGAAGCATTTCAAAATAATAATTTACCATCATACATAAATAATGCCTTAATTATACTGCTGCCAAAACCAGGTAAGCCCTCTAATAAATGTGAAAATATGAGACCAATAAGCCTATTAAACGCCGACCTTAAGATAATCTGTAAAATTTTAGCAAGACGAATACAAGAAATTTTACCAAATATTATTAATCGAGATCAGAATGGCTTTATAAAGGGAAGACAAGGCTTCTATAATGTAAGAAGACTATTTAATATTATTTATTTTAATAAAGAAGCACCGGATGACTTCCGGTTATGGCTGCCACGTAAGACGGACGTGTCTCACTCTGCTCTGCTCCTGGAGAGAAAAATCGGCAAATAACTCTCTCATTTGGGACAGAACGTATCCCAGCGTCTGGGTGAGGATATGACGGCGAAGCCTAAGGCTGGAAAACCAGGTAAAGGAAAAAGCGAGCCGCCGAAACAGTCCAAATTAACGGACTTTCAGGTCTGTGACGCAGCAAATAAAACTCCATATATGGCGAAGGAGGCTGGCAACGGTGCGATGTCTGCGGGGAGCAGCGCAGATGCGCTGATGGCTGCCATGAGTTCAATGAGAGCGGACTTTTCCTCCAGATTTGATGGGATTATGACAGCGTTGGAAGGAATAAGAAAGGAATTGGGTGACTGTGTAGAACGAACGGCGCAGATGGAGCTCCGTCTCGCTAGTGCTGAAGATGACGTCACCCGTCTTCAATTAAAGGTGCGCATTTTGGAAAAAAAAAATAAATGTCTGGAAAATAATATTTTGGATTTGGAATCTCGGTCGAGACAGAATAACTTGAGGCTGGTGGGTCTTCCAGAGGAATCAGAAGGTCGGGACGTATGTTCCTTTCTGGAAAAGTGGATCCCGGAGGTGCTGGGCAGCGAGGAGTTGCAATCAGCAGTGGTTCTGGAAAATGCACATCGTATTGGCCCACGGAGAGATAAGGGACCGCCGAGGACCTTAATTATGAAGTTTCTTAGCAACAGAGACAGGATGAAGATCTTCAACGCTGCACGAGCTAAAGGAGAGATTAAACACCAGGACCAGCAGGTGCGGTTCTACCCAGATTTGGCCACAGGAATCCAACAATTGAGGAAGCAGTTTGATCCCATACGTAAGGAGCTGCGCAACCTTGGGATTCGTCATGGTGTAATCTATCCTGCGAGACTGCTGACCACGTATGAGGGCAGAACCCACATCTTCAAGACCCCAGAGGAGGCGCAGGAGTTCATCAAGAAGATCAAAGAAGAAGAGACTGGTGGGAGCTAAGCATGAACAAAATATAAGGTAGAATAATTAAGCATTTGCACAGGCATCTGACTGACTTGAAGTAAATAGTAAGTTTACAAAATATAGATTGTATTATATATTTTAAAAAAAACAACAAAAACAAAACAAACAAAAAAAACTATGATGTACAAAGTTGTTAAAAATTTTGGAGTTAAGTTGGAAAACTACAGAGGAGAGTTAATGTTACGTCATTAAAAGCAGTAGAGTTAGGGTGACTGAGAGGATGAAGAAGGAGTGGCTTAGGCTGCTCCCCGTTGGTGTGGAGCGGTCGATGGCTATATCGGGAGACGGAATTTTTCTTTTGATTTTGGGGGGTTTGCCACAAGTGTGGGAAGGGGAAATTTGTTTGTGTGTAGTTTGTAGGATGAATGTTCAACCACTCATGTTTTTGCTTCTCTGTATGAGCATGTTTACACTGCAAGGTAATCCCAAACTCTCTATTGATCATAAACCAAAGTGTTAATCTTAATTTAACTTCATGGAATTGCAGAGGTCTACAAAATTTAAAAAAACTTAAACAAGTTATGAATAAAATAAAAGACATGGGTTCAAAAATTGTGTTTTTACAAGAAACTCATTTAATAGAGGAGGATATAAAAAGAATTAGGAGTAGATGGCAAGGAAGTGTCTTCACCTCATCATTCTCATCCCGGGCCAGGGGAGTTATGACTCTCATACATAAATCAGTTCCTTTTCAAGTGAAAAATGTAATTGGAGACAAATTTGGAAGATATGTAATCATTCAAGGTTCTTTGCTATTAGAAAATATAAATCTTGTGAACTTATATGGTCCCAATATAGATGATCAAAAGTTCTTTGCTAATTTATTTCTTATCTTATCATCACTTACAGGGCAACATATAATAGCAGGGGATTTTAATTGTACATTGAATCCAGGTATAGATAGATCAACAGGACTGGATTGTACGCACAATGGATGTAGGATGACTATTAATCATTTTATGAAAGAATTGAGATTGTTAGATATATGGAGAGAAATGAAACCACAAGTTAAAGCCTATTCTTGTTATTCCAGTACCTACAAGACATTCTCACGTATTGATTATTTTTTGATTTCCACAGAATTAAGGTCCAAGATTCAAAACTGCTTTTATGATAACATCGTGATCTCTGATCATGCACCCTGTTGTCTAATATATGTAGATAAAAAATTGACAAAGGAATCAGGTAGATGGCAATTTCAGCATAAATGGCTTCAGGATGAGGAATTTGTCAAGTATATAGAAAAACAGATAGACGAGTTCTTTGACATCAATACTACACAAACATCAGCATGTGTAAAGTGGGAGGCTTTCAAAGCTTTTATTAGGGGACATATTATTAGTTATACAGGATCAAAATCTAAGAAGACTCGAGAGGAGAGAGCTAAATTGGAACATAAAATAAAAAGTCTTCAGGAAAAAGTGTATGCAGGAAGGGACCCAAGGTTGGAGAATGAATTACTGATTTTGAGAGCTGAATACGACAAAAAATCAGCGAATAGAGCTGCCTCGAGTCTTCTAAGATTGAAACAATCTTTTTATGAACAAGGTGAAAAATCAGGGAAATTATTAGCATGGCAGATTAAACAATTAGAAATTAAAACACCAATTATCAGTATTATAAGTAATGGACAGGTAGTTATAGATCCTTTAGAAATTAACAGAGCCTTTAGAGATTACTATGAAAAATTATATGATACCAAAAATGAATCTGATTTAACAAAACTAAATGGGTTTTTGAACGAACTATCTATACCGTGTATTCCAAATGAAAACAGGGAGATATTGGAGTCTAAAATTAGTCAAGAAGAAGTTGGGCTAGCCATTGATAATATGAAATCAGGAAAAAGTGCAGGACCAGATGGTCTTCCAGTTGACCTTTATAAAAAATTTAAGAATAAATTAATAAAACCTTTTTTGGAAATGGTTTTAGAAGCATTTCAAAATAATAATTTACCATCATACATAAATAATGCCTTAATTATACTGCTGCCAAAACCAGGTAAGCCCTCTAATAAATGTGAAAATATGAGACCAATAAGCCTATTAAACGCCGACCTTAAGATAATCTGTAAAATTTTAGCAAGACGAATACAAGAAATTTTACCAAATATTATTAATCGAGATCAGAATGGCTTTATAAAGGGTAGCCAAGGCTTCCATAATGTAAGAAGACTATTTAATATTATTTATTTTAATAAAGAAGCACCGGATACAGCTCTCCTATCACTGGACGCCGAAAAGGCCTTTGATAGAGTTGAATGGCCCTTTCTTTTTGAAGTCCTACAAAGGTTTGGACTTGGAAATAATTTCATAAAATGGGTTCAAATAATATACAATAATGCTACAGCAGAAATCCTAACAAATAACAATATTTCAAAACCAATAAAAATCAATAGAGGATGTCGACAAGGCTGTCCACTTTCACCTTTACTGTTTACTATGGCAATTGAACCTTTAGCGATAGCGATACGTTTACATTCACAAATATATGGAATTAAAGTTGGACCAACAGAACATAAAATCTCCCTGTACGCCGATGACATAATTTTGTTTATGTCGAATCTAAAAAAATCAATTCCAACCTTGTTGAACG